>CM037157.1:39075421-40389392 GCA_020921065.1 Vaccinium darrowii | reverse complement strand
TCCTATGTTAAGAGAAGCAAACTACAAATTCATGAAGTGAATTAGGCCTAATCCAAAAGCTGCAAGATGGGCTTCCATACATGCGTCTCTCGCACATTTTTTCAACCACGTAAAATGCAAGTAGAAATGGAAGCATATGGATGTTTAAAAAGGCACCTGTTATGACAAATTCCAGATTGCTTTTAAACAATATACGGTTGTGATGCAGACTATCGTAAGGAGTATCATAATGGTTGAGTCTATGGGTAAATTAAAAGAAAGCTAATGAAAATAAAATGGGTATATACTCCATGAATAATGCTCTGATGTACCATTGTTCCTTTTCAAAATTCCCAATTATCTTTCTTTATGCCTCAGTGTCGTAAACTTTGCTAGATTCATCATAAAACATTCAAACTACAAGCCAAGCAATCTCATACTCACTGAAGCAATTTATCAAACACGTAAAAGGCAATCCCACTGGCAATTGGAAAAGCTTAGTACTTACTAGACTACATCATTAAATTTCTTTGTCTAATAAATTGCAGACGAATTTCATACAATCACAATCATAATCTGTGGAATGTTGGTTGGAATGTAAACATACTTTGAAAATTTGTGTGTGATGCGGTTAGGAAGTTGGATAGCTTTTGTAATCGGCAAGAGTCTTTCACATCCCAAATTTCCGAGGGACTACAATCTCTATCCCGTTTGTAAAACAGATAAAATTGTACTATTAAAAAAATCACCACACGCACAATAATGGAATACGAAAACAGTAAAGCAATCAACACAGGAATTTACGTGGTTCCCCAAAACCGGGTACCTCCACGGGAGAGAGAGTGAGTCTGTTTATTATGATCAAAATCGGCTAGGGTTTTACAATAGAGAGTGTATATAGTCCTATTCTATTCCAACCCCAATTATTCGGCCTTACAGCCCACCAACGACAACAGTTGGACCCATGATGAGCCAGATGCCGAGCTCCACTCCGCTCTGCTCAGCATCTGGTCTTTCATCAAAACTTCTCGGTACCTCTCCATATGAGCCACAAGTTCCAACAATCTCCACCTTTGCGAATAACCTCGCCCATTCAGAAGACAACCATCTAGATCCAACTATTAGGGGGGACGTCTCCTCTCTATCACCTGGGGACGTTAACCAAGTCCAAGCAATGCTCGAACTCGTCCGCAGTCACAATCTTTATCAACATGTCAGCTACATTCTCAAAAGTGTGCACCTTTTCCAATATCAAATCACCTGAAGCAATCAACTCTCTCACCTTGTGAAATCTCACATCAATATGCTTGGTCCTCGCATGATATACTGGTGCTTTGCCAAATAAATGGCACTCTGACTGTCACAGTACAACTGCACTCCACCTTGATCTATGCCCAGTTCTTTTACTAAAACCTTCTACCACAATGCTCCCTTAGCTGCCTCAGTCACCGCCATATATTCAGACTCGGTAGTAGATAGAGCAACTAGAGGTTGAACCATGGATCTCGAACAAATAGGCCCACCCGCAAGTGTAAACGCATAACCCATAGTAGACCTCCGCTACCTTTCCATTCAAAGCAATATTAGGCGACATGTTTATCACAAACACAGCCATGTTCACTGCTTCTGCCCAGAAAATCTTTGGAAGCCCTGCATTAAGTCTGATACACCTTGCCCTTTCTGTTATGATTCTATTCATCCTTTCTGCCACCCCATTCTGCTGCGGTGTCTTTCAAACTGTCCAGTGTCGCTGAATCCCATGTTCCTCACAAAACCTCAGAAAATCTCCATCCCTGTACTCTGTCCCATTATCTATCTGGAGGCACTTAATCCGCTTCCCAATCTGATTTTCCACCTCAGCTTTCCACACTTTGAACGTTGCAAAAACCTTAGACTTGTGTCGCATGAAGTAAACCCAGACTTTCCTCGAATAATCATTGATAAAGGTCACGAAATACAGAAATCCCCCTTTTGAGGCTACCCTCACTGGCCCCCAAACATCAGAATGAACATAGTCAAGAATGCCCTTTGTTCTATGAGTGGCATTCCTAAATTGCACCTTACACTGCTTCCCCAAAACACAAAATTTACAGAACCCAACTTTGCACGATTTCACCCCTTTCAGCAAATTCTTCTTATGTAGCTCCAACATCCCACGTTCCCCCATATGCCCCAACCGCATATACCAAAGGATGGTATCATCAGTATCAACTGTTGTAGTGGCAGCAGCTCCACCTACAACTATACTCCCTGTCAGCTTGTAAATATTACCAGGAACTTTGGAACCCTTCATTATCACCATAGCACCCTTCGTTACCTTCATCACTCCACCTTCTGCTTTACACCCACAGCCATTAGAGTCTAAAGTTCCCATCAAAATTAAATTTTTCATCAACTCTAGAACATGTCTAACATCACCCAAGGTTCTCACAATACCATCAAACATCCTGATCTTAATTGTGCCTATTCCTATGACATTACACGATGCATCATTACTCATAAGAACATTACCACAATCCACTGACTTCTAGGTGTCAAACCATTCCCTGTTAGGGGACATGTGATAAGAACATGCAGAATCCAGAACCCATGAGTCTACCAAGTGATCCGGATTGGCAGAGACTGAAAGCATGTCACCATCTTCTGAATCATCCTGCTCCACCACGTTTGCAGAATTCGACGATCCATCTTTCTTCTCCCCTGCCTTTCCCTATTTCTTCTTCCATCTTTCCACTCTGCTTCGCTCCCCTCGCTCCACTCCGTTCTGCTTGGCATCTGGCCTTTCATCAGAACTTCTCAGTACCTCTCCATATGAACCACAAGTTCCAACATGTACAACTATCATTACCAGTTTTGGAGGTGCTGTGAGATGAAGATTTCCGAAGCAAGGTGGTGTGAAGAGGTTTTGGTTGCTTCATCAAAATTATGTGAGTGAGATATAGAGAGATGGAGGAGCGGTTACGTATTTTACCTATGAAAGCAGCAGTGGGAAGCAGTTGTGAAGTTACAGGACATGTTTGGAGGCAAACATTTAGCCTTTTACGACAAACTCATCCCTTAAAGTACTTCTCTTGCAAATCTATGCCCTTGAATCAAGATCCAACGGTCGAAAATATAGGGAATTCAAATACTAGTTTGTTTTATTATATCATGGTTTGACAATGTGGGACACTTGGTAGCTTCAAGTGGGGTTGCGTAGAGAATAAAAGGGGACTTTATTGGAGAGGAAATCTCATGAGTGGCAAAAATTCGTGACATGTGTTGGTTATATTTTCTCTAACAGCTAGAAGGACTTCATCTCCTATAAAAATAAGAGTTAGTTGATTGAAGAATGGTCCACGCACAAACAGCTCAAAGCAGCCATAACATAGCTATTAGCATTCAATTTCAATCTCTAGTTTATAGTTTTTCTTTAGTATCATTCCTAGTTATCTAATCAGCTAGAAGTCTTTTCTGTTACTTGTAATCCTTCAGCCATATTAGCCATTTCAATTTAAGGAATCTCCTTTCTTTGTATTTGTTTAGTTTAGTTAGCTTGTTGAATTTGAAAGTCATTTTCGTCGAGGAACCGCAAATCATTGCTTACTTTTCTCCTTAAAAGTATCACGCACCCTTGAAGAAGGTTTTCAGATCATGCTCATTAAGCATCTTCAAACTTGGAGTTTCACAACTGCTGACACACCTTCATTTTCGCCTCATCCGTTAGGCGATATTTCAGGCCACCAAGAGTTGGCCTATTTTCGCCCCATGCGACAACTCCTGGCACACCCAATTTTTGCCTCATCCATTAGGCGATATTTCAAGGCAACTCTTGTTGGCCAATATTCGCCTCACGCGGCCAGATCTGTATAACTCATTTTTTAATTTTTTGGTTCAATATTTAATGAACTGTAAAGTCGAAATGGAGGTAGAGATGAGGAGAGGTGGATCTGGGTTTCAACTTTCAAACGGTGAAGAAGAGATGAGACAGGAGAGAGAGAGAGAGAGGGAGGGAGAGAAAGTGGGTAACAGCTAGTTTTCTTTTTCTGGCGGAGGGTACAGCTGCTAGGCTTAAAGAAGTGCATATTGAATCATTTGCTTGTTTACAGCACAAAGAACAAGTGTAAAAGTATTTACGTGTTTATTACAGTATCTTGTATTGCCTCATTGAGGGTGATGATTGCAAAGAATTACAATTTTTAACATGTGGAAAGATTAATTTTCCATTATGTGATATTTTGTTTCTTGTCCAATGTAAGCTCTATGTTGATGAAATGAAAGGTATTGGAAAAAATTTCGAGTTATAATTATATATAATATTAGTAGCGGAATATCTGAAACAGTACTTGTCCAACTGGTATCGGTACGTACTGGGGGATTGGGATGGGATTTCCCCCTATTGGCCATTGCTATAACAAAAAGTGTTTTCCAATGGCTATATCCCGTTGAACACAAACACTAGATATGGATTTTCTCCATCCATTTATATTATGAGCAATAACTCAAGGAATTCCATATCCCACTCATCCAAGGGGATTCTATATCCCATTCTTTTATCTCCAGTCAAACAAATGAGGCTTCTATGTATCTCTCTCTCTCTCACTATGGACTTCCACGTATTATACATCATGCAAACACACATCTTTGCGTTTTGCACAACTACATATATTCAGAATCAAATCAATCTCAACAACACAATGCAACTCGCTCATTCATCTTCCCCACCCCCAAAATACCTCTCTCTCTCTCTCTCTCTCTCTCTCTCTCTCTCTCTCTCTCTCTCTCTCTCTCATCATGATATTGCACTCTCACTCTATGTATATCTCTGTTTCACCCTGGACATATTATACATCGTACAAACACATATCTTTGTATTCTGTAAAACAATATCAAATCAAATCAATCTGGATTAAATCGTAAGGGGAGATAAGACAGTAACAGCCCGATTGGATGTGGGATGAGTTTGGGGGTATAAAATAGTAAGGCCTCGTTTGGATGAAGGATTAGGAGGGGTATAACTTTTGGACTCAGATGACTAATCCCAGGTCCACTCCTTATCCATGGTTTGGGAAGGATTGGGAGGGGCTGGATGAGTTACCCCCTCCATATTTTATACCCCTTCTCCCTCACTAAATAATAACAGGGTGACCCCTGTTATTAATTAGTACCCCCTGTTTATACCCCTATTCAGTGTTCTAAAACTCGGATAACTCGGTCGAGAAGTCGCTCCTCGGTACCCAACCGAGGCTACTATACCCTAGTCGGTGAGGTTAGTCGGTGGAAGGTCTAGTCGGAGATAAGTCGGCGTTAGTCGCCGGTGGAAGGTCTAGTCGGAGATAAGTCGGCGTAAGTCGCCGACTACTCGGCGAGGCGGTAAGTCGCGATGAATCGCCGACTCGGCGAGTTGAGACCCAGTCGAGAAAAATCGGGATGAAAAACAGAAAATTTCTAGATGTTGAAGGGGCTAAGTGGTATTTGAACAACCTTTATATACAAAACTTACGACTACTGACTGACCTAAATCAAATTTGGCGACTACTGACTGAGTTGACTCCTCCATCTCGATCTCTCATCTCTGCTCATCTCGATCGTCTGCTTATCGCGATCGTCTGCTCACTCCTCGCGATCATCATCTCGCATCGCGCCGTCGTCATCTCTCTCTCTCTCTCTCTCTCTCTCTCTCTCACATTCACACACACACACACACACGAGTATATACACACACAGTATATACTATATAGAAGTAGAACACACACAGTTGTCGTTGATTCACTGTAGCAGTCAACTGCCATTAATAGCTGTTACTGTTGTCTTCCTTTTTTTTCTTTTTTTTTTCCCTCATAATGACATAAGTATGTGTTGTGTAATTGTGTTGACTGTAGTGTTGACTAGCTTTAGTTTTTATAATTATAATTAGTGTTTATTAATTAGTTACTTCATACCACATCCACTATAATTGTGTTTATTCAAAAATTAATTTTTTTTCCAATTATAATTAGTGTTTATTAATTAGTTACTTCATACCACAGCCACTATAATTAATGTTTATTCAAAAATTAGTTTTTTTTCCAATTATAATTAGTGTTTATTAATTAGTTACTTCATACCACAACCACTATAATTAGTGTTTATTCAAAAATTAGTTTTTTTTCCCAATTATAATTAGTGTTTATTAATTTTTTTCCAATTATAATTAGTGTTCAAAGTATGTGTTTTGTGTTATCATGTTGTGTTATTTAAATTTTGTAGGGCTAGTATCAAATATCAATGGCTCAATCCCAATCTTCGGCGGCCTCTACCACTTCCGAGTGTAATGTTTTGAAAAGAAATTCAAGTGATGTTGGATGGGAATATGGCGTTCTTGTGAATCCTAACAATAGGGATAGAACAAGATGCCTTTTGTGTTCGAGGGAATATAGTGGAGGGATTCATAGGTTGAAAGAACACGTTGCTCGTATTCGGGGTAATGTTGCTCCTTGCCCTAATTCAACCAAGGAAGATCAAGAGAAGTGTAAGAAAGCTCTTGAAGATACAAAAGGTAAAAAGAGAGAGAAGAAGGAGGCGTAAATGAATCTTAGGGGGGAAGTGCACATACTAGATGAAGAAGATGAAGATGATGAAATGGAAGTTCTAGGATCAAAGAAGAAGCCCCATCATGTTTAACTATGACAACTATGATCCGGGTAAATGAATAATTACTTTCCTTGGTATTTTTTTTGTTGTTAATTTTTATCAAGTAACTTAGTGCTAATAGAATTGTGCTTCTTTCATGTCTAGTTGGATGGTGGTCTAACTATGGCAATCATACACCCAATTTGAAAAAAATGGCCACTAGAATTCTCTCTGACTTCAAGCTCATCGGGGTGTGAAAGAAATTGGAGCACTTTTGAGGAAGTAAGTACATATACTCTTTAACTAGAAAGCATCTCTCTCTATAATCTATATACGTATATTAACTTAGGATTTTTCTATTGTGTGTAGATACATACAAAGAAAAGGAATAGACTAGATGCAACAAGGTTGAACAATCTAGTCTATGTCCAATTCAATGCCAAACTCATCAACAATAAAAAGAGGAGGAAAGAGAAAAAAAGAGATGTCTTACTTGCTAATGAAGCAACACATGCACAAGGATGGATTGTTGAAAGAGGTGATGATGGAATTGATCCAATTTCGGGACTTTCATATGAGTTGATTGGAGAAGCCATGGGAGCGGATGAATACCTTGAACCTAGAAGAAGTGGTAGAAATGTTGGAGTACGAGAGCTACATGAAGATGATTTTGTGTCCGAAGATGATGCCGATGACGATGATTTTGTGAGGACGATGAAGGCCTTGTTATGGAGGGATATGGAGAAGAAGAGGAGATGGAGGAGTAGTTGCTTACTAGTTTTGTGCCACTTAGTTTTATTTAGTTTTGAACTTTGAACTTTGTGATTGACTAGTTATTTGCTATTACGTGGTTTTATTTGGTTTGAAGTTGAACTATGAAGATTGACTAGTTATTATGGATTGACTACTTGTTTGGTACTTGGTAGTATTTACTTTACAATTTTACATGTCTCTACAATGTCTATATATTATAAAAATTTAAAAAAAAAAAAAAAAAAAAAAAAACCGAGTAATTTCTCGAAGGCCGAGTACTCGGGCTGGAAGCTCGAAGGTCCCCGACCGATCTGGGAGCGTCTAGCGAGTTTTAGAACCTTGCCCCTATTCATCCCCTTCAATCCACCCCAGACCCTTTAATTTATCCTTATCCCCCCATCTCAACTACAAAACAAACCAAGTATTATTTTATCCCTCCTTATTATCAAAATCTTCCAAACCAAGTACTATTTAATTCCCCTCCATAAATGTCACATCACTGTGGGTCCACCCTCCATAAATAATATCTACTACTATCTTAACCCCCTTTACTATTTTATCCCCCAAAACTCATCCCACATCTAATCGGGCCCTAAGGGGATAAGATAGTTGGGAGTTTTATTCATGGAGGGTGGACTCACATTAATGCGACATTTATGAAGGGTGGATTAAATAATAATTGGTTTGGAAGATTTTGGTAATAAGAGAGGATAAAATAGTACTTATTTGTTTTGCAACTGAAATGGGGGGATCAGAATAAATAATAGGGTTTGGAGTGGATGGGGGCATTGAGAAGGGGGGGATAAGGGGGGCTGTTATTAATTAACACTTGGGCCTCACTATTAAATTTTAGTTCGGGTGTTATTTTATACCCTTTGTCCAATTCCTCCCAAACCAAGTGTTATTTGTCAGCCCGGGATTACTTATTCCCCAGCCTTATTCCCCCCAATGCCCAGACAAACGAGCCGTAAGGTAATTATTTATAGAGGAAGGACCCATATTGATATGACATTTATGAAGGGTGTACAAAATAGTACATGGTTTGGAAGTTTTTTGTAATAAGGGGAGATAAAATAGTAGTTGGTTTGTTTTGTAGTTGAAATGGAGACAAGGATAAATTAGAAGGTCCAAGGTGGATTGGGGGTATAATCTATGGGCACCCCATTGTTTTTGGCAGACCATATTTAATCCGATTGTGTAAAAACTTGCCAAACGAAGAATGAAACGTAGGCCCGGGATTAGTCATCTGGGCCCAACTTTAATGCCCCCTCTGATCCAGCATCCAAATGGGCTGCACTATCACTTAGTTTCTGTTTTATGATGAACAACTAAAAGATAAAATCTCTCTTTATATTTTGGTATTAGTGGTGATTTGCAACCATTCACCACTAAGTGAATGGTTTAGGTAAATCTCTCTTTAAGGGGCGACTGGTTTAGGTAAATATCTCATGCGTTCCCCGACTAGAGAGGTCATTTTTTGAGGAGAAACAATGCGTTTTTCAGAAAAGGTCAGAAGAACGGGTATAAATATATATCTTTATATATTACCAGTTGGTTTTATGCAAAAAAGACAAAACAGGATTGGATTTCCGACATAGGAGAACCCTTCTCTATGAGATTTCCGTATATACCCATTAGAATAAAAAGAAAATGAGCTCGGAAAATGAATCCAAATTCCAAATGATACCAAGGAGTATAAAACAAAAGACAAGACGCTCAATCATCCACAAAAACGGATTTGGAAACCCTGGAGGGCGCCCCCTCGGGGCGGCATCCGAGTCGTTGTAGCAATTTGTTGATCCGAGCCGTCCATTGCCAAGATGAAATTTGAGCCGTTGATTGCCGAGATCAACGGCCCTCCAAGGTCTCCGATTCCCACAAAAACATGATCCTATAGAGATGCGGGCAAATCATTAACAACCAATTACCTAGAGGAGGGGTTGTAGCTTAATCCAATCCAAGAAACGCAGAAGTTCTCTTTTGCAATTGCAAATTAAAATGCAAAATAAACCGGAGCCTAGAACTCAAACCAAGACATACTAGGAAGCCAAATGTATACAAGCCAAACATAAGACCGGTCTAACATTTATAGCCTGGACTATATGAGTCACAACGAAATAGATAAATTCTTTCATTTTATCTGACTAAATTAGAGCTTAAAGGAGATTAGAGGTGCGATATAGAAAAAAGGACAGAAATTTTGCAAATACCTTAAGAAGTAGCCAATAAGGCACTGTTTGTATCCCTTGTTTCAGCATGATCATGAAAGCATATTCCAGCTTGATTGAAACAAGAAAGCAAATGCAGCAACTCTTCATTGGATAGCTTTGAAGGCCTCTTATCTTCAAATCCATTGGATTTAAGAACCCAAACGATTTTCTCCCTAAGCAAATTCATCTCGACACCTGAGCAAGAAAACGAAGAGCAGCCCCCTTCATCGCTTACTCCATCTTCATTACTCCTTCTAGACAACTGGTAAAGCTCGATCACCTTCTTCTTCTGCTTGAATGTGGCCCCCAAAGTTTTGTTCTTTTTACCAAAACACATTCTTGTGAATGCCCACCATTCATGAAGATCAACATCTGGAACTCGAGCTTTAGGCCAGATCTTAATAACTGATGAATCAACTTTTGGACAGGGTAGAAAGTCCCTCTTGCTTACATCTATAATAAACTCCACATCAGCCACCAGCTTCACATTTACCGCTAAGCGATTAAACTCCGAATCTCCAGGATTGGCTAATAGGCGCCGTGCAAACTCCTTCTGAAAGAGAAGTGTCGCACTCCGAAATGGATTCATCCCAAATACCAACTTCGCCACAAGAGGCGAAGATATTGCATATGGAATGTTGGCTACAACAAGATCAACCCTTGGAAACTCAATTTTCAATGCATCACTGCATATAACCTGCGAAACCCAATTCAACAAAAAAAAATCAGCTCATTCGAGTTAGGAATTTTATCGAACAGTTGATGAACAACCAAACTTACTGTAAGTCGGTCCTCAAGACCACTTTCTGCAGCTCGACTGCGAAGAATCTCCACCATTCTCTTATCAATCTCGACTGCTACGACCTTTTCGCAAGCTTCGAGGAGCCTCCAAGTGAGGTTTCCTGTCCCGGGTCCGATCTCTAGTACCGTATCATTCGGTTTTATGTCAGATTTTTTAATGATAGTGTCGAGAACTCGTGAGTTTGTGAGAAGGTGCTGACCTCTGCTTTTCAACAGACGTATGAACCCCTCTTCTTGACGTCCCTTTGTCTTTTGGAACCGAATCTTATCAATGTCTTCGTCGCCTCTAAGGTTATGACGGCGGCGACCACTAATAGACTTCGAATGAAAAAGTTGTAAAAGAAAATGTCGGCCGAGAATGAGTCTGGAAACGAAGACTGATAGAGATTCGGAACGGTTCAGCATTGGGTTTGTGAAGTCAATAATGACCGTGGAAAACGGAAATTTTCAGTTTCAGTTGAGGATGTTTGAGACTCAACTCAGCTCCCAGCTCTCAGAAAGAAGGGATAGATATGTTTCCGCTTTTGACTTTTGTCTCCTAAAAAACTTTTAACTTCCTTTCTGAACTACAGATGTAGCAGCATATTTTTTTTTTTTTTTAAATGTCAAGAATTTCATATCAACGCCATCCGGCAACGATTACATCAAATGACAGGAAAGAAACCACTGTGACACCCGTTCCTAAACATGCATGTGCATTTCATACATATTTGTATTTAATAAGTCATTTGGTGCGTGACATGTCATTTTATTGATAAAGTATGGATAGTTTGAGTGTAGCATAGTCCGCATTAAACACCACATGTGTTTGTGTGTTCCAATTATGTGTGTAGTTTTTGGTTTTAAAAAAAAATATAGAAAGTCAGGTGAAGGAGGGACGTGGGTCTTGGTGAAGGAAGGGGTCTTAGTTGGCCTCAATAATACTTTGTGGAAAAATTGACAAAGGGGGGAGGATTAGGTTACTACTTATGGAAAGTTTTGGCAAAAAGGGACACCTCACCCCTTAGGTGATAAGGATTAGAAGAGTTTCAAAATTTTCATTCTCTGCCTCAATTATTTCGTAGAGAGAGAGAGAGAGAGAGAGAGAGAGGAAGAAGATCAGAGAAGCTTGAAATTTTCTGAGTAAAGGTACGAATTTTGTTTTTATGGTATTTCAACTCCAAAAATTATGATATTTTAACCGTAGTTGTATTTATGTGTTATCTTGACCGTGTAAAATTTTCAGAATTTTTGGTGAAGTGTAGAATTTATTAAAAATGTTTTATTGAACTGTTGTCTGTTGAAATCAGTTGCTGGCAGCTCTGCCATGCTTCACGAAAACGGGCATAACTTGGCCTAGGAACCTCTAATTTTCACTTCGTTTGTTTTTTTAGAAACTAGACACATAGGGCTTTCATAGTATATAAGCCTCATAGCTCAATTATTTCTGAGATATAGCAGGTTTTGGTTTAAATTTGAAGAAAATTCTGTTTTTGTAATTTTACAGCAAGTGACTGGTCTGTTTGGCGTTGGTTTAAAAATAGCTATCAAGCTCAGAAATTTCTAAATTTTTGATATGATGTTCCTATTTGTGTCTATCATCTGTGGTATAAATTTCGTGAGAAGAGGATTTGTAGATTAATTCTGTAAATTCGGAGACCGTGAGGCTGTTATGTGTTTTTGTGCATATTCAAACATTTCATTTGCATTTAAGCATGGGGGTTGAACGAGAGACTTATAGATGTCTTATAAACTATATTGTTAGGTGAGGAGGAGGATTTCGGTTACGTCTCCAGACCGTAGAGGATAGAGATTTTAGCGAAGTTGGTCTTTTGTCAGGTGAGGATGTACAGCTTCTATAATAAATAGAAATGTGTAGTGTTTATGTGGTGTTTTCAAATGTGTGGTGTGATTATTGATGTTTTGAAAACTCTCCTTGTGATTTTTGTATATGTTAAAAATATTGTGTTTGGACGGATTAAATGATTTTCAGTGATGGATCAAATGATTTCTGGTGGGTGAAAAGAGAATATTTTATGCCTCTTGTGCCAATGTTTAGTTTGCAAGGTTGGCAACTTGCATTCGTGGGCTGTGCCATCTGGCTGTGTGCCAGCATTTTAGCCAAAAAGTTACAAGGTTGGCATCTTGTAGCGTGGGCTGTGCCAATATTTTAGTTTGCAAGGTTGGCAACTTGCATTCGTGGGCTGTGCCAAATGTGAGCAGTGCAAGCTTAGTTCTTGCTTTCTGTGTGGGCTGCACCTACCATTGGTGATAAAGAATGGCCCTCGTCACCGCCACTATACGTGAGCCTGTGAGCGAGGTAACGGTACCGTCATAACTCCCGGTCGTGAGGTTGGCGACTCGTTGGCACATTGGGTAAATTGATTTGATATTATTTTATATTGTGAAAGGAAATGTGAAATATTTTGTAAAACCTGCAGAGGTGTGTTGATGAAATGGGCCGGTGGGCCGTGTTTTTGAGATGAGCCGATAGGCTGTGTTTTTGGGATGGGCCAGTGGGCCATGTTTTGAGATGAGCCGGTGGGCTGCATTTTTGAAATAAATATGGTGGGCTGTGTTTTTGAGATAAAAGTGTGGGTGTGATGTTTAAAACTGTGATCCATCTGAATTGTTTAAGCAAATGTGTTGGTGTGTGTTTATGCTTCGATCCATCTAAATACTTATCATTTCCATTTATTATGTTGCTAACGTACATCCTCCTGTAACCTTTTTGGTGGCAGATTTCTCAGTTGAGCTAGACGTCGGTCCACTACAGTGCCAGGGTGTCAGTCAGGTGTTCATAGAGGTTGAGTTTTATAATTCTGTCAGTTAGAGGGTGTTGTAGAATGACTATATAAGGTGAGGTTGGTGTGGTTCAGTACAAGTCTAATATGGTTGACTGTACAATTGATGTGGAGGTGTGAACACCTGTTTATTTTTATTGGTTCTGCTGCGAGCTGTAGTCTAACTTTGAGTATTATTTTCGTGAGAAGCCGGAAAGGCGTACAGGTGGTGACAGGTGTCCTGTCACTTTGTGCAAGTTTTATTTTGCCAGAGTGGGGTGTGACAACCACAACCACTAACAATTGAAATGAACACGGCTTAAAGCTATCAAAGGCTACCGGCTCTCAGACACACCTGCCGAAGCAGACCCAACACCTTCGGAACGGGACTATGAATCCTATCAAAAGATAGCGGTAGAGAACCCCAAGGGAACCCAGCTCAATCCATTACACAACACAATACAGCCCATATGTAATCCAGAAAAACAGAACCGAAACAAAGAAACAAAAAACACAGCAAAACTATACTCAGAGACTAGAGCATCCGAGTTAACTCACTAAGCAACTAACAAATTCAACTAATCAGAGGACCCAAAAAACTGGTATAACCAAGACTCACTGAGTCGTCACTGAGTCACACCGAGTTTCACCGAGTTCACCGACCAGTCGCTTCCCCGGACAAGACCAAGCTTCCTTAGCCGCCGCCCATGGCATTGGAAGACTTTATTAGCCGGAGGGGGCCAAGACACCAAGATTCAACCCATCGTCAGATCCGGACTCACAGAGGAAAGGTAAAGATCTGGATATTGCGGTGCGGTGGTGGGTAGTGGTGCGGTGAGATCTAGATATGGCGGTGCGGTGATGATGGAGGGGGATGAATCTTGGGTAAGTTCTGGAGTGGGATGAGGGCCTGTGGTGGAGCGGGAATGGAGAAGTAAGTAAGGCTCCGGCCATGGGTTGAAGGATGGAGTCCGGTAAAATGGATGAGGAGGAGGGGTGGGGCGGAGAGGCGGTAGCCCCACCCCTCAAAACATCAATTGGAAAAAGGGGAAAAGGGGGTAAAAATAAGAGGTGGAGGAGGGAAAAAAGGGGAAAGGTTGGAGATGATGGTGGGATGCGGCTGTAGAAGGCTGGGTATGGATAAAACCCTAAAAGCTCTCAGTTAGAGAGAGAAGCTCCCCCTAGGGGAGATAGCAGCATCTTTCTATGGTGCCCAAATCTGTGCCCACTAAATTTGGACCATTAGATGTAAAATAAACGAATCTCAGCAATTGGATCTAAAAAGTATGTGGGTTTGCCAAAAAGCGAGGTGGTTTTGTGGTTTTTCTCCAAAAAACTCACACTTTACTTACCATGAAAACTGGAAATACATACCACCAAATAAGCTAAGTATTACCACATAATAAGGCAATTCTTACCACGAAATAAGGGAATATTTACCACAAAATAAGACCGACTGGTCAATCAGGTAGCAAGTCACCATTTTGAACAGAAAAATTCTTATACTTTTTGGGGTGTTACTTAATCCACTCCGAATTTTGTGGTAAATATTCCCTTATTTCGTGGTAAGTATTACCACAACTAAGCTTTTTTTGTAGTGAGCAACATTAAAAAATGAGGTAAAAAGGCTTTAGTTAAAATTTTAAATTTGTGTAGGTATGTTTCTTAGAACAATTTTTTGAAATAAAAAATATTAATTGTATAATAATAATAATAATAATAATAATAATCTCTAAGTTACATTAAAATAATTTTAAATAATTTACCTTTAAATAACTATTAAATATATGATGACCATGTGAAAAAAGATATTCAGTTATTATTTTTGATAACTTGCAAAAATAATTTTTATTCAAACACATGCTACAATAATTGTAATAAAAATGTTGAATGAAAAATGATAAATCAATAAGTAATAAATATTAAATGATTTAGTAGGACCTTCCATTGAATTAAGATAAAGTATTTAATACAATTAGATTATTCAATCAGATTTAGATGCAAAACAAGAAATTAAATTAATTTTTGCAATTGATTAATGTGTTATTGTAATGATTAATAGCTGCAGTTGACATTGGGTAGTGCTTGATTGATGATTAATCACGGTTATCGATTGTAGGCAGAGTCATTCGACTAAGAGTTTAAGTGATTAATCAAACAATTTTAAAATTGATCAATAAAATATAGGTTGCAAAATTAACAATTAATAGCCAATGATAAAGGATAATTGAGCAAGCATTAATACAATTGGCTAAAATGAATTGATTATATCTAAGTTGATATTATCAATGTTATTACTAAAATGTAGTAGCTAATAGTAGTTTTGGTTGAGAAGGATTAATGAGTGATTGATACAATTGGTTAATGTAGTTGATAAGCCTCAAATGTTGTTTATAATCCGGGCTTATCTCTCTCATTTTGCACACACTTTCGCATTTAAGTACTTTGAATTGTTTGATATTGCGCGTTTTGTGTGTTTTTTCAAGTTTTAGGTAAAATGGAGTAAATGGCGTGTCCAAAGCTCCAAATAATCCCCGGTTGTACCCGGAAGTACCCAAGGTCCCGCATGCCGTGAAGGACAATCGCCGAAGCTTAGAAGTCAATTCGAGGAGCTTTGGAAGGTTCAAGGAAGGCCCGGAACAAAGGAACAACAAAGCTAGAGTGATGAGCCTTGAGAAAACCTGACCAACCGATAGAAAAATGCTCATTTCTCTCAAGATACAAAGGCTGTGAAGATGAGCTCAATTGGGTTTGAAAGTAGACTCATAGAGCTTTCCAACGGTTCAAGAATCACCTCATTCCGAGTTTGGACGAAGCCGGGGCATGCTCGCGAAGTTGGGGCAAAAATCTGTCTGAACAGACGCTGATGGATCGATCCATCACTTTCCAAGGATCGATCCAAGCTTCAAAAATTCCCAAAAATTCCCAACAGAAGCTTTTGGATCGATCCAAAGGTGATGATGGATCGATCCAATGAAGAAAAATGGCCAAAAATTAGACCTTGAATCGATCCAAAGGTGTTGATGGATCGATCCATGGTGGTGCCCGGGCGTATTTTGACAGCACATAAAGGTCTTTTGGCTTGGGCATCCACTTGAATTACTTGCTACTTTGAGCATGCTTCTAGATGTTTGGAGGGCAAAGATGGCTTTTGTATAAATATCTCTCCCTCTCCTCTCCCAAGGAAACCTCCTCCATTAGTTTAGTTTTACTTTAAGTCATTTTCCTCCATTGTTGTCTTCAAGCTTTTAGTGTAATTTTCTTCAAGAACCTTGGTAAGCTTTTATTGTATTGTATTTTCTTCTTCATTAATAGTTCTTGTAATTGTTGGCTCTACATATAAATCTAGTTTATTTGCATTTCTACCGGTTAAATCTTGTTCTTGTTTTTCCATCTTCTTCCTTAAGAAACACTAGTTTAAATTTGTTGTTTGTTAATTTCTCAAGGCTTAAAAGTGTAGGGAAGCTTAGGTTCAATATCAATATCAAGTTTAATCATGAATTTTATTTCCTTCAAATTTCTAATTAGGATTAGCTTAAGCATAATTAGTGAGTAGTTAATTGGGCTTGGTCATAGGGTGATTAACACTCCATGACTCGGGCTAATCCGTTCCTCTCATCTCAAAAGCAAACACTTCTTGTTGATCAAAGAGTTAGGATTAATTTTATGTATCAAAATTTGGATTTGTTAATCTCTTTGATCTCACGTAGCCAAGGGCTTGACCACTTGGCACGTGTGATGCTTAGGGCAATTTCAATCAAAATGTTTGTCTAAATGGCACAAGAATCCTAATCTTTGTGAAACACATTTTCTAGCCAAATGATTTTAATCTCTAAATCTTCCGTTCGGGAGCATCTAACGGTGTCCCGAGCCTGGAGAGGGTAAAATCCAATTACATAGGAAAATACCTAAGTACGTACGAACCACGTGCTTAGCCTGGACACCACGTGAGGGTGGCTCAGTTCGGGGGACCACATGGTGGTGCCCCAGGTTATGGCCAAGCAGGATAGGCCAAGTGTGCAGACAGGATAGCACCATGAGATGGTGCACGAGGTCATTGCCGAGCAAGGTATCTGGTCGGCAACATCATATACGGATAGGCAAGTATATTGTCGAGCTAACCGCCTACGAGATAAGGTGGTGGGTCGTTCTAGAAGGATCTAGAATAGCCTCTTACATGATAAGGGGTAAATCCTAATGTAAAGAGGATTCCGATAATGACAAGGATTCCTAACGTGGAAAGAAATCCTTGTAGAATAAAGATTGTGTTTCTATATGGAACAAGTCCCGTATAGGAAAGGACTCCTAATGTGAATAGGATCTCTAGACAACAAGCACCCTGCATCTATAAATAAGAAGCAATACCCATGAAGAAAGGTACGCTGTAATTCGTGTTTACATGCTTTATGTGTTTTATGGTTTCCTCCTAGTACGTGATACTGACTTAAGCATCGGAGGGCCTTTGCCGACGAGAGGCAAAGGTGCTCTAACTGTTTGTTGTCTTGCAGTGCTAGGGTTCCGGCGAAGAGTGCATATTGTTGATCTCATAGAGGCGTGGAAATAGCATACCCAGATTTTTCCCCTCTACAATTGGCGCCATCTGTGGGAAACGGTACGAGAAGCTTTTTCCTAGAAAAAATCACTCAACAATGGTGGCCTCAGAACATGTTCTACGCATTCCACGACGTAAGGAGGTGGAGGACGATGTAGAAAACACCCCTGTGCACACTACGAGAAAGAGTGCAAAAGTAGATAAAACTCCTGCAGTTTCGGAAGCACCACAAAAGAAACCCACTGCCAAGAAATTCGACATAAGGCGTATCCCTGAGATTCCAAAATTCTGGAAAATACGCCTGATATTTCATGATTCCCCACAGTCAAAGCAAAAACCCACCACGTGAAGGTGACAATAGAGAGAAAAAAGGCCGTCTGTATTTAATGCTATGAAGAAAGCAACGCAGGATACATATTAGCGAATCATGCGATAAGTAAGGAGAAAACCCTAGAAACATGAAGGAAAGATTGTAGAGTAGTCCGAATCAGCTAGGCAATCCCGGAGAGCAGAACGAATCTGCTAGGGGATCACGGGAGAGCAGTCCGAAACAGCTCGGCCGTCATGGGAGAGCAGTCAGAATCTGCTAGGCAATCCCGGAGAGCAGTACGAATCTGCTAGGGGGTCACGGAAGAGCAGTCTGAATCAGCTCGGCAATCATGGGAGAGCAGTCAAAATTTGCTAGGCAATCCCAGAGAGCAGTACGAATCTGTTAGGGGATCGCAGCTGCTCGGCAGTCATGGGAGAGCAGCAGGAATCAACTAGGGAATCGCGGAAGAGCCGACTAAACCAGGTTTCCCTCATGAGATAGGAGGGTGCATCAAGATCAAATGATGGGAGAGTTCAAGATTATGAAAAAAGTCTTGAGCAGAAGAAACATAGCTTTACATATCTTGCTTTGCGAACGAGTAATCGCGGACAAGAGATCAAAATATTTGAAAGGATGTCGTCCAGCAATGGAACGCACCTGTTATGGCGAGCCCACGGGAGGACCAATTAAAATTTAGCGAAGCAACTATCTTTTACATGTCAAACAGCAATCAGAAGTTGCATATAGAAAGGGGGTCAAGGTTCTTGAGAAGAAGACCACGTGCTACAGCACCCACATCACGACAAAAACCACAAGTTCAGCTTCAAGACCGGAGGCCACAGCTAGAATGGATAAAATAAAATAAAAAGGTCAGAACTGTCTCAAATATATCTTCTGTTTTAGTTTGTTTTGCTTGTCGCTTCTAGAGATGGATCAAAGTCCACAACTAAAAGTGTTTGGGACTACGAAAAAAGTCTAGTATCTGTTTGCTAAATATGGGCCAAAAGCTCCTTGTCTCCATATAGGGGAGCAGATATTGTTAACGAAAGTAAGAGTAAACTTGAAAATCTGGCTAAGTATGAATAAACTTAAGCCACAATAATGAACAATGATTGGAATCCTATTTAAGTATGAAAAAACTTAAGGGCTAAGTTTTAATACACTTAGGCCAATAGCAATGAATAATGCTAAAAGGCTTATAGCAATGAATAATGCTAGAAGGCTAGACAAGCGTGAACAAACTTGAGCTATTCGCTGAATATGAGAAAACTTGGGCGTTTTGCGAAAGTACGAATAAACTTATGTTGTAGCAATGATTAGTGCTGAGAAATTACGCATATTTTGTTTTTGAGTAAGAACTATGAATACAGTCCTCCGATTTCCTTTGTGGGCCATATGAAAGGTTCCAAGAGCTTAACGATAAGAACTTGTGTGGTATGTCTTAGCATGAACTACGTGTAAAGTTTCTTGTTTTGTGCTAGTAGGAGCTATGAATAAAGTTTTGTATTTTATATGATTTTGCATTTTAGTTTTGATTTGATTAAAGGAAATTACGAGAAAAATTTCTGTTGCATGCTTGAAACACTTGATTGATTTGAATATAGAACCAAAAACGAGAAATTTTGATTCCATATTGGGGAGCCGTAAATGTATATACCCCATGCTTGAAATATTTCTAAGTATGATTAAACTTGGAAAAAGGCTAAGTACGAATATACTTAGGCTTGTAAATTTGAGTATGAGTATACTTGTGACTAAGTGCAAAAAAATTCAGAAGTTTTTAAGGAGGAGTAAATTCGGATTTACATAGATGAGTACGAATAGACTCATCCAAATAAAAGCTAACGCTTTTTTGGAGCCTGGCTGAATGAAATTAGTCAAGTGTGAGCAAACTCAAGAAAATCCCACAAATGGGAAGCTTCTCCCGAACACGAAAGGCCATGCAAAATTATAGAGATAGCTTGGATTGAAGCCCATTGCCTAAAAGAAATTGGATGGAAATCAGTGCCAATGCCACGGAATATACAGATAAGTATAGAATTACTTTTTGCAGTTTATATTTTGATTATTAGATACGAGTTGCTATAGTGGAATTATGAACCGAACTCCATAGAAAATATTGCTTATTGTTCTCATTCAGCTACGAATTGCTTTGTGGTGGAGTTATGAATAAAATTCCATCTTGTTCACAAAAAGTTATTTTTTACTATATCATTTTTTAAGCCTGGTCTAATTACAAGTGAGCCAAGTATGAAGAAACTTTGGCTTAAACAACGAATATTGCTTGAAGATTGCTTAAGCAAAGAATATTGCTTGAAGGGAGCCAAGTACGAGGAAACTTTGGCTTAAGTAACGAATATTACTTGAAAATTGCCAAGCACGAAAATACTTGGGCAATAAACAGCGAAAATTGCTTGATATTTGCTAAGTCTGAAAAAACTTAGGAAATAAGCAACGAATATTGCTTGAACATTCCCAAGCACGAAGAAACTTGGCAAGCAATGAATATTGCTTGAACTTTCCCAAGTACGGAGAAACTTGAAGGCAAGCAACGAATATTGCTTGAACATTGCCAAGTACGAAGAAACTTGGAACAATAAGTAACGAGTATTGCTTGAACGAGTATTGCTTGAACATTGCCAAGTACGAAGAAACTTGGAACAGTAAGTAACGAATATTGCTTGAACATTGTCAAACTTACAACGAAAATTGCCAAAACGTTGCTAAGTAAAAAGAAAGTTGTGGCTTAAGCAACGAATATTGCTTGAAATACCATTGGAAAAGGTAGGACATATGCCATAATTCACCACCACGTGAGGGTAATTAGCTCGACACCATTGTATAGGGGCTTCCTAACCCTATGCCGAGCTGAGATGACCATGAGTAGGGTCAAAGGTAATAAATCAAGTACCATTTGATGATATACTAGCTCGGCAATATGACCAAAGGGATGATCAAGCTAGTTAAGCTATTAATACAGTTAGGGTAGCACTCTGGAATACATGGTTCAACCCGTTGCAGCTCGGCACAAGTGGGATGAGCTTTGTACGAGTCATACCGAGCTACGTGGAAGTGCGGCACCGCCTTAAGAGTCTAGGGCGGTGAGACATTTCAGAAGATTCTAAATCAGGTTCCTTATGTGATAAGGAGCAATCCCGAGAATTAAGGGATTGACATGGGTATTCCTAATGCGATTAGGAGTATACTGCATATAGGAAGGAGTCCTATATGGAGAGGATACCAGCTGCAGGACGAGATCCCACAGTACGTGGAAACTTGGGCAATAAGCGACGAATATTACTAGCAACTTGCTAAGTACGAAAATACTTAGGATGTCTGCTAAGTGCGAAGAAACTTAGGTGTACTATAGAGCATGAAGAAACACATGCATGGCTTAGGTGGAAAGCAATGAGCTGGTCTTTTAGCTAAGTATGATGACACTTAGAAGCCAGAAGGCAACGAATAGCGCCGAGTATGAAAACACTAGATTTTGCATCCCAAACAAAGCCATGAAGGGCGTGCCGAACAAGTTAAGTGCCATAAAGGGTCAATTATTGAATAAAATTGACCATTTTTCATAAACAACTCTTGAAGGTTGCGCCGGCGAGGACTTTGCCAAACATGTGCACAATGCGAGGGTCACTCAGCACAATGCCATGAATGCGCCTTATAGTCTCAGCAATACAAGCAGTGACGCCAAACACGTACTCTGTTCGGCAACACTACGTGAGAGTGCATTGAGATGTCGAACGGGGTCAGACTAAGAAAAGGGATGTTGCCAAATAGATGAGGCACCGATCAGCTTAGTCCTAGACCAGGAAAGCCAGGGATGACATTGTACGACATAGCTTGCTTGATTTCTTCCAAGTTGATAGATTTCTTCTAAGTCGCCAGAGATTTTTACAGAGGCAACCAATCATATTTGGGACGAAAATCTCAGTAAAAGAAAGAGGCTCATAATGAAGTATGGGAACTCGTAATAAGAAAGTTGAAGTCTTCTTTCGATTCAAGAGCTCCCAAGGTACATAAACCGGACAAGACCGGGCAGACGGTATGATGAAATGCCGTGATAAACATCAAAGATGCTAAACAAACTTGGGTAGGTCTAAGCACGTACGAGACACGTAGTAGGTTGGTTGCACCACGTAATGGTGCACGGAAACACTATTGAACACGAGTGCAGGGTGTATAACGATGTATTGGAGTGGGTAAAAACTGATTACCCTTGGAATGGGCAGAACACGTGCCTTAATTACACACCACGAGAGGGTGAGTAGTTAGGCACCACATAGGGGATCCTAGACCCTGTACCGAGCATGACTGACCATGAATGAGGTCGGGGAGGTAAAATAAATTAGTAAACCAGGATGTGCTAGCTCGGCATGAATCATAAGGGAATGCCCCTAGCATGGCCGAGCTAGGCAGGTACGAGTACAACTTAATAGCATTCTAGAATACATAATTCAGCTCGGGAAGGTAAACTGAGCTATGCATGTGTTATGACGAGTTGCGTGGAAGCATGGCACCGCTACGCTAAGGAGTACACTACATATGAGAAGGAAGTCCATATGGAAAGCATTCTATTGCAAGAAGAGATCTTGCAGCACATGATAACGCTATACCCAATAGGAAGAATCCTATTAGGAAAGGTTTCCTAATGCGAATGGGAACAAGGACTGCGAGATGCCTTAATCAATAAAGCGTCAGACCCATATAGAGAGCGAGGTTTCTAGCAAGGAAACACATGATCAGGATCATACGTGGATTTTATCCCCGTACATGTATAAAGGGAGAACACAAAAAGATCTTTGAAATGGGGTGAGAATGTCTTTAGAACCCTATAAAGAAGGGATGGCGTATGTGAAACGTCACCATAAAGGCCGTTCCAACTCTATTAAGGAAGGCAAACATCAGCATTAAATGCAAGAATCATGTCTCCCCACGTGAGAAGAGAATATTCGAGAAATTGCGCCAAACCCTACGTGTGGGTATAAGTGCAAGTGTACTGTGCGGGCTTGGTAATGTGGATACCAAGGGAAAATTCATACAAGGAGCAGGCCTAGTCGAGTGAGAAGCTTTGATGAATATCACGAATACCGAAATGCATGAATTATAGCAAAGAAAAAGACCATTATTGGAAAGGTAGCAGTAAGCTTTAACCATCATTGATGAATAACAATGACGGTCAAAGCTGGGGAGCAATTGGAGAGGGTAAAATCCAATTACATAGGAAAATACCTAAGTACGTACGAACCACGTGCTTAGCCTGGACACCACGTGAGGGTGGCTCAGTTCGGGGGACCACATGGTGGTGCCCCAGGTTATGGCCAAGCAGGATAGGCCAAGTGTGCAGATAGGATAGCACCATGAGATGGTGCACGAGGTCATTGCCGAGCAAGGTATCTGGTCGGCAACATCATATACGGATAGGCAAGTATATTGTCGAGCTAACCGCCTACGAGATAAGGTGGTGGGTCGTTCTAGAAGGATCTAGAATAGCCTCTTACATGATAAGGGGTAAATCCTAATGTAAAGAGGATTCCGATAATGACAAGGATTCCTAACGTGGAAAGAAATCCTTGTAGAATAAAGATTGTGTTTCTATATGGAACAAGTCCCGTATAGGAAAGGACTCCTAATGTGAATAGGATCTCTAGACAACAAGCACCCTGCATCTATAAATAAGAAGCAATACCCATGAAGAAAGGTACGCTGTAATTCGTGTTTACATGCTTTATGTGTTTTATGGTTTCCTCCTAGTACGTGATACTGACTTAAGCATCGGAGGGCCTTTGCCGACGAGAGGCAAAGGTGCTCTAACTGTTTGTTGTCTTGCAGTGCTAGGGTTCCGGCGAAGAGTGCATATTGTTGATCTCATAGAAGCGTGGAAATAGCATACCCAGATTTTTCCCCTCTACAGAGTCGGTTATCAAGAGTCGAACGGTTTAGCCTTAGTTGTGGTATTTATGATCCCCTAGACTACGCCTTAGTTTAATTAGTCTTTTTAATTCCCCGAGTCGTTCACGAAGTTGAGTGAATTCCACCAACCAAAATCCAAAAGCCAAGTTTGCCGCTTTAAGGCTAAAAACATCATTCGCAAGACAACTCTGACGCCGGGTGCGTTCGGTCCCTGTGGATTCGACCCGGTCTTACCGGTTATTATGCTACTGCCGACCTAGCCCTACGCTTGGGGCGACACTCTCTACGACACAATCTAAGGTCACAAGCATTTTTGGCGCCGTTGCCGGGGACCCAATGGTCCATCTGGCGTGAGTTTTTCCTTGCTCCAATGTAAGTATCTCACTCTTTTGTATAGTTTTTCTTAGTTTTTACATTACTTGTTTTATTAACAAGGCGGCGGACTAGCCCCTCAGAACTGTTCTTGTGGTGAGGCGGTTGCATAACCCCTCCGTTCTGCTAGTCCTAAAAATCCTATAAAACAATATGGCTGATTTTGGAAGTTGCTATGAAGGGCTTTTTCAAGACATATCCGATTTTTGTCAACAAGATGATGAATCTTTTTCACAATGTTGGGAATGAACAGTGGTTCAGAAGGCCCCCAAAGATGACTGGGAACCCAGAAAAGAGGAGAGCTACCAATCAGCACTGCAGCTACCATAGAGATTGGGGGCACATGACCGAAGATTGCGTGGAGTATAAAAAGTTCCTGGATGAAAAGGTGGCAGAGGGACACCTCAAAGAGTTTTTGGCTGATAGCAAGAATGATGCCGAGCTGGTAGAAGAAATGGACTACGAGAAAGGCCCAAAGGGAACAATTCACATGATACATGGATTAGTTGCTCCATACACAAATAATGAAATAAGGCACATCCAGAGGGTCAACGGACAAGCGAAACAAGTGATGAAGCTCGGCATGAAGAGGCCGAGGGAGGAAGGAATTACGGAGGCCCCAATCACGTTCACCAATGATGATCTGGATGGAGTAGTGGTGCCCCATAACGATGCACTGGTAGTCACCCTACGAATAGGGGACTATGACGTAGAGAAGATCCTTGTTGATCAAGGAGCTAGTACAGAGATCATGTACTACAATACTTTCAAAAGAATGGAACTCCCACCGAGCTCATTGCAGAAGTGTCTAGTTCCATTAGTTGGCTTTAGTGCACAAACAGTATGGCCTATGGGAAAGGTCACGTTGCCCGTCCGAGCCGGATCAGTGGTCCTAAGCACTGACTTCCTTGTGGTAGACATCCCTTCCTCCTATAACGTGATTATAGGGAGAACCTGGATGCACAAAATGAGGGCAGTCTCTTCAACTTACCACCAGAAGATCAAGTACCCCGGGGCTAATGGCATCGAATGCGTTAGAGGAAACCAGAAAGTAGCCGACCTATGTTTCAACATGGTTTTAAAAAAATTCCCAAGGGCCGAACTGGTACAAACGGTTGAAGTTCCAGACCAATCAACCCTGGAGGACGTTGGGGGCGACCCCACCAAGAAGATGGTAGAGGGGTTGAAGAAGATACAGGTTCAGGAGGACGATGCAGAAAAGTACTTCCTGATCGGCGAGACCTTCTCCGAGCTAGAGGAAGGAAACTTGGTCACTTTTCTTAAAGACCACATCGATGTGTTTGCCTGGACCCCCCAGGAGATGCCTGGGATAGACCCTGAAGTCATTTGCCACCACTTGAACGTGGACCCTCAGCACAAGCCAATTGTGCAGAAGGCAAGGAGGTCGGCACCACAGCACACGGACGCTGTAATTGAGGAGGTAGAACGGCTACTAGAAGCAGATGCCATACGAGAAGTGAATTATCCAGATTGGTTGGCCAACATGGTTGTGGTCAAAAAGAAAAATGGGAAGTGGAGGGTCTGTGGGGACTTCACCAGTCTCAACAAAGCATGTCCCAAGGATAGCTTCCCATTCCCCAGGATTGATCAACTTGTGGATGCTACATCAGGCTATAAGAGGATGAGTTTCCTTGACGCATATCGAGGATACCATCAAATAGCTATGTACAAACCCGATCAGGAGAAAACGTCCTTTATCTCTCCTAGAGGGCTCTACTGCTACAAGGTTATGCCGTTTGGGCTAAGGAATGCTGGAGCAACCTATCAGAGATTGGTGACTAAGATGTTCAAGGAACAACTCGGCAAGACCATGGAGGTCTACATCAACGACATGGTAGTCAAAAGCAAGTTGAAGCCTGATCACCTTGCCGATCTAAAGCTAACTTTCAACATCCTGAGAAGATACAAGCTAAAGTTAAATGCTTCCAAATGTGCCTTTGGAGTCAGCTCGGGGAAGTTCCTAGGGCACCTAGTGACCAAAAGGGGGATCAAAGCCAATCCTGACCAAATCACGGCTCTGCAAGGCCTTCAAAGCCCAAGGACCACGAAGGAGGTCCAAAGGTTGACAGGGATGGCAGCAGCTCTAAATCGCTTCATCAGTAAATCCTCAGACCGGTGCAGACCTTTCTTTCAGCTTCTGAAGAAGAGAGAAGGATATGAGTGGGGAGCCGAGCAGGAGCAAGCTTTTCAGGAGTTGAAAATTTACTTGTCATCACCTCCCTTACTTTCTACTCTAGAAGCTGGGGAGCGGTTGATACTATACTTAGCAGTATCTGATCATGCGGTCAGCTCGGTCCTCCTACGAATAAAGGGGACGGAGCAGGCTCCAATCTATTTCGTGAGCAAGACATTGTTAGAAGCTGAGACACGTTACCTACCATTGGAAAAACTGGTATATGCTCTCATTGTTGCATCAAGAAAGTTGCCCCATTACTTCTTGCAACATCCCATCACCCTATTCACTGAATACCCACTAAGGGCCTTGCTTAGGAAAGCAGATTTCTCTGGTAGAATCTCCAAGTGGTCAATAGAACTAAGTCAGTTCGACCTCGATTATCAGCCCAGAACAGCAATCAAGGGGCAGGTTTTAGCTGATTTCATAGCAGAATTCGCTCCGACAGTAGCCCCACCGCCACCAATTCTCCACGAGAGGGAGCAAATCAGTAATCCCGAGCAGCCAACGAGTATGGCCGATCTGGAACCAGACGAATGGAAGCTTTACGTCGATGGGTCAGCTTGCAACAAAGGATCTAGAGTAGGGGTTGTGCTTTTCTCTCCAAATGGATTAGTTCTGGAGCAAGCATTACGGCTGGGATTCAGCGCCACTAACAATGTGGCCGAATATGAAGCTTTGATCGTTGGATTGAAGAGTGCCCTAGAACTCAAGGTAAACAAATTGAGAATATTTTGTGACTCACAATTAGTTGTCAACCAGCTTTCAGGAGAATATGCTACGAAAAGCGAGAGGATGGCCGCATACTCAGAAGCGGCCAAGGACCTACTTGATAAGTTTTATAAGGTCCACATACAGCAAATCAGCTCGGGCCAGAATGCTCATGCAGATTCATTGGCTTGCTTGGGATCCGCGGTCGAGACAGAATACCGCCGCACGGTGGTGGTGGATTATATGAGCGAACCAAGCATTGGTCGAGCAGTAGAAATCGTGATGGAAACAGATTTTGGGCCAAGCTGGATGGACCCAATAGTGGCATACCTACGAGATGGGACCTTGCCAGAAGACAAGAGGGAAGCACACAAAATCAAAACCAAGGCAGAACATTTTTGGCTCTCTCCAGAAGGTAAGCTTTACAGAAAATCCTTCCTTGGTCCGTATTTATTATGTGTACACCCATCTCTTGTTCAGAAATTCCTCCATGAGATCCATGCTGGGACTTGTGGGGGACACACCGGCGGCAGATCCATAGCCCACCGAGCAATATCCCAGGGATATTGGTGGCCCTACATGCAGGAGGATGCAAAGGCTTTCGTTAAGACTTGTGATAAGTGCCAGAGGTTTTCCCCCCTCATCCGAGCTCCAGCAGAGGATCTATTGCCTCTAACCAGTCCATGGCCATTTGCCCAATGGGGATTGGATATCGTGGGTCCTCTCCCTATGGCAACAGGGAAACGAAAATTCCTACTCATTGGCACTGACTATTTCACCAAATGGATAGAGGGGGAAGCTCTTGCTAAAATCACAGAGGCTATGGTGGAAAGATTTGTGTGGAACAAGATAATCACAAGGTTTGGAATACCTTACTCCATCATCTCAGATAACGGGTCCCAGTTCGGCAAGAAGTTCAAGGCTTTCTGTGCTCAGTACGGCATCAGGAACTATTACTCGACCCCTGCCTACCCACAGAGCAATGGCCAGGCAGAGGCCTCCAACAAGACTATCTTGAAGAGTCTCAAGAAGAGGTTGGAGAAGAAGAAGGGAAAATGGCCAGATGAGCTTCCAGCCGTGCTTTGGTCTTACAGGACCACCCCACGGCGATCTACGGGAGAGACGCCGTACTCCTTGGCATACGGAACGGAGGCAGTGATTCCCCTAGAGGTTGGTTTGCCAACCATTCGCACTACTCTTGTAGAGTCAGGGGGCAACGATAAAGCCCTGGCCGAGCAGCTAGACCTCGCCGAGGAAAAGAGAGAGCGGGCACTCATTACCTTAGCAGCATACCAAGAACAGCTACGAAGGAGCTACAATAAGAAGGTGCAGCCAAGAGAGTTCAAAGTTGGTGACCTAGTCCTGAGGAAGGTCTTGGCCAACACCAAAGTCTCCTCAGACGGAAAGCTTGGACCGAACTGGGAAGGCCCATACAAGATTGTGGGAATTGCTGGTATTGGGGCCTATCGTTTGGCCGACCTGGACGGAGACCCAGTTCCACGACCATGGAATGTCCAGAATCTTAGAAAATTCTTCCAGTAATTTGTTTACGTGATTATGAATACAGTCACATCTCTTTGTTAGTGAATACGAATAAATTCACATTTGTTTTTAGCATCTAGTTGGGATTACGAGTAAAGTCACCAACATTAGTTATTCAGATTTTGTGCAATATTTCTAGCATTATTGGAATTTTGTCTTTCCTTATCATGTTTTTAAGAATATGAACCGAAATCTCTACCTCGAAATTTTGGATTCCTATTGGGGAGCAGAGAGTGTGTAGATTTGCAACGAATATTGCACAAAAAACTCTAAGTATGAAGAAACTTAGATTTGCAACGAATATTGCACAGAATTCTCTAAGTAGGAAGAACGTAGATTTGCAACGAATATTGCACCAAAAACTCTAAGTACGAAGAAACTTAGCTCTGCAACGAGTATTGCACAAGAAGCTTAGAGTATAAGCAAAAACCTCTAAGTATGAAGAAACTTAGACAAAAAACTCTAAGTATGAAGACACTTAGTTTGCAAAGTACGAAGAAAATCAGCCCGGCAACAAATATTGCAATAAGGAGCAACAAAGGAAAAGCAATGAGCCAAATCCCTAAACGCACAATTGAAGATTAAATGTCACCAGCCACATACGGCCAAAACCAAAGTACGAGCGTAACAAACCAAAGTGTCAAAGGAACAAAAGGCCACAGGTGGCCGAACAGACCACACAGGGTCAAGAGTAAAGATTCAAATAAAACAGAAGTAAGTCTAAAAACAGGCATCAAGCCTCTTCACTGAGCCTTGGGGCATCAGTGGCAGGAGGGGGATCGAAATTGTTACCAGCATCCTCAGGGATAGAAGGGTCGGCACGGGTATCTTCAGTCTGGGTTTGCTCAGAGGCACGCTCGGTCTGGTTCTCAAGATCATTTTGGGCCTGGGCATCTGCTTGAGCATGTGCGGCGGCCATCTCGCTCGGCAGCTCAATGTTGGTCCAATGAGGGGAAGACTCCTCAACGCCGAGCTTCTCGAGGCAGCGCCGCCAAGCCGCCCCCCATATGGCATCCTGCACGGCCGGCATTTGTGCCTTGTAGTTCTCTGTAACCTCCAGCACGGCTCGCTCGTACTCAGCCTCTGCCTTAGCCTCTGCTGCAGTCAATTGATCGCTCAGGCCATGCTCGACCTCCTCCGATCTCTTCCTCAGGTCAGCAAGCTCCCCCTTCACGACCTCCACCTCAGCTCGGGCTTCCTTTAAAAGCTGAGAGGACTGAGCATTTTCCTTCTCGGCTTTATCCGCCCTCTTCTGCTCCTTCTTCAGTTCTTTTTCAGCCTCTTTTGCTCGGTCGAAACCAGCAGAGGCCTTTTGCATAATCTGCAATTTGCAAAGGCAAAAGTTAAAAGACACAGGTAAAGAGAAACAATTCAATACAGGAATAAAAGAGTAATCAAACTTTGTACCTTGGCGCTTGACTGAAAAATGGACTTCATTAGAGTATCGTACGAGCTACCCTTTTCCCTCTCCATGTCAAGGGGAAGAAGGGCAGCCCTGGTCACGCCAAAGGCCACATCAGTAGAGGAAATCTTGTCCATCGAGGTGACAAGAGTGCCATCAGGGCGAGCAAGCGGGAGGGCCCATGGCTGCACCAGCGGTGGAGAATCCGTCACTGGTATGTTGGCATCCCCAGTCCTTCTCCTCTGAGGAGGGGGCTGGACCTGCTGAGGACTCCCTGCTGGTCTCTTCTCCCTCTGGCGGTCGGTGAGGGATGGGGACGACGGTTGAGGAGGTTGGATGGATCGAACGGCCGGAAGAGCACGGGAGGTTCCGCCAAGATTCAGCACGTCCAGGAGGTTGATCGGTTGGATGGGCATCTCTTCTCGAACTGGAGAGGGGGAATAGCCTGGTGAGTCGTCCGAATCTGCAAGAAGATCGGATTGCTCGAGCAAGGATTGGACGAGTTCACGGTGGTCGAACCCAACAACTTCTTCTTCTTCTTCTTCCTCTTCAACCACTCTCCCAGATGTACTTGGCTCCTGGTTAGCTTGGTCAGCTCGGACGAGAATTGGGATGGCAGTGGGGATTTCTTCAATATGTGCAAACGTTACCTGCCGCTGAAGGTCCGCTTGGGTTCAAGAATGTACGGAACCCCTCCTAGCTCGGCCCCTGCGAGCACGAGTCCGCTCACGATCAGATGGCTGGCCTGTGATAGTCAGAGGGACGGCTGGCGGCCAAGGGTGTCTCGAGCGCGGCTCGCCATTCCTACGAATTCCTCCCCAGTAGGACGGGGTATAGCCGAGCAGAAGGTGCGCGGAACGGCCGAGACCGACTGGTGTTGGAGGGAAACCGTCGAAGTAGAGTGCTTTGGCAATATCCTCACAGTGGAGTTTGCCGTGTATCAAACGCCCACCGTGATTAAGATTGTCCGCTGCAAAACAGACATTATGAAAGGATGATCAGTTACAAGTTTTGGAAAGATAAAGAGTAAGACAGGTCGGGAAATATACTAACGTAGTCTGCCTGTTGCAGTAGGGCAGCCGAAGCCAATGGACCTCCCCTCGGCATCTCTGGGCTCCCAGTTGCCGGTGACTATGAGGTAGTCATCTGCCTCTCCCTTTGAGGAATTTGGCAGGTCGGTGATGAGCTTCTGATTGGGGTCTCTGGCCTTGAAGTAATAGTTGTTGTCGTTTGTAGGGACTACGCTATAAAGATAGTGTAAGTCCCACCAGTCGAGGCGTAGGCCGAGCAGCCTATTTAGGGCAATGGTGCCCATAACTACCCTAACGAAATTGGGGTAGAGCTGCATCGGGTTAAGTTGACATCTACTGCAAACCTCCCTAAAGAAAGGGTGTAAAGGGAGCCTAAGGCCTCCTCCCACTATGAAGATCAGGGGGATATGGATCTTAAACTCATCCTGGCCTTCCTCTTCTAAATCCTCGGACCCATTTAGCCGGAATTGAACGTCGGCAGGGATTTCATACGTCCTACGGAATTCTGCGATTTTCTCAGAGGTATTTGATAGGGCTCTATGCCTACCCATTACTACTGAGAACTAGGGTTTCGATGTTGAAACCCAGTTGGGGGAAGAAGAAGATGAACAGTAAAAGGGGAAAAAACAGGAAAGGGCAAGAAAGGAAAACAAAGAGGGTCACTTACGTGAAGAGGTGAACCTAAAGAGATACTTTCCGGCGGGAAAGAAGGTGTTTTCCGACGAGAATCGGAGACAGGCCTGTTGCAGAGAACGTAAGCGTCGAACGATGGCAAAACAGGTTCTCTTCTCTCTCTTCTTTGCTTCTGACGAGTATGAAGTAAAGGAGAAGGGGAGGGGTTTTTGGGTTTAGGGGGTTTTTGGGAGGGAATAGTAAATCATTATCCCGCCCGAAAACCCATGAAGTGGAAACGTGACGTACGTGAAACGTCAGCGGAATCGTCCTTTCAACTTATCCGAGCCACCAAAGGGTCATTCACATTTAATATGAAAACGACGTTGCCACCCACGTGGAGGGAAGGCGTGCAAAAGGTACATCGAGAACCGTTGAAGCTCTGCACGCTACTGATACATAACAGTAGCGACAGAGCTGGGGAGCAATTGGAGTGGGTAAAATCTGGTGGCCCTACGACTAGGCACAGCACGTGCCTAGTAACTTCACGACGGGAGGGTGAATAGCTTGGCACCATATAGGGTACGCGTGAGCCCTGTGCCGAGCTAGTTTGGCCATGAATAAGGCTAAGATGATTGAATAAATTAAATATACCAGGATGTGTTAGCTCAGTATAGGTCACAAGGGAATGCTCCTGATGTGGCCGAGCTAGCAGGACTATGAGTAAAGTTTAATTAGCATTCTGGGATACATAGATTCAACTCGGCGTGAGTAGCTGGGTTATGTACGAGTCATACCGAGCTACGTGGAAGCTCGGCACCGCCTCAGATAAGACGGTGAGATATTCCAGACTATTCTATAAGCAGCTCCTTATGAGATAAGGAGCAATCCCGTGAAATAAGGGATCGATATGGTGAATCCTAATGTGATTAGGAGTATACCCCATATAGGGAGGAATCCTATATGGAAAGCAAGACCTCTGCCAGACGAGATCTGGTAGGGTATGGGAACTCGTCTCCAAATAGGAAAGTCCTATTTGGAGAAGGATTCCTAAAGAGAATAGGAAACAGGGGCATGAGATGCCTAATATGAAGAATATCTACACCTATAAATACAAGGCAGTAACCTTGACAAAAGGTACGCTGTGGAACCTACTTTCATACGCATTGTGATTTGAGCTTTCAAGTACGTGATACTAACTTAGGCATCGGAGGGCCTTTGCCAACGAGAGGCAAAGGTGCCCTAACCTTTTCTCTGTCTTGCAGATCTAGGGTTGATCCAAGGAAGCACGTGATCCAGGGTTACATGGGTTTTACCCCGTACAAAATCCGTCAAACCGTGAATCCAGTCCAAACCGATTGGTTTGGTTCGGTTTTTTAGTAGCGTGGTTTGGTCCTGGTTTAAAAAAATTAGAATCCGTAGTCAATGGTCTGGTTTGTGGATTTATGTTCATGGTTCCAGTTCCAATCCGATCCGAACCATGTATATTATGTATTTTATATATTTATAAGCCATAGTCAACTAACTTCCAAATTTAATTTATTCATTATTCCTTCTCTGGCAAGATTTTATTTTGCCTAGAATTCACAACTTATTCCCCTAATTCCAATACACCAATAGTGGTTTAGTCATAGCAAATAAATTCAGTGATGAAATTCTCCCTTCGAATTTTGATTCCACAGCATGTTTCTATTTTTCCAAATTTCTATACATAATTCGGTCATGCCTATTCTTATTCCTTGATTTCCTTCATTACCATGATTAATTACCCTAAATTTCTATATATGAGAACCTATTCGTATTCTACATAAACCTAACGTAGTAAACCTAAATTTTAAGTACTCTAAATAGTTTACGGAAATAATATCTCAATTTTAAGCAAACCGTGGTTCGAAACCGTATCCAAACCGTAGTTTAATGGTTTGGATTGGTTTGGTTCTATGCCTTTTGTGGGTTGGTTTGGTTCTTCAAATTCATAATCTGTAGATAGTGGTTTGGTTCTTGGTTTACTACAAAACCGAACCAATCCGGTCCATGCTCACCCTTACAAAATGCCGATTATGTGTCAAAATTGAGGATCAATTAAATTTGCCAAATATCTATGCGCATCTGGTTTTTGCTTCCCTATATGCATAAACAGTATGTATGTATGTATGTATGTATGTATGTATGTATGTATGTATGTATGCGAGTGTCTAAAAAGTGGAGAGAGAGAGAGAGAGAGAGAGAGAGAGAGAGAGAGGAGAAGAACCAAAAAGCAAGAGGTCGTTAAAGGAGAAACTGAATTCATCCTTTGTGTGCAGCGAATTCATCCTTTGAGGAAAATAACTTAGGGAAGTTTTTCATAAAAGTCATTTTAAGCCTCTTAGCTGAAAATGTTTTACTGTGTAAAATGTTTTCCTCTTGTTTTCAACCAAACAATGGAAAATAGGGAAAACATTTTACGTACAAACAAACTGAGCCTAGTTGTTTCCCTCATTTCCCTAATATGCCTATAATACTCCTTTTCCTTTCTCCAAACCTTGATTGAAACATGGGTCTTTCTATTGACAGTCCATTTTTAGTGATTGCCCAGTGTTAAGCATGTGTCATGGCATGCCTTGACAGGCACCCTTCGGGCCATTTTTTCCAGCGATTGCCCAGTGGCAAGCACCCGTTAGGCCATATTTCTAGTGAAATGCCCGATGTCAAGCACATGTCGTGGCATGCCGTGACAAGCACCCGTCGGGCCATTTTTCCAGTAATTACACAGTGACAAGCACCCGCCGGGCAGTATTTCCCGCGATTGGCCGGTGTCAAGCACGTTGTGGCATGCTTTGACAAGCGCCCGTCGGGCCATATTTCCAGTGATTCCAGTGTCAAGCACATGCCGTGGCATGCCTTCAAGCACCCATCGGGCCATTTTTCCGGCTATTGCATGATGACAAGCAAAAAACAAGACAAAAAACACATACTTTAGTGTATTTTTTTCACTTTCTATACACATTCCTATACACTTTTCACTCATTTCGATACATTTTTTAAACCTTGATGGCAGCCTTAGAATTTTCCTTCACACATTAGGAGTACAACAGTGCTAAGTGTCATACACAATGGAGATCCATGGTTCTTGCCTTCTTGGGTTAGTGATTGAAAGATTACTCGTGTAAGGGGTGAAGCCAAAAAATAATGAGACTAATTTCTTCCTTTAGCATGCGTGCTTTTGTATTTTATCTTCTGCAATTTTTCTTTCCCTTCTCCACTGATTTTTTCCTTTTTCCCACACTGGCGGCGAGGTTGAGTTTCTCCTTCCAACTTACTTGGTGAAAAGTCTTCTTTTCCCTTCATTTTAGCAATAGCACACATCTGATGGAAACTGTCTATTTCAAGAGGGAATTAAAGTGCATGTATTGTACTTGATTAGAACCATCTCAATAGTTTATGATGTAATAAATTGCTTCAAAGTTGCGGGATGATCCAATAACATTTCCGACAATTTGAAGGGTTCATACTACTTAGACCATCTCCATTGAAGGGTTCGTACCTACTTAGACCATCTCCAGCACTGAGCCAAATTTAAACTCAAATTCAAATTTGAGTAAAAATAGCCCAAAACACAGCTCCAGTCTTTCACCGATCAAGAACCAAATTGAGTTTTACTCACTTTCTTCACCAAATTAGATGAGAAACCAAATCCTTCACCAAATTTACAACGGCTACTTTTTGGTAGCTGGCGGTGGTGCTTGCTGGTGGAAATGACAGTGGTGCTACTTTTTCGGCGGCGATGGTGGTCGACTGCCGAAAGTTAGATCTGGGCTTATGACGGTGGTTGGTCAGCAGTAGTGGTTAGTTTTTGTTCCGTGGTGGTGGTGGTCGACCTTGGTGCTTGAATCCAGATGTAGGGTTTTGAGGCAAAAAAGAGGGAGACTGTCACGCCCTGCTTTTCAACAAATTAAATATCACGAGTGTCCACATGACGCAAGTCAAAAGTCAACAATTTTCCTTAGAAAAGTCCAAGTCAAAGTTCCATTCATACATCGGTCAATGGTTCGCTAAACGGTGCTAACTCGTACCCGAATACATAGATACCTGATAGAAAAGTTTAAAGTTATTACATAAGTCCCAACTAGTCAAAAGTCAAGTGATTAGAAATTACATTGCCATCTATCAAAAGTACTAGTTATAAGATGAAAAAATATATATAACTTCATGCATGCGTAAACTCCATGCAATGTATCACTCCACAAGCATCCAATCTCATGCTCCATGCGGTGTACCTGAAAATGATAGGGTGAGCTCACTAGCTCGTAGGAAAAACCATACTACAACGGCTAGGCATATAAATATGATAAATGCGCATGATGTGGGTTGCCAAGATAAGAGATGATCAAAGGGACCCACGTGTCCAAAGTAATATCCCGTATCCAAAAAGATTTTAAGGTGTCCCATAATACCCATTAGTTCATTAAGTTGCCAAAATCATCAACAAGTATCACACGGATCCAAAATCATATCCAAGTATCCATTGTTACCAAAATACCATATGTACCTCAAAATATTTTCATCTCCAAGTATTCAACACCACTCAAGTTTCCATCTTTGTTTCGCCAAAACTATCCAAGTTACTCACACAAATTTAAAACCAAGTCCACAAGTCGAGTTTCGACAAAACACAATAAATAGTCCAAAATCCCATTTCTCATTTCTTTCATTGAAGAAAAACCATCATTTTAATTAGTTCTAGGGATTTAATCCCTCTGCCGGGTTCCATAGGCCCCTCGTGCCTTTATCAAAAATTTTACCAAATGATGGCATTGGTGTAAAACACCTCATTATCACAAACATTTCATTAAAACTTTCATAATAAGTCCATTTCCCAAATTTTATTTCACCAAAGTGCCCTTTCTTTTGAAACGCCACAATTTTCGCCAAAAGGGGTGAACAATCCAATTTGTCTTGTGTCCGATACGTATAACAAATTGTCCAATAAAAACACGTGTCAAAGTCGTAGTTTAACGGTTTCAAAATGGTTTTGGGGGTTACCACGTTGCTATATATCAAGTATACGAAGTTCCAGACGATTGGAGGTTAAACGGACGTCAAAGGGTGGCCGAAAATCACCCAGAAAATCTGGAGAAGTTGCTGGAAAACAGGGTCAGCGGCTAAAAACAGGGGCAGCAGTGCAGATTTTTGCCATAGAGGTGTGGAATTTCAACCCAAATTCAAATGTGATAGTCTAGGTTCAAATTAGAGATGCTAGGCAACAATTAAACATGGAGGGAGGTCAATTCCACTCCCAATTTCACCAATCAACAACCAATTTCGTAGATCACAAAATCAAAATGAGGAAAACCCATACAAAGAGGGAAAACATAATTTTTCAAGAAATTGAAGCCAAGAACAAGATATGTTCAACAAATCACAAGTATATAACTAGAGGAGGTAGTAATTGTTTCCCTACCTCAAGGTTTTGCTTGAAAATGGAAGAAGAATGGTGTTGAAACCCCAAAATCCCGAAGTTGGAGCTCTCGGTGCGAATCCAAGGTGACCCGCGCTCCCCACGGTGCGTTGAACACGAAAATGGCCTTGGTTCTTGAAGTAGTTGAGTGAGGAGGGAGAGTTTTGAGCTTGAAGGTGGCAAAAATGGTGGAGAGGAGAGAGAGGGAGAGGGCCGACTGGCCTTAGAGAGAGAGAGAGGGGTTGAATTTGGTCACACAAAATGGTCTACACTAGTGTATATACACTCACCCCTTTGCACTTTCACCCCTCAAGTTCCAAATGTGTTTTAACGACACTAATGTGCATTTACTAAGACCACATTGGCCCACGTAACAAAGTTTTCATTTCCTCACATTTGCCCAACATTATTTCCGAAAAATTATAAAAATTACGGGTCCTTACACACTGTGCCAGCAAGGCATGTTCCAGCACAATACTTATCTTCAGAAACCAAACTTAAGGCTGTTCAAAAAAAAAAAAAAAGAAACCAAACCTAAGTAAAGACTAAAATTTGAGTTTTCTTTACTTTAATTTATTTATGAAATAAGGAAGTACCCCCCATTTGGAAACAATGACATTTCTAAAATTTTGAAATTCTAATCACATCAAAATCTCATCCCCTCACTTTTAGTACAAAATTGAAAAACGACACATTTTTCTCTGAAGAAAAAGGGCGAAAGATGATTTTGCCTTACTAAAAAATAACTTCCAACTATACCATTGTGATTAGAAAAATCCAAGGAACAATTACCGGGATTTTTTATCGGTCAAAACGAAACTTCTCCAAAAAGTATTTTTTTTCAAAAAGTAATTAAATTTTTTTCCAGGTGTTTACAGAGATGGAAGGTAATATGGTTTACAAGGTATAGCTGGTGGAGATGGGTCGATTTTGATAATGTCGGAGGAGAACAACCTAGTTTTGACTTCCAAAATTGACAACGAAGGGTATAAAAATTAGGGTTGTTCCAAAAAACGGTGAACCGTGAATCCAGTCTGGGCCGAACTAATCCACACGTTTTGGATTTAACCGTGGATTAATGGTCCGGACACGGATTCAAAAAATAAAAAACAATGACTCGTGGTCCGGACACGAATTTTGATTTTGAAACCGTGGATTAACTGATCCGGACCATGAGATTTTTATTATATATATGTATAGATAAAGAGAACGAGATTCAAGACTTGTGTGGTGAGTGAGGGAATAAGTTCCTCAGAGTGTTTGCCTTGATGTTCCAACTAGGTGGAACTCAACTTATGTCATGTTAAGAATTGCTTTACTGTATAAAAAGGCATCGAAAGGCTTGAAGAGGAGGATCCACTTTTCCACCTTGAACTTCATATGGGGTCGGAGAAGAGCTTATCCCTAACTGTAAGTTGGTATCTCACCTTGATTTGTAAAACTAGGATTTTGTACAGATTTTTCACAACTACAAGATGATTGATATTGTACGGTTTTCTATAGACTTTAGTGGTTCTTCATTATTTCTTTTTTGTACACATTTTCCTTCACTTTGATTGATCACAAAAACCCACTTGATGGATTACAAAAACCAAACTGGCGGATCACATTATGTACATACTTCAATGGATCCCTGATTCCCTTTGCATGGGATGGGTTCATTTTTTCGGAAAAAAATGTGCATGAAACTAGAGTTTTGTAATGCTTGCATGTGTGTAAAAGTAGTGGTCCCATTTTTCTATTACATTACAATAATATAAAAAACTATTTGTGTGTTGTGGTTCCCCTTTAACAACTGCTTGTGTTGGAGTTCTCTGCTCATTAAACTAGTTTATATATTCTTCTGCAATATGAAAATCAAATTATTTGAGAAAACAGAGGGATAAAAAGGATATACATGGGAAACAGGGGCACAACAAACGGACATGCTAACCCTCTATTCAGGTCAATCCAGGGAACAATCCCAGGCAAATGACTTCAAAAAGAGGTAGCACTTCACAGAAAATGACTTCAGACAGACGTACCACTTCACAACAACCCCCCAAAAGATCGTTTAGGCCACCTCAAATGAAGCCAACTTGCACTCCCCCTACCATCAGTGCACAACAGCAGCAGTGAACCATCTTTGTGTCCTCTTTTTGTAACACAACTGTGTCCACTTTTTGTAATAGTTCATAGCTGAAATCTGGGTTTTTTTTAATAGCGTGGCTAAAATTTAGTTGGGCATTTGTGTAGCTTCTGAATCTGTTAGATTGCTGGTATTATGAACTTTAGTAGAGTGTTATAAACTTCTGTAATCTGGTATTAAGAACCTTTGCATTTATGAATCAATTATTCTGGGTTTCTGGTTTGATTTTGAAATTTAGTAGTGTTATGAAAATGTTTTTGTGTAATCTGGGTTCTGTTTTTGGGTTTGTTGGACTGTTGAATCTAGAAAAGAATCCAATATGTGATGCTATTTTTTTTAACAGCATGGGTTTGCTGGACTATTAGTCTACTAATTTTTAGCATACTTAACCATCTTGGCTTTTCAAATTTCGTCATCCATTGGCTCTACTGTCGTTAATGTCTGATGGTTATTATAATCGGTGGTGTGGTGGTATCATATACCGCCTTTTGGTGGTTGAAACCTAGGCTGCCCGTATGACACATTAGATTCTTTGAGCTATACCTGACTAGTAGTTACATTTTTTAACTCAAGAAAAAAAATTCCATCTGTTTGGATTTGCTTTTGTTCCATATCGTAGGAGTAGATGAGCATGCACTACAAATTCATATTTTGCACTGTTTCTGTAGTTTCTGTTCTTGAAATTTGCTTTCATAAGTCTCCGAAGCAGTAACTTCTTAGTTTTTCTAAGCTTTAATTAACCAGTGTTTGCAATAGCAGCTGTGTTCGCAAAAAATGAAAAAACTAAAAGAGTCTTCTAATCTGGGTTTTGTTCTATAATGATTCTGGGTTCTTTTCCTTCAATAAATACCACATTTCATTCAGAGAGAGAGAGACTATAGAGGTGAGAGTTCTGGGAAATCTGGAAGGTATTGGCGCCAATTGGTGTCTAGACATGGGAAATGACGTTTTCACCCTTGGGTTTGGGGCCATGATCACCCGTGACGAGAACACGGCTCGTTTACCATCCATGAAACTAATTGCCGTTAGGAAATGGACTACATGCACTTGAAGTAAGTAGTTCAAGGACTACATAAACGATTTGAAAGTTCAAGTATAAAGTAGAGAAATGAGTGATAGTTTAAGGGATGTTTCCAAAAAATACTCTACAAACTATTACACCAAAAGTACCACGTCATTACCATATCAATGAATGATGTAATAGATGAATGCACTCATCTACTAAAAGAATGCCACATATACCTTTAATACATTAGTTAGTGCCTCTGTATTTTCCTTTTTTTAAAGCAAGTTTTGGGTAAAAAATAGATTTGTGATTAGAGTGAACTATACCAAATCAAGATTTTATCCAAGCTTGAGCAAGGGCTGAAGATGCTCTTGCGAAGGATTTTTTTGAAAATTGTCAAAAAAATTGGTCATAACTTTTTAGGACATTTATTTTGGGACAACCTCAAACGAAAAGACGAAGTTGGCATATATTTTTCAATGAAAAGACGAAATTGGTATTTTTTCTTTCCTTAAAAAAACACAAACAGAGACTGTCAAAGTCTCAATCAAACTCCAAAACCAAAAATAATATCGGGAATCTTCAGGTATATCATAGGAAAAAAATCCCCAAATAGTATTTGCTGAAACTACAGGTGGTTAAATCTCGTAGAACCAATTAATGGAAAGACTACAGCAGGATCAAATTCCTGAAACAGTACGTGCCGAGAAGAAACCAGCCTACCAGAAGAAAGGTGAAGAAGGCCAAAAAAGTAGTGAAAGTCCATCCTCCAATGGTAAGTCCCAGACTGAACACTACCACAAATGGCAAGTATGACCGCACCATAGATGCTTTGTTCACCCACTGTCCCTTTAGGAAAATCAGAGCCGCCACGTTCACAACGTTCCACCCACCTGACTGAAAGGCCAGCCTGTTCAAATTGTTGGCCACAAAGGAATGACAGTTACAAGTAAAAAGGTTGTATGATCGGTGCTGGAATTCCTGTGTGCCTTTCCGCAGCGCATCATCCCATGTCAATAAGTCTCTTGAAGTTTCATCTCGTCTGTAGGCAGCCAAATGGGGACAAATGCAGCACTGCATACCAGAATTTAGAAAAGCAAACAGAAATTAGGAATGACCCTAGTCAACATTTGTTGTACATTTGTAAATACATTGAGGCTCAAAGTTCAGTTAAACTAAAGTCATTTTAAGAAATGACAAGTTCAATCATTTTTAGGATAAAAAAAATTAATTCCACCGATGTTATAAAAATTGCACAATGTAGAAAGGCAATTTGGAATTTGGAACAGCCAACTATGCCACATTTGAGGCCAGGGTACTGAACTTTAAATTCCTCTCAGTGATACTTCAAAACGTTAGCCCATTCTGTAAGGGCCGGGGATGGATAAATATCATAAATTGGAAAAGCTATAAAATGAATAGAAAGTTGGTCATTTGGATCAGTGGCAGGAGCAGTGCCCTCCTTCAGTAATCTGACAAGCTGGAAGCAGACCACTGAAGCAACAATTGTATAACGTTGTACGTACAGGAGCTACTAAATTAAGATAATATCATGTAGCCATACCATTTCTTTGCTTATTTGGATGTAGCGGGCCACCGCCCCAAATGTAAAGTTGTCCACACAAACAAAATTAGGCCCTGCAAAGTCCAATATTATTCCATCTTCTCTGCATATCCCCATGTGGCCTATGAAAGGAACTAACCATGAAATGACAGGAAGTGGTGTCCACACAATGCAACATGGAAACCTGCCTCTCTTTGGATCAATTTCGATAGCTTGCGGCATTCTGTGGTCAATCATCAGGTGGTGCTCAGGGTCTGGATTTGGTTCCATTGCCAAACGTATGTAAAGCTGCACCCATTGTTAAGTATTCTTCATCAGTTCAAACTAGGGCTGAACAAAAAAAACGAAGAACCGAACCGAACCGGAGAACCGAGCCGAACTGGTTTTTTTTTTTTTTTTTCTTCGGTTTTTCAATAGACCAGTCCGGTTCCCGGTTCTGGAAATTTCTAAAATTTAGGAACCGGTTCGGTTCCCGGTTCTTTAAGATTTTTATCCCAGTTTGAACCGAACCAAACCGGTTTATATAATATATACTAAATATATATTATATATTATCTCCTTACACGAAAAAGAAAGGGGGGCTGGGGATCGAACCCTCAACCTTACCCTTAACGCACCAACTCCTTACCACTTGGCAAGCAAGTGCCTTCGTGTAATCACTGAGACAAAAATATATTTATTAGCTATTTACGATTCTTTCCTATATATATATATATATATACACACACACACTTAACACAGAGAGAGACACCTAGCATACTCTCTAAGTTTATGTGGCGGCTACTCGAAACATATCAGTCCCACTCCTTTAACCCTAAAAACCATATCCAATGCTTTAACCCTAAAAACCATATCCAATCCTAGCATACTCTCTCTCTCTCTCTCTCTCTCTCTCTCTGAGTTTCACGAATCCGGCGGCTACCAAATCCCAAATACATGAAAACATAGAGATGAGAGATCCCATCTCCGGCGCTGCTATCTCCGGCGTTCTCTCTCCCTTACGCATGTGTGTATGTTGATCGAGATCGAGATGGGCCTCTTCTGATTCGCGTATGTAGATGATTCGTGTATGTATCTTTTTCATTCGTGTATGTCTCTTTCATTTGTGTATGTATAGATCTATCTTTTGTGATTTTGATTTTGATTCGTGTATGTTATAACCCAAAAATTCTTGTGTATGTGTATAACTTAGATCTGTGTATGTATATATCTTTGATAGTCTGATTCATGTATGTATAACTCTGAAATCTTTTTGTGATTTTCTCTGATCCTCTTTCTCTCTCTCTGATCCCCTCCCTCTCCCCCCGAACCGATCGAACCTGAAAAACCGGACCGAACCGGCAGAACCGAACCAAGAACCAAACCGACCTTGCAAAACCGGTTTCGGTTCTCTACTTCTCCCGAACCGGTTTTTCCCAGTTCAATCAAAAATCCTCAGGAACCGGACCGAACCAAACCAAACCGGTTTCACCCCTAGTTCAAACTGGTAACAAATTCATAATCAAGTCTTCTCCATCAATTCAAAATATTTGACACACAAAGTTTCAGTGCTAAACACTCGAATTGGTTAAAAGATAAACTGTTGTTCTCCAAAGGAGTCTAAACTGAGGCCAAAATTAAAGTGTGCGGGCGTGACAGGATTGAGCAGTCCAAACTTAAGAAAATTAGCTTGAAGCCTTCTAACTTCAGGACAAACAAACGTGTGCAACTCAAGGGCAAAGCTGCCTGGTCCTTTCTTTGCCTTAAATGCCTCGAGGACCTCCCAATTTATTGGGTTCGTATATGGAAACGGGTTGCAAGCAGCATAACACTCTAGATTTTATTGATTGCAGGAGGAAAATCACGAAAACCATGTATGAACCGAATTGCGAAAGAAGTAAAAGACAATGCTTGCAATCATTAAATCGTAGGATACGGTATTTATGTCCCGATTCGCTACATATCGTAAGATTACTTATAGAAAAAAATCAGAGCTTATTTTAAGAAGCTGAAACCTAAATGCACTATAAGTGGTTTGATCTAACTATGGCCAGCTTCAAACCATTCAAACGTAACCCAACCTTAGTCCATTATGGTTTGACTAGAAGAAAGAACCATACATCGATCATGTTTTGCATAAATCATATAAGAGCTCTTTTTTCTTTGCATGACTAAGGCACTAGAGCCTCAGTCTACTGACACGACACGACATTATTCATATAAACGTCTGAGGGATTATTTCTATCAAATTAGGAACAACACTATGAAGATACAAATCAACTGTCAGTGTAAAAAGTACACCTGAACTATAGACCTATGGAAATTTCAATCCGGGCCGAGTTTAAGAAGTTATATTTTAATTTAATGCGTCCTTGGCATTTTCTAAGAGTGTCACCAACGTGTACTAGAGAATCCACGGGCTGAGTTTCTTGTTTGATTTGATAAAATCGCCCTTGATTTTATCAAATGAGGAGGAGGATTGATAAAATCTCACCTTTTTTGCATTCAAAAAAGGTGAGATTTTATCAACCCTCCTCACTTGATTTTATTTTATCAAATGAGGAGGAACCCTCCTCGTTTGATAAAATCAAGGGTGAAAACAAGAAAAGGGCGCCGACGTGCGCTATCAAAGCGCCACATTGCAAATACACAGCGCACTGCCAAGGTCATGCACGCGCGCGGGTGAGCATTCATGGGTGCGAAGCACCTTAGGAGCCTAGCCACTCTAGTATAAAGTGAACTTAATAGATGTGCTCCCCTATATAAACCATTCAACTTTTTCCCAACTAAGCAGTGTGGGAGAAACCCAAAACTCTTAAAAGGGGCTTTCTCTAAGAACAAGGAATATTTTGATAAATCATTGATAAAATACCCAAAACAAACCCAATTTATTTTGATAAATCCCAACACTTCCTCACCACATGGCAAACTCCATTACCATACTGAACTTGATTTATAACATGTTAGCAACCTATTCACAGAGATAGCATGGGAAATTTATCAGCCACAGGTTATACAATATATTGATTTCGCTTTTTCCAGCAGAATTCTGCGACTTATAGCACAGTGTCTCTCTAATATATATGCTGATGTATGTATGCATGAAGAAGAATCAACAGCCCTTGCCCCTATCTGCAAGGTAGTATAAGCCTAATATCTTTAACCTTGTACCAGATGAGAAAGATCGTAGGCCTAGCATCACAATTACGGAGAGAGAGAGAGAGAGAGAGAGAGAACCTTCGGATGTGACCGTTGAACGGAGATACGACTCCCGACGGAGAGTGGTCGATTAGCTGATATTCATTCACGTCCTGTCAAGGAACTGATGTGAGTCTGCCGAAACAAAAATGCTAGAGGGCAGAGGCACACAAGATTGGCACACCACAAACCACACAAGTCCCATTTGGCAAGTGGGCCCCACCTTTTTCTAATTAAAAAAAAATTTTAAAAAAAAACATCTTCTGAAACATGCTCCGTCCCCTGTGTATTACGTTCCAGACAAAGGGAAAGAGGGAGAGACGAAAGAAAAAGAAGGCGACGAAAGCTGGATCTTCAATCCCAATCCAGAGCAGCAAGAGCCAGACTTGGTACGTAAAGATAGTCCAACATAAGAAAAGGATCAAAACACAAGTTCAAAGAAAGAGAGAGTGTACATCAACAAACATAAAAAAGAGCTGCGTCTTATTTCACCAATTACGGATCTTCTACTACAGGTACCCATTAATGTGCCTTAGGTAAGATTTTATCTCGTTTATTCCTTTCCTATATAGCAAATCCCTCGCATCTCCTTCAAGCAGAATACACCAGCTTTTGTTCCTCACAAGTTTTATGCCAATCTATTTACCGGTTAAGCAATTGGTAGTCAATGGAAAATGCACTACTATGTTAAGTTTGATTCCACGTAGCATCGTACATTCATCTTCAACTCATTATCATGGCTCAGTTCCGTCGACAGGTGACGGAGAATGGTTGTAAAACATAAAAAGACAGAGAATAGAAGTTTACCCCCTAGACAAATCAGAATCCTTGCTGGAATCACCAACAGCTCGTTCCAACTCTCTAATTCGTAGTCTCAGCTCTCTTACTAACTAGGAGTTGCTACCGGGTGGTACAAGTCTCGTGTATGCTTTGGCCCTAATCATAAAGGTTCAAGCCATTAAACAGATTCCTTGCCACTGTAACTAGTTAAACATCAACTTCAATTTTAAATTTGTTGAGCATCAAAGTCAGGGTTTTTTGGGGGAGAAATTGCAAAGGAGAGAGCAGCCCTTTTCTTGGGGATTCTCTCCCCCACATTCAATTCAAATTCAGAAAAATTAATTTAAATTAATTCAATAACATTCATAAAAGAATCCCCAAATTAACTTCTTTTTTTTTTTTAAACGGCCCCAAATTCACTACAAACCCTAATTTTTTTTCTAAGTTCTGGGGAAATCAATGAATCAAATTGACATATGTTCGGGGAGAGAGGGCGGCAGAGAGAGAGAGAGAGAGACCTTGGTGGTGGGTATGGCCTTCAAGTCACGTCGGGCGTTGGTGAGGAGTGGGGTCGAGTCTGAGTCGGGCAAACAAAAGTTGAGTCGGGTCGCTTGGGCTCTGGTGGCCGCCGGTGGTGGTGGTCACCTGTGGTGGAGGACGTCGGCAGCGGGGGGGCTGGTTCGATCTTCTTCTTCTCTAGTCCGTCGGAACTCTCTCCCTCTTCCCTTTGTTTGGAACGTACTCCACAGGGAATACACAGGGAAGGGACGGTTTTGTTTTTTTGTTTTCTTTATTTAAATTAGAAAAAGGTAGGGTCCACTTGCCACATGATTTTTTACAATTAAATTAGAAAAAGTGGGGCCCACTCGCCACACTTGCGTGGTTTGTGGTGCACCAATCTTGTGTGCCTCTAAGCATTTTCCCTTGCAAATCAACACGGAAGTGCGAGACTAATAACGTGGCCTCTATCATTTTTCAAAAAATGTTATGGGTTTTGTCCCTACATGGGAAATGCTACAAACCACCCTTAGGGTGTTCCACGGTGCATTACACGCACCATTCAATTTCGGGACACAAGCTGCAGACCTAACACAGCTGCAAACGTACAGTCCTAGTTAGTGCTCCTAGTCTTAGTACATATTTGACATGATAGTATAAAGTAATTGTAACCAAATAGTAACAATAAACAAGTCCTTTCTTCTTTACCAAATTGCGAAACGAATATGGGTAAAAAAAAAATTTTTTTTGGAAGGATTTCTTTTACCAAAAAATGGAGTAAATTCTTTAGACGTTATTGTTTTCAGGATTTTGATGTCTGACAGCATTTAGGTTGAGCTTCCTATTTAGTTCTCTTTTGATTCAGTATCATATTGTACTCCTATCCCTTTTTGATAGTCCCATATGAAAAGAAATTTCAATCCAAAACAACGTTTTCAAAAATTTCCAAAATTCCACTGTCCTCCCCCGTTAACTTTTTGCATGAAATAACCGTAACACCCTTGGTATATATTCTCCACCCTAAAAAAATCATTTTTTTAAAAAAAATAGAGTTAAAAAAGTTATTCAAAAAAAATTAAATCATTTTTCATTTTGAAAAAATAGTTTTAAAACAAAAGGCATCAAAGAAATTATTTTCAATTTTTTTTTTCATTTTGAATTCTCTTTGTAGGAAAAAAAAACTAGTTTTGCAAATAGTTTTTTTAACTTTTTTTTTCCAAATTTAGTTTTCAGATTTAAAAAATAATATTTTCAAAAATTCATTTTTTTAAAATAATGGTTTACCAAAAACTAATTTTGAAGTGCAAAATTTTATGAACACTAGATTTTAAATTACACAATCATTTACAAAACACCTTTATCAACCCTAGATTTAATCCATTAGAAAAACAATGTCATTGTATCACACCTCTAATCAAAACTACATTTTATCAAAATTAGATTTTATCTCATAAAATATATTCAAGTAATTAAATCTACTTTTATAAAAAGTATTGAAAGTAATTGATATATTTAAATTTCTCATGCAAAGAGTAGTACAAGAGTTTGTGTCTACTATTTATTACTTAGATTTTCCATACAAACAAATGTTTAATTAGACTCATTTATTGAACCTTATCATCTGCCTAAGGGGGCACATTTTAACAAAACCCAAATGTTATAGGATAAATAAAAGTTACCTGAAATACTCCCTCCGTCCTAATTTATTAATCCTTTTTTAGAGTTCGTGCTATTTTTCAATTGATTATATCTCGTAATTTACCTTGTTTACGTAATTTTGAAAATATTATATTATAGAACTAATTGAGATTTATCAAACGAAATCGATATTGACTATAAAGTTCATTACCGATTTTAAGTTATAACTATTAGTTTTTTATCCTGTTTTATTTTTGGGGTAAACAGTTTTTTTTTAATCCTTTTAAAATAGAACGAGTGACCAAAATTTGGAGACGAAGGTTTTTTTTTTTTTTTAATTGGTCCCGAACTAGATCAGAAAAGAGAGTCTAGATTTACATGATTATGAATCTCGACCATTATTGATCTTTCTTTTTGGACAATTTCAGGATAATTTTTTGTGCACTCTAATACTCTTTTTATTTTGTTTAACATAAAACTTTTAAGCTAGGCATAAGAAATACTGGGACGCAAAGAGCATCTTTGGCAGAAGAGTCCAACCTCATCAAAAAAAGCTCTCTCCGGAAAAAGTGTTCATTCCTATTAAAAAAAAATGTATTGCAGGAGTATGACTTACACTGTTTTAATCAACAACGCCCCGTTTGAATGGGGTATTATTTTCAGAGGGATAAGTTTTAGAGGGGGTATTATTTTTTGAGGGTTGGCCCACATTGATGTGATGTTTATGGAAGGGAGATTAAAAAGTAGATGGTTTCGATGAGGGATTAAATAGGAGGATAACTTTTGACTTGGTTTGGATGACTTGAAAATAAGATGGGGTATAAGATGGAAAAAGCTGTGAAATGAGTCTCTTGCCCTTGTGGTGTACTAAACAGTATTATGCATTAATTTAATTATATAATTACATGAGTTAATTTATTTTATTATTTTTGGAGAATTTGAAGTTAAATTACTTTATTTGACCCAAAAAAAATAATTTTAAAACATTTTTTTTTCCTTTAGTTGTTGGCATGTTTTGTTTTTATTTTTTATTATTATATTAACATAGAACAACAAATGAACAAATTAACATATTGATTAAATGGTCACTAATGCAAAAAAAGAAATTTTATTGAACAAAAAAAATAATTATACAAATTTATTTGAGATAAAATTAAAAGGGATTAAATAAATGATTTATTAAACACCCTCATTGTAGGCCCATAAAATGTATTAAATAATAATCAGTCATTACAATCAAAATTTCCATGCCTCACATGGAACACCCCCATTGCAACATCAGTTCTACGACATTGGTAAAGGATAAAAAGTTATACGCACAAGCACAGTACTAAGACTAACTAATTTCATCACGACAAATATGATTATACTTGCTATAGTTGCACCGAGTAAGAACCAAGTCAACGCGAGACAACCCAATTTTTGGTTACTAACTCTTCTTCCCTCCTCTTGAACAGCTGCTTCCATTGGGATAAGCAATGGTGCATGATCTTCCAAATTTTCCTCTTCCACATTCGGCACCCTCACACCAAGCCTTTCAAAATATGCTTGGAGAGCGGAGTTGGCCTCTTCCCATGAAGCATGCTTTTCATATATAGCACCTGACACACCATTGACTTGTTGGCTACAGCTTGGCCAACTTTCATATTCCTGGTCTCCTCCCGACAAATACAACATAGAATGACTTTTTCCCTGCCATCACTACTAATAACAAGGAAACGATGAATGAAATAAAATACAAAAGGTACACACCATTGGCAACAAATTCATAAATAAGGTCAACCATAAAGTAGGCTCAGATAGTTGGATGTATTTCACCATTTTGGAATGATACGGGATCCAAGCTGCAACATTAGTTGCCCATTGGCCCTCTAATGTTGTCTTGCCTGTAAATCTATGTCTTACGGTATCAAATGCATCATCATAGCCACAAAATACAAGCATTCAGTCACAAATTTCTAGCCATGGGTACCATGCCCAGAAGTAAGTCAATTCAGCAGCTACATTCAGTACAAACATTAGTCGAACTGACCACTAAAAATTGGACATAAGAAAACTAATACACTGCTCAGATTTCAAGAAGAGGAGAGCCTCATGATTCAGCATTGGCCACTGTAGAATACAGCACCAACAGTAGGTGCAGAAAAACTGCACCAGTAACACAATATAGCAGCAGTAGAATACTGCACTCACACACTTGCACTGCACTCACACACCATGCACTGCACTACACTCATGCACTGTATTCACACACCTGCGCTACACCATGCACTCACACACCATGCACAAAACTACACCATGCACTGCACTCACACACCTGCACTACACCATGCACTGCACTACACTGCACCATGCACTACACTCACACACCTGCACTACACCATGCACTCACACACTTGCACTACACCATGCACTGCACACTCACACACCATGCACTCACATAAAAATGGTAACAACGTAGCAGCAGTTCAAGGCCAGAAACAGATATTAGGCACCAATTCATAGTGACAAACAACTAATTTTAGGGTTTACCCATGCACTACAACAAACAGCAACAAACACCACTGCACTCACCATAATTTCAGGTGTTAGCCATGGGCTCAAGTACGACAACACAACCTCATCACTGCCCAGAACAGTCCAAACACCAACTAATGCATAAAAATGGGTAACATGAACCTACAAAGTCAACCAGTTAATCAGAGAATGTGTAGCATCAAGCAACAAAGGCAGCCAGTTAATCACAGTTTACACAGCCAGTTTGGTACACAGAATCTCATAATCCCACAGTAAATGGGTTCAGGTTTTCATCATTGCCCAATAAAGTACAACTACAATAGATTGACAATCAAGAAAGGGATAACAAGTAAACTTCAACAGTAAGTCACAACCATGAAACACACTGCAGTAACATTAACAATGCACTACCATTACAACTTCAGCAAAATGCAGTACCAAACTTCAACAGGTTGGCATCACTGTCCATAAAACTTCAACAGAATGCAGTACCAAACTACAACATCACCTGTAGTAACATTAAAATGCCCAGAATTGGGCATCTTGCTGAACACACACCTGCACTGCACTCACACACACCTGCACTTAACACAGTCATTAAAAGTGAACACAGTAGAAAGGGCTCAGATATAACAAATTCATCCATATGGTACGCATGGTTGCAATAAACGTTGCCCCGCCAAGGTAACTGTAAAGACCCGTGTTTTTAATTATTCTTCTAAAAATAAAGTTGGGGAAATGTGAGGAATTGATTAAAATGTTTAAGTGTTAGATTAATGAGTATATTTGATTAGTTGGGGCCTTTATGCTATACACAAGTCAATATAAGGGTTGGGGGTGTAATAATTTAAAGTGTGTATGTATTTGTGGTGTGTGAGTGAGCACACTCCCTCCCCAACATCAGCCAACACCTCTCTCTCTAAACCTCCATTTTCTTTATTTCTTCCAACAAATTCTCCTACAAATTCCACAAATCCACTAATCCCTTGCACAAATCCTTCAACCTTTGATCTTTGGAGCTTGATATCTTCTTGTCTAGGCTTTGGAGAAGCTTGGGTTGGTGATTTCTAGAGTTTGAAGAAGCTAGGGCTTGGAGTCAAGTTGGGTCTTGAGCTTTTCTTCTTTGAGGTAGGGAAATATCTAACTATTTTAAGTGTAAATGTTGTGTGTGTGTGTGTACATAGACTCTTGATTGATTCACCAACTTGTGTCTTGTGTCTTGTGTATTTCATTGAGAAAAATCTTGTTTTGTTCTCAAATTGAGCTATTATGTGCTATCCCTTGGTTCATATATGATTCCTCACTCAATTTGATTGTTACTTAGTCTTAATCTTGCACCAAATCCATGTATTGGCTTGTAATTTGAAGGAACCCATTTGGGACCCCATTTGCTACTCAAATCTTTGAGTAAATGCTTGATTCATGTTGACTAATGTTTCCTTGATCAAACTGAGTGCTAAATTATCTCCCTCCATCCAATTCCATTGATATTTGGCTTTGGAATCATCCAATTTGAAGTTGTACAGCAAAATCCCCAAAAATCCCATATTTGGCACTTTTTCGGGTTGCTCTCTAGAAAACCCGCCCGGGCGGGAATCACGGCCTCCCTGGGCGGTTTTGACAGATTGGTGGACAACTTTCGTTTTGTTGTTTCGGCCAATCCCCATGCACTTGTTTGGTCCTTAAACATGTTTTTCACTTGTGTTGGGACATTTTCAACCTTGGTAACACTTTGGTATCTATTGATGATGGGGAATGAATAATGACACTTGTTATGTGACTAAAGATGAGTTTAGAGAGGACACGGTTCACACATTGGTGTTTTGCACGCGTTAGGAACGAGTGGAGAGTTCGGGACACTTGGGAAAGGGTTGAGTGACATGTGAGTCATAGGGAATATCAAGTTGAATATATATATATATAGATAAGTGATAATGTGAATGTGAAATGATTGATACGGGGGCCGAAAGGGTATGCCTGGAGTGACACAGGGCCCACTAGGGTATGCCCGGAGTGACACGGGACCTTTATGGCATGCTCGGAGTGACACAGGACCTTTATGGCATGCTCGGAGTGACACGGGGACACTTGTGGTGTGTCGGGTACAAGTCGGGCATGAGTTAAGCACGAGAGACGGTAGTAGATGAAATCTAATAGCCTATGTGTTTTTTTTAAGTCCTTTGACCTTAAAACTCTCTCTCAACTCTTATTTCATGGTTCTTGTTTCCTTGTCTATTACTCATATACACTTCATTTCATTTAGAATTTTTAGACATTTCTCTACTGGGCTAGAGTAGCTCAACCTATAAATTTTTCAGGTACCCACCAAGGAGCATGATCATGGAGTGCTTAGGAGTGCATGCATGCATCATTTTGAAAGCTTATGGAAGAGTTATATAATCATCTTAGAAGTAGTATTTTTGCCAAGATGATTTTGTAACTTGTCTAAGTCTTCCCTTTTGACAATGGGTTGTAAACTTACTTAAAACTTATGTATGGGTATATTTGGGGCTTGAGTGCCCATAAACCTTTATGAAACCTGTTGTTGATTTTGACTATTTTACTTGGACTTTGACGTGGCCGTGGACTTGTTGACCGTCCACGTGGATTTTTCTTAATGGATTATCCTTTTAAAATTTTGAGGGTGTGACAGTAACTACCTTCGTTAACGACAATTCTAATCATCATTGCCCAATCGAAAGCCAACGAGCACCCAAAACCTGTAAAGTCAAAATATTCCCATTCATTAATGAAATTTTACCATGAAAGTACATTATCTTACTTTATCAACAACATAGTAAAGAGTTTATCTACCATTGTTTGTAGTTTAGCTCATATAAATTGACAGACCACTTACTTACTAATTACATTATAATAGCAAATGACCTTGCGTATAGTACATGAAACATCGGCCACTTCAAAAATTGGGCCACTAAATATACAAAAACTATTGTTTAGGATCGGCCTCTTCAAAAAGTAAGTCAATTCTTTCCCTCATACTATCGGACCAAAGACTTCACCCCTACATACGGCCTCAACCCAAGCTTGCTTGACTTCATCACGAGTGTTCAAGAATTGATCTACCCTCTCATCTTTCTCCCCAATAACGGCAGCCAACTTGAATTGTTGTGTCAAACTAAGATCAAGTTTCTCTAGCAATACGGGAATCGTCGCACAGCGTGCAGATAACTCTTTCTCATATCCCATTGAGTTGGTCATTTTCCCCATGTGCACCAAGCTCTCCGTGTAGCAATTCCACATGCTTTCATTGAGCTTAACGTCATCACCCAATCTTGTCCTCTTCTTTCCCTTGTTACCTCTTGCATTGGTCGGAGGCGTCGTGGACGTTAGGATTGCCATACGACGTGCAGCGGCCGATGGTGTGGAACCCGTCGGGGTGGAGGTGCGGGGGGTGGACGCCCTAGGTGTGGAACCCGTCAGGGTGGAGGTGCGGGGGGTGGATCCCGTAGGTGTGGAGCTAAAAGGTGTGGATCCCATAGGTGTGGAGCTCATGTATGAAAAATTGACAAATTCTTCACTAAACAGCTCTTGGTAGAACTCTCCTCCCCCTTGCATTAACCCTTCTATAGTAAGATCCTCAATTCCAATCTCGGAAGCATCATCTTCAAACAATTCTTCTACGTTAGCATTTCTTGGAGGCGATGCCTCCATTTGCGTGGGATCCTCCGCACCCACCCTGGTTGCCCTATCTTTCCCAAACACGATTTGTCAATCATCGTAGTAAAGGAAATGCTTCCCATACACCTCCTTGGCCTTCTTAGGGTTGGCCTACACAAATAATTAATGTTTAGTACAATCTCATATGCTTTAACATAATCATTAAAGCATAGATAAGTTACCTTTTCATACTCGTTTCACACATCCTCCTCCACATTTATGCGCTTGTTCACATCGTCCCAAGCAAACCCACTAAGCGACAAAATGTCAAACAATTTGTGGTACATTGCTCTCCAATACTTCACCTTGGAGTCAATGTGGGGGGAGGCCTTTAAGTGGCTATCCGGTAACACTTTCTCCAATTCCCTCTCAAGCAAGGTGAAGAAACCGGGTTTAAAGCCATTGTCGGCACTCCACTTGTCACATATTTCATTGACCATTATTTTCATTAATGCATCCTCCTCCACTTTTCTCCATACCCTACCTTTCCTTGGTGTCTTTTGGGTAGACACTTGGGGTTCTTAGGTATCCACTGCTGCAAATGCATTAAAATTTGCAACAAAATTTAAAGCACAACGTACATTGTTAACTATAAAACCTTACAATTAATTGGAATATCTTCCAACTTGACATTACAAATTCTTCAACCAATTCATGGAAATACTTCAACCCAAGTCATTAATACAAACTCCTAATAACAAGTTCTTCATACAAATACTAAAAGCATAGTTCTTAATACATAATCCCAAAACATTTGGTTGTCAATCATTGTGGAAAAACCTCTTGTCCCCCACCATTTGTTAGCCAATGGTTGTACATGGTAGTAGCCAAAGCATCCCTCTCCGCGGTCCATTCATTAGAAGTGTCTATGGTGATTATGCGGTCATCATCTACCTCGACATCGTGGAGGTGATCTTGTTCCCACTGTGTGTACTCCAACTCAACCGGATCATTAGGCATCTCTCTTTTAATGAGGTTATGGAGAATGCAACATGCTATGACGATACAGGTTTAAGTTTGGATTGGGTAGTATGTGGGAGACCTTAAGATTGCAAATCTCATTGTTAACACCCCAAAGCTCCTCTCAATGACATTCCTAGTAGCGGAGTGCTTCATGTTGAAGTTGTCACGACCCAACCAAGCGAGGGTTACAATACGTGACCGACCAGGGGATTAACATCCCCCTAAAGCCTCCCATTAAAACAAACGTCATTTTCAAAACTATAAATATATACACTCGTTTCACTGTAGCAAAACATACTAGAGCATTCTAATTTACATGAGTTATAACAACTGAAAATAAAAGGGTTCCAAACTCAAACCCATGATATTTACAAGTTCCTAAAGATAAAGAAATATATACAACTCTTAGCCACACCTTTAGTCCATAAAACCTGGTTATTGAGTGTCACAAGTGGCCAAGCAAAACTCCAACTTCTACCTAAGTTCTTTGCGTATCTACTCCATGTCGCCTGTAAAAAGGGTTTTAAAAACATTATAAGCGAAAGCTCGTATGAATATATAAGCTACTAGAATTACATTACCTCCATGGAATTAACTTAGTTCAACCATTTGCAGAATTCACAATAGTTCAAGCTTGCAATACCAATAATCAGCAAGGTAACAACATGATAATCATGACCGTAAGAGGTCCAATAATAAAAATGCTTGGAACCGTAAATAGTCCAATAAATTAGCATTTCATAATATTCAAAACGGTACTCACGGATTAACTAGAAATTATCAGGGAGCTACCCCGAATGCCAGCTGGTGGCTGTGAAATGATATCAATTCACGAGCACATGATACCCAAATGAACGTCTGGTGCACGTTCCATCATCACCCTTTATCTCCTTATTCCCACAATTCCTTTATCGTCCGTTGAGGCCCGGACGCCGTATTCATATACCATTCCGATAATAGTAGTCTCAAAATACATTGTTCTTTCCATGGATTCCATAAATAGTCAAAGATAAAACTTGATAACCATATACCATCTTGAACACACTTTTTAAAATTATCAGAAGATGACAATTTACGAGAATAAGGTAATTAAGGCATTTATATACTCACAGTGATTTCTAGATGTTACACGGGCAATGGCTAGCAAGTGAATCGCAGTCGAAGACAAGCCTTATTAGTAATCAAGATACAAACAACCGTTAACAAGCTATATCTAGCATCGACATGCTCTAAATTAGCCTAACTGTTACTATAGAACTAAAATGTCCACCAACCAGTCAGGATGATCAAAAGTAGGGTTCAAACAAGGGCTTTCGACCATAGAATATTCAGCCAACTGAAATTTGGTAAAAGTAAGAATTGGAGTGACCATAAGTTATCTAATTGATGATGGACATGATACAAAAAGATAGGGTTTAGCATCAAGATCAATCAATATTCAAAACAGGCACGTATCGGTGTGAAAATCACAGCTAATTCACTTGACATTCAAAAAGGATAAGATCGGTGCTCAATGATAGCTAATTCACAATACATTTCCAGAAAGAGACTGAAAATTGAACCCCCAAATCAGCTAACCACAGGAGGCCAAATAAGTTACTGTTTTTTTTTTCAAACAGGAACAACACAGGACAACCCAACTTCGAAAAATCACAATAAATCGAGAAATTAATATTTTGTGTGATTCTAATGCCAATAGCTTCGTAACAGAATACACTTCAAAAGTTATGAAGGAACTGAAGTCAAATTCGTCCTCCAAAGATGAGAAAACAGACGATTTCCAAAGAGACACGAATCTGTTCCGAGAGCAGATTTACAGAGCGCAGACCGGACTTCAAAATTTTTCTATAAATCGAATTCTCAATGGATTTGATTGATTCCAACGGCATAAGAAAGAGCTTTGAGAGAACTTCAAATTATTTGAAGGAACCAAAACCTAATTAACAGTTTATGAATGAGAAATCGCCCAAAAACAGCGACCCGTAACCCAGTTTTTGGATTGCTGTATATACATACACATATACACGATTATATGCAGATAAAATCAATAAAAATAGAAGAGAGAAGAGGTATACTTGCAGAAGTGAAGCTTGAAGATGGAGGTGATGATCAGAAGTGGTGGTGGAGGTTGGCGGATGAAGAGGTGGTCGACTATTTTTTCCGAAATTTCACTCGACAAGTCTCTCTCTCTCATACCCCTTTCTTCTCTTCTATTATTCTTATTTTATCCATAGGTTAAACTGGGTTTTGACAGTACATATCCCGATTCACACCTCCCAGGTGTCCCCCAAGGCAAACACGTGCCTTCTGATGCCACCTCGCTAGTCGATCCTCTTTCGGACGGAAAACCAGGGTTCGAAATCAAAGTGGGTTCACTAAATGATCTCAAAAAAAATACGAGAATTATCTTAATGGTCTTGAAATAATATTTACAACATTTTGACACTATCGACAATATCATAACAAGTCACTTTTATAAGTCGGATCATGGACACGAACACGGCCAGCGGTACTGTATTGTGCCCCAAAATTCTTCTTTCTTACTTGATCATCAGAATATGATTCTGAAGGTCCCACTAGACTAAAAACGTCGAGGGGAAACGCGGTAGCACTATCCGTTTTGTGATTTGACAAACACATATTTTATGGACAAAAGTGCCCTTGAGGGCTCACAGGGGTCCCGACTTACAAAATCGAGTAAATGGCTGTGCTTTCTAGATTACCCAGCTTTAACGAGTACTAATCTAGATTATCAAGCATAAGAGCAAGATCAACGAGCATATAACTATGTTATTTGGGTTGGATCATTACAGAAGTACTCCTCTTTGCTAGCCGGCATGTGACCTTGCCGCTAAATGTTAAAATGATATCGTTTGCCGCGGTACGGTGCTAGAAAACCCTCCCCATTTGTGTATCCGCCATTCACAAGGTAGTAATGTCCTGTAACCAATGGAAGTTACGACATTGAAATAGTTTAAGGGAGGGTTTATCAATGTAATGGATTGAACGGAAATGTGAGGATTTGGAACATACCATGGGGAATTTTCAAACCATTGGGTCTTGCGATGGCATCTCTAAGTATTCTAGAGTCAGTGGTTGACCCTTCCCAACCAGACAAGACAAGCACAAATTTTAGGTCTCGAGTACAAACACCTAAAACATTTGTGGCAATCTTACCCTTCCTTGACCTATAACGTGGCTTGTCGGCTCTCGGGGGATTAACTAGCACAAAGGTCCCGTCCAATGCCCCAAGGCAATTCTACGAAGCATTTCAGTAGGTTATTGCAAGTAAGTACATATGGTTGATATGAATTGAAAAGTATATATTATGTACTATTTTTTTATCGGAAGTGTACCTGAAACCAACTCCATCTACTGTCATCGTAATTTGCAGGTACAAGCTCGCGATTTACAAGAAGCATTCTATGAAGGCGCAACACAGCTTGTAGTACGGCATTGAAATGCCTACTTATCGTTTTAGTGGATCTCCAAAATTGATATTTGGTACGCCTTTGCTTTGTATGGTGCGGGAGGATCCATAAGAAAATAACTACCCTGTCCTCAACACATACGTAACGAGAGTCCCCTAAGCCAACACTTCTCACTAAAATGCACAACCTCAAAAATGTTTGCCTGTTTACCCTCAACTGATCGTGGCAATCAATCTCATTACCATTAACTAGCCTATTGACAGCATTTACTTAGGTCTGGTAGAAATTTAGATTTTGGGCACACTCTGGACGAGGATACTGAGCCGTGGATACAATGAACTAGTAAAGGCGCAACACCCCCATTGCAGCTTGAATGAAGGTGTTTAACGCTATCATTGCCTCTTGCTCTTCTTTTCTTCGTAATTGTTTTCTGTTAAGTCTTGTCATCCTATTAAATAGCTCAAAACTATTTCATGATTAGTATGAACTCAATCTCATTATCCTACCAAACTCATATGCATAGCAAACCTTATATTTGTACAACTAAAAACCAAGCTGCGAACCTAATGTAGTTTTTAAGTTTTTGTGTTTCATCTTCTCCAACAAAACCCTAGTTGGTTGAACCATTATTATTATTATTATTATTATTATTATTATTATTATTATTATTATTATTATTATATATCACATATATATTTTTACATATATCACCTCATCTCAATTAATGTACTGTAAAATTTTTTCCCTAATTATCACATGTATATATATTTTTCCAAATACCTTACAATATGTATATATATCTGTATATAATACTGTATATACTGTGACAAAGGTAGAGAAGAAAGGATTAATGTCACTCATACAAATACGATACAAACACAAAAAACCCTTCCTGTACGCGATACAAATACAAAAAATGTCACAGATCTGGAAAAATTGGACCAAAACAGATCGGATAAACTGAAGAAATGGAGATCTTAGTCATCGATTGAAGGTACAGAGTATACGTATGTAACGTTTGAAGCCATACCTGAGTGATGAGAGCAAATCGCCCAGAAATCGCCCAAACCCTTCCTCTGTTCGAAATACCACAACCCTAGCACAGATTGTGTACTAAGGAGTCATAAAAGAGGATAACAAGGGTTAATTTCGTCAATAACCCTCCCCTTCTACAAGGGGATAACTTTTGGGCAGGGTGGAGGCAACCCAAATTTTATCAGGGAGGAGGAGGTCGCGGCATAGATCCGAAGATGGGGTGAAGAGATATCAGGGAGGAGAAGAAGTGTTCCCAACAACGAGATAAGCGTGGGCCCTCCCTCTTAAGAGAGAGTGAAAAAAATATGAGGAAGGCATATCCCCACCCAAACGGGGTGTAAAGGACTTACCCCATTTCAGGCGCTTTGTTCACTCTCTTGAAAATTAAAAATTCTTGTTTATAAGGAAAATTCTAAAATCAGCCTATTATGTAGACATTAAAACTTAAAAAGTGTATTAAGATTTGTAAAAAGTGTATAAGAATGTGTAAAAATATACAAAAAAAAATAAAAAAATACATTAAAATTTATGTTTTTTTTTTTTTTTTTTATTGCCTTATTGTCAACTCAGTAAACTAATCACCAACCCGCTGCCTGCTGATGCTCGGAAACCTTGTAGTTCGTCGAGAGAAAGGAGTCAAGACGTGAGTACTCATCTCCATCGTTCTTCACCATTCCGTATTGCACCTTCATGTTGATATTAATATTAATATTCACTGCAAGTCTACAAACCCTAGCCGTCCGATTCACGTATTTATTTTTCTGTCTTTACCACCTTCTGATTTTCAAGATCTCAGGAATCAACCAATGTTGCCTAAACAAGAGAAAGAACCCGTCAATTTAGTCGAGATTGACAGTAGCGACGATGAAGATGACTTCGGAGTGGGTAGGAGTAACAATTCCTCCTCAATTAACGAGCCAACTATTCCACAAGTTGAGACTGCTGCAGTAAACCCTCCGTTGGCATCGGGCAATCAGACGCTCGAATCCCGGAGTTTCTGGAAAGCGGGGGATTTTACCGTCGGTCCCACTAAATTCACTCCCGCCCAAGGTTGCCTATGGTTTCATCATTTCATGGTTCATTTATCACATACCTGCATGTATGGAACACCCATACATGTATGTATGCATTCCCACTCAAATGTCTCTTAACTATGAAGTTCCTACAATTGTTAGGTCAATTGGAACATGCCCGTGTTCATCCCAAGTTTCTGCATTCCAATGCAACGTCCCACAAATGGGCATTTGGAGGTAACTTCTCTAGCTGAATTTTGTTTCGATCCTACCATCATGTACACAAGTTGAAAAGAAAAAGCTGAGAATGATCAAGTAACAAATCTGAAGTTGTCAAAGCAATGTTATCATGTACTAGAGCCAGGGCACACGCCATGCGTGTGCAAGCCAAACTTTGACGAAAATATGCACAAAAGTTTTCGCCTTTCGGCTTATTGATCTTTTTGGATGGACCACATTAACCTTTTGTGGCAAACAAACAATAATTAAATAAACATCATGCCAATCAAATTGTTTATATACTGTTATAACGATTTATACACAATCTCGAGTGCTTCTTCATGTGTTGTTTGATGCTATGACATTAGGCAAAGGCCCCTCAACAATGGGATGTGTTTTTATAAAAGTTGGATAAATTTCGATAAAATAACCTCGTTTCTTTACTGAATTAATACGTTATTGCATTTTATTTATTGTCTTGATGATGCAAAACACAACTCAATTGGTATGATAAAAGATAGGAATCAATCTGCAGATAATTTCAATAATTAGAAACTCATAGCGTAAAAAATAACACAGTGAGAAATAATCAACTGAAAGAAAACCAATGCAAAAATGCATACCTAACTCTATCACATACTGTCAAATGCTTTTGAATTACAGAAATGGAAGTGGGGAAACAGGAATTCAAGTACCATGAAATGCAAAGCCAATCGTATGTATACGTTTCTTTATTTAAAGAGAGAGAGAGGGGGGATGAAGGGGAAGTCATTCAAAACAGAACCCAAAGATTTCCCATACATGTGGCCTTCGGTTTTGATGGCATCTACCGGGGGGGGGGGGGGGGGGGGGGGGGGGGGGGGGTGGATTACCTACCAGTTATCCGATTAGCCATGGTGGGGGCTGGGAGCATTTGCAAGAATTGGGAATCTGGAACGAAGAAGGTGAGAAACAGAGAAGGGGGATGGTTTGACAGGTGGAGTCTGATGGAGTAATCGTGGGTAGGCAGTTGGGGCAAGGGTAATTTGACATCCATGCCCTAGCAGTCAGATATTGTGTGCATCAAGAAACAGTTTTTTTATTATTTAAATTGAAGGATAATAATGGCTACCACTTTTGTGATGGGGCTTCAAAAAAAGGAGACACCAAACTGGTGCTCTCCCTTATATATTAGAATGGATGTCTGCAGATTCTGTACTAGTCAAGACTTCTTTACAAATATTTATGAACTTGTGATATTTGGCCTTTTGTTGCAGCAATCGCTGAGCTCCTAGATAATGCGGTGGATGAGGTGATCATCGATTTTTGTTATTTTTTATTATATTCATGATTTGTCAAGTATGTTATACGGGTAGAAAATTATTGCCCATCTGATTTTTTCCTGAACTAGCATGATGTGAAATGTTGGAGTTTGTGATTGGACTTGAGACATGAATGACAAACTTAATTAGATTTTTCAGAAAATGAGCTTGTAAATTATTGCTTGGTTTGCATTACTAGAAGCTGTTATCCATTGGTTATGGTGCCTTTAATCATGCAGGACTTGTTCCATGGATTTTGTTCTCTCTGTTTTTGGGGACAGTTTGTCATGCAATAATTATTAAGATTGGTAGGGTTGCATAATCGGAACTTACTGATGGAGTATTTATCTTATAAGTTGGGTTCTTTTGGCAGCTAAGTTCTTTTTTTGGTGAAAGCCGCTGAAGTAAGTTTAACATATGGAATCTGTCTTGTAGTATTTGAAGTTTATACTTACATGTGCTTCCTTCGCCCGACAGCGAAAATGTCAGCTTGAGTGCAGAAATGCTTCCAATGGTTAATGAGCTGAAATATCATTGTTGACTTGCAGTCGAGCAGTCAAGACTCAAGAGAAAGCTTCTACTGTCAGCTGGTTCAAGTTTGGACATGCGTCAGACTTGTCCTATATTTATGTTAAATTAATTTTGAAGCTGTACACATTGGAACACTTTGAGGGCATACAAGTGTCTGACAATCTAAATGCCCATGGTCTAAAACCTTTAGAAAATAAATAACTAGCACCGAAGATAGAACTCACTTGAGACTTGATAGTTGTGGTTTCAGTTGGTCCTCCTGCCAATTTATAACCTTCACCAATTGCATTTTTTAATTTGTTCTTGGGAGTTTGTTGAAGTGTTTCGGACTTCAAAAGGGTGAAAGAAGGTTGTCTTGTGGCTGTCAGTTACGCCCGTTAATGCTGTAATTGCTCCCTTAGTTTCATCCACTAAGGTATTATCATCTACCAACGCGTAAAAAGAAAGAGAAACAAAATGTTGTTGGCAAATCCATTGACCTAAAATATACAATAAGTGTAGTATAGCAAGAAGAAGTGGGGATAGAGTCCTAAAGTTTGACACAATTTACGTTCGCATGAAGTTCTTTTAACCAAATCAAATGTTGAGAAGAAAAGTTTGAAGCTTTATGGGTCAAACCTGCCAATCAGCTCAGGCGAGGACAAATTGTGATGTCAAAACGAAATGGAAGTGATCTTTTTGTGCCCACTGTTTTTCTCTAACTGCAAGGCTCATGCAGCCCAAATAATACAGTACACCCCAAAAATTGCCCGCTGTCCATCTGGCACCACACAATTGGACCTCCTTTGGCTTGGGACTAGCTGTAACATATATTTCATTGTTGTTCAAGAAAAACCAGACACTATTCTCTGTAGTTTGTGCCCATGCTAAACCATATCATGGAAAGTGGAGTCTCACTAATCACGAGCGGTACCGATTTGCTTGCCTTCCTGATTGCTTTCTCCAATTCCAATGTGGCCCTGCATTCCATGTGCCAGTTCTGTCAATACGTGAATGGCAAACCACCAGTTTTTTTCTAAGGCCTCACATCAGAAATCTTGACCACGTTAACTGTGAACGACAGTAAAATGTGTGGTACTTTTAATTTATGTCAATTCATTGAAAACACTATGGGCTCGTTTGATTGCTGGATTACTGGGTGGGGTATTGCTTGATCAGGGACTAGCAGTCCTGGGATTTTTAGCCCATGGACATAATGACAAGCCAGTCCTTTGGTTGTTTGCCTAAGTAGTATTTTCAAATCTAGTCCAGTTCTTGTTTGATTGGGGTTAAAATCAAATGGACCATAAAAGCCCTTTCTAGTGTAGGTGGCTCTTCAATCCTAAGGGCAACAAGGTCAAATGTGTTTTTAGTCTAGAGAACCAATTTGCCCCACTAAAATTATACCACCACCACCACGCTCAGACAGCCTAATCCAGTCTGTTAAAGCATCCAACTCAAAACCAATTGGCGATGAGTGGAGAGGCCGCCCAAGTACATATACTAGCTTTGGAGGTTATAATTAATCAATGTGGGACAAACTCTGACACTCCCCCGCACGTGCGACTCCTGACCCACACGTGGAGAGGTAAACAAAGGATCCATAACATTGGGATCATAACTAAACATGGTGCACTTATGGCACAAACAACGGGAAAATAATGAAGAGATTCTTGTCCAAAATCCTCCGAAAGCCTAGCTCTGATACCATGTTAAAGCATCCAACTCAAAACTAATTGGCGATGAGCGGAGAGGCTGCCCAAGCTCATATACTAGCTTTGGAGGTTATAATTAATCAGTGTGGGACAAACTCTAACACAGTCTATAGCCCAAAATAGTTAGGTAGGGTTTAATCCCATTCCCGTATTGCAATCATACTCGGTGCTAGCCCCGTAGCCCGGAATAAATGAGCTTAGTCCTGTCCGGACCAAAATTGTCCTGCTTTCAAACGATTCCATGTGAGTCCCAGACATTTCATAACGTGTTCGAGATTCCAAAAAAAGTTACTCTCTCCATCCCATTTAGATAGTCCCATTTGGGGATTCCAACTCTTTAAAGGAGCATAATGATTACATCAAAAAGTACTTAACTTTCCAATTATGCCCTTAACTTTTCAAATTTGATTGTACTTTTAATTTAAACATAAGGGTAATGATATTTTTTGACCAAGTTTCTATGGTTGATCTCGGAAAGTGGAAATGTATTTTAGGACGTTGACAAACCTACCTCTTTCTACGAGCGCTGGAACTTGAGTACCGAAACTGAACTACTGGCTTTCTTCGGTTCCTTGCTTTGTTTAGTTAGTCATTGGTTATTCCTCTCTTCCTGTACGAGTAGTGAAGTTAGAGAATTTTAGTTGGTCATTCCAAAGTGGAATATGGGGCTGTCAAAATGGGACGGAGGGAGTAATAAATTGGACCCTCATCGATGTGTCTGATACATGTCTGCATGTGCATAGCTGATGGCTGCATCACTGAGGAGAAGTCCTTGTGCACATTGACGTGCAGCTCTTTTTTTTGGTTCCATTCGTTTCCTTTTTGTATATCTCATATTCTCATTCTATTCCTATTATTCTTCGTTAAACATATGCAGAATTCTTCCCCTTGTGTGCAACTTACATGAATGCTTCTAATTTATTATTCTTACCTGCATTTGCTTTGTATACTATGCTCTAATCTACTAGTAACATTTAGTTGATTGAAAAGGTCTTGGCAGTGGATTAATTCAAATACAGGAAAGTACGTTGGACAAATAATAGATACACTGACCTTAATTTTGTTTCTATCTGCATGATTGCACATGTCTGTTCTCAGATTTGCAATGGTGCTACTTTTGTCAAGGTTGACCGAATTAATAACGTGAAGGATAACTCTCCTGCTTTACTTTTCCAAGGTTTGATTCTCATGTGATTACTTTCACTATTGTGATAGTGGTATTGGTTTTGTAGCATCTGTTTCTATAGCAATGGAAAATTACAGTCACCAGTGTTTTGTGTAGATGATGGGGGCGGAATGGATACCGAAGGCATTCGGAAATGCATGAGCTTGGGTTACTCCTCAAAGAAAGCAAAGACCACAATTGGGCAATGTAACTACATAAGCTTTTCATTTTCCATGGGAAATATGTTATTTCATTGCCACAATGTCATAGTTATCTTCCCTGGCTTTTGTGATACATCCTACTTTTTAAAGCATGCGTGAGCGTTGTTTGCAATAATATGGGTAGAGCCCATAGTCTGACACATTGATGTATGAACTAGTTTGAACAAAGAGGGATTCACCAACTTTTGCAAGAACTTAGATCGGCACTATGACTAAGTGGAGGGAACAGTACTTGTAGATCAATTAGCTGGTTTATCTTGAAAAAAGATCTCCCGTGTAACTAATATCGCTTTACTCCATCCTGATTTATCAGCAATGGCCTCTGAGCAGTCGGTAAGCTTTTTATTTGCTTGATTATCTTTGTTTTGAGCCATGGGTATGAAAATGAATTGGCAAGATAAAAACAATCTATTCCAAGTGTATTCAGAATTAGTGTGGTCTGGGATACGGTAGATTTGGTATAGACTAACCTTCAGGATTATGTGCACAAACCCATAACCTCAAGTTAATAAGATGTGTTTAACCACTGAAACTCTTCCTGTTGTAAACTGCCAGGATACTTTTAGTTAAATGGCACAATAAGCAAATGGCAAATCACAGTTAAAGGTCAGCTTGGTTTGTTATTAACGTTTCGTTATATTACTATTTTACCTTGAGATCAAGGTTGTGATTGCAAATACAAAGGAAATGTAAATAAGACTTGTATATGGTCATCTTCGTACATATGGTGGTTTTGTCCCTAAATCTTGGTTGTTGACACAAATGATAAAGTTTCCTTTTGTGCATTTTCCTGTAACAGCGTTGGATGTTATATATCTCGCTAATCATGGTTGAACCCTGATAGAAGTTAAATTTACATAGAATTGTTAGTGTAGGTTCTTTCAACGACTTCTCTCTATGCAACTTCTATCTCCTTGCCTATTGTGTTTCTTGATAAATGAAGGGCATATTTCTTTCTAGATGGTAATGGATTCAAGACAAGTACCATGAGACTGGGAGCTGATGTGATCGTCTTCAGTCGTGCATCTAATAGAGGGTATTTTTGCATTTACTTTTTTCTGTCCCTTTCTTTCAGTTTTTCCTCTTTCTTTCCAATTTCTATGCCGTATTTGTGCATGTAGCAATTTATCTTCTCTTTGAGGTTCGGTTCAGTTTATTCTTATATATTTCTTGTTATCCCTTCTTCATAAGTTTGTAGAGATATTAAGCGACTCCTCTAACTGAAGAAAGTTGAAGTTCAGCTCAATATTTCTATGCCTCTCTTTATTTTGATTTTGTAGGTTTAGAGTTTCTAGTCTTTATCTACTTATTAATGATGTGCATGCTAACTCTGATTATCTTCAAATTGTTTTCCTTTATCGTTCAATATTTCTTCACGGAGGTGATCATTTTGGTGATGAACCTTTTGTTGCATGTCTTGCTCAAGGTGAGAATTTTTGAAAGAGAAGAATCATAAAACTTTATGTTTTTCCAAAAATGAAACCTACAGCCAAGGAAATTTTATCTGGTGTAGAGCAGTGTGAGCAACTGAGCATCCTTAGTAGTTTGGGTATTTATCTTCCTTCAGAAGCATCTCATCAAGCGCCTGGGAGCTGCATAGTTGTATGATAATACCTAAGCTGCAAGTTCCTAACAAACAACCCTAATTGGGAAGTTTATAGCCCCTCTCCAAATTGTGTAAGGAATGGGTAAATCCAACACTAGGACAGTTAATAACTGAATGCTTCCATAGAAGTTGTAAATAGGTGGTTGGGGTGCTTCTGTTTTTCAGTAGTGTGGCACTAAGGGATCCAAAATGATTACGGAATTGCGGCAGTGAATATCAGGTCAGAGATGGAATGAAGAATGAATGCAAAAGTTCTGAAAGAGAACACTGTATGCCACTGAATGGAGAATAAATTTCCAAGTTTATAAATTTTCTTTTTCAGATACCAAAATTCCATCAGAATTTAGCAGTTTTGATCAGGGATATTCTACTTGTATGGATATATTCGTGGAGAAAATAACTTATGTTGAACAGAAATGGGAGGACTATTCAAATAGAAGGATGCTAAAAGAGTTATCTTGGTTGATCTGTGAATGGAATATGACTCCTAAGGTTTTAGTTGAAATAAGAATATTCATGCAGACAAACTTGTGGACCTAGCTACCAAGAGTTGCATGTTAGCTGATGCAGGGTATAACCGTATGAACCATGTTTGTCATGATAAAGAAATGGTGGATGATGAACTGAATGGAAAAAGGTGGGTTAAGGCCCTGGACTTCTCTAGATCCAGAAGAGTCGACTTCATGACTCTTAAAAATCTGCTTGGGAGTTCAGTTGGAAGATTAATAATGAAATCCCATGGTGCACTATATCTGGTACTTCATGATGTTAGAATAAGAAGGTTTAAGAATTTTACACTTGTTTCTTGGGCAAATCATTGACAGTTTTTTTTTGTTGAAAAAAAAAAAAACCTTCTCCAGCTTTTTCGTTCTCGCTCATGAGTCGCAATCGAAAAAAAAATAAAAATAAAAAAATTACTAGTTTGCGTTACCAGAAGCTCAATTAATGGCTCATTGTTTGCTTAAAGGGTTGATGTATTACCTATGTAGAGTCTCATGTATAAAGGTGGTGGCACCTTGACCTCAGTGGAAAAACTTGATGGTTAGTAAAATGTTGGACTGGTGCCTTTTTTGACCCATGAGATCCATCTAAGCTAATCGAGTAGGGGAGCCAAGGAAACAAAAGCCTAAAGGACAAGCCATGTTAATTCAGCTTAGAAGCCTCAATCCCATATTTTGTGCTTTTCTCTAACTTTTTTTTGCTCAGTCTCTAGTTGCCTTTTTTGACCTTTTGCTAGATATGACTTGGGTTATATCTTTCTACTGGCGCATTTGGAAGTATCCTGATAGAGCTTGTCCCACATTGGTTAATTATAACCTCCGAGTCTAGTATATGAGCCTGGGTGGCCTCTCCACTCATTGCCAATTGGTTTTGAGTTGGATGCTTTAACATATCCCATACATAAAATCTCAAAGAAATGGACCTTGATCTAGTAAAAGACCTGCAATTTTGCTAATGTCTTTACTAGACTTCTAATAAGAGGAAGCTGAGGCTGAGAGTATACAAAGAGTTTAGATTATTTTGGCTAGTTTAGATTTGAGAGTGCTTTATCAAAGGAAAAGTTTCTGGAAACTGAATTAGCAGGCTGATTGTTCTCTTATGCTCTTTGTATGAAGGAATTGTTGTCATGTTATGGAACTCGTGATTAGCGTTTTTGTTACAGGAGTAGGTTGGAGATACTGAGTAAACATTGCACTTTTGCAACTTGCAAGCATCACTTTTTTTTTTTAAATGCGTGTATCTCACTTGAATATTGTTAGAATAGTTTATATTTAGTCGTCCCACATTGCTTAGTTATGTTATGTAACATGTCTCGTGATAATATAAATAAAGCTCTCGTGTTAGGGTTCATTAACACCCCACACACTTTCTTTCATCTCTTACAACATGGTATCAGAGCCACCCTTAATCCAAACCCTGACCCAAAATCCACCCAAACCCTAAATCACCCCGACGTCATCTCATCTTCCTCCCGTAATCCATTCCTAACCCTAATCTTCCATAGTTATCCTCATACACCACCACTCATCTTCCTAATCGAACCTAATCAAACCTAGACGATCACTGCAAAACCCTAATCGAACCTAGCCAACTGAAGAATTTGACACGAAATCACTCTACGACCCTAACCCAGTTCATATGAGACCTATACAACTTAGACCAGTTCATACGAGACCTATACGACTCAGACCCAGTTCATACGAGACCTATATAACCTTGACCCAGTCTATATGAGACCCGTAAACCCTGAGCCAGTCTGTACGAGACCCATACTACCTTGTTATTGACTCATACGAACCTGATATTGCTCGAAAATCTTCACCCTATGATCTCTGGTCCTCATTGCCTTGATTTCGACCTGTTTGTTGAGATTTGTGACTCTTTTCTCATGGATTCTTTACTGCTTCTACTTCTGGATCTTTGATTGGGAACTCTCGGTTAATTCCCTGCTGTTTTTGATTTATCTTTGTTCTTATGTGTTGCATACACATGGTTGGTTGTTGTTTAGTTGCTGTGGTAAGATGTCTCTGCATCATTGGGTATTCTAATACCGTTGAGGAATGTTGGTGATCGCCATTTCTTTAGTTGACAGTATTTTGGGGGTTTTATCTTCATTAGTTGTTGATTATTCAGTTGGTTGGTTAATTTGCTAGTCGGTGTTGGTTTCTTCTACTGAATAATATGATTGGTTGATTTTTGGTGGACAGTAGACGCGGTTTGATTAGTAGTTGGATGTCTTTGATTTGTTGGTGGTTATTTTGGATTATTTGTTTCTCCATTATTTGGAAAAATGTCTGAAGATAGGTCTGCTTCTGCTGCTGCCTCTGGTTCTACTGTTATTGGTAGTGTTTCCAGCGCTTCTCGATATCGTGATCAGGAGGCCTATTACTTCCATTATTTTGAATGATAAGAATTATGCTATTTGGGCCAAGGCTGTTGAAGTCTATTTTGAGGGTGAGTCAACCTCATAGTGGCTCACTGATGATCCTCCTGCAGCAACCAGTTCAACGTATGCTGCATGGAAATCTGAGGATGCTCGCATTCGCTCGGACTTATGGAATGTTATGGAGCCCCAGATCAATGGACCTTTGATGTTTTTACCCACAGCCAAGCTTGTATGGAGACAGGTACAGGAATTTTTTCTCTGTGTCCATGGGTGAGCAATCTTTGGAAACTCATTATGGTAAGTTTTGTGGTCTTTGTGAGGAGATCGAGATTGCTCAACCTATTTCTGATGATATTCAAGTTATAGAGTGGTAGCGACAGTCTTCATTTGTTGCTCGATTTCTATCCAGTTTGCCTTCCCCTACCTACGATTCTGTCTGGTCACAGATTTTGGGAGAACGGACATTACCATCTCTTGGTGAGGTTTTCAGTCGTATTCGTCAGGCTACTATTTCTGATATTGGCTCTATGACTGCTTTTTAGTTACCTTCTGACCGTTCAGCTTTAGTTACTACCGTTTCTCGTGGTGGTTATCCTCGTAGTGGCCCAACATCAGGGGGAGCTGGTCGTAGTGGTTCTAGTCGTGATACTGGCCGTGGTAGTTTTGGTCGTGGTGGTTCGAGTCGTGATACTGGCTGAGGTTCTAGTCGTGGAGGTCGTGCACCAGGAGGAGGTGGTCAAGGCTATGGGAAAGTGCCTCGATATTGTACTTGGTGCAATGCTAATAATCATACTATTGACTATTGTTGGGATCTTCATGGTCGCCCTTCAGCCCATCAGGTCACAGTTTCTGAGGATGGTGGTTCACAGGTTTCTTCCAGCAACACCCCTTGTGTAGTTACCATTCCAGAGGATGAGTATCAGCAGTTTCAGCACTACCGTTCTGTTAGAATAGTTTATATTGTTAGTTTCATGTTTGTCCCACATGGTCTATTTTAGTCATGTATTGTGGTACTCAATAATATAAATAACAGTGCGTGTGTTGGGGTTCGTTAACACCCTATACACTTCTTTCTCTCTCTTAAAATAACATGGTATCAGAGCCCTTTCTTAATCCACCTTAGATACAAAACCCTAAACCCACCTTGCTGACGTCATCACCTGCAAACCCTAAATCGACCAACCCACCTTGCTGACGTCATCATCCTCAATCGATCAACCTAATCCAAGCCCTATCGAGCATCATCCTCTTCGAATCCACCTGTAAACCCTAAATCGAGTATCATCTTCCCCAAATACCTCAACTAAAACCCTAATCGGCTCATTACGCAGCAGTTTTCCAACCATTACAAGCCCTAAAAAACCCTAAATCGCAGTTTGAAAACCTATGAAATTCATCACCCAGTCGATTTCGACTCCAACCTAGTCGATTTCGAACTCACCCATCTCGTTTTTTGATCCTCTTCACTTGATTATAGGATCTAACAGTTGATATTCTTCCAAACAACCTCGAAATCCCTCGAAATCTACAATCTAGCACTCGAAAACTCTTGAAACCTCAAACCAATGGATCGAAATTCATACCCATTACGTTAAACCCAGACTTCAGTCCTCGAAAATAGTCAAAACCCTGGTTTCGTGTCTCAGAAGGTCTTGAAATCTGCACTACAATAGTCGACAGTGCTTCTGATCTGCTTGATGAAGCTTTGGCTTCTCGAAATCTTTACAATGATTTGCATCTCTACTCAGTAGCACTCGAAATTGTTTGCTCTGATACCATGTCAAATTATCCAACTCAAAGCCAATTGGTTATGAGTTGGATATGGTATCAGAACTAGGCTTCGGAGGCTTTTGGATGAGACTCTATGTCAGTTGATGGTGGGTTCCCCCTTTGTTGTTGATGATTAATCGCTGTTGTATGTGTTGAATCGTTTGTTTACCTCACCACGTGCGGGTCAGGGGTCACATGTGCGGGGGAGTGTTAGAACTTGACCCACATTGGTTAATTATAACCTCCAAAACTAGTATATGATCCTTGGCGACTCTCCATTCATTACCAATTGGTTTTGAGTTGGATGATTTGACATACTCAGATTTCTGCCTCAACTGCTACGCTCGCTCAAAAAGGTCCCCCTTCTGCTTACCTTGCTTCTCATACTCCTTGGGTCATTGATTCTAGTGCTTCCGATCATATGACTGGTGTCTCTACTGTCTTGTCTGATTGTCATTCTTTTGAGACCCCTTCTCGTGTTACATTGGCTGATGGTTCTACCACACAAATTGCTGGTTTGGGTTCTGTTAATTTAAATTCATCTCTTTCTTTAGATACTGTTCTACATGTTCCTTGTTTTCCCTTTAGTCTTTTGTCTGTTAGTAAGATTACCAACGCTTTAAACTGTTCAGTGACCTTCTTTCCTGATTCTTGTGTCTTTCAGGATCTCAAAACGGGGAGGAAGATTGGAGGTTGAGTTGAACGTGGTGGCCTATACTACTTTCTGGATGGCGAGCAGTCTACCTCTGTTGCATTCTAATCCACAGTTTCACCTTTCCAGTGTCATTGTTGTCTCGGTCATCCGTCTCTAGAACCTTAAACGGATGATCCCGTCGTGTCGTCGTGTTGAGTCACTTTCATGTGAAATGTGTGAGTTTAGTAAACATCGTCGTGTGTCTTTTTCCCCTAGGGAAGAACGTCGTGTGTCGAGTCCTTTTCATTTAGTGCATTCAGATGTTTGGGGTCCTATGCGTGTTCTGTCACAGTCTCACTTTCAGTATTTTGTGGTATTTGTGGATGATTACTCTTGGGCTACTTATATTTATCTTATGCAAAAACGTTCCGAGTTGTACTCCATTTTTTATTCTTTTTATGAGGAAATAAAAACACAATTTGGTGTGGATATTCGCATTTTTCGTTCTGATAATGCTCGTGAATGTTTTCGTAATGCTTTATCACAATTTTTGGATGAACATGGGATTTTACATCAGTCCTCTTGTACTCGAACTCCACAACAAAATGGAGTTGCTGAGCGCAAATTGGGACACATTTTAACAGTCACCCGTGCTCTCTTATTTCAAATGAATGTTCCAAAATCTTATTGGAGTGATGCGGTTCTTGCTGTTGGTTACCTTATTAATAGGATGCCATCTACTATTTTAGGGGGTCAAATACCATATACTTTATTATGTCCTGATCGTCCACTGTATTCTGTTCCTCCTAAGGTTTTCGGGTGCACGTGTTATGTTCATGAACTGGACCGTAACTGGGATAAACTTGATCCGCGGTCCATCAAGTGTGTGTTTCTAGGTTATTCCCGTACTCAAAAGGGATATAAGTGTTATTCTCCAACCCTTCGTCGTCAGTTTATATCTGCTGATGTTACTTTTCATGAGTCTGTACCGTATTTTGCTAGTCAGAATACACCATCCCCCCCCCCCCCCCCCCCCCCCCCCCCCCCCCCCCCTACTTCTCCCTTTGAGGACCTCTCAGCCTACATGCCGGTTCAGGAACCTTTACCTATCCCACCCCCTCCACCACCATTGCAGGTATATGTTGATTCGGTTTCTTCCCCGGATTCTTTACCCATTGCCCTCCGCCAAGGTAAACGTACATGTGCTACTTATCATCCTATTGCTCAGTTTGTTTCTTATGACCATCTTTCTCCATCCCTTCGTGCTTTTGCTACTTCTGTGTCTTCTGTTTTTGTCCCTAACACTGTTCAGGAAGTTTTGTCTATTTCTGAGTGGTGGACAGCTATGTAGGATGAGATGTCTGCTCTTCATAGCAATCATACTTGGACATTGGTCCCTCTTCCTCCTGGAAAGACTACTGTTGGGTGTCGTTGGGTGTTCACTGTGAAATATCATCCTGATGGGACTGTTGAGCGTTACAAAGCTCGTCTTGTAGCCAAGGGCTACACCCAGACTTATGGTGTCGACTATTGAAAGACGTTTTCACCTGTTGCCAAGCTTGGCTCTGTTCGCCTTCTTATCTCTCTTGCTGCCAATCTTGGCTGACCCTTGTTTCAGTTGGATGTCAAGAATGCTTTCTTGCATGGGGATCTTGCTGAGGAGGTTTATATGGAGCAACCACCGGGGTTTGTTGCTCAGGGGGAGTCTTCTTAGGTATGTCGTCTTCGGAAAGCTCTTTATGGACTTAAACAATCCCCGAGGGCTTGGTTTGGGAAGTTTAGTTTAGTGATGCTGTTTTGCGATTTGGCATGAAGCGCTGTCATTCTGATCATTTTGTTTTTTCTCTCACATCTGACTGAGGGAAAATATTATTGATTGTCTATGTAGACGATATCATTATTACTGTCTTACTGGTGATGATCAGAAAGGTATTGATGAGTTGAAGCTTTTTCTACAACATCAGTTTCATACCAAAGATTTAGGCACATTGAGATATTTCTTGGGTATTAAGGTAGCGTGGTCTAAGGATGGTGTTAATCTATCACAGCGAAAATATGTGTTGGATATTTTAGACGAGACGGGTTTACTGGGGTCAAAGCCTGTTGAGACTCCTATGGACCCTAATGTCAAACAGTGTGTTGATCAGGGGGAGTTGCTTTCTAGTCCTGATCAGTATCGTTGCTTGGTTGGGAAGTTGAATATCTTACTGTTACTCGTCCAGATATCTCGTTTGCAGTCAGTTTGGTTAGCCAATTTATGTCGGCTCCTCGCCTTCCGCACTGGGAGGCTGTTCTAAGGATTGTGAAGTATCTCAAAGCCCATCCAGGACGTGGTCTGTTTTATAGAGCTAGTGGACACTTGTGTGTTGAGGCTTTCATTGACTCTGATTGGGCAGGAGACCCATCTTACAGGAGATCCACTACAGGATATTGTATCTTTCTTGGTGGAAACCTTATTAATTGGAAAAGTAAGAAGCAGACAGTAGTTGCGCGGTCTAGTGCTGAGGCGGAGTATAGGGCAATGGCTCATACGACATGTGAGGTTGTGTGGATACGTTCGTTTCTTGAAGAGATAGGATTTCCTGTGCATGTGCCTATGAATTTATACTGTGATAATCAAGCTGCAATCCATATAGCATCCAACCCGGTGTTTCATGAGAGGACTAAACACATTGAAGTAGATTGTCATCTTGTACGAGAAAAGTTGACTGGTGGAGTGATTGCTACTCCATTTGTGTCCACTGGTGCCCAGTTAGCTGATGTGTTTACTAAGCCATTGTTCAAACCACGATTAGAGTTGCTTTGTGACAAGCTGGGATTTATTGATATTTACTCTCCAGCTTGAGGGAGAGTGTTAGAATAGTTTGTATTTAGTTGTCCCACATTGCTTAGTTATGTTATGTAACATGTCTCGTGATAATATAAATAAAGCTCTCTTGTGTTAGGGTTCATTAACACCCTACACACTTTCTTTCATCTCTTATAACAAATATGTAATTATTTCTTATAGGTATGCTTGTGCTTTCGTGACATATGGTGTGTAATTCCTTTTTGCATAAATTGTCTACAGAACTTATTTTCTTCCAGTTGGATCTTAATTTATATGATTTTGAACTTATACTGGCATGATCGTCTTTTAGCCGGGTAACACAAAGTGTTGGTCTTCTCTCCTATACATTTTTGCGAAGAACTGGGCAGGATGATGTTATAGTTCCAATGGTATCCTCTCCATTCTTAATTTGATGTCTTTCTATTTAATTCCTATTATGTTCAAATCTCAAGAGGTAATTTCTTTTAACTTCTTTTCTTATTGTTTTTTCTTCTTCTTTTCTTTCAATTGTATTGCAGGTTGACTTCGATATCTCAAATCATTGGGCAGAACCCATAATATATGGCTCTCAAGACGATTGGTTTACTAACTTGAAAACCATTCTAGAATGGTCTCCCTTTGCATCAAAAGATGAGCTCATGCTTCAGGTAAATTTGGTTGCTTGAGATGGAACATTTACTGGGCCAATTAATACCTTTATGTTTTGTTTTTGAGATATTGCCTAGGACAGTAGACTTCTGCTCAGGACATACTTAAAGCCACTTACAAAATTTCTTTTTAGTACATTAAGTTTAGTAACGTCCGCAATCCCATTGGGTCCATTTGCTTGTCTGAAACGTCATGGAGGATAGCAATTAAGAAAAGGTGACTAACGGAAGACTAAAATTGAAAGAAGTTACTTTTCCTGCATGTATTTGGTTTCCCGCGATTTAAAGTTCAAATTCAAGAAGAGAGACCAAACTAGGCTGTGTGATCTACATTCTGATTACCAAATGCGTCCCAATCAGTTGGGTTGTCACTTAATCCTTTTTCATCATTCTGTTTTGTCTAGAGCTATATGCACATTCAATCATAATATTACTTCATATTCGTCAAATCACAATCCTATGTCAAATCGGAAATTTCCCTCTCATACCCTTTCCATTAAGGCTCAATTTGGATCATAGTATCTATAGGAGGAATAAGAATGTGATGCCATATTTTCATGATTCCTATATTTGGAATAAATTGGAATTTGAAGTTGATTTTTGACAAATTCAATCAGGAATAACATTCCCGCACTATGTAGGAATCTATTCCCTCCCCTCCCTGTGATGTTCCTAGATTCGGTGTAGTCCATAATAAAAGGAAACGTGGACTCTATCAAATTTTCAAAATTAATGAAAATCTACTTATAAAGAGGAAAACAAAACCTGCAAAAGCATTAAGAGTCTATGACTCGTTCCATGACATCCAAGAAAAAGTATCGGAGTGAGTGGTTCTCCCTAGCCTTGAAGCAATTTACTGGCCTCTTCAAATCATCCACATATCGGGAAAAGTGACCAAACCTTCCTCTTGACACCTGACCCCACTGGCACACTAGCTGCCCATCATCTCCCACTACCTATCCTTGTTGAAATAAGCTATCCCAACAAAGCCAAAATTGAACTCCTCAGCTATCCCAGGGTTCTAAATATTTGTCTTGGCGTGTCATAACAACCGAACCGATTCATAAACGGAGTTTGGACCTCCCATAACCGTATTAACGAAGACAAGTGGCAGCAACCTCTTAAAGTGTACAAAGGCACGGAAGAGATGTCTCCGAGACTCGAGCTTTGATTTGGCAAGCATTGGATGATGCTCAACTTACTTGGGAGTTAGCTTAATTACGTTATAAGTTGTAAAGATTGTTGTTCTAGTTCTATTTTTATATCCGATATGTTGCTGGTCAGTTTTTTAGTAAGGTGTATTATGGTAGTTGCAGAATTTGATGGATATGGGTTGTAAGGGTTGCCCATAGGTCGTCTTGTGCATCAAGTATTTATTTGGTACTTTCATTAGGTCTTATTTGGGTCTATATTGTTTAAAAGGACAAAAGTTTAGTAGTATCCTCATTTAAATCTATCAGCCCCTGTTACTCTGCGTGGAGTACTATTCACAACCCTAAACAACCTAAATTAGTATTGGAACATTCCCTAATCACAGCTCCAAAACCCTCCTGCATTGTTTTCCTTATAGTTCCTAAAATCTTGCAATTGTCCTGCATCACTTATTTACCTGAATTGGCTGATACTTGGCCATATCACTGATCACTCTTACAAGCAACTCCAATCAGCCAGAAGCTTCCTCACTGGGGAAGATTTAATAGTGCTTTTGTTAGGCAGTGGAAGGTGGGTTGAAGTTTTTTTGGAGAGGGAGAGAACAGAAGGCAAAGGTTCCATTTTGGGTTATAATCTATTGCCGACATTAGCATACTTGATTATGTGGTTGATTTTTTCAGCTCATCATCTTCTGAACCCATTTGTTTTTCTTATTTTCAGTTTTACATTCATGTCCCCTGATTCGTATTTGTTGCTTGATATTGTTTTACATTCATATATTGCCGAGATTAGCATACTTGATTACGTGGTTGATTTTTTCAGTTCATCATCTTCTGAACCCACTTGTTTTGCTTATTTATTTTGCTGACATTAGCATACTTGATTATGTGGTCGATTTTTTCAGCTCATCATCTTCTGAACCCACTTGTTTTGCTTATTTTCAGTTTTACATTCATGTCCCCTGATTCGTATTTGTTGCTTGATTAGTTTGAGGATATCGGGGCCCATGGAACAAAAGTTATCATATTCAACCTATGGCTTAATGATGAAGGCATATTTGAGATGAATTTTGATGGTGATGAAGAGGTATGACAAAGTTAATGTATTAGTGTGAGGGTTACCAAGTTGTTCACTTACGATTTATCTGCATATTGTGTGATGTGATCTTAGTCTTTCCGGAATATGCCACATCTGAAATTCTAAACATAACTACTTTTGCAGCTAGAAACTTTTGCAGTTGTGGCCTCTAGCTAGTATATCCAATGATGAATTTGGGTTCGACTGTCTTCGAGGACTTAATGCTACTTATTTATACCCACTTTTTTTCATGAGAAAGCACAATCTGAGGTCCAAGGAAAGAAGGTCCCAAAAGAAACTGTGGTAGCTCTTATCCAAATTGGGAATAAATGATGTAGCTTTTAGAGGAAATCAAATAGCATAGACTGATGAAAAATAGGAAGAAAAGAGTTCCCTATTCTTAGATTTGTCGGATGTGAAAAAGAGAAATATTTTACCTCTTGGTAGCTTCCTGGTCATCTATGATAATGGTTTTTTTTTTGGCAAGTTCAAGATTTCATTAAGCTCAAACAAAGAAACAAAGTTTAGGGAGCAAAACCCTTACAACAACTGAACACTTCCAAAAATAAAATAAACAGCAAGCATACTAAACTATACATTTTGCAAAATCCTATTAGAGAGATGACCCCATGTGTCACATGGAGCATTATTCTTCAAGGAGTTTTTAACATTTCTCCTGGAATGGGAAAGTCCCTTAAACATCTAGGCTAATGTTTGAACCTTTACTCCAGTTCTTCTGTGGTGATCTAATGAAAGGAGGACAAGTACTCCTCCTAAAACAATGCAAAAATAAAGTTCTTGCAAAGATTCTTGCTACATATCACACAATGACCTCCTTTCTCATTATGGTCTATGTTTGAAAAGAGAAGAAACTAAAGATCCCAAAGTGAGACTTTGAAAACTTTGAAGGCATCATAAGGACAAACAGGGATCACAAAGTTCATCACTTCCCAAACTGAGGTGATCAAGTGAAGGGGAATAGTTGTTGAACTTTTCCCATATGCGTGAAAATAATGACTAACAGGTGGTGTTGTGCTTGATGATCACATAGTCTTTTTTCTCTAAAGCTTTTGGGAGCTATTAATGCCATTTCTACTTGGTACCCAACACTTCTAGCACCATCAACATGACTGAATACATACCCATTTCTTGTTGTAATGTCATTTTCAAGACTATTTTATAAGCACTCAGTACGAAGCTTAAAACTGTGTTTCACTTCTTGGTTAGTTCTTGCCAAGCAGCTTTTGTTTCTGGTAGATCCATCTCAAGTTATATTCTCGTCATGCAAGAGTTTGAAAACACTATTACAGGAATATCACCCCTCCCAGGGCCAGAAGTGCTATGAAGGTTGAGATAATAAAAGCTTTCTGTTATGTATAGTGACATCTTATCCTTGACATCGTTGAAGCTTTTAAGCTCCCTATCACCTTCAGGCAGTGGCAACACCTGTGTCAACTCCCTAGATACTCTACATCTCAATCGATGCCTTGAAGGGTAGTTTCCTGGTGCAAAAGGTCCGAGGCAAGGGGATCCCTCTCCTCGTACCTTTTTATCTTGTTAGTGGAGATCTTCTCCAGAGTGATTCAGAATCATATTTGTACACTGGTCAGTTCTCTTATCATCCGAAGAGTAAAGACTTGGGGATCAACCATATTTGCTTTGCAGATGATCTCTTTGTTCTATGTATCCCAACGATTAATCTTTTCAAGTTCTTTCTAATGCTCTTATGGAGATTCACAAGTATTCAGACCTTCAGCCAAACAAAGAAAAAGTTCAGAGTTCATATCTCGGCTATGGATATCAAGCTAAATAAGCTTTGTGTACTCTGATGGGCTTCCAATTAGGCTTTTTCCCCATTAGATACCTGGGTGTCCCCACTTATCTTTACCAAACTCCGCTATGGATATCAAGCTAGAGAAGCTTTGTGTACTCTGATGGGCTTCCAATTAGGTTCTTTCCCAGTCAGATACCTGGGTGTCAAACTCTGCAGCATACTGTAACTTTCTCATTACTAGAATTATGGATAAAATCTAAAGCTGGACCAACAAGTTCCTGTCTTATGCAGAAAGGCTTCAGCTCGTCAATTCAATCTTGTTCAATATGCAAGTATACTGGACTATGCACTTTGCCCTCCCCAGTCTATATGCTTGCACATTGAAAAGCTTCCCAGGAACTTCCTACAGACTGGTTCTAAAATCTACCGACACCCAAGAAAATTTGCCTCGTTGTCTGTTTGTAAGCCTAAAAAAGGAGGGCTTGGGCTAAGAAGAATAAAGGAGTTGAGTCATGCTTCCTTTCTAGGGCATATTGAGTTTGCACTCTTGAAAGTCAATCCAACTGTTGTTGGACTTGGCGAAGGATTCTGAACCTTGGACCTATTGTCAGGCCCCTTATCAAGCATGTTGTTCGAGATGGCTATAACACATTCGTTGACATGCTAACTGGTTATGTCAAGGTCCCCTAAGTATCTACTTTGGTCCCATAATCATGGCTGATGGCTTCTTCAGGAATACTTTTGATGCTAAAGTTCTAGCTATTGTGCACAATGATCAATGGAATTGGCCTTTCACTCTCTCTCTTCTACCTAATTTTCATCCTATCTATGCTATGCTTGACCAAATTAAGTGGACTTCTTCTCCTTCCTCCACTTTCATAGTTGCACCAACTTGGAGTGCTACAAGGACTCATCACCTTATTTGTAAGATAACGTAGAGAGAGAGAGAGAGAGAACACAGGTCTGTGAATACTGAGGTGTTAAGGGCTCCCCCTTCTCATATCAATGTATATATATGGACAATGGTACATGTACAAGAATACCCTTAGGAAGAAATAAATCTAACATATACATCCCTAACTTAACACTCCCCCTCAAGTTGGTGCGAAGATATCTATCAAGCCCAACTTGAATACAATGGGGTGAAAACTTCTACTACTAAGACCCTTAATAAATACATCAGCTAACTAGTCTTCTGATCTCACAAAAGGCATGCAAATTAAACCGTTGCTCAGCTCCTCTTTGATGAAATGCCTATCAATCTGTTCGATCATGTTGAACAAGATTATGAGCAATGTTTATGGCTGCTTTGTTATCACAGTAGAGTTTCATAGTACCACGATCAGGAAATCCCAAATCACGCAAGAAGGTTTGGAGCCATAAAAGCTCACAAACACCATGAGCCATGGCTCTGTACTCAGCCTCTGCACTAGATCTAGCTACCACAGACTGCTTCTTACTCTGCCATGTAATCAAATTCCCTCCAAGGAAGGTGCAATAGCCAGAAGTAGATCGCCTATCATCAATAGAACCTGCCCAGTTTGCATCAGTGAAAGCTTCCAATCTCAAGTGACCATGATTAGAGAACAAAATTCCTTTACCTGGGGCAGATTTAAGATACCTCAAGATACGATAAACTGCATCAAGATGACTAGTACGAGGTTCATGCATGAATTGGCTCACAACCCCCACAGCATAAGAAATATCTGGTCTAGTATGAGATAAGTATATCAGGCGACCCACAAGTCTCTGATATCTCTCATTTTCTATAAGCTCCCCACCATTGCTACCAAGATGATGATTGGCCTCAATAGGAGAGTCGGCTGGCTTACATCCCAACATACCAGTTTCTTCTAAGAGATTAAAGATGTACTTCCTTTGAGAGATAAAAATTCCTTTGTCAGATCTAGCCACCTCCATTCCAAGAAAGTACTTCATAGACCCCAAATCCTTAATCTCAAACTCTTAAGCAAGAAGAACTTTAAGGCTAACAATCTCATTCACATCATCACCTGTCATGATTATATCATCCACATAAACAATAAGAATGGCAATCTTACCATTACTTCTCTTGATGAACACAGTATGGTCAGCATGACTCTGCTTGTATCCAAATCTCAACATAGCTTTGAGAAACCTGTCAAACCATGCTCTAGGAGATTGCTTCAAGCCATAGAGGGCCTTTCTCAACCTACACACCTTTCCTTCTGTTGCAAAAGAGGAAAAACCTGGTGGTATATCCATGTACACTTCCTCTTCTAGGTCACCATGGAGAAATGCATTCTTCACATCAAACTGTTGAAGAGGCCAATCTAAAGTAGCAACACAAGAAAGTAAGGTCCGAACAGAGTTCATCCTGGCCACAGGAGCAAATGTCTCCTCATAGTCAATACCATAGGTTTGAGTATAACCTTTAGCAACAAGCCTGGCCTTATATCTCTCAACCATTCCATCTGCCTTGTGCTTTACAGTGAATACCCATTTACATCCCACTGGTTTCTTCTCATTCGGGAGAGTTACTAATTCCCAGGTGTCATTCTTTTTCAAGGCTTTCATCTCCTCTACTAGAGCTTCTTTCCACTCAGGTTTTATGATAGCTTCTTTCCAATCCTGTGGGATAGATATAGAAGAAAGAGAAGAGACAAAAGCACGATACGAAGAAGATAAACGGGAATATGAAACCAACTGAGAAATAGGATGTTGGGTACAAGTTCTAACACCTTTCCTATGAGCAATAGGAGCATCAAAATCATCAACAACAGTAGGGAAATGATCATTATCAGATGAGTCAGCTGAAGAGTCAGGAACCGGAGTAGGTGATGAAGATTGGCAAAGTGGCACCGCACATGTAGGGTTGCCTTTTTTCTTTCGAGAAAAGGTCTGCAAATTTGGCCTATCCAGTCTTTCCCGAACATCATGCTCTGCTCTTTCTGCAGGTAAAGGTTCTTTCTCCCCCTCACCATGACAAGGTAAAGGATAAGATCATGACTCAGGAGTATGAAATGTCAACATCTCTTCCTATCTATCATTCTCCCCCTGAAGAGATGAAGTGGACAGAGGATAAAAGGATTTTGTTTCCCAAAATGTGACATCCATGGAAACATATGTTTTGCAAGACTATGGGTCATAGCATTTAAACCCTTTCTGAGTAGGAGAATAGCCAAGAAAAACGCACTTACGGGCTTTGGGATCAAGCTTACCACCAGGGTGCTTGGGAGCATGGACAAAACACACACACCCAAAAACCTTGGGTGGAAAAGATGAGACCCTAGAACAGCCAGGGAGGAATTTAAGAGGAGTTTGGAACTGAAGAACACTAGACGGCATGCGATTGATAAGAAAATCTGCAGTAAGAACAACTTCACCCCAAAAATATTTAGAAACATTCATGGTAAACAACAGTGAACGGGCTACCTCGGCAAGATGACGATTCTGGCGTTCAGCAACTCCATTTTGTTGTGGAGTGCCAACACAAGAAGTCTGAAAAAGAATGCCAGAGTTATTCAGATATGCCCGAAAAGTCCCATCAATATACTCAGTCCCATTGTCACTACGAAGCACTTTAATTTTAGCATCAAATTGAGTACGCACCATTTTGTGAAAAGATTGAAAGCACGAAAAAACCTCATTTTTGCCTTAAGTAAATACACCCAAGTGACACGAGAATGACAATCAATAAAAGTAACAAACCAACGATAGCCTAAAAGAGAGGTAACAGGGGAGGGACCCCAAACATCAGAATGGATAACCATAAATGGAGATTCACTTCTTTGATTAACAGGAGCATAAAAAGAGCGTTTGTGTTTTGCAAGTTCACACGCTTCACAAAAAAACTTACTCCTAGTACAGTGCTTAACTAAACTAGGAAAAAGTTTTTCCAAAATCCCAAAAGATGGGTGGCCTAATCTACGGTGCCATTGATGCAATAAAGGAAGGGTTGAGCCCACATCCGCTTCAAGAGCTTGACCACATGACATAGGTGGAATGACTGGATTAGGTGCAGGCTCCAAAAAATATAGTCCTCCATAAGCTTTACCACTGCCAATCATTCTCCCCGTATCCAGTTCCTGAAAGACACAATGAGTAGGAAAAAATGTCACTGAACAGTTTAAAGAATGAGTAAGACTACTAACTGAGAGAAGGTTAGTGGAAAAACTTGGGACATGAAGAACTGAAGAAAGTGACATGGTTGGAGTATAATTTATAGAACCTTTCCCTGAAATTGAAGAAAGGGAACCATCTGCTACTCTGACCTTATCCTTACCAGAACATGGAGAATAGGAGTCAAAGAAGGATGAACAACCTGTCATATGATCAGTAACTCCAGAATCTATTATCCAAAGAAGTGAAGATGACGCAGTAAGGGCACTAGCCTGAATACCTGAGTGGGCAAAGTGGGAAGAAGTAGCGGAAGTAGAAGCCGTAGTAGATGGAGAGTCAAGCCTGGTCATAAGACGCCTAAGAGTCTGTAGAGTCAGTAACTCCCCCTGAGAAAGAGCACCACCATGGGAACTATCTGAGACTAAAGGATGTGACCGACCTCCACTAGAATCCAACAAGGTCTCCACAGTAGACTCCGAGATATGTGCATGAGAACCTCGAACACCACCTCGACTACCACCCCGTCCTCGAGAGGGACGCCCATGGAGCTTCCAGCAAAACTCCCGGGTATGTCGAGTCTTGTGACAATAGTCACACTGCAGCAAATCACGATCAACAGAAGTGCTTTTGTCTCCAACCTGAGCCTTACCATCCCGTGGAGTAGAAATAGCAACCAGAGCCAAGCGATCTGGAATGGAAACAGGCACCATAGCACTCCATCTAATCTCCTCCTCCTGAACACAAGCATATGCTTCTCCTAAAGAGGGAAAAGGAACACGGCCCAAGACCTGCACTCGGATAGGGTCATACTCCACATCAAGGCCCGCCAAGAAATCATAAAGTCGGTCTTTCTCAACCATTTGTTGATATGCAGTGACATCAACAGTACAAGCAGGGCGAAAACTCTTATAGTAATCAAGTTCCTGCCAAACTCCATTCCAATCAGCATAGTACTCGGCCAAGGACCTATGGTTTTGATCCAACCCCCGAAGTCTCCTTCTCAACTCAAAAACCTGAGCATCATTACCCTTTCGAGAATAGGTTTGGGCCAAAGAAGTCCACACCTTATGTGGAGTGTCAAGGAACAAGTAGTTGTGACTGATAGTGGGTACCATGGAGTTGAATAGCCATGTCAGGACTTGAGCATTTTGAGTAGTCCAAGTCACAAAATCTAGACTAGTAACTTCTGGTGGTGGAACAGGCCCTGTGATAAATTTCAATAGACCATTGGTAGTGATGGTCAAGGTAAAACTCCGAGACCAAAGCAAATAGTTCGAACCATCCAACTTAATAGGACAAATATTCGGTGGAGCACTATTTTGACTCACAAAATGGCTCCCTTCATTCTTTGCGCTGCCAGAGGCCCCTTTAGGTGTCTCTGACATATCTCAAAATGGGAAAACAGGGCAGAAATACTGCAAGTGATGTATGAGATATCCTAAAGGGAGGAAATCCAGCAAGTTGATCGTCAACAGAAGCTATCAAGCACAAATAGGGGTAGACAGATGTTAACTGAACAAGGTTGAATATACCAGAGGCTTACCCAAACAGATCTGACCAAACAACCCCAAATAGTACCTGTATAGACACTGTCGAGCCTCGCCGGAGACTGTACAGTACTCGCCAGAGGCTGTACAGTATTCGTTTGAGGTTGAACAGTGATTTCGAGTGGAACCCACCAAGTTTTGACACCAAAAGAGGACTGCCGGAGCTCGCCGGAGCTCGCCTACGTCAGGCGAAGGGTCGCCGGAGGTCGTCGGTGCCAGGCGAGGGTCGCCAGAGGTAATGGGGGTGGCCGGAGAGAAGACCCAATGGTAATCGACTGTGATAGTCGACTGTAGCTCTCACAGCGTGAAAGAACAGCACTCGATCTACAGATAAAGAACACCAAAACGATCGATTGTCTAGTACGGTCACAAACGTGAGTCTCTCAGATCAGGCCCAGCCATGATCAAAGCTCTGATACCATGTAAGATAACGTAGAGAGAGAGAGAGAGAGAGAGAGAGAGAGAGAGAGAGAGAGAGAGAGAGAGAGGTCTGTGAATACTGAGGTGTTAAGGGCTCCCCCTTCTCATATCAATGTATATATATGGACAATGGTACATGTACAAGAATACCCTTAGGAAGAAATAAATCTAACATATACATCCCTAACTTAACATTATTTGGTACTCTATGTCCATTCCAAGTCACAGTTTTATCCTTTCGATGGCCATTAGAAGATGTCCAAGGACCAAAGACAGTTATCGGTGGGCATTCAATCATATTCTCTGTTCTCTATGTAATCTTCGTAATGAACATCTCCATCACCTCTTTTTCCACTGCCCTTTCTCGAGGATTATATGCGAGTAAGTATGCTCTCTAGCAATGGCATATCTAAAGCTCATCAAACCTGGGACGATGAGATTTTGTGGTTCATAGGGGAGCTTTGAGGGAGCTCTTGTCACAGCATTGCTGGGAAGATTGCTTGGGCAACTGCAGTAGACTTCCCTTGGCAAGAAAGGAATTGTGGGGTGTTGCCGGAAAACCAAAGATCATCATCCTCTTTCTTTCCAAAGGTTTGGTCTGATGTTAGACTTAAGGGATGCCAATTCTCCTCTGTAAAACCAACTCTGCTAAACCTAGCTCTTTGTCATTTCTAGCAAATAACTCTTAAATCTGCTAGTCTTCTATCTAACTAACTAGTAGTTTGTGTCTTGTACTGGGAGAAGTACCTCTCTTGTCTTTATCTTTGTTTTGGTGTTTTTAAAAAAGATTGAATTATAAGAGGGGGGAATTGTCGAGTACTTACTGCTGGCCTAGTTGTAGATGAGGTTTTGTTGCGTGTTTTGTTCAAAAGTTGGGAAGGGCTACAGACATTGGTCATGTTTTGTTTTCCTTTTTCTTTGTGAGGACTCACAAGTGGAATCGTCCACTATAAGTAGCTTTAATAACTGTGGGTTTTATATTTTTTGTGGGTGTTTGGATTTGTGTAGTTATATATTGCAGCTATTTGAAGATGTTGGCTTCTTCATGTAGGATATAATGCTGAGAGATGAAGCTAATCGTGGAAGTTTGTCCAAGACACACAAGAAAGTTCTTGAATTGCAATCCCATATTTCCTACCGCATTCGCTATTCTTTACGGGTGACCACTTGAATCTTCTTTCGTCATAAGGCTTCTCTTGATTAATCATTCATGCGTAAACTTGTTGCATTATACTAACATATATTTGTTCAGGCATATGTCTCAATTTTGTACCTCAGAAAATTTACAAATTTCCGGATAATACTTCGAGGAAAACCAGTTGAGCAGCTTAATATTGGAGATGAGTTGAAATACCCAAAAGTTGTCTTGTATAGACCACAACTTGCTGCTACATCCAAAGAGGTATGGTATGATTCAGTTAGTAATCTATTGCTCCAGATGTCCAATTATGGCGTTTGAATTAGATGGAATTGTGAATTTTTGGAATTTGTACCTTATGCTGCTAGTTGCTTACCTCATTAACTTGTACGATTCAGTTGGAGAGCACTGAACTTTATACAATTTTTAGGAAGGTTTTGCAACTTTATACATAACTTCTATACGAGTGTCACGTTCACCTTCCAAAACTAGTGTGTCTTGAGCATGTATAACTAGGGGTGAGCACGGGTCGGGTCAGTTGGGTTTTTGTCGGGTTCGGGTTGGGGCTGATTTGATCGGGTTAGGAAAAACGAACCCAGAACCGAACCGACCAACCCTAGAAACTGATCGGTTCGGGTAGGTCGGGTTTCGGTCAGGTTTGGTCGGGTTATGTCACCAAGAAAAACCCAAACTTTCAGATTCAAAAAAAAAAAAAAAAAAACTAGAGTTTTGAAGTTACTGACTACAACAACGGGGAGAGAGGGAGAGGAGTATAGTCTTTACTCTTTACAGATCCAAAAAAATCTCAAACTTCGAGATCAAACAAAAAAACTACTAGTGATACAAATCTCAAATTTTAAGATCAAACAAAAAAACTAGTACAGAACTAGTGATACAAACTTTGGTTGTAGTACAGAGGGAAAGAGAGAGAGAGAGAGGCGTACAAATCTGGTGGCGGTGGACGGCGTGGTGGATTGCGGTGGACGGTGGCCTCACAGATCTTGATGGCGTGGTGGACTGCGGTGGACAGCGGCCTAATCTTCACAAATCTGGACGGCATGGTGGTCAATGGGTCGGCTAGAGGTGAGATCGTTAGAGGGACGGCGTGGTGGCCGACTAGTCGGTTGGTGTGCTGCCATCTGGGGGGGGAGAGAGAGAGACAGAGAGAGAGAGCGAGAGAGAGAGAGAGAGAGAGGGGGGGGGGGGGGGTTCCCACTTCTCAGTGAAAATGTAAAAATAAATTGGGATTTGTGAAGGCTGAGATATGGAGGGGTAATAAATGTACCATATATTTATGTCGGGTTGGGTTACCCGACTTCTAAAAACTTCAACCCGAGACGCAGCCCAAAACCCGAATTTCTAAAAAATTTTAAACCAGACCACGACTTGATTACACTTTGAACCCGACCAAAACCCGTCGGGTCGGGTCGGTTTCGCGGGTTTGGTCGGGTTTTGCTCACCCCTCTGTATAACGATTCCCATCATGATATGGTGAGAATGAACTAATCTGTATTATTAAATGATAGAGTTACAATGCTAATCAGAAGCTTAAATAGAGAAAACCTAGAAATCTATGCCTAAAATAGAAAATTACAAAGAAAATATAATTACGCCTTATCTATTCCGTAAATGGAGTATCAAGATATGCCTAATATATGCATTAAAATAGAAGATACACAAAGATATATATTAGATACATTCATGCCACCCCCCCAAACTCAGGATGTGATAGCATCGAGAGTTTGCCAAGGAGAAAGTGAAAACAAGCAGCAATGTAGGTCTTCGTGAAGAAGCGGAAGAGACGAAGCGTAAAGTAATTGTGTCGGACTAAAGATGCCGATGAATAAAAAGTCAATCATTTTCAATATGCTTTGTGCGCTCATGGAAGACCAAGTTGTGGGCAATTTGAATAACACTCTTATTGTCACAATAAAGAGGCATGGGTAAAGTAACAGAGACACCCATATCCCGATATAAGCTAGCCGCTACCGAAGCCGTACAATTTCAAAGGTAGCATGAGCCATAGCACAATGTTCTGCTTCAGCAGTGGAACGAGCAAGAACAACTACAGTTTGCTTTTTGCTTTTCCAGGAGATAAGAGAGTCGCCCAAAAACACAGAGGCCAGAGGTAGATTTGAAATCACTGATATCCTAGCCCAATCAGCATCAGCATAAGGGTGAAGAGTTGATGTAGAAGAGACCAGAAGACACTGATGGAGAGTCCCACGAACATAACCGAGAATACGTAACAGAGCTCTCAATGTGTAGTCCGAGGAGCAGAGACAACCTGACTAACAATGTGAACAACATAAGCAATATTCGGCCAAGTAACAGTGAGATAAACCAAGAAACCTTCCAATTTGTGGTATTCTGTAGGATCCTTAAGATGAACACCATCAGAAGCAGAGAACTTGGCATGGAGTTCAAGGGGAGTATCAACAATTTTAGTATCAGTGAGACGAGCACGGTGAAGGATATCAATAGCATACTTTAAGTATCCCGAAAGATACCCCTGGGGAGAGACAACAACTTCAATACCAAGAAAATACCGAAGATGGTCCAATTCTTTCATCTCAAACTCTCGAAAGAGATGATGTTCACGTCACTAATAGCAGCAGAATCAGAACCAGTGATGATTATTTCATCAACATACAGTGAGAGGACTAGACCATGAGAGGTGCGACGAAGAAAGAGAGCCGAGTCATGCATACTGCCGAAAGCCAATCTGAAGAACCACATCCTGAAATCGCGCATACCAAGCGGAAGGGGACTATTTCAAGCCATAGAGAGCGTGACGCAAGCGGCAAACAACACCAGAGAGATTAGAGAAGCCCGGAGGAGGCCGCATATAAACCTCTCTAGGGAGATATTCATTGAGAAAACATTCTTCACATCCAACTCATAAAGAGGCCATTGTTGCAAAGCGTCGACAAAGATAAGGGTGCGAACAATGGTCATTTTGGCAATGGAAGAAAAGGTCTCCTCGTAATCAATCCCATAACCTTTAGCATCTAAGCAGGCTTTATACTGCTCCAAAGAATCATTAGAATGGGTCTTGACCTTGTAGACCCATTTGCAACCACTAAGATTCTTACCATCCGGCAGCAAAACCAACTCCCAAGTATGATTATGAGCAAGAGTAGTGAGTTTAGCTTGTATGTCATCCACCTAATTGGGATCATTATGAGCTTCTTTATAGGACCTAGGCTCAAAATAGTATGAATCCGCGAAAGAAAGGATTGATAAAGAGACGAGAAACAAGTATTAGTGAAGCCATATTTTATCTGTTGGGGACGATTTTTCACAAGCAGGATGTAGGCGAGCAAATGGATCGGGATCCTCTAAGGCAGATTGGGGAGCAGGTGGAGAAGTTGGACGACGGGCATAGACTTTGGCTTTTGGGGTGATTGAAGCACGGGTAGGAGACGCTGAGGGAGCTGTAAAAATATTAGACACCTAAGTGTAGAGGTATATTCTGCTGTAGGCACATCCATACGAAAAGGGTAAATATGAATCAAGTCCTCTTTGTCTATAGGAGCAGTTTTGGGAGGAAGAGTAAATATGGGAGTCGCTTTAACAAAATTCAGTTTCCAGATACATTTAGTTTTTTGGTCAGAGGATCATTACACTGATGGCCTTTTTTGATTAATGCCATATCCCAAAAAGACACCTAAGATCCAACAGGCACTAACCTTAGTGCAATCTTTCTTGGGTAGAAGGATAAAACAAGTAGAACCAAACACTTTAAGGGTAGTTAGGAACATGACCATATAGCCGCTGATATGGGGAACTAACAGAGAGAAGAGGAGTGGGCATCCGATTTAGAAGATAGGCTGCAGTAAAGACAAGTTCTCCAAGAAAACAGAAGGGACGAAGAATGACAATAGTAGAGACCATGTGTGTCTAAAAATGCAATAAACTCCGAGAGAGAATATTCCCCAGCAAGTTTAACCCATGCAAAAAATTGGGTTTGAACCATGGCATGGAAACTAAGATGAATCTTAGAAATCAGACTTGTGTGTCATTAAGTAAACCCATGTATACCGACTAAAGTCATCCACAACATAATAAACAAAACCACCTTTAGTTGCAACCGGGGAAGGACCTCATACATTAGTATAAACAAGTTGAAAAGGTGAAGTAAACTGAGGTACTTCTGTTAAATGGCAAAACAGACATTTTTGAAAACTTAAAACCACTGCACTAAAAAATGTCACTAACAAAAGTTTTTCCAGAACACCTGACTTGACCAAAAGTTTTATACGCTTTCTAGACACATATCCTAACCTAGAATGCCAAAGATAAAAGGGGGAGGAATTACATTCCAAGCACAAGGACGACATGGCCGTGGAGGTAGATTCTGTAGGAACATGCAAGCTCTTCAGAATGTAGAGATCACCAACTCTACGTCCTGTCCTAATCTGTTTCTTGGAAACCTGATCCTACACAATTCAACCAGAAGAGGAGGATAAGACATTAAATCCGAATAAGATAATTGACTAATAGAAAGAAGACCTAAAAGATAATTGAGGAACATAGGAAACGCCTCTGGAACCAATGGAAACAACATGCATGGGGAACCATTTGTAGTGGCAATACTAATAAGGGATGTAGGGGAAATGCAGTTGCTAAGGAGAGATAAATTAGGAGTCATATAATGGGAGGAATCAGAATCGAAATCCAAGTAGTGGGTAAGATACCTGTGGTATAAGAACCGTGCAAACCTGGAGGAGTGATAGTCATAAAGCTTGTTGAGGACTCCGTTTGGTAGAAGCCATGAAAGCCAGAAGTTGCTGATATTGCTCAAACGAGACGAGAGGTAGAACCTCGGCCAGGTTGAAAACCGAGTAAGAGAGGAAAATGTCAAAATACCAAAATTAATGCCAAAACTGATGATTCAGGACCTAAGAGAGCTCTAAACAGATGCACTCATCAGTTCCCAACAGTCCCTAACAGTGCCGAATAGTCCGGAAGAGTGCCGATGTGTCACAAATAGTGCAAAACAGTTCCAAGCTGTCCAAAACAAGCACCCAAACAGTGCAGAACAAAACGAAATTGTGTGAAACAGAGCCAAATAGTACAAAACAGTCCCAACCAGTGAAAAACAGCACCCAAACAGTTCAAAATAGTGCCCGAATAGTGTAAAACAGTACCCAAATAGTGCCAAACAATGCAGATCTGACGGTTTTGAGCAATCTTCTTCAATAAAAGCAGTAACCGGAGATGCTATAGAGGTTGCCAGAGGTGATAAGATGTCTGGCGATGTATATCAAACGTTGGAGGAGGCTGGAACTGGACTGATGTTGCTGATCGGAAGGTTTAGAGAGTCGAGAGATGCAAACAAAGCACAGATCAGCGACAAAACTGGTCGCCAGAGTTACTGCGGTGTCGGCTAGTGGTCGTCAGATCGGCGGAGGTGGTTGTTGGAGGTTGAAAGGTCGCTGGTTGTTGTACGTGAGAGGAACAATTGATGTAAAAGTCTGATCAACTTAGGGTTTTGACAAATAAAGATTGACTTGCAGAGAAGAAAATACAGGTTCGACTAACATGGACTGAGAGAGAGTAGTTTTGAGAGATAATGTTGAAGAGAGAGATACAGATGCCTGACTGAGAGAGAACGGAGAACAAATGCTGAGACAGAGAATGACCGAGGAAGGAAGAACAGTCGACTAAGTCAAGGTTCGATCAACATTGCTCTGATACCATATTGACAAAATAGATCGGAGAGAGAGAACTAATCTCTATTACTAAATGATAACGCTACAGTGCTAATCACAATTGTAAATAGAGAAAATCTAGAAATCTATACCTAAATAGAAGATTACAAAGAGATATAATTACGCCTAATATGCCATAAATAGAGTATCAAGATACATCTAATCTATGCCTTAAATAGAATATAAACAAAGATACATATTGTATACATTCACAATATGTGGGTGGTATGGCATGGAGAGCTCGTACCGGTTTTTGTGGGCTCAAAAACCAGAAAAAAGAAAGGCAGGAAGAGACAAGTCAGTGTCCCAAGAGACTTGGCTTGTTATTTTTTTATCGGGGCAGAAGTTCTTTTATGTATAGAACCAATAAGGGTCAACCGAATGGTTAGCCACTTACCCTAGGTCCCATGCTCTTATTGGAACGAGCACACCAGTTTCCTATGTTACAGATCCTTTTATAGGTTATCCGCCAGAATATACTTCTTTTAAAGGATAGACGTCCAATAAAATATACTATTTTCAAATTGCTGATGTCAAATACATTTGTAGGAGAATTTTGACCACAATTTTTGCATTTTGCTTTAGGAAAGCTATATTCTCTAGATTTTTGTTCAAACAAACCAAATCAAACCGAGCCTTAAGTCTCAATCAATTTGGGTCAGCTACATAAATCCATTTTCTTTATTGAGCTTTGTCAAGGGTATCGTGTTCCGTGAAATCCACCAAACTTAGATCCTTTCGAAATAATGCCTCTAAAGTCACTTTTGGTCTACCTCTCCCTTTAATGCTACTCTCTGCCGTTACCATATCACTCCTCATGACTACCATGTCTACCGATTTCTGATAGACATGTCTAAACTTAGTTTATTCTCTCAGCTACGCTCATCTTACTCACATGTTATGTTTTAGTAGCCTAGTACTCTGTGTCATATAGCATTGATGGTCTTGTATTGGTACGGTAGGGTTTTCCCTTCAACTTTGTGGGTATCATGCGGTCACACGACACTCTCAAAGCCCTCCGCCACTAGACCCATCCAACTTGTAATCTGTGTCACATCCTCCATAATTATAAGTAGAGAAGCCTCCTAGGCTCATATACTAGTTTTTGAGGCTATAATTAACTAGTTTGGGACAAGCTTTTAACATTCGTGCAGGTGCGGCCCTTAACCACACATTGAGACATCAACAAAAAATCCATAACATTGGGATTATAACAAAACAAGGTACGATAATGGCACGAACAATGGGGCATTAAGTAACGGAGTCTTGTCCAAAAGGCTCCAAAGCCTCGCTCTGATACCATGTTAAAGCATCCAACTCAAAACAATTCCCAATTAAGGGAGAGGCCGCCTAGGCTCATGTACTAGTTTTTTAGGGTTATAATTAACCAATGTGGGATAAGTTCTGGCACTCTCCCGCACGTGCGATCCCTGACTTGCATGTGAGGAGGTAAATGAAGGATCTATAACATTGGGATCATAACAAACCAAGGTGCACTTATGGCACAAACAACGGAGAAATCAATCAAGAGTGCCTTCCCAAAAAGCTCCAAAAACCTAGATATGAAACCATGTTAAAGCATCACCCAGACTCATATACTACTTTTCAAGGCTATAATTAACCAGTGTGGCACAAGCTTAAGAGTATCCATTGGGCTTATGGGCAAATGGGGCTTATAGATGAATGGGTGGAGTGAAGATTTGGACCAGTGTCGTGTTGGTAGAGTACCTTCTAGAACAAACATCAATAGGAGATAACAAGCTGTTGTGATAAGGATCATGGGCAAAAGGGGCTTTTGGATAAATGGGTGGATTGAAGATTGGGACAAGTGTTGTGCTGGTAGAGAGCCTGCTTGAAGAAACATCAATAGGAGATGATAAGTTGTGATACGGATCTAAGATGAAGTTGGGGTTTGATAAGGATCTGACCGGATAACAACTGTTCTTTTCTCTCTTCATTTTTTTTGAGAAGTAAATAAATGCAGAATATTTAAGGAGGTTTTCTCTTGATCTTAAATCTCAAAAAATAAGACTAAATCTACAGCTGGTTGTGGAGCAATGAATGTTGAAGATTTGACTTTAGATTTTTTGGCAGTAGAGAACTGAAATATAGGTGCTTATTGTGTTGCTAAGAGCCTTGACTGATAGGAAGAGATGCAACACTTCTTAGTTTGGGCCTCATAGTTATCCTGTATACCATAAGCATCGCTAAGGGCCTTGAGTCCTTGACTGATGGGAAGAGATGCAACACTTCTCAGTTTGGGCCTCATATTTATCCTGTATACCGTAAGCATCCTGCAAGAGTCCTTTAAATTGACCCAATAGATAGCAACCGGGAAATAAAAGATAGACATAATCTAGCAAGATAAATCCTAGCTTGAAAATGCGGTAAATCCTAGTCTTCCTAGATAACATAATGAACAGCTAAATCCTATTGTACAAAAGAAATAAATACCATAATGATTGCTCAAATGGGCCCAAAGTCATCCAACCATAAGGACAAGGCATGGACCATCCTCCCACATCGAGGTTGGCAGAGGTTTGATGGCGTGAGAACCTGGTTTCAGCACTAGGGGTGAGCAAGAAACCGAATAACCCAACCAACCCAACTGACCCGGCCTGAACCGAGCTCCAACGGACAGGTTTGAAACTGTGGACATTTTGTAACGGGAGGCAAAGGGGCTGAAATCTTTGTTTTACGGTCGGTGGCAAAGGGGCTGAAATCTTGGTTTTACGGTCAGAATAGGATTGAGCATCTTCAAATCCGGTGAAACTGACCCGGCCGACGAAAACATGTTACAGTCTCGGTGGGAACTCCCATGTGGCGTCCATACAGTGGTTCCATAGTGTTGGAACTTGTGGCTCATATGATGTGTATGAGAGGTATTGAGAAGTTCTTGTAAAAGGCCAGTGCCGAGCGAAGCGCAGCGAGGCACTGGCCCATTGCAGATTCAGCTGTTTGGGGGGTACGGTACAGTGTTACAAGGGCATTATGGGTATTCATGCTATAATGCGAATTAGGGTTGGAATAGAAGTGGCGGCTATATATACTTTCTATTGTAAAACCCTATGTACTCAGATCATCAATAAAACAACTTCTCTCTCCGCTCCCGTGGACGTACCCGATTTTGGGGAACCACGTATATCTCTGTGCCAATTCTTTTACTGTTTATACTCGTATATCGTGTGTGATACGATCCTCACACATAGATTACTAACATAAGATTTCTGTACAATTTTATCCTATCTTTATACAGGTGCCTAAAGAGCACACACTGTTTGTTCTCTCATCCCGTGCACGTGCATGGCCATAACATGTAATTTATACTTTTTCTCTCTCGCGATCTGCTCTCTCTCCCTCCTTCTAGTCTGATTTTCCCCTTCTTCCCTCTTGCTCTGAGCACTGGTTCAGTTTGTGAGACTTCATGTCTCTCACCCATGCCAAATCAAAAATCGGTCGAGTTCAAGCTGTGAATTTGACGGGTTAGCAGTTTGAGAATTCAACGAGGTTGGGTCAGTTGGCAGGTCAGGTCAAACCCGACCCGGACTGACCTGTGGACACCCCTAATCAGCACCACCCTTGTGTGCTTCTCGCCTCCCCTTTTCCATTTCTGGTCTGCATTGAGAGATCTTTATGAAAGTTGGGTTTGGGTATTGCCCGAATAAGATAAACTGGCATAGAAGGTGTCTCTTTTATGTTTGATGTGAATATGGAAGAAACGAATGCGGGACTTTTGAGGAAGTGGATTTTGGGGATTCATTGACTGAAAAATGCCAATGGCACTTTGACATTGCTTGAATGTCATTCGTCAATGGCGTCAGTTATCAAAAATATTCCCTAGTTAAGTGTTCGAAGTATTTTTTCGAAGTCCCCACCTCATATAATGTGATTCCCGTCCTTGCCCTTTTTTAAATAACAGGATTTGATTAGGCATTGTTACTGCAGTGGGGGAGTGGTTTCGATGGACATGGAAGATAGAAATCGACATTCTTTAGTAGAGTTGCTTTGCGTCATTGTGTCTGGCATGTCATATTCGTGTTATGTCCTCCATGTCGTGCCTTGAAAGCTACTTAGTTCCAGAATCCTCAACTTGCCTGGCCTGTCTTTCAATATTTGAAATTCGGTATGTCAGTGTGTCCATGTGTTGTGTGTGCCACTCAGTAGTTACTTTAGAAGAATTTATCTTTCTGTAAACTTGTGGAGTCTTGATTGTGATAGTGTTTACTAGCAGGAGTTTAATGACATTTGTGATTTATTTTTTTTAGGTTTCTGTGGAAACGACTATCGGATTTATTAAAGAAGCACCTGCACTTGGAGTCAGCGGGTTTAACGTGTACCATAAAAACCGCCTTATCAGGGTATGATATGGTAGTATGGTGCTGCTTAAGAAGTATTTTCATTCATTGATGGGTGGTTGATGATGCAAATAAGTACCGTTGTTTTTATGGGCTTTTACTCTGTCTGTTAGTAAAACTTTCAGAAGCTGCTAGTTGTATTAATCCTTTGAAATTTATACGTAGGACATGATCTTAGAAAATTAAAGGCAGTACCAATCTGCGATAGAACTTTTATCAGAATAAGATTTAGTAGTGGCTGTTCACAAAAGTTCAACCACTTACGCAAGTGTTCTGTTATCGAGAAAAGAAGAGAAATGATTAGGGTGTTAATTAACCCTAACACAACATAACTTTATTTATATTGGGAGCAGCTTGTTACAAGACTCAACTTAACCAATGTGAGACAGACTAAACACTAAACATTATTCTAACACTCCCCCAAGTTAGAGAATAAATATCATAAAATCCCAGCTTGTTACATAACAACTCTAAATGCGGTTTAAACAACGGTTTGGTGAAGATATTAGCCAACTGAACTCCTGTAGGTACGAATGGTGTAGCCAACACTCCACAATATGATAGTCTACCTTAATATGTTTGGTTCTCTCATGAAATACCAAATTTGAAGTTATATGTATTGCCGCTTGACTATCACAATACATAGGGATAAGTAAATGTACATCAAAACCTAACTCTTCAAGTAAAGCTCGCAGCCTTATAATCTCACAAGTTGTGTGAGCCATGGCTTGATATTCTGCTTCTGCATTAAACCTTGCAACAACCATTTGTTCCTTGCTTTTTCCATGTAACTAGATTGCAACCAACAAAAGTACAATACCTAGTTGTTGATCGTCTATCAGATGGTGATCCTTCCCAATCAGCATCTATAAACGCCTCAACACACAGATAACCATTCGATTGATAAATAGACCACGTCCAGGATAAGCCTTAAATTGACTTGCCATACTAACAGCGAATCAAATATTTATAAGAGTATAAGATAATTCAACTTTCCAATTAAGCGACGATACTGGTTTGGATGAGAAAATACCTCTTCTAATCAACACAAAGTTTGACATATGGATCCATAGGAGTCTCCACAGGTTTAGCTCCCAATAAACATGTCTCCTCCAGAATATCCAATTCATACTTCCTTGGGGACAAACTAATTCTTTCATTGGATCTTGCCACCTCAATACCCAAGAAATACCGTAATTTGCCCAAGTCTTTGTGTGAAACTAATGATGCAAGAACTGTTTCAACTCACCAATACCTTTATGATCATCTCCAGTAATAATAATGTCATCCTCATACACAATCAACACTATTCTCCCCTGCTCAGACTGAGTAAAGAAGATAGAGTGATCAGAATGAGATCGACACATGCCAAATTTTAACACAATATCACTGAACCTATCAAACCAAGCTCGAGGTGATTGTTTAAGGCCATGGAGAGCCTTGTGAAGACGACACACCTGAGAATGCTCCCCCTGAGAATACTCCATATATACCTCCTTGAGCAAATCATCGTGTAAGAAAGCATTCTTGATATATAGTAATTGAAATAAAGGCCACCGAAGGTTGGCTGCAAGAGAGATAAGAGCCCAGACAGAGTTGATTTTGGCAATTGGGGAAAGGTCTTGGCATAATCAACCCCATACGTCTGTGTATAGCATTTGGCCACAAGACGGGCCTTGTACCTCTTGACAGTGCCATCCGGATTATACTTGACAGTAAATACCCATCGATAACCAACAGTAGACTTCCTTGATGGAAATGAAACCAACTCCCAAGTGTCATCCTCATGAAGGATAGACATCTTAACCTCCATTGTTGTTCGCCACTCAGACAGAAATAGTCTCCTGTACAGTTTTATATATATATATATATATATATATATATATATAAAGAAATTGATGAAGTGAAAGCACAAAGAGAAGGAGACAGGAGATCAGAAGAGACATTGTGAGAAATGGGATAAGAAGTGCAAGTATGAGTACCTTTACGCTAAGCAATAGGAAGATCAAGCCCAAATAAGGAAGGAGAAACTACCGGATCTTGGGATGGATGAGGTGGTGGGATGGGCGCTGATGGAGCTAGCCGTACTTTGGGCCTACGAACACACACTTTGCAGGGGTTTCATAGAAGGGACAACAGAGACGGAAGGGACATCCATAAAAAACAGACTCATTCTCAACAAGATTTGGGGTACTCAAATAAAATGACAATGACTCATTAAACGTGACATCAGCACAAACAAATGATGTCGTAGAGAGGGTAACGTTTATATCCTTTCTGAGTGTGCGAGTAACCTAGAAAGATACATTGAATGGACTAGGGGTCAAGTGCTCTCCGATCAGGATGAAGAGCATGAACATAACACGTGCACCCGAATACTGAGGTGGTAATGGGTGGAGAGACTAACCAGGAAACATGACTATATGGGGTATCTAACCTCCAAGAACAGTTGAGGGCATATGATTCATCAAGTAACAAGCTGTAAGGAGAGCATCACTCCAGTAAGACTTAGGTACCTGCATTTGAAATAACATTGCGTGCATAGCCTCGGATAAATGCCAAATCTCGTGTTCGGCAACCTCATTTTGTTGTGGAGTCTGAGTGCAAGAGGATTGGTGAATAATACCATGATTATTAAAGAAACGAGAAAGAGTACTATGAAAAAATTCACGTGCATTATCTGACTGAAATAAACCAATACATGTATTGAAGTGAGTTTTTATTTCTATATAAAAAGATTTGAAAACAGAAGACAACTTCGATTTGTCTTTCATAAAATAAAGATATGTAATGCGAGAAAAATCATCAACAAAAATAGCATAATACTGAAAACAAAAACATTGGGAACACGGATCTGACCCAAAATATCTGAATGTAGTGTACTAACTGAAAAGGACGAGACACATGACGCTCAACCCTAGGATAAAATGACACTGGATGATGTTTACTAAACTCACAAACTTCACATGGCAAAACATCAACACGACGACACGAGGGTACTAGCTGTTCCAGAGTCTAAAGAGGACTACCAAGATGACAATGATGTTGATATGGTGATTCTGATGACGTAGGGGCAACAGACGGTCGGTGCATTTCATTGGCAAAGTAATACAGGTCATCTCTCTCAACACCGCCACCAATCTTCCTCCGCGTCTGGAGATCCTAAAACATACAACCATGAGGGAAAAAAATGTGACAGAGCAATCTAAAGATTTTGTAGGTTTACTAACATAAGATTAAATGAAAAACGAGGAATATGTGAAGACTGAATCTAGATGAAGAGATGAAGGAACAGAATCCAAACTTGTAATCTCAATGGTGGAACCATTGGCGATGGTAACGCGAGATGGTTTACCAATAGACTGATAACTAGAAAAGGATGTGAAAGTACCCGCCATATAATTAGTAGCACCAGAATCAATAACCCAAGGAATAGAAGTAGGAGAAGAGGCAACACAAGCAACGGAGGGACATGTCTGAGCAAGTGTAGCAGTGGAGGAAGGGCCTGCAGTTAGTCACCTACTCGAGACCCTAAAAGTGAGAATGTATGTAGGTTACTAGGTTTCTGTATGTAGGTTACTCGGTTTCTAGATGGTTTCTATAAGGACGAGACACCATCTAGAACCTGAGTAACCTACATACATTCTCGCTGACACTGCCTTATTTGAATGTTAGCAGAAAGTGGTGCACAAATATTGATCTCCTTATAAATACCGCAAAACTGAGCATAATAAGCCTCCAAAGACAAATCACCCTAGAATATAGAAAAGAAAGACTGATGAAGATCATATGTCCGGCGAAGATTATTGACGCCAGAATACATCTCTTGAGCCTTGCACCAAACTTGTTTGGCAGTCTGTAAAAAAATCAAAGTGCTACTAATTTGAGGTTCCATACTATTCCATAACTCGACGCGAATGTGAGCATCCTCAGCTATCCACGCAGGTAATGCAACTTTGTCATCTCCCTTGGGTGGTTCGTCGGTCAAATAATGAAATTTTGTCTCACCCAGATAATACATCTGAACAGCCCGAGCCAGAACAGCATAATTTTTGCCATTCAAGGGTGTGGAGGTAACAGAGAACCTCTCACGAGACTGAGAAGAACAAGACGAAGTGCCAACACACGAAGTAGAGGCAGAAGCAAAACCAGTACCAGAATCCATTGCAATACGAACAAGAGCTATAACCAGTCAATCAACGACAACCAACTACTGCCTCAACCAATCAACCAAACAACTATGGCTACCAACAAACCAACAAACCTGAACCTATCACTGCTCAAAACAAACACCCCCAACAATCTAACATACTAGCACTAAAATCTTGATACCAGAAGCAACTATTGACAAAAAACAAAGAACCAGCCACAAAAGAGCAGCAATAGAGCCAAAAAGCAACATAAATAGGAATCTTGTCTTACCACATGAGGTTACTGGACCAGAACAGTAACAGAAGTGCCAAAGGACACTGTTCTTGAGCCGAAGAGCAATAAGTTGATAACAGCCAGATCGTAGTGTTCTTGAACCAAACAAACACTGTTCTTGGATTTTTGAGTAGCGTATGAGGGTCGAAAGTGATTGGATTGTAAGTTTCGGAGGGTTTCAGGGCTCAAAATTGAGTGGGTAATGATTTTCGAGAATTTTGAAGGATCAAAACTTGCTGGATGGTAATTTTCGAGCACCAGGATCCAGTTTTAGGGATTTTCGAGGGTCAATAGTTTACTGGGTTTGGTTTTCGAGAGTCATCAGTGTACAATTTTGGGGGCGAGGGTTTCATTTTCGAAGGTTAGGATTTTGTTTAGGGTTTGGGTTCCGTTTTTGAAGGCTAGGGTTTTGTTTTCGAAGGTTAGGGTTTCGATTGGGTTTTAGTGGGTTAGGGTTCGATAGGAAGAGCCAACTGGTTCAGTGAGGAGATGTTGGGAGATCGAGTACTGAGTTTGAGGTTTGAAGTTAGACGTCAAGAACCAAGATGGGTAGATGGCTACTTGACGAGATAGCCAGTGTATGGTGGCAGCATCTATGGTGGTGGGTTTGGGTTTGGTTGGTGCTTTGATACCATGTTATCAAGAAAAGAAGAGAAGTGATTAGGGTGTTAATCAACCCTAACACAACATAATTTTATTTATATTTGGAGCAGCTTGTTACAAGGCTCAACTTAACCAATGTGGGACATACTAATTACTAAACATTATTCTGACACGTTTAATAGTGCTTACAGTTTCCTTCATTTAGATCCTTGAGTTTTGGGTTGAATTGTCAATATGTGACCAAGCTACAGCTATTGTTATTGACGTGGTGAGTTTTTCACATTATTGCAGCCTTTTTGGAAAGTTACTAGCGATGGTAGTTCCCAAGGAAATGGTGTTGTGGGTATGTACATATGTTTCTTATATTCCATACTAGTAATTTACAGACATTGGCGTTAACTTTCGTACGATATTGATTGCAGGAGTTCTTGAAGCCAATTTTATGGAACCAGCACATGACAAGCAAGATTTTGAGAGATCATCTCTGTTCATTCGGCTGGAAATGAGGCTGAAACAGATGGTAGCAGAATACTGGTACCTTTCCTCCATGGGATTTGTTCAGTCTTTTAACCGCATTATTTATCTTTTTAGGATGTGGTATTGGAACTTGAGTAACCAACTTTTGCCCAATTCTCATTGCATTAGATTTGGGGTGTCTCTAAATGATGGCACTTTTTAACCTCTAATATGCAAAAGTTGCCTGCTATCTGCATTAATGTACCATCCTGTACGCGTATAATCCCCACATAAAACTGCTTTGGGTATAGGCATTATTCTGACAGAATGGTATCTATGTAAGGCGTATTATGTCAAAAATGAATGAAGGTGTTAATATTTCTTGGCAATGGTCCTCGTGTGGTATCAATCGCCGTTTAATCATTATGTTTTGGGAAAATTGCACTTTGACCCCCTCATATTACAAAGTAGGCATAGAACTCCCTGTGCTTGTTGGAATCAATCGCACTGCTTACATTGTTAATGACGATTACGAAATGTATATTTTGCCCGATGCTTATGAACATGCCAATGCACTTTCTTATTCTTTTCTCTCTCTCAACTTAGAGAACTTCGAAGGAAAATGGGGAAAGTAAGACCTAGGGTTTTTCTGGCGTAAACGTTTTTGGAATGGTTTAGGATTTGGAAATGGTTTGCAATCGGGAATAGTTTTGGAAATGGTTTATACTCATGCCAAGTTCATTACTCTCTATAAAGTTAGATAAAAGATTTGAGACGCCAAAAATTTTGGTTCTCTCCTATTATGTACTACTTATACAAGAGGGAAAAAGATAAATTACAATATGACCCTAAACTACTAATCTAATTACATGACTAAATAAATACAACCTAATTATACATTTAAACCCACAACTTAACACTCCTCCTCAAATTGGTGCGAAGATATCAATCAAGCCCAACTTGAACACAATGGGGTGGAAACTCTTGCGTCCTAGCCCTTTTGTGTAAATGTCAGCTACTTGATTTTCGGGTCGCACAAAAGACGTACATATCAGCCCCTCGCTCAACTTTTCCTTGATGAAGTGCCTGCCAATCTCTATATGCTTCGTTCTGTCATGTTGAATAGGATTATGAACAATGTTTATGGTAGTTTTTTTGTCACAGTAGAGTTTCATGAGACCACTATAAAAAATTCTCAAATCATGTAACAAGGTTTGAAGCCACAAGAGCTCACAAACACCATGATCCATAGCTCTATGCTCCACTTCTTGCGCTAGACCTGGCAACCACTGATTGCTTCTTATTTCACCAAGTAACCAAATTTCCCCCAAGAAAAGTGTAATAGCCAGAAGTAGAGCGTCTATCATCCACAGAACCAGCCTAGTCAGCATCAGTAAATGCCTCCAACCGCAGGTGACCGTGATTAGACAACATAATTCCTTTCCCTGGAGCTGATTTGAGATACCTCAGAATATGATAAACTGCATCCAGGTGTGAAGTACGAGGATCATGCATAAACTGACTAACAACGCCCATTGCATAAGTGATATCCGGTATAGTGTGAGCTAAGTATATCAGTCGACCTACCATTCACTGATATCTCTCCTTATCAGTGTGCTTCCCTGTGTCTCAACTAAGCTGATGATTTGCCTTAATAGGAGAATTTGCAGGTCTACAACCCAACCTGTTTCTTCCAATAGATTAAGTATATACTTCCGTTGGGAAATAAAAATACTTCTATCAGACGTTGCCACTTTCATTTCAAGAAAGTATCTTAGTTGTTGTTAGAAAGAGAAGAGAAGTGTATGAGGTGTTAATAAACCCCAATACGTAATACTCTTATTTATATTATGAGGGATCTCAATACAAGACTTAATTAGCCAACGTAGGATAAACGCTAGTATAAGCCATTCTAACACTCCCCCTCAACCTGGAGAATAAATATCAAAAAGTCCTAGCTTGTTACATAGCAACTCTAACCGTGGCTTGAACAATGACTTAGTAAATATATCCGCCAACTGAGTACCCGTAGACACATACGGAGTAGTTATCACACCACTAGTCAACTTCTGATGCACTAGATGGCAATCAACTTCAATATGCTTAGTCCTCTCATGAAATACTGGATTGGAAGCAATGTGAATAGCTTCTGCTGCTTGATTAGTCCTCTCGAAATATGTGTTGAGGCGTTCACTGATTCTGATTGGGCAGGAGGACTGTTTGATAGGAGATCCACTACTGGGTATTGTGTTTTGAGTACTTTCAAGAGTTTTCGATTGCTGGGCTGTAGATTTCAAGGTTGTATCTTGGCAAGCAGGTTTAAGATAGGGTCGATTTGGGTGGATCGACTAGGGTCTGTGATGCACGATGTTGGGTGAATAGGGTTGATTAGGGCTTGGACGAAGATGTTTGGGGATTTTTAAGGCTGTATAGTAGTCGACTAGGGTTTAGGAGGTTTAGATAGGGATAGATTTACAATCTCTAAGGTTAGAGATGATCGATTAGGGTTTTCAAAGGTTGAAGACGACTGATGACATGAGTGGACGTAGGCATATAGGTATTACAGTAGTAGATGAGGGTTAGGTTTAGGGTTTGGCTCTGATACCATGTCGTTAGAATGAGAAGAGAAGTGTATGAGGTGTTAATAAACCCCAACACGTAATACTCTTATTTATATTATGAGGGATCTCAATACATGACTTAATTAGCCAATGTGGGATAAACGCTAATATAAGCTATTCTAACATTAGTGATCCTAAATCCTTAATCTTCAACTCTCGAGTCAGACTAGACTTTAGATTAAGAATATCATCCACATCATTGCCTGTCATTATTATATCATCTAATAAGGACAACAATCTTACCGGCACCTTTCTTGATAAACATAGTATGATCTGCATGACTCTGTTTGTATCCAAACCTCAACATAGCCTTTGAAAACTTGCCAAACCAAGCTCTAGGTGACTGCTTCAACCAATAGAGAGCCTTTTTCAATCTACAAACCCTTCCCTCAGTCTGAGATGAAGAAAAGTCTGGTGGGATAGCCATATACACCTTCTCCTCTAACTCACCATGGATGAATGCATTCTTCACATCAAACTGTTGAAGAGGCCAATTCAAATTGGCAGCACAAGCGAGTAGAGCTCGCACAGAGTTCATCTTTGCTACTGGAGCAAACGTCTTCTCGTAGTCAATACCATAGGTTTGAGTGAAGCCCTTGGCAACAAATCTCGCCTTTAATCGCTCAACTGTACCATAACATTCTGCTTAACAGTGAAAACCCATTTGCATCCCACTGGTTTCTTCCCTTCCGGAAGTGGTACTAGCTCCCAAGTGTCATTCTTTTTCAAAGCCATCATCTCCTCTGCCATAGCTCCTTTCCACTGAGGTATTGTGAATGCATCCTGCTAATTTTGTGGAATAGATATAGAAGAAAGAGACAAAACAAAGGCAATGCATGAAGGAGATAAACAATCATAAGAGACAAACTAGCAATGTTCTAAAAGAAGGTCTAGAAGGCCTAGTACTTGCCGCCTAGGCGTTAGAAGGACCCTCACCGACTAGCCCAACTAGACTGACTATCCCAATTATCCCGACTAATTGCCAGACTAGGCGCCGAGTACTCAGCCCTGGAAGCTAGAAGGTGCCCGGCCGCCCTGGGAGCGCCTAACGAGTTTTAGAATCTTGCAAACTGGGAGATGGGATGTTGAGTACATGATGTAACACCTTTTCGAAGAGCAATAGGAAGATCATCAGAATTATTAAGAGGAGGTTCAATGGGAGAAGAGTTGTTACCAGATGAGTCAGCTGAGGAGTTTGGAACTGGAGTAGGCGATTGTGATTGACAAAGTGGTATCACATAGGAGGACTTTCCCTTTGTCATGCTGTTGGTCTTGAGGTTAAACCCTTGCAGCCATTGTATATATTCCTCATCATCACCACTACTGTCATGTGTCGCTCTTTCGGCAGATATTTGTTCCTCTCCAGACTTTTCTTTCTCCCCCTCACCATGATTATAAAACAGTTTCTCTCCCTCATCAAAAAACATCTTTTCCTCCTGCCTATGCTCCCCTGAAGAGATGGAGTGGAGGGAGAGAAAAAAGACTCTGTCCCCCAAAAAGAGACATCCATAGAAACAAAAAACTTCCTAGAGTGAGGATCATAACATTTATAGCCCTTCTGGGTAGGAGAGTACCCCATGAAAACACATTTATGGGCTTTAGGACCTAACTTGCCACCAGAGGGGTGAGGTGCATGAACAAAACACACACAACCAAAAACTCTTGGGGGAAGAGTGTTGACACGAAAACTCCTAGGGAGACAATCAAGGGGAATTTTGAAGTGAAGAACATTGGATGGCATGCGGTTTATAAAAGTTGCAGTCAAAATTGCTTCTCATAAATATTTGGGAACGTCCATGGTGAACAAAAGAGAGCGAGCCACCTCAACAGGATGACGATTTTTGCGTTCAGCAACTCCATTTTTGCAGTGGAGTGTCAACACAAGTCGTCTGAAAGAAAATACCATTCTTATCTAGAAATGCTCTAAAACTCCTATATATATACTTAGTTTCATTGTTACTACGTAGAATTTTAATACTCACATCAAACTGAGTGCGAACCATCACATGAAAAGATTAAAAATAAGAAAAGACTTCACTTTTTGACTTAAGTAAATACACCCAAGAAACACGAGAATGACAGTCAATAAAAGTGACAAACCATCGAGAACCTTCAAGAGAAGTAACCAAGGAAGGACTGCAAACATCAGAATGGATAACCATAAACGGAGAATCACTTCTTTTATTAATAGGGGCATAAAAAGAACGTTTATGTTTCCCAAGCTCACATGCTTCACAAAAAAACTGATTCTGAGAATAATGTTTACTTAAATTAGGAAAAAATTTCTCTAAAATCTCAAAAGATGGATGACCCAATCTACGATGCCACTAATGTAACAGAGAGAGCTGAACTCGTATTTGCTTGCAGAGTTAGACCACATGACAGCGATGGATGAGGTTGACGAGATGCAGATTCCAAAATATAGAGGCCACCATGTGCTTTACCACTGCCAATCACCTTCTCCGTATCCAGTTCTTGAAAAATACAATGAGTAGGAAAAAAGGTTACGGAACAATTTCCAGAACGAGTAAGACTACTAACTGACAGAAGATTAGTGGCAAAATTTGGAATATGTAGAATTGAAGAAAGAGAAATAGAGGGAGAATAGTGAATGGAACCTTTTCCTGAAAATAGCAGAGAATGACCCGTCTGCTAGTCTGATCTTATCCTAACCAGAACAAGTAGAGTAAGAATCGAACATAGAGGAACAACCTGTCATATGATCTGAGGCACCAGAATCTATAATCAATGGAATAGCAGAAGAGGTACTAAATGCATTCGATGGGACACATGTGTGAGCAAAATAGGATGAAGTAGGAGCTGCTGTGGAAGACGATGCTGTAGATGAAGAATCAGCTCGAGCCATAAGGCGCCTGAGAGCTTGCAGGTCCCCCTGAGATAAGCCTCCAGCATGATCAGAAGTTACCTAAACCCAAATACTGAACCCAGAATCAGGAGAGGTAGCAACCGCAGCTCTAGGCCTAGGCCTGAGAACCTATTGTACCACGACCACGACCACCCCGTCCACCCCCTTGCCCACGAGGGGCCAGCCATATAACTTCCAGCGAAAGTCCCTAGTATGGTCGGTGTTGTGGCAATAATCACACTGAAGGGACTCACGATCAGTAGACCCACTGCTAGCACAAGACTATGACAATGTTAAAGCATCCAACACACAACCAATTGGCAATGAGTGGAGAGGCAGCCCAGTCTCATATGCTAGTTTTCGAGGTGATAATTAACCAATGTGGGATAAATTCCAACACTTCCCCGCACGTGCGATCGCTGATTCGCACGTGGAGAGGTCAAGAAAAGATCCGGAACATATGGATCACAGCGGAACAAAGAGCAACTATGGCACAAAGGGGAAAAGCCTCCAAAAACCAAGCTCTGATACCATGTAAAGTTAGTGATGCAGGCCGAAACCTGCAAGGGTAGGGATAGTCCCAGGATGCCACTCGATCGGGGGCAGCGGATGTCACTCGACACGACCAAGCCACATGCTTGCAAATATTTTTATAAAAACTCAAACTCTTACTTTTATTTCATTAGATAAACTATTTATAGGCATTACAAATATGAGACTCTTCAATACTAATAAATGCTAGACAATTTTCCAACACAAACCTTCCAACTACCTACATCTAGATGCATGAACAATAATTAATATGAATCTAAAAACAATGTGTTTAATGTAACTAACTACATGCATATGTGTGCCATATTAATGACTGACTCTAGAGTACTTTGACCAGAAATTAAATGCATGATTAGAAGACTCTTCGGTTCAGCCGGGATCTTTATGCTCCTGCATCAGTTAGACGAGATCTGAGACGCCAAAAATTTTGGTTCTCTTCTTATAATGTAGTACTTATACAAGAGGAAAAAAGACAAATTACAATATGACCCTAAACTACTAATCTAATTACATGAGTAAATAAATACAACCTAATTACACATTTACACCCACAACTTGACACTCTCAGGTTCGGTTCTCAAAGTGGACGTCCTGGTGGATTTCATTCCAAGTCCAGTACTCTCTGGAGCTGGCTTTGGATCTCATTGGTTTCAGGATCTCACTTTAGGATCTCAGGTTTAGATTCAAAGTCGACGTCTGGATGTCCCTTGACCAAGTCCAGTACTTAAAACTTTGTTAGTACTCTGTTTGAGCTCAACTTTCTCTGTTCATACTCTGTTGATGTATGGTGCTGGATTGTAAAATGGAATGGTTTGCAAGAATCTGGATTGGTTGCAAAATTCTGTTTGATGTGTGATATTGGTTTGTGAGCGATTGTTGGAATGGTTTGCCAAAATCTAGAAAATGGTTCAAATACAAATCAAGAACTCATGTTGATACACAAAATGCAGAATGGTTTGTGATACAAAACCCAGAAGTTGATTCCACTGCTACCAGAATTCCATCTTCATTAAGTTCACTTCAAACAAAAACATATGAACACAATACACCCGTTCCCATACAATTCACCTATTCCTATACACTACAACAACATCCATTGTACAATAAACCCCTTTGTTTCATAATCAAGACACAAAGTGCTTACATGACCTAGAAGAGACACTATGAAACCTGCTGTCATCATCATCGTCACTGCCTCCAATTCAGCCTCAAGTTTTTGGTTCATCAATTCAGCCTCAAGCTTGATGATTCTTCCAATAACGGGTTGGTCTTCGGCAGAATGCCTTGGTCTCTCCTCAACAAATTTGTCTCTTGCATGGTTGACCCCCATCGGCTTGCACCATGTCCAAAACTCACGGCCATTGTTGTTCTTCTCACACGCATAATAAAGCATCCCTTTTTTTGACCTCTCTTAGTCCACCATCTTGATAGCATCTTTGCGCCACCATCAGCAAAACTTGTTGGTGTACACCTGGTCTTTGAATGCCATTGTCAAATGTTCTTCCCCATAGCTGCTTGCAAAAGATGACATTCTGGTGAGAGAGAACAATTTAGGGAAGAGTAATAGGAAAGAGAAGTTTAGGTCTTCAAATTTCAATTTTGGGGGTAGTTGTGTCTTTAGTTTTGATGTTTCCCATCCAAAGTTGCGTATCATGCGCGTGGGTTGTAGAGGGCGTTAAGATCGATGGAATCAACGATGGTGCGATTGGGTCCAACAAGCACAGGGAGTTATGTGCTGATTTCGTAATATGAGGGGGGTAAAGCGCACCAAAGGCAAACCATAGGGGGTCAAAGTGCAATTTTCCCATTATTTTCTTTCATATTTCAAAGTGCTGTTATTTTCTTTACAGCTTCTTTGGGGGTATGATGATTCATAGGTTTCTTTTCTTAATTTCCAACAGAATTTCACGTGGAAAGTTTTTTTCTTGGTAAAACAGGAGAGGCCACTGTCACTTGATAGGACACAGACCGTATAACTCCAATCCCAGTAGAATCCATGTCCAACCCTCTGGGGGACATATGGCCAATGTACAGAAGCAGTTGCCAAATGTTGACCGTGTCAGTGGACTTCCAAGGAATGTACAAAACACAACAAGGCTAGATCATCCAATAATCGGTCTTCCTGCTGAATTGGGGCAGGGATTGAGTGGTACACAACCTGGAGACCACTGCGGAACCAGTTTCCTCAACAGAACGCCTGCTGCTCAGCTCATTGATCTTTCAGCTGTAAGTGGAAAATCATCAGTGCAGCATTAATATCATGTGAACCGTTCTTTCTATGTGGAAAACTTGAGCGAAGTGGGAAAATTGCCCGGGCCTAAATTTCCTGCCATGATTGGAATGCCAAGCCCTTGACTGTAACAACCCTCTCCCACCTTGTACAATATTATCAGTTTTGGCCGCCCAAACTCCATGGGTGTCCAATAGGTCACCCATCCTTGCATTGCTACAGGGTGATTGCGTAACTGTGAAGTTCCAGAGGGCTTTGGTGCTCTCACGGCTTTAAAAGGCCTTCTACAGTGTAAGGTCGTTATCTATTGTATAAAGCACTGAACTTTGCATTCACCAAGCAATTTGGGACTTGTGACCACCTATCTGGATGTCTACCTGGACTCTCTACCGGAGCCTGGTGTCATAGCTGATCCCATAGCCAGGCTGGGTTGTCCCATTAATGCCAGTGACTTTCCCTGCCACACAGTTGTGTTGTGCAATTTGTCTCTTTTAGGATATGTTCTAATATTTAAAAAAAAAAAAAAATCCCAATAAATGTGAAGTGTTGACATGTTTAAGCATTTTGTTTCTCGAACAATTTTGTGTCGGTTGCTAACACAGTTGGCCTTATTTTTTCTCCTATACATAAGAAGATATTGTGAAACATAGAGGACACTGTCACACTCTATTTACTTAGTCCGAATTAGTACATGTATATTGTAGATATATCATAGACTTCATTGTGTCGCCCTTATCTTTTTCGGCTATGAGCTACGACTACCTGTACCACCACTAGTCACAAGGTAAGCATGTGCTTTTGGTGGTTGGAGAATAATGGGTCTTTGTTTTATTCCTGGATTGTTTTCTCGAGGCACTATTCTTATATGCATATGGAAATGATATGAAACTGATTTTGGTTGTTATTCATGGCTGAGATGCATCACAGGAGACTGTTCAGGAAGTCGGATCTGTTGATAGTATAATGTCAACATCCATTGACCAGATATGCGAAGAGAACATCCAATTGTTCATGAGGTAAATACAGAGGCATAACTCGAAATGTGTATAGCATTATTTATAGCACCTCCCGAGGTAGACTCATGAATCCTGGTATCTGTTGATTTCTTCATCTCTAGCATCTTTCTGAACACTTGGAAACATGCTTACTGAATTTCAGTCTGTGGGTTTATTTAGTTCCTCCAAATCAGAATATTTTGCAGGAAATGTGGATCATGTTAGCATTGTTTGCAATATTGTGTGCAGTGCTTAGATTATTGCTGAATTGTATTACTTGCAGATTTAGAAAAATAAGCATGAAACATTCTCTTTAACTATTGTTAATTTTGTGAGAAAGAAGATGACTAATCCATAGCTATGCGCTTATTTGTGTAGTGAGGCATAGAGAGCCACTTACACTCCAATGCGAATAATAGCAGGCATTTAATCTAGGTGGTGAAGAAGATCATCCAGAAAAGGAGTAAAAAAAGAGAGAGAACTCATTGGAATTAGCTTCTGCTAATTGCAAATAATTATCTGATATGCGGGAATTAATTTGATTGGTTTAGATGGTGAAAAGCCGGTTATTTGATACTAGTACTTGCTGAAGCAATTCGATACAGTTAATCATTGTAATCATGTAGCCTTCCGCGTGTTTGTTTTGTACGAAAATGGTTGGTCTTACATATGGGATCCATAATATGGTACATGACTTCTTGCCAGCTATTTGACTGTGGAACTTCACACGATGGTTATCTTTACTTGCCTGTAGTAATTTGATTAACCATGTTGATCATGTATTGCAATCATTATTTTGAAAATTGCACGACTGTCTTCAAAATTAGTAGTTTTTGGGATGCAAGAATCTTGCCTGCAATTGAAAATCTTGTTCAAGTGTTTCCAAGAAACTGCGAAGAATTAGTAGCCAAGTGCTTGCAAATAACAAGAATGATTACGCCCGCGCCCTTCACTTATATTTTAGGCAGAAGGGAGGAAATAGATGATCGTGTGAGTTACCTGGACAGCAAGTTGTGAGTTACCTGGACAGCAAGTTATGATATAGTATTCTTGTTGGACAACTTTATTATAGCTCTTACCTCATTGACTTTGGTGCTACTAAAGAGGATAGTGCAGTTCTTAAGCTCATCCAGAGTATTGTTTTCTGCAGTTACAATCTGTCTTATTTCGAGATTATCCTGTCTTCCTTAATCCTGTCTTCCTTATTCTTCCAAATTCTATGATGCTAGTGTGGCTGTTTTGATTGCATCAGATTTCTTTTCTACAGGTGTGAGGAACACGTTCAGAAGGAGAATGAGTTGAAACAGACGGTATATAGCTTTGTACTCAAAATTGGTTTGATTTATTTGCTTGTGAGTTAGTAACTAAATTTGTCTTTTTGTTTGAATGAAATAGATTGAAACTTTAGAAATACAGGTGGAAGAAACCAAAAGGAAATGTTCTCAACTTTCTGCCCACTTGGAAAGTAGGAGGAAGCAAAAAGTAATCGAACAAACAGGAAGAGGTTTGACAAGGTACTTTATGTGAGCATCTTGTCATCAAATTCAAATAATCGTTACACCGGCTGGAGTTTTGGGGTTGCATTTTCCATTTAGGAGGAATCATTAGATGGATACTTCTTTTTTTTTTGCATAGTAGTGTAGTACGTAGCACTGAGTAGTTAACCCAAATGGAAAAGGCATCTGTCTATGAAGAAACGCGAATGAAATAGTGTGATTACACCAAAATGATGTTGTTCCTCTTTGTTGCTTTTATGCCTTGCAAATCAGATTTTCTAATGCATATTATATTAAATACAAATTTGTATCACTCTGATTAGTGAAAAAGGTGTGGGGTTCACAGAATCAATACACTTTTTGGTAATTATGATGTTAGTTTGTGGTGGACCCCAGACCTTTTTCACCAATCAGAGTGAGACCAAAAAGTGTATTGATTCTGTGGACCCCACACCTTTTTCACCAATCAGAGTGAGATTTTTGTTCACCTTCGCTAAGTGAGGGTGAACAAATTTGCACTCCCTTATATTTAGAAGGGTCTTCCTTCCTCAAGGACATGTTATATGAGTTAATCATGAAAATATGACACAAACTAATTCTTTAATGTCAAGAGGACAAATCACCTACGCATTAAAAAAATGCCCTTGTTCCCCCATAAAAGTACCTAAAACCCCAAACCTAATGAAAGTGCCTAAACCCCCAAACCTAATGAAAGTGCCCAAACCTAAAACCGTAGGGTACCCTATGAAAGTGCCTAAAACCGTAGAGTACCCTATGAAAGTGCCTAAACCACTAAAACCCTATAATTTGAAAATGCACCCTAAACCTAAACCCTAGGGTACCCTAATGAAAGTGCCTAAAACCCTAGGGTACCCTATGAAAGTGCCTAAACCACTAAAACCCTATAATTGGAAAGTGCACCCTAAGTGCCTAAAGCCAAAATGCCTAAATCCACTATAACCTACCCCAAAGAGCTTAATCCCCCCAAATTGAACCCAATCCTAAAATTAAAGAGAATTAATTTTGTCCCACCTAAGACCCACGCATGTGAGAGAGAGAGAGAGAGAGAGAGAGAGACGGGTCAGCAAGAAAAGTGAGCCAAGGAGCTGTTGCTTTCAAGGGTTATACTGGCAAAGGAAAAGTGACCCGGGAAAAGTGTCGCTTTCAAGGGTTGAAATTGGGTTAACATCACTGGATGAGAGAAAAAGAAGTGTAATTGCTGATTGGGCGGTGGTGTCCGTAACTCCGTATACCACATGCGCGAAGGTGGAGCTGGCCGGCTTTCTTTGGGTAATTTTTATTATTATTAAGGGTATTTTTGTCTAGTGTTGTCCTTGAACCCTAAAAAATTTCATATTAATGTATTAGAGGCATTAAAAATAAGTTAGGCTGGACTAAACACCCTTTAAAGCTCCAAACTAGTCCTTTAGGCCAATTTTCTGCATTTAAAAGAAGGGGAAATAGGAGGGTATAAGGGGTTGAAATTATATCCGCTAGACTTATTTCAACGATGACATGAAATTCTCACTTCTATTGTATCACCAAATCCAAATTGAGGGAAAATTTCCTAATTAAATACGACAGAAATTTGGGAAAGCTTGCAAGTCCAACAACGAATTCTCTATGGTACAGAAAGGGTGAGAGCTAAAGAATTGCCTGAATACCTCTCAACGCCACATTTGTGCAGGAATCTTTCCCGATGTCATCATCATGATCCTTGCTGGTCATTTGATAGAGTTTGTCGAGCACTTTACTTTTACAAAAAATCAACTTCTTTGGACATTTATAATCATATAGTGGGCTGAATTGGAAAAAGCTTGGACTCGACGAAATGGGTTTCTTCGTTAATCCCATAAAACAGACTCGTGCATGGGTCGAATTGGGTCACAATTGGCTGTCTGTTGGAATGGGTGTGTAGGCCAGGAACTCTTGAGCTCAGCCGGTGCCCGGTGGAATGGCGGGTTAAGGACATGCGGTCGGGGTGGACTGGTATTGGACCGACCTTGGGTGACTCAGCAGCCAGCTTGGCTCCACATGGTCTCAAAGTGGCCTGACTCGGCCACGTGGAGTTTGACTACTTGGCAATTTGTGCATCGTGCATGATGTCATTCAGATAAATGGTTATAAATAGAATTCTTTGGAATGTGCCGGAAACAATCTGACTTGGAGCCAAGTACGCTCTATCTTAATAAGCTACTCCACATGATAACCCCTTGATAAATGGTGGCATGTGCCATAAACAATCTCACTGGGAGCCGGAGTGCCCTCCATCTTTATAAGCTATTGTAAATTATTACCCTCGAAGAAGAGGCACGCCGCCATTGCTATCTGAAGTCTAAACTATCTGACTCTAAACGCTGTACTTCCTCTCTAAGAACATCTCCATCCCGTACCCAAATTTGAGTAAAAACTTGATTTGGTATGGAGCACTCCAATAGGCAAAAGCAAATCTAGGCATAATTTGAGTAAAAGCCTCATTAATGGCATTGTTGTAAATTTGAAGGGGAGAAAATAACCTTCAAAATTTGATGTTGGGTTTGGTTCTCATCAAATTTTGATGAAGAATTGGAGTAATATCAAATTTGGTGAAGGAGTGGAGTGGAATTTTTGGTGTGTTTACTCAAATTTGAATTTGATGTAAGATTTGGGTGAGGAGTAGAGATACTCTTAGTGCCTTTTGGCTGGCGTTCATAGGGCGGAGGGAAGATAATACATCAAACTTTTATGTGGTAGTATGCAGCCAATACTGTATATTTGGTACATAGTAAAAAAAGGGGTGGGATATAGAATAATCCTTAATTCAGTAACCCATTCTCTTCACTCTTTCTTTCTTTCTTTTTTTTCATTCGTCATTCCTAGTATATTACATGGAGAGGGGGGAATGAGACTTGATCCTGGGATGCAGTGTAAGGCATTCAAGAGCTCCACTGCATGAGCTAGCCACCACTTGCATTCTCTTCACTCTTTCAGCAAACAAAATCTTGCTAGCTCTGGCGAAATCGATGCTCCTCTACAAACACAAAACATGGTCTCTTCCTGGATCCACCGCAGCACCGCTCCAGCCAGTGGCAAATCCAGGAATCCTACACAAGGGATAACCTTTCAAGCATAACTTTGAAAAAAAAAGAAAAAGGGTTAATGGCCTGGACACCCCCTGTAAGTATATGTTTTCCCCCAAACACGCCCTGCAAGCAAAAAATCTACGACGACACCCCTTCTAAGTAGCAAAATTCTCCCATCCCTACCTTCTGTTAGGCCTTGACCCCCCTACCGTTAAATTTTGGCCAAGAATATGACATGATCTACCCAATATACCCCCACCCATGTTCCCTCTCCTTTTCCCCCATTCTCCCCCTTTTCAATCTACATTAAAAAAAAAAAAAAACGTGAAATCGAGCAGATGAGCTCCGGTGGTGAAATTGGGGATTTGCGATTGTAAAATCTAGTTTCGAACTGTCGGCAGGTAGCGGCGGAGCGAACCCTAGGTCTTGGTAGACTTGTACGGAGGTTCTCTCGAAGGTTTGACCCGAAAAGGCGACGACTGGGTCGAACATCAAGGAGCTGGAAATGGGGTAGATGAACTCCGGTGGTGGTGGGTCTTTCTTCTCGGGCTTTGACAAGGAAGATGACCTTTAGATAGAGATTTTTCACCTGTGCTTTCCGTTGCCTCCATATATGAATCTGAATGTTTGATTGTTTGTATCTGTGTGTGATTTTGGGGGGGGGGGGGGGGGGGGGGGGGGTGGTGGTTAATGTCATTTTTCTGTTCTGGGTTTACAAAGCTCTGTTTTCTTGATTTATTCGTCTCTCTCTGTTCTTGTTTGAGGATGGAAAATAAAATCTTTTGGGAAAAAAGGAGAGGTGGGTTTGTGTGGGTTTTCCTTGTTTTATGCTACAAGTTCGAGAAAACATCTGATTATCAAAGACATGGCTTGTTCATTGAAAACTGGTCCAACCGTTTCTGGGTCTGATGAGACCATTTTTGGGTCCAAAACCAAAAGGGTTTCTCCACTACCTCCCTCTATTGGCTTCCTCCATTTCTCAAAATCACATTCAAAAGATCTCAAGGTTTTACGAGATAGGCATCCCAAATCCTCCCCCAAAATGTTCCATTCATGTACGCACATTGAAATCTCTGCCCATTTGTTTCTTATTTCGTGACTGCGGTGACCCAAATTGGAGTTGATGGGATAGGTGGGTTGCTCTGGTTTGGTAGGGTGGGACTAATTTGGATTTGGGAATCTTGATTTGTAATTGTCTGTTGCTGCAATGGTGAAGGAAGTGAGGAGAAACAATCGGATTGGCTTGAGAGAGAGAGAGAGAGAGAGAGAGAGAGAGAGAGAGAGAGAGAGAGAGAGAGAGAGAGAGAGAGATGAATCAGGTGAAGCAAGTGAAATTTTTGTTTAAGTGTAAGTATATATACTAGAGGGTAAAATGGTCCTTTAACTCTTTCCGTTAATAGAGTTAGAGGTCCAAAAGTTTAGTTACTTAGATGGGGTGTCGTCGTAGATTTTTTGCTTGCAAGGGGGTGTTTGGGGGAAAACGTATACTTACAGGGGGTGTCCAGGTCATTAACCCAAAGAAAAACTCATAGTCCAATATAACTAATGTACCAAGAAAATACAAAAATAATTAAAAACATTTTTCATTAAGCAAAAAAGTTTAAACTGAAAACATTATGAAAGATTTTAATATTTTATACATATTGTGCTTATGACGCTTGAAAAAAAGAAATTAAAGTCGTATGGGAAAAGAAAAGGAAGTGACGACAAAGATAGAGAAGTGATCAATTTATTTCAATTTTTCGATTAGTACTGAATGAATTTTGAAGAAAAATTTAATAATTGAACATATTCCTTTAGTGGATATTTAAAAAGGGACGAAGGGAGTATATATATTTCCTAAAGTTTTTCATGCATAGTTTTATAACATGATCCCAATCAGATTTCTTCAATATTAGTTGGTGAATTCTTTCTTAAATTATTTGTTGGTGAAACTAAAAGCATTAATCCACCACTGGGTACACCAGATTTTTGGAGGGTGGAGACCCTTTTTCAATTCTTAGCTCAAAAAAAAAAAAAAAAAAGGTCTAATGACCAAAACATGGTTTTTAAAAGTAAATACCCGACATGGGCATGGTTTTTGGAAATTACAAAAATATGACAAGGAAAAAAACAATTACACATCCATGGCACCTGAAGATTTAAGGTTCAAAATACTCTTATATTTTTTAAAACCTCACACGGGCGTGCACACACCCTCTCTTCACATTTCCCATACGTAGCAGTTGCTCCATACATATCCGCGCCACTGAGAGCCTGTTTGGGGATCTTTTTTTTTTTTTTTTTTTTTTTTTTTTTTTTCATTCTTATTATCTGCTTCTCGGTGTTTGGGGGAGAAACCCCAAAACTCCTCTCAAAATGAGTTTTGCATTTTGCACAATCTAGGGCAAAAGAGAAAAAGAGGTGGGCGAGCTCCTTTTTGATTTCTCATTCTCATTTTGCATTCTCCCCGAAAATGTCTCCCCCATCTACCCTTCCCCATTTCCTCTCTTGCATAAAGAAATCAGCTGACAAACCCAAACATTAAAATTGACCTCCATTCATAACTTGTCCCTTTCCTCGACTGGAAAATCGAAGGGTGTACTCAGAGAGAGAGAGAGAGAGAGAGAGAGAGAGAGAGAGAGAGAGAGAGAGAGAGAGAGATTCAAATCATATTTGAAAAGAGAGAATTTTTCTTGGCCCGTGATGAGATCTGTTTTTTTTTTTTTTTGGAGAGAAGACAAACCCATTTTTGATTCAGAGGGAAGATTTTGGATATAAACAAGTGTGAAATAATCCTGTGTGGCAGTGTGGGTTGGTACTTGGTGCAACAAATCAAAGTTCAATGGCACTTGGTGCAACAACAAAAAAATAATTTGCGTGATGTTTGTAATTGCATTTTTTGGATCAATTTTTTTTTTTTTTTTTTTTGGCAATTACTTCCATTTTACACAATTCTTATTAAGTATGTGAGGCTTTCAATTGGAAGGGTCACATTCACAAAAATATTTTTCATTATGACTTCGAAAACACTTGCTAAAAATAATATTCTTACACATTTTTAATACCATAATTAATAAACAAGGGCAAAATCGTAAACAATCAATTTATAACTCATTTTTATCATTGTTCTCCCAAACACTACATCTTTTGCAAAATGCATTCTGCATATTTCTCCCAAACACTCCTCCAAGATTCAAAACACATTCTAACCATAATCTAAAAAGTCAAAAAGCCAAAAGTTGAGAATGAAAAACAAAAAAGTAGACTCCCAAAACACTCCCTGAATCTCGTAAAATTGAAATTTTGGAAGTCTTCCAAACCCTTCAGCTACGAACAATTTCCAAACCCTTCTCTTTCTCCCTCCTTTTCTCTCGATTGGCGGCAACAAGAGAGATGCTGGAGCTGTTTTTCGCCGTGGCTTCTCTGCAGTCCCTTTGACCCTATACGTCCCTCCAATTCGAAGCCTGAACCTGTTTGTGGAAACCATGGAAGAGCTTTTTAGGGAATCAAGTTTGTGCACTGGTCGATTCTACCCTTGCCTATGGTACCCTCCTTGCCTATCCTGTTTGCAGAAACCATGTCGAGGAAAGACCATTTTTTTTATTCCTAACTTAGACCTAGCAGTTCCTCTACCAGATCATGGGTTTGGGCATCACAAGCAGTGCAATTTTGTTCACTGAACAAAATCCTCCCTCTTGTTAGTTAAATTGGTGTGAGTCCCACAACAAAATCATGTCATGTTTACCAAAAAGTGTTTTGTTCACTCTCTTTTAAGGAGGGTGAACAAAATTGCTCTCATCACGAAGGCATTTGAGTGTCTGAAACATAGTTATGGAATTGATCAAACAAGAGGCTATTTTAAGTGAAGAAGCATTGCCCTTTGAGTCAATTAATATTGCACCCTTTGAGAATACCATTGAACGTCATGAGGAATTTTGAGTTGCTCGTATAATGTCTAAATCCAATTTTTTATTTTGGTAACGTTGCACCTTGAGTAAATTTACACAACACCCTGTGAGAATAAAATTGCACCCAAATGAGGATGAAAAAAAAAAGATCTTGGTCCTTTTATGAAACTTGAATCAAAACGTATTGCATTCCAGATGAAATTATGTTGCACCATGTATGGAACTATATTGCACTCAAGTGAGGACAACTGGGTTCGCTTTGTGATGTCTAATTTCAACCATTTGGTTTTGAAAAAAATAACTATTGCTCGTTCAATAAAAAAAACGTTACACCTTGAGTGAATTAATATTGTACCCTTTGAGAATACCATTGCACACCGAGGAGAGATTGAGTTGATTGTATGATTTCCAAATCCAATTTTAATTTGGAAAAAATGACAATTACTCCTTCAATGAAGAGATTGCTATTTTTTTGCACTTAGCTCAAACTCATTGCACTTAGGTTAGGTCAACTTGTCTTGCTATGGTGAGGTCAAATCAAACAGTTTGGACAGACTTTTCAAACATTTTACCGTAACTGAATTAGGTTTGCACCTTGTATGAACCAATATTGCATCTTATCTCAAAATCATTGCACTTAGGGTTTTGCATGGTTTGAGAAAAAAAAAAATACACTCGGGAATATTTTGGGCAGTGCAGTGATAAAATGTCATGTATGTGGAATTACTTTTCTCCGTGTCATGTATTGGTCATTTTCAAAACCATGACCATGAAATCGTCATTTTTCCCCTCCTTGCCATGGTTTCGTCATTTTCCCAAAAAAATATTCTGAAATTCCAAAAGGGTCACGTGACCCCCCTGCCCTATATCAATCACCCACTAGCTCCAGCCATGGACTGGTACTATGTGTGTGTGTGTGTGTGTGTGTGTGTGTGACTCTGTCCCTCTTTATCTGAAGTCTGTGCCATTTCCCTTTTTGTGTGATCTTAAATGCTCAGATTAAGAAAGTTGCACTTTTTGGAGAGTTTTGAAGTAGATTTTGACAATAGGAACAAAACAAAGGGGATTTTGGAAACCCTATCTCTTCTTGGTGAAATCCAAACCCTAGGTAAGTTTTCCACCAATTTTTGTTATATTTATTTGAGAACTATGGCCTGTGGATACATAATTGAATGTTTGATGGTTATCTATTCATTGTTGATGGATGTAGAAATATGGGACTGTTGGCTGTTGCTTTGGATGTAGAAATATGGTTATCTGTTCTAGTGTTGCTTTAGTGCTTTTGTGGGCTTATTTTATAGCCTAGATTTCTTTTTCTTTTTCTTTTTATTGAAAACAACAAACTGGCTATTCTATAGAGGAAGATTTATTTTTATTTTTATTTTTATAGGATTACAAATGCATCATGCATCGTTTTCAAAGTGTAAAGTGTGAAAAGTTGTAGAAGTTACTTGTAAAAGAAAGCTATGATTCTTTATCAATATATATCTACTTTTTTGATATACTTGTTAATCTAATTGTTTTTCCGATTAGCAAATTGAAAAAGCGAATCACACAGTTAAGCAAGCACTAAAAATCCCGGCTCGTCATTGGGCATTTGGCTGGTTAAGCAAGCACTAACTAGTTATTGCTCTTACTGATTTAGATTGGTTTGGTTTTATGAATTTTATGGATTGGTTTGGTTCTCTAAAAATTTACTTTGAAGGTAATTGTTTGGCTCTCCCCCTAATCTCATGTGTAGTAAATCCTTTCTATTGCACCACTAACTAAAAAAATGGTGAGGATCTCGACCCCTCTAATTCTTCTCAAGACAGTTGCCACTGAACCAAAAACATCATCGGTGGCAAGAGAACAGGTAAAAGAAAAGGAAGAATAGCAAAGTTGCATTCCATTTTCTTGCTACACAACTTTTAACTTTGTAGGATCGTTTTATATGACTATAGTTGCGACAATCACAACCGGTTCGGCTGATTCCTATATGTTTGGACTATCTATTCAAAGCTGTACAATATAAGGTGTTGAGTTAATATTCTCTAACCGGTATGAAAACGTCCATCAAATACGTAATCTCATATAATGCGGTAATATGTTAATAACATGGAGGTCAATCCATGATTTTTTTTCTCATCATGCATGTAATTTTTTTTTTACAAATTTTAGGTCAATCCATGATTTGAACACTGCCAAATTATGAATGAACCCTCAGTGCAAAATTAAAAGAACACTCACCCAATAAATTACTCCCTCCGTGCCTAATTAATAGTCCATTTTTGGGAATTTCCACTTTTTACGAGGACATGCATTGATTACACTTAAATTCAAATTTGGTGACATCATTTTCATCAATTGCCCCTATACCATACCTACATTGCAATGCTATAGGCACCAACTAGTGTACCAACTATTACAATTACGGCCCGTTTGGATGGGGTCTTATTTATGCCCGGGCCCACGGCTATGGAATGGTTTGCCAAAAATAAGTACAGGGGTGTTATTTATCACCCGGACTAAATATCACCCCTGCAGGAGTATTATTTATGGACACCCCAGGGGGTGTCCATATTTATGACACCCTAATACCCCTAAAAATTGACCATTGTACCCCTTTTAACACCCCCGCCAATACCCCTGGTATTGCTACTGCTATGTATTGCTGCCATTGGTACAAATTCTAGGCATTTTGTTAGGATTTGCAATTTTCTTCGGATCAAAAAATAAAAGACTTTCGCCCATAGTTAATTAGTTTTTTTTTTTGCACCAAATTAAACTATTCATAGAGATCTTAAATTTGATACAAACAAATTATACTCTTCAATATTTTACATTATTGGCTTATTGAGTTGCTTTGCAATATCCTTCAGATAAAAAAATAATGTACTTCCGCCAATAATTTTTTATTTTTTTGCACCAAAGTTGTGCTTTTTTAAGCTTTTGTAATTGCATTTCAAATAAATTAATACAATTATTTGGGAGTTAAATAAAATTAGTTATTATAGCTTATTTGTTGACAAGCGTAATATATTAATAAGTTTTGTATTTAATATTTAAACAACGCTAAAAATTTAAATTGGGCAATGCATAAGGGCAAATTTGTCTTTTGACAGTTTTTTACATCCTTATACCACCATATTACCAAAATCATCCAAACAAAACACTACTTAACCCCCCCCTCCATAAATGTAACATCAATGTGGGGCAACCCTCCATACATATTACCCCCTACTATCTTATCCCCCTCCATATATAATACCCTTAAAAATAATACTTTATCCAATCGGGCCGTAAATGCACACATGGCATTACCTCATCAATGCACTATTCAATACATGGATAGATTCATCCACTAAAAGAGTGCCACATGAACAGTTAGTGTAACAGTTGGTACACTAGTTAGTGCCTGTCCTACAAAAAATACTCTCGTACTTGTTCACAAGTTTGATTTTGCTTGACTCAAAATATAAAAATTTGTCGAAAACAACAACATTTTATGTATTTTTGTATTTTTTGGGTCGCATTATGCACAATATATGAATTATTTAAATATATGACTGGTTAGTAGAGCTAGCAGTTAAGGTAGTTTTTGAATACCGCCACTGGTTATCCACTAAGGTAGTTTTCTAACCCCTACATAACTAAGAGCATCCTTACTTGCCTCTCTACTTCTCATGTTCGGCTTAAGTGGCGAGGAAAACCCCAAAAATGGTCCTGGTTAGACTCAACAAAGTTTCAGACACATAGTTTTCGCTCCTAGAATATGGCAACCTCAGGACTTGCGATTTGAATTGATTGGATCGAAAGGCCCAATGAATTGGGATTTACCACTTGGTTCAAGTCATTTTGGGCTAAGTAGAGCATTTCTGATGAAGCAGATGAGTTTTAAGATGATGACGCGGATGGGCTTGAAGAGGATAATATTAAGTTTCAAGATGATAAAGCGGATGAGTTTGAAGAGGATGATGATGAGTTTGAAGAGGATGAAGAGTTGGATGGGAGTGAACCTATGCAGTACCAGCCACGAGATAGATCTTTCAAAGCAAAGAACAAGGCCTTTTCAAACAAGCCAATTCATTAGGGACCCTATAGATCCACTCTATTTCACTACAATACTTATATGAAAACAGTACCTCGTTTCAACAAAGTATTTACCTTTTTGACCAACTGCGTCCCCAATGTTTAAAATGTGTGTCAATATAGTCCCTACCCCTAACACTGTCACCCTTGTTTGTTAAAACAAAGGGCATCCGTGGTATTTCACCCCAAATACTACAATAAAATGAACTAAACACATACGGAAAAAAAAATAGGAATTTTCAGAATTGGATCGAAATTTGTTTTCAAACCTCACTCCAGAAGTGCCAACACTTGGATCGAAGACAAAATTTCATGCAGAAAACTATTGAAATAATTCTCTAAACTTCAAATCAGAATTAACAGCTCATCCTGTGCCCAAGTTGTTTAGGCACTCTCTCAAGAGGGAAAATCTTTTTCTAATTGTAGCTCTGTTATCTCGGATTGTTTAGAGCTTATTCCTCTCTTTTCCTCTTGTATTTTTTCTCATGTAAACGTTCTTGTAATAGGGTAGCCCATTCGCTGGCTAAGCAATCCCTATTAGGTGCTCGATTGGAGAATTGGGGGGGTCCTGTCCCTCAGTGGCTATCCAATCTTGCCCTTAATGATGTTCGGTCTTGGGACCATATTACTACTTAAATAAAATCCATTATCCTTTCCGTGAAAAAAAAAAAAAAAAAACTCATCTGCTCATCGAAGACAAAATTTCATGCAGAAAACTATTGAAACAATTCTCACATTCGGTTTGTAAGAACAACCAAATTTTCATCAAAAATCAAAATTTAAGTAATTTCAGACTACAAATCCAAATGCATTAGAGTAAATACAAACCCCGCTACCTGAATCGTGCGATCCGTGCCGAATACTAACAAACTCGTCCCTATTGAGAGAACTGTTATTGTTAAGAGAGAGAGAGAGAGGTGTATAAGGTGTTAACCAACCTCAACACAAGTCAATGTTATTTATATTAGTGTGTACCACATTACATGACTAAGATAGGTGATGTGGGACAAACATCAACTACTAATATAAGCTTATTCTAACACTCCCCCTCAAGCTAGAGAATGAATATCAAAAAGTCCTAGCTTGTCACAAAGTAACTCCAATTGCGGCTTGAACAACGGCTTAGTAAATATATCAGCTAACTGAGTACCAGTAGACACAAATGGAGTAGCAATCACACCACCAGTCAACTTCTCTCGTACAAGATGACAATCCACCTCAATGTGTTTAGTCTTCTCATGAAACACCGGATTAGATGCTATGTGAATTGCAGCTTGATTATCACAATAAAGATTCATAGGCACCTGCACAGGGAATCCTATCTCTTCAAGAAAAGAACATATCCACACAACCTCACATGTTGTGTGAGCCATAGCCCTGTACTCTGCCTCTGCACTAGACCGCGCAACTACCGTCTGCTTCTTACTTTTCCAATTAACAAGATTCCCACCAAGAAAGATACAATATCCTGTAGTGGATCTCCTGTCAGATGGTCCTCCCGCCCAATCAGAGTAAGTGAACGCCTTAACATGCAAGTGTCCATTAGCTCTATATAGGATAGGCTCTGAGGTACTTAACAATTCTTAGAATAACTTCCCAGTCCGGAGAACGAGGAGCTGAAATAAACTGACTAACCAAACTAACCGCAAATGAGATATATGGACGAGTAATAGTAAGATAATTTAGCTTCCCAACCAAGCAACGGAACTGATCCGGACTAGAAAGCAAGTCCCCCTAATCAGCACACAGTTTGACATTAGGATCCATAGGAGTCTCAACTGGCTTTGACCCTAGTAAGCCAGTCTCATTCAGAATATCCAACACATATTTCCTCTGCGATAGATTAATACCATCCTTAGACCGCGCCACTTCGATACCTAAGAAATATCTCAATTTGCTCAAGTCTTTAGTATGAAACTGACGATGTAGAAACAGTTTCAAGTCATCAATACCCTTTTGATTGTCACCTGTAATAATAATATCGTCTACATAGACGATCAACAATATTTTCCCTTGATCAGGTGTGAGAGAGAAGACAAAATGATTGGAATGACAATTCTTCATGCCAAATTGCAACACAGCATCACTAAACTTGCCAAACCATGCCCGAGGAGACTGTTTAAGCTCATATAGAGCTTTGCGAAGACAACACACCTGATTACGCCCCCCCCCGAGCAACAAATCCGGTGGTTGCTCCATATATACTTCCTCTTGGGGATCTCCATGGAGGAAGGCATTTTTAACATCCAGTTGAAATAACGGTCAGTCAAGATTTACAGCCAGAGAAATAAGAATCTGAATAGAACCAAGTTTGGCAACAGGAGAGAAGGTCTCTGAGTAGTCAACCCCATAAAGTCTGGGTGTAGCCTTTGGCAACAAGGTGAGCTTTATAGCGCTCAACAGTGCCATCAGGAAGATACTTGACAGTAAATACCCAACGACAACCAACAATAGTCTACCAGCAGGAAGAGAAACTAACTCCCAAGTCGGCAAGTCCCATTATGATGAAGAGCAGACATCTCATCCTCCATAGTTGTCCGCCACTCAGACACAGATAAGGCCTCCTGAACAGTGTTAGGAACAAAAACAGAGGAGACCGAAGTAGTAAAAACATGAAAGGACGGGGACAAATGATTATAGGAAACAAAGTGAGCAATAGGATGTACATTGCATGACCAATATACCTTTACGATGGGCAATAGGACGATCAAGGTTCTCGGGATCGTGCAATGGAGAGGAAGACGAAGTAGTGGGCGAAGGTGGGGCTATGGGTGGAGATGGCTGGGACGGAGGTGGAACCTGTTGAGATGGCACTGGTGGATTTTTAGAACGACGATGATATACCTGCAAAGGTGGTGATGGGGGAACAGTACTAGACGGGACACGTATAGGACACACAGACTCATGCAAGCAAATCATTAGGAGAGACAGACTCCGAATAAAAAGAAAGTGACTCATTAAAGGTGACATCAGCACACACAAAATGACGACGTAAAGACAGAGAGTAACACTTATACCCTTCTTGAGTGCGAGAGCAGCCAAGAAAAATGCACCTAATAGATCAAGGGTCAAGTTTGCTCCGGTCAGGATCTAGAGCATGGACATAACACGTGCAGCCAAACACCCGAGGAGGTAATGAGTGGAGTGGATGACCAGGAAACAAGACCATATGAGGTATCTCACCTCCAAGGATAGTAGAGGGCATACGGTTAATCAAATAACAAGCGACAAGAACCGCATCAGTCTAGTAAGACTTGGTGTTGACACCCAAATTTGGCCTGACCACTCGGGATTTCAACATTAAACGACGACAATTTCACTGCATTTATCTCCGCGTCGCAACAAGAATTTTAACTATCTTTGGGTCCCGATTGGATGCCGGCAAAACACTTAATCAAAAGCATTGCGGAGTATTGCGCATCACGTGTACACAATGTGCTGAAGCATTTTTTGATTCTTCTCTTCCACTATTAGTGCATTAAAAAAGAGCGATGGGTGGCATGAATAAAAAAAATAAAAAAAGAGAAAGCAAGTGACAGACGTGGGAATTGGGAATGAAAATAGAAAATCAATGGGGAGTCATTTTGACATCAGATTTTGCCCTATGATTCACATGTCAACTGCATTAATTACATGCACCATGATAAGCACCAAATGTTGTACATATCCGGGCTTATCCCGCTCGTTGTGATCACACACATGTGCATTTTGTGCCTTTATATGATTGATTTTGCGCGAGTTGTGTTTTTGATGAGTTTCAGAAAATCGGAGCTAAAAGGCGTGTCCAAAGCTCCAAATAATCCCCGGTTGTATCCGGAAGTACCTAAGGTCCCGCAATGCCGTGGAGGACAATCGCCGAAGCTTAGAAGTCGATTCAAGGAGCTTTGGAAGGTTCAAGGAAGGCCCGGAACAAAGGAACAAGAAATCTAGAGTGATGAGCCTTGAGAAAATCTGACCAACCGATAGAAAAATGCTCATTTCTCTCACGATACAAATGCTATGAAGATAAGGTCAATTGGGATTGAAAGTAGACTCATAGAGCTTTCCAACGGTTCAAGAATCGCCTCATTCCGAGTTCGGACGAAGCCGGGGCGTGCCTGCGAAGTTGGCTAAAAAATCTGCCCGAACAGACGAATCTGGATCGATCCAGATGTGGTGTGGATCGATCCAAATACCTCCGGCCATCATTTTTTGAGCTCTTTTTGCACTTTCCTTTTATGGAAACTTTTGTTTAATGTGTGTGCTTTATTAGATATTATGTAGAGAGAGAAAGGGAAGACTATATTGGGCTCTCTCCTCTCTCTCTCTCTCCCCCACTACTTACTCTTTCATTTTTAGTTTTAGTTTAGCTCCTCCATTGGAGGATTTTGAAGCTTTATCTCTCTAGATTTCTCAAGTAAGTTTTCATTTCTAGTTAATTTGTCAAGGTTTATTGTTGTAGCTACAATCATTCTCTCTATATAAATCTAGTTTATTTGTGTTTTTATCGGTTAAATCTTGTTCTTCATTTCCTAGCTAAATCCTTCTTAAACTCTAGTTTTTATTGGTTGTTTGTTATTTCTCTAAGGTTTAAAGTTGTTGGCAAGTTTGTTATCATCGTTAAAAATCACTTTTCAAAGTTATTGGTCATGTTTATAACTTCCTTAATTAAATTAATTAGTCTTTGCCTAATGAGTGAGTAGACAATTAGGTAGGGTCATGGGGTGATTGGCTCCCCATGACCAAGGTTAATCCAGTTCCTCGCGCAATTTAAAAAAGGCTTTCAACTTTTGTCGAGCAATGAATTGGGATTCACTTTTACGAATCAAAATTAGGGTCTGTAAACCCCTTTGATCGCACGTCGCCCGGGGCTTGACCACTTGGTACGTGCAATGCTTAGGGATAGGGCAACTCAAATGTTTGTCTAAATGGCACAAGAATCCTATTCTTTGTGGAACGCATTTTTCTAGGCGATGGTTTAGTTTCTAAACCATTTGCTCGGGTGCACCTAACGGTGGTTCGAGTCGGTTACCGAGCGTGAGGATTTGGTTAGCTTTGGTTGTGATCGTTATGAACCCCAAGGCTTTACCTTTGTTAATTTAGTCTTTTCGTATTCTGTGTCATTCACGAAGTTAAGTGAATCCACCAACAAATCACAAAAGCCAAGTTTGCCGCTTTAAGGCTAAAAACTTCATTCGCAAGTCAACTCTCACGCTGGGTGCATTCGGTCCCTGTGGATTCGACCCGGTCTTACCGATTATCATGCTATGCGATACCTAGCCCTACGCTTGGGGCGACACCATCTACGACACAATCCAAGGTCGCAAGCACACCATACCAAATTATTCGGGGAATTAAAATACGTAGTTGGACTGTTCCTGCGCCCCGATCGGACTTCGTTTTGAAAATTAGTCGAGGTGATCGCAGACCCGGTAGAACAAATGGTGGACCAATTTCACAAGATATTCAATGCTGCAATTTGCAGAACACAATCAATTTGGCCATTCACATGTCAGTGGAGAAAATATTGTGCCGACAACTCCCTTAGGCCACATGTCGACTTCTGGTTCACCCGATCATACTCCTATTTCAATCTCAGCCTCTGACTCACTTCCCAGCTCATCTTGTGCTCGTGCTACACCGGATCAATATCCCTCCATGCCGACACTTTCTATGCCTATAAAAGGCAGCAGCTTTGCTGCATTTGAGGGAGGAAAAAGAGAAGAAAAAGAAGAAGAAAAGTCAGAACACACACTCTCTCTCTGCCTCGGAAAACCACAAAGGAAGAAAAAGAACTCTCTCAGCTCTCTCTCTGATCCAGAACCAAATCCAGCACCTCCTTTCTTTCCCAGCCTAAAAGCCGAGAGAAAACCTCTCATTCATCAGTCCAGAAAAACCAGAGCTTCAAGCTCAATAAAAAATAAGCCTCTGGTTCTCTACATAAAAACCCACAAAGCCTTTGCCTAAGTTCAAAGCCCACAAAAATCCAGTTGTTTCATTTCAATTACAGTCCGACCGAGGTCTTGTAATTTGTATTTTTATACGCGACAACGTCAATATAGCTCGAAAATAGTGAAACCGAATTCGGCACTTTTTCAAGTTATATTCTCGTCCAGCCTATACAATTCCAGTCAATTGCCACCCAAGGTGAGCACCATGTAATCCGGCACAGGGGGCATTCCCCCCTTTCAATTTCAATAGTCAAAAAACCAGTCATTCAATATCTTTTTTTTTTTTGTATATATGTAAATATTGTTTACGGAACCTCAAAGTAGCCTGTGACCGATTGATGGCGATTTTCAAACTAGCCTATAAATCGAGTCCCAGCAATAAAGGATTCCGCTCTATTAAAAAAAAACAAAATCAATGCAGTGATAATCCATATGTCAAAATCTGAAAACACGAGACGCGGAAGGTGAGAACCCACCCGAAACATGCTCGGACCTTTAGATTCCGACATATGAATTTTGAAAGTAATTTAACTTCCTTTTTTTTATTTAATTTCTACCAAGGATAATTAATTGAAAATGCTAAAATTGAGAAAAGCGCTGAACAAACGACGTGGGGTGCCTAACACCTTCCCCACTCGCAGAAAATCCCCGAGCCCATCTCTGATTTTGCAGACCTAAAAAGAGAGTCAATTTCAAGCTCGTTTGAAAGAAGAATTTTCTCAAACAGAAGAAAATATAAAAAAGAGAGTTCAAGTCGTTGTTCAAAGTTTTCTTTGAAAAACAGTTTTAACGGGTGACCTGACACACCTAAATTCAATGTTAGGTGGCGACTCTGAAAATTTTATAAAAGCTCGAGTCATAGCTGCAAACCTCCTAATTCACAATCGTCGCATTTAAAAGTCATGATTTTGAAAGCATCGCCAACATGCACACCGAAGTGGAGCAGGCGAGTGGTCGGTAAAAATCGAGGCGCGACACTTGGGAACCTGCATTTGAAATAGCAATGCACGCATAACCTCTGATAAATGTCGAATCTTGCATTTGGCAACTCCATTTTGTTGTGGAGTCCGAGCGCACGATGACTGATGAATTATACCATGATCATCAAAAAACTGAGATAATGTATTATGAAAATATTTGGGTGCATTATCAGAACAAAATATACGAATGCAAGTATTAAACTGATTTTTTATTTCCATATAAAATGAGTGAAAAACTGACTTCAACTTTGATCTCTCTTTCATAAGATAAAGATATGTAATATGAGAGAAATCATCAACAAAAACAACATAGCATTGAAAACCAAAAATATTAGGCACATGAATAGGCCCTCAAATGTCTGAATGAACTAACTCAAAAGGATTCGACGCACGACACTCAACTCTAGGATAAAAAGGTACTAAACTCACAGACTTTACATGACAACTCTTTAAGAGAACCACAGGAGGGCACTAGATGCTTCAAAGTCTAAAGTGATGGATGTCCTAGCCGACAATGTTGCTGATAGGAGGACTCTGTGGACTGAAGAGCAACAAACTTAGCAGGATTATTGGTCAGGTAGTACAACCCACCATGCTCAACACCGCAGCCAATCGTCCTCCCCGTCTTGAGATCCTGAAACACACAACCATGAGAAGTTAAGGTGATGGAACTGTTTAAAGATTTGTAAGTTGACTAACAGACATGAGATTAAAAGTTAAACGAGGGACACGTAACACTGAGTGCAAAGTGAGAGATGAAGAGACTAGGAAAGAACCTAACCCAGTAACCTCAGTAGTAGAACCATCTGCTAAGGTAACATGAGATTTTTGACCAATAGATTGACAATTAGACAAGATAGTAGAGGTACCAGTCATATGATTAGTAGCACCAAAATTAATAACCCAAGGAGAAGAAGAAGAGGCAACACAAGCAACGGAGGAACCTGTCTGAGCGAACGTAGCTGTGGAAGAAGAAGCTGCAGCAGCAGAAGGCTGAATGGACGTAAGACACCGGTACTCCTCTGCTGAAATAGTCACACTGCTATTGGTAGAATGAGTAAACTGCCCAACATCCTCAAAATGAGCAACTTAATGAGCTTGGGGAAAACCATGAAGATCATAACAATAGTCCATTGTATGATTTGTACCCCGACAATGAGTACAAAATCTGGAACCATGGCCACGACTAGAACCACCAGGACCAGAACTACCTCCCCCTGACATGTGACCATAACTATTTCCACCACGACAACTGGACCCAGAATCACCACGACCACCAGAACTGTTACCTGAATCATAGCCACCAAAACTTCGACTACCAGAACCACAACCACGACTACTAAACCCAAAATCACGGCCGCGACCACGGCTACTACTCAATCCAAAACCACCAGAAACAGCTAAAGTAGAACGATCAAGTGGTGCTGAGAAACAGAACCAGCATCGGAATAAGAAGCCTGGCGAAGATGTCTAAACACCTCATCGAGAGAGGGTAACTCCCGCTATCCCAGTATCTAAGATTGAACTGGATCATAGAAGGACGACAAACCATAAAGAAATCGAGCGACCTCCAAACGCTCACACTGACGCTCCATAACCTGGGGATCACTCGAGATAGGCTCATAAATACGGAGTTCCTCACAAGTCCTACGAAATTTAGAATAGTAGTCCTCCAAAGATCTAGAACCAATGGACAAAGAAAAGAACTGGTGGTGAAGATCATATGTACGACAAAGATTATTAACATCAGAATACATCTTGGCAAGCCGATTCCACACTTGTTTGGCAATATCGAGATAAAACAGAGGAGCACTAATCTGGGGTTCCATACTATTCCACAACTCAACCAGTATATGACAATTCTCAGCTTCCCAATCACTATAGTCCTTAGCCTCTTTTGCAGGAGGATTATCCGTCAAATAACGAAACTTGCGCTCACTCATATAATAGACCTTAACAACGCGAGACCAAATAGCATAATTATGTCCATTCAAAGGAATGGAGGTAATGGAATCCCTGTCACGACGCCGAGAGGAACTAGAAGTACTAGAAGTATTACCAATAATAATAGATTTACCAGAATCAGACTTTTCTTAGACATTGTGCCAAATTAGAGAGAGACAATAACTCAATAACCACCAACAAACTATTGAGGAATCCAAAACCAACAACCAACCAGTCAGAGTGACCAACCAACCAACCAACTAGGGAGACGACAACCACCAATAAACAACAACCAACCAAGCAATCAACCTTCTACCAATAGAGCAACAACCAACAACGAATCACAATCTACTACTAAATAACCAAGGAAAACAACTCGACCAATATGACCAGTACTGAACATGTCACTCCTAAAATCATCAACAACGATTGATCAATCCAATTTCCACCAACCAACAGTGACATAACATAGAAAACAACAAATCGATCAAGGCATTACCGCATCAGTTGATCAGAAATGAACAGGAGCAGCAAGAACAATGTCTGAGAGTAACCAAACACCAGCAAGAACACACTCAACCGGTAACCAAACAGCAGCAAACCATTCAAGATCGCACCAACAAGCACTAACGAGGTACGTCCAGATTCTCAAACCAGGACTTCTAGATCAAATAACATCAATCCGAGGGTTTTCGAGTTCTGGGTATGCAATTTCGAGTACTATGGGGTTCGAACGTTAGGATTATGGTTTGAAACTGTTTCGAGGGTTTGGATGTCAAGTTCGAAGTGTTTTGAAGGTCGATTTAGGATGGGGAGTTGATTTTGAGGCTCGGTTTGGGTTATTCAGAGATTTCGGGAGTTGAGAAGTTCGAACAGTGGTTGTAAAGGGTCAAAACAGGGTCGATTTAGGCTCTATGCATCTCGTTTTAGGGTTTCGAACTAAATAGATCTCGTTTTAGGATGTTGTAGTGTTTTTCGAAGGTAAGAGAAGGGTGATGCTGTGATTTGATGATAGATACGAAGTTTAGAATTACAGTTTCCAAGGTTAGGGACGATTGTAGATGTATAGGTATGTACGACAGGGGTTATGGGGGTGGATTAGGGTTTGGCTTAGGTATTGTACAGCAGGGGTTATGGTGGTAGGTTAGGATTTCGCTCTGATACCATGTTATTGTTATGAGAGAGAGAGAGAGAGAGAGAGAGAGAGAGAGAGAGAGAGAGAGAGAGAGAGAGAGAAGCGTATAGGGTGTTAACCAACTCGAACACAAGTCAATGTTATTTATATTAGTGTGTACCACATTACATGACTAAGATAGGCGATGTGGGACAAACATCAACTACTAATATAAGCTTATTTTAACAAGAACCAGCCACCATTACTGTAAAAAATTGAGCAGAATTCGAAAATGGGCATTTGCTAGTTTTCGTCCCAATCAACTAGCCGTCTCTCAGTCTCTCCCTCTCACTTTTTTGTCATTTGATTTCAGTAAAAGCTCATCGTTCAGAATGTTTGAGGTCGTTGATCTGGTCCGAAATCCCCAATAACTTGACTTCATCTTCAAAGCTAGTCGGTCATCTCTCTCTCTCTCTCTCTCTCTCTCTCTCTCTCTCTCTCTCTCTCTCTCTCTCTCTCTGTGTCTGTGGTTCAAAGCTCGTCGTCGGTGCGGTAATGGTGGCTCTCCTACAGTTCTTGCAGAGGTAGTTCTGGAAGGCCCATTTTTAGGCGTAGGCGCACTTGTCGCTTAGCTTGACGGCAATCGCGAGGTAGCGGTGAATCGTGGATGTACGTGTGCCTGAATGAGTGAATGGGTAATGAGGGGAGGCTAGTTGGATAAGGATTCCTGCTGATGGTTTTTTGTTTTTTGATTGATCGAAGTTTGGTTTTGTGTTTTGGGGGGTTTTGTGGTGAAGATGACAGTGGGGATTGGGTGGGGTTGAGTCCAGGCACAGAGAGAGGGGAAGAAGACAAGTAAATCATTTTTTTTTACCGTGCTCATGGTTTTTTTATGTTGCTGTAGCATTTGGGTAAAATACCACTTATGCCCTTCGTTTTAATGGACAAGCGGGACGGTATTAGGGGTAGAGACTATATTGACACACATTTTAAACATTAGGGAACAATGGGACAAATGTTCAGATTGGGATGAAATTGGCCACTGGCCGATACATTGAGGACCAAAAAGGTAAATAAGCCCCACACAATTGTTCACAATTTTCCCATTATTTTACTACTTTTACATTAAAAGTTGTTTGGTACTAAACTTTAAGAATAGAGAAAGAAAAGTATAAGTAGAAAGAAGGATAATTTAACATAGTAAAGTTAGCAAAGAGAATCTGATTCTACGTGGTTTCGAAAAAGTGACTAGCTAAAGTATAAAAGGTGGTTTTTATGTTAAATTTAGTCCGAAAATTGCTGAGCCAGGTAAAGATGCTCTCTCTCTCTCTCTCTCTCTCTCTCTCTCTCTCTCTCTCTCTCCTGCGTCTCCTATATTGACAGCCTAACCCTTAGTATAATATAATATGCTTTCTTTTCAACTAGTACTGATTAGGGGTGAAAGTGTGAACCGAAAAAACCGGACTAGACCGGCCCCCCTTTTAACTTAGCCGGTTTGGTCCCGGTCTCATGCTTTGGAAAAACCGGAAAACCGGTCCGGTTTCTGGTTGTAGGGGTCTAAAAAACCGGACCGGACCAGACCGGATATATAAATATATAAAATTATATAGTATTTTATTTCATTTCTCCTAACCCTAAATCTAAAAAACACACTTCAGACTTTACACCCACCCCACGGCCTCATTCACTTCCCTCCCACTCTCTCTCTCTACCTCATTGTCTCTGACTCTCTGGACTCTCACTCTCTCTACCTCCGGTCCTCCACGGCTCCACTCACGGAGTCAATGCCGGTACGTCTTACGTCTCTGTCTCTCTCTCTCTCTCTCGATTTCTCTCAACAACAACAACAACAATAAACAGACAGAACAATGACCGGTTCTGTTAATTAACAGTTTAACACCATGAAACTTCAGTCCGCCTGAATATGCACAACTATGTCAATAGCAACCCGTATATAATTTTGTCCTACTAAAATTAGCATATACCATGGAAGACAATACTACAAAAGATTACTTGTCAAAACACTACATCAACGGCGGTTCTAGATTTCATGGAGGTGCCAGCATCAAATTCTATCTTCTAGTTCTTGTATGTGGCCCCAATGAATTACGTACCTTCAATCTCCAAGTTTTTCTGTCACTTGAACAACAAAAGCCGCCCACTGTGTTTTCTCATTATTTCAGCATTCCATCAACTTTGACTAAGAAGGTTCTGCAACTGACCATTCTGGACAGCAGTTCTGAGATCTGAATTACAAAAGAACACAATAAGAAAACAGTATGATTTAGACTGAAAGTTTGGAAATAAGTCCCCAGGGTAGAGTGAAATTACAATACTTTAAGACCAGAGGACTAACCATCAGAGCCACCAACATGCTTTCCATTAACAAATACTTGAGGGACAGTGCGTCGACCCACCAGTTCTAGAAGAACATCCTGAATTTTATACCCATCGTCTACACCACAATGAAAACAGAATCACTTTAAAGCAGAGCAAAAATATACAATGAACCAACACACACACACCACAAAATAAAAAGGCAAAACACACGGAAGAGAAAATTCCTCCAGACAAATGCTCAGTTGCATAGATAAAGAAAACAAAATTGGATAAGAAGTACCTCGGAGATCAAGCTCCACAATAAAAGCTTGCTCATGTAATTCATTGAATATTTTCTTTGCACGCACCGAATACCTGATTCCAACATACATGTTATGCCTTGCTACAATCAGAAATAGAGCAACATCAGTAGCTCAACTTGCAGTTAACTGCTTCGCAGCCTTTGCTAGAAGGCATCTTGCCTATCCTGGCTCTAGTAGGATGTGAACACATGTCACCAAGTTTCTGTAACAATTCTAGAGATGGCCAAAACAGACCTTTCCAGTTATTTGTTCCATGCAACTTTAGGTCCAAAAATCCACTTAACAATATGAGGACATCTTTTGGGTGCAATTTACTAAGAGAGAAACTCAACTGGATAAAGCTAATTAACAGAAAATCATATGAAGAGCTTGTAAAAGAAATGGTCATAATCAATGCATATGTACCACGAGACACGAAATCTGTATGGTATGAATTGGCAGATTTATTGCAAATTTGCAAGAAACAAAAGTACATCATAACCCAAGGTGTACGTGAGATGATTGGCAAATAAGCAAACTCTGATTGGCAATTTTAAGAACTATCTTGACTGTATTACATATTGCTACTTGATCTGATTCTGAACATTCTCCAAGGCAAGAGCGAATTTCCGGCAGCAACTAACTAATCTTGAGTCTCGACCCAGGCACTGTTCTACAAGTTGGGGTATTTTTGAGCAATATGGAACAACTAGATTCCATTGTTAATCCAAGTCTGCAGTAAGTTGTTAGTTGTGTGAAGCGAAGTCCCACATTGCCTGGGTAACAAAGTAATATGAAATATATAAGCGTGAGGGCACCCTCACTTCATGAGCTAGCTTTCGGGGTTGAGTTCTACCCAAGACCGTGTAAGAAGTTGATGAAAAAGTCTTTCCATTCCCATGTCACCAAATATATGTTAGATTGATTTGTGCCCAGTTTTACGTATTGGGATATGGAGGTGCCCTTCTAGGTAAGTGATAAACATTTTCTTTTGAATGTACGCCATTTTTCTTTTGTATGGATGGTTATAATTTATAAATATGGAGATTTTTCTTGAAGACGGAAATGTTCCTTCGAGAATAGAAGCAAAATTGGAAGAAAAAGAGGAGGGGGCACATAATTGCATATTCCTAGAAACCATCTTGTATACTATATAGTTCTACAGTTGAAGTGGTAACGAAAGAAGGTGAACAGGGCAGCCTAAAATATTGAAGCTGACAAACAAATGTAGGAAAAGGTGACCGATGTCGGAACTATCTCCTACCTATCCTCACATTGGACCAGTAATGTAAATTGATGCTGCGAAGCTTTAGTCTTGTTTGCTCAAAGGAGATCATGCATACCAAGCCTCTCTAGTCCTAGTACTAAGAGGGCACGACTCACTATTCAGTGTCCGTAGCCGAAGTGGCAAATAACTCCAAGCATGGTTAAAGAGGCATGGTCTCAAAGTTAGGTAGAAGTGAAAAAAAAAAAAAAAAAAGGGGGGTCTTAGGAACTGGAATGAAGTCTCATTCAACCATTATGTCTAATCAACTAAGCTATGCAGGAAGGCACTAGTCCTTGCGTGAGTTGCGTCCTGCTCTTGGTGAGTTGATTGAGCATTTAATTAATTCAAATGGAATAAGGTGGTCAATGAAGACATATGGATTTGAAAGAACAAGGGAAGGTATGAAAGGTTGTTAATGGCGGTGTTAAAGCAAAGGAAAATTCCATGAAGGAGGACACTGATTTTCTTTGTGGACATTCTTCCCAATCTACCGAATACTGATTGGATGAAAAAGATTTTCAGTCATTTTGGAAATGTGAAGGAGGCATTTATACCAAGGAAGAGGAAGAAAAGAAAAAAAGAGATTTGGTTTTCTACGGTTTGAGAATGAAAAGAGCTGATTTCTCTATAGTGAACAGAGATGATGCATGGTGTCCCAGACTCCAGAGGAAAGATTGATTGTTAAAAGAGCTTTCCTGATTGGGTAGAAGGAACCAAAAAATATGCAAATCGAACAACAGGAATGGAGGTAAGGGCTAAGAAGAAAAGGGGAAAAACTCATTACACGAGACTTTCAAGCAATTAGCTATGAGTGGGCATACGCCAAACAGGTGTCAGGGAGAACGTAAGAGATAAAGTAATAGTAAATCCTGTAAATGAAGTGAACGTTCATGAAGTTAAAATTAGCAAATGAGTCACGGAAGAGATAAAGTACTAGTAAATCCTGTAAATGAAGTGAACGTTCATGAAGTTAAGATTAGCAAATGAGTGATAGGGTACTAGTTGAACTGATGGGAAATTTGTTTTCACAATAATGATTATTTCTTTGGGCAGTCTGAAGGTGTTGCTACAATTAGCAAATAAAGACCAAGAGGAAGTCCTCATGGCAAGCGATAGAAGGTGGTTTGACCTTAGTTTGAGGTCTTGCACAATTGGTAGCTACGTGAAGGAATTACATCCCCTTTGGATTGAGTGATTTGGTAAGAAAATGGAAGAAAAGATTAGAGTTTCTCACCAAATCACTCATTTGGATTCAGTGATTTGGTGAGGAATGGATGGAAAAGTACAAAATAGTAATTTTTTTTTATTGTCTCTTCCCCCTGCCTCATCATAACCTTTCTCACAATCCACAGGGAATGTAAATGCTTCGACTGAGGAGCTTCTCTATTTCATTTTTGTTATCCACTTTTCCCCTTTCTACTTTTCGAGTTCTAAAACTCACCAAAAAAAAAAAAAAAAAGTGTCATTAAAGGGAAGAGTTCTTTTCCAAAACATCCCTCAAACTATACACAGATTGTTTACTTCATCCTCAAACTTTTAATTTTGTTTACTTCGTCCTCCAACTATCAGATTCCTATTTATTTGGCCCTATACCTAACAGACATCCAAGAACTGGACAAAAAATCTGGCCTAAGATCACCTGTCCCCATCTTTGTCTCCATCTTTTTAAGGCTGCCACGTGTCCACCACTAAACCTCAACCCTCCGATTAAATCCACTTCTCTCTTCCTTCCAAACCCTCTATCCCTCTCGCTCAAACAATATTTTCCACCTACCCTACATCCTCCTCCATCGTCTTCATCAACCCCAACACTTTCTATCAGATTGAACACTAGTGCATTAGAGTAGATCCCAGGCCTACTCATCAAATTGGCAGTTTAATCTGTTGGAGGTTTGCAACCATTGTTGGGTTCTATGCAAACTGCAAATCCCTCATGAAGTAGTATTTTTGTGTAAATCTCACAATGGTTATACTCCACACTTTAAGTTATTTTTGCAAAATCCCTCGTGAAGCAGTATAGTTTTTTTGGAATTCAATGGTCTGAGAAAACCAAGGTCTCAGATTGTTGCAGATACGATTCATACGAAGATACGCGGAGGGAGGGAGTGTGTGTTGGGTTTTAATGAAGAGTGTGTGTTGGGTTTTAATGAAGGGTTGAGATCTATTGGAAGACACGTGACAACCTTAAAAAGATGGGGACAGAGATGGGGACAGGATATCAGGGACAGGTGATCCCAAGCTAGATTTTCTGTCTAGTTCTTAGATGTCTGTTAGGTATAGGACCAAATAAATAGGAATCTGGTAGTTGGAGGACGAAGTAAACAAAATTGAAAGTTTAAGGATGAAGCAAACAATCTGTGTGTAGTTTGAGCGATGTTTTTGGAGGAAAAAAAAAAAAAAACTCTAAAAGGTAAATAAACTGTACACTTTCCACAAGGCAATCACATACCAATGAGACAAGCTGTTCAACACGATGTAGTGAAGTCTGAGACACTAATGGCTTGTTTGATAGGGCTAGCAGACAATATAAGATTAGATTAAATATCCCCTGGAACCTCATTTCTGGATCTCGAATTCAACTATGGTCAAGAAATTATAAACCCGAACTGATCCCACAAAACATGACATATACAATACATTTGGATGTGGCTTAGTAGCAGGATCCTTCTAAAATGGGTGCGCTCCCTAGACGGGAGCTCGATTCCACGCTCCCTAGACGGGAGCTCGATTCCACGCTCCCATCTAGACGGGAGCTTGACGGGAGCTCGCTCCCATCTAGACGGGAACCCGATCCTAAATAGGATGGGAGCTTCCACACTAATCTTAAGGACGAAATTTTCACTTCTCTTTCCAAATATATAAGGAAGAAGGAAAAGAAAAAAGAAGTAACAAAGATTTAGGACTCTCTCTTTCTTGTCTCATATTCTACTACTTTTCTACGTGTTTAATCCATATATTTGGCACATAAGAATCTATTGGGATGTCATTTCTCACTCATATTTATACATATAAAATAGTTATGTACGCACTTCCTTTGTAACTATGAAACATATGTACAATACATATAAATATATATAAGTTTATTCATATATGTATTTATTTAGTATTACATATTCCCTCGCCGCTCCTAACCTAGGGAGCTTCTACATACCCCGCTCCCCCGCACCCGCTCCTGTCCCCGCTCCCGCTTTGTGCAACCGATGTGGTAGAGGTATTCTTCTTGCTATCTATCTGGTGAGATTAATTTATCCCACGAACTATATATCATCTCAAGAATTGTCACGCCAATCAAACTGGCCCTAAGGTAAATGGAATCATCAGCTGCTATTTGGAACAGATAATTACACATTGGCATTTAACTAACTACCACACACGCACACCCCCACACACAATCGAATTTATTAATTAACTATCCTCGTCTTAATACAGCTTTGACACCAACTTCTACTGGAATTTCTCAGTATCATGTCCAGATAACTGAAACAATAAACAAAATTACTTCATACAAGCCCTTGAGAAACATATGCGAGACGGAACCCTAATTCCAGAGACCATGATAATGCATCATATCTTCTGAGTTGAAGATATGGTCACTGATGCTTTCCATCAATTAGCTAAGGGAACAAAACAATTACAAGAGAGAGAGAGAGAGAGAGAGAGAGAGAGAGAGAGAGAGAGAGACATACGGGCAATAAGATTTGGAGAAGATAGCAATCCTGTTGGAGTAGATGACATTCTGAACGAAGGCCGACGGGGAATTGGATGCCAAGGCTAGTTTTGGTCCACCAATACTAATCACAAGAAGTACAAATACTGCTTTTACCCAAACCTTCACCATCTGCGTCTCTCCCTTCTTCCCTCTCGCTCTGTGCTTAAACTAGTTGCCACTTCGGCGGCTCCGCCAACTTGGGTCAATGAAGATGGATGGATATGTCCCTTTTGAAGTTGTTTACGGCAAGGCAATCCCACTCGGGTTGGTACATTGTAAACGAGCCGAGCCGAGCCGAGCCGAGCGTAGACCTCGAACTCGGCTCCATAAATAAACGAGCGAAAAATTGAGCTTAAGTTCGGTTCATTTGCAAACGAATTGAGTCTTTAATGAGTCGAGTCAAAGTAATTTACTTAACGGGTCTTCTTAAATAGGCCAAGCTTTGTGAAATACTGGATCAGAACCACTAAATCCATTCCTTTCAATATATATGTGTTCCAATGAGACACTTAACGATATCTGATCGAGTTGATTTTTGATACTTGTATTACTCGATGAGTTTTACGCGGTAGACGTCTCCGATCATCGAAATGACGCCGGATCGCGCACAAGTCTGCGCAACATGTTGCGCAGCACCTCCCCGGATCTAAGAAAAACTTGGGTACAAATAGGGTACAACGTGATACCCCTCGGAACATCCGGACCGTCCAAAGTGAATTTGGATGGTTTGGATTTGGAGAGAAGAAGAGGTGCGAGAGTATTCTAATCCAGATCGTCCAACGCATTTTTGGACTGCTCAGATGTGCCAGAGGGGCACCCCGTCAACCCCTACCCTATTTGCACCCAAGTTTTTCTCTGTGTAGAGGCCCATAAAACTCCCAAAGACATGGCTCTTAAAAGTTCAATTTTTTTAATTGATAACTCAAGTGTCCACGCATACTTGCACTGTGACGACCCTAATTTTTAGAGCCATCAAAAAGATAAATAAACTATATAGTCGTTACAAAAATCTTTCTTTTATACATAAAAAATATATATACTTTTCTTGCAAAATAAAAGTACAAAATTAAGTTCTTTTACAAAATTATCCCAATAGGAATTCAGTCCTGTGACTCCCAATAGCTGACCCCATCGTACTTCTCACTTTCAAAGCCATCACTACTTGCTCTAGGCCTGAAAAATATGAAAGGGCCGGGTAGTATATGCAATACGAGGACAATAAAACAGCTTGAAATAAGGACGTTCTCCATAATCGACGATAACAAATCAAATGAATCATTGCGAAACGATACATCATTATTAGCCTCTTTCCTTGGCCCATCTCGGTAACACGCCAAGCACCACCGAGGTCAAACCGTGTGGCCCCTTTTGGGCCATATAACAGTACAGTAGATTTCTCTCATAGAAATCAATCAAATCTCCTTACTCATTTCACCCCGCGGACTTGCTCGTGTACCAATCGGTTCCATGGCTTTCAGCCAATTATTTCATGTGTCACAGAACAAGATGTGGCAGTAACAGAACAAATAAGCTTAAATAATGAAAGAGTACAAATATAAGAGAATCAAAGAAACACTCTTTGCAAAGAGATTTAGCTAGGAATGTATTGCACGCTACCTGGTACCTTAAATCGAGGCCCTAATCCTGTCTGAATTTTCTTTCTCCCTTTCTTTTCTCTTTCCTTCCTTCTCTCTTTTTTTCCTGCCTTTGTTCCCTTTTTTTTCCCCCCTAATTGTTGTGCATGTGATGTGTGTGTTTGTGTGGTGTTCATGGAAATGGGAAATGAAGACACCTATTTATACTTACAAGACTAACTCTAGAATTATCTATAGATTAGTTAATATCCGGTCCACATGCATTGTATAATCCAAGGGGAATTAATCTTATTTATTACCAAGGTGATTCTCCCATTTATAAGTCTCCCCATCTCTAGAACCATCCCCCAATTAATTAACAATATCTCTAAAAATCTAATTAAAATTCAAGAAAATCTAATCCTAATTAGTACTACCCATTACTTAAGTGACACCTCATATAATTTCCGGAAAGACCTTACTTAGGCGCCAAGAATCCTTCCTAGCATTGACACGTGTCCTGTTTGCTCCGCGATGCTGATTCTGGCACTGAATTAGCTTATGAAAAATACCTAAATATATATTATATTTTCCAAAATAATACCAGAACCATTTTATGTAATAAAAATAGAATAATTTTATAAGCCATATTAAATATGGGCATTTACTAAAATACGGGGTGTTACAATCTCCCCACCTTAGGAAATTTTGTCCTCGAAATTTGACCACAACTACAGTGACTAGTAGAACCATATGCTTCCGCTGCGCACTATGATAAATTAATGGTTTCAAAAAAAAAAAAATTACATATTTTAGTAAATGCCCATATTTAATATGGGCAAGACATGTGTCTAGCATTGACACGTGTCCTGCTTTGCTCCACGATGCTTATTCCGACACCGAATTAGCTTATGAAAATACCTATATATATATATATTATATTTTCCAAAATAATACCAAAACCATTTTATGTAATAAAAATAGAATAATTTTATAAGCCATATTAAATATGGGTATTTACTTTATCGAAAGTTCTTTGGACACAATTAGTAGATCAATTGGCAAAAGGTGCGTTATGAATTATCCCTGTTACATGAGTTTTTCGTAAAAATTCTGTTCTCAGCTTATTAAAATGTTTATTTTGATATACGAAATTCTTTTGTAGCAAATATACCATGGAATTATGATATTTTGCAGTTTATGAAAATAGTATTAACGATACAACCGGACGATGTCCCTGAATCTGGGGGATTTTAAAGATACCAGTGGGAATGGTGTTATAAGGGTGGAATGGAAAGGGGCACGGCCAGGTGTCCAACTGAATTGATCAATTCACTTTATGCGCATCTAGGGTTGCTCCCTCAAAAATTAAGGTAGACATGACCCATGATAAGTGTTATGGGACAAGAAGGCTGATGCACGGTCCTTGAAACTCCCTATATATTTCGTGATATTCTCGGCTAATTCTATTTTATTTTATTTTTTAATTACAGCAAGTCTGATTGAGGCCCAAGAACAATCTTAGTTTTTGTTTTAACTAAATGTTACAGTGATGGCATCGGCGTCATTTTTGTGCCGAGATTGGTGTCACTAACCCAAGAGTTTAGCTCGAGTTTGGTCCAATTCCTAACGGGTTTAACCGAGCCACTGGCTGCGTAAATAACTTGGTTCATTTTTAGTCCTAAATTCACCCAACAATTTTAGTGAATAAATTGTATATATATCAACTTTGCAAATTAATAAACTGATTCGTTTCCGAATTGAAACCATCTTTATTGTCTATCCTTTCCTCTCTTTCCCTTTTTGTTGTGAATTAAGGGAGTAATATTGTAACACCCTGTATTTTAGTGAATGAAGGAGAAACCATATTAATTTGCACTTCAGGCAAAGTCCCAAACTGAATGGTCCTTTTCTCTTGTACTGGTAACCTTGATACATCTTCTGCTATGTTCACTTTCTTAGAAACTTCCATTGCAGAGGTTTCCATAGGGGAACATGTTCCAACAGGAGATGAATTCATTCCTTAACCCTCTTCCTGTTCCACTATCATGGCTTCTAATAATCCAGATTGATAGCTTGCCAAGGAATTCGGTGAAGCTGGATTATTTTGGGGTACTTCACTGTCCATTCTTGCAGCCAAACTTTCCAGTGTTTCCTTTTCTGATTGAGTAAACCCTCTTCGAAGAGATTCTTCAGAATCTTCTCTTCGAAGTCTATTAAACCTTGGATTAAACTTATCACCCCCATTAGGATTTCCCTTAGAGGCATATTCTTCCATTTGGAAACTAGTGTACCTCTTTTGCAGTTTCCTCTTCTGAGTTCGTGTCAACATAGGAATCATTTGAGGTGTCTTGGTCTTTGGATTTCTAACTACTACCCATTGATTAGCAGGACTATTTGGAGGTTTGACCATTTTATTTCCAACTTTAGAAGGAACTTTGTATCCTTGGAAGAGTTCTGGCTTAACTTTCTTCAAAAACTAATCAGGAACTCCTTTTACCAAGGTAAACTGTTCCCCTAGTCCTTCATTTTCTTGGTCCATTGGGGCTTTTCTAGTGTTAACCCTCTTCAAAGGAGGATAATCTCTCTTCAAAGCTGGTGGAACTAGACTAGAAGGTACATTCCTTTTAAAAACCAACCAAGGTTTCTCATTTTTTCCATGATTTGTGCTTACCCAAGATTTTCGTTCATTATTCTGATCCAAAGCTTTTCTTTCCATCCTTTTTGGAAAGAAATCAACCCCCTGTCGATCCAGATTTTTGAAAACCAAATAATTAGCTCGACACTCTATGCATAAGCATTCTAAAAAAGAAGCTTCAAGCATAGGAAGATGAGACTGCTTGAATCCCTTTTGGGATGAGCTCTTTGATGCATACTTTGGCTGGTTGTTTCTGTAAGTATCATTTCGAAGTTGACCAACTTTTGGCCTTCCTTTACCAAATTACACAGAGTTCATTCCAACATGTACCTATTTGTTCTGCCATACTTCTTGAACAGTTTTGGCCAAAGATGTTGGCACATTAGTGTTAGCAGTCACTTCTTCGATCTTTGGGAATGGATCTGTATCTATTCCCATAGTCTTTTCAGGAAACATGATCCTTCCTTTCCTGATTTGTTCTTGGATCCTGTCACGAAAAACATTACAATTCTTAGTTGAATGAGTCCAAGAAGCATGCCATTTACAGTAATTCTTTCCTTTTGTTTCTTCCAAAGTTGGAAGCTTAACATTTTTAGGAAGTTTGATAAACTTCTTCTTTAAAAGATAATCAAATATTTCGTCTGATTTAGAAACATCAAACGAATATACTTTGCTAGTTGCTTTCTTATTGGTCCTTGGTGCTATAGAAGAATCTTTTCGAACCAGACATTCACACACACAAGGATCATGTTCAACAATTTTAGCAGCATCAATTTCATAAGAAGGATCCTTATAATAAGTTGAATAAGAAGAATTGTTCCTATCAACATCTTCTTCTAGCAAAGATTCATATCTAGATGCTTTATAAGTTAAATCAACCAAATCCCTAAATTCCGTAGAATCAAACTTCTTCCTAAGTTCTCTACTTAAGCCATCTTGAGCTATTCTACCAAATTCAACCTCTAGTAGTTGAAGTTTGCACTTGTTTCTAGCCCTTTTGAATCTAGCAATAAATTGGGCAGCCTTTTCATCAGGCTTTTGTTTTAATCTAGCTAAATCAACCATAGTGACTTTAGGTTCAGTCTGGTAAAACTGTGCATGGAATAATTCTTCCATCCTTTGCCAATTTGGAACTGACTCTGATGTCAAATTAGAATACCATTTGAAGGCTGTTCCTATTAAGGAATTAGAGAATAATTTCAACTTAATGAACCCATTATTGCCTAATTCCTTACACTGAGCAGTAAATCTAGCAATGTGTTCAGTTATTGATTGCTTCCCATCTCCATGAAATAATGTGAAATCTAGGATCTTAAATCCCCTAGGGACTTCGAACTGTCTACCTATCCATTCTGGATATGGTTTCCTATAAATTTGAGTTTGTACCCCCCAGTTTAGAGGTCCATAAATTTCTTGCATCAGACCAAGTATTTCATCTCGAAGGGTGGGATTTCCTCTTAAATGAACACTTGGGTTAACAGGTGGTTCCCAATTTACATTTCTAGCCATGTGATCTTTTGGAAATCTATCAAAAGGATCATCAAAAGGCTGAGGCTGTTTGTAACCTCCTTCTTGCCTTGTAAAAGGTTCATAAAGGTGGTTCAAATGCACCCTTCCCATCTCTGGTATTCCTAGATACTTAGGAATTCCAATTTCTGGATTAGGCCTCCTTGAACTAGCCATTTCAGTAAAATGATTTCCTGCAGAGTAATTGTACTCCTCAAACCCATAATCTTCATTTTTAAAGCCTTTATCCCCACCAACACCATCAAAACTAGGTTCGAAAGGGATATTAGTTGTTTGCTTGAACATTTTCTTAGGCTTGGAAGTTTGAAAATCATAAATCTTTGTAGGTTCATACCAAGACTCTGGTATTTCATCCACATTAATAGACTCTTTTCCAGGCCTAGATTTATGTTTGCTAGAACTAGCCTCTCCTTTATCCTTTTCAGAGGAAGGAAAAGGTTCATTTCTAGACTTAGACTGTTCTTCCAATTTTTGAAACATAAGTTTCTGGTTTTGAGCCAATTCTTTAAATGTAGCAATCAGTTCGGAAAATTGACTAGATAACACACTTCCTCCAATTTCTGGATTCTTTGAGTCATCAATTTGTACTGTTTTGTTATTCCTATTGTTCATACGAGAATTCTGACCAATTCTAACATTTGCATCTTGACAAATACGGGTCTCTTGTCCTTCAACCTGTTCATTTTCTTTAGAATTAACATTATTCTCGTCTTCTGGCGTTTGGCCAATTTGAGAATCATCTGTTTGTTTCCTAAGTTTAGGAGCCATTCAACACTTTCGGGTCCCACTGGGCATGCCAAAAAAAAGTGTTTGGTTCATTTACTTCTTTACAATGGAAAATAATTGAGTGCAAGCGTGCCAGAGAGAGTTTCAATCTCCTCCCTCAGATTAACTTTGAAAAAACCAAATCTAATAAGGCGATTGTGTTTTTAATGATTCAATTACCTCACTTAAGAGAATTTTTCTTTCAAAGTGAAGAAATGCAAACCAATATACTTAGGAAATTAAAGAACAACAAAGAAACAAGATACTTCGATTGACAAATCAAAGGTAAACTTACTTCGAAATTGCCTTCAACTTCAAATACAAGATACCGAGAACTTCGAACAAATGATTGTTACAAGAACAACCAAGATTAATCCTAACTACTTCCTAATTTACTTCCTAATCTACTTCGAACTGAGTTCGAAATCCTAAACTACTTGCCAATGAACAAACCAAGCATCATATGTGAGTAATGGTCATTGAAACTAGGAGAATCACAAAAGGCAACCATAGAGCAATGCAAAAGCATGTTTATATCACTAAGGAATATATGAATCAAGTGAATATCATGCTCTAAGCTACCAAGGTGTAAAATGTGAACTCCGTGAGTTTGATTCAAGACCCTTTTTAACGCCAAGAGAGACCTTAACCCTTTCCCAAGGAGAATTCACACAAGATCGATGAATGAAGTCAAACCATGAGTCGTTTGGACCTAAAGACTTAACGCACAAACCCCATTACCGATTCTTATGAACTCCAAGAATAACGCACAAACCTAGGATGGTGCAATGAATAGGTAGCCATTCGCCCATTGTGCGAGATCACAAAAGGGGGTGCACTAGAGCAACTATCCCCAAGACTAGGAATGATATATTTTTCTTTTTCTTTTTCTTGCATTGCCCCTTTTTTTTTTAATATTTCATTTTTTTTTTAAAACAAAGGACAAGGATCTCACTCTTTTATGCAACAAAGGAAGCTTTCACACTAATCCCTAAGCGGTTAGCTTGAAAAGAATCAATGGGGGAAAGCATCTAAAGGTAAGCCTCAAACATTTGGTCAATCATAAATCCAACCGAGTAAATTTCAACCAAGAATGAGTCAAGGAACCCTTAGACACCAAAAGAGTCAAGTCCCAAGGGAGTGTGTACGAGTAGAGAAGAGCATGATATTCAAATGATTCAAGCAATCACTTCATGATGTAAACAAGAATGCATAACTTCATGATCACATAAAGTGCCTACCATGCCCAATGATCATCAATTCTACAACTTTCAAACTTATCCTTAGGCATGATATCAAAAGGTAGTTAATTCAAATCATGCAAGCAAACGGACAAGTACACACATTCAATAGCATGGACCTAGCACAAGCACATAAAATGCAAAATACCAAAAAGAAAAGGACAAGAAACACATGCACACTCTAGACACATGTATGGAATGAAGCACACAAGAGTGTCATGCAACCCAAACTAACTCAAGCAAGAAGAGTGGAACCCCTAAACTCCTTAAGAGTATCTAGAGGTCGTGAAACAAGGGGAACATGATCAACTTTCTTCCAAACTTGATTAGAGTTGTTATAAACATTAGAAACCCCATTCATATTCTTGGCATGCAAAGTTAACTTGTTAATCTCTTTAACAATATAAGAAGATTGCATAGCAAGATCATTCAATTGAGCAACAAAATAACCATTTCTAATCTTAGGAGGCGAAGGGGTGACATTACGAGGTCTTCCCACATTTGGTTGACCAAGAGCAACGCTACGAGGCACAAAGAGTTTAGGTCTTTGAGATTGACCCTTCTTTTGTAATTTTCTCCTCAACCGATAGCAATTAGGATGAATGTGACCCTCGACTCAGCAATGGTGACATGTTATAATTCTTTTCTTAGGAGGCTCATTTTCAACAATTTTAGGCATGCTAGGAGAAGGTGGACTCACTACCGTTTTGGCTTTCAAGAAGGAGATTTTCTCACTAGGTTTACTAGATGAAGATTGAAGGGAAGGAGGATCTATAAACCCTAGACCACATTTGTCTTTAAAGGTGCGAGTCATTTCGGCAATCCTATTAGCTCCACAATCGTTTCTTTTAATAGCCTCACTCGCCTCATTAAGATCTCTCTCTAGGTCACTTATCCTAGATCTAGCTTTCTCAATCTCCGTCAAACCTTCTAGTCTTTCCTTCTCTACAACGGCAAACTTGTCAGCTAACTTAGCATTGTACTCCTTTTGTTTTTCAAGCTCTAAAGTGGAAGAGTTTAAGTCGGCTCTAAGGATAACACTCTCATTTTCAAACTTCTTAATAGTTTTCTCCATTTCTTTCTTTTTCTTTTTAAGAGAGACGCACTCTAGATACATAAGATTAAAAGCATCATGGATATCTTCTACTTCTTCATTTTCTTCTACCTCATCGTCACTAGCACTCTTAGAACTCACACTAGACATCTCACTATTCTTGGTACTAGCGGACACAGGTATCAATGGTGATTTAGGAGACAAGGGACGATCAACGGAGGCAACAAGCACGGAGACATTTGTATTTCCCTCACCACTATCTTGACCATCACTTTCACTACCTTCTTCATCACTATCATCCCATGTGACTTTGAAACTCTTCTTCAATTTTTTCTTAAGAGTGTTGGCACACTCGGATTGGACATGGCCAAAGCCGTGACACTCAAAGCATTGAATTTCTTGTGGCTTCTTAGACTTTTCAAAGTTTGGTTTCTTATGATCACTAGGATTGAATTTGGAACTCTTTCCTAGATTACTACCCTTCTTAGCGAAAAACCTCCCAAACTTCCTAACGAACATGTCCAACTCCTCATCATCTATTTCTTCCTCAAGATCACAAGACTCGGATGATTCCTCTTTTTCTAGGATGGATTTAAGGGCTATGCTTTTGTTTAGCTTAATAGAGGTCTTAGAAGTTTTGTGGTCAGACAAGTGGTTTAGTTCATAGACTTGAAGCTTTCCAACTAATTCGGCGAAAGTCAATTCATCAACATCGACACGTTCTTCTATGGAATTAACTTTACACCTAAATCTTTTAGGAAGAGACCTAAGGATTTTACGACAAATTTTGAGATTAGATAAAGGTTCGCCTAGACCGTGAAAAGCATTAACAATGTCTGTAAGCCGAATTATAAAGTCATCGAATGATTCTTCCTCTAGCATCCTAAGACTCTCAAACTTAGAGGTACATATTTGAAGTTTTGAGACTCTAACCGTTTCAATACCCTCGTGAGATGTTTTAAGGACTTCCCAAGCTTCCTTTGCCGTAGTACACGAAGAAATTCTACTAAATTCAGATTTACTAAGAGCCCCATGTATAGCACGCAAAGCACGAGCATTAGACTCACAACATTCAATATCTCCTGGATTCCATTCGGCTTCAAGCTTGTTCCTAACTCTTTTAGTTTCAGGGTCTTCAATGGTGGGTAATTGGTAACCGTACAGAACAGAGCGCCAAACTCTAATTCCAAGAGAGATGAGGTGCATCTCCATTTTCGATTTCCAATGAGAGTAGTCGGTTCCATCAAAGTAAGGAGAACGAGACAAACTATCCATAACTCTATCCATTAAACACAAACAGGATCAAACTCAGGCGGTAAAACCAACAAAGAGCAACAAAGCTCTGATACCAATTGAAATAATCTAGAGCACGATTAAGTCCTAGAGGGGGGGTGAATAGGACTATAACTAAAAATTTTAACCACTAATTAGCACATGCAATTACCCAAATTCCATTTTAACAAATACTAAAAGGTATGCGTTGATTAAGCAATTAAAGTAAAGAGACAAGACAAAGAGATTTACGTGGAAACTACTTAGGGTCTAAACACCCTAAGCATAAAACCACGGCCTAATCCTACTTATGTATTTCCATAAATCAAAAGGTTTACAAGAATTAACAAGACTAGGAATTACCCAACAAGCCCCTTGTGACACCTAGCTCCAATTCTTGATGTAGTACCCTGTACCCCTCTTTGATTCCATGGACTCCACAAGCACACCCGTCTTGATCTCCGAGTCAACTCGGCACCGGACTAACCGGCTCACGTAGGAACCAAGGCAATATCCATCATATGAATGAAATGATAAGTAATGAAGATTTTTGTGACAAACAATCAATCTAGATGTAATTCATGGAGTATTAGAAGATTAATCTAGATTGACAAAATAAATGATCAAACACAAGGTTTAAATCATCTAAGCATCAAGAACCCATAAAAGATAAAAAGACTTGATTTTTAATTAAGGGTTTTGAATGAAAAAAATCAATCTAGAGCAAATACACGGTGAACAAAAGTATTGCACTAGATTGACACAAAAGATGATCAAACACTAAGTTTAAATCATACTTAAAGCATCTAAACACATGAATCTAAGAAAAGATTGTTTCTTGATGATGCAATGAAGATTTTGAGAAGAATCAAACTAGAGCAAATACATAGATATTAGAATATAGCACTAGAGTGAATAAAAGATGATCAAATCAAAATAGAAATCACCTTAAAAGCATAGAACCCCATGAGCAAGTAAAGGAGATGTGTTTCTCTCTCTAAGGTGGGCTAATGCTCTCAAAAATCTGACCTAGAAGTGTGAAAAATTAGTTTATATAGTGCCAAGGTCGGAGCCCTAAAGAGGGCCAATGAGAAAACGCCACATACTCAAGAAAATAGGCGTTGCGCTAGTAAGCGCCGGCCGAATAGCTAACGAGCGCTATACGAGCGCTGCGGAATAAAGGGTGACATCATGCATGACCTCAAAACGCTTGGCGCTAGTAAGCACTACGGGCGCTACGACAAGCGCTCATCAAGCGCTGATCTCTGAAACTATTTTGAATGAAGAAAACTGAAGCGCCAGTTAGCGCTAGTAGCGCTGAACGAGCGCTGCGCTCTGAATCTCTTTTAAAATAGGTACATGCCTTAGAAAAATACTTGATGCTCACATTATAAGGCTAAAATGTAATATCATGCAACATAAAAATGATTAAATCCCTAAACTATATGAAGAACATGATAATGCAACATTATACCTTTCATGAATCGAATACGAGCCAAGGAACGCGCAACTCCATTTCTCCAATCTTTCAACCACCGGGTGGAGCATCTAGACTCAATCAACTAAGCTACCTCCCAAACCCAAATGGAAAAAGATAAAAGTACATGCTCCAATGGTTTGTCGGAATCCGGAAAATGCCAATAACACTAACAAATATTACTCACCAATTGGTCACAATAGGCGAGGAAAAAAGTCTTCGCCAATTGGTCAAAATAGGCGAGGAAATATATATTTCCTCGCCAATACCTTTTGCGACGACGTTTAGGCGAGGAAAAGTGGCGAGAAAATTTTTTCTCGCCACAATTCTTTTAGCACGGAAATCAGGTTAATTTTGAAAAATGGAGGTAAAAGTTGATGTGAAAGTTATAAGGGAAAAATTCAAAAAAACCCCTGACCTTTGGACCGAGTATTATAGAGACACCTGACCTTCAATAAACGTTAACTAATCCCCTGACCTTTGCATTCCGATATCAATTAACACCCTCGCCCCATTTTCCGTCCAAATACTAACGGAAAAACTGATGTGGCATTTAGTTGGATACTTTGAGACACCTGGGCTAATATTTGGCAATGACATGAACGTTTTAGCAAATTTTGGTGCGAAACCCAATCACAAACCCCATGTGTCAGTGGGCCCCCCACTAATTTGACTTAAAAAAAAACCCCTCTTTCTCTCTCCTCCCCTCGTCTCTCTCCCCCAATCTGAATCCCCTCCTCTCTCCTCCGCCTATTCCAGCCACCACCTACATAACCACCGCTGCCGCCGCTTTCATGTCCACCACCACCACTTCCATGCCCACCACCACCAAAAAGCAACGGGTCAAATTTAGTTTTTTAGTTTTTTTAATCATTTTTTTTTGTATTGATCAGATGTTGATTAATGCGAGCAGTGACCACCTCACTGAAGGGTTTCAATCCTTGAGGTAAATTTAGAATGGTATATATAAGCAATCTGCCTCTGCCCAGTCTCCAAACTTGTTGCTGGATTCGGTCGACGACGCCGAGGTCCGACTCCAATGCTATCCAAGCGGCGGCGGCGGTGGTTATGGAGGTGGTGGCTGGAATAGGCGGAGGAGAGAGGAGGGGATTCAGTTTGGGGGAGAGAGATGAGGGGAGGAGAGAAAGAGGGGTTTTTTTTTTTTTTTTTTTTAAGTCAGATTAGTGGGGGGCTCACTGACACATGTGGTTTGTGATTGGGTTTCGCACCAAAATTTGCTAGAACATCCATGTCATTGCCAAATATTAGCCCAGGTGTCTCAAAGTATCCAACTAAATGCCACATCAGCTTTTCCGTTAGCATTTGGACGGAAAATGGGATGAGGGTGTTAATTGATAACGGAATGCAAAGGTCAGGGGTTTAGTTAACGTTTATTGAAGGTCAGGTATCTCTATAATACTCGGACCAAAGGTCGGGGGTTTTTTTTTGTATTTTTCCCAAGTTATAAAGTAGAGGTAGGGTAATGATGATATCTATTTAATAAATTAGATCTAAGAAGTAACACACTTAAAAAAAGGGACGGATGGAATATATTTTATGCATATAGGTTAATTGTTTTTAAAATATTGCCTACACTGGATCATTCGCATGCAGCCAAAGTAAATAATTTTGTCATATTTATGAGTAAGTAGACATTATATTTCAACAAAACAAAGCAAAACAAGCTCAATAAATTTTCAAGAAAAATAATTATCTTTTACTTAATATAGTGTTTTGTACAGTAAATTTTTTTGAACGTTTTATCACTACTGAACTAAAATCTAGAGCTAGCTACTCCTGGGTTTAGTGTAGTTTGGTCCGTCTGCCACTTGACTTTCATGCCAATTTTAGGCACATGTGCTCAATGGTGGCTTCAGGAATTTGTAACAGAGTGTTCAGAAATTACCTTAGTTCTACTAGCTCCGTTAACCAAGTATTTGTTGGAAAAATATGGTCCATGTAACCATATTTATAAGTGAATTGGAAATTGTCTCCAATATAAGGGTGTTGATTTTGGGGCTCTTTTTTTTAATGCAGACACTCCAAAATTTAATAAAGTTACAAAACTACTCTTTTTAAGATATAAAAATTACTAGTGGCACTCCCCCCCCCCCCAAAAAAAAAAATTATCTCCTCATTTAATAAGGCACTCCAAATGAAAAAACAAACGAAAACTAAACATAAACATCCGCAACATGAACATTAGATTCCAAACATTAAACATGCATCTATGTCAGATTGCTGCACGCCACTTTGAGCACCAAAAAAAAAAAAAAAAAAAAACTAAGCATGCTAGAATTCTCCAAAATAAACAAAACACAATTGAAAATGTTGATGCTAAAAAATCTTCATAATGGTTGCGACACAAGATCTTCATATTTTCATACTCATTATATACCATTTTTTCCTCAAAATCTTTATAATGGTTGCAAATCTACATTTTAGAACTCATAATGAAACAAACAAAACACATCACTAAAGTTATGAGAACTCGTGAGAGGAAAAGTAACAGAACTCCCAAGAGACTTTGCATGGATAAAATGATGGTTCTACAATCATAGGCCGAAGACCACTTGTCCAGGTTGTCTTGGTGCAGAACATGGAGACAATAGCATAAAGACTCTATCAAGGAAACATTACATATGAAAGTAGGCAATTCAGTAACGTGCAGTAAAAAGAGTAAAGGAGAAGAGTAAAGGTTTTTTGGGAGTGCCTGAAGTAAATCATGGAACTTACAAACGGGTAATTTTGAAAAACTATTGTAACTTAGAGCGCATGCATCAAAATTGGGAGTGCGAATATCAATTTCCTATATATATTTGAATTGGTTATAATTTATTTGTCAAATGTCCGTGTGACATCACACGAAGTCGGATAAGACGTGGCAATGGATTTAATGTTCCACTAAGGTTGTTTTGTTTTAAAACTGCCTTGGTTTTTGTGTTATGTGATGTATTGTGAGAGGATGACTTGTCTCGGTTTTTGAGAAAAACTAGTTTTTGGAAAAAACTAGTTAGTGGAACACCTAATCTTTAGTTGGAAATTAATTAGTAATTCTTTTCCTTCTAGAGATTTGCTTGCAGTGAAGTTTGTCTTGGTTGGTTTTAAACCAACAGTAGCAAACATTCAATTTCCTATTGCCACTAAACCTGTCCCTTCGGAAGTGAACGGCAGTGTAATTTCGGCCGACACAACGTGGAACGGTGGCGTCCTTGATTTCGCACCAATTCGGAAAGGCTGTTGGTTGTCTATTTAATACTAAATCCCCACACATTTCATAGGCTCACCGGAAAAAATTCCAGTCCCATTTACAAGTGCTCCTCATATTGCTTTGCATTTTTCTCATTCGAGGGAGAGTTTTTTTTTTGGGAGAAATAGGAAGAAATATCATTAGATACCAACCGAGCATACAACAAATAAAAGTACCTGAAACACCTTAACAAAAACAACAATAACAGAAATTAAACAACATTAATTAACATGTTTGTACTAGAAGGCTTAATAGAAAATCCATCACGGGTGTCCGGGTGAGGAACAAAAATGTCCAGAGCATGCTTAGCGAGGAAATGAGCTCATTGGACATTGCGGCGCGCAACTTTCAAGATTTGGCAAAAAGACAACTTCGAGACCTCCGTTGCCACGTTGCGCAACAAAAATGTGCCATGATGACGACACTCAGCCTTCCCTGCTATCTGCATTATTGCATTCAAACAATTAGAAAACACATAAACCATATTACAGTTATGAATTAAAGCCCATCTAATGGCTTCATAGCAAGCTTGAATTTCCGTTTGGATAGGTGTCGAAGAATATGTAGATAAGGCGTGCTTTGCAATAAGAATTTCATTGGGTTGACTAGTCGTGAAACCAATGTCACTCCAATCACGGCCCTCTTTCCAAGCGCCATCCACATGAAGGTGACAAACACGCCAGACGTTATCAGAAATAGGACAGTGCTTAATGATAAAAGTAGGATTCCTTATAGAATGAGAAGTATATGGCAGAGCTAGAGCTTTGGAATTGGTTAGCCAATTAGAAGCACACAGAAACCACTAAGCAAATTCCTTAGCCATGCCAAGAATAGAGTCCGCATTGAATGGTATATCCGAGAAGACCAATCAATTTCTATTTTTCCATATGGCCCAAAGAACGGAGATAAAAAAAAAAAAGAAGAGAATTTTCATTTGTCTTTGTGAAGCTGAATTATCTCGTTTAACAGCCAATTAGTAAAAGACCACTCCTGAGAGATCCCAAAAATAGGACTTTGGAATTCATATTCTCCCAAACTGAAATAGATTGTGGGCAATAGAAGAATAAATGTTCAGTTGATTCATTCTCTGCTTCACACAGAGGAAAAGTTGACGAAACATGATAAAGACGCGAAGCTACATTTTCTTTGACTAGCAAAATTCCCTTGAGGCATTTCCATAAGAAGATCTTAATCCTTTTAGGGATATCCAGATTCCAGATCAAATTCCAAATATTATGACCATTATGAATCCAAACAGAGTTGCTAGAAGAGGGTTGAGATGACCTTTGCATATCGTACAAAGATCTATATTTGAGAGAGAGTTCAATACATATCATACAGAGATCTATAATTGAGAGAGAGTTCAATACTCAAGTTTGGTTTGACAGACTTGTAGACTGTAGTGCTACTTCTACAAGACGAGGTCGTTGTATCCTGGGAAACAAGCGCTGTCAAACTGGTAGCACTGTAGCGAGGGCGAAATGCTTCTTAAGAAAATTGTGTCAAACACAAGCCTCGATCAATTTCTTCTTTAAGGCTTTGTTTTGAGTTTCAGATTTGTTCTTCCCGTTTCAAAAAAAAGAAAACCTTATTTGCATGGATTTTGCAACTGTAAGTTTGATTAATTTTCCGTTTGATTATCTTATGCGTAGTATTATACAGATTGGCTACCAATCTTAGGACGAATTTATTTTTTGATTAATCTGTTGCATGTACTACGGTCTCTAAGGGAAAACCATACTTGGTACTGCTTGTTCAGAATATCCTCACATCAAAATCGGTTTTAATCAGTTGATAAGGTTGCATCATTTTGAATAGTTTGGGTCTTCTATTGTTTGTACACCAGAGAACGTGGTTTATAAGGATCATATTCTTTGATTTACGGGAGAAAAAAAAAAAACTGGTTTCTGTTTTTGTTTCCAATCAGATTAGGCAAAATCAAATTCTCTTCATATTTTCATATTGGGTTTTTGTGCAGTACTTGAATTAGTCCTCAGCACTGTTGTTTGCTTCGTAGGATTAGTAGGAAGTCTATTTGCCTATTCGGTTTTTTGTATTGTTATATATCTCAGTTTGATTAGTAGTTTACTGTGTTTTATCCTTCGTGATTAATCCAAACGGACAAAGAACTCTGGGAGTTTTTGGTCAATGTGATTGAACTAGAGAATCTCTCCGATAATGTTTTAGAGATGCACCTATCTGCAGTTGTTTCTGAAGTGAACATGATGGGATCTAATCCCAGAGAGTGGTGGGTTGACACTTGTGCTACTCGCCACATATGTTCCAATAGAAAGATGTTCTCCTCCTACAATGTGGTGAACAATGGAGAGCAATTGTTCAGGGGCAATTCTTCTACTTCCAAAGTTGAAGGAGAAGGAAAGGTGGTGCTAAAGATGACTTCGGGAAAGGAACTCACCGTCAATAATGTGTTACATGTCCCAAGCATGCACATGAACTTGGTTTCTGGTTCGCTATTGAGTAAAAATGGGTTTAGGCTAGTTTTTGAGTGTGATAAGTTTCTACTCACTAAATGTGGGGTGCATGTGGGAAGGGGATACATGAGTTATGGCCTCTTTAAGATGGATGCTATGACTCTTCTATAAATGAAATCACACATTCTCCTTGTGTGTTTTGAGACGTCCAATATTTGGCATTGTAGATTGGGTCATGTGAAGACTCTGATAAAGAAGTTAATAAGTTTGGAATGCTTGCCGACGTTCAACATTGATCATAATCATAAGTGTGAAACTTGTGTTGAGGCAAAGTTGACAAGAACTTCTTTTCTGATCAGGGAGAAACCTCCTTTTACGAAACTATTTGCAAGAATAAACTTGAACAAGAGGTACTCCCTCTACGAACAAATGATAATTGAGTAAATACTCAGTTTTTTCATTCAATAATCAACAACCAAAATTTAATGTCACCCTACAACTTATTTTATACTAGAAACTAGGACCGAAAAGGAAACAGCAAAACAGGAAGTTGAATCCCGGTTAATAAAGAAATAAAGAAAAAAGGAAACATTAAACTAGGAAACTAATTACTCTAAGATACCTAATTTTCTAATTCGAAGAATCCTAGCAAGATGTAGAAATAAATATTCATACTACATTAAAAAAAAAAAAAAAGGGAAAGTAAAATTTTGATTAAATAAAACACACCTACTAAGATACTAATATGAAATAATAAAATAAAATTCCTATATTTCTAAAATACTTCCAATATTGGTTTGCATCATTCTCCCCGGCTTAAAGAAACTCGTCCTCAAGTTTATACAGTTGAATTCGCCAAAACTTGTCCGCATCCATCTTGTGCTTCAAATTGACCAAACTATAAGGAAAAGTCTCGAAGATGTGAACAAATAATTTTCATTAGCAACACAAATCCATCATCCCTCCAGATCGAAATACACTAACTATTGTATGTAGTATATTTTAAAAAATCCCAAAACGGATCAACAAATTCACTATTTTGATCAACCTTACCACCTTCATGCTTTTCAGAAAAATCAAATCTAATTGATTCTTCGATATCACTCTCCAAAAACGGCAACCTTGTGACACCTTTTTTTTGCAATTTTTTTTTGTTTTCTACTTTTATAATTTTCTCCACCGGTTCTTCGTCAAAAACTGGTAGCTTACTCCAATCCATTACTGGATCTAGAATATTATTTGAAGTGAAAGGCCACTCAATATAGCCTCATCCGCCAAATCAACCTCTAGGATTTTTTCTGGTGTCACACCTCCCTGGAACTCAAAAAAGTTGATCTTTGAACCAGATTCCCAAAGTCGTTGATCATGATTTGAATCCTTGACCGCCCTTGTCCTCCCCCCGGCTGATAGTTACCTGCCAAAGGTTTGGTGATAGAAATGCCATCTGACACCTCCTCCTCTTTCAAAAACCGAGGTATAAAAGGATGATGGCGAGACAAATTTCCATCAACAAATAAGGCAGCAATCTGATCGGTCAGCGCTCCTAACGCCTCTTCTAATCACTGCTCAAGTTGTTGAAACCTTTCCTTCATTCTCGTTTCTCGAGCGACCTTATCCCGTTCGTAGACTTCCTCAACAAAAGCTGTATGACATCCTCGTCCATCTCGACCTCCAGCACCTCCTAGGGCCATAGCCAGGAAAGGAACTTGCGCTCTGACACCAACTGATGTAGGGGGAAGCCTCCTTTTACGAAACTATTTGCAAGAATAAACTTGAACAAGTCTGAACAAGAGGTACTCCCTCTATGAAGAAATGATAATTGAGTAAATACTCAATTTTTCATTCAATATTCAACAACCAAATTTTAATGTCACCCTACAACTTATTTTATACAAGAAAACTAGGACCGAAAAGGAAACAGTAAAACACAAAGATGAAAGAAATAAAGAAAAAAGTAAACATTAAACTTGGAAACTAATTACTCTAAGATACCTAATTTCCTAGCAAGATATAGAAATAAATATTCCTACCACATTAAAACAAACTAGGAAAGTAAAATCTTAATTAAAGAAAACACACCTACTAAAATACTAATCTTAAATAATAAAATAAATTCCTATATTTCTAAAATACTTCTAATATTGGTCTGCATCATTTTCAATCAGTTCATAGAAATACTGAACCATTACATCTTGTGCATACTGATATTTTTTATTTTAAATCAATTCAAGCTAGATGCGGTAAAAGGTACTTCATTACTTTTATCGATGACGGAACTCGATATTGTCATGTGTACTTGCTAAGAAGCAAGGATGAGGGTTTGGAAATGTTCAAAGTTTATAAGAATGAAGTTGAAAATTTACTTAGCAAGAAGATTTAGGTAATAAGGAGCGATAGAGGTGGTGAATATGAGGCACCTTTTGGCGAGTTCTGTAAAGAACATGGAATCATACATTAAACGACTGCTCCTTATTCACCTCAGTAAAATGGTGTTGCTGAAGGAAAAAAATAGAACATTGAAAGAAATGTTCAATGCTTTGTTGATAAGTTCCAAGTTACCACATAACTTGTGGGGGAAGCAATGCTTTCGGCTAACTACATTCTTAATAAGATACCCTGGAAGAAAATTGACAAGACCCCTTATGAATTGTGGCATGGAGTGCCCCTACCTATAAATTCTTAAAAGTGTGGGGGTGTCTAGCAAAGGTAACAATGCCTCCTCCTAAACAGACAAATTTGGGACCTAAAACTGTGGATTGCATATTCATTGCTTATGCGGAGCATAGTAGTGCATATCGTTTTTTGATACACAAATCAGAAGTTCTTGATATGCATGAAAATACAATCATTGAGTCTAGGAATGCATATTTCATTGAAGATGTGTTTCCTAAAAAGCTTGGACACGAGGCGAGTTCATCTAAAAGAACTTTTTATGCTACTGTAAGTGGTAATCAAGATTCTGAGGGAGAAGATAATGAAGAACCTAGATGTAGCAAACGGGCTAGAATTTTAAAATCATTTTGTCCCGATTTTCTAACATATTTGTTAGAACATGAGCCTCAAACTTTCCAAGAAGCAATGTCTAGTCCTAAAGCACCGTTGTGGAAGGAGGCTGTTAATAGTGAAGTTGAATCCATCCTGCATAATCATACTTGGGAACTAGTAGACCTTCCACCAGGCTGTAAACCTCTTGAATATAAATGGATATTCAAAAGGAAAATGAAGGCAGCTGATTCAATTGAAAAATATAAGGCAAGACTTGTGGTCAAAGGATACAGGCAAAAAGAAGGGCTTGATTGTTTTGACACATACTCACCTGTTACAAGAATCACGTTTATAAGAATGCTGATTGCCATTGCAGCATTGAATAATTTGAAAATTCATCAAATGGATGTTAAGACTGCATTCTTGAATGTCTAGATGAAGAAATTTACATGGAACAACCAAAAGAGTTCGTAGTTCCAGGTAAAGAGAAGAAAGTTTGTAAACTTGTTAAGTCTCTTTATGGGTTAAAACTAGCACCAAAATAGTGGCTTGAGAAATTTGACATCGCTATGATGTCAAATTGGTTTAGAATAAATGAATGTGACAAATGTGTCCATGTTAAGAGCACAGGCAAGGGCTATGTCATAGTTTTGTCTATATGTCAATGATATGTAGGGATGGGCATGGGGAGGGGACGAGAGGGGGTGGATACCACTACGTCCATCCCCAATCCCCAAACCCATATCAATCTCCATCCCCTCTCCAATCTCCATTGGGGATGTTTTTTTAACCTCCATCCCCGCACCAATGCGGGGAACAGGGTTCCCCACGGGGAATCGGAGATCCAAAAGTTCACTCAAACTATTCAAGTGAATACCAAAGAAGTTGTATTGAAATCCAAAGCTAATGACAAAAGTGGTTTCCAAAGATAATTAAAACGTACCAGGTCACTCAAAAGTGTTATTGTTGTTCTTGTTCTTTTTCTTTTTTTGTTTTTGTTTTTGGTTTCTGGGTAGATTAAAATTTCACTCAGAAGTGCCACATAAAATAGAAGTAAAGGAGAAAACTTTCCTTATACAATCAACCAACAAGTTGTACCTTATAAACTTATAACATAATATAAGGGGCGGGGCGGGAAGGGGAACGGGGAGAGGCGGGGACTGACTATACCATCCCCTACCCGATCCTCGAAAGTTTTTTTAAAAAAAATCCTCATACCGTACGCAATACCCCCAAAAATCCTTGAATCCCTTTCCCATTCGGGGAGGGGACGGGTTGGATCGGGGAGGGTCGGCCGAGGTGGCCATCCCTAATGATATGCTCATCATTGGTAGTAATATTTAAATGATTAAGACTACCAAAAAGATGCTAAACAAACAATTTGACGTGAAAGATATGGGAGTGGCAGATGTTATACTCGGAATGAAAATTTTGAAAACATTTGATGGGTACACTCTCTCCCAGTCACATTACATTGAGAAGATATTAGAAAAATTTGGCAAGCATGATGAGCGTCCAACAAGGACACCAGTGGATGCAAGTTTACACCTCCCTAAGAACAAATGTGAAAGTGTATCACAATTAGGATATTCCAGAATATAGAAAGTCTAATGTACTTAATGAACTGCACACGTCCAGACATTGCATACGTTGTGAGTAAATTAAGTAGATACGTACACTCATAATCCAGGCAAAAAGCACTGGATTGCCTATTTATACTAAATCCCCACATTTCGTAGGCTCTCCGGAAAAATTCCAGTCCCATTTACAAGTACTCCTCATATTGCTTTGCATTTTCCCATTCGAGAGAGAGTTCAATACTCAAGTTTGGTTCGACAGACTTGTAGACTATAGTGCTGTCTCTACAAGGCGAGATCGTTGTATTCAGGGAGACAGGCGCTGTCAAACTCGTAGCACCGTAGCGATGGCGAAATTTGTCTTAAGGAAATTATGTCAAACACAAGCCTCGATCAACTTCTTCTTGACGGTTTGTTTTTAGTTTTACATTTGTTCTTCTCGTTTGAAAAAAAAAAAATTATTTGCGTGGATTCTGCAACCTGTAAGTTTGATTAATTTTCCGTTTTGATTATCTTATGCGTATTATACAGATTGGCTAATAGTATTTATGTACAAAATTCATACAGTAGCACAAATAGTGCAGTAAAAAAAACGACCTCCATCCAAAAAAAATTGTTTACAACGCAAAATGAAAACTTACATAAACACACACACACACATTTGTCAACAGAAATTCAATCTAATTTTTGTTGCGTTGTGGACAATCTTGGGGGAATAGGAGGAGTATTCAGTTGTCCTAGATGAGTTGTCATAATTTGAGCCAACAGTAAACTAACGTATAACCAATCAAAAACAATTAATCTAGTTAAGGTCATGAATACAAATTCGACACATTTGTGTCGACGATAGACATGGAGAGAGGGCATAGCATGGATTGATTTGTGGAAATTTTTGGGTGGATATTCATTTAATTTTAGATTGAGTGTTCGTTCATTATTGGGTTGAGTGTTCAAAGGAATGACTAATCTAAAATTTTTATATGTATTATAGGAAACAAAAAATTGAGGGGTCTGTGGGGGCGCTTCACTGGAATGACCTCTTTGGCCTCCTAGTACTACACGGAAGGGGAGGAGCTGGGTTGAACCTCACTAGAGCCCCAAGGACTCGCCGGAGATGAAGGGTGGAACTTCTGGAGTACGCCAGAAGGGGAGCCTGCACGAGGGAGCAACCACGTTAGTGCCTAGTCTGGACAGTGGTGGTCCAGGAAGGCACTCTGATGGCTAAGTCAGCAACGGAGGTCCGGAGAACTAATAAACCGACGTAGCACAATATCCGGAAGTCCGGAGTCGAATCTTCAGGGACAGAGTCGGTGTTCAACCTAGAAAACGGGGCGCTAGTTTGAATTGGCTCTTAGGTAGCCACCCATCCAATTAATTGAGTGATTTACTACGGTACTCTGCAGACTAAACACTAGATTTTAATTAAGTAGTTAAAAGCAGACGCGACCATCGGGATCCTAACACACGTAACCGGTCCCGAATCCTTTCACCCCCTCCGTTCCTTAAAGATATCGCTCCATGTTAGGATTTTCTCTCCCGGGGGCGAACCACTGTTTGTGTTATCCCACACGCCACCAAGAATGAATTGCTTGACCCATTCCCCGTTCGTGTGGGTTCCGACAATGACAGAGCTTGGCCGTTCTTAGAAACCCCAATATGGAGATTTTCAAATAACCATGCGAAAATGGGTGAACCAATACGGCACCGGCCACGGTGTGTTATTCACCCCATGGCCACGTCTAAAGATTTACGCTAGCATGGTAATAAACATGAACACATAAACATAACCCCTAGATCTATGCATAAATAGAATTAATAGATGAAAGATACTCACTATACCGATCACTGAAGATAAAAGAACGCTGGATTAATACTCAAAATCTCGAACAAGGACTGAAATCTGAACAGAATCTGGAACAGTAATCTTAATCGAGAAGCACTGGAAGAATAACTTGCCTAGGGTTTTCCAAAACTCCGAAGTTGCAGAAAATTAATTAAAAGTTCCCCCTAATGAATGATAACAAAACGTTTTTATAGTAATCGCCCATAAAACACATCAAAATGCCATCGTTTAGCCTTGCCCGTAACCATTCGGTATCGATACCCCTGATACTGGTATCGATACCAAACCCCTTTGACTGACTCATTGACCGCGTAAGCCGTAGGTATTGATACAGCTGTGACCCGTATCGATACTAAACCTTCTGGAACGAAACTTGCACCCTTGTAACCAATTGGTATCGATACAGCTGTGAAGGGTATCGATACCGAACTCCTTCGGCCTAACATTTCAAAATCCAACTTCCAAGCCTCGTTTCCCGCACCTCCACTTCAAGCCATGCACACACACAAGCCAAACGCCATTATACCTGGAAAACTCACAGAAATACCAAGAACACCACTGTGCACGCATTAAACGAAAAATAAACATTAAACCGCACGTCTAACGCGCTAACTCCCCTTACTTAGGCGCTTATACTTACAATATTGCGTGCCCATCAGCTCAGAACGCTACATCGCTCGTTAAGTTGCTGCGTTGACCATCTGCTCCTCGCGTTGACCATTGACCCTTAGCAAACCGGTAGCACTACACCACTTTTGGTGTAGCGCTCCTAATCCTTCTGTTCATTTCTGAGCCCTTTTTTGCCCAATTTGAGCGCTCCAGATAAATGGGGTAACGCTCCCGATGGGTTATGATCACTTCCATGCAAAATCTGTTCAATTCCCACTCTCGGTCTACGTGCATGTACTCCCAATGTCACGAAATTGCACCCCCATCCTTAAATTACCTGCAAAATACGCTCAACACACAAAAACACCACATGCACATATCAAATGGGAAATAAAGCTCAAAATGCACGTCTAACATGCTAAACCACCCTACTTAGGCGCTCCAAAGCAAGCTTTCCACGCACCTATCAATTTCGTCCATGGAAATTTGATGGTACCCTCGGTACGCATCCATGAAGCTCAACCTGGCGTGTTCGACGGTGGCATCTGCCAATTGGTCTATCCGAGGGAGTGGGAAACAATCCTTCGGACAGGCGTTCTTTGAGGTTGGTGTAGTCCACGCACACCCGCCACTTGCTAGTCTTCTTTTTTACCACCACGGTAGTGGCCAACCAGGTGGGGTATTGCACCTCTCGAATGGCCTCGGCTTCTATAAGCTTCTGGACCTCCTCCACCACAGCGTCTGAGTGGATGGCTGAGGACCGTCTCGGCCTCTGTATCATTGGCTTCCTAGCCGGATCAACATTGAGTTTATGCGTGATGAAACTTGGGCTCACGCCCGGCATTTCGTAGGGAGTCCATGCAAAAACCTCAACGTTGTCCTTGAGGAAGCCGACAAGTTCATTGCGCTCGGGGTTGGAGAGCTCGGAGCCCACCATAAAGTATCTTCTACCATCATCATTTATTGGTACCTTGATGAGGTCTTCTACGGCCTTCTCCTCGGCCATGGAGCCGACGTCATCGAGGACGGGAGTGGACTCTGGCATCTCAATCCACTGGACCTGCTTCGGCATCCTGCTCTCCTTTCTGTCATTCACCCTGACGGCATTTACAAAACACTTCTTGGAGGCTATCTGGTTACCCCAAATGGTCTCTTGCCGCCCGGATGCACCGATGAAACGGATGCACTGATGGAGGGTAAAGGCAATCGCCTTCATGGCGTGGAGCCACCCCCGCCCAAGAATGGCATTGTAAGGGCTCGGGGAGTCCACTACCGTGAAGTCGACCTCCAATCGCATTGACCCCGCCCAGATAGGGAGGGTGATGCTCCCGAGGGGGTACACTGGGTGTCCCGCGAATCCCACCAACGGGGTGTCCGAGGGGGTCAGCTCGTCACGCTTCCATTCGATGGCCTTAAAAGCCGAGTAGTAAAGGAAGTCAGTGGAGCTCCCCTAGTCGATCAGTATTCGTCGAACATCTATATGATCGATCTCGACTTCGACCACAAGAGCGTCCTCGTGCGGAAGCTGTAGTCCCTCCAAATCCAGCTCGATGAACAAGATGGTGAATAGGTTCTTAGGCTCCTGATACTTCCGCTTTGGGGGTTGTCCCACCGAGAGCACCTGCATTCCTTGTTCTATCTTTGCCAATTTGTGGTGCATTGCCTCGGCCCTGTCCTTGTTTACCAGGCCGTGGATCGTCACGACGACCCCTCCCCGTCCTCTTTGCCCCCCCTTGCAAGGGAGACTGCCCCGGAGGAGGAGGGGGCGAGCGAGGCGGGACCAGTCCTTGTGTGGGGAGAGGAGTTCTGGTGCGGTCAATTCACTCATCTAACCTCCCCTCAGCCACCAACTGCTCCAAATGGGCTTTGAATGGTCGGCAACCGGTTATGTAGTGCCCCACCTCGTTGTGGTAGGTGCACTTGCCCCTCTGGGTCGGGTCTGATCCCATCTTGTCCTCTGGCCAGAGAAGCCACCTCACCCTGTCAATCTCCGTGAGCAACTTGTAGATTGGCAAAGTGAAGACAGTTGTTTCGGCCATGTAGTCGTTGTCGTTCTTGGGGGGTCTTTCCCATCCTCCCTCGCTGTTGTTGCCTCTGCTATTGTTGTCTCGGTAGCCCCTACTACCGCTTCCACCCCCTTGTTCGCTCTTTCCGCCTTTCTTAACGTTGTTGACCTGCTTTTTCCCTTCTTTCGGGGAGCTCTTGCTGCTACCCCCCTTGGAAGCTCTATTGACCAAGAACTCCTCCAGCTCTCGGTACCTATCCACAGTATGCATGAGCTCGGTCATGTCCTTTGGGGGGTGCACCATGAGGTCCTTGAAGAGGTCCGAGGAGTCTTCCAGTCCATTTTTGAAAGAGGTGGCCGCCACCTTCTGGTCGCAATTTTCAACCAGGTTGTACAACTCCCAGTAACGGGCAATGTACTCCTTGAGAGTCTCGTCCGACCCCCTCTTCATGTTTACCAGTGCGTCGAGCGTCTTCGACTGTGTGTTGCTTGTCACAAACCGAGACCTGAACGCGTGCTCCAACTCGTCGAAGTCGGCAACTAACCCTGGAGCAAGCTGGCTGTACCACAGGAGGGCAGTGGTCCCGAGACTCATGGAGAAGGTTTTGCACATGAGGGCATCACTATGTCCATAGAGCTCAGAAACCAACCGGTACTGTTGCATGTGGGTAATGGCGTCTGTGCTGGGTTCGTACTTATCGAACTATGGGATTTTGAAACCCCTGGGGAGAATTACCTCTACGACCTCGGCCACAAAGGGGGATTGCTTAGCTTTCTTCAGCCCAGAGTCAGATTGGGTGGGGCTTGGGCGGTTGAGGTCGACCGTTCGGTATTCCCCGCAAGCCCTCTTGGGCGGGAGGTTCGCCTAGTGCTGGAGCTCGTGATCGTCGATATGCACATTGCTTCGCTCGGATGAGCGCCTCTTAGTACCGGGTTCACGGACACTTTGTGCGTCATCTCTCCTGCGGGGGTTCCTTGCCTCCTACTCGGCGTGGTAGACCTTTGTTTCCCCCCGTCCGAGTGTTCACGAGCACTATGCTCCCGCCCTCGTGGCGGAGCTCGTACTTTTCCCCTGGATTAAGGCCCTGATCTTGGTTGTTGCCACCTCTTCCCGCAGAGGCAACCTCCTGGGCAGTGGCCCTATCACGATGCCCTCGTCGATTGTCCTCAGGGAGAACCTCTCAAGCACCCTGCCAATCTACCGACCGACTAGGGTGGCGGGCACCAGTTCAATCAACAAATCGACTTTGGTGTCGGTAATACCTTCGGTCTGCTGGCGGGTTGCCTGCACCGTGCTCTCGGCGTGTAGCTGGGCCCGCCGCTAGGCCTTTGCCCTTGTTAAGCTCCTTTTGAAGCTGCCGAGCGTACTCGTCTCCGCGGACGTCCGGAGTCCTAGCGCTTGAGGCAGTGGTGCTGCCCTCCGGGTACTCAGTTAGCCTTGTCTGCTCCCCATTGGTTTGCTGGTCCCGGGAGGAGGCATGTTCCTGGGGAATAACAAAGGCATTACCTCGACTGTCAACCTCAATGATTGGGCCGAGGCGGTTGAATACCGGAGCTCTCGCACCCTCGTTTCTTGTGCTCGAAGGGGGCCTTCTGGTCCTCGTTCGACCCCCAGACTTTGAGGTCGTAGGCTGATTCCTGGCTTGCTTCAGGGCCAATACCTCATTTCTAAGTAAGGCCATTTCGGCCTCTATAGTGAGGGGAGGAGGAGGAGTTAATGCTTCCCTCTGAGCGGGAGTAGTGAGGTTGTCAAGGGAGAGCACATCGCCATTCATGCTAAACAAGACGTTCGCCATGCGACCGTTATTAGGGCCAGCGGCGTTGGACGCCACATTAACGATCCCATCCCTGTTGAGGGTGGGGGAGAGGGTGAGCCCCAAGTCGCTCCTGACTTAGTGGTATCTACTGCGGTCAATGCTGTTGATGTATTCTCCGGCGGTGTCGAACGCATCCATGCCAAGAGTAAAGTTCGCCATCTTTTTAGTAGCTTTGGAAGAGGCGTGGAGATCTGAGCAAGGCTGAAGGACCACCACTAAATAGAGAAGAGAGGCTGGCAGAGATAACTTAGTCCCCAGCAGAGTCGCCAATTGTGGGGGTGCTTCACCGGAATGACCTCTTTGGCCTCCTGGTACCGCACGAAAAAGGAGGAGCTGGGCTGAACCTCACTAGAGCCCCAAGAACTCGCCGGAGATGAAGGCTAGAACTCCTGAAGTACGCCGGAAGGGGAGCCTGCACGAGGGAGCAACCATGTTAGTGCCTAGCCCAGACGGTGGTGGTCCGGGAAGGCACTCCGATGGCTAAGTCAGCAACGGAGGGAGGAGTTTAATGGAGAGTTCTAGAGAGAGAAAGTGCAACTGAGAGTTTAATGTAGAGAGAGAGTGAGCCCTCCTAGTGAAGAGGGTGAGGGCTATACTTATAGGCAAGGAGGAGCGTGTCCCGCATGCTCCTCGGGGGCCTCACGTGCTCCATCCTTCCCAACTCATTAAATGCATGGATTGACGTTTGTCTGTCAAGCGGCGCCTCAGCCGCTGCCTTCCCAAAGAAGTCACCTATCACCGATATTCCCATCAATTAAGTACCCCTGCGGGCGTAGCCTGCGGGGTTGGTGGCTCGCCATAAATGCAACGCAGGCAGGGTGGTTGAGGCCATTAATGAGCCACTCAGACTGTTAGGGGTGCCTCGATCGAGCCCCTGACATTTAACGCGACCCCCCCCCCCCCCCCCCCCCCCGGCACCGAGGTGAAACGACTCTGTTTGGGCGACGCTCGGGGACAAGCCCCCGAGGGCGGCCATGGCTCCTCCTGACGCAGGCTCCCGAGGGGGTCCCAATCGAGGTCCCCAGGATCCCCAAGACGGTGAAACTTCCATCCATGAGTGGCCTCCCGAGGGGAGGGCCGAGCCGAGGGGAGGGGGTCTTGCCGAGGCCCCCAGGGCCGCGCCCCCTCCTCGCCGGGATCCCAGCCTCGACATCAGCCGTCCCCGTCTGGAGGCCATCCAGCCAGAATAAGGGATCCCGGTCACCTTTAACAGTTTAGGTGAGGGTGGTCCCCTGACCCCCTCCCCCTCGATGAGGGTGCAGCCGAGGACAATGGACCCTTGGGTCCCCAGCCGCTATAGGGTCATATAACCATCTTGCTTAGGGTTATATGACATTGGCCGAGCTCATAAGGTGTTGGGTGGGGGCTTATAAAGTTTATGAAGTTTGAAATGAAAACTAGAATAGAATCGCAACCCTGGAGCTTTTGTTTGGGGTTTCTACAAACTGACTTAAAACAATCACTTCACGAATATTTTTTCTTTAAAAAAAAAAAAAAGGAGGAGCGATGACTTCGTCCTTATCTTTGGCTCCCTCGCATACAAATTCTCATTATCCGATCGCGCGTGGCGGGTCCCCAAGAATCTAAATCCTAACTCCACAACTACTTATATATGCATGCACATATATTATATATATGTAATTGGGGTGCAATAGCATCACAGTTTGCTATACAGACTTGTTAAATTGTAGCGGATAGCGCATTTGTGAATTTGTATAGAGAACTGAAATGTATAATGTATTAACGCATCGGCCAAACACCCCCGCCCCTGAAACCTTGAAAGTTTGGTTTCTTAATTTCTCTGGAAGAGTTAAAATGAGTACGATATATATCCAAACAATGTTGGAAAATTTGTTTACTTTTTGTGATAAAACCGAAATATGAATGCAATAAAATTAAAACTTGAAACCTGGAAATCGATGAAAATGAAATGGTGATCAAGGCGAGTGTTTAACACTCTATACTTAAGACAGATTCGCTCCCGCTACGGTGCTTACGGTTTGCATGGACGTCTATCTTCCAGCACTACTTGATCGAACTCCCCACAGAAGCAGTACGACAATCGATGGGTCTGTTGAACCAGACTTGTGTATGTACTCTCTCCAATGAAAAGACTCTGACTCAAAAAGTAAACAAATTTTCCCACACTCTTAAGACAGATTCGCCCCCCGCTATGGTGCTTACGATTTGCATGGAGGTCTATCTCCCAGCACTACTTGATCGAACTCCCCACAAAAACAACACTACAATCGATGGGTCTGTTGAACCAGACTTATGTTTGTACTCTCTCCAATGAAAAGACTCTGACTCAATGAAAGTGTAGAAAAATCAACAACTCTAAAATGAAAGAATGATGCCATATATATAGGCTATCTAGTGACTCTACGAATAGTCACCAGTGAGAAAAGAAAAGACACATCTGTTCACAAAAGGACGCGTTCGTCCATAGCGAACAGGTGCCACTGAAAAGTCACAACTCTAAATCAATTCAATTTCCATTCACTTAAAATAAATATTATATTCAAAATATTTTTTCCAACAATCAAGTTCTAGGCCGTCCATTAGTTTTGAAGCGTAACTTCGTGGTTTGGTAAAAAAGCAAAAAAAGGTTTTTTTTGTTTTTTTGTTTTGTCTTTATATAATTTTTTTTTTTTTACATTTGTTAGTTTTGAGTCAAGTTCTCGTTGTTTATGAATTATGGTCGAAACATATTTTTTTAATAAAGCCAAAACTAAACCAATAAACTGGTTTATTTTCGGTTTTATTGAAAAAATTATTAGTTTTGACCATAATTTTATACTTTTTTTTGTTCATATCATCAAGATAAATCAATAAACCACGAAAACTTGATGCAAAACTAACAAGTGCAAAAAAATTGAATAAAGACAAAACCAAAAAACCAAAAAACTAATTCTGCGTTTTTTCACCAAAGCATATAATTCAAAGTAGGGATGTCCAGCGGATCATCTCAATCTGCCAAATCCGTCCAATCTGATCCGTCCATTGACCAATCCGTGAATGTTTGGTTCGGTTCCGGATCGAGAATTTATTATCTGGCGGTTCCGAATCGGATCGGATCGACTCGATCCACTCAATCCGCTCAATAATCCTTCTTAATCTGTCAAATCCGCCGATCTGATCCGTAACCGATCCGTGAATGTTCGGTTCGGTTCTGGATCTTAAAAATCATAATCCGCTCTGAGCAGATCGGATCGGGTCCGGATCCGATCCGTGGACACCCCTAATTCAAAGAAAGTCAAGAGGATGGAATCAGTATCCCACTATCGATGAAGAAGTGTTCCCATGGTGCCCACATCACCCCATGCATCCACACTTTACTGTCCCACTTCGTTCGGTGATTGAAAACCGAGGGATGATAGAGTACAAAAAAAGTTTTGGACATTTTCGGGGAAATTTTCCCCACATCCTAACATTTTTATTAAAAACTGGAACTAAATTGGTTGGACCTAGGCTCAAGTCCCCATAGTCCTTAATTGAAGCTAAACATAATTCTAATACCACCTACAAACGGGGATGGCTTATTTTTCGGTTCTGTTATAGGTGGGGTGGTGGAATCGCCTATAAATAGTAGCGTGGGGTAAATTAAAGAGCAATATTCCCTAGTGAGTTGACCAAAGAAGAAAAACGAAACAAAAGAGGGAGGCAAGGCTAAAATCATGTTCATTTTAGCAAATGAATTCACCAGGTGCTAAAATTAAGGTATTTCAAATAAAAAAAATTAAGTGTTTTCGTGTATTATTTTTTGAATTTTTCACACCGAATTAAAGTACACAAAGAGTACTTTAATTTGGTGCGAAAAAAATTGAAAAAACGATACATGGAACCACTTCATTTTTTGATTTCAAAAACATGATTTTAACACCTAGTGAACTCATTTGCTAAAATCATGGTTAATTTTAGCAACTGAATTGCTAAAATCTTTTGGAACACTAAGCCTATCTTAGTTTACATTTATCACAAGAGTAATGCTTATCCGCAAGTATATATTTGGGTGAGGTCACAGTGACTATACATGATGTGTAAGACCACTATGTACCATAATACAAGTAAACTTCTGCAGTCTTTCCTCACTAAATTACATATTTGGGTTAAATTCCTTAGAGACCCCCTCATATTTACTCATTTTCCACACAGACCTCCTAATCTTTAAAAGCGTTCAAACTCGCCCCCTCATCTTTCCCCGTTAGCCATTCTGACCCCTTCTGTTACATTACCGTTAAGTTTTAAGGGTAAATGTTACTAATTGGACGAAAATGCCTAGCTGAGATTAAAACTTAAAGATTGCACCCTCTCCCTTCTCCCTCCCCATCTAAGGTATTCTCTCTAGCTGACGCAGTGAATAATCCCCCGTGAATAATCTCATGGATAACAAAAGAGGGCTACAGCGATAGAAATTGCACCCTTCACAGAGAGAGACAGATATAGAGAGAAGATCAGAGCGAGAGGGAAAATATGGGAGTGGATTACTACAACATGCTGAGGGTGAATCGAAACTCAACAAACAAAGACCTGAAGAAAGTGTACAAGAAACTGGCAATGAAATGGCACCCATATAAGAACTCAAACTCTGAAGCCGAACATGTGTTCAACCAAATCTCCTTAGGCCTACGACGTGCTCAGCGACCCAATTAAGCGCCAGATCTACGATATATACGACGAGGAGGCTCTCAATTCGACACCACGGCCGAGCAATTACTACGGGGCTCCACGCTAAAAGGTCGTTCAAGGTGAATAGGAGGGTTGAGGAGGATAATATAATCGGTGAGTTGTTTGGTGGGTCTGGTGATTTTGCGAACACACAGCAACCGCGAAGGAGCCCGACGGGGTTTGGGTCTGGTGGGAAGAAGATGGCTGCTGTGGAGAATTTATTGGGGAGTAGTTTGGAGGAGCTTTATAAGGGGTGACAATGGCGATTTCAAGGATTGTCCCTTGTGACTCTGCGCAAACAATTTTACATCTTTATATGTTTTATTGTCTTTATTTTCTTTATAACCCTTTTCATTACGATCGAATGAATTAATTTTTATGGTTTCAATCAATTGAGTATTTGTACGCATGCTTCACAAATACGAGTTATGCAATGACTTTCTATGTTTGTTCTTGGGTGACTGAGATGGGTTATGCTCGGAAGACGAATCGTGCCATTGGATACCCTGTGAAAGAGATAGGTTGTGCCAGCAAGACGGTTCATGCTATGGAATAGTCCATGCCTGTTAATAACACAATTATTTTCTTGACAATTATGATTCGAATAATAAACTTAGCCTACACATAACCTTGTTATGTGGTCGGAGTGGATTCAGAATCCTAGATATTTTTCTCCACCAATTTAATCAATTACCATTTTTCTTTAGTTTAATTACTCTTGACAATCAAAATCAATCAACTATCTTGCCTTCGAATTAAAATAGAGATCAATCGAAAATAATGTGATTTAGCCAATCTGTCTCTGTGGATCGACACTTGGACTTAGTCACTATTCTCTAGAGTAGTAGTTATTTCCTTGCTTTTATAAATGTATTTTTGACTCAGTACGACACGGTCAGCAATCAATCATATCTCATTTCCATTTAATTCGTCGGACCCGGTGGGCTTGCACATGTACCAATTAATCTTATCCATGATAATTATCAACACAACATAATATATCATCATTCACAAATATAACGGTATAATTGGAGTCAATAATATGATCAGGATAGCAAAATAGTACAAATACGGAACGATGAATAAAATTACTCTAGAGACTTAGAATGGATTGTATACTTCCGATACCTCAAATGAAGATCGTGACTGTGGGATATGATCATCAACAATAACCTCCTAAAGTTAGACCTCGATCGGACTTCAAATGGCCATTGATCTTCTCCGAGAGAAACTTAAAAACCTATCCAATACATGTTTGGTGCTCTCTGGACAGAAGAAAACCAAAGTCAAGATATAAGCTATTCCTATTGCTCTGTCAATAAAAGAGCTCTTGGACGTGCTATATAGAAGAGGAATTTTCTATGCATTAATTTTCCCAACCAAGCTCCATGCCTCCCTTTACTTCTCTGAACACCATCAATAAAGGGTAAATCCTTATCTACATCCATATCCCAATATACTCCACCTGCCAAGCCTCAAAATCTCACCCTATCAAAATGCTCACCAACCAAAATAAGTCTTCTCATAAACAATAACTCTACTGAAAAGTTCAAAATATAATTAATAATAGTATTACAAAAAAAAAAACTCAAAATAATAGTATAAATAAATATGGAATTTCACAATAACATTTATTTTCGGAAACTAAAAATACGGGGCGTTACATATTTTCTACAACTTTCATAAATATCTAGTAATTGATAACATTCTTATGATTGTATTCCAAACTAATCTGCCTTCAATCACAACAATGGCATTCTTAACTTCTACTACAAAGGAGAGTTTAAAGAGAACATCTTGTCCCAAAAGAAACACTGGTTATTTCAACTTGATTTGAATTAAGAACTTGTTATGAAAATAGATCATAAACTAATTCTAAAACCCACATCAACCAAAATCATTCATAACAAAAGCTCGACCCAATCACTCAGGTCACCGATGACTTCTATTATTGTGCGTTGTTAAGGGAGAAGAAGTTCTCTTACACTTGACTGCTGTCTAGGTAGATTTCGGGATAATACATGTGACAGCCCATGACTCACCTGGATGCAACGGAGTTCTATGATATAAGAGAATAGATCGTGCCTTAACTTGCACAAGGCCTTTTAAAGCCGTGCGGACGTCAAAGCTCGTTGGTACTTCACAGTTAAGCGTGCTCATCCTGGAGCAATCCCGGGATGGGTGACCCTCTGGGAAGTTCAAAGAGCTTGGGCGACCAAAGCAGACAATATTGTGCAAGACAGGGGCGGATCGTTACAAATACATAACTGGAAAAAAACATAAACAAAAACAAAAACAAAAATTCCAAATTTCAGGTACACATTGGGCACACATTACCTCCGCCACTGCGTACAACCAGATGCCACATCTGCGAGACAAATGTTTTGTATGTCTCCAAAAGACAAAGAAATATTTATAGGGCAACTTGTTCAAAAGTCCTAGGCAAAGAATTTGTAACCTCATTAATCCACCAAACAAGTTTATAACCTATCCAGTCCTAACGCTGGCATCTTTTTTTTTTTTTTTTTTACCAAAAAAAGTTTGTACAGTTATGAAAGTGCCAAAAAAGTTTAGTACCCTATGAAAGTGCCTAAAATTCTAGGGTACCCTATGAAAGTGCCTAAAACCCTAGGGTACCCTATGAAAGTGCCTAAACCACTAAAACCCTATAATAGGAAAGTGCACCCTAAAACCTAAACCCTAGGGTATCCTATGAAAGTGCCAAAAAAGTTTACACCCTATGAAAGTGCCTAAAGTCCTAGGGTGCCCTATGAAAGTGCCTAAAACACTAGGGTACCCTATGAAAGTGCCTAAACCACTAAAACCCTATAATAGGAAAGTGCACCCTTAAACCTAAACCCTAGGGTACCCTTTGAAAGTGCCTAAATTCTAAAAAAAAAAAATTGATAGACCTTAGACCTTGTAAAACTTTAACATTGACTAAATAGCACAATAAGTCCACACTTCTGGACCCTAGAACAATTACCCCATATTTATAATGGAAATTTTTGCTGATTTATATACAAACGCTCAAGTTGACTAGTATTCTATAGTTGACTGCCGAGGAAGGGTACTAATATAAAAATAGCTAGGGAGACATTGGCAATGACAGCAATAGATTTTTCAAACCGGAGTTGAAAAGTTCAAATGTCCCAATTAATAATGTTAGATTAAGACAAATATTACTCGTTACTCCAATTCTTTGAATAATATAGAAATAGCTAGGGAGACATCAGCAATGACACAGCAATAGATTTTCCAACTCGGAGTTGAAAGGGTCCAAATCTCCCAATTAATAATGTTATAGTAAGTCAAACGTCCAGTTCTTTACATGACTACGGACAAAGGAAAGCCCCGTTTCCTTGGTCATCCTTCTAGGAGTATTGCGTCTCTAGTAATATCTCTCTCTCTTTTTTTTTTTTTTTGTCTTCTTTTTTCTAAAAACCAACGCCGAGTTGGTATTCAGTACTGGGTGTCTGGAAAAGGAGAATGTTGAATCCAAGCCTAATCTTTGGTAATACACAACTTGATTGTGTTCAGACTCGAATCCAAGACCTTAAGGTTATTAATTTGTCCAGTCCTCAAAACGATAACTTAAAAATAATGGGAAATTTTTAAAAATAAAACAATTTAGTTTATGAAAAAGATTTGAAATTTTTTTCAAAAAAGGTACTCCCTCCTTCCCGTCTAAGTGTGTTGCTTCGTAAATTCAATTTATTAAAGAGACATCATCATTATACTTTTTATATTAAAATTTACTTCCATTTTACAACTTTCACATTAACTTTTACATCCATTCTCCAAAATTATCCTCCACTTATACTTATTAATTTTTCAAACGGGAAAATAATAATTTTACAAACTTTTATCTATCAACTTTTCAAAGCACACACTTATTAAAAGACAGCCTAAAATGGAATACTCGACAATAAATAAAGGGCGGAGGGTATTATTTTTTAGTCCTCATTTTGAAGGAACATATTGGGATGGAAGGAATATAATAATAAGTGTTTATAGAGAAAGTAGGTTTCTTGTCTACCGGAGGGGAAAAAAAAAAATTACTCCAATAAGTATCTTATTACGACTTAGTACTCCAGTATTTTGTTTTGTGTGCGGATGTTCGGGCCAGACGTCAATTCTGATCATGCTTCGATAATGAGTGGGGGCCAATTTTGGGTCTGTAAAAAGTTGTGATATTGGGACTCTCTATCTTCTCCCTGTGCTTGATTTTATTTTTCATCCGAATATGATCTTTCTTTGGAAAGAAAATGGGAAATGTCATTATCAGGTGATTGTTAGATCATTGAAGATGGGTTCGAAACTTCTCATCACCTACCCCGACACTGACCCCTTCTCTCAATCCAAGCCAGTCATTATACTACTTACGTATTCGTACAAAAATAAGTCAGTGGTCCAATTTAAAACCACTTTTGAATTTAATGATATACTGTAGTAACAAAGGGGTGTTGCAAAGGTCCATCAAACTGAAAACTGAAAAGGCATTTGTGATGCAATTAATCCAGGCTACCATTTTCCATCCTAATGGCCTGGGATAGGGTGCATGGTCGGTGAAGGTCGTTGACTATGGAATCCTGCCTGCCTGCACCTTCTTCTTCTTTTTTCATTTATAAAGGGTATATATATCTGGAATTCGACCCGACTTATTATTATAACCCTGTGGTTTCCAATTATGTGTATTTCTTTTTAAAACAAGAAATAATCAACATAGCTAGTGGAACTTGGAAGATTTGCGGCTGTGTGAAGTAATGCTACAATGCAATTAATGCCTGTTTTCCAAGCCATATTTTTTCCAGCTCTGATACATACCCGGAAAAAATACTCCGAAATGACCCAAAAAACACATCCAAGGGGTGAGATTCACAGTGGGTGAATCTCACCCCTTGGATGTGTTTTTTGAGTCATTTCGGGGTCATTTTTCCGGGTATGTAGACTTATCGTATATTTTCACCTGCGCATATTTGGAGTTACACTGACCTACCTAATACCTACCTACCAACAATTTGAGCCCTCAACAAATGTACCTGAGTTGTCCTTTGACTAAAAAAAATTATTTTGGTTTTTTTTTTGTACTTATTCAATTTTTTTTTAAATTAGTTAGTTTTACGTCGATTTTTTGTGATTTCTTGGCTCCTCTCGACGAGAGGAATCTAAAGAGCATAAAATTATTAACCAAATTTAAAGTTTTGTGAATAAAGACAAAAAATAATCCAAAAAACCGGTTTTTTTGTTTATTTTTCGCTTTACTCACAAAATTTTAAATTTGGCTAATAATTTTATACTTTTTATATTCCTCTCGTCGAGACGAACCAAGAAACCACAAAAAATTGACCAAAAACTAACAAATGAAAAAAAAATTGAATAAGGACAAAACAAAAAAACCATTTTTGTTTTTTCACCCAAAGGATGGGAACTAAACCATGTAACCTCCTCAATGATGGGACCATGTTTATTTTATGTAAAAGGAGGACGCTATCTAGGTGCATATACCATGTAATACCAATCATGATACAAGAATTACTACAGTCCATTATATATATATATATATATATATATATATATATATATATATATATATATATATATATATATATATATATATATATATACTAGTAATTGCTCGTGCCTGAAGGCACGACGCAATCCGTTTTGAGCACAACTAAATTGAAATTCTCTTTCCTAGTTGGTCTAACCAACCCAACTTTTTTGAGAAATTTTTTACACAAAAATACATGCACTTCAAACAGAATCCATCTGGTCAACTTAAAGTATTCGAATTGAACAAAAAAAAAAAAAAAAAACCACATCATTCACAACAAGGGCATATAGTCACGACCATAATGCATGGAGTCATCCCAGGTCATCAATTTTGAAGATGAGAGCTTCTGCCTTGATATCATCCTTTCACCCAAAATTACCCCTTTGGCCTTTTCTCCCACATAAAGCCATCTGTACCTCTCTTTTCCTCTAACAAAACTACCATGCGGTGCGCACCTTGAGTAAGCAAAAAAATAAACAGTACCATGAGTTCAGCCCACATTGCATCTAACAACTGAGATCTCTCAGCAATGGTACGCCATTCGCCACATTTGGGTGGTATCTTGAATAGTGAGGGCATTAGATGGAGTCAGTAACAAATACATGGACAAATAACAAACATTTCAATCAAAGTTTTTAATGAAGAAGTCGAGTATACCATCACAGTCAGGAAAAAAAAAAAAAAAAACCTACTCCTATATGAGAGACTAATCTATAGAGCTTATTAGCAAGTGAAGAGTCGTATGAGCCTTATCTGTAGAGGTCTAGAGCAGCCTTAAGGGCTAATGAAATGACCACACCACAACCGCTGAGTACCTCGTAAAACAATCTGAATCATTGATCATAGCATAGACTCATACGATACCGATACAACTCTAATTTACTTGTTAATGCAAGGGAACAACAACCTGCGTCAACCTTGATTTCTAAAAAATTCCACGAAGATGAATAATCGAAAAGGGGAAAAAAGCAAATACAAATACAACATATTTATGGACTTGCCACACAAAAGTTAACATGTGAGAGGGACAAATTTGGACCGTTAGATGCGCAAGAATGGATTGTTAAGATTGGTAGACACCAGAGTAGCTACAGAGTTGGAGCATTTCTCTGCAGCTTCACATGTACCCAATAAACTTGGAGTGTCAAAATGAACATCAATGTATTAACCCATACCATCCCACAAAGGAGAAAAATACATTCGTAGATTCTAGTTTTTTATTAGTGTTTTTTTCCTGTTCTTCTCTTTAATTTCAGTATATATAAAACTAAATTTTCTTACTTAAAGAAAAAACATTGCAAAAAAATTGGTATTCTTGATACTTTTTAGACTTTGCATTTTTTGTGCTCTAACATTCCATTGGTGCATAGACAAAACACCAATTGAAAATTTAGAGGATACTTTTGTGACTAGTAATCAACACAAACAAAAGTGACATAAAGGGCTTTTGCTTGTTACCATGAATTGAACTCTCCCTATAAATGCCCCAGTTGTCTTTCAAGAGAGCTCAATTGTTGCGACGTCTAATAAAAAGAACAATCTTGATAAGCATAGACCAAAAGCATAATCCAATATATTTGATGACCAAAGAGAATCAATGAGTACTTGTTTCCCATGAAACAAAGGGTTTCGTACCTTATATAGTTCTCGAAAAGGTTTCCCAACAAAAAATAATATGCTAATAGTAATTTAAGTGGAGATCCTACCACTAAGGGGACAAAATGTAAATTAGTAAGTCGAGATCAAATCAGTTGTGCACACCCAAACCACAATACCCGTTATTATATACAAACGTATCCAATATAATGCAGCCTGGATTGAAGAACTTCTAAACTATTAAAAGATCTCTATTGTTGTAATAACCCGAAATTTAGTAAATAAAAAAAAATTCGATTTATTAATTCGATTATTTATTTTTAATATCGCCAAATAAATATAATTTATTATTTAGTTTAATTAATTTGAATAAATTAGATTTAATTTGTTTATTTCTTTTATTTATACTTTCCGCGCCGTAAATCAACGTGTGCACACCGGGTATTACACCACATCGCGTTCGGAAGCCCTACTAATTCCCCCAACTCCTATTTTGTCCTATTATGACTAGCCTTATCCTATCTAAAACCTAGATTAGGCCTATTTCTATTTTTGGAAAAATCCTAATTAGGCATGTGCTCAATTTTGACTTTTCTACCAATTTTTCTACCAATTTTGACTTTACTTTTAGTAACCCTAATTTGGAGTTTTGTGAATTAATGAGAGCTAGAGAGAGAGAGAGAGAGGGCGGTTTGGGGGAGGAAATGGGAGAGAAATTTCTTCCCTAGCCGTATAATTTTACGGACAGGTATCCATACGCGCGTTCGCGCACATTTTAGCGCTTTTTTTTTTCTTCTAAATTTCGAAGCATTATATATTTGGATTCTCTTAAGACTATCTAGGAATTTCCTATCATACTTATTTATTTTCTTAAAATTAGTAGTTCTTTAATTATTATTCACGGTGCTCTAGTTTGTATTTTTCGCGCACAAAACCAACCGTACGGAGTATTTCTCGTCCCAACGGTGGGGAAGTTATCTCCCAATTAATGGGGGACATATCCTATCCTATTATTGATAGCCTTATAAGCCTAATATTATAGGTTTACTTTTACTATAAAATGCATATATGTATATATGTATAGTTATATATGCATGACACCCCGTGGCTAGTTTTGTGTGTATAACTAGTACCCAAAACTACCCAACTACGCCCCAATATAATGAACCTAGACACATTATGTCTTATCTTATGTATCTAGGAACCCATACTTGAACCCCAAGCTTTACCAAAGTAGGATCCTAGCCACACTTATTCTTTCCTCACACCAAAACCTCTCCTCACCACCTTTATAGTAAACTAGTTTTTCAAAGAGAAAAACCATGAGTTCTTCAAGTTCTTCTCAAAACTCAACCTTCCACCACCACACTCCACCACTCCCGACCACCCCTAGATCTTAAAAGTGTAGCGTAAGTTAGCAAGAAAGCGTTCGAGTAGCTGTTACTCCGCCGGAACCCAATTAGCTTATCGGCTTCCGACTAATCATCGGAATTAAGGTAGATACTTTATCTTAACCTTAGATTAGTAGTTACTAGTTCATATTAATTATGTTATTATTTTGCTTAAACGCGCTTAATTATGATTAAACGTGATTATGTTGGTGATTAGTGATTTTATGAACAATTAGACTTTGAAAAACACTCTTAGTCGTTACTATTCACAATTTGAGACTAACTTTTGAAAATATCCAGTTATAATGCTTGAATGAAAATTGACTTTTCAAATTTACGCAGTTATAATGCCCGACTGATTTTATGAACAAAAGAGCTTTTGAAATGAAACAAGATTTTCTAGAATTACTAAATAAATATTTTAAATCTATTTAGACTAACAAATAGAATCCATGACTAGCATGTCTAGTCAGGCTCTTTTTTGGTTTAGCCTAAACCAAGTGGCAATCCGAAGAACGGATCTTAAAACACGCCAAATGGATTCAACTACTAGAGTTTTCTAGTAGGGTTTTCTTTCTTGGTTTAGCCCAAACCAAGTGGCGACTCGACGAACGGGTCTTAAAATACGCCAACAAAAATTTAAAAGCGAGCATAGCTCCTAATGTTTTGTTTTAAATTCTCGAAAGAAAGAATTTTTGTCATTAAGTAGAACGGTTTTCGTGAAATGATTTTCAAACAAAAAGATTATCGAGAAACGATTTTAAACGGAGGATTTATATGAAACTATGGCATGTGCACGTTTTTTGAGACGATACGACACGACACGACACATTTTTCGAGAAAATGATCGATTGTTAAAGAGATAGAGATAAGAATGAAAATGATGATGTGATGAAAGTTGAGATGTTAATGCTGTTGGAGTCCCGCCTCAGTTCCCCGGGGTGAACTGGTGGCCAAAGCCCAACGGAACTATACTGTAGTGCTGTTTGGAGTCCCACCCCAAATTTTGCGGGGTGAATTTGGCGGTCAACGCTCACTCAGTTCAACACGTAGTGAACGGACTTCATAAACAGGTTGTTGAATCCAGTGATATGGGTAGCCGGGATCACGTCGTGTGTGAGTCGGGTTGAACGGACTTTATAACCTGCGGGTAGTCAGTGTTATGGGTAGCTGGGACTTCGAACAGAAAGGTTGGTGATCGTTAGAACGTGGTGGTTGAACGGGCCAATAACTTTTTGAGAGATGTGAGATATTGATATGGTTGAAATTTGAAGAAGAATGTCGTTAAGAGAAATTGATACGAGAAACTGACACTGCACTCTTGTTTTGGAAATGATACGAGACACTGATTTTGTAAAGCTGCACTTTGATTGTTTTAACTCTGATATCTGAACTGCATGATTTTACTATTTACCTGCCACCTACAATATTGTTTTAGAATTGCTAGTTTATGGTTGGGGTAGGGTATCTATTGAGTGACCACGCTCACAGTGTTGCATTTGTGCGACCCTAGCATAATACCACGATGTTGCTTCGCGACTCCGACGTATTATGCTAGATTATCACGATGGACAGGAGGACCTCTACGGAGAACACGGAGCCGGGGGAGCTGCCGAGATGGAGATCAACCAAGCGGAGGAATTTGCGAAGCCGTAGAGCTTACTCGGTTTGCCTTTTTGTAATTTGTAGAGGATAGATTATTCACATTAAACTTTATATTATTATTATTTATGTTTAAGATATTTGGTTGTAATAATAAATGACGTATCCCAAAATGTGGGGCGTTACAATTGTTCCAACACCATACTTCCAAGCCTTTTGTTCTCATGAGTCATACAAACCATGTAACATTTGGTGTGAAGTTTACTCGATGGATTCAAATAAAGTACACATGTAACATTTGGAGACTAACAATAACAACATGAAATCCATTCTTGCATCCACAAAACTATTTTCCTTGTAAACATGGAATCAATTTGTACTCTGAAGGAAACATAGAAAGAACTCAAACTGCTTTTGTACACAACATGAATGTCCTGAATATATTGTCAATCGGTTGAATAACAACTAACTTGTAAATAAATCATAGAGAAGCAAACAAAACAACTAAACATACAAAAAAGAGTGCCTTGATATAGAATAAAACCTTCTGTTTTGTGGAGAATAGCTCACCGACTGCTGCCATTTGGATCACCCAACCCTCCTCCCCCACCAATACGGTCCCTTCAAAGAGTTAACATCAAACATCATAATGTTAGTGAACCAAAAAAATAGCCAAAATTAATGAAATGACATATACTAATTAAGTGAAATTAGTGAACAAAGTTGTGCGACCCAACAGAAAAAAAAGTATAATCCCTTTCTCTACCTTCAAATGACTAACAAATCCACCATGTTTCATTCACTAAAAAAGGAAGAAAAAAAAACTAAGAACAAAGTCACTAACTAACACCAATATTTTCACGGAGGAAAAAAAAAGATAGTAAAAAAAAGTACATTAACCAACAAATAGCTCTGTATGAAATCTGATTGCAGAGTCGAGAAAATAGACTTTGGACAGCCCTTCCACTCTCTTAGGCACACCTTTTCAGCTCGTGGTTCACCGGTCTTTTCCTCTTTATCTAACAATATGCTGCCACCAAAAGCCTTGGTTGACGATTTCGAATGATAGTTCAAAGATGGAGAACAATTCGGTAAAGTTAACTATGAACCCGATATATCAATTGTCTGGAAAAAGCTGTGACGGAAAAAAGAAATGGAACAAAGAATTGATTCATACCAGAACAGGGTAAAGCGAGTGATTTTATCTTCGGAAGAATAAGCATTACAGTGAGAAGGCGGTCTATCCGCTCGGCGACAGAAGGTGGAACGCTGAGTATGAATTGATCCTCCATGACCTGGTGTCTCTCTCTCGTTTTGTTATTTCCTCCATGACCTAATGTCTCCTCTGGTTTGAGAGAAAGAGGTGACGTTAGGGTTTGGGTTTTGAATTTTGAAAACGCGCACAGCGTAAGTTTTGGAGAGGACTCTAGCAAGAGTGTGCTCCATTTTTGTCCAAAGATTACAAAGTATTTACAGGAATGCCACTCAAAAGTTAGTTTGTGAGAGAGATATTTTTAGGGATTATTACCTCTAGGACCCGATTGGATGGGGTTAAAGGAAGGGGGATAACTTTTGGAGAGGGTATAAGGCCTAATGTGACACATTTAGCATGGTTTGGGTGGGCAAAAATACAGGGGGATAAGTTTTCACCCCTCCAAAAGTTATCCCCGACAGGGGGATAGAGGGATATAATTTTTGGGCACCCCTCCCCCTTCCCAAAAGTTTTCCCCGGGTATAAGGAAAAAATAACATCCCCTCTCCCTTATTTCAACTACAAAAAACCTTATCCCCCATTTTATCCTCCATCCAAACCAAGTACTATTTTAATAACCCATCCAAACCAACTACTTTTTTATTCCCCCTCCATAAACATCACATCAATGTGGGCCACCCCTACAAAAATAATACCTTATGTTATACTCCCTCTATAACTTTTTCCCCTGGAATTTTAGCATCATCCAATCGGGGCCCTAGGTCTAGAAAAGAGATGTCTAATTACCACTAAGATAAGTCATTTTTTTTAATTACCACTAAGGTAAGCCACTCTTTTTTGGAGTTTAGGTTTAGGGTGCACTTACCTATTATAGGGTTTTAGTTGTTTAGAAAGTTTCATAGAGTACCCTGGTATTTTAGGCACTTTCATAGGGTACCGTAGTCGTAGGGTACCCTAGTCATAAGGGTACCCTAGAGTTTAGGTTTCGGGTGCACTTTCCTATTATAGGGTTTTAGTGGTTTAGGCACTTTCATAGGGTACCCTAGGGTTTAGGTTTAGGGTGCACTTTCCAATTATAGGGTTTAATGGCTTAGGTACTTTCATATGGTACCGTAGGGTTTTAGACATTTTCATAAGATACCTTAGGATTTTAGGCACTTTCATAGGGTACCTTAGGGATTTAGGCACTTTCATAGGGTATCCTAGGGTTTAGGTTTAGACACTTTCATACGGTTTGGGAGTTTTCAAATTTAAATTTTTTAATGTAAAAGAGAGAGAGAGGGAAGTGTCGGGTAATCACTTCCGAGTGAGGGACCTAGACAGCTAGGCTTTTGCATGCTTTGTTGGAAATGTAGTTGACTTGCTGGGAATTATGCTTTGAAAATTGGATCTGCTGGGAATTGGCCCATATTTTTAGACCGTTAGATGTGAAGGAATGGATGGTCAAGATTTGTTAGATGGAGCATATTTTATTGAAAACAAATATTGTTTTGTTATATAGATACACACACACACACACCCACCCACCCAAAGAAGGAACCCGTTTTCTTTACCTACAAAAAAAAAAAAAAAAAAAAAAAAGGAAGAAGAAGGAACCCCTTTTGCCCAACCATGACGAAACCTCACCTATAATACATAATTCGAAAATGAAACAGCTAGCTTAGATTGGGAGAATTAGGGTAGTTAGAACTATTATTCACAAAACTAAGAATTATTTAGTACTTCTATGTTAAATCACATAAAACATCGGAATAGAGAATAACAGTATGAATAAAATGTGAATGGGAAAAGAACTAGCATGTGTGAATGGGAGACATGCTAGGCATGGTGTTAAGGCTAATATTTCTCCCCTTGTGAAGATACAGCCAGAGTGTACTTAAGAGCTCACAATCATTTCTCATTCGATAGATGTTCATGGCCATCTGGATGTCTGAACGAGTCATGAACCGCATTACCCAAAACAATATGAAATAGTATATAGTCTATGAAATAGTATACTGTTTTAGTGTTCTCAATTGTGGACTCCCTTGACTTTCAATTTGTGATTTGATCCGTTAATTTTTTTCATGAACGCTGAGTAGATTCTTCATGCAAAAATCAAATTAATTAAATATTGATAGCCGTATTGTCAGATATCATTTAGAGTCATTTAGGAGTACTTTACAAAAGCAGATGGTCAATATGATTTAGTGAATGAATTGTAAGATAATTAATGTGTCTCAATCATGTGTCTATCAATATCCTATCAATGTGATTTTTTATGTCCATGATTTGTTCAACATTCTTGAAAAATGAACGACTCATATCACAAATACAAATCCCTTCCATTTACTTACGTCCTCGGTCATGTTTGCACACTATGTGGACACATGGAAGCTGTTGCTATACATATACAATATATGTTTATATTGTATAAATATGAAAATCACCTGGCTCGTGAGCCCATCTGAGCCCAGCTATTTTTTTCTTGGGCTTGGCTCGTTAGCCAAACTGATAAGCCTTAGATATTGTAAATAACAAGGCTTATTTCGCTCATTTTGATTACACACGCGCGCGTATTAGTGCTTTGTATGTTGATGTTGTGCGAAGTGTGTTTTTGGTAGTTTCAGGAAAAACCAATGGAATAATGCGCATTTTGAAGCGCTTTGTCAAGCATCCCAATTATCCGAGGGCTAAGTGCCCCATGGCACTCTGTCACCAAGCCATACAAGCCAAGAAACTAAGAGTTGGCTAAAGCTCGGGAAGCCTAGAGGTCGCAAGATCAAGCCGGAAGGCCAAAGGCTTATCCGGAAGCTCCCAATAATTCCCGATGGAATCCAGAAGTACCCAAGTATCCACGAGACCAAGTGCTACCCTTCCCGAAGCTCGCACGATGTTTGGAAGTGGTTTGGAAGAAGTCTGGTAGCACACAATGCCAAGGAGTGGCAAACAAAGAAAATGCAACCTTAAAGGCCTGAATATTGATACCAGTACTGATAGGTATCAATACCTTTTGTGCACAAGTTGAACAAACCTTTCTATATCGATACATACTTTTTCCTAGGAATTTTTGTTTTAGGAATCGATATCTACAGACTCGTTTCGGGTCACTTTTGAGCTACTTTATCACTCTCCTTTTATGAAAATTTTTGCCTTTTATGGTTTTTTTAGGATATTTGGAGGATATTTGGAGGAGAAAAAGGGTGTGTGTATAAATACCCTTCTCTCTCTCTCTCTCTCTCTCTCTCTCTCTCACACACACACACACACACATTACTTCTCCCTCCTAGTTTTAGTTTTAGCTTTAAGTCTTTTACTTCCTCTGTTAGTTTTGTTGGCGTTTTCCAGGTTATATCCAGCCTTTCAGAGTATGTAATTTGCTTATTGGGGTCTTGGGAAACAGAGTGCTTAGGGCTTGAGTCTAGATGCTCCATTCGAGAGATTACAAGCTTCATGATTCAAGCCAATGTCATGTCAAGTGTTTCGAAGCTCAATCCGGAAAGGTATACTCATGCATATCATGTTTGCATTTAGGATTTATCATCATTGTTTAGGTCTCATGAGTTTTACTTAGTCAAGTACATTGATTCATTTCCTAAATCATGATTTTGACAAAGGCATTTGATTTCTAGTCTTTTGAATCCCTCGTTGCATTTATAAGCATTTGATAGCCCTTGTTTTCCACTTGGTGTTTGTAAGCGTCTGATAGCCCGTGTCTTTGTTGTGACTGTTGGGTTCACAAGCGTTTACACGCATCTGGTAACACTTTTAAGTGACATGTGTCATGTTTTGAGAGGCTTACATAAGGGATCCGAATTTTTGCACTATATAAGCTCTTTTTCTCTCATTTTGGGGTACACACTTCATTGAAAAATCAGCCCCTTTTTAGAGAGAGAGAGAGAGAGTGTGTGTGTGTGTCTCATCCATTCTCTCTTTGGTGAACTTGATGTTCTTGATGATTTGAGCTTGCTCTTCTCATCTTTCTTCAATCTAGAGCTTTCCTCTCCACAGATCCACTCTTAGGTTGATTTTAGTTTTCAAAAACCTTCATAAAAATCAAATCATTTTCATTCATCATGTTTGGGTGCCTTCTAGTCTACTTGGCCGGATGATCCGGAGCCGTGGAGATGCGGAGATCGAGATGGTGATTCTCGTGGGTTCATGAATTCAAGGAGAAGCACGGGGTGCTAGTTCAAGAATTGGAGCTAGGAAAAAAGAGTTGCTTGTGGGTAAAATTCCTTGTCTTTCAATTTCTTGTACGTTTTGAATTATGAAATATAAGTAGAGTAAGACCGTGGTTTTATGCTTAGGGTATTAGACCCTAAGTAGTTTCCACGTATATTGCGTGTTTTTGTCTCTTTACTTTATTTTTCTTGCATTGAAGTTGTTGGATTGCTTGAATAGTCATGGAACTTGGGTGATTGGCTTGGACAAGATGCAATCAATTTTTAGTTGTTAGTCCTATTTCCTTTACATAATTTCATCCTCTCTCGGACTTGTTTTGCCTTTGCATAATTTCGTCCTCCATAGCTTTTCAAGCTATTCCTTCAAGAACACTAGTAAGATTTCATGTTCCTTTAATTTCTTGTTTACTAATGTTGTAGCTACTACTTAGATCTCTATATAAATCAAGTTTATTTTCAAGTTTGTCATGTTCTTTATTTCCTTTACATATCTAGTCATGTTTTCCATTGCTATGAGCGAGTAGGTTACATAGGCTAAGTCATGGAGTGATTAACACTCCATGAATCGGGTTTAATCCGTTCCTCGTTAGAAAGCATACATTTCTTGTTGATCAAAGAGTTAGGGTTTAATTTTATGTACCAAAATTTGGGTTAATCTTTTTTTCTCACGTAGTCAAGGGTTGATTCTACTTGACACGTGTGATGCTTAGAGTAAACACTTTTTCTAGTCAAATAGTTTCAATCTCCAAACCTTCTGTTCAGGAGCATTTGACGATATCCCGAGCTGGTAATCAAGAGAGGAACGGATTAGCCATAGTCGTGATTGTTAAAATCCCCTAGACTTTGCCTTAGTTTTAATTAGTCGTTTAATCTTTCCAAGTCATTCTCAAAGGCAAGAGAATTCCACCAAACAAATTACCAATTTAGTTAGCTGCTTCAAGGCTAAAAACTCACTCGCAAGTCAACCATCACGCAAGGCGCATTCGGTCTCTGTGGATTTGACTCCGGTCTTACCGAGTATCATGCTACGCGACATCTAGCCCTACGCTTCGAGCCTCCTAAATTACAACGCATGTTAAGGTTGCAGGCATTTTTGGCGCCGTTGTCGGGGATCCAATTGTCCGTAATTGTCCGTCAAGCGTGAGTTTGCCTCACGCCACGCCATTGTAAGTATCCCATTTCATTAGTGTAGCATGATTTAGTATATCTCAGTTTACTTTCTGTTCAAACTAGTATACATCCTAGAGCAGAAACCTCCATACCAAAGGTGCTTTTAATTGTGAGGTGTAACGAAGCTTGAGGAAGTGTACCTATTTTTAATTTTCTGTCATATATTAGCGAGGCGGCGGACTAGCCCCTCGGAACTGTTTATGGTGAGGTGGTTGTACAACCCCTCATGTTTGCTAATTTAGTATATGCAATTCTTCGAGATCCTACCCTTAGAGTTGTTGATTTTGAGAATCCCTTCGCCGATATGGCAGAATGAGAGCAGCCACAACCTATTCTGTCCATGCGGGATTACCTTAATCCCGCACGCCAAGTTCCACCATCACCGATTGCCTTTCCCACTTCCACCGCTGATAATGTTGTTTACACCATTAGGCCTAATATGTTACCCATATTGCCTGTGTTCTATGGATTCGACTACGGTCTTACCGAGTATCATGCTACGCAACACCTAGCCCTACGCTTCGGGCATCCTAAATTACAAAGCAAGTCAAGGTCGCAAGCACAAATGACCCAAAAAATTAGGCTCGAGCTCATTCCTTTATTTATCGAGTCGAGCTTGAACAAGCTCATTCCGAGTTGAGCTTTAAGCCACTCGCGAACAACTTGGCTCATTTGCTGTCTAGACTGGCTATATATATAGGAATGACATTTATTATTACAGATAATGATAGGAATAAGTATTTATGCACTAGTCTTGTAACGAAAAAAATTAATGGTAGATAATAAGTATTTTATTTTAGGGCAACTTAGCCAAAAATCCAAAACATTTGACATTTTTAAAGGGAAGGAGAAGGAACTTTTGCAATCGAACATAAAAACAAAAAAAAAACAAAAAAATTAGTGAAATGTCACTAATTTTTAAAAGTTATAATTTCGTACATAAAATTCAAAAAAAATCACCACCCCACCTCCGACCGACCACCACCCCAGCTCTGGCAGACCACTTCCAGCGACTAAAAAAATTAGTGAAATGTCACAAATTTTTAAAAATTCTAATTTCGAACATAAAATTCAAAAAAAATCACCACCCTACCTTCGGTTGACCACCACCCCACCTCTGGCCGACCACTTCTGGCGACCAAAAGAATTAGTGAAATGTCACTAATTTTTCAAAATTCTAATTTCGAACATAGAATTCAAAAAATCACCACCCCACCTCTAGCCGACCACCACCTCACCTCTGGCCGACCACTTCCGGCGACCAGAAAAATTAGTGAAATGTCACTAATTTTTAAAATTCTAATTTAAAACATAAAATTCAAAAAAAATCACCACCCCACCTCCGGCCGACCACCACCCCACCTCTGGCCATCCACTTCCGACGACCAAAAAAATTACTGAAATGTCACTAATTTTTAAAAATTCTAATTTTGAACATAAAATTCAGAAAAATCACCACCCCACCTCCGGCAGTGGAGTAGGGGGATTGAAAGCAATGTAGGAAGAAGGAAGTGGGTTGCTGTAAAAAAAATAAATAAATAAAAAATAATTAAAAAAACAGACCGGGGAAGAGAGAGAGATAGAGAGATAGGGAGAAGGGTAAGCTTTGCTGAAGAGAGGGTATATTGGCCAACAAATAGATCTATCCTTTCATTTATTTGTTTTATTCTTTTTGTTGCTAGGGACTAGCAACCTTCAAGTTGGGGGGTGTGATAGGCACGCAATATCGTAGATATAAGTGCCTAAATAGGGTAGTTTTAACACGTTGTAATCTAATTTATTCCCTATTTTCCACTTGATGCGTTGTTTTAGTATGTTTTGGTGTTTTTGTTAATTTTTAGGAAAATAAGGCTGTTTTAGCGCCAAGATTGGATTGCAGAGACTTGAAGACCGTGATAGCATGGGAGGCCGTAGAGACTAAGTGTCGGAGCTAATTTCTCGAGGAAAGCAATTTGGACCGTCGTGAACGCTACAGGAGATTTGGTAGAGCGCTCAAGAGTGGCACAAGAGAGCAAAATAACTGAACAGAAGCTTGGGTAGCGCTACACCTAAAGTGGTGTAGCGCTACCGCGGAGTTAAGGGTCAACGGTCAACTTCGCGGAGTCAAGGGTCAAACGACTCTTAATGGGTTTTGTAGCGCTACACCAAAAGTGGTGTAGCCCTACCGAGAGCTTATCTTGGCCAGTGAACGGCAGCGTTTCGGTCTTCCGCAGAGGATAATCCTATTCTGTCTCAGATTTTAATTAGAAATTAGGGATTAGTATAAATACTTATCTTTTAGCTTGAACAAGAGGTGGACATTCATAATTTAGGTTTTATTTTTCTTAACTTTGGCGGCTGCTCTCAGGATTAATTTGGAGATTCAAGTCTTAATCCAAGTTCTTCAGGTTTTCCACCTTTAAATTCTTGTTCTTCCTTCGTATTTTATGTTTAGTTCTAAACATATGTTTGTTGCGTCCGTTGAAAGCATGAGTGAGTAATTTCATAGAGTGCGGCCTCGGGGCGAAGGCGCTCCGTGGCTAATTTGATTAATGTTCTACCTCGGGATCGAATTAATTCAGTTTTTAAGCAATTTTAGAAGATGAAAACTCTTCTAACAAAGAAAACCCAGGCATCGCCGGAATTCGAATGCGCACGGAATCTGGTGACAGGTGGTGCGCATTTGTTAGGGATCCTTTTTCTTATTCTAAAATCAATAAATTGAATAATTGTGGCCCGAATAAACATTGGTTAGGCTAGTCGCGGACGCTGGGTTCCCACGGCTGTACTCTCCTTTTAAATTCATATTTAGTTAATTTAGTTTTGTAATTTAGTTAGTAAATTAATCTCATTGAACAAGGGGTGGCTACCTAAGAGCCAAGATAAACTGTGAACCCGTCATCTTTGAGTCCTGCACACGTTCGTCCGTCTCTGTGGATTCGACTCCGGTACTTCCGGATATTATGCTACGTCGGTCGAGAGTCCTACGCTTGGGACGCGTCTTATTTTTAGTCACCTGGTCAGTCAAGCATTTTTAGCACTATAATAACTGTCAAGTATGTCAAAGGCAAGATATTTCATTCATGGATAAAGTTAAACAAATGAACTCCGTACCAAACTTAGCACAAAAATTAATCCTCTCACCTACGATTGGATAGCGAATTTTCAAATAGCATGCGTGAATGAAAAGTCACATAAAGAAATTTACCAATCTCGAGAACAGTTCACCCACCGTTGATAGCCCAGTGTTTCTTTAAGCACACTCCCTCTTTTTCTTTCTTTGCTTTTTTCTCATGGTCGTGCAATGCCGGATCTCTCGGGCTTTCTAGTTGACTCTTTAGCGAGCTTTGGGTCGGCTATCCCCAAGCCAAACGGCCTTAGAGCACCAGGTTTTAAGAGACCCCTACGGACTTAATTGCTCAAGTAAAGAAGGCTTTATTGAGATCCAAACTAACCACATTTAGCGATACTTTCACAATGTCTATCCATCTTTTGACGCGAACAACACAGTGGGAGCATACCCCGATTGTCCGGGTACTACTCGATGGACGCCCGGATAAGCATTAATCAATATAGCACACATAACTCTTTTCTTTTTTTTTAGAAGGAGTTCCACAAAAATCACATCAAACAAGTTAACACATACCAGATTACCAATGACACATGAACCAAACTCGAGACCGACAAATCATCAAGTGGGACAGTGTGTGTGAGAGCATGCTTTCAAGTGACCAAACGATATCCAACTATAGATGATACGGGCTAACCAAGTACTTCTTCAACATCATGTTCACGAGCTTAAGTCTATCCATGAAATCATATCGAGACTCCGACTCGCACAACAACCACTATAGTGCTAATTAACAGTCATTAACCAAGAATAGTTACACCCAAACATCCAAATTCCCTTTTGTTTTTTCTTTCTTTTTTTTTCTTTTTTTTTTTTTTTGTTAAAATCAAAAACATGTACGAAGTACACCCTCCCCCCAACTTGAAATGTGCTCTGTCCCCAGAGCATAGAGACAAAGAAAGAGAAAAACAAAGAGAAGGAAAGGGTGAACCTGAGGTGGCAGCCAACCACCATGACCCCGGCCGATGTATGGGGAGTTTGTCGTCACCGTTACGTTTCATCATCGGAACTGCTTCCAGAATCCTCTCCTTTGGACCGAACAAGGTCCACAACTAGTCACACAGAGCCGCTCCGAAGCTTTTCGGACTTACAACCGCCACACTTAGTGGCACCCCTGCTCGAGGCTCCTGAATGCCTCACCTATTCTGGCGAAGAGGCTCAAACTACCAAGGCTGGTGTGGTAGCATGCTCGTCCTGCAAAAGACTTAAGAATCAACTACCTACTAGGCAACAAATGACATCAGTACCGCCCGCTCGTAGTAGCCGGGCCACAAGTAAAATAAAATAAAATAAAGAAATCAAAAGAAATTTTAGAGAGAGAGAGAGAGTTTTGAAACGTGGAATTCGGAAATTAATCAAATCCACAAAGATGAATCCCATGAATGCACCACTCCATGCTAAGCTTTGCACTAAAAATTGACCTCGGCCAGACCACAAGAAAAGATACTTCGAGTAAACCAATTGCCGAATTGTTTTAAGAAATTGAAGCGCCTCTAAGTGCTCATGTGAAACCAAATTAATTTTCGAGCAATGGACATAATTTGCGATAGAAGGAAGATAAACAAAATCGTAATCATCAACACCAAGAAAATCAATATGTTCCACTACCGTCGACTGTGACTCTTCTACCATAACCTCATCCGCCAAGTTTGGTTTCTCAACTAATTCCTCCTCAACAAAGTCTTGGTTCCTAAAAATAAGAGACTCACTCTCAAACCCATACTTCCTATCCTGCTCGTCCATTAAGGATTGCAAATAATCAATCTCAGCGTCCCACTCCTCAGCAGTGGGAGATTTTTCTGTTGGACCATCACACGGAGGGCAGTGAGCTCCTCGTTCTCTAGATTCATAGGAGCGCAAAAGGAAAACGTAGGCAGCGCGGATCAATAGTGGGAGATACAAGAGAGGGGGTTCGTTTTTCTCTTTGGGCTTAAGTGGGGAACACTGGGTAGTGAGCTCCGCATTCCCTCTAAACTCGGAGAACTGTTGTAAGCCCAAGTCAACCTCCTCTACATCGTTAGATAAACCTACTTCCTCTTCCTTAGGAGTAAACTCCTCATTCCCTCCAAACTCGGAAGGTTCCTCCAAACGATCATCAACCCGTCCCTCAATAAAAAGTGGGTCGACTTCCTCGCTGGTATTGACCTGAGGCGGAGAGGGAAATGTCTCCCACTCTTGTTGGATTTGTCCCACTGCCTCCGTGAGTTGAGTCAACTGGGACCTAAGGTTCCCAATTGCTTGGGTGGTTTCCGGGGTGAAGGTCATCTGCGATCGCACAAGAGTCTGTACCCTCTCCTCAAGCTTCTCATCATGAGGGGGATAAGTCAGCTCTGGGGATGGGCCAGTAGAATAAGGATCAAACCCTTGCGGGTCTTGGAAAAGGGAGCCAAATTGGGTCATGTGGTCCTGGGCAGGTTCGAATGACTGTATTTCTTGCAGAGGCAAAGGCAGTGCCAGTGGTGGCACTGGGGGTTCGGAATACCACCATGAAAAAGATGGGTGGTGGGACCACCCTAGATTGTACGTATTTGGATATGGATCCCACCGCTGATTAATAACACTCACCCTAGCCTGATTATTCCGATAAGCTTCCTTGAGTGCATAAAAAGCGGAGCAGGTATAAACAGGATGCCCCCAACACTCACACATCTCACAGAATTCTTCCATTCTCACCTCGTTCACCCAATTGTTTCCTTATTACTTTTTTTTTTTTTGACTCGACTCAAGACACAAAATACTTATCACTCGACTGACTCTAGATGACTCAACCTAGAAACAAAAAGATGCTAAAAACAAAAGACACTTTTTTTTTTTATAGACTCACATAAAAACACAAAGATACTAACCCGACCCGACTTCTTTGAACACACGTTGCCGTCCCCGGCAACGGCGCCAAAAATGCTTGACCGACCAGGTGACTAAAAATAAGACGCGTCCCAAGCGTAGGACTCTTGACCGACGTAGCATAATATCCGGAAGTACCGGAGTCGAATCCACAGAGACGGACGAACGTGTGCAGGACTCAAAGATGACGAGTTCACAGTTTATCTTGGCTCTTAGGTAGCCACCCCTTGTTCAATGAGATTAATTTACTAACTAAATTACAAAACTAAATTAACTAAATATGAATTTAAAAGGAGAGTACAGCCATGGGAACCCAGCGTCCGCGACTAGCCTAACCAATGTTTACTCGGGCCACAATTATTCAATTTATTGATTTTAGAATAAGAAAAAGGATCCCTAACAAATGTGCACCACCTGTCACCAGATTCCGTGCGCATTCGAATTCCGGCGATGCCTGGGTTTTCTTTGTTAGAAGAGTTTTCGTCTTCTAAAATTGCTTAAAAACTGAATTAATTCGATCCCGAGGTAGAACATTAATCAAACTAGCCACGGAGCGCCTTCGCCCCGAGGCCGCACTCTATGAAATTACTCACTCATGCTTTCAACGGACGCAACAAACATATGTTTAGAACTAAACATAAAATACGAAGGAAGAACAAGAATTTAAAGCTGGAAAACCTGAAGAACTTGGATTAAAACTTGAATCTCCAAATTAATCCTGAGAGCAGCCGCCAAAGTTAAGAAAAATAAAACCTAAATTATGAATGTCCACCTCTTGTTCAAGCTAAAAGATAAGTATTTATACTAATCCCTAATTTCTAATTAAAATCCGAGACATAATAGGATTATCCTCTGCGGAAGACCGAAACGCTGCCATTCACTGGCCAAGATAAGCACTTAGTAGGGCTACACCAAAAGTGGTGTAGCCCTACCTAACCCATTAAGAGCAAAGTCAAGCCCGCGGTAGCGCTACACCACTTTTGGTGTAGCGCTACACCACTTTTGGTGTAGCGCTACAAAACCCATTAAGAGCCGTTTGACCCTTGACTCCGCGAAGTTGACCGTTGACCCTTAACTCCGCGGTAGCGCTACACCACTTTAGGTGTAGCGCTACCCAAGCTTCTATTCAGTTATTTTGCTCTCTTGTGCCACTCTTGAGCACTCTACCAAATCTCCTGTAGCGCTCACGACGGTCCAAATTGCTTTCCTCGAGAAATTAGCTCCGACACTTAGTCTCTACGGCCTCCCATGCTATCACGGTCTTCAAGTCTCTATAATCCAATCTTGGCGCTAAAACAGCCTTATTTTCCTAAAAATTAACAAAAACACCAAAACATACCAAAACAACGCATCAAGTGGAAAATAGGGAATAAATTAGATTACAACGTGTTAAAACTACCCTATTTAGGCACTTATATCTACGATATTGCGTGCCTATCATACCTCTTTTCAAAGATTAACAAAATCTATTCTTTTTCCTGTTCAAAAGAAGACGTTGATATCGAATATAATCCATATGTATATATACTCCCATGGTCATCGTAAAAAAGCGTTGCTTGTTTGAAAAGATATTAATCCCTAACCTCGTGTTTATACCCATATCGAGCAACCCATTATCTAATTCTAGACTAGTAGTTAGTGACATCACATGCACCCATGATCTATGTTGTATGTAGCATGACACCGACACGGATACGGACACTGACACGGATACGGACACAGGACATGTGAATTCTAAAAAATGGATACGGATACGGTAGGGGACACGGCAAAAATAAATAAATAATTAAATAATTATATGTATAAACAAATCATATATGCATGCAATAATAATATATATACATAGATATATACAATTTTCTTTTGATATGTAAGATATCTACACACATAATGTAAGATATACATCCTCAATGGAAATATATATACCAGTACATACATACATATATATACATATACACAATGATAGAGTGTGTATACGGGGGACACGCGTGTCCATGCCATGTCCCCCGAGTGTCCCCCTCCAAAAAAAATTTAATTTAAGGGACACGCCACGTGGGGTGTCCAATACGTGTCCCCGCGTGGGACACGCGTGTCGCCGTGTTCCCGTGTCCAATACGTGGACACGGCGACCTCTAGATGTGTCGATGCTTCATAAATCAACATATATACGTGTCTCTCGTAAAGCTGGGCTCGTTCACTGGGCTCCCATGTATGCAAATCATCCCTAACTGGGCTCCATATGGTTGCTTTACTTTTCTTCCACGTCAACATGTTGGTTGTTAGATTTTGACAAGTGTAAAACTGACCCACCCTGCTTAGCTCGGCTAAGTAGTGTGTCGGCCTCGAATGGTCTGCTCGGCCTGTCATCTCCAAATATTGTGGATCTTCGGATCCGTGTCTTAAACAAAGACTTGTAGGTAAGTTGAGACTCTCTCAGATTACCTAAACTCCTACAGTGATAAATACAAACAATCCAACCCTTGTCAGAACTCCATCTCCGACAGGATAGGAGGACTACGGGTCACTAGACCTCTTTGAGTGTCATCAACACCTAACGATTCTAGCACTTCAATCCTAAAGGGACTCTATCTCCTAAATCGTCTATATAATCAGTCATCATCTGATGAGGACAAGTAACATAACTCTTGCACTCCATTTTATTTGAGCTCACTCTACTTTCTCGACGATTATACTAGCTTAGGCATTGGACCTAGGGGTATTGGCCGGCACCACATTAGTGTGAAGTTCTCCCTTGCAAGTGACCCAAATTGAGCACACCTAGAAACGATTCAGCAAATCTCTTGGAGGATTTCAACTTAAAACCAATTAATCAAGTTTGGGTGGCTAAGGTGAGAGAAGTGAAGAATTAACTCGAGCGGATACATGTGGAGATGCGGATTGATGAGGTGAAGAATTGACTCGAGCGGAAACTCAACCACATGAGGTGACGTCACCCAACACCTAGCTTTGACACAATGTTAGATCTCTTGGAGGACTCGAACCTAAAACCAATTAGATATCTTGGAGGACTTGAACCTAAAACCAATTGGCATAGGTGAAATAACATCTAGATTATATTAACCAAGCTTGGGAGATTAAAGTGAGCGATGTGAGAGAAAGTTTGACATCTAAAATAATTATAAGAGGTTAGTTTGGTAATCAATTAAGGCTCCTAACTTGAAGGAATTTGCTCTCTTCTGTAATAGATTCAAAATTCTCAGGTGCTTTCGTTAGTGAACGGGTGGAAGAGAGGTCCGACCTTGACTTGAACACCTGAGTCATCATAAAAAAATAAAATAAAATAAAAAATTTGATTCTACATTTCTCGAACCTACAATGTCATTTTCGCAGTTCCCTGCACATCTAATATTCCAAATTGCTTCGTCTATAACCTTTGCCTGGTCTTACTCCATATTAAAATATCGACTGTGGTGAGAATTGGCCCCCTGATGACACTGATGCTATTTGACTTTCCTTAGTACTGTCCAGAACCAAATGGAATATTATGAATTATTTTAAAAAATATCAAGGCCTTTTTTTTTTTATCCGGCCTTGTTTCCTAAACGATAAAATCAAGACATGATAAAATCAACACTTGATTTTATCCAATGAGGAAAAGGTTTGATAAAATCTAAATTTTTTGCAATGTTAATTTTATCAAATCTTGATTTTATCCCGATATTATCGTTTGGGCAACAAGGCCTAAATCATGGGCAGTTGATTTAACGGCATTTTGAAACTGGAAAATCTGATCAAGTCTTTCTCGGGTGAAGAACAAGAGAGGATTCACTATGAATAGGGAGAAATACACGAAGCCGGCTATATCCGTAACTCTCAGCTGAAACACCCAACAGTTATCTAAGGGCAAATCTCTAAGGAATGACCTACAGAACATTAAACGTCTCAAGAACACGAAAGAGACACACAAAAAACCCTAATATCTAAACCCAGGAATTATAGACTACCGATGGAACAACCAAGAAACCCTAACATAAGAAACCCTAACATACTACAGGGAACTCGCCCGAGCGACCCTGAATCCTACCTGGGTGACTTTTTCCAGAAACAAATCCCCAGTCCAAATTTCCAACGTACTGCTCGTGCCAAACTTCTTTGCATTTTTCGAACGTCATTTCAAGGCACGAACTTCAACATTAATATTTCATTGATTTAAAATTCGTTTGAGATTTTTTTTTTTACATAACCGAATTTCCAAGTTCAATTTTTTTATACGAGCTCATTTACTTTTAAATCGAATTCAAACGAGTCACTCGTTTGTTTAGTTTATGATCAATGTTTAAGAAGTTCAAATAACTCGAAATCGGCTTAATTATTTATTGCTCTTAGCTAGGTATTAGAGATCAACCCACCACTTAAACGTTTGAAATCAGCTTCACCTCTTTTATTAGAGTAAGTTTTGAAAGAGTTTTATTATATATATATATTTGGAGTCCCAAAAGGCAACGAAGTCAAAAATAGCAAACTTTTGGCTCAACTAAGTCCCCTGGACATGGTCAACATTTCCGGCCATAGTTCATCCAATTCTCCTTTTCGGACGGTGGCTCTACTGCATTTATACTACGTAACTCTATCATCATAAAACCAATCTAGAACCCTACTGGTCAAAGATTTTGGGCCCGATCAGTAAACCTCAGAAATCTTCCACGCGTTATAATATACAGTTACGGCCCGTTTGGATGAAGTATTAGTTTGAGAGGAATTAAATAGTAATGGATGATAAAATAGTCGGGGTGATTAAATAAGAAGGGTGGGCCCACAGTGAAGAAGGGAGGATTAAATAGTCCATGGTTTGGATGAGGGATGAAAAGAGAGGGATAAGGAGGGTGGATGATGTAAAAACCTATTAAACGGCTATTTTACCCTTGTCAATGCCCATGCATTTAAATAATTATATAATACAAAAAATGATTTTTTTTTATTTTGCCAAAATTTAACCAAACTGCTACTATGGTAAATATTTTAACTACTTCAATTTTTGTTTGCCATAATTGGCCAAACTCCTAATCACGATTTTATTAGCTAAGCAATTTTTTTTTTTTTATGTACATATCATCGAAACATGTTCGTTAATTTTTAATACAATTCTTTCTTTTTTTTCATTGTTCCTAGTCAAACAATAGCACCAGTTTTTTTCCTTCTTAGCATACTCAGATTGATAACCTAAATAGTTGATAGCAACTTTGAATTCAAATTTTTTTTCTCTATCACGGCTGAGGCAGGATTTTGGTCCGAAATTGGAATTAAGGAGGGTAGGAAGGTAAAAAGGGGAGGATGAGAGGCCGGACTAAAAACATGGGCTAAACTCCTCATCCCCTCGGCTATTTAGCCGGGGTCCCTTGTACATCATCCAAACGACCCCTTACAAGCTACTCCAGATGAGATTTTGTGGCTTCACATATAAAATTTTGTAGTTAGAGATATGAAAGGGCGTATAGTATGCACCCTATACGGATGGACGGCCGAGATTGCGCCACATACGTGTTTGGGATTCTGTGTCATCTTTGACCATTGACCATATGCGATAGTGTGTATATTGATATGAGAGTTTGTGAACTTAAATATTTATTGTTGTGATTACCGATATAACAGTTTATAGACTAAATATGAGATTTGGTGTTCCAATATGAGATTTTGTGACGGATCAAATATTTATTGTTGTGATTAACGATATAAAAGTTTGTGAGACTAGATATGAGATTTGGTATTCCAATATGAGATTTTATAACTATTCGTATGAGGTCCACACCAAGTCTGCATGCACGGTTCCAATATGAGAGTCAAGCTACAATGTGCACTTACTCAATATGAGATTTTGTGGCTCTAAATATGAGATTTTGTGGCTGGAGATATGAAGTGCATAGGGTATGCACACTCATATGAATAGTCTCAAAATCTCATATATTTCCAGAAAATCTCATATTTGGAGCCACACAATCTCATATTTGGACCCATTCGGATTGCTACAGTAACTGCTACAGTACTGCTACAGTGCCACAATCTCATATTTGGTGCCACAAAATCTCATATTTTGGAGCCACAAAATCTCATATTTGGTGCCACAAAATCTCATATTTTGAGTCACAAAATCTCATATTTGGTGCCACAAAATCTCATATTTGGAGTCACAAAATCTCATATAGTCAATGGTCAAAGGTGGCACAAATCCCCACACGTCATACGTGGCGCAATCTCGGCCATCCATCCGTATGGGGTGCATACCGTATGCCATATCATATTTGGAGCCACAAAATCTCATACGAAACTCAAATTTAAAGCCACAAAATCTCATATAGGGGGGGTGTGCATTGTAGCATCCCTCCCAATATGATATTGTGGCTCCAAATATGAGATTTTGTAACTATTCGTATGAGGGTGCATACCGTACGTTCTTTCGTACCACTAGCTACAAAATCTCACATGGAATAAAATGTAGGGGGTGTGTCGCGTAGCGTTTCCCCTACGGGCAGTTAATACAAGTGCTTCTGATTCTTGAAGTAAACTTCGCTTTCAAAGAAAATTGACAAGGTTTTTGTTTTGATGAATTTCGGACTGGCTTTTCTTTTTCTTTTTCTTTTCTTTTCTTCCCTAGTTGATACGTAAAACTGGACACGTAAATGTAATAATTAAAACTAATGTAGTGTACGTAAACGAATCCAAATGTAAAAGTGTTCCTAAACTGGCGGATTATTTAATGGAAAACTCTGTGGTATACTCCTCTAAAATGGGCGTACCATACAGCCCCTTTACGTATATTTTTTTTGTATTTTCATATATGATTTTAGAGCATCAATATCAAGGGCATCAAATCCCTTAAAAGCTAAATTTGATGAGTGAAATACAACAAAACTCTCCAAAATCAGGCTTAAGAAATATTTGGCAAATTTGCAAAACTTGTAACTTTGCTACAGTGATGCCACAATTTTGTTAATACACTGTTCACTCACTTTCTTTTCTTTATTCATTTTTTACGTGTGGTTTCCGGCTCTAGTGACACAAACAACTCCTCCCCGAAGAGGGAAGTTGTACTTCACTGACAAAAGCAACTCCTCCCCAGGCGGGAGTTAATATTTTAGGGAAATTTTTTTTTTTATGGATTTAAGGAGAATACTTTAATATAGTAAAGTTAGGATAGAAAGCCTGATTTTGGGAATTTTTGAAAAGTAACTTGCTAAATTTATAAAAGGTGTTTTTGAGGTTAAATTTGGTGTAAAATTTGGTACTCCTGATAAGGATGCTTGTTTAGTTTGGGTCTTGAGACATAAATTTAAATTTTTTATCCCTATTTCCCTTCAATCATTATCCCTATTTTCAATCATTAACTTATATTTCCAATGTTTTCTCTCTCTATCTCTCTCCAATCATTATCCATATTTCTCTCTCCACCCAAAACGCAAACCAAACAAGATCTTAATATTTTTGGCCAAGTTACAAATTGTTATAGATTCACTATTCACATGACTATCTATAGTAACCTTGTTACGCATGATTTTGGTATTTGTTACGACCCGTTATGCGTTTATTAAAAAAAAAACATTCGACCTTTTCACATTACTGTTTATGGAAATTTATCCAAAGATACGGAACAATCACCAAAATCGTGCGTAGCAAGTACTAAAAATCTATGTAATGGGATGTTCAATGCACCCCTTTTCAATTTTCCGCTTCACCAAAAAAAAAAAAAAAATGCACCCCTTTTCAAGAGGGCATACTATAGCACCTCCCCTTAATCAACGAAGCCTTTGAGAAGAGAAAAAAAAAAATTAACGATTTTGGCCACTAAAGTACCGGTAGGGATTAAAACGATTTTGGCCACTAAAGGACCGGCGGGGAAGGACGGGTTGGGAGGCCTGTAATGAGCTCACTACATCCCTGTAGTGAGTAGTCACGTCCATCCGTTCGGCAATTTACTGCTCCTATTAAATGTAATTATCATATATGTAAGACAATTATATTTTATGTAAGATAATTCGGACCGTTGATTGTCAAACGGATGACTGTGATTGCTCACTACAAAAGTGTAGTGATTAAGCTCACTTCAGGCACCCCAAAGTTCTAACGTTGATTTCTCGCCAAAGACAGTTTTTGACTAATATTGCTATGTTTGCAGATCCCCAATATATTTAATTCTTCGGGACACAAGAAATAATTTGTTTCAGATTTTTATAGGCAAAACGACAGATAACAAATTGTGAATTGTGAAACTAATTCAAAATATGGTATTCCAGTGAAGGCGAATTGACGTGGATCAAGGTCCATTTCTGTGGAAGAATAATGTTATAGACACAGTTGTATTTAGACTTTTCAATGTACATGTACCTCGTAACATGAATGTGGAGCTCACACGGATCGAATGACTCCCAACATATATATATATTTGCTCATATTGCACCCAGACATTTGTGTGTAAATCAATATTTTGTACCGTCCGTGGTGTTGCAGTACTCCCACGTGGTTTGCACTATATGTCTTTTACATGCTTCACACATGTTCTTCCAAACTTTTATTTTATGGCAAGACCGAAAAGGGGATAAAATAAAAATACTCACATAGGTTCGAATTCGTAGGGGTGAGAATGGCATGATTGATTAAATTATATCCTACATAAAAAAATTGATCCCACTTGCATCGAGATCTTTGTTGGGAGTTAGTCTGATGCGTCCACCCCGCCCTCACTTCCGCTGCGCCGGCGTGCACAAGATTCAATCTTCTGGGGATTATTCATAGAGTCCATCACATTCGTTGGGCCCAATATACATTAAATGATCTATATCCACTTAAAAGGCTAAGCCTTGTAAGTGGTGAGTCATTCAATTGTATATTAAGGTCCAACCATCTTTATATTTTTTCAATGTGGGACTTAACCTTCACACATGTTCCAACAAATCTCTCCCTCATGTGTGAACCGTTCATTGAGCCTTGTCCATTTCTTTGCATCCAAGCTCCCCCTTGATTCTAATCTACTACTCTCAACCCAATCTTCCAAACTAAACTTATTCTGCACCAACTCCAACGATTCAAATTCATCCATCGAATTCTCTATTGAGAGCCAACATGCTCATTCACTGGCACCATGCTCCCCGACGGGTCAACGTGCAACACGTGTTCCATTCGCTTGCATCACCTGGCAACGGGCACACCGCATTACTTGCACTGTTGAATTTTTCTGTTTCCATCACTTGGAGTTCACCATGCAAGCCTATTCATGGCACGCCAAGAGTCTGCCCATAGATCGTCAGCCATTGGCTCTGATACTCCTTATTGTAAAACGCACGTTATGAATACGACTAAGTTAGCAGAAAGCAAACAAAACAAGCAATCACACGAGTCAAAAGATTTACGTGGTTCCCTCAAGATTGAGGTACGTCCATGGGTGAGGGGAGAGAGAGTTCACTATCAATGGTGAAGAAGAGATACGAAGAGCCAGTTATGATCCGTAACTCTGGAGATGCCACAATATGAGAGATAGCTAAAGGATTACCCAAAGCCTCTATTTATAAGAAACCTAATCAATAGGAAATCCTAAACACAATAGGAAATCCTAAACGCAATTGGAATTCTCCAAAAAAGGAAAATTTAAGGCGCAATTCCAACAATTCTCCACCTTGACTTGAATTCCACTGAACCCAAATCACTAATTATAGCAACCCTCTTCTGCCTCTGCCTCGCCACACTACCCCCAAGGGGCGATCAACTGCAAATACCAATCGAGTCCAAGCAATGCTTGAACTTAGCAATCGGAACCAGTTTAGTCAACATGTCTGCTGGGTTATCCGTCGGTCCCACTTTCTTCACGTCAACTTGCTTCTGTGAGATGATCTCTCAAACAAAGTGATACCTGACATCAATATGCTTGGTCCGTTCATGATACATCAGCTTTTTAGTAAGATGTATAGCACTCTGTGAGTCACAAACTACTGAAGTGACCCTTTGTGCAACACCAAGCTCACAAAGAATTCCCCTCATCCACAATACCTCATTTACAGCTTCGGCAATGGCCATATACTCCACTTCCCTTGAGACAGCACGACCGTAGCCTGCAAAGTTGCTTTCCAACTAATGGCACTTCCAGATAAAATGAACACATAACCTGTCAGAGACCTCCTTTTATCATGGTCACCGACAAAATTCGAATCAACATATCCAACTACTGGATTACCCGGATTAGAAACCCCATACAAAAGACTCATATCTGCAGTACCTCTCAAATACCGAAGTATCCACTTCACAGCCTCCCAATGTGCCTTTCCTAGTTGCCCCATATAGCAACTAACGACACTAACTGCATGTGAAATATCGGGACGAGTACATACCATGGTGTACATAAGGCTCCCAACTGTGGTCAAATATGGAACCTGAGACATATATTTCTCCTCGTCCTCCAACTGTGGTGACAATTCTACTAAAAGTCAAAAGTGTGCAGCCAAAGGGGTACTGACTGGCTTCGAGTTCTGCCTAGCAAAGCGCCCCAGCACTTTGAGAACATGTGACTTCTGATTCAAGAACAACTTGTCATCTACTCGATTTCTACTAATCTCCATAACCAAAATCCGTTTTGTTGCACCCAAAACCTTCATCTCGAATTCACCACCCAACTGCTGTTTCAACCTGTTGATTTCTGATACACCTTTGGCAGCAATAAGCATATCATCAACATACAACAATAGATAAATAAATGAACCATCTAGAAGTCTTCGAAAATACACACAACTGTCATATTCACTCCTAGAATATGATTGGCTTATCATAAATGTATCAAACCGCTTATACCACTGCCTAGGAGACCATTTTAAGCCATATAAAGACTTACGAAGCAAGCACATATAATCTTCCTTACCAGAAACAACAAATCCCTCCGGTTGACACATATAAATCTATTCCTCAAGCTCCCCATGCAAAAACGCTGTTTTGACATCAAGTTGCTCTAACTCAAGGTCATAACATGCAACAATAGCAAGTAAAGTGCGAATGGAACTGTGCTTTACAACTGGTGAAAATACCTCATTGTAGTCAACACCTTCTTTCTGACTGAAGTCTTTCGCCACTAACCGAGCTTTGAACCGTGCTCTTCAACCCCTAGAATACTTGGCTTGCACTTGAAAGATCCACTTGCACCCAACAATCCTCCTATTTTTCAGCGTTTCCATCAACTCCCATGTTTGGTTCTTCCGAAGAGACTCAATCTCCTCACTCATAGCAACACACCACTGCGCACACTCATTGCTCGAAACAGCTTCTGTATAGCTAGAAGGCTCATCATACTCCACTGTTTCAGCAATATGCCACCATCTCAGAATAAGCCGAATACCTTTCAGGAGGCCGAATCTCCCTCCTTGGCCTAGCTTTAGCAATAACACGTGGTTGCTCTACTTGTACATCATCATTTGTGTCTGAACTCTTAAACTCCTCTTCAATTGGCTGATCACTGTCATTCTTCCCTGAGCCAGAAGATTCACATAACAACTCACACCTGCTTTGGAACCCTCGGTTCCTCAACTGCATCTTCAACCTCAAACGGAGTCTTACACTCAATAGCAGTTGACGGAGACCTGTTCACCAAATAGCATACTATGGAAACAACTTTAGCCCAAAACTCTTTGCCCAACCCGGTATTGGACAACATATAACGCGCCTTCTCCAAAAGAGTCTTGTTCATTCGTTCAGCCACACCGTTCTGCTAAGGGATCAATATGTGATGCCTCACAATGCCCTCATCACTGCAAAACTCTGCAGGACCCCAAAGATCCGAGTGAAAATAATCCACCGTGCCTTTAGTGCGATGAACAGTTGTACTAAATTTGACCCTGCACAGCTTGCCGTAGACACAATGCTCGCAAAAATTCAGTTTCTCAATTTTCTGGCCACATAGTAAACCCTGCTTGCTCAAAACTGTCATCCCTCTCTCGCTCATATGCCCAATGCACATATGCCATAAACAGTCAAGTCTGAATTTGACACCTTTGATGAGGCAACCGTTGCTGCAGCACCGGTAACTGTACTGCATTAAAGTATATAAAGGTTCCCACGCTGTCGACCCTTCATCAGTACCAATGCGCTTTTCGAGACCTTTAAAACTTCACCTTCACTAAAGAATTTATAAACAAGAGAATCAAAAGCACCCAAGGAGATAAGATTCTTCTTCAAATCCGGAACATGTCGAACCACAGATAAAGTCCTAACAACACCATCATGCATCTTGAGCTGAATCATTCCAACACCAACAGTCTTATAGGCCATGTTGTTGCCCATCAAAACTAGGGGTGTCAACGGTCCGGTTTGGTCCGGATTGGTATGAATCCGAGGACCGAACCAAAAGTCTACGGTTCAATGTAAGACAATCCGTGTCCAAACCAAAAGTCTACGGTCCGGTTCCGAAACAATCAAAAAAATCACGGTTCGGTTCACGGTTTATCCACGGATTATTACATTTCACAAAATAAAAAAACATATTCCACATTCCACATTCACATTCTAAATGTAACTTTTGGAACCCATTCTCATTCCCACGAAAACCTTCACCTCAACAAACAGAAAAGGTAATTCATCCATGAGACAAATCCTAACCAAAGCATCTCTACAAGCCTTCTGGTTAAATTTTCAAAGCCCAAGTCCATTTTCAAATTCTCCTTTTACTTGAACAAATGATGCTAGTGTTTTCTGTCTCTTAAGTTTCTGATTCTCTGGATTTTTTAGGCAATTTACTTTGTCTTTCTTCAAGGTACTAGTCCCATTCCCACTCAACCATTTATATATATAAGAATAATATATATATATATATATATATATATATATATATATATATATATATATATATATATATATATATATATATATATATATATATTATATATTTTTAATTGATTAAATTCTCACGGTCCGGTTCGGTTTATCCACGGTTCTTTTATGAAAATCCATGGACCGAACCGCGAAGCACGGTTTTCTAATTTTTCAATCCGTGTCCAGACCATTAATCCACGGACCCAATCCAAAACCTACGGTTCGGTTCGGTCCGGTTCGGATTCGCGGTTCGCGGGTTTTTTTTGACAGCCCTAATCAAAACTATACCACCATTGACCGCCTCATAAGTAGTAAACCACTTTTTATTCTGGCACATGTGGTATGAACATCCAGAATCCACTCGTTGTCAGAATGGGAATTACCCGTTGTAACTGATAACACTGTATCCAGCAACTCCAGCAATATCTTTACCCCCTTTCTGGTTCTCATTTTCCTTCTCTTTGAGTTTTAAACAGTCAACTTTCCGGTGCCCGGGTTTCTTGCAAAAATTACACTTCCCCTTCTTCTTTATCACTGACTTGGATCTACCCCTATTACTCGACTCCTCCCTTTCTGTTGTTCTTCCCCTAGCAATCAAACCCTCCGCAAGCGCATCACCCTCACCCGACACCTTTTTCCTCAATTTTTTTGAATAAAGGTTGGACTTAACATCTTCCATAGAAATTGTGTCTTTGCCATACAATAGGGTGGTAACAAAATGCTCATATGAAGGTGGTAAAGAACATAACAAAATTAGGGTTTGGTCCTCATCCTCAATTTTACTATCAATGTTTTTCAGATCCATAGTAATACGATTAAACTCGTCTAAGTGATCTTTAACAGGTGTACCTTCAAGCATTCGAAACTTATAAAGACGTTGTTTAAGATACAACCTGTTCGTAAGTGACTTCGTCATATATATGCCTTCTAACTTCAGCCAAATACCCGTTGCTGAAGTTACTTCTTCCACCTCGCGAAGAACATCGTCTGCCAGACTCAACTGAATAGAACTCAGAGCTTTGGCATCCATGTCTTCCCAATTCTCTGGACTAACCCCGGACTTCGCCAATCCTAACAAAGCCTTGTGCAATCCCTGTTGGGTTAACAGAGGCTTCATCGGAAACGAAACCCTTTACTCTCCAAAGACTGAAACTGCTGCTCTGCCCATCAAATTTCGTGATCTCAAACTTAGCCGCTATAACCACAATCGGAAACGAAACCCTAGTTTTTCAACCAGAAGCTCTGATACCACTTGTTAGGAGTTAGTCCGATACATCGATCCCCCGCCATCACTTCCGCTGCGCTGGCGTGCACAAGGCCCAAACTTCTGGGGAGTATCTACGGAGTCCACCACATTCATTGGACCCAATATACATTAAATGACCCATATCCACTTAAAAGGCTAAACCTTGTAAGTGGTGAATCATCCAATTGTATATTAAGGTCCAACCATCTTTATATTTTTCCAATGTGGGACTTAACCTTCACAAATGTTCCAAAAATCTTGACAACCAAATCGATCCGTGAAACTCCGAAACAATCCACAATATTTAGCTAAGGTTCGGTTCCAATTTTAGACTATGATTCATTTCAAGTTAAAATACCATGATCACAAATCAGTTATAACGTTAATTAAGTAGTAAAAACTACTCCCATCCAAACCTATTCTTCAAGCAGTTCTACTAGAAGTTGCCAACAGCTGAGGGTGAATTTCCGTTACGATATTTTTGGTATTTTTTTCTCATAAGTTAATCTACTCATATACATTAACTTATTTGATAATTTGTAGTACAAAAACACTAAAAATACCAATTGGGAGAGCAAATCCGCTCTCGCACAACAAGGAAATCTAAAATAATTGGGAAACATGAATAATAACCTAGACTATATAGGAAGCACAATAATAAAACCTTAATAACATGGTAACATAATATTTCTTAATAGCGGGCTATGTTCGAACTAAACGAGAGTAAGGCTTTCTGAAAATTGGATCGATCAGAATAAAACCAGAATGATTGACACAAATTTATGAACCAATTAATATGATTTGCGTATTTAGGGCCTATTTGGTAATTTCATTTTCACATTTTCGCATTCATGTTGTAAAATACATTCTACACATATCTCTCAAACACTCCTACCAGATTCAAAATAAATTCTCCCCGTAATCCAAAAAGTTGAAAAAGAAAAGCTGAAAATGAGGCTGTCAAACGAGGAAATGACTACAATACACACCCCTTATTTGAGTGTACCATATGCACCTATTGTATGGTCCAGATTGTGCCACCTCATCGACAATCGTAACATTTTTTAGTTTTTCATAACTTTTCAGCAATATGATTCATAACATTTTCTATGATTCGTAAGATTTTGGTGTGTCTCGTAACTTTTACAAAAAAAAATTCGTAACCTTTACAAAAAAATTCGTAACTTTTCCAAGAAATTCGTAACTTTTCGCAAAAAATCGTAACTTTTACAGGGGTGTGTATCATACACACCCAAATAAGAGGTGTGTATTGTAGCCTTTTCCGTCAAACGAGGACCAAATTACACTACAGGAACCCGAAAACTCAAATCGATCAATTCCTGAACTAGTTCAAAATAGATGATCTATCCTTTCACTAGTGTCTGGAAGTTGCCAATTATAATTGTTGACGATGGGATGATGGAAAAACACGCAAGCTTAAGGGTTACAGTGATTGATGTATCTTGTCTTAGTTATTAAGATAAATAATCAAATTTGGGGTAGAATAGGTAGGCAGTGACTATATACTATTAATTAAGATTATATGTTCCGTATAGAAATGGAAATATAAAATGGTGGAAGGAACCCGTCAATGGTTCCAAGGTCGAAGCATGACAATGACTCGAGGAGATTAGTAAGTTCCAGATCTCACCATTTGTCATGATTACCCTGGCAATTTTTGTTTTTATTTTTGGTGTTTTTTCCCTTTATTTTTTACCTTTTGCTAGATTATTGTCAAATGTTAAGTACTCATTATTCGTCTCAACGAATGGAGTCATAAAAAGTAAAAATTTCGATCAAAAGCAAACAAGAAAATTTATTATAAAGATGAAAAGATTTTGAAGCACTTGTCTTTTTCATATTTGGTGTTGTCTTGTCTAAATATTTTATTAAAGATGAAAAACTATGATCCAAACTTTTTTTTTTCAATAAAGACAAAAATAAGTCAAAAATTCACATTTTTTTGTCTTACTTTCGATTTTATTCAGAAAATTAAGAATTCCAATCATAATTTTTTACTTTAGCAATTGCTCTCGTCGAGACAAACTAATAATACACAAAAACTCGATACAAAATTAACTACCGAGAAAAAAATTAAATAAAGACGAAAAAATAAGTATAGTGACTTGCCCTATATCGCTCGTCTAAGTTACTCAAGAATGTAATTTCTCGACAATTTACGGCCAAATGTCTCCTTAAATTTCTTCGGTTGTTTATATGTCTTAACAGCGTGTTGAGAGAATCGTCATCCATGGAACTGCCGTGACACAGTAGCAAATCGAAGTGATACATTGATCACGAACATCGGACATGTCGAAGCAATCTCTGTCTAGATGTATCCTTCATTTATTTTGGTTTTGTCTTATGTTCTTCTCGTTTATATTATGTCTTTTCTTTCGTTGATGTCGTTTGTATGCCGTAGGTTGTAATAGCCAATTTATAAACTGGAATTCTCTCTCTTTTGCAAAAAAAAAAGAGGTTACGCTTTGTAGTTTTAGGAAAGCTTGGTCTACTTTTATTTGAGTGGGAGAACTTTTGCTCCCGATTTGGAGTATCTCTTTTGATCATTTTTTTTTTTATGTGAACGAAGGAACATTTATTGGAAAAAGGACAGAAAAAAGGAATGGAACTGAAAAATCTGATTTCTTAAAAAGAGTTTTGATCCCTGAATTCTCACGTCAATCCCCATATATGGACCCCATCCCTCATTTGGGACAGGAATATGGAGGATAAAAAACAAAGTCCCGTTGAAGATCGGGACAAGAAGAGGACAGAGAAGGAGTTCTGGGATTGGAGACAGAGATAGTACTATCCGGTCACCGTCTGTCTCCATGGCCAACACTAGCCGTTTGCGTCACTAAGGGCCGCCAGGGACTTGGAATTGAAAATGAGAGAAAAAAACCAAAGTATATTAAGTAACCAAAGATCGATATACAATTTACAGTAATACACGTGAGGATGTCTGGATGTGTTAGTACATTAATTAATTGGAAAGCAAAGTAAAGGATTAAAAAAAAATTGCACCCGTTGAGTCGTCTTAACTTTAATTCATAATATTTTGACATAAATTCATAACATTGCTATATGTTATGACTTTTTATCTTGATCTGATGGTATTTTAATTTATTTTTTTATATGTAACATTGATCTCAATTAGTTTTATTTAATAAATTTTTCAAAATAAAATAAAATTGAAATTCAAAATTTAGACAAAATTTTAAGTTGCACGATAGCTCAAACGAAAGGGATGTTTGGGACGTAGGGAGTACATATTTACTTTCTTTGACTCTTCAATACTTGAAACACACATTGAATATTGTATGGTATGATCCACATGGTCTCTATATATTTCTATGCAAATTTCAAATGCCCTGAATATCTAAATGAAGTTTAATCAATTGCCAAGTTGTATCTGCCGGGAGTAAATAATTGACTAATGAATCCTTTTTTTAATAAAAGTGCATAACAATACAACAAGAAGATTGCCCCGTATCTCAGTCCAATGAATCCCTCACCCCCATCCCTGGCCTACTGTTTGTTTTCCGTCTTATATACATAGTATGAAGGAAAATGCAAAGTATCTAAAAAATTATTCAGAATTTGAAATTAGGGGCTCAAATTCACCCCAAATGAAATATGAGCCATTCTAGGCAATTTTGGGTACCTTTTATGGGTATGTAGCAGTCTACTGATATAATCGTTTAATAAGTCAAAAACAAATACTGTGTAGTACTAGGAAACCAAAAATTAAATATTTTACAAGAGAGAGCGAGTGTGAACACATTTACCAAAAGAGAGAGAGGACATTATTTACACCACCGGTGTAAAACCCTCTTTTTCCACCACCTATGTGAGCCCTACTGTGAGTTTATTGTTTTGATCTAAACTGTTCATCTTATAAGGCCCACAGAGTACTGCATTAATTCAAAAAATCAGTTTGACCGGATATCAATAGATATATAAAATTTTGAATTTTGTTTTGCTAAATGGACGATCAAGGACAGTTTAACTTTAAAATCCATTATCATCCATTTTACAAAACCAAATTCAAATTTTAATATACCTATCGATGTCCAATCAAGCTGATTTTTTTTTTTATAGAAATATTGTATTCTGGGGACCTTACAAGATAAATAGTTCAGATAAATAATTAATATACAATGAGGCTCACAAAAGTGATGATGAAGAGGCGGGTTTCATAGCGGTGGTATAGAGAATGTTTTCTTGAAAAAGAGTCCACCCATAAGTACAGTTTTCGCACCAACTAACGCCAACAGGGGGAAAAAACCCAAAAAAAAAAAAACAAAAGGGGTGTAAACATAAGCACAACTTTCACACCAACTAATGCCAACCAGGGGGAAAAAAACCAAAAATTGTATATAACCCCCATAATATCTTCCAAACGCCCAGCAACATCTAGAGTTGCATTTATACTCTCACCAATTTACACAACAACACACACAGACACACATAATGGAAACCAATTCTGTATTAGAGGCGTTGCAACAAAACACGCCCATGGCAGCAGCACTAGTACTCTTGTTGATCATCGTCCCTGTATTGTTCTTGCTCCTTGTATCACGGGTCCACCGTAAACTGCCTTACCCACCGGGCCCAAAAGGCTTTCCGGTGATCGGAAATATGGCGATGATGGACCAGCTAACCCACCGTGGGCTGGCCAATCTTGCCAAGAAATACGGCGGCATATTCCACCTCCGTATGGGGTTCCTCCACATGGTGGGCATCTCATCCCCAGAGGTGGCCCGTCAAGTACTCCAGGTCCAAGACAACATCTTCTCAAACAGGCCAGCCACCATCGCCATCAGCTACCTCACCTACGACAGGGCGGATATGGCGTTCGCCCACTACGGTCCATTCTGGCGCCAGATGCGAAAACTCTGCGTGATGAAGCTGTTCAGCCGGAAGCGAGCGGAGTCGTGGGAGTCGGTCAGGGAAGAGGTGGACTTCATGATCGGAACGGTGGCGTCCAGCGCCGGGTCAGCAGTAAACGTTGGGGAGCTTGTTTTTTCACTGACTCGGAATATCATATATCAGGCGGCGTTCGGGTCGAGCTCGCACGAGGGACAGGACGACTTCATTAAAATATTGCAGGAGTTCTCGAAACTTTTCGGTGCTTTTAATATAGCTGATTTTATTCCAGGGTTGAGTTGGATTGACCCGCAGGGACTCGGGGATAGACTCGCAAAGGCTCGGGCATCACTTGATGGGTTCATTGACTCCATTATCGACGATCATATGCAAAAGCACAAAACAAAGACTAGTACTACTGATCATGAGGAGGAAGCAACAACGGATATGGTGGATGAGCTACTGGCTTTTTTCAGTGATGGTGAAGCAAAAGTCACGGAATCCGATGATTTACAGAACTCAATCAGACTCACCAGAGATAATATCAAAGCCATCATCATGGTAAGACGTCTAACACGCACACACCAACAAAAAAAAAAAAAAAACATGAGAAATTATATTGGCTGTTATGCATCAATTTCTGAGCCTATCATTTTTTGGGGTTTTTTTTATGGTGAAGTTTTGTATTTTTATTTTTTCAATGCTTTCGGAAATTATTTTAACAAAAACATGAGAACGAGCATCTTTGTTTTTTTACTTAATTTGATAGGCGAAAATCAATATTGTCATACTAGCTTAGATTAACCTTTTCTTCGCATTTAATGTTGTTGTGCCATATACCCCGTGAAACAACAGATCTTTGTTTTTATTTAAGTTACATTATAAATAAGAGCATCAATATTAGCATTTCCACTTTAACTTGCAAAGTCCTCCAAAATTTCAAAAATCAGCTTCACCAAACGAACTCACCGATTTGAAGATTTTTTAACTATGCTATAGAAACTTAACAAATTTGGTGATCTACTGTTCACTCACCAAAAGAGGAGGATGGAAGGAAGAGTAAAAGTTTGAATAGAGAGTCTGATTCTGTGAGTTTTAGATAAAGTGACTTGCTAAAGTTTAAATAGGGAGTCTGATTTTGTGAAATTTTTGAAAAGTGACTTGCTAAATTATAAAAGGTGCTTTTGAGGTTAAATTTGGTGTTTTTTTTTTTTTTGTGTCAGATAAAGATGCCCTAACTTAAGTACAATACAAGGAGATAGATGATTTTCATATTGCATAAGGATATTGATTTTGAACTAGTTTTTATTTTTGTGTTACATTATTTCGTTGGTACACTTTTTTATACACGAAGGAATAATGTTATCAATGCATGGAAAAAAAAATGTATTCTCTCTATTCCAAAAAGATTGTTTCAGTCTCCAATCCAAGAATTTAAAAAGAATAATACTCCCTCTGTCCCTTTTTAAGTGATTTACATGGGAAACGTGTATTTTTTCGGACGTTTAAAATTGTACTTTCGTATATCGTTTATAAATTTTTTTTGCACCAAATTAAAGTACTCAATGAACAATTTAATTTGATATAAAACAAATTAAAAAGTTATATAGAGAAATATGTTTTTAGGGGTTTGAAATTGTACGTATTTCCATATGGATCATTTAAAAACGGAGGGAGGGAGTATATAGTCAAACAAAAAATCGTACCTTAATTTATAAATAAGAAAAAAATATTGATATCTAATAACTTAGAGATAAAAAGTTTGAATTCTTTCGCCAAAATACATTATTTTAAATTATTATTTTGCAAAATGGACAATCTTTTGAAACGAAGGTAAGGGGAGTAAAGACAATTAAAAAGAGTACGGATGGGGAAAAAAATAGAGTGCAAAAAATCAATTCTCCTATATATTATGATTATGAATGAAATAGGCGGCAAATAATAAATTAAAGATCAGATGAATATGGTGTAGAGTAAAGGCAAACACAAAGGTTCCATCCACATAGGAGGAGTATATTAAAACTATTGCGGGTGGGAGCGTGTTGTTTTGATTTTGGTCTTGTTAATTGGTTTCTTAAGATTATTAAAAGTGGTAGAATAATGGTGGAACGATAACTACGGATTTTCGGTGTATTATATGCTTTCTTTTTTAAAATCTTACACGCAAGCAATTTAAAAGACTAGTGTTTTGTTGTGATATTGATACGTCGGTCCATTCTATACAATATCAAGTTTTCATGTCTTTGGTAAGAAGTAGGACTACCATTTTCTCCTAGCAAAACTTCTTTTTTTTTTTTTTTAATTGGTATATACTCTATATTCGAAATATTAAAATCGTTGACGGCTGGCTGTTTTACACGCCTCTTCTGGTTTGAGGAGAAAAGTTCGACAGAAAAGCAAGGAGAACCACTTGTTTGAATTGACTTTTGGAGACAGGAGACATTAAATTAGATCGCATCTGATTTTTGAAGCTTTCACAAGTAATAAATAAATAATATTAATGGGTCGTCGTGTGCTGTGGTAATGTTGTCGTCACCAGGACGTAATGTTTGGAGGAACAGAAACAGTAGCTTCAGCAATAGAGTGGGCCATGGCGGAGCTAATGAAAAACCCAGAAGATCTGAAGAGAGTGCAACAAGAGCTAGCCGACGTAGTGGGCCTGGACCGTCGGGTGGAAGAGTCCGACTTCGAGAAGCTAACATACCTCAAAGTCGCCCTCAAGGAGACCCTCCGCCTCCACCCCCCCATCCCTTTACTCCTCCACGAAACCGCCGCCGATGCTCAAGTCTCCGGCTACTTCATCCCGGCCAAATCCCGGGTCATGATCAACGCTTGGGCAATCGGGCGAGACCCTAACTCATGGTCCGACCCGGAGACATTCAAGCCTAGTCGTTTTTTGAACGACAACATGCCGGACTTCAAGGGGAGCAACTTCGAGTTCATCCCGTTCGGGTCGGGTCGGAGGTCTTGCCCGGGCATGCAACTCGGACTGTATTCGCTTGAGATGGCTGTGGCTCACCTCCTTCATTGTTTCACGTGGGAGTTGCCTGACGGGATGAAGCCCAGTGAGCTTGACATGGGCGATGTGTTCGGACTTACCGCCCCAAGAGCAACCCGACTTGTTGCCGTGCCCAATCCACGACTCCTGTGCCGATTGAATTGACCCGCCCCGCCCGGGAAATCATTGACCTGAGTGAGTGAATACAACATTACATTACATTCAAAGGGAAATGCATTGGTTGACAGACGAGAAAGATATTCAGTGGGGTTTGGAAAAGAAAAGGGTTACTTTGGCGGGGTTTGGAATGAACTCTCTCTCTCTCTCTCTCTCTCTCTCTCTCTCTCTCCCCCTCCCCCTGTGGATATTACTAAAAGAATTTCTGTTTTATTTGGCTATGTGTGGACTTTTGGTCTGTAATCTCTCTCTATTTTGTGTTTTGGCTTCTGTCTATTTATGTGATACTAAGCAAAATAATAAAGGGTGTATAAGCAAAACATTTCGATTAAGAGCAGAAACAATGTGTTTTGCTTGATCCATTTGTTAAATTACTCCTACCATTTATGTTTGTTATTATTCCCGTCAATTACTCCTTCCGTCCTCAAAGTTTTAGTCCACATTTTTATTTTTTGATGTCCCAAAATACATAATTTTTTTGATAGGTCAAAAAGTAAAAAAGGGCAATTTTGAGGACTTGTACCTTTTGAATTGTAATTAATATGTTTCTTTAAATAGTTGGAATTCCGGAACTAAAATTTATGGGATGGATCCGGAAGTATACTTTTACTCGCGTTAACTTATGGGGTTTCTTTTTCATATGGGTATCAATGTCTGCACGGAGATAAGTCCCTTTTGGGTATTAGTAATTGATGGCTGCTACTTGTAATTATCTCAAAATTTAAGGCTGGGATCGTGGGCCAAATACTAATTGAATATTGGATCGAGTAGTAGAGCTTATCTTTTTTCAGTTGATAATGTTGTTGACCTATTCCCAACCACAAAAATGCAGCAACTAAACTACTACGTACATCTCGCAACCAAAAAGAAGAAAAACACAGTACTGTAACATGGCAGCAAAGGTGCTTATTATATTGTTGACTAATTGATAAGAGATAGGGTTGTTGAAGTTACCCCTAATACTAATACTAATACTAATATGCTGTCAAACTTGGTCATGTTGACGTCCTTTATTCCATATATATCGTGAGTGCTTCTGTACTGTGGGGTCTATGAATTGAGCAAAACCAACATTGTCAAATCTAACCAATTTTTAAACTCGATCAGTTAATGCAGCGAAATTAGTTGGTAAGCGCACTGAGATTCTGAGAACTACTCGTCTCCAGTAGTAATATTCTCAACATGCATTCAGCCTTCCCTTTATTTTATTTTTTACTGTATTTTTTAGTACTCCAGCAGAAAAACAAAGGCAGGTGAGATTCAAGTTGACCATAAAATATTGTGCTATGGAAGTATTAGTTTTCTGGTAGGATTAAGATAGATGACCACATATGCAAGCATCTAAATATGCAACTCTACCCGACCAAACCAACTATTCTATAGTCTTGGGTATCCGCCAAAAAGTGTTCTAATTTTTTTATCAACCACACATTGTATTGGACTCCATGCACTGCTACAATAAACTTAAAAGATCACGGGTAAAAACCGTGATCTTTATAATTTAATCACGGTTTTAAAACCGTGGTTGATGGAGCCGTTATTAAAAGTCTTCAAAATTCAACCACGGTTTATGTCTGTAATTAAATGTAAGTCCAAACTGATATGGAAACACACAAGGCGTGATGATAAACAAGATAAGACCACGGTTTGGACAACAAACCGTGGTTAAAGATCGTAAAAGATCACGATTTGATCAAAAAAGTGTGTTTAAAAACATTATACAATTACGGTTTACATGGCAAACCGTAGTTAAATCAACAATATTATCACGGTTTGAAGATAAAACTGTAATGGAATTAGTTTTAAGATCACGGTTTGGACAAATCGCGTGATTAAAAATACTATACAATTACGGTATGCTCAAAAAACCGTTATTTAAATTAATTATATCATCACGGTTTGGACAAAAAAACCGTGATTGGATTAACTATACCATCACGGTTTGGACATAAAAACGTGTTATATGTATTTAATGTGACGTGTCTCGTCGAATCATCTCCACAACTTCCCAATTCTTATCCCAATATGCATTTGCTAAGAATTGAACCTCCAACCTCCCAATTCTTATCCTAACACTCAACCACTAGGCTACCCAAGTCTTTCTATCACATTTCCCAAAAATTATGTATATGTATTATCTTTTCATTTATTCTCTATTTATATTACAACAAATATGTAATATATTTTACATAAAATATATATTATATTATATATTATGTTACTTTACATTATACTAATATTTTAATTTATAGAAATTATATAATCGACGACATAAATTTGGTAGCAGTAGATTAACCTTTGGCGACACCTAGTAATTTACTAGTAGACACTATCAAAAAAATTAGTTAGTGATAGGTTTTCTCTTTCGAGACTAACATTTTTTGTTGCCATTATGTCTCTGCCAAATTCTACTTTGGCGACTAAGCTCATATTTTGGTTGACAAAGGCATTGCATGAGATGACAAATATTTGTTTCATCACCAAAAGTGATGCATAAGGCAACAAAATTTAAAAAAATCTAAAATAAACAATAAAGTAGTTACTAGTCCATCAAACTTGTAATCGAAGTATGATTAAAATATGCTAACACATTTAATCAAGGTTGGAAAAACTGTGATAAAAAAGTTTTTTTTTTATCACGGTTGTAACAAGCGTGATTAAAATAAACACATTTTATCACACTTGTAATCGAAGTGTGGTTAAAATATGGGAAACACATTTATCACTGTTGGGAAAAATGTGATAAATTTTTTTTTTTATCACGGTTGTAGCAAAGCGTAGTAAAAACAAACACAATCTATCACGATTATCTCAAAGCGTGGTAAAAATAAACACATTTTATCACGCTTGTAATAAAGCGTGGTAAAAATAAACAGATTTTATTGCATTTGTAGCAAAGCGTAGTAAAAATAAATACATTTTATCACACTTCTAGGAAAATGTGATTAAATTAAGAAATTATAATCACAGTTCTTTTAAACCTGTGATAATTATGATTAATCACTACGGTTTTATTAGCAAAGTGGCATTAAAAACTCACCTTGCATTTCTTTATCACGGTTTCATCAAAACCGTAATTTTTCAAATTTTCTTAGCGTGATCTTTATCAATTATTCTAGTAGTGATGGGAATGCATGCAAAAAGTCCCAAACACATGGAATAATAACTCACCCGGCCAACATCAATGGCCAACTTGACATTGCTACCCACACCTACAATTAATTGTCCCAATTAAGATACTACTATTTCCTTTCTCCTCATCCCAAAAAGAAAAAGGAAAAAGAAAAATAAAGAATACTTATAGCTTAATTCCTGGAAACAAAGATGCCACAAAAAACACCGGCCAAGAAGGAGAGAGGATCAAGTGTTGGATTTCTGCAAGCGCGAGAGAGAGAGAGGAGAGGGAGAGGGAGAGGGAGAGATGGAACTTGTAAGGTGTAGTTTTCAAGCTCCACTCTTTCAACAGCTTAAGTGGGAATTAAATCACAAGTGGGAAGTCCGCAATCAACGTAACTTTCTTTGGTATGCCCACTCATGAAATACAAAAGATAAACATTACATGGGTGGGGCTCTTGGTGGTCCAAATGCAGAAAATCGTGATCTACAGCTTTGGAATCTGCAGCTCAAGGTTAAGGAGATGGTTCCATTCCACCAACCTGACTATCCCCACGCGTTTCCTTGTTTCAGTGAACGAAACAAAATAATAATAATAATAATAATAATAATAACACTCCATAAATACCCTTAAAGTTTTTTGGAACTGCATCCACCAGAAAAAAATGGGATCAACCAGATTGTGGCTGAAAAAAGCGGATGGATAAACAGGGTGTGAAGGTATCTATTATAGTATTGCAGGATTGGTTTTTGCGAGAAGAACTACGGATGAGACATGGCAGCAATGAAAGCCTGTAGATACGACACGTGTCCATTTAATTTATCCAATTTTTACTTTTATTTCCATCTTCTAAATTCCAAAAATGAATGAGTTTTTGAGTGATTTCATATTTTATGGAAGCGACACATTTGTTTGCAAACAATCAATGACTAAATCAACAAAAAAGGAATAATTTACTCCAATTTGTACATAAAGCAACACATCTTGAGATGGAAATTAAAATTGTAAACTATTCATAATAAAAAAAGATAGTAGGATAAAATCAGCCAAGTATAGTAGGTATAATCCATAATTTTCTATATTTCATAAATCACGTTTTATAATTTGGCAAAAAAAAATTTGCCTGGATCCATAATTTATGCAATTTCAAAACATTGATTACATTTGCCTATATTAGGGCATCCACAGTGGGCTCCCTAAAAATGGCTCCTAAGTTGACTCCTAAGGTGTACACATAAGCCTAATTGGAGTCCATTTGATACTCCTAGAGTTTGCTAAATATAGAGAGCATACGTGCACCCAATGGACTAGCAAGAAAATTTTCTATTTTGTGAAGAAAGTAATCAAAAAAGTGTGGGTCCCATAAAAAAAAGGATTAAAAAGGCTTGGGTCTCACTTGGAGCTAGCTACAAGGCTAGTTAGATTTAGCTAATGGACTAAGAGCCATGCTTAGGAGCCACCATTGGGAGCTTGTATTGGGCGCCCATTGAAGACCATAATTGATCAAATGGTTTGCTAAATTTTAGGAGCCTCACCTAGGAGTCATTTTAAAAGTCCACTGTGAATGCCCTTATCCTAATTATAGTTTTCCATATAATTTTAATCCCTTCTTTATTCAGTTGCCTATATTATGCCGTAATACATTTACAAAAGTAGCAATTAGTATACCATACTTAGAATCCGAAATATTGAATTTTCATATTTGTCTATAAAAAGAAGTTCATTCTCTAAATTTCCTCTATTATTTCTCATCATCTTTTCCTTTTTTGTTATTGCAACCTGCAGGATCATCATCTCTTGAAAAGATTACTTTACAAGATGATCAATTGGCTAAGGGTGCTCTAAGCGTTCCAAAGGAACCACTCCTCCATGATTTGCGTACATGTTTTATATAGATTGCAAAAGAGAAAGAAACAGTTTTCAAAATGGGTATGTCATCTTCTTTTTCTTTTTTGCTTCTTAATTTGTACTCCCTCCGTTTTTTATATATCCTTTGGAAAACATGTATTTTTTGTGGACGTTAAAAAATATACTTCCATATAATTTTTTTAAGTTTTTTTGCACCAAATTAAAGTGCTCATCGAACTGTTTAATGTGCTATTAAACAAATTTTTTAAATTATATAAAGAAATATTTTTTTTCGAGGTTTAAATTGTACGTATTCTTATAGTGGACATTTAAAAAGGGACGGCTTTCAGTTTTTAATTTGCTTCTCAAAATCATATTTAAGACTAAATTTACAGGTTTTTTCTTTTTTGAAGTTTTTGTGAATTTCTTTGAAAATATATCTGCATACTTATACTAACACGAATCTTTTTGTGAGGATCCTCTTAGTGCCACAATTTATTCTAATTTCGCTGGGAAGAAATATAAAACTTGGATTTACTATTGATGGAAAATCTATTTTTTTTATCTAAAGGAGTCGAATGATAAAATGGTTAGCTTAAATTTTTAATTTGCAAGTTAATCGGGCAACAGTTTTTTGAGCTGTCTAGTGGCGACGATAAAGGCGTCAAAAGGCAAATCCATTGGCGACATTGTGGCGGGAGCACAATCTGATGATCCTCCATCCACCCACCTCCACCAGCGGAGTACTAGGTCTGACATTGGAGTTGAGCGAATTTTTGGTTTTGTCGTTTTTTCAGACCGGTAGTGTCTTATGTATTTTTTAGTTTGTTGTAATGGCGTGTACTTTTTGTTTGCTATAAAATAAAAATAAAAAGTTTAGTAACATCTGTCAATCCCAATGTATATGTAATAAATTCGTTTAGAAAATAACAATTTAAAGGGTAGGAGTAATTGATAATTTTCATTTGTGTGCCATTTTCTTCTCTTAGTTTTAATAAATTAGTATTGGACAATGCCTTTTTAAACAAATGAATACATACACAAAAGATTTATTATATTTCCGACAACACATCGTTAATTATTGCTATTTTACTTTATGTTATTCACGACCCCGTGCATAGCACGGGTTTTGTGCTAGTATGTGTATATATATTTGTGATCTCGTTGCATCTTCTATTTTAGGCATAGAATCGTATCGTAATAATAATATATTGTAATCATATCCCTTTGTAATCTTCTATTTCAGGTATAGATTTCTTGAATTTTTTCCTATTTAGGCTTTTATTAGGCGCCTTGTATCAATTATTCAATTCATTAATACGATTGTGTTTCAAGTCGGCAGTTTTGGTTATTTGCACCTTCTTCTCTAGTATTAATTTATTGTAAATTCAAAGTTCAAGACGATTTGGCGTTTGTTTTGATGGAATCTAGGACGTGAGATGACCAAAGTGAGCTTTCAAACAGCTCACACAATATATGGTGGGCACCATGCAGGCATGCACATTGTAGGGCCATTGATTCATTTGGAGGACAAATTAGGTGGGAGATCTAGTGGGGAATTAATGGACTATGAAGACAGCTTGTTCGACCTCAAAGTGGAGCATTAATTAAGCATGCATGTGAAGTAACTGGACTTAATTAGCCCAGCCCCAACAAATTAAAGGAACATATATATGCGGCTACAAGGCTCAAGCTTGGGGGGATGGGGTAGCAACCAAAGTCCATAATATGACATTGGGTGGCCAATAAAAGAACAGCCAAGAAACAAAGAAGTTAAAAATGATATTTCGTACATGTATTAAATTTTTAGAATTGAAGGTATTGTAGTCAGTCATCCCATATAGGTGTATTTTTTAAGGAATACTCCTGAAAGAGAGGCAACCACAAGAACTCTAGAAACACAAGGGACCATTTTATTTGAGTTATAAATTACATAAAAAAAATTCAAAATTACTGGCGCAGTATAATAATTATAGAAACTTGAGGGTGACCAGGGCCACTCTTTGTTGGAAATTTTTCAGAATTTCAGATGAATAAAATTGGGGTATTCGTAGGGTCTCACGAGACAACTGAAAGGGCCCCTTCAGGTTCATCGATTCTGGACAATACGGTATTAATTGAGGTTGATTAATACCACATGTTTAATTCTGGAGTAATAGTTGTATCGTTTTTTTCCCAGAAATTAAATTATCATATTGATTTCCCCCTATTGAATTCTCGTATTGATTATTATATTAATTATATTGGCTCCTCCTATAGCTATATAGAGGGAGTACTTGGTTTTATTTCCAGAGACCGAAAAAAATCTTTCATACTAAGTCCTTCGATTGTTGTTTTCGAAAGAGAGTACAAACATCAGTTTGTTCGACAGGGTGATCCAATCGGTGTTATTGATTGATCGTTGAAGCCGTTGTATCCTGGGAGGCAAACGTCGATAAAAAAAACCTCAAACACCCAAAGTGAGGCGGCAAATTTGCTTTAAGAAAACCGTGTGAAACACGGGTCTCGGTTTGTTTATTCTTTTTCATTACAATTTCGGTTTTTGTTATTTAGTGTTCTTATTACTTTCCAGGAAAACAATACTCACCCTTGTTTGGGTGTATCATATGCACCTATTGTATGGTCCAGATGGTGTCACTTCATCGGCAATCGTAACATTTTTTAGTTTTTCGTAACTTTTCAGCAATATGATTCGTAACATTTTCTACAATTCGTAATATTTTGGTGTGTCTCGTAACTTTTATAAAAAAAAAAAAAAAAAATCGTAACCTTTATTAAAAAAAAAAAAAATCGAACTTTTATAAAAAAAAATCGTAACTTTTATAAAAAAAAAATTTGCAACTTTTATAGGGGTGTGTATCAAACACCCGCACGGAAATAAGGGGTGTGTATTGTAACCTTTTCCACAATTCTTAAAGGAAATTCGTATTTGGAAAACAGTTTTAAATTGCAATTTGATTTCTCGGAATTGGTACTGCTTAATTTTGAAGAATAAACAGTTCACGGTTCTGTTTCTCGCAAAAATAAGTAAAGGTTCACGGATCAGAAGGTTTTTCGATCGAGAGAATCTTTTTTACATACAGAAGCCTCTTTTGGGACCCTACTGACATCTCATCGCAATAATCTGAACCGATTATTTTGTAGGGCGCGCAGAGTAGTTTTTGACATACCTATCGACGCCAAGTCAAGCTGATTTTTTTGCATGTACACACAACTCCGCGCCCTACAAAATGACCGGTTCAGATTATTGCGATAAGGTGTTCGTGGAGCCCCTTTGCGGTTTCTGGAAAAGGTCCTTTTCAGGACCTCCGAAAAAAGATTTTCTCTTTTCGATTACTGGGCTATATTCCTTTTCTTTCCGCATAACCTTTCATAGTGTTACAGTGGGTTTCGAGAGCAAGCTTAGGAGACTAATGATCCGTCTGTATTGGGTTTATCCATTTTCCCATAATAATCGATCTTTTCCAGTAGAAGTGCTGTTAAACTGTGATGATTGGTCACTGTTAGTGCCAATTTTGGGTTTTCCTCTAGAAAGCCAGTGGAGTCTTTAAGATCTATTTGGGAATATTTTGTTGGAAAATTGGAATTTTTCCATTAAATAATTATGGGTTTTTTACCCTTAAATTAAAATGGGACCCATACCGCGTGAGGTGGACCCTTAGCCGCAATAGACACTCCTATGTTAAGAGTTTAAACTGGTAGACAAATGAGCAAATTCCAATTAGAGATGAATGAGAAATTGTCTCTCAAAGTGGGTTTAATCGGCCTACGAGTTGGACTATTTGGAGTATCCAAATTTTCCAAAGGAGGGAACGCGCACTGCTGCCGCCGCCTGCCCGGACTGGACCGTGACCAGGACTGTAAGTTCGAGGTATGTGGTCCTTGGCCTGGGTTTGAGCTTGGCTGGCTGGCTAGGCGATTATATGGGTTTGGACCCAAGCTTTCTTATCTTTTCACAATCCAGAAGCTTACGAATTCTAGGTTTAACCCGACCCGTTAGCTTGCACTGATAATAAGCCTTGATTGTACGGTTTGTATTAAGAATTGAATGCCGATGTTTTACATTTACTTTGCTCATTGGATAGGCATTCAATCCCATGTTTTATCCTTTGCCGATTGAATTTGTTTCAATTGCAATTGGAATATTGCACTTAGTGCAATATGAGTTACGGGAATTTCAATTACCAGATTATTCAAGTCCCATGGATTGAATAGAAAATCAATTGCAATGTTTATGGATGAATATGAATACCACTAATTGCATATCAGTTTTTCTTTTTGCAAATTTAATTTGCAAGGTTAATGCCCCAATAAATGAGAGGCTCCTCTCCTCACTTATAAAATGGTAGTCTTTGCTATTGTTTCAACACACCGAAAATTAGTCTCTTGTTCCATTGTTCTTCATTCAGTTTTTCGGAAGAGAGTACAGACACTAGTTCGTTCGACAAGGCAATCCAGTTGGTGTTACTGTTTGATTGTCGTAAGCCACTGTATCCTGGGAAGCAAACGTCAATCAACTCCTCAAACACCTACAGTGAGGCGGCGAATTTGCTTTTAAGGAAACCGTGTGAAACACGGGCCCTGGCTTGTTTTTCGGTTTGCTAATTTTTTCCGGTTTCCATTATTTCTTGTTCATAATTTTAATTTCCAGAATTTAATTATATGTTTACTGTTTTTAGCACTGATTTTTCCTACATATTTTGGAAAACAGATGCGTTATTTTTTAATATAGTGGTTCAATTTTAATTAGCATTTGATAAGGCTAATTGTTTCTATTGATAACAGTGGGTTACAAACACAAATTTAGGGGTAACATGCAATCTATTTTGTATATTCAGAGCACACTTGGTTGACTTGATTTGTGTTTGAATTAGTTTATTCTAATATAAGTGATCTCTTTCGGGTGAAATCATTTTTCATTCAAGACCAGTGTGGTTTTATCAGTAAACAAGTTGGCTGGATACATTCAGATCCGTGGGGTGATTTGTCACCAGTGGACACTATTAAGTATTTCGTGCAGATTGTCATTGTGTTCGTTTCTCCGTATAGGTAAGTGGTTTGAGCTAGTTGGTACACGTGGTACCCATTTTTTCGAAAGGGAAAAAAATGACAATATAGTGTTGCAGGTTCATTTGTTTACTAATTGGTTTGATCTTAGTTTTCCGGAAAAAGATGTCGTCTAAATCGACATTCAAGAAGTGGCAGCAAGAGACGATGAACCTCACAACCCCTAATCTTGCGAGGTTTTTGAGTAAAATGCTTTTGTCATTATCGAAGACGTGCAAGACATATAGCTTTTGGAGGAGCGCAAGAACGGTTTTGTCCTTGTCAAAGGCATGCAAGACAAAGAGCGTTCCTGAGCCGGTTGCGATTGGCAAGAAGCTGTTCATGAGCATTCGTGTCCAACAAATATTTTGATGAAACGGTTGGTATCATTGATTCGACATTTGTGTCAAGACCATTTGACTCTATCAGACCCGACTACATGTACAGATGGATATGTCCAGAAAATGTACAGAACGTGCTCAGGGACCTACTTTTGGATCCCACACGAGTGATCCGAAAATTTTGATTGAAACGGTGGGACTTTGGTTCAAGCACTTCTAACCATCCGATTGAGCTGAAATTTTGTGGGGCCCCTCGGAAAAATGTTTTACGAATAATGAACGGTTCGGATCACTCATGTGGGACCCAAAAGTGAGTCCCCGAGCACGCTCTATACATTTTCTAGACATACCCATCGGTACCCATTTGACTCTACAATAATGATAAACTGTTACAGTATTGTATTAAATACCCACATTGTGTCTTCTTTTTTTTTTAACTGGAGGACATTTCTAAATATCAACAATTCTCGTGAATGGAGTCAGCATTACAGATACTAGTAAGGGGAGGGGGGGATTAAAAACCCAATCTAAGGGTAAGGCCCCTTTGAGAAAATGAGTGGCTATCCAATTTGCAGCCCTATTACAATGCCCACGAACCCAGGAAAAAGAGCAGCTAACTAGACCAGAAAAATGCCTAACATCGTCTATAATAGTTGCAAGTTCCCATGGGGGTACATTCTCGGTTGAGCATAACTTGATGACCGCTTGATTATCGCTCTCAATGATAGTCTCCTGGAGTTGGTTAGCAAGCATGAGGGATCCATCTAGTCGAATGGCTAGAGCCTCTCCTTGAGATACTGATGTTGCTTGAACAAAGGAAGCACGTCCATCAATTATGTTCCCTCTATGGTCTCTGATAAGTGCAGCAATTGCAGCCTTGGGATTTCCTCTTTGCATTGCAACATCACAGTTGATCTTCATTCTACCCTTTTGAGGGGGATTCCAGCCCCAGTCAATTACGGCTTCTCCATAAAGCTGCTGTTGATGTCCACCCCGCACACTACATCCATTAAATTCTGTCCACATGAATGAGGCCTTATCCACTACTATCTTAGGATCCACAGGATTAGAATTGGAGACCCTGTCATTTCTAGCCTTCCAAATGTGCCAAGCCAAACAGATACATTTACCCACTATCTCATGACAATCTGAAGCTGAATTAAAATGGTCCATAAGAGATATGGTCCATTTCATGACAGACGAGATCATCGAAGTATCCACTTTGTAACTTAGGTTGCTTCCAAACCAGACTGCTGCAGTCCAATCACAACAAAATAAAAGGTGTTCAACCGATTCAATTTCTTGGCAGCATATAGGGCACATTGGAGATGGATTACACTTACGTTTGTGGAGATTCTCTTTAGTGGCCAGAAAATTGGAGCACGCTTGCCACCAGAAATGTTTGAGTTTAGGTGGGATTCGCATATTCCATATGAATTTCCATAAACGAGTAGGAGGCTTGAAAGAGGAAGATGCCTTTGGAGGAAGACTAGCATTCCAATCTGCCAATGCTATGTGGTATCCTGACTTTACCGAATAGATTCCATTGGAATCAGGATGCCAAACTAAGCAATCCCCCTTCCCGAAATGGGACATAGGGATACTTAGTATTTGATCAGCTTCGTCTTTGGAGACCATAGCACGAATGTCCCCTTCCTTCCAAGATCTGGATCTTGGGTCAATGACTTCATGAACTTACTCCACTCCATTATCAGGGGGTCGGGCTGAATGGATTCTGTAATCCTTTGTGAAGTGCACCCAACTGTCTGACCAAAAACGAATTTTAGACCCATCTCTCACCTACCATCTGAGGCCCTTTAACAAAATATCTCTTCCCTGGATTATACTAGACCAAGCCCAAGATGGACGCCTTCCTTTTGAAGCATGAAGAAATCAGAGTTGGGATAATAAAGACCTTTCATGAATTTGCCCCAATGGGAATTTGGGTTAATTAAGAGTCTCCAACCCTGCTTAGCAAGCATAGCAAGATTAAAGGCCCTAAATTCCCGAAAGCCCAAACCACCATGGAGTTTGGATTGTGTGGCAAGGTTCCACGATGCCCAGTGGATACCTTTGCTCTCCGGATCCCCTCCCCACCAGAAATTAGAGATGTAGGCATTCAGTTTGTCGCAGAATTTTTTGGGGAGAGCAAAGCAAGCCATTGCATAAGAGGGAATGGCTTGCACGACATACTTGATCATCACTTCTTTGCCCACTTGATTCAATTGTTTTTGCTTCCAACCTTGGAGTTTCAGAAGAGTTCTCTCAAGTAGGAAATTGTACGCTTCAACTTTCGAGCGGCCCAAGAAAGCAGGAAGGCCTAGGTACTTGACTGAATTGCTAAGAATAGGCATGCCCATAGTAGCACACAATTCCAGTCTGAGTTCAGAAGGAGTGTTAGAGGAGAAGCTCACTTCAGACTTGTTGAAATTCACAAGTTGGCCCGAGGAAGCATTATAAGTATCAAGGATCTTAAGAATCTGGCAGCATTCCTCCTTGTTGGCTTTTACGAACAAGATAGCATCATTAGCGAAGAAAAGGTGTGATAGGACAGGGCAAGATGGTGTTAGCCTAATACCAGAAATGTTTTGATTAACCAACTCCTTGGATAAGAATTTTGACAGAACGTCAATTACCAGCAAGAACAAGTATGGGGAAAGAGGATCCCCCTGGCGGAGACCCCTTGAGAGGTTAACAGTGGCCCTCTTCTCTCCATTAGCAAAAATGTTGAAGCGAACCGTCGATACACACTGCATGACCAAGTGAATCCAGGTTCTGTGGAAGCCCATTCTATCCATTACAGCTTCTAGAAAATCCCATTCCACTCTGTCATAGGCCTTGTTGAAGTCCAAGCTAATGGCCATGTTCGCTTGCTCACCTCTCCTGTTAATCTTCATATGGTGGAATGCTTCATGGGCAATTATTATATTGTCTTGGATTAGGCGCCCGGGAACAAAAGCCGACTGTTGGGGAGATATGACACCACCCAAAATTGGTTTAAGCCGATTGGCTAAAACCTTTGTGATAATTTTAAGGTTGAGGTTGCATAGAGAAATAGGTCGGAATTGAGTGAGCGTCTCAGGGGCAGGGGTTTTGGGAATGAGGACCAGATTGGTGGTGTTTAATTCCTTGAGAATAAAGCCCGACTCGAAGAAGCTTTTAATGGCTAAGGTAGTAGAACTTTTAACCGTATCCCAGTAGGTTTGGTAAAAGAAGCCTGGATAGCCTTCTGGTTCCGGAGCTTTGAGTGCCCCCAATTGAAACACTGCTTGCTCAATTTCTGCATCTGTGACTGGGTGAATGAGGGAAGAGTTCATAGAAGAGGATATGATAGGATCAATAGCTGATAGAGCCTCATCCATGTTCCTGCTACCTCCGCTACAAAAGAGATTAGAAAAGTAACTCCCCATATGGAAGTTAATCTCACTATATGTTTCAATCCAAGAACCATCATCAATCTTGAGGCGAAGAAGCTGATTCCTTTGTCTTCTTTGGATCATAGAGGCATGAAAAAACGATGTATTTCTATCGCCATAGGACAACCATCGAATTCTCTGGATCTCTGATGATAAAACATCTCATCCCTATCGAAGAGAAGCTCAATTTCATGCTTGGTTTCTCGCTGTTGGGAGTCCAAGCTATCTGAGTGAGGAGAGGATTGGATAGTATCTAGCTTATCTCTAAGCAAGTCCAACTTCACTTTGTTGTTACCAAATTCATCTCTGCTCCACGAAACCAGTTTGTAACAGCACAGTTTTAATTTTTGGACCAATTTGTACATTTTTTATCCAGCCACAGATGTACCCCAGGCAGAGGAAATCACATCATTACAATTTGGATGGGTAGACCACATGGACTCGAACTTGAAGAGTTTTGGAATCTTCTTTAAGGGGAGCGTAAGATTAATAATAAGAGGACAGTGGTCCGATCCCAAAACTATGTCATGAAAAACCTGGGCTTTGGAAAATTTCTGGCGCCATTCAACACTTGCCAAAGCTCTATCAATGTGTTCCCGAATATTAGCGTTACCCCTCTGATTATTTGTCCAGGTGTAAGCACTCCCTTTAAATTCCAGATCCAACAAACTGCATTCCGAGATTACATTCTGAAATCTCTCAAATTGGCCACTGCTACACGGTGCACCCCCTTGTTTATTAGCAACAGACCCAATCTCATTGAAATCTTCAACACACAAAAGTGGCAACTGGTTTTCTTTCACCATTTTCACAAAGGATTTCCAGAAAATTGATTGTTCAGAGCATCTTGGAGGGGCATAGACAAAAGTGGTAGCCCAAGTAAAATTGTGGGTGCTTGACAAGAGGACGGCCTTTATGAAGTTTTTTTATTTTTTCCGAATATCAATATCTATTTCATCTGTCCACTAGAGTGCTAAGCCTCCAGATGTGCCCTCTGGATTGACATAGCAGTTATTCGTGAAATGGAGGCTTCTCCGGATACGTTCAAGCTTGGCTTGCTTATTCTTCATTTCCATGAGAAAGACCACCATGGGGCGATGGGTCGAGCACAACCCTTGGAGGATCTGGAATGTCAGGGGTCGCCCCAACCCCTGCACATTCCAGCTGATCATCAACATTGAGTCTGTGGCTGATTAGGACCAGCCACAAGAGCCCGTCCAGTTGGGGTTTGAGGAGGGGGGAGTTGTCCACGTTTACGAGGCAGGAGATCATAGCTGCCATCCTCCTCAAGGGATTCAGGTTCGAAATCAGACCCCAAAGTAATAGATATTGGTGGAACATTGGTTGCGAATTTGGAGAAATTTGTGTGGAGTAATTTACCAGTGTTGTGTCTATGTTTGGATTTGGGAGGGGATTTGGGTTTTTTTGGATTAGATCCAATTGGTTGGGGTGAAGCAGGCTGCAGAGGATTGTATGGTGGAGCACAAAGGCGTAAGAACTTAGAGGTAGATTCAAGGTCTAGGTCTGGGTGGCTTTTCCTTTTAATGGATAGAGACTGGAAGACATGTGAGAGACTTGAATCTGGTGGGGGTGGGGGTGATATCTGGGGAGGGGTTGGGTTAGGAGTCTTAGGACTATAGTTGGTTGGGTTTTCATCACTGGAACACAGAACAAGAGTTTCAAGGATGGAGATGAGGATGAGTTTTTAGGGCTATCACTAGGTTCGGTGACATAGTATGTCGCAGAGCTCAGAGTTTGGTAGTTTGTGTTAGGGACTGGGCTGGGATTAGGATTAGGTGTTGGGTGTGTTTGGTTTGGGCTTAAGGTGATAGGGAGATTGGGTCCATCAAAGAGGGGTTGGGCTTGTGGGTAGATATTAAAGGTAGTGGGCTTCTGTGGGTTTTGAGGGTGTATGGGCTTTAAAGCGCTTAAGGATAATGGTAGCTTTATTGGGCTAAGGGGGTTTGTGAGCACTATTGGGGTTGGGTCAGAATGGACAAGTGGCTCATTGGGCTTCTGAGGAGTAAAATGACCAACGTCCAGATTCACCCTAGATGAACAAGAGGACAAGTGTAGAGAATTAGAATTTTGGATAAGGTTGGTACCTTGATTTTTGGCATTGTTGACACCTGGCTCTTCCAAGACACCAGCATGATCGTGCGAGCGTATCGACCTTACTCCCACGAAATTTGTACGAATATTCTGTGAACCGTTGTTGGTCACGTGCTCCTCACGTTGATTGGAAATACACGCGCCGCCGTCCTGAAACTCGATGGGTGGTCGCCGACGTAGCAATTCCTCTACTCGGATTTCAGCTTGTTTCCTTTGCAAATGCAGAGGAGCACCTGGAATAGAAGGAGATCTGGCTCTCCCAGTCTTGAGCTCCGGCCCATAGCCGGAAGCTAGACCCACCTCCCTAGAAATGAACTTACACTCCTTATTGTCATTACCGATTCTGCCGCAGGCGTAGCAGAAATCGGCCAAGCGCTCATACTTATACCATATCCAACAGTCCTTTTCTTCATTAGTTTTCCGTCGAAGCCAGAAACCTCTCGATAATGGTAACTCAAGATTAACCTCCACCCGAATACGCAGAAAACTTCTATTTAGTAGGAAACCATCGTTGGAAGCTTCGACTCCTAGAAGGTTCCCAAACTGGCGGCCAATGGATTCTGCGTTGGTCCTGGTCATTTTCTCCACCGGAAAGCCATGAACTTGAACCCAAAAAGGGCATTTCGAGAAGTCGAGGTCTGTAACGGTAGCCCCTTCTTCGAGTGGGTGAAGGACTAAGAGGTTGTTCATTATGCACCACGGCCCATTCGATAGGACTGCTTCCCTATCTTCTTCATCCTCAAACCAAAAAAGGAACATGTTGTTGTTCCACAGGACTATCGAGAATTCAGATCTGGTCTTCCAAGCGGTTTTGAGAATGTTTGAGACAGCAAGAACATTTAGGGTTTTGTGATAGAAGATTTTGCCTGAGAGACATTTGCTATTGATGGTTCGGTGTCTCCAGAACCCTTTTCAAGATCAAAGAAATCTTTATCCATGAGAGAGAGGAGGGGAGTAGAGGAGAGAAATGGGTGATAGAGATGGTAGAGTACAAAGACAGAAGTAGAAATGGTAGGACAAAAGGTTACTGAAGTGACGAGAAAAGGGAAAGGTTGGTGGTGGGATAAGGGGAGAAAGGCGGTGTAGGTCTGCAAAAGGTTATTCAATGGGTAGGTTACAGGGTAGCAGGAGGTAGGAGAATCCACCAAGGGAAGAAACTTTCACGCTAGAGAGAGGTGCTCTCATTCTAGAGAGAGAGGTTTAGGCGGTGGTCCTAAAGGTATTCTAGGTTGATCGCATCTCCCACATTGTGTCTTCTTAAACAGTAGTTTTAAGCATTGGTGTATGGTTATGCCTAATAGTGGTGGAGTTGTTAGAACGGGTTTAAGTCATACATGCCCATGGCTTTAGGACTGCTATTTCAAACTTGTCTTGATTTTTCCTAGTTGAGCGTTAAGGTCTAATTTTCCATTGAAAAAAAAAAACTTGCATTGGTGATAAAAAATAAAAATAAAAAAATAAAATAAAAAAAGATTTCTTTGGTTGTTCAAATCAATTGGCATGATATATGTGTCTGCATATATATATGATGAGTGTATTGGCTGTATAAATTGGTGACAATTTATTTGGTAGCTTGTGGCAGTAAATTTAGTTGTTACAAAAAATTAGATTCCCCGGTTAAAGAGAATTAGAAAGTTGGTAGCTGAACATAAAGAGAATTATTTACAGTTTTGTCTTTTGTGAATTTGGAAAATGATGATTCCCCGGTTCTATATTTTTTGAAAGTTGATGAGCATTCTATGTAATAAAGTTTGATATTCACATATGAATTTTTTTTTTTTTGATATGTATGTGTGAGGGCATTTACATTTATGGAAAATATCTACTAGTTTAGACGTGGTTTTGATAATGGAAATACCTGTGACGGAATTGTCCTAAGTTGTTTGACCATCGTTGTTTGGTGCGCCAATAGTGGTTCCTATGGGAACATGTTTCTCTCATTTAGAGAATGAGAATGATATACAAGTGGTTGTCATTGTGAAAGTTCAAGTTAGAAGGACTTCTTTTCAATGAGTTGAAAGAAGCACTAAACCATTGAACTTAATCCACATTGATATGTGCGATTTGAAGTTTGTCCAAACACGAAGTGATAAAGGGCACTTTTGTCTATGATGGTATGAAATATTGCTATGTGACCTTAACGAGGTACCATGCAAAGATGTTGGCCAAAACCTTCCTACAAGTTCTTATGAATGTGGGGGTGTGTTGTGAAAGTGGTTGTACCTACGCCTAAGAAGGTGAAAATAGGCCATGCAGTACATATCGGTTCCTTGTGTGCATGACTCTCCACTTATCCAAGAATGTTGGGGAAGGTATGTCTCAATTAGAGTATTCTCAGATAATAATTGAGAGTTGTACATGTATGATGGCAAGTCTAGACATATTCGTCGTAGACACAATATCATTAGACAACTGCTCTCGAGTGTGGTTGTCACTATTGACTATATAAAATCAAAAGACAACATTGCGGATCCTCTAACCAAAGGGTTAAACAGAGAGCTCGTTGATAAAACATCGAAGGAAATGGGGTTAAAGCCATTACACTCATAGTTACCGCAGGGGTAACCAACCTAGCTGATTGGAGATCCCAAGATCTAGGTTCAATGAGACTATCTTTTGCGAGTAGCCGAGAATCATCACTGAGGAGACTAAATCTCCTGCCATTCCTATGGTCTGGAACAGTGATACATGCAAAAAAATTAGGTTAAGCGTTACTTTTAATGACTCTCATGCGTCGGGAAGCCTGAGTGGAGTATAGCAAGATACCCTTTATAAGGTCACCTATGTGAGTATGAAGTGAGGGTCGCTTCTTTGAAAATTTCGGCAACATTCTCGAGAAAATACTTGCAAAACTAGGAAAAACGAACACGATAGTGAGAACAAAACAGTTCAAACAGTAGAACAGTTCAAAGCGGGACTGCACACTAGTTGGCCAGTAAATCTGATAGGTCTTCACAAGGGAAGTTTCAAGACCAAAAGCTACCTATCCTATGCAGAGTTGACCCGTTGTACTCTCTCTCTGAGTCTTTATTGTCTTTGGTATTAGTTTCTGCCAATTTCATTCATGTGGGGGATTGTTGAAAAATTTTCAAAATTTCATATGAATAAAATTGGGGTATTCAGAGGGTCTCACGAGGCAACTGAAAGGACCCCTTCGGGTTCATCGATTCTAGACAATACGGTATTAATTGTGGCTGATTAATACCACATGTTTAATTCTGGATTAATAGTTGTATCAGTTTTTTTTTCCAAAAATTAAATTATCATATTGATTTCCCCCTATTGAATTCTCGTATTGATTATTATATTGATTATATTGGCTCCTCCTTTAGCTATATAAAAGGAGTACTTGGTTTTATTTTCAGAGACCGAAAAAAAATCTTTCATACTAAGTCCTCTTCGATTGTTGTTTTCGAGAGAGAGTACAGACACCAGTTTGTTCGACAGGGCGATCTAGTAGGAGTTACTGATTGATCGTTGAAGCCGTTATATCCTAGGAGGCGAACGTCGATAAAAAAAAAAAAAAAAAACCCTCAAACACCCGAAGTGAGGCAGCGGATTTGCTTTAAGGAAACTGTGTGAAACACGAGCCTCGGTTTGTTTATTCTTTTTCATTACCATTTCGTTTTCTGTTATTTCGTGTTCTTATTACTTTCCAGAAAATATAAAATCCAAAGCTGTTTTTCGGCATAGTTATCTAACGAGGCCCCCCTAGCTTCGTCCCCGGGAGCAACTTAGCTGAACTTCCAAGAAGAAAGTACAACCATACTTGATTGGTCTATGATTATGACTTATGAGGCTCGACAAGCAGAACAAAACTCCAAGGAAACTACAATGGAAGTGGAGAGACCGTGGCAACATCAATACATCATGGCTCCCCACTAACTAGGTGATGCAAATGTACCTAATTCGTAAGACTAAGAGAATGTTAACCTCACGTTTCTAAATGTCGAGGTTTTTAAGGCTTCAAAAGACCAAAACTGAACTTCAAAGACCTGCACTGTATGAAAAAGGTCATGAAGAGACGTAAACGAGGCACAGCCAAGTAATGGACATGATGTAATGGACTGCCAAAAAGGGATTTTCAAAAGATAAATACAAGCAACAACCAATTAATCATCCTACATGACATGACATGACATGACGACCGATTATCAAACTTATAGAAGAAGTGGTGTAGCAATAAACATAATCCTACGTTTAACTTGACCCTTGTGTGTCCCATTCTTTTTAATAAAGTCCACAATTAGGAGGCAGTGCTTTAGGCATCGTCAAGAAGCATCAGACTTAATTTCAGTGACTCCAAAACGAAATTAAATTAAATACCAAGAAGCAGCGATGCTATTATCAAAAAAATTAATTAGCAATGCATGGTATCCCTTTTAGAAATGATAATGGTTAAATCATCATATGATAAGAGGATCCACAACCAAATAAGATTGGCAGAGTTTAGACTACCCGTCAGAGCTTTGAACTTTGGCCTTGAATTTGGATAAATTGGACTCCAGTATCAGCTCAATCTACAGATGATAGAAACAGACAACTTCGAATGAAATTGACGCGGCGGCCATTCCCCCACCCCAAACTCAACTGACAATAAATAGTAAAGAATCAGATCAAACTCATCAAAGATTAAAAGATAGATAGAATCAACGAAGTTGAGGTTGATCCTTGAGTTTGTGCGCTAAAATGTAAAGCTCATTTTCAACCTTCGTCTCTCCTATTTCCTCTTCCCGAAAAGAGCGCGAAAAACAGAGCCAAAAAACACAAATAGATATTTGTCGCCCACCGTGGGGCTCGAACCCACGACCACAAGGTTAAGAGCCTTGCGCTCTACCAACTGAGCTAGACGGGCTTTTGTCATTCTATCTCTAATCAGTTTTATTTAACCATAAAATACTGTGTAACTCAGAGAGCACAACCCTGATTGTTTTCTCAAGTGATATCCAGTTCAAAAAAGAGAAAAAAAATCGTACGGTAATATATAAATGGCGAGGCATCCCTTCCAAGATGGTATATTGCTATTGTGCTCATATGATCACATTATCGCAGCGGGCATAGCCGTGGCTTGTACTATTACTCTTTTTCTATTTATTCAATTCATTCAACCAATATGATAAAATACATTCACTTGGAAAAGATAATAGCATTGTACCCATTCAATACACGGGAAACAAAAGAAAAAGGATCCACGTGAACCCCTTCTTTTTTTTACTGTCCCGTGCATAAAATGGGCATAATGCTAGTTTAGTCAATTGCACTGTCAAAGAATTAAAGATCGTAAAAATAAACCGTACAAACACTAACATAAAACCGTAACGTGTTGATCTAAAGATCAGATGTACTATAAAAAAAAAAGGGTGGGTGGGAAATCGATACCCAATCTATCTTTCAAGTGTCATACATACAACTCATACCATCGCACATTATGAAATATAGGTAGCAACACAAAAATATAGGCCAGAAGCATATATATACCTCTTTTGGGGTACTCCAACGGAATTGAATTGAGCAGTTTTTTTCGGGAACAAGAACAAAACATAATCCTACATAATTAATCACAAAGTTGAGTAATTTTACACAGAGAGAGAGCCACACAGAAATATGGCCAAAAGAAATATCTTTTTTTGGGTACTCGTTTGTACTCTTAATTGAGTGGTATAGATATTGTTTTTTTCACGAATAGAAACATAATCCTACATAATTAACCAATAAGTGGAGTTGAGGAAGAGGGAAATCACAAATAGCCTAACAGCACACTTAATCAACCATCCAAAGTATTTTCCAGCAGGGAGAGAGCGAGAGAAGTATTTCCCAGCGGAGAAAGATAAAAAAGAATTGGTGGTGTGGGGTCGTCCCATGCGGAGAAAGATAAAATTGATGATTTTTGGAGCAAGAGTTGAAATCCAAATTCAAACATTTACCTTCAGCATTCACAAATCACTAAAAGAATTTATTATACATTAACTTATGGCCACAACTTCTTTCCCGCAAACCATTTTATTGCTGCAACGAACAAAAGCATAATTGTACAGTCTGATAATGAAGAACAACGGTATATCCCCCTCCAATGCAAGCATTTAGATGCCGACGCAATACCAATAACATTATTTCAGTTAAACATCATCCAAAGCATTGAACATAAAATAAAAAATGTTCTCTTCGATCCTTTCCAATTGGACAATTACTTTAGGAGCTCAACTGGAAGGAGGGGAGGGCGGTTGTTTTGTGATGTACCAACAACACAGCTTTGGTCTTGCTTCTTGCTTAGTTTCTTGATGCCTCTTATACCATATGATATCAGCAATCTTTACTTCGGACGCCTTCGGTATGGATATAAAATGTCATCGAGACGATCTTTGATTTGATTCCCGACTCTACGCAGGTTCTTAGCTACCCCCATTGCAACCACACTCGCATTTCTCGAAAATCTGCACAAAATAAAGTCATAAGCCTTGCAAGAGTTAACCGTACGACAAGTAGGGAGAAACATTGACTTTCAACTGATTAAAAGGATAATAAATCAATAGCTTGCCTGTTCAAGAACTCATCCCCTGCAGAATGAGCAGGCTTATGCATCCGAGGCGGTGGACCTTCGTGAGCATCTTCAACAAAGAACCACCATACATTAGTCTATAGGTAAATAATGAACTACAAGCCACAACACAATCCATAGTGAGCGAAAATCATCAAAAAAATGTCATCAAAAGGAGATATTCCATACCCCTAGAAGTACCCCACACAAAAATAGTGAAAATGGAAATCTTACTAGTTTCACATAACCAGCAAAGTCATACAACTACACAAGACAATTTGATGATGCCATGAGCTAAGGAAGCAACAAATTTCTAGCCAGCATCGCCTAAAATTCAATCCTTGATGAATAACTTGAAAAGAACAAACACTGACAAGCATGCTTGCAACATGCCTCTTGGAAACCACCTTACACACCTCAAATTAGGCACATCTTAAAGCTTGACCCAATCTTGAAGAAAGTAAGGCTGACAGCCTGACATCTGAATATACCTTTGTTGTGACAGAATTGGTGAAAACTTGCTAAGGTTTTTTTTAGCTATAACAGAGTAGGAATAGAGAGGTAGAAGGGTAGAGTTTCTTCTTGAACCCTCTACTTCCAAGCTCTCTTCAATCTTGCAAATTTAGGCTTACGTAATGACCGTAAAGCTGCACTGCTAGCTAGGGAGTTTCCAAGGCCATGACAACAGCTTGTCAATGCATTGACCAGACTATAATTTTCATACCAAATGTCACAATCAAACACAATGGCAAATGTAAGTATTCACAGGCTACCTTCTTTGTTCTGGACACCAGCAGGAACAGGATCGACAACAGTATTAACCTTTTTGTCTACCAAAACCTGCACAAAGAGTTTGTTATGCCATGATAACATTTGCTGCATAACAATGGAAGAACAGACTACAGAACAGACATTTCAGATTACGGGAGGAAAAAGAACGCGAGCACATAAATCATACAAAGCAAAATATTGTGATTTATTTGGGTTTGAAACTTCAAATCAGAGTCCCGGATCTTTCAATTCTGGAATCTATAGATTCAAAATTGCAACGGACGTTCTCACCGATGAAGTTGGTAGAGGGCTATATTAGACCGACACTCTCCACATGATACGGAGTCTACCTATTTCTCAAATGGCCATATGGAGATATTCTCGGGACCTCTAGACAATGCCAGAGGATCATAAGCGGCCACCGCCCCTTCAGGACATCGTCCTCGGTCTAATACCATTTGTCAGCACTGGCATACGCATCAAAAAGCATGATACATAAAGTGATGGGTATAGCCACCGTATAGGTTCAAGCGATCTCTCAAACAATGTCAGTCTTTACTCTACCCACAACAAACACAATGGAGAAACCAGGCATCACCCTTTTTAACTTACTGACAATAGATGCACATAGTCGTCAGCGATAGTACTTGAAGGTATCATACATAAGTAACTTATTTTCATTTCAGCAATTCAGCTTTACGTACTAGATTGAGCAATCAAACAACTCCCAACCCTGTAATTCATCCCCCATATTCATGATTAATGTACGAAAATATGACACGCCAACACTTTTTGGTCAAAAATATCTTTCTTCTTTTTTCGGTCAAACATATCTTCTTAAACCTTTTTGCTTAATTTATGTACATAGCACGAGTTCACTGTCAATAATTTGTAAACAAACAATATTATTGCGTTATCAAAACAATATTGGTGCGCCCAAACTGGCCAGGACATCCGGTTATCAAAAGGGGGAAAAAAAAACAATATTGTTGCTTTCGAAATGACTAAATTTAATAAAATCCTAATGATAACAAAAAAAAAAAATCATTTGCATCTCTAATGACAATATCAATACCCAATAACTGAGATGAGCAACATGGTATGGATAGCATAGCAAGACTGAAACTATAAGGTATCATTGCAATGTGAAGGACCAAAATAATATTGGAAAAAAGGACAAAATATTTTTGTTGATTACCTCGAGGCCTACACAGATCGGCAATTCTGCTTGCATCTCTTGAGCGTCAACTGAAATGCCTTTCCGATCCGAATATACAGAGTAACCAACACAAGCATACTTGAAATCTGCAAGGCTTCGACCCTCTCTAGAGGCTTCAATCTCAGATTCTCCAACTATGTAGTGTGGTACTAGTAATCAAACATAGAGATCAGTATCCATTGGTAGTTGTGAAAAACATCTCTATACGCAGTAAACTCATAAAAAAAGGCATTGTACAATACCAAACTATAAACTCAAGGTTTGTAATGTAAGAAAATGTCCTCCAAAAGCCTAGTGCCCGAAATGCAAACCTTCATTTCCTTTATTCGCAGAGGAAAAAATATTTTTCTCAAAAAGGTTTTGAGAATAGCAGCAAAACAACTTTCCCTCCACATATTTAGCACCTCTGGAGTTAGTCGAGGTATTGGTGGTCATTACACATCCTCATGGTTAATCTAACACAAAGACTTAGAATCGTTGTTAATGGATTTTGTACTTGCATGCAGATTCAGGGCACATCTACTTGTTCACTTCTGATGACACGGAAGCTTTGGACTTTGGTTCTCTCTTGGTTTGGGGTGTCTAGGGTATTTCCAAAGGGAGTGTCACAACTTCTTCATTGTAGGGGAGGAGGAGGAGAACGAGATAGTGGAAAATGGCTGCTCGTTTTTTTGTGTGGTTCAGTTGGCGAAAGGAATCAAGGTCATCAAATGGCTTGGAAAGTCCTTGGCTAGAGACTTCAAACTCTAGATTGCTAGTAGCTTGTCCAGACAGATTTCGAGGGAATCTAGTCCTTTCGCTTGACCATTTTCTTCATAGATCCTATTGTTATAAACAGAACTCCATAGGGCCCTTTTGTTATAGGATACTTTGGTATACAGTTGGCATTCCCCTTGGTCCCCTGTGCTCGTATAATTGCTAACTTATAAACGAATAAACATCAACTATAACCAGCAATAGTAACTCCTGTACTATGCATGCAAGATGCACTGATTTGTAAATGTTCAACAAAGATCAAGGGGAAAAGTTGATCTCTTTCCATTCTCAGATTTACATACAGAGATTTTATACTGTATCTTTCAGCCTTCAGGACATTGCTATTCGAATCAAAATACTATCAAGACATGAAGTAAATGGTGGAACTTGCTCACAGTTGCTTACAGCAACAAAAAAAAAAACATATTTTCAGATGCATATAGAAGAGAAAGATTACCCTCAAACAAATATTCGTATTTAGCACAAAGTACCAGATAGAGGGAATGATATAGCAGAATTGACTCCTAATCAGAAGGAAGAAGGAAAGCCAAGAAGAAGGCTCAGCAGCTAGAAGCAGAACAAACAAAAATGGCTGATCAAGAGAGAGAGTCACACCATACATACATGCATAACTACATATATGTACAAATGTATACACTTCAATTCTAACATAGCTGAATGATAACATATGGAGCTGTCATGTCAATAGCATCAAGTCTAAGTTCGTTTCGCCAGATGCTAGATGGGGCAGATTAGTATTTTTTGACTGCACAACAAATTCTCATCCAACGATCAGAAATGGACCACTTCATCAAACCTCCTTCCTTGTCAAATACCGCAACCAAACATGGACAAAATCCCTCTTCCCTGGTATATATAAACCGATCCAACCACATCAAACTTATTCATATGCTTATATATTCAGGTCTGGCATGGGAACTATTAATTGTCCTCTTCTCCCCAATCCTATTCTTCAACCAAACATCGCCTTTGTGAACTACATGAAATCCAACTCCAGGCTACATTAACAAGTTCATCTAGAAGAAATCTCTGGGCTACTAGTGAAAGGGGAACACAATAAACGAGAACAAAGGTCAAAAGTAGCTTTGGAGCCTTGGAGTGGTTGAGGGAATCCAGCAAGACAATATCCCAACTATTACGCAACTAGTGAGAAACTTTCAAAAGGTTCTCACTTTAAGGAAACTCAAATGACTATACCATCAACTGTGGTGATGGATCTCTGTTTTTGCAACAGAGCCACTCCATCCATGTAAACAGCCTAAGAAATGCAAATGAAGCCCAATTTTAATTGGCCCCAACACGCTATTCTACAAAATCTCAGTCAACTTCTACCAGAAACAATCAAGTGAGACCAAAACAAGAAGATTAACCCATACAAGAAGTAGAGGATCCAACAGGTTATCAGTCACGCTGAAGCCTTACGAGTAAGGAAGGAAAGATAAAAGAATAGACTGAAACCTAAGCAGAAATATAACTTCGTTAAGAACACAATCAGTAAAATCTGTTGTTTATTTGCAAAGAAAGATGGGATCTGTGGAGCCCTCTTTCCTTTGGTTGATCCTCCTGGTGATGGTGGACGACGGAGATGGTATAAACTCTCAGGTGGAACTTTAGGCCTGCACACTGAGCAAACCGTTAGCACCAGACCGGACCGTTGAGTCCGGAATGGTACTCCGACGGTCTAGTAAGTAGAAGAAGATGAAGTACTGTAGATCTAGGGTTTTTAGAGAGTATTGCGTACCTCTTGGAGATAATGAAGTGTTCCTTTTATAGGTGAGCCTTGGCTTGGCCTCCAAGCACAGCTGTGCTCGTCACGTGACTTAACCGCTCGGCTGACGTCACGATGACGGGTTCGAAAGAATATTCTGAAGGCACATGCCTCCAGTGAAAACGTGACACGTGTCGTAACCGTTCGGATGACGTCATTTGTCATGATCACGGTTTGTTACAGGCACATGCAGCATTAACTGCTCTGCTGACTCAGCACTTAGCCTCTCGGCATGGTAGCATTTGTGAAGTTGATTAAGGTCACCTCTCGGATAATGGCCGAGACTTTTGATAGTAGTCCTAAAAACTCGTCATTGAGCCACGTATATATGAAGTCTCGGAGAATCTCCGAGGCGAGGGACCGAACTCCCACATGTCTAATTTGCTTAAGTTGAACCATTCACCGAAGAGTCCCTCGCAGATAATCTCTTGGTAACAATTGAAGAGGTGTCTTCTACAGTGAGTTAGGTGCTCGGTGAATCCGGACCCTTACAATAGCCCCTCGATCCCTCTGTGTATTTTTCACAAGAGGGGTTGAGCACTCGGATGCCGAGCAAGGTCCGATCCGAGCCCCATTCCTTGAGATAAGGCGTAATTATTAGATTCTCCGCCACCGCCGATCTTTCGGCCATCCGGAGTCCGCCACGTGTCCCCTAAGAGTAGGGTTTCAGTAGCGATGTGACAGCTGCAGTCACGTCACTTCGGTTGCACGCCGTTTCATTGGTGCAACAGGAGAGAGTTGCTACGGTGCACGGAGTCAGGAGACACGTGTTGGATGCTGATAAGCCGAGAACATGCCGTCTCCCATTCTTCGCCGTGACCATGTTCATTTCCCGCCTAATGCTCATCCGTTTTTCGAAAAACTTTCCCCTCTATAAATAACCCTCTCTCTGAAGGGAAAACATTTTCTCTCTCTTGCTCTTCGAGTTCCAGACGTTCTCTCTCTAGATTTCTGGCGTTCTTTTGCGAAATCGAGTTCCATCAACCAGATCTTCGCTCAACCTTCAGGTATGATTTCGATCCAACTGTGTTTTGATGATTTTCTGTAGCTTTCCCAGCTTTTTATACGATTATGGCATGACTCAGTTGTATTCTCTTGAGTTTGGGTTTTCTGCGTTTTCTGAGTCTGAATCTCGTAAGATGAACAGCCGTCTTTGACTCGTTCACAAGGTTGAAGACGACGCCGAGAGATATAGATCGTAGACAGTCCCTCTTCGGCCATGGGTGCCGAGAGGTTTCACTTTACACATAGACACACACTTGTCTGATTCGAGATCTCAAATGTCTGGTGGTGCCGAGGAGCATGCTGCTCGGTATTGATTTTATGACCCACTGCGCATAGCTAACGGTCTCTTTACCGTGCACTCTTTTGTTAGGTCTGGCGCCATCAGTCGTTGAGATCTCTTCAGAATCCGAGAGCTCAGGATCCGAGATTTCTAGCGCAGCTGCTTCCCATATTGCCTTTCTTATCCAAAAATATAGAGCTCGGATAAACCCTTGCCGAGAGATTGTGCCAATGGACTTTGATTTCGATAAACCTGTAGATGAGAGGCCCCTTCAATCCATACCCCCGAACCCCGACCCAATAGTTGAAGAACTTGTAGGTTCAGAGGATGAGGAGGACGTCTCGGGAGGCTTTCTGTCCGACAGCGAGGCTACGGAATCTGAAGATCACTCCGACAGGGGACCTTCTACTACTGGTACTACCACAAGCACCGACCACGCGGCGAGTGTCGACTCCGAACGGGACGCAGATGCCACGGAGGAAGTAGAGCAGGCCATTCTGGCCGAGATCGGAGTAGGTGGATCCGGAAAGGATAGATCGTCGGGTAAAGCTTCCAGCAGTAGTAAGAAGAAAGACCCCACGTGCCCCTACCTCCACTATTTTACGAACGGTGAGGCCGGGTACAACAAGTTTGTCGAGAAGTACAACATTCCCGAGAGCGTGACGGTGACGCTTATTCCGAAAGGGATGCTGCCGAGCTACGGCCCCAACCACTTGATTGTCCCACTAATGGCAATCACAGAGGGTGGGGTTCGCTTTCCGATGAACATATTTACTCGGTCGATTCTTAGCGCCTACCACCTCTCTCCCGACCAGTTAACCATAAATAGCTACCGAGTCATCAACTCTGCGTACGCGCTAAAGCAGAGGGACGGGCTTGAGCTTCGGGTGTGGGATCTGCTCAGTCTCTACGCCGTGTCTCGGAACAAGACGTTCGGAAGGTATTTCCTAATGACGCGGCCGAAGAAGAAACAGATTGTCGAGCAACTCCCAGATTCCGACCACTTTCAGGATATTTGCGTAATGGTGTCGGGGAATTTCAGTTTACCTCAGTCCGAGGATCCTTTCCCCGTCCCTACCCTTCAGGGCAACCATAGTTAATATTTCTCCCTTGTTTATTCTTGTTGATACTGTAATCAATAATGTCATGATTTTACTAACTCACGCGCTTTGCAGGTCCTTCCCCAATCACTCGGCGCCTAAAGACGCGTGCCAATCCCGAGAGGGCACAAAAGCTATACCAGTGTTCTGGACGCCTAGCACACAAAGTCCTCCGTTACTTACCGACCTACAGGTGTTGGCTAAAGAAGAAACCGTCCAGAGCTCGGAAACCGAGGAAGTCGAAGGGAACAGCCGAGACCCTGCTTTCTGCACAGCAAAGAGTCGATTTGGAGGCTCAACCGGTTGAGACTCTCCGAGGTCAGGAAAGAATTCCTGTTGACCGTTTTTCTCCGTCAGTATCCGAAGAGACAATGCCGCCGAAGATTGATCTTGCCGCGAAGCTTGCGGAGATGACGGCGAAGAGCAAAAAGGCTCCTTCCAAAAGGAAGGAAAAGACAACTGCTAACCGGGTTCGGATCTCCGTTCCCGAGGACGAAAGACCGACGAAGAAGCCGAGGGATGACGCTGATCCACACATCGAAACCGTGGATCTTTCCATGGGGGCTGACCTACCGAGAGAGGAGGGTCCGGAGATTGAGATCCTTTCGAGGCCGTGGACTCCGGTCCTTATAAACGCCGAAGGGAAGAGTATTATGTCAACGGATAGCGTCCATGCCGACCCTCGGCTTGGTCTGGGGCTCCTGTACGGTCTGGCTTTGAAGAACGACATGGCCAGGGTCCCGAGCAAGATCGAGGATAATCTTTATCACTGCTCGTCGCTGATAGCACAGGTAAATCTCCATCCCCGAACTTCTGAGTTTTTATCTGCCGTACATGTTTACTTATATTGTTTTTCATTTGCGTTTGCAGACCGGGCAGTCGATGCTGAGGCTGCATGATCAAATGGTGGAGCTCAACGGAGCGGCGAAAAGGTACAAGCATCGAGCAGATGCTGCCTTGGAAAAGGTGCAAACTGCCGAAAGCCGTGCCGAAGAGCTTCGGATCGAGAACGAGAGGTTGAAGAAGGAACTGGCTGAGTGGCGGGTGAGATCTGATCAACGCCTCGAGAATGTGAAGGCCAAGCACACAAAGGCTCTGGAGGACGCTAAAAAGGAAGCTTACGATGCTGGATTCATCGTTGCCGGGGAGGCATATGCCGAGGACATCCTGAAGCTTGTCAAAGAAGGTGAGAAAAAAGGCTTCGGCAAAGGATATCTTTATTGCTGTGCTGCTTTCGGTGTCGCTCCCGAGGACCCGAAGTATCAAGCTCCCGTAATGCCTGATTCTCCTGTTGCCGAGGATCTTGATGATGATGAAGCCGAAGACGAAGAGGCCGAGAAGTCACTGGACGACAGTCTTTCTGGCAAGGTCACCGATGAAGGAACTTCTTCCCAGCAAATCTCGCCTGAAAACACGGCGGACAAGACTGTCAACTTGACCACTTAGGATAGGGTTTCTGAAAACACTTCTTTTTGTTTTTGTTTGTTTCAATGTAATGGACGGCTCCGAACAATTGGATTTTGCCGTGCCATGGGTTTGTAAAGAATTTTAAAACAGGTTTCATGAGGGTGGCAACGAACAAGTACCACTATGCCATGCCTCTGGTTTCACCAAAATGGTGAAAGTTTTGATTTGGTTGTTTGAATGCTTGGATGTTTCAATCGTTATGAATGAATCTTTCTTTTGTATGCAATATGTTTTTTACTGATTGGTGTGAAAACCCTGTCAATACTTAGAAAAATTTACACTTTTTAAGAATAGATCGTTCTCCTAATAGCCCCTGCTTCTGTTCTCATCGGAGGACGTAGTTGCTCGGATTGGAACCGAAGCAACGATAAGTTTGATGGGAATTTATCCCATACTTAGGAAATAAATGAGATGAAAGTGGTTGTTCGGTCTGGAACCGAAGTAATCATTCGAATAAAAATTCTTCCAACATTTTCCTCTGATAGCCCTTGTTCGGGACCAATCAGAGAAAACGTTGTTCGGATTGGAACCGAAGCAACGAAGAATGGAGTTTAAAATTCTCCAATAATTGGAAAAAATTTCCATTGATATCCCCTGTTCGGGACCAATCAGAGAAAACGTTGTTCGGATTGGAACCGAAGCAACGAAGAATGGAGTTTAAAATTCTCCAATAATTGGAAAAAAATTTCCATTGATAGCCGTTGCTCGGGACCAATCAGAGAAAACGTTGTTCGGATTGGAACCGAAGCAACGAAGAATGGAGTTTAAAATTCTCCAATAATTGGAAAAAATTTCCATTCATAGCCCCTGCTCGGGACCAATCAGAGAAAACGTTGTTCGGATTGGAACCGAAGCAACGAAGAATGGAGTTTAAAATTCTCCAACACTTGGAAAAAATTTTCTACTGATAGCCCCTGCTCGGGACCAATCGAGGAAAGGTTGTTCGGATTGGAACCGAAGCAACGAGAGTCGGAGTTTAAAATTCTCCAACACTTGGAAAAATTTTCTTACTGATAGCCCCTGTTCGGGACCAATCAGAGGAAACGTTGCTCGGACTGAAACCGAAGCACAGTAAAGACCTTGACAATTCTAATCAGTAATCTAAATAGGTAACAGGAGTAGTGAAAGATTCTCTTCATTCATTCTCCAAACATCTTTAATAACAAAGGAAAGGGGGCAAAACAAGCAGCCCAAATAAATTTTCTAACAGAATTTCTTAAGCATAGAACTTCCTAAGCTTAGTGGCATTCCATGGGTTGCCAATAGGTGTTCCATCCATCTCTGCTAACTTGTATGACCCATGTCCGGCTTTTGCGATCACTCGGAAGGGTCCTTCGTAGTTTGGTTTGAATTTAGTCTTTTTAGACTTCTGAACCACCTCTCGGAGAACTAAATCATCAACGTTAAAGGGCCTTATTCGAACGTTTTTGTTGTATCCCCGAGCGACCTCTTGCTGGTATGAGGCATGTTTCAGGTGTGCTTCGTCCCTGAGCTCTTCAGCTAGGTCGAGCTCCCTGTCCATGGCCTCATCGTTGGTCGGTACATTAAAATTTTCGGTCCGAGCTGTTGGGATTAGGGTGGCTAGAGGGAGAACAGCTTCCATGCCGTACGCCATAGAGAACGGCGTTCAGCCAGTTGAGCGCCGGGGTGTGGTTCGATAGCCCCAGAGAACTTTTGGAAGCTCTTCGGCCCACTTACCTCTTTTCAGGGTTAGGCGTCTCTTGATTCCAGCTGAGATAGTCTTGTTCGATGCTTCGGCCTGTCCATTTCCTTGTGGGTACGAGACCGAGGAGTGGAAGATCCGAACATTGTACTTTTTGCAAAGCTTCTCGATCGCTTCGGCCACAAATTGGGTCCCGTTATCCGAAATGATCGCATAAGGGACACCGAAGCGAGAGATAATGTTTTTCCACAGAAAGCGTTCCACATCGGTGGCGATGATGGTAATTAAGGGCTCGGCCTCCACCCACTTGGTGTAGTAATCAGTCGCTGTTATTAAGTGTTTGTAGCCGCCTGGAGCTGTCGGCAACTTTCCCACTAGATCGAGACCCCATTGTGCAAATGGCCACGGGCTTGTGATAGGTTGTAGGATTTCGGCCGGCTGGAGCAAGTGAGTGGCATGCTTTTGGCATTGCTCGCATTTTTTAACAAACTCTTCCGACGTTTTCTTCATCTTCGACCACCAATACCCTTGGGTAAGAGCCCGGTGTGCAAGGGATCGACCTCCAAAGTGGCACCCACTGCTACCCTCATGCAGCTCTCGGAGAATGCTATCAATTTGGGAGTCATGCACGACCTTCAAGTCGGGGCCTGTGAAGGACCTTCGGTACATCTTATCGCTCGGATCCAGGTAGAAGTACGAAGCCTTGCATCTAACCCTGTGAGCTTCTTTTTTGTCTGTCGGGAGCTTCTCGTGTTTGAGGTAAGCGTGAATTTCGTCCATCCAACTAGGGCCGACGGATACGTGTAGCACCTCTTGCCTCTCGTTCTCGATGCTCGGGCTTTCTATTTCCCCGAGGAGAATGGTTCGGTTAGGGGAAGCTGCACAAGCTGTTGCCAGGGAGGCCAGAGCGTCCGCGTGAGCGTTTCGCTCTCGGCCCACCCATTCAATCTCAACAGTTCCAATTTCTCTAATTAGCTCCCAGACCTTGTCGTAGTACTTCTCCATCCTTGGGTCTTTTAAGCTGTATTGATCCTTGATTTGGTTCACGATCAGTTGAGAGTCGCTGTATACTTGCACTGTCTCGGCTCCTAAGTGTTTAGCCATCTTTAGGCCGGAAACTAGTGCTTCATATTCAGCTTCGTTGTTAGACGCCGTGAAACCGATAGTTAGCGCATTTTCATGCATTACACCTTCCGGAGATACGATCACGATACCGGCTCCGGCCCCTCGGCTGTTTGATGCTCCGTCCACATGTAGGCGCCATACATCTCCTTGGAACATTTTCCAACATCTGCCTTTTCTTTCTTCATTAGGTTTCTCGGCTTGCGCCGGAGTCCCTGACCCTCTTCTGTTTGTTTGAGCTTCTACCGAGTGCTCGAACGCCACTTCTTCATCAATTTTCAAGCTGTTTTCCTTAAGCTCAGGTGTCAGTTCGGCGATAAAATCTGCCAGAGCCTGTCCCTTGATAGCTGTTCTCGATTCGTACCGAATATCAAAGTTTCCCAGCTCCAAGCTCCATTTTGAGATCCGAGTGGAGAGGTCGGCCTTTCGGAGCACGGTCTTTAGTGGATACTCGGTGATCACGATGATGGTATGGGCTTGGAAGTAGGGCAACAGTTTCCTTTTAGCGGTGACGAGTGCCAAAACCAGTTTCTCCAGAGGGAGGTACCTTGTTTCGGAAGGGATTTGGGTTTTGCTAGAGTAGTAGATGGGCTGAAAGTTGGCCCCCTCTTTCCTCACCAGGACGGAGCTCACAGCATGGCCTGATACCGAGAGGTATAGGTATAAGTCTTCTTCAGGCTTGGGCATTACGAGGAGGGGAGCTTTGGAGAGGTAATCCTTCAATTGGCCCAGCGCTCGGTCGCATTCCTCGGTCCACTGAAAACTCCTCTTGCTTGTTTTCAGGGACTCGAAGAAAGGTCGGCAAAGATCCGAAGACCTGCTGATAAACCTGTTGAGCGCCGCGGCCATTCCTGTGAGCCTCTGAACTTCTTTGATGGTGCTTGGGGCCCTGAGGTTTCGGATAGCAATTATCTGCTTTGGATCAGCCTCAATGCCCCTACGAGTGACCATGTAGCCGAGAAATTTTCCCGAGCCGACGCCAAATGCACACTTTTCGGCATTGAGGCGCAGCTTGTGCTTCTTCATGACGGCAAAAACTTCGCCGAGGTGCTCCAAATGATCCGAAGCGTGCTCGCTCTTGACCACCATGTCGTCGATGTATGCTTCCATTGTGTCCCCGAGCTGCTTGGCGAACATTTTTGTCACCATGCGCTGGTAGGTAGCCCCAACGTTCTTGAGACCGAACGGCATTACTTTGTAACAGTAGGTTCCTCGGGGAGAAATGAAGGTTGTTTTCTCTTGATCTTCAACTGCCATTGCTATCTGGTGGTACCCACTGTAGGCATCCATCATGCTGAGCCGAGCGTGTCCAGCCGTAGCATCAACTAACTGATCAATCCGTGGAAGTGGAAAGCAGTCCTTCGGGCAGGCATCGTTAAGATTGGTGTAGTCTACGCAGACGCGCAGCTTCCCATTCTTCTTCGGAACAACAACTGTATTTGCCAGCCACGTCGGATACTGGACCTCTCGGATAGCGCCGGCATCAAGTAACTTCCCGACCTCAGCTATAACAGCGTCTGAGTGGGCCGGAGACGAACGTCTCGGTTTTTGTACCACGGGCCTTCGGAGAGGATCGACGTTCAGAGAGTGGGAGATAAACTGCGGGTCAATGCCCGGCATCTCGTATGGTGTCCAGGCAAAGACCCCAACGTTTTTCTTCAGAAAGTCCACCAGCTGCTCCTTTTCAAATGTTGTCAGTGTCGACCCAAGAAGAAAGTAGCGAGTTCCGTCGTCATTGATGGGTACAGTGACGAGGTCCTCTACTGCCTTCTCCTCCGCGGCCGTCCTAACGTCCTCCAAAACCGGACCCTCAAGTTCCTCGATAGATCTCGGCTTGGGTTCTTTCTTCTTCTTTCCCTTGGTGGTTTTTTTCTTCATGTGTACGGCGTTTACTTGGCATCTTCTTGCTGTTATCTGTTCTCCTTTGATGTCTTCCTGCCATCCCTCGGCCCCGATGAACCGAACGACTTGGTGATAAGTTGAGGCGATGGCCTTCATCTCGTGCAGCCACGTTCTGCCGAGGATGGCATTGTAAGGGCTCGGCGCGTCAACCACGACAAACTCCATTTGCAAGGTTCTTGAGCCTGCCCTTACTGGTAGGTTTATCCGTCCCATTGGCCAAATCGGAGCCCCGTTGAATCCGAAGAGGGGGGAGTCGGCCGGCAACAGATGGTCCGGATTCAAGTTCAGTGCCTTGAACGCCGAGTAGTATAGGATTTCTGTAGAGCTTCCTTGATCAACGAGCACTCGTTTGACCTTGGGAATTCCTATGTAAACGGAGATTACCAGTGCATCGCTGTGAGGCAGCTGTACGTCCTTCAGATCTTGTTCGCTGAAAGTGATTGTCCACTGCTCCTCTCGGTCCGAGAGCTTTCGTTTGGCGTTGCCACCAACGGTAAGGACCTGTGAGGAAGAGCTTGGCAACTCCAGAAGTGCTGCCGTTTTTTCCTTAGTAGCAGCCCCGTGGATCACGTGGACAATGATTTCATCCGGAGGGTTGTTCTGTTGTTGCTGCTGTGTTCGGTTATTAGTCCGTTGGCGGTCAATATACTGGTCCAAGCGCCCTTGCGTGACCTGCCTTTCCAAGAATTCCTTGAAAGGCTGGCACGCAGTGGTATAGTGTCCCAGCTCATTATGGTAAGTACATTTCATCTTACAGTCATCTGGCTGGCCTTCGGCTGTCCCCAGCTTGTTGGTTGGCCAGGTGAACCAAGGCTCTCGGGAAATTTCTCTTATCAATTTATAGAGGGGTAGGTTAAATACCGTTGTTATACCGACGAACTCGTTGGGTCTCGGTTCCCGCTCCCTGCGCGGTTCCCGTTCCCTCCACGAATCGCGGTCCTTTTTCCACCCCTTTCCATTTCCTGTTTTAACTGTATTGACCTGCTTTTTCCCCGAGTAATCTCCAGCATTGGCTTTTTGATTTCCTGAGACTCTTGAAAGCCTCCTTTCGGATATGATATCCTCTAACTGGGCGAACTTCTCTACCGTTTCCATTAACCGGCTCATGTTTGCCGGGGGATGCAGCATCAGTTCTTCAAAAATCGCCGAGTGCTCGTCTAAGCCATACTTGAAGGACGTGGCTGCCATCTGTGGGTCACAGCTTTCGATGGCATTGTAAATCTCCCAGTAGCGCTCGGCATATTTTCTCAATTTCTCTCCGGACTGTCGTTTCAGACCGACGAGAGCATCGATCGTCTTTGGTTGGGTACTGCTCGTCACGAACCGAGCTGTGAAGGCCTCTTCCAGTTCTTCAAACGAAGCGATGGAGCCCGGTTGTAGTTGGTTAAACCAAACTAGACCGGTCCCCTGAAGGCTCACCTGGAAAGCCTTGCACATCATCGCCTCGTCGTAGCCATAAAGTCCCATCAGTTGCCGGTAGTGCACGAGGTGCATCACGGCGTCTGTCTTGGCGTCGTACTTTGTAAATTTGGGGACGGTGAAGTTTCTTGGAGGATGAGCCTCTCGGATTTCCCGGGTAAATGGAGACTCTTGGATTTTCCGAAGCCTTGAATCAGCTGGCTTCTCGGATAAACGAGGGATCTCGCAGGCCTCGCCAGCGCTGAACGCTCTTTTGGCGTTCAGTCTGTGCCGCTCATCGCTCGCGCCGAGGCCTCGTGGAGGCTCTTTTCGTTTCTCAGAGTTTCTGGCTTGATGAGGATTGGCCTCTGCTTGGTAACGTTTTGACTCCCCGGTACGCCGGTCCCGAACGATTAAAAAATCGCCGGTATCATCCATGTCGTACTCTGGAAAGTGTTGTGGTTCTCGGTCGCGGTGTCTCCGGGGACTCCGTTCCCTGTCGTGGGTTCTCGGTTCCCGGTCCACACGACCTCTGTGATGATCGTATTCGGTTGATTTGTTACGGATGATCTCTCGGCCATCCGTATCGTATTGTACCGGGGCTTTCCCACGGTTTACATCATCGCCTTCGTTGTTCTGGCGAGGAGCTCGGGACCTAGATCGTCCCGTCGTGGACTGGGAACTGGAAGAAGAGTGACCTCCAGTTCGAGCAGTGCGGTCTGTACGCACTATTTCCGAACGCCTTTTCGGAGAGGGAGTCCGCTGTCTTGGTGGAATCACTCGTCCTGAGGCGTCGGTGACGATGATCGGCCGGCCCAAACGATCCTTAGCCGAAGGACGCTGGGTTTGGTGGGTAAGTTGAGTTGTCTGGGCCGCCGCCGCCGCCGCCGCCGCCTTGCGCCGTCGCCTTGACGCCCCAGATCGGGAGACTGAGGCTGTGGGTTGTGCCTTCGTCAGCGCTTCAATCTGAGTCTTCATGGCAGCCATTTGCTCCTGCATCTGCTGCACAGTGTCTAGTGGATTTGGGCTCGGAGTGAAACCTGAGATGGGGTGGGTGACGATACCCATCCGAGGACCACCGCCAGGGTTAACTCCTGCCGCCGGTTCTGTGGTTCCGTCGTCTTCAACGATCGCCATTGAAGAGATGAGAAACAGAGGAAGAGTTCTTCCAAGGAGAAGAAGAGTAGAACACCGGGAAATGACTCAAATCAGTCGGTCCCCAGCGGAGTCGCCAATTGTGGAGCCCTCTTTCCTTTGGTTGATCCTCCTGGTGATGGTGGACGACGGAGATGGTATAAACTCTCAGGTGGAACTTTAGGCCTGCACACTGAGCAAACCGTTAGCACCAAACCGGACCGTTGAGTCCAGAATGGTACTCCGACGGTCTAGTAAGTAGAAGAAGATGAAGTACTGTAGATCTAGGGTTTTTAGAGAGTATTGCGTACCTCTTGGAGATAATGAAGTGTTCCTTTTATAGGTGAGCCTTGGCTTGGCCTCCAAGCACAACTGTGCTCGTCACGTGACTTAACCGCTCGGCTGACGTCACGATGACGGGTTCGAAAGAATATTCTGAAGGCACATGCCTCCAGTGAAAACGTGACACGTGTCGTAACCGTTCGGATGACGTCATTTGTCATGATCACGGTTTGTTACAGGCACATGCAGCATTAACTGCTCTGCTGACTCAGCACTTAGCCTCTCGGCATGGTAGCATTTGTGAAGTTGATTAAGGTCACCTCTCGGATAATGGCCGAGACTTTTGATAGTAGTCCTAAAAACTCGTCATTGAGCCACGTATATATGAAGTCTCGGAGAATCTCCGAGGCGAGGGACCGAACTCCCACATGTCTAATTTGCTTAAGTTGAACCATTCACCGAAGAGTCCCTCGCAGATAATCTCTTGGTAACAATTGAAGAGGTGTCTTCTACAGTGAGTTAGGTGCTCGGTGAATCCGGACCCTTACAGGATCTCTGTCGAAGGAATGCTTAATTTACATGACTCGTTAAGTGCCCATCAGTTGAAACCATTAATAATCACAATAATTCAAAGCTGACTCATCGAGTAGCCTATAGACCGACGATTTTGAACCCGTGTGTGCGAAAAGGTAGGATCTTTTTCCAAAAAAATGCGTAAGTTACATCACAGCCCAAAAGCAAGAGGAAAAAACAGCAGCACAGATCATCGTCAATACGAAATGGGTGAGCCAGACGGATGCAGATATCTATGCCGACGTAGGTATGTAATAAGTAGTACCTTGAGGGAGGGAGCGAGTGATGCCTACGCATAGAGGATTGCGAGAATTGGATTTGAGGGTGGATGAGTAATACACACATCCCTTGCATGACTTGGCCTTCTTTGCCGGATTTTCATTGTGGATTTGATTGCTGTTGTTCTTGTTAGGGCTTTCTTCATCTCTTTCCTTCCCTTTACCCGTTTCCTCCTCCATCCCTCTCTCCCTCTCCCTGTCCCTGTGTGTATATAAACGGGGCTTTCCTCTCTCTCCCTCTCTAGATTGCACTCCATTTGCCTATATATAATTTTGCGAGGCACGACTTTTCCATAAGTCCATAAAAGTGAGTCATCAGAATTCAGACAGAGGCATTGTTCTTCAATCGATTTGATTTTAGTTACATTTTACGAAAATCTCATAAAATGAACATTTTATAGGGTATGGTAAAATGGAATTGTTTTGCCAACTGATAAAATGTAATGTTTTTCCTATAGATTTTAAGAGGATTTTATGAAAATCTCGTAAAATCACTTTTTACATTTTGTATGTTGAGATTAGAATGTCATAAAATGTGAAATTTTATGAAACAAAAATCTGTTGAAGAACGAAGCCAGACTCGAAATGAGGCGGTACCAAATAATCCAACGAAAATACGAGTACCTCTTACCCCTTGGTTTGACTGTTTAAGCCTTAATAAGGTACGCCAAACCAGATTTCAAAGAAGCTAAATTTTGTTATTCTTAGAATTGCGGGTTGCGACACACACGACATATGTGCAATAAATTTTTACTCTCTAATTTAGCACTTAAATTGGGCAACCGTGATTGCACAAATTTTTTACTTACCGCCATTGTCATTCAGATACAAGTTACTTGAAAGGTTAAAAATAAAGAACTTGGTGGAACAATTTTGAAATCGCCCAATTTTGATCTACCTTTCTACATTAAAATAGATATTTCCAACTCATTCAATTTGGTGGTTTGTGTCCCTGCATTTTCTTTTCCATCTATTCCTTTTTATTCCGGCTCACAAATCCAACGAGAAGTACTCCATAGCATTGGAGACAAATACAAGCAGAAGAAAATCAAGAAATGTCGTGTCAAGCATCTCCCTTACCTTACCTACTACAGCCTCTTCATCAACTAATGCATAGTATAGCCAATAAAACAAAGTCGATTAGTAAATGTGAATCTGCATAGGCAGTAATTTGGTTGCAAGATATAGAAGAGAAACCATCTGAATAAAATAGGTCTTCTTTGACAACTAACAACAAAATATCTACACTATCTCTTAGGCATCAATGTCATTCTATCCTGCCAAGCTATTCCATGCATGAGGTCGATATCTACCCATAATCGTTCTGCAAAACAGCCAAGCTATCTGAAGCAAAAAAAAAAAAAAAATCGTATTACGCTATTGTAACTGAGTACTTCTCAGTTACAATTCAACATCAGCAATATGTAGATGTCGCTTGTTCTACCACAAAAAAATGATTTTACAGTAATTCTAATGCACCGGATGGACAGGCACCTCCTCATCCTCATCATGGGTGGAAGAGGTCGCAAAATGATCCCCTAGGGCAATTTCCATTCTCGTAAAATTTACAAACTCGCTGCCCTTTCGGTGGTGTCCTAAAGTAACTTTCTCCACCAAAGCCGCCATCACCATGTATTGACTGCCTCCTCCATGATGACTCCCAGTCACTTGGACCTACAAATTTCTCCCCGCCATGTAGTGGAAAGCTCTCAGACCCCATAAATCCAGCTGAAGTGCTCCAGTTCATGTTTTCGTTTCCCAGTGTTGTCTCCAGACCAGCTCCCCACCCCACATTATTTATTCCTCCCAAACCCAAGTTCATATTTCCCTGCGCTGTTCCCCAAATAGTGTTCATGGGTTTCTGCTCTGCTCTCTGAGAAGTGTCTGGTTCCCTGTTTGGACCAGCTTCAGTTTTGTTAGCTGAAAAATAAGTGGGCTGCTTTTCTACATAAACTTCAAAGGTCGCAGAGGATTTCACACAAGACCTTTTTACATGATCAATAGCCTGAGCCTGAGCCTGAGCCTGAGCCGCACAGAGTGGTTCACCTGTCATCGTGAATTGACGAGGTATAGTTATATCCCCCGTGGAGCTCAGAGCGTCACCTTTGCCCGAATCAAGCGGATGGCTCAATACGCCAATGGAATTGAAACAATTATCGTTAGGGTCCTGAAACAATTCATCATCAGAGTACATTATTGAAGTAGGGGAAGCCAAGCCGCATTGAGACTCCATTGCATCAACTTCAGCCAATAGATCTGAGACCGATTCTTCATCCAAAGTGCTAAACTCAATCGGCTCAAGCCGCCATGTGGATTCATTGAATACAGGATGTGGTGGGGAAGGAGGAGTAAGTTGGTCACACTTGGAGGTCGGAGTAGCTGCGTGATCATTGGCCAATTCAGGCGGTTTCAACGAAGTCACAGAACCAAGGCCTGAATCCCCTTCCTCAACAGAAGGTTTTGCACGAGCAGGGGAACATCCACTCCATTCATCAGCTGTTTCACGACATTGTCTCTCGCCACCCACAACCAGACTAGAAGCACTGCTCCAGCTAGAGCCAGATTCTTGAACAGGACATTTTGAGGAGGCTGGTTGTTCATTTTCAGCAGCCTCAGTTTTCTTGTCCCCATCCCCCAGATTCAGTGGGGGACTTGGCAGATTTTGCATATTTGAGTCAGCTTTCTCGTCACCACTCAGCTCTGGTGTGGGACTTGGCAAGTTATGCAAACCAGAATCTTGAACAGGGAGACTCAAGGGAGCAGAAGGCTCGGCTTTAATAGCCTGACCTTCCAAGTCCCCATTGCTAGTCTTTGGTGTAGGACTGGGGAGATTTGGGATATCAATTTCCAATTTTGGTTCTGATGAATCAGATGACCTAGCCACAGAAGAAAAACCAGAGTGGGAATCTCCATTCTTTGAAGACAAATTTATTGGTAGAGGCCTCCAATTTACACCAGATGACTGTCCCGGATAGCCCTGACCATCAGATTGGTTCTCATGAGAAGCTTCACCACTAGTCTGAAATGTTGTGCTTTCATGTGAAGTCCCATTTCCAAGGTTCGAAGCAGAGCTACACATCTTTTCCTCTTGTCCCTTCCCTTGATGTAAAGAAGTTCCATCCTGCTGCCCGAGTGGACAATTTGCTTGCAGATGGTCAGAATAAACGTTGTTAAACTTGAGTGAGTCCAAGGACTGAGAAGAACTTCCAGTGTGACCATCAGTTTTATTAACAGGTGCTGTCCAGTTGGAGGACTGAGAGCCCCAACCATCACTAATCACGGATTCATTGTTACAAGCATATGGGGCTAGTACCTTACTACCCTCCATGTCAGTTGTATTCACACTGCCACAGCTTCTATCATCAAAGCAATATAATCTACCATCACGAGGGGCAATAACTCCCTTAGATCGTAAAGAGTTATTAGACTGCAATGGAAAGACTTTACAGAGCTTCCCACTCAATAAATCAGTCAAGAGAATAGAGTCAACTTCTTCATTATTTGTACACCATATCCTCATTTCAGGTGGGAAGTATCCAGTTGTACTCCACTTGCGCAGCTGCACCACACAAAATGGTCCTTGAATTTTTCCATTTGGGTCCCGGTAGTGCCACAATTTGTCAGTTTCACTATCATTCGCAGATGGTGCACTTGCAGCAGAAAGAGATAAAATGGATGTTTCTGGTGCACGCACACGAAAAGATTCAGACCTCAGCACAGCTTGATTATTTCGACCACCACCCACAGAACCACAAGAGTCAATCCGGTTTCCTGGTTTCTCCGAACCATTTGATGCGCATGAATCCTTGCCCTTGTAATGGGAGTCATGGGCTCTCTGTACAACCCTGCTAGGAGCTCCATTTTCCAAATAAAATTTAGTAGGCAGGCTTCTATTTTGCCCACAGGTATTTAACTTTTTCCACAGCCCGGTCGCAGAATTGTTTTTACTATCACCAGTCTGTGCAGAAATCGACTCCCTCCTTTTTCTACCGAACCCAGAATATCTTGGTTTAAGATTATCACCTGCGTATATCACCAGGAAAAGTAAATATGAGATAAGACTTATCTGTATAAAGGTCAAGTTCCATATTCACTTGGCAAAGCAAGGGACCTTGTTTCTTATTGTCAATTTCTCTAGCATCTTGATCGGAGTCACAATTCGGATCCATATTAGGATCGGCATGAACCTCGGGAATCTCACGCAACCTGCGGTGACGTTCCTCTGGTGTCTTCAGAAGCTCTAGTTTCTCTATACATTCTCTGAGCGTGAACTTGTCAAGGAATCCTAAATGAAATACGATAGTTTTATTCCTATAATTAATACTCAAATACATAAGAGAGAAGACAAAGGAACCAATTTCTTCAATTTTATCAAAGACCGGACCATTAAGCAGAACATCCATATCATCGGATTTGCCGCTTGATGGTATAAACTATTAGCAGGAATCCCTGGGAAAGAACAGAAAAGCAACTTTGGAATAACTTACAATCAGACTAAAAGTAACTTCCATCTATCCATCATAAACAGGTTCTCCTGTTGTAGTCGCCTGAAGCTACGAACTGTTACCCCTTAAGCCATTAACCATATTTATTTCGTGAAACAAAGATTCACTACTTCCAATTTGTATTTAGTTTCATGAGATACAAGAAATGGCTCGACAGCTCAGCCAAACTATGAACAGGCAACAGCCCTCAACCCTGTAAGTTTGGTCTCAGACTTGGTTCTCATACTAATTTTAGGCATGATGGGCACAAGCTTACTAAAACTTGAGCTGCAACATGTTGGCATTGATCTTTTTCCCCCAGCACCTTGACTATTTTCTCCAGAAGTGTTCTTCAAATCTTAATTCGCTTTGCCCACAACCTTAGAAGAGCTCAGCATAAAAAACTCATAAACACTGCAGTCATCGAACTTCAATAGAAATGAACAAATTACCTAATCTAACCTGCTATTGTAGCTACCTGAATGTTCATTAGGCTCATTCCTCAGACCATACTCCTGTGACGCAAAGTCCCACATCGTCTGGATACCAAATTAATTTGAATAATATAAGCGTGAGGGCACCCTCACATCATCAGCTAGCTTTTGGAGTAGAGTTTTACCCAAGACCGTGTAACATGGTATCGGAGTTGGGTAACAGAGATGGGAAGGGAGCGCGTCCTTGGCCTGCACACGGCAGGTGCTGCCGAGTGAGCACGCTGCGCGTGAGGGAGGGTGTGAAGCGAAGTCCCACATCACCAAATGAAGAATATAAGCGTGAGGGCACCCTCACTTCATTAGCTAGCTTTTGGAGTTGAGTTCTACCCAAGACCATATAACAACTCCAGCTATACCAATTTAACTATGCAAAAACAGCCACATTTCAGTCTTTAGGATCAACATCTGCCCTAGTTTAGCCTATCTGAACAGTTGACCCATAATCTCAATTATTTAAGGTGAATCCATCAATTACTGAGTTCAGTAAACAGATTAGGGTGATCCTAGTTTAGGCTCGCAGGGTCATTTGTTATTAGATGAGCTGAGCCCTAGCTGCATTAGCATCTAATGTTTGTAATTTTTCAAAGGGTTTTGCTAACGTGCACACAATAAGCACACAAACAAACACACTCCAATACACCTTTTACATTTTTCAATACACTCACACCTATTCCTATACACTTTTCACACATTTCAATACACTTTTTTAACCTTAACATGTGCCTATTGGGCACACGTTAGCATTTTCCTTTCTTAAATTTCTTGTTTGTTCATTAAACCATTTGACTCTGGCATGTATATACAATAATATTTCCAAAAGGAGACTACGAACCACTGTTTCAAGGTTTTGTCTGGCACTAAGCTGGTACTAACAACTCCTGATTACATTTTTAAAGCAATTCTTAGACTTACTAAGCCAAGGCAAGTTATGCTGGTAAGCTCATGAACATGCATGGATGCACTGCTGGGCTTCTCATGAACGCTAACCTAGCCTGCACACACCTTTAAAGTGACCAAGCCAAGGCCAAACACCCCAACCTAGACTTAGCCCTTTGTGTCCATGTTTGAGGTCACGTAGACTCGTAACCACACTCCCTCGGTTCCATTTCCAGACAGAGACAAAAGTCTTACCTACCATTTCCAGAAAGAGACAAAAGTCTTACTTCCTTTCTTTCTTTTTTTCATTTCTTTTGTCCTCTTTCCTTCAGCTGGTTCTTCCAACAGCCATATCATCACAATAAAAACAAATAGTTCAATCTGATTACCAAATAATTTGAGTAGATGTGAAAATCTTTGTATCATGTATATGATGTTATATCTTGTGATATGAGCTATGAAACTCTCCAAAAACACTATAAACAAAGGATATCCCTTTTTATGCCCCTTTTCACTCGCTCGATCCCGAAGATGATTCAGCCGTAACACCTCTGTTTCCAGCCACTAGTAAACAAAAGCAAACAGGGAAAAAGAAAGCAATAAGAGGATCATCAAAGGAGCAGAAAATTTTCAGAAATGAAGTATACCAACATGTGGTAACCGTGATAAGACAACAAATTGATTGATTGATTGATTGAGAGAGAGAGAGAGAGAGAGAGAGAGAGAGAGAGAGAGTAGATAACAAATCTGCACCATTATCTGGTGCCTGTGCATTATAATTGAAAGCTAAACAACTTACATCATTTAGTCTCACTTCCTGAAGTGCAACTGCTTTCTCCTTTACCTGGCCCTAGAACCATAAATGGATATTCTTAGCATTCTTACATATATATTACAATGAATAAGTAGCATATAAATATATACTTACTACGGTTAATCGTTTAACAAGCCCACATTTAATACTTTGACGTAAACGTCTGCATTCATCCTGAAAAAGTATAGTACAACAGAACAGATAATAAGATGATGTCTCATGACAAATACCAAGTAAATACGTACAAAAGCACAGAGTTATGCAATGAATCTTCAAAATAAAGAACTTCCGAACAGAGTCTAGGTTTAAATATCTGACTTAGTGCAGATAAACCTAATCCGATCCATATATCTCCGACTCATTTGCAGAAAAACCGAGTCAGTGATATGTAGCACAAATCAATAGTTAGTCCACTGTCCACCTTGGAACAAGAACAAATTACAAAGGTATTTGTTTGAACACTAACATACCTGGTATTTGGGGATTATACATGCCTCGTATAGCTTGTGTTTAAGACCAAGTTTAAATTTCACGTTTGTGACACACACTGACAACAAGCATTAGTTGTCCTTATACCCCAAAACCACTATTTAGTGCACATACATAAATATTTCAAAATTACGACCAGTATCACCCCATCACTGTCTTTTCTTCTCTTTTTCTTTTTGAGTTACAATCTCTGGTCGAACAGAAACAATCTCAAAATAGAAGAAATGGTTTATCTAACTATTGGCGAGTGTAAAAAAGATGACAATTAAGGAGTAATGGAGTATGAAGTCAAGTATCATGTTTAATCACCTCAGAAAAGGCTTGGTTTGAAATCACATCAATGGTTATGGTCTCTTTCTTGTCCAAGTTCAATATTTCCAGCCCAAAGTCTGCGGTCTTTTCCCCGATTTTATAAGGTAAAGCCACCTTACTCGTACCTAAGAGACAAATATCCACATCGTAGATTATCAGGTGTCTGTATAATTAACCCATTTTCCTAATGAAGAGATTATATAGTATTTACCATCAAGATAACGATTACGTAAAAATGTTATAAAAGTATACCTACAACTTGGACGAGCCTATACATATCTTGCTTCTGATCATTATTGGAAATTCTTATCCGCACAATTGAGCCAACCACCTTTTCGTGGAATTTCCCAGAATCCACAACTAGGCTTTCCATCAAATTACGACGCAAATAAATCAAGTTAATGTTGTGAACATCAATTGCAGCATATTCATCCAGATTTACTTGTGGACCTCTCTCCTCAACCTTTGTGCGAGTTTTATGCTTCCTCTCTTTACCAGTCATCAGCAGGTTTTCATTGTTCCCACCGACCTCCACCTGGCTCAGAACACCATCAATAATGTTGCCTTGAACATCTTTCTTGAAATCCTCTTTTATACGAAAGTGAAATTCGAGAAGCTTTAACATTTCAAAGTGACCGACACGCGGTCTTCCGAACAGATTTTTAAGCCTGAAATCACAAATGATTTGGCTTTTTCTAGAGGGATCCCGTAGATTGTTTCTCTTTATATAGTCTAGCAAAAGAGTCTGTACATCAAACTGAGATAACACAGATGTATCCCCATTCTTCATGTGTGCAACAAACTCCAAGAGGTCCTCAGATGCCCACTCTGTGGATTCACTTGAAGTATTGCCTTGGTTACAACTTGATTTACTTGTGGGTGGAGAGTCCCCATTGTTAGGTAACTTTGGCTGTTCTGTTGTCCTCCTTTTGGAATCATTTGACTCCTGGTGTCCAACAGAAATGTTGAAAGAAGAAGAAGAAACTTGATTGTTATCACCACCATAACGCACTTTCAAAGATTTGTTACAAGCCACAGCACTGGCTGCTTTCCAGGGATTTTTAGCTTGAATAAGCTCTTCTACAGTTAGAGAGAGTTTCTCCTTCAAGTATATCCAGTAGACCTTGAAAAGGTACTCCCAGCTACTCTTGTCATCAAAATCTACTTGAGGCTGCACAAGTTATACACATAAATTAAAAGTGGCATAAGAATGTATGAAAGAACTAATAAGAAAGCAAGGTACATGTTTGATGCAGAAAGGGAATTCATGCAGATACTATTGATTCAGACATCAAGAACCATCCAGGCACCTCTTCATCTTTCTTGAGAAGACTTTTTTTTTTTTTTTTGGTTATCTTTTGTTCTGTTGTGTAAACGAAAAATAAGAAGCATAGGCTTAAACATGAGAGACTACATGCATTGCCTCTACATGGGACGCTAACAGCAGGTACGTTTGTGTTGGAGAGAGAAGCAGGGCCACCAATACTCATAGTTTGTAAGTTCTACTATGGTCCCAAACCCATCATGCCGACCACACAAAAATGTCTCCCCCACACTCCAGCCCTCATCTTCCAGTCCTTATGTGGCCCATCAAAGGGACTTAAAATAATCAAAACAGTTGACTGATGAGGCAGTTTGACTGATGAGGCAGTTGACTGATGAGGCAGTTTAATGATCCACTTAGGTTCAATTGGAGGCTGGAGTCCTCAAAGCTAAACATGATTGGACCAAGTTTAGAATACACACACACACACAGACCAAAGATAGAAAATTCGAGAATAGAGAAAGACATTCATTATGCTTGGGTTCATTCAAATGACCACTACCTTGAGCCAAGCTCGAAATCAGAGGCAATTACAATAAAAGTTCAACATGGGAAGATGGAGAATTATCCTACCATTTCCTTGTTCCCTTGATCATTGTTCTCAATCAGCATGATAGTCCTCATACATGTTATACAAAATCCCTTATTCTCTCGTACAGCCAAGTAATCAGCCTTTTTAGTGCATGCCTTGCACAATGAATATGTACAAGTGTAGCACATGTAATGCGCAGCCTTCTGACAGATACTACATATATGCCATCCTGAAATGCACAACACAACCATGAATTAAAAAGGAGTATTTGATACAACCTTAGTATTAGCATTCATGTTAATAATGAAAATCCAATAAAGAAAAGTATTTGATATACAGGCAAGAAATAACCAGAGATAGGAAGAAATAAATTCAGTAGATTGCCCAACTGTTGAAGTAGTAACAAACATGGGCATTAATGGGTCTATTCCACTTCTAGAATGGCACTAACGAAATAATGGTACACGTGCATTAACCAAAATAAAGATGGATAAAATTGTCGGTCTTTGCAGGCATTCAACTCTAGCAAGGGAAAGTTCAAGGGGAATTGGGGTCAATCTAGGCCTTCTCCTCCCACTAGCATTTCCATGAACAGTAATCTCAGACCCCCTTCCATCGCATTCACTGGACTTCGTTGTATGTGACCAAACCACTCTAGTCTATTCACTACTAACGTATCTTCTGTTGGTACTACCCTAACTTTTACAGATGCTTCCGTTTCTAATTCTCTCTCCCAGTCTTAACTCTTATCCATCTTGACAATTAAGAATTCCCATGATGACATAAAATTTACAAAGTACTGCATTTACTTGAAACCATGTTTCAGCATCGTCAATAAATACACCAGTGTAAAGTATTATACCACAAGAAATTAAAGGAGGATAACAAAACTTGACTACAATTCAACAAACTCTGTTTGTTCCGGGAAGAAAATTGGAACATTAATTCCTAAGCATGGCCACATATAGTAGTATGTCCAAAAGGGGCCTCTTTGCAAGAATTGTTAAAATATTGGTCAGAAATTCCAAAGAAATCCTTCGCATATATCACACTTGCCATCAGGAAGCGTATCAAGCCAGTGCTTGTCATTGATGATTAGAGATGATCCCATTGCTGGTAAATGATAATTAGAAAACCTGGAGGGAAAAAAGTATACTTGATACACAACAAAATCTCTACAAAGAAATCGATATTTTATTTCTACAAACACATGGGAGCCGAAGTCCAACCAATGACCACAATGAGAAGACAAGAAAGCGAAGATGCTTGCAAAGATGCTTACTTCTGCACTGGGTTACCTGGATTGTGCATTGTTGTAGTACGTGGAACAGGAACGAGATCGCAGTACACCATACGCTTCGAACACGGTATGGTAGGGCTAGGCTTCTTCAGATCATTTGTTCGGAGTGAAATTAGTTCATTCCAAATGCGGAACATTTTCAGGACAATTTTAGAACTAGTAGCATCTATTTTAGACGTCCTACTAATCAAATCAATAATGGGATTAATTTGTGACCTATTTTTGTTCTATGAGAGTGTATTTCTCGTCTCTGTGCCACTTTTATCATCAGATCTCTGGAATCCCTGTTCCAGATTGAACCCCAATTGGGATTGTTTGATCTAGATCGGAATTCGTAACAATTATATCGTCTTCTCCCACAGTTATTGCTAGGTTTCAAAACCTCCCATAAGCCATCAATAGACCTCAATTTTGCGTATGACGTGTCAAACTAGTTGACATCTGACTCAAGCACCAATCACCAAAGCCACTGCATGTTGTGGTTGTATTGTAACATTCTCCAAAATGGTAAGGTCCTTGATGGAATACTGTCTTGAAGCACAATTCAATATTTTGGTTTCCGTTAGAGGTAAAATGTATTCCAAGTTGTCAGTTAATTCTCTATATTTTCAGTCATGCAAGTGTGAAATTAGGACCTGTTTGTACCCAAATTTGGCACAAAATTTTAAGAGGGAAAAATGTGTAATTTTTTGGACCAAATTGGGCTAAGATTGCTTCAAAAATTAATCGGCTGCACTAATTTTATTTATTACAAGGCTCAGTTAATTTTTACCATAAAGCTTGGCCCATTTTTATGTTCATCCGGTTATGTTGAGAGAGCCCAGTTTGGCCCATAAAAAGGAATTTGCAGTTGTTTGGAGGATATTCTAGAACCAAAAGGAAGGCCAATTGACTAAGTCAAATTTCGCAATGAGGGGCATTAGGTAGGGAAGTTACCCCACGCCCCATGATCATGGTGCTATGCCTATAAATACCTCAATTGAGGATTAAAATAGGGTTCCAAGTTCCAACACCACAAGAGCCACGCGCTTATATCCAAGTTACTTTCTAGCAAAGTACCTTTATCATTTTCATTTTTACTCAGTTCGTTGAGTCTATGGCAATCTAGCCTAGCCCAGTTTTATTTCCATTTCTTTGTAACCCAATCGATTCCTTTAATCTGATTCAATGAAGTTCGATTAGTTCATTTTTGTTGTTCTTTTTTCCCACATGGTTGGGAAATTATTGAGTCCTCTTTTGTTGAGGCAAATGTTGAATCATCATACGGTCTTACCCTTAGGCCGAACACAATCGCTCTTGTTAGAAGTTAGATCAAGGCACGAACGCCTACACACAAATTGGACTGCAATCCAGTCCTAGCACACCAGCGAAACCGCTCAGTCCTTCGAGGTATTTTTTTGGAAGAAACAGGACCTTAATTAACCATCAAATGCTGCGGATAACCAAAAGAAGGCGAGCATAACCAATTAATATCTACATTACCTTTTTAGGCATTATAGATTGTTGATAACTCAACTCGTAATATGGCAATGTAATGAATACTTAACGCTAAAATTCAGTATCATGAAGGAGAATATAACACATTCAATCCAAACACCAACAGAAAACATATATATCAAATTTATGAGAGAATTAGATGATAGCATAACCTAACACCAACACATCAATCAATCATCAATCAATACCTAGTACAAATGTATTTTGCCTACAAAATCCTCCATTCCCTCAATTCTCAACTCTCCGCAAAAGTAGGTTCTCCCCCTTTCTCTCTCATGTGACTCCTCCCTCCCACTCATCCACTCTCTTATTTTTACTCTTTTTTACTATTCCAAATTAATTCTCTCACCATAACTTTTTTTTTTTTTTCCACCGGCACTAACCATAGGTTGCCACCACATTCCCATTACCAGCAGGTTTTGAAAGAAATTATCCCACGTTTCTCTCGCACTCCTACTTCAACCCTATTTTGCTTTTCTCCAAGTTACTCTCTCATCACATCTTGCCAATGCAACCCACATTCCCACAATATTCCCCATGTCCCCACTCAACACCCAATACACATCCAACACTCATGCACCACCAGATTGCACTTCCACACTTCCACCAGCTTATAATGTGCACTGCTACACTAATTTTCCCCATTTACAGTTTTCAACTCTTAAACAACTAGATCTTCTTATTCAACATACCTAGACGTGATCTCTCTTCATGGCCTCTTCCTTAATTCCACCACACGTTCCCCCAGAATTCGACCCCTGCAAGGCTACACTCCCCATGCACACCAGATTGCACTTCCACACTTCCCTATCTTAATGTTGTTTATCCCCTTAAGGTTCTGATCGTGAGTGTCAAAGTTCAGCTCCTTTCGGTATGATTGCTCGAAGATTGGTTCAACATCTACTCCTTCCGGTACAAAAATTTGTCCGACCATTTTTTTTTTTTATCGCCCCGTGCATCGAACAGGCACAACACTAGTACAACAACAGTAAGTAGTAGTTTTCTCAATAAACTATATAGCATCATACCGCAATTCCATTTAGCCTTTGATCGAAAAAATGCTTCATCCCGCTTAATACAAGCTGGATGGTATGCCTTTGGGCAGCCCCTAAAAATTCAACAATCCAAAAAATAGTATAAGTTGTCATTTTTGAAGAACTGCGTCACTTTAGTTAGTAGGAACTACAGTAGATCCAGAATTACAAAGTAATTCTGAAATGTGCAAAACAACAGAAAAAAGAAGCGAACCAATTCCACTCACCGGCGATCGCATAGCACAAGGCTCCCACCATCAAAACATATAAAACAAACATCCTCCTCTTCTTCTTCTTCCTTCATCTTCTTGATCGGCGGCGGTCTAGTCTGACCTCTCGGCGGCCGCCCTCGCTTCTTCTTAGCACCACCCTCTTCATCCACGTTGACCTCCGTCTTGACATCCACAACCACCGCAGCATGAGCGGCAGCCTCCCCACCGGCGGCAGCGGAATCAACAGTAAGCGAAGATGGATCATCTCCTCCGACGAGCTGCGAGTCGTCCATTTTTGCAATCGGCTCGCAGTCAATTCCGTCCCCGCTTCGGTTCTCAATTTCGGGACATGGCCTGACAAGACACGAAGATGACTTATCTTCTCCTTCCATAGAAGAATCCTAGGCCAGGATTATCGCAAAAACCCTAGATTTTCTGTCAACGCGGTTCTAGGTTTTGATCGCGGCCACATCGATGTGGACAGCCCGACGCCGTCTTCAAGTGGTAAATATGAAGTTCAGACCAAGACGAAATCACTCAGGAAGAGAGAGAGAGAGAGAGAGAGAGAGAGAGAGCGTGTGGGAGTTTGCGATTGGGGTGAGTTTGGTGGTGAGCTGTCTATTAGCTTTCGGCGAGACAGGATGGAAGCGTCAAACACGGCTCCTGAGTTGAGTTTTGGGCTTTGGGGCTGCCTCGGTCTCCCTCTCTCTCTCTCTCTCTCTCTCTTCTCTCTATATGGAATATGGGATTGATTCTTTCTTCTCTCCTCTATACTCTTTTTTTTTTTGAACTGGTCTCTCTTCAATAGTCTATTTTGTAGTCTTTTATTTTCTTTCTTTTTTACCAACACGTGATTGGCATTAGTAGCACAACACGGAGTCAGAGTCAGAGACAGACTCCATCCATCACACACACACTCGGGAGGAGTTTCAGTGCCAAGCGGATACCATGCCCGAGCTCATATCTTAGCCGTTTAAAATACTTTTGGATGGCTTGGATCTAAAAAAAGAAAGAAGAGATATAGTGGGATAAATCTAGACAGTTTAAAATATTTTTCATCTGCCGAATGTGCACGCACGGGCACCACGTAATTCTCGCTCTGCATACAAAAAATTTTCCACACAATGACACAATCCACCAGAAACCGAAACCACAATTTATGACTTCTATATTTCGGTTCCACTTTGTGGTTATCACTGCCACCCCTCAATGTTTTGCCATGTGTCGTGGACAAACAATGAAAAAAGAAGTGGACCAACTGTTCTAAAAACGACAGTTTGGTGGCCAAATAGTAATATTCTACTCTCTTTTTTACTACTAGATTTGCAAATTCCATTCTTTTCCTCTCTCTCTCTCTCTCTCTCTCTCTCTCTCTCTCTTTTACTGTTTTATTTTTGCTGTTTTGATTAACATTGTAAATGCAGAATCCTAGGTATACAGCTTAAGTCGTAACAGAAATGAACCGTAAACTCATACATTTCGAGTTCGAAAATTGGACAAACTCTTGGAGTCTGGACACAAGAGGAAAATCTCTTATAAATCCTCTCGTCCAGGAGTAAATGGCTTGCTTTTGACCGGTCTAAGTCTTAGAAGGAAAATAGTCAAAGTACGTGTAAGTTAACTTAGATACTCCAACCGTCAAAAAGAATTAAAAAAAATTATTCTGTAAATGTGGTGCGCCTCTTTCAATACGTGGGAAGTTGGTGCAGTGTACATATAAAAACACCTACCAAATAGTCCTTCCTGTGGGCCGGTCCCCAAGTTGTTGATTGCATAATGCCTCAATTATTAAGAAGTAGTTTACTTTCGGTTGATTGTTGCGTATAAATAACAATGGCTTCCTCCAAACTGAGAGTACCCAAAAAAGATGGGCCAATTACATTTGTTGGTACCCCTATGGTTTTCCAAGAACTTCCTGTTCTTCTGCGCTAGGAAAGCAACACTTGAACTTGAGATATACGTGTGGCGGTTTTTGAGTGCTTTCTTGTCTTCTGAAGCAGCTCATGCCAAATTTATACAGACCCTCTAGGGGCCTCTGCAACGGATTGACACAAATACGTATTATATACTTGGGTCATATTCAATATTGGTCATCATATCTACTACCAAAACTCAATAATTATAAAAAGTTTGCAGCATATTTTATATTACATCATCTTCATGGATAACCTCTATATTGACAACTAAGATAATTATGATACATATAATTGTTTTATACATATCTTTCGACATCACTTCCTATCAATACAAACCTCATTTTGATATGAACCATCTCCACATATCAAAATCGTCGATCTTCTCAACTATCATTAATTGTTTGTTTTTTATCCAGTGTATTGTACAATATTCTTGTCCAATAGTTAATTTCCGTATAATATTTTAGTTTTGGGAAGGTTAACTCCTTCCATTAGCATCATAGGGCCTCATTATTTTCTCGTCATATATATTTATTTATTTTTTGACTAAATACTTATCGAATTTTTGTTATTTGCTTTAAAGTCCTCTATCGGTTAATGGTTATGTCAATCACCCCCATTCCACGACCAACTGAAATTTATTTGTATTTCTTTGCAAGCTACTCAGATCTTTTACAGCAATGATTCAATGTTTGGATCGTTATCTTTTATCGTTATATAGGTTTAGCAAGGTATAAAAATATGTGTTTGGGTCTCACTATGTTGGCTTATTAAATACTCGTCCACTGGTATGTGATTTGTGATCTTTACATATAGTATTCAATATTGTGGATCCCTCATATTTGACATAGGGACTAGCATTATAGCATTGAGTATTTAGCGAGTAAAAAAAACAAATAATTGTTATGCTTCGCGTGGACCCCATGCCATGCATGTAAAAACCAATGGAAAATCATATAGCAAATTGAAGGAGACTAATGCACCTTCCCACTTATTATAAAGGCAATATATGTACATATATGTTTACGTGAACGTAGGTCTGAACTTTGACCTAAAATCAAGAACAAGGTAAGGATTAAAATCTGGCCGGGCCGTAGAATAGAGGGTAGGTTGTGCAGGCCCTAGAAATGACAGATTCACTTTGTCTTTTGTTGATTACATATCTCATAGGCAAATAATATTTTACACTTTTAAAAGACTGGTCACGAAGGAATTAATAGTATTACAATAATAGAGGGAAGACCCACTTTTGTTACATTTTTTTTTATTGGTGAAAATTAGTACCGGAAAGAAGGATTGAACGAGAAAGCTGTTGTAGAGTAGCTGGAGAAAGTTTTTACCCAAAAGTTCGTCAAGGGCCATGGTGCTGCATTATGTGCCAAACGTTGTGCTGTTGCGATTAATGCATCGATGTAGCATCTTTTTTTTGTTGTAAGGTATTCAACAAATACAGATTTCAGAACATTAAAAAAACAATCATCAACTCCAAGGTGATGGTTTTGAAATAAACCATGGTTATGAATGGTTATGAATTTCTACCCAAAACTGCAGTGGTGTTTTCGCTGACAGCTTGACGTACGCGAAAGGATCCCCATCAACACTGCTCTCAATCAAGGTAGGCCGTGTGTGATTGGATTAGTTAAGTCAAACGTTAAACGGTTTGACCTCAAGGTTTGACTCGGTTGTCAAGGCTCGAGTCTCAACGGTTTGTTCCCCCTAAGGTTCGAAACCTTCTAGGTACATTCAACTTTTATGGGGTTGCATGGACCTTGCTCCAAATTTAAATAGATCACTTGCTAGTGGACGGTAGATTTAGTCCCTGCAATACATAAGTCGGCTAGAGTACTGATAGGTGCCGAAAAGCACTCATTTAACCCTCCAATTAACATTTTAACAGTCCAATCATAGAGTTACTTGATGAATTATAATGGTTGAATTGTGTTTGTAGGCTTTGGAGAGTGTCAAATGATTAAAAGTGCTAATGGGAGTTGATAGAAGGCATGAAATGCAAAGTAGACTTAAAGAGCTTCACAACAGTCCAAGAATCGCATCATTTCGAGTTCGGATGAAGCCGAGGCGAGCCCGCGAAGTTTGGGAGACAATCTGGATTTTTTGCCAAGGCGGGAATCATAGCCGCCCGGGCGGTTTTACCCGAGTCAAACGCGGATTAAGGCGTTGACCACGGTTTTTTTTAGTTTTATTATAAATAGGTCATTGCTCTGTGCGTTTTGGGGGTCCTAGAATATTTTAAGGCAAGTATAGAGAGAGAAACGCAAGCCGTTCCATGGGTTCTTCAAGCTCTCCATCAAATCAAGCGTTCATCTCCATCTCCATGGCCGGCTAAACACCTTCCAGGGGGAAGATGAAGCCTCGTTCCAAGTAACTTTATTTATGTGTAGGCCTAGGTTTTCTATTTCGAATCGATTGGTTAACTAAGAACTTGCTTTCATTACATATGAATGGAATCGTCTCAATTCTTTCTATCAGTTGAGTATTTGTGTGTGCACTCATAAATACCTAGTTAATCAATGGTTTTCTTTGCTTGTGTTTGGGTAACTGAGATGGATTATACTCGTAAGACGGATCGTGCCACTGGACAGTCCGTGAAAGACAGTCCGTGAAAGAGACAGATTCTGCTAGCGAGACGGTCCGTGCTATGGGATAATCCATGTCTGTTAACAAATCAATTATTTTCTTGACAAATTGTGATTCGAGTAGAAATCCTAACCTATGCATAACCTAGTTACGTGGTCGGGGTGGATTCGAAACCCTAGATCTTTCTCTCACTAGTTTTTCACCAACTTAATTACTTGTTCTCTTAATTCATTCAGTTTTCAAAATCGATCAAACAAATTCTCTTTTTACATAATTAAATTAGAAACAAATTGAAGTTAACGTAATTTAGCCAAATTGTCTCTGCGGATCGACACTCGAACTTAGCCACTATTCTCCTGAGTAAGGGTTAATTCCTTGTTTTTATAAATATATTTTTTATACGGTACAACACGGTCAAGTACTCTGAGGAATAGGGGGAAAATGGGTTATATAGTTAACCTCATTCATCACAAACATGGCATTCAGTACGTAGGACAATAGCTACCCAAATACGAGTTGAGTCTACTGCGTGGCTGATGAGGAAGATTTGGGGGATCTTGGGTGACTCACTCACACAACACACATACCATCGTTTATTTGCAAGGGTTCCAAATGGAACATCTATATGAACTAATTTCAGAAGAGATGATAGCACCTAGATTTCAAACATAAACGTACAAGTCTGTCTTACTAATCATCCGTTGTTTAAATATTCATGCAACACTTCAACTTTTCCCCAGATAACATCCCTACACTTTTAGTTTTTGCCCAGATAATATCCCTCGTTTATCCCCCTAAGCACCATCCCTTATTTTTCGAAAAAAAAAAAAGCCTTAGCTTAGTGATTCATGAATAAAGGTGGCGTGTAGTGAGTAAAACTCACTCACTACATGAGGATTTTGTGTTCAAGGATGACTAGTTGCTTAAAACTATCTTGTCTTCCTTGCCTTCCTAGCCTTTGGACTCGTAGGCATTAACATCTCTAGCTATTAGGACAGCTCAGCTCGAGTTAGCAGCCTTAGGGCAAGTCAAGGCAGTTGTGGTCTTACACCTTTAGTAGTTGCTATAGCCAACTTTTGAAGACAACGAAAGGCTTCAGTTGCCTAAGGAAATTCATAAGCAATTTCATCTGTTTGAATGCTGCAACCACAATTAAGGCTTAAGGCTCGAGTTGGGCTGTAAACAGTGCGTTGATGGGCAATTGAGTTAAGGGGAGGAATGGGTTTAGGGTTGTTTTTTGACAAGACGTTTTGCTAAATTCGGATTCTATCACGCTCTCAAAATTTAAAGGAAAATACATAAGATAATTCTACGTGGACGGTCAACAAGTCCACGGTCCAACTCAGGTCCAAGTCCAACACCTAAAACCAACATCAACGAAATACAATAATTTACGGGTACCCATATCCCAAATTGAGATTAACAAGTGTTATAGTTATTACAAATCCAAAGTCAAAAGATTTACTATGAATAAATTACAAAATCATCTCTTCAAAATTCATAAGTTCAAGATGATGAGGTAACTCCTCTTAAAGCTTTCAAAAAAATGCATGCAATCACTCCACGCAAATCCATGTCATGCTCCGTGTTAGGTACCTGAAATTATTAGGGTGGGCTCACTAGCCCAGTAGAGAAAAGTCTACCAAAATTGAACGCAATGAAATATTAATGCGAGATGAGAAATGAGAGTGAAAGCTACATAATGATATCAAAGAGTTTACGGGAGTCTGATGAAATAAACATGAGTATACAAATCCCTTGTTATCACCTAAGTGTGTCCAATATGTACCCGACACGTACTGTCTCTCATTGGTGTCCAACTTGTTCGATTTGTCGTGTCATCAATTTATTCAAGTTAGATATTTAGAAATTCCTAGTGACGCGTCCTTAGGACAACCCAAGTATCATTCCAGGCTATCTTTTTGACCCCGTGTAATCTTCCTCTTGGCCAAGGCATAATTCCTCACGACACGTCCATAGGACGACCCGAGTATCATTCCGGGCTACCTTTCAGCCCCATATCACATGTTTCAAGTTCTCATTTCAATCCATGTTCGTTAGTTTCGCAATGGTGTCATCGTATCACTCACACCTTGGATTGTCATTCAAGTTCACACATTTCGTCAATATCAACTAATTCATGCATGTCAAGTGTATAATCGTGTATGCATCACATTAGAAATCAAACAAGGTCACTAACCATGCAAGGATAGGCTAGGAACAAGCCATTCAACAAGTTTTGATGTTTAAGGAATGGATATGTCAAGTACAAACCCAAACAAGCGACCAAAATCAAGGAAAACAAAGTTTTGGGAGTTAAGGAGGTTTGGATTGATCCAACTCTAGGAGTGGATTGATCTAATTGGCTTAAGAAATGATCAGATTGATTTCGATCAATCCAACAGGGCTTAAAAATGAACATAAGGCTTTTGGATCGATCTAACTCAAAGGTAGATCGATCAAACTCAAAAATGGATCGATACAAAGGCCATTACGAGTAGATTTTTGACAGATTTTCATGGGGATTTCAATGGGTTCCAAACTAAACACTTTCAAGGTCAAATATCAACATCAAAGCTACAAGAAGATGTTCAAACAACCACTTTAAGTAGGAGACTAATACAATCATACATCAAGCTCTAATCAATTCAATGAGATGAGAATTTAAAAAATACCTTAAAATCCAATCAAGTAGGCATGGTAAAAAAAAAATCATGACATAAGGTTCTGATAAAAAACAAAAAGCAAACATGGTAAAAAATAAAAGAAACATGATTGATGGGGTATATTTAAGGATCATGGTAAAACTTTTATTTCACTTCCCTTTACGAATTTGGCCCGCGCAGGCGGCTCACTTAAAAATTTTAACCATGATTATTGGATCAAGGATTTTTGGATGAATAGCATAAATAATTACAACAAAAATCATTTATGTTTCCATCCCAAAAATCTTTACCCTATAAAAGTTTTTTTTTTTTTTTTTTGTTTCCATCCAAAAAATCTTTACCCAATAAGTAAAGAATTTTGGGATGAAAACATACATAATTTTGGATGAAAACATAAAGAAAAATATTTTCCCTATAGGCAAAGAACTTATAAAAGTTCTTTTTTTATGTTTTCTTCCTGAATTATTTATGTTTTCTTCCCAAAATTCTTTGCATATAGGGTAAAGATTTTTTGGATAAAAACATAAAGAATTTTGGATGGAAATATATATATATATATATATATATATATATATATATATATATATATATATATATATATATATATATATATATATATATATATATATATATAACTTTTACCTATATGCAACATTCATTTAGTCTTTAATCTCCTTATGTATATAATAAAGGGCAAAAGTGGGTTTATTTGAATTTTGGGATGGAAACATAACTCCAAAAAGAGCACAGAATGAAACTCTAATTTGAAGGTGGTTGGAGGGTGATTATTTAAGTGGCCCAAATTTTTATTTATCCCCCAAAAAGATAATTATTTTTGCCAAAGCACCCCTAAGCTTAAAAAAAAGTACTAATGACAAATCGTGCTGAGGCTTCAACCCGGGTCCGTTGGGTGAGAACCAAGTAACCACACTAAATACAAAATAGGGAAAATTTCCAAAAAACACCTGACCTTTCTCCTAAATCACAAATAGATATCTGAGCTTTTCATTTTGTCAAATAAACACCTGGACTATCTTAAACGTCATCAATTCCACCCCTGTCGTCCACTTTCGTTAAGAATCAAACGGAATCCATCCTATAATTACACTTTTCCCCTTAGAATTGACCCAATTCTCAATTTTACCCGTTGAATTTTTTTTTTTTCAATTCGACCTCTCTCTCTCTCCTCTCTCCTCTACATTGGCATTACTGAGACATTCTTTGAGAGCTATGTATGGTAGAGATTGTGTAGGAAATTTTATTATTTTTTGTAATTATTTTTTTCAATATCCAACTCGTTTTTTTACAATATTTTCAACAACAAAAATACGGAAAAACTTACACCCTCCTTCCCAAAAATTTTCCAGTCTGATAAATGAGGACTTGAAAAAATACAAAAAATTTCAAGAAAAAATCAATATTTTTTAATTATTTTTTGTACTTATTTTTTTTCAATTTCCAATTCCATTTTTTTTTACAGTATTTAAAAAAAAATTAGAAAAAATTACTCCTTCCTTCCCAAAATTTGTTCGGTCTGATAATCAGGGACTTGAACATAATACAAAAATTTCAAGAAAAATTCAATATTTTTATTATTTTTTTCAATTTCCAATTCGTTTTTTTACAGTATTTTTTTAATTTCCAAAAAATTTTCGGTCCGATAAATGAGGACTAGAAAATAATACAAAAATTTCAAGAAAAATTCAATATTTTTAATTATTTTTTTACTTTTTTTTAAATTTCCAATTACTTTTTTTTACTGTATTTTTTTTTCAATTTCCAAAATTTATCCGGTCCGATAAACAAGGACTTGAAAATAATACAAAAATTTCAAGAAAAATTCTATATTTTTTGTACTTATTTCTTTCCAATTTCCATATTTTTTTTTACAATATATAATTTCTAAAATTTGTCCGGTCTGATAAGAAAGGACTTGAAAATAATTAAGAAAAATTGAATTTTTCTTGAAATTTTTGTATTATTTTCAAGTCCTTGTTTATCGGACTGGACAAATTTTGGGACAGAGGGAGTAAATTTTGGAAATTGAAAAAAAAAAACCTGTAAAGAAAGGAATTGGAAATTGAAAAAAAATTACAAAAATAATAAAAAAATATTTAAGTTTTCTTGAAATTTTTGTATTATTTTCAAGTCTTCGTTTATCGGACCAGAAAAATTTTTGGTTGGAGGAAGTAATTTTTTGTTTTTTAAAATACTGTAAAAAATGAATTTAGAAATTGAAAAAATTAAGTACAAAAAGTAAATAAAAAACAAGTACAAAAAATAATAAAATTTCCTAGACAATCTCTACCATACATAGCTCTCAAAGAATGTCTTAAGAATCCCCATGTAGAGGAGAGAGGAGAGAGGAGAGAGAGAAGATCTAGAGAGGGGTCGAAATTGGAGAAAAAATATTTCAAGGTGTAAAATTTAGATTTGGGTCAATTCTAAGGGGAAAAAGTGTGATTAAGAGATGGATTCCGTTTGTTTCTTGGACGGCGGGGGTGAAATTGATGATGTTTAAGATAATTCAGAGGTTTATTTGACAAAATGAAAAGATCAAGTGCCTATTTGTAATTTTCAGTAAATGTGAGGTGCTTTTTTGAAATTTTCCCTTCAAAATGAGTAATTCTACTCGATTCTACTCGATTAGGAAGAAAGGGCCGGAGGGGGGAAAACATCGTCGTTTCTGTTCTCTTGCGAAGACGGGTTTATGCTTCCCACAAAACCAGAAGCGTCACTGCGGCTACGTGTATAGGTCGAAAGGATTAGAAGTTTCTTTTTCTTTGTCAACCATTCTGGTTAGAGAAAGACAGTGGAAGGCCTTCCAATATCCCCCTTCTGATATCAGGTTATGTCTTTATCAGTGTAGCAGATTTAGTTCTGTTATTTATTTATTTCTTTCGGTTCTATGTTTGGGTCTTGGTAAATGAAAAACCCATTTACAATTGGCTGCAGAACTCACCCAAGAATTTGTTCGGCAAATGCTTGATGGTGAAAAACAGTAACAAAGCTGGCTTTGCACAAATTATTGTTTTTTCCAACATTGTAATTTGTGTTCTGCACCCACAGGTGGATTATGAGTTGGTTTTTATTGTTGACGGTTATGCGAGGGGGCACTTTGTAATCTGACATGTAAATACCCTATTGAGTTGTTTTATGGAATGGACCCGCAATTCTGCTGTTCAATCATGACTGTTCATCTCGACCATCAATGATACAAATTTACTGAAAGTGTCCCACAGGTATCTTTCAGCAAATCTGTATGATACTTTCGGTAAATCTGGACCATTGATAACACTTTTTGAACAGCAGACAAGCGGTTTCCTTACGGAATTGGGGCTATTAGGAATCTATGATATTCTTGCTTTTTGTTTATTGATATTCCCGTTGGTAGAAGGAATTCAAGTTTCTCTCTTCTGCTCTCACATAATTGGGTTAGTTTATCTGTTGCAGATTTAACTTCTCATTGGCTTTAAAACTCGGATAACGTACTGATAACTGATATCTGCTACTGTAAAGATGACCTTATCTGGATTGACTAGTAGCCCAGCACAATACTGCCTCCACCTACCTGCAAAAAGCCGTGGTTTGTGTTTTACCCGAATTTCTTTTCCCAGTAATGTGAAATCAAGAAAGCTGACATGTTTTACTGATAACTGATATCTGCTACGTGAATTTGTTTTGGATGATTTCAGGAATGGCAGGATTACATTTAAGTTCTACCCATTGTGATTCAATAGAAATGACTGGGCCAGTTCTATTCAGAGATGTAGCGTACGAAAAGCCCCAACGTTTTGCCGTGCAATGAATGCGACGTTTGGTGATAGTACAAATGACTCTGGTAATAACCTTTTCTGATTATTGTTGATTTGTTTTGACTTGATAATTTACCTATGTTTATTATGAATCAATAGCCAAACTTTTAAGGCTTATGTCATGGTTATGATTACACACACGATAGAGATTTGGAGTGTTTTTCTGGAGGGAATTTTTGTTAATTGGAATGACTGTGGGAATTGGGAACCTTCTTGGCCTTCCCACTTTTATTGCTGCGATTCCAAGCCCACGGAGAGTGTAGGTAGATGGTGAAAAGCATTTCTAAACGTGCCGAAGAGATCAAGTGGCCAATTTGAAGTGAAATTGTCCCTTTATGCCAGTTGGTCTGTATTTTCATGAGGTAGACTGTTGGTACTCTTAAATTTCAATATAGTTTGATTGGAGAAACACTGAACATTGATGAGAGTTTGGATAGTAACTCTGTAACGACCCGCCCCCGCCTTGCACAATATTGTCCGCTTTGGTCGCCCAAGCTCCTTGGACTTCCCAGAAGGTCACCCATCCCAGGATTGCTCCAGAGTGAGCACGCTTAACTGTGAAGTACCAACGAGCTTTGACGCCCGCACGGCTTTAAAAGGCCTTGTGCAAGTTAGGGCATGATCTATTCTCTTATATCATAGACCTCCGTTGCATCCAGGTGGGTCATGGGCTGTCACATTCTCCCCACCTTAGGATGCAACGTCCTCGTTGCATATTGGCCCAGCGACCTTCCCCCGGGAGGTATAGCACTTAGTTCTGCATAGCACTTTGTTCCCATTCCGAGATTCAAGAGGTGGCTCCTGCAGATTCTAGAGGTGGCTCCTACCCCGTAGTCCGGGGTTGTGCTCTGATACCAACTGTAACGACCCGCCCCCGCCTTGCACAATATTGTCCGCTTTGGTCGCCCAAGCTCCTTGGACTTCCCAGAAGGTCACCCATCCCAGGATTGCTCCAGAGTGAGCACGCTTAACTGTGAAGTACCAACGAGCTTTGACGCCCGCACGGCTTTAAAAGGCCTTGTGCAAGTTAGGGCATGATCTATTCTCTTATATCATAGACCTCCGTTGCATCCAGGTGGGTCATGGGCTGTCACAAACTCAACAGACTTTCACAAAATGTTTTAGGCTACAGCAACCCTGTGACCCTGTCAGTTACTTACACTCCCAAAACTTCCTCAATGGCACTTCCATGTTCAAATATGGCAGTCCTTTTGACCATTACAGCCTTATAAATAGGTTCTTTCTTTAGCCGACTTTTCAACTGTACATAAAAATCGAATAATTTATGATAACTGCATCAGGTGGATCCATACTGTCATTGGTTTATTAAACTTCTTCTTTTTGTTAGGTTGGTGCAACAGCTTAATGTAACTCAATGAAATATTGCTTTCATTTATAATCCTCTAATATCTTTTATCTATCCCCCTAAAAGATCGCATTAGTGCCCTCATTTCTCTTTTCTATCGTGACAACTCTTGTTCCCACACCTTTTTAGCATTCTGGGGCCCTACTAATAATATTGTTCCTTTCTTCCACCTCCGAAAGATGGAGGGGGTTCCCATCTTGTAAGTCGTTTGGAGATTCGGATGGAGTATTTGGAGCCCCTCAACCATCAGATCCTTACCAAGATTCGTCCCTTCGTTATGGAGCCCTTTCTTGTCGGTGGATAACCTATTTCTGACCAGTCAGTCTTCTAAGGGCGTAGATCGGTTGGTTTGTCCTCGGCGATAAGCCCACCTTTGAAAGGAGCCAGAAAAGCAAGCCTTTAAGCCAGAAGTGCCGCTGTGCCAGGGGAAATAAACTCCTGTTTCTCTGCCTTAAAGATTGCCTTAGAGATGGATTGCTAATCTCGTAGCTCTACTTTCAGAGGGGATGATACTTCCTAGTGGGGAGCCCTAAAGCCTGAGCCATTCACTCGTAAGAGAACAAACAGCAGTCAGTGATGTAACAACGGGCCTTAGCCCTCCTCAGAAAGAAAGGAGAAGACAGCATACTTGTTCTACAGGAAATGGCCATGGAATCATCAAGCACTCCTATATGTCTGAAAAGTGAAAAGTAAAGAAAGTAATGCCTAATCAACGTGCTTCGTTATTTTCTTGCTCTAAAGAAATGCTAATGTGGTCATTGTATGTCTAAGCTAGGGCTTTTCATTTCGGAAAACAAACTCATCTCTAAACCGTATATTTAATTGACTGAAAACAACATTGTGCGCAATTATGAGAAATAATTTCAAGGTCATAATTAGAAAGTGCACCCTAGTCCAAGAGTGGATCCGGCCCTGGTTGCACACTTGCTTTTTACTCGCTGAATTGCTCTACTTATCACCAAACTAGAATGGAAAACAAATTTAGGCATGTCTTCGAATATTGGCCTATGCAACGATGACTTAGTAGTTTATTACTTCTTTGTTGGAGTAATCGATTTGTTTGTGTGGTGAATTAGCTGTGTGTAGAATGATCGGTTTTGGTTGCCTAGGTGATCTTACAAACACAACCTGAAGCATAGTGGTGTTGTTCCTGTGCTAGTGGCAACTACATAATTATGTGTTTAGATTTCCACCTAAAAAACACGGAAGGGATAATGCTTTATTGTAGTTGCATTTATTCAAATCTTGTTCTAGCTGTTGGTGTTCATGTGTGACAATCCTATACTTTGTAAAAGAAACAATTACGTGTGACAAATCCTATTTCTTGTTATCTACGACTTGTATACTACGAGACTACAATACTGTTTCTAACTGTGGTTTTCCATTGCAGTCTGCTAGATGTTACACTATTTCTGCATTCTTGAATTTCTGAAGTTCTCTGTAATTGCTATTCATGTGCAGCTATATTTCCAAGAATCAACATAGGGGACCCTTATAAACGACTTGGAATAAGTAGGGAAGCTTCAGAAGAAGAAATCCAAGCTGCTAGGAATTTCCTAATAAAAAGATATGGAGGGCTCAAGCCAAGTGTGAATGCAATTGAATCAGCTCATGACAAAATAATCATGCAAAAGTTTTATGAACGGCGACACCCAAAAGTCGATATCAAGAAAAAGGTTAGGGCAGTTCCTCAATCCCGTATCGTGCAGGCAGTCACAAGCAGGTTTACAACTCCATCTACAAGTTTCATAATAAAAACTTTTGCTGCTTTCGCTATACTTGGAGCTCTCTCTGTTCTTTTTCCAACGGGAGATGGTCCAACTGTTCAGGTAGCTGTTTCCCTTATGGCTACCATTTACTTTATACATGACCGGCTCAAAAGCAAATGGCGTGCTCTATTTTACGGGTATGATACTGACTTTGGCGTTAATACTTCTATATCTGTTAATTCTTCTTTGTGTTTGAGAAAATACAGAATCACGATTTTTATGTGGATCATCATTGTAGCAGGCTGAACATCAGAAAACAATTCCTAACAGATTGAAAAAAGTACGGAAATTTTTGTTTTGAGGAAAACACTGAGTCACGATTGTCATGTATTTGATTCTTGCAGATTGAATATCCCAAAAATCTTTCTACAGTTTTGAATCGTGGTTGCACAGGCTTAAACTTCCTACTGCTCCTGCTAATTACCGCACTGATTTGTCAAAACTGGAAAGTCTTTGATATTCTAAATTTCTTCTTGTGTTGCAGGGTTGGAGCTTTTTTTGTTCTCATGGCTGTTCGGAACCTTCTTGATGGTGTCTGTGATTCCTTCTATACTGAAAGGACCAAGGAGTTTGGAAGTTACTACTTCATTGATAACCTACATGCTTCTTTGGCTTTCCTCTACTTATTTCGAATAGTGCCTTAGAACACCAAATTTTTGTCAATGGGACTAAACCAAATTTTATGTCTTTAATCTTGACTCGGATGCAGAGTTGTGTTTTGGTCGGAATGCTGAGCCTATGTCTGTATTGTTGTCTTCTATACTTAATGAGTAGAATGTAAGATCGGCTTTGTTATGAGTGGATCGAGATTTTTGTGTTGCTACCAGGTTCAGGTTGACGGTATGGATATTGTTCGTGTTTGGATGTAATGCTTCCTTAGTCATATTCATTTAACCTCATTTTTTTTTATTAGTTAGGCAGTGGTTCAGTCAAATGATACTCTCTCCCCCTCTCTCATAGATAACGCATATGCATACAGATGAATGAGCAGTTGCAGCTAATTGATTGGTGAAACTTGCAAGTTTGTTAGTCGACAGTTGCTTTTGGACTGCATGTCATGCAGCAGCACAAGTGGATTGCACCCACCTCAAAACAATTCTGTCTAAACAGTGAATGGGGTTCGGACACGCTTAGAGACAATATTAACCTAGGCCCCGATTGGATGGGGTATTATTTTTAGGGGGTTAAGTTTTAGAGGGGGATAAGATAAGAGGGAGTATTATTTTTGGAGGGTTGACCCACATTGATGTGATATTTATGAAGGGGGATAAAAACAGTAGATGGTTTGGATGAGGGATTAAACAGGGGGATAATTTTTTACTTGGTTTGGATGACTTATAAATAAGAGGGGGTGAATAATGGGAAAAATTGTCAAATGACTCTTTTGCCCTTATGGTATCCGAAACCAAATTTCGTATTAAATTAAATATATAATTATAAGACTTATTATATTTATAATTTCCTTACAATTTCAAGTTATTTTAATTGATTTCATTGAAAATTTTAAATTTATTAAATTTTAATTATATATATACACAATTAAATATTTAAATCATGTCATGAATATATGTAGCATTTATAGTATTGGGTAAATACACAAAAGTACACAAATTATTTACTAGCGTTAATAACAATTGCAAATGAGGTGGGTGAAATGTTACTTGGGTTATCCGTGCAAAATCAACCAATAAAGGGATCACTTTGGTAATAAAAGCCAAATTTTCGTTACAATCAAGAGAAACCCATTTACTTTCCCTTTCTCTTGTTCCCAAGGCTCTCAGAGGAGTGCTATTACTCCATTCCTGCATTTCCCACAGTTCTGAACTTCTTTCGTCGTCTCCAGTAGATTTTGGTTTTGATGCTGTACATCGGAGACAAGACAACTGTCGCAGGAGTTGAGAGAGACAAGGATTTTTCACACTTACAGCAAAAACCGACGATCACAGCCTTCGATCTTCTCCTTCCTTCGATTTCCATGGTTGCAATATCCAGTATAGTGTGCGATTTACTAACTCTAAATTTCGAAGTAATCTAGTAATTTTTAGTGGTGGAGTAGGGGGATAACAAGGGTTGTTTTGGTCAAAATACTCCCCTTCTACACCCGGATAATTTTTGGGGAGGGTGAGGACAGCCCAAAAATTATCCAGGAGAAGCACCTCGGTGGGGGAATGCATGGAGGGAGTGAAAGATTATCAGGGGAGGAGATTGGAGTTGCCAACAAGGGGATGTGGGTAAGGCCCTCCTCTTAAGAGGGGGTGAAAAATTATAAGGGAGAGATATCCCCCATCCAAACATGGCCCTAGATCTCTAGCTTGGTTACACGAACTGCATTACTTCCTCTACACGTGTGCATCTATAGTCTGCATGTCCATATCGTAAAGAAGAGAAAGAAAGGTGAAGATGGTGGAGGAAAAACAGAGTCTAGTTACAACTGCTATTTCATCATTACTAAACGATGCCATATTCTCCACTCCATATAGTAATACTGGAAAAATAGGGAATTCGGAAGGTACGAGCTCCCTTATTATAGAGATTAGAAATGAGGCTGTTCACAAACTCAAAATTTTCCAGTATTCCATAAATGTGCAACAAAATGAGAGGCCACGGACACAACATATAAATCCGAAACAACATATACAAAACTATGACAATACATATGATTTTTTCTGTACTGTTCAAATTAGTGATGTATACACAAAAGCAACTCATACATCCCATATCTACAATGGATGAGCTGTTACACATAAGTTCGTATGTAATCCCCTTAAAATAAGGTATAGATAATGATCACTAACATATACCTTCCCCAACCACGACTCTCATCACATAGAGCTCCTAGCTAAGGATTGGCACTGAGACAACCACAAGTCTATGTGTTCAATTATCTGTTGCCTAACTTTGTGAACAGCATCAGGGGAGCTGCAATTCTTGGCATCACCTGGCAGAAAAAAATAAATAAATTATCAACTGAAACATCAAAGTCCTACATGGATGGTTTGACGGTATGCTATGCATCACCATAAAAGTTGCAAAAAGTGGGTATCATTACCTTCAGGAACTAAAGGAGCTTGGGGACATCCACGGAGATCAGTTCCGTGTCCACAGTTGTGACAAGTAACGGTATAGGAAGGCACTGTAAGATTGCCAACAAAGGTTCAGTAGTGCAAAACCATGACTCCAAAATTAATCAAACGGAAAATGGCAATGCCAATTTCTATTCCGATAAAGAACATGAAATATACTGTTGTCACTGAGTCATTGATGCATGATTCCGTTCAATGTACCACCAAAGGATTCCTAAGTAGGCAGAAATATGACCTAACATACACACATCACCAAGACAAAAGAAAAGAAGAAAAAATATGCTTTGAGGTTGCAGCAATATCAACTAGAAAAATCTAGGCTATTATGTACAAAGAGCTGATCATCAACTGGAAAGTTGAAATTAACACACAGGTGGACAGCATCTACTGCCTGGGTGGGATCGAGGCACAATCAACTTCCGAGCCACTCTTCACCACCAAATACTAAAAAATTACTGTGCTTCTTTAAGACAATAGGTATTAAAAATTCTAATCAGAAGATGGACTCACTATCTGTGGATGATGTCTGCTTGGATGCATGCCGCCAGGGATCCTGCGAGCCATTAGCGAAAACTATTTTTGAACCTGCAAATTCAAAATTGCATCAGAAGATATCAGCCGCGGTTGAATATGTTTAATAATTCCAATAAAGTGCTAATATGCATCAACTTAACTGCATGTTGACCGACATATATGCATCCAAACTCTGAAACTACATGCCCACCAAAAATAATATTTCTTCCATATACCCTTGTGGGGTTAAAGGCATAAAGGAAGGTGAGATACAAAGAAACTGTAAAATGAAGTTACAGCTAGAGTGCAAACTCGTTGTAGACCCATAGTTTACAAAAAGGAAGTAGTCTCTCCATATCCTTGCAGGTTGAAGCTTTTACTTCCGCATCACACTTTCTCCCAATCACTTGTAAAGCCACAAAATGAAGGTCCAATTTCCACTTTATGTTACTCAATCTAAAGCAAAACCTATCCAAACCTTCCCAGTTTCACTGATCTCAGAATCAGAACCCACCTTTTATAGCATTTCACAGAAGAAACACCCAATTCCAAGAATCAGCCCCCTATTCGGTAGGCACCAATCCTTCAGCTGTTAAAGATGATTCTTCAAGCTGCCCAGCAGCCACAATTTCGGCCTATAAGCCACACTGAATTTCTTACACCCTGGTCAATCGCATAACCAGGAAACAAGCTACGTCTCTGGACACCTCTCCCACCATCCACCACCAATACACCTCCTTTCTCTTGAATAATTCCCCTCTAGTTATCCTTGTCCAATGGACTTTTCACTCTCAACTAAACAAGAACCTATGTTGCTAATCTTTACTAGTTATTAGCGCATCACACTAGTGTCTTCTTCCAATCCTCCATAGCATCGTTTAACGTACAACCTTTCGACAATTTTAAAAGGTTCCCTTCATTGCTTCAAACTCTGCAACTGAGCTTTTAATATTTTTCCCTCTTCTATAGTTGTCTTTTAAAATGTGCATCTAAAATAGTAGGTTTAACAAATTTTTGGTAATAAAAAGTCTATTTGACTCACATATCCACATCCCCCAAGGATAAATGTTCATCACTCTTTTCTAAAATATTGTTGTGATCACAACGTTGGACCCACTTATAAACCCGCCTGTTCATCTAATCCTTCCCGAGGTGCATAACTACAAAATATACTCCCTCCCTTTTCCAATGTCCACCTCTACATTTTTGGTTGTCCTAAAGCAAGTGTCCATTTCCAAAAGTGAATAAGAAAACCGGGTACATAAACCATTTTACCCTTCTTTTGAGAATTGAAGTACAAATTCAAAAGAATCACAGCAAATTTTCAAGAGTATTTTTGAAAGTCAATGACGTTGTCCACTTAAAAAGTAGGATTTCCAAAAACAGACAGGAGTAGTAGTAACTAAGCTTTTCCTATTATTGTTCGGCAACCTCATTTCAAACTATCTTCAAAATAATTTCCTTTTGTGCATCATACTTATGGTATTACTGTGTTCAACTTTACCAACGATAGGATTTATGACCTGTGTCTTCTACCAGCTTATTTAGTACTCCTGTAAGGGCAAGTTCAATGGTTATGAAATGGCATGAGCCATTCTCAAAAAATGGTCAAATTACAAATAACCCTACCCCAATAATGTGCCATTTCCCCAGCCATAATTGGCTACACCCATTTCTCCATCCATTTTCACCCAAAAATGGCCCCAGCCATTTCTGCCACATCAGCAAACCAACCCCCAAATCCCTGCCTCCTCTTATAAGCGTCTGGTTTGGGATGCAAGGGGAATTACTGAAGAAAATGGCATTCCAAATGGCAAGGCACCATTGCACCAACATTGCCATTTTTTGGGAATGACTTGTGCCAAAATGGCAAAACCACTGGAATTGGGATCCATTGTCGTTCCAAGAATAGTCAACTAACTTGATGACTTTGCCCACAAGTGCTTCTACATATCAAGGTGACAATCTAAGCGTAGTATCACAATCAGCTTTCTTTGTGCTCGTACATAGTATAATTGTGATCCATCTCACAGTCTCTCTCACCCCAATCAAGCATTGCAACGGAGGTCGTCAACAATGTTTTCCTGATCCGATGGTAGATTCAGCAAATCACTTGCCGGAAACCCCCAAACAAGTACTTCATGAAAAGGGGAAGACAAAGCATGCAGTGGTGAAGTCTCAAAACTATATCCCATATTACAACAACTATGTCATGATAAAATAGCTGTCCCAATTTGATCACCAAACATATCTGTAAGAATTTGAAAACAATGTTTAAGGTGACTAGCATTCTTGCCATAAATAAACCAAACACTTACAAACATTCCCAATAAAAACAAAGAACAAGAGCATGAAAGACGAGACAACTAGACTAGATCAAGGAGAGTGATATACAACATTTATTATGGCCAGTAGCCAAAACCTAAAGTAACCGCGAGATATATAGAAACAATGATAGATGTTTAAACCTGCAATTTTTTTGCCGCCATAGTAAATATTTGTCCCATCGACATCAGGATAAATGCCTTCTCCAAAAACATTTTTGCAAAGGTCCAGATGGTATCTGCCACATACAAATCAACTGATTTATTAAGGCATACATAGAACCCACCAGGCAGTACCAAATAATAGGGAGTAGGGACAACTTGTTGAACCTAGACATTTTGATGATCTACAGAAGTGAATATGAGTGCAAGAGCAGAAAGTAGAAACAAGATAAGGAATGGGAGATAATTTTAAAGCTACTAGATAAATGCCTTGTGTCAACTTTTGAAGAGCGAACGCTATCATTTGAGGGTGCCACCTGGAAATAAGCAACTTCAGTACATACTTGAAACCACCATAAGCGGTCAGAACTGTCGCCATTCAGAACAGTGTTTTTCAGATGTTGTTGATTATATGTTTGAACGCTAACACCAAAGCTCCCAAGGTAATAGTCCTTTACATATGCAGCATATGCATCCTGCAAAATATTATCAGCCAAAGTTAAAAGAAGTATAAATTATGGAAATAAAAAAATGACAAGACATCTTGCTTGTTTCATCGATGGCACACCCTATGTTACACGGACTCGATAACGGTTGTCAGCTGTAGTGTCTGCAGGTTTCATCTAGTTCTCATTTCAAACTCATGGAGACACAGCAAATTCATAGAATCACATTGATAATGAATACTCGTCACTTTTGTAGACCGTTACATTATTAAAGTTCACCTAAGTCGCAGCAAAATGTCCATCCCCAGGAAAAAAAAATACCAAAAAACCCACAAAGAATAAACAAATAAGATAAGAGCAAGTGCAACTTACCACCCGCTTTTATCATTGTAGTCCAGCTACGAGCTAGAACCAAGGACTTAACAGAATTACTATTACTTAGGAGTTTTGGTAACTAAAGAATGGATAAATGGGTGGAAGAGCATGGGCATACCACCAAATCCTCGCCATTATTCTTTGCCTGAACAAGAGGGGAGCACAGTATATCTGGATTTCCATATTGAAACTGCAAATTGGGAAACGCAACAGTCACTTATTGAATTCATAGCTATTAACCGAGACACTGGGAATAGCTTAAGCACCAACCGCAATAACCGCAGCGTCCGCCAAAAAGTACATGAAATCAGCATCAATCTTAAGCTGCAAATACCCAAAAGGCCAAATCCAAGTTAAAGAGTGTTAACAAATTACTTACAATAAAAAAATAAAAGAATTCCAACTCATGCTTTATGACGTATGACCAAATAGTATAACTGGGTCTAGTCAGTTACATCAATACGGCCCCCGCGATGAGTTTGGGTTGTGCCATTTAGATGAAATGCCTTATGTCGGTCACTGGAACGGAGGATATTGGCACATGCTACCAACTTGTCCACTTTTTGGACATCATCAATAGTATGACTTCATGCTCAACTTTAACACAATAAGAATGGCCAAAAGATGGAAAACCTACATATATGTTCCCTATATTAAACAAGATCATAAGAGATGTTGCCAAACAGTATAGAACTTATCGCTCGATAATAACCATATTGAACTTAACGTTTCTACAGCCATGGTGGTGATTTTGTGGCCGTTAAACTAACATTGGGGATCCAATCTATGAGAGTGGAGGGGCTATAAATCTCCCTTCATCAATTACGGCTGCCTAAATATCTCCTCCCCCAACCAAATACCACCCTGGCGCTGACATTTCCCAAGTCGGGCAGAAATTCGATGCGAAGCATAATTTTAACCACTATTTGTACTTCAACTCATGATTGTAGATGTACAGTATTGCACTTTGCCAGTAAAATAAATACACACCTCAGCTGCCCCAAACAAGGTCTTTAATGCTTTGCCATCTGTTGCAAGCCTTTGTTCCACAAGTGAATTAACTTCTTGTAATGCAGCTTTACATTCTGGACCAGCTGACTCACCAATCTGCACTAGGAAGATCATACTGAAAGCTCCAACTTACCAGTTCAAAACAATTAACTCAAAGCTATAGACCAGGCGCATATGAACTACCTGCTGGTCGAATTCAGTGAAGTTGTAAACAGCAAGGACAACTGCCGAACTCGCAAGACTTCCACATGTCAAGTGAGGGAATTTCAAGCGGAACCATGCACTAAGAGCTCCTGGGTATGAAACACCAAAAACGAACCAGGGATTTTCAACATTGGATTTATTGAGCTTTGCATTTAAGGAGTCCTGCAATGTAATGCATTACAATTTATAATAAGCTGAAGGAAGATTCAGGATTATAACCACCAAATGCAAAGTTTATGCTCCGAAGGGAAAATGTTAGTATGGTTCCATTATAAATCTTCAAGTTATAAATTGTAAACCCCCGATAACCTAAACCAAACTACATTCCAATTAAATAAAAGTATCTATACCTTCGCCAGTTATATGTGATGTATCTGGATGTGTGTGATATGATGCATGCATATTGTCTTAATCACAAACACACACAAACATGCAGACAGTTATCTGCACAGTGGTCGTGTGCCGAGAACCAACAGCATTAGAGAAACAAGTGGTATATTGATGTTTACTCAGATTTGGAATACGACCAATGCCATAAAGTTAGAAGGAATCTGATTGCCTGTCCAATCCCAGGTATTTTTCAATACCTAAGGCATATCTGAGAATATCACATACAACGCAGAGAATGCATAACTCATTCTAGAGCTTGCCTGCTATACCATTGTGCTCTATGTCATGAGACTGTAAGTGCATGATCAAAAGGGTGCATACAGACTTTTTTTAGTCATTACACCAACTGATTAGTCAACATGAAAAAGAATACCGTGTAGGGAGGGAAGTGAAATAAAGAAGAAAGAATAAAACTTCATAGTGTATTGACAGAACACAGAGCTGCACATGAGCCAGGTATTAGGCTGCTCGTTGGATTGTTAAATTGGGTGAGCTTTTGAGAGCCAAAACCAAGCCATCTGAAGCCTTTTTTCTTTTTACACTATCGAACTTGAGTTCGTGAACAAGCTTGGTTAATGCTCTACATCCAATAGACTGTAAACTTATACCGACACTGATCCTTGATCTCGTGGATATTACCTGTCCATCTATTTTGTCCCATATAGTCTCAAAATGGCAAAGCTTATGTATGCAATCTCTTCCTTTGATAAGATGTGACACAACAATGTGCTACAAAGTTCCTCCACACTCTGCCTTCTATTTGAAGGCAATGGGAGGAAGAGGAAGTGGAAGTGAGGAATAGAACTAGCCTCACTTTAGCAAAGATATGCATACTACCAAAACAAAAAATCATGGCAGTCACATTTGGAGGAACACCGGTGCTCGAGTTCTGAAACAAAAAGGAAAGTTCAAGAAACGTGCCTGGTAATATTGGCGGAAGACAGCCAAATCAAAAAGAGCCTGCTTGGATGATAAATATTTAAGATTTACTGTTGCCAAGGACTTAAAGGGGGAACTCTTCCCATAGTAACGATGCTCAAGAGAAACCACAGCCGCTCCAAACTTCTTCGCCAAAACCTGTTGGAAATTACGATGTTCACATTTATTCCTGGGTATTTAATATCTCAGTACAAGAATCCATTGCAAAATTAGAAATGAGAATCACAGTGACTGAAAAATGGCAAATAGGCCTAGTGGTGTGACAGGTCTTTGCTACACGGTCTTGGGTAGAACTCAACGCTAAAAGCTAGCTCATGAAGTGAGGGTGCCCTTACGCTTATATTCTTTATATTAATTTGGTACCCAGGCGATGTGGGACTGTCCTCACGCGCAACATGCTCACTTCGCAGCACCTGCCGCGTGCAGGCCAGGGACATGCACCCTACCCATCTTTGGTACTCAGCTGTAATACCATGTTACACGGTCTTGGGTAGAACTCAACCCCAAAAGTTAGCTCATGAAGTGAGGGTACCCTCACACTTATATTCTTTATATTAATTTGGTACCCAGGCGCTGTGGGACTTCGCTTCACAGTCTAAGGTTCAACCAACCAGAAAACCGGTTGACCAAACCTTACCCAGAGGAAACAATGTCAACCATAACCCAGCCTCCCAAATATAAATGACTTTCCTATTCTCTCAACCATAATGTCCATATAATCGAGTAATATTTACATAAAAGACTCAGGAACTTAGGAATAGAGGATCATCAACTGTTTCTTAAATTTACATACTTCCCAAAAATCGAAGTGGCAAGAAACGAAGCCATGGCAGGCTTTTACATGCAAGCTGATAAAACTGACCAAAACATCTTGCAACGCAAGGCACAAAGCAATAAGGCCGAGATATGAATCATGACTACCGACTTGCCACTTGTCATTTAGCAACTTACCAAAACTAACATGAACTACTTGCCCATACAAAAAACAATAGGATCCACTGGTATGTATTGGCAGGATTCAAGTTTCAAACCAAAAGCATTCGGCTACTTAAGCAACAGTCCAGTATCTAGTATCTACACTAAGCAAGAATCATTTTGGTGCTGCATTACATCTATTCAAGGTGTAGGTGTACAACAAAATTGTCAAACAAAATTGGAAACTTACAACCATCTAATCCCTGCTAACTATAGAACGATAGCTGTCAAGTAAATAACAACAAAGTAGACTTATTTGGCAGGTAAACCCCTAAGGTTTTCAGAACGATTTTGAAGTAAACTAACTATAGCATACGTTGATGTAGTCGTTCGATATGCCATTGCATGCAGATTCACCACATATTTTCAAAAAGATTGGCCCATCAGGAGGCAGAAAGTGGTCAAGGTATTCATAATACCGCTGTGCAAATTGACGGTGATCCTGCAAAATCCAGTATAAATAAAGAACCATCATATTGTTATTTATGAATTCTAAGGAAAGTCATTTAAATAAACCATAACGCTTAAAATATCAAACATATCCACGTCGTATTGTTTATGAGGATAAGTATACATCTGAACCAAATAAATAATTGTGATTATCTCAAGAGATTTTCCTCTTTCCTTCAACATATAACATTGCACTCATTAGAAATTGTCAGCATTTTCATGCCAAAAGGTAAACAACGTTTTTATTAAGAACAGCAAATCCAACATCCACAATAGAAAATTAGCCAGCTGTGACAGAGAGAGGGGATGAGTACAAGAAGTTATGCTCTAGGCCACAGTCCACCAACTCGTATGACATGATCATCATGCAATCAATTACTTCCCTTTTAATGGCCCGGAAAATTCCATTACTTCCAAACAATCTATGCGAAAAACCTCTTCGCACGGAGTCTTAGTTATAAGATACATGAGCTAAACTCTAATGCTAGAGTGGCATAATGGCTTTCCTGACCATTTGTCCTTGTTCGGTCCCAATGTCAACAACTAGAAACCATTTTCAGGCAATGATACCAAATTGTCCCCTTGACAGAAATTCCAAAGGTACCTTTTGAGGCCTTTCATTTTAGTCTTGCTCGTGCCTGCTTGTGTGACCGATGGCCATCAAATGTCTGATAACTCTATTTGTATTAAAAGCTTATGAAAATAGCCTTTCAACCTTGGAAACAACGTAGCTTAGTATTGCAACTTTGCAAAAATAAGCCAATATATGAGTAAGCAATATAACATCTACAATAGAGGCACAAAAACAGATGGGTTTTCCAAACAAAAGTTATAGGCTTTAGCAGTAAATAAATCAGATGGGTTCTGCATAAACAACCGAGCCAATTACGTGCAATAAATCGCAAAGTTGGTCCTTTTCCAGTTAACTGGTATAATCCGGGCTATTTCTTCTTTCCCCACAATTCCACTGATACTTGTTTTTCCCTTTTGCTCAATTTCACAGCCGATTGAATTTTAATCAATAGTAAATTGCCATGTAGGGGAATAGAATCCTTAAAAAATGTGTGTGTGAGAGAAAGAGAGAGTACATAGGGAGAGAAGTGATCGAGACTCTGATTGAACCAGAGTTCCTGAGTGGTCAAGTAATTGCTACCGTCGGTCAGGCGATTCAGGATCCGAGATGTCAAGGCGGCATCAGACAGCGTTAACATCAACAGCAACGAAGCTGCGTAAGCCACCACCCTCATCTCTCTCTCTCGCTCTCTCTCTCTCTCTTTTCTGATGGAGTAATACGGGATAATACGGAGTACGTCCGAAGCGTCTTCCTCGTCCGAAATCGCAGCACCAAGCTTTTAAAAGGTTCCTTCTGCGGGAGGACTTTTCGCGACCAAGGAGGTTGTGCTCTCTCCGTCCCTTGGATATCGCAATCTGCTTGAGGCTCAGTTTTTCAAAAGTTTTAGTATTCAGTTGCTAAAATTATGATATTTTAAATTAAAAAATAAAGTGGTTTTGTGTATCGTTTTTCGATTTTTTTCGCACAAAATTAAATACTCCTCGTGTACTTTAGTTTGGTGCAAAAAAAACGAAAAACGATACACAGAGTCACTTCATTTTTTGATTTGAAAAATCATGAGTTTAACACATGTGTATTAAAATCTTTTGAAAAACTAGGTCTATACTTCATAGTAGTACTGTTTTTCGATTTTAAAAATTTTGTCTAAGAAAATTAAGTAGAATAAATAATACTAATAATTAATTAATAATAGCTTAAAAATATATAAATAATTTTTTAGAGGTGTAAATAGTATTTAGTGCATCAACCGAGGAGAAATTAGACTTGGATTACATAATCCATACAAATTCCTCGGTTACTACGGATGGAGTATTTCTTTGTAGAATGGAGTTTCATTATTTATTGAGGTAATTAAATAATCATCCTGTTTTTGGACATCGCGTAAATTTTCATCCTGGTCAATTTGAATTGTTATGTTTTCATCCTTTTCTCTTGTGATATACCATATCTACCCTTATTTAATATATTATTTAGTTGCCTAATTAAGTGAGACTCTAATTAGTTGTTAGTTACCTTAAATCAAGGGATTTGATCTCTTCCATCACTTCCAAATTTCATAAATAGTGACGGGAAAAAATGTAAATTTTGAATTCTCAATTTTCAAATCTTTATAACAAATATATTTTTGAATCTTTAAATTCTTATTTCTCAATTAAATTTTTACAAATTTATAATGATTTTTTCAATGCACTTGTTTTTACCATAATATCTATAATGCACTTATTTTTATCATAATTTTTTAATGCATACAAATCGATCACGAGTCATGGTAAATTTAATGTATCAAACTTAATTAGCATTTTTACCATGATCCTTGGAAACAGAAAACCATCTGAATTGATTTTCATTATAAACTTTAATGCCACATTGACACATTTCATGGTAAACTTGAATACCATTTGAATTGATTTTATGGTAAACTTGAATACCATGAATACCATCCATTCATCCAAAATTTAAAACACATTTCATGGTAAATTAACGAACAAAAATTTGAATTGTTTATGAATCATGGTAAAAAAAGAAAAACTCTTACAATTGACCCAGCTGAAAATCATGGTAAAAAATATATATCTTAGGCAATGAACATGGTAAAATCAAGTGAACATAAATTTGTGTATGCGTTATGGTAAAAAAAAAAAAATTGATCTCTAGAAATTTCATGGATTCAAGCTTGTTTAATCAACCAATATCAGTCAACATCTTTGGGTGCCCATTGTTCCCTCGACAATCTCCCTTCGTCGTCGTTGAGCGGCGCCCCACCAGCGTTGCCAAGATGTACCAACCAAAGGCCAATCAAAAAAAAAAAAAAACCTGTCATTTCTGATCGGCAAACCAAAGTAACAACAAAGAAAAACGAAATTGGGTGAGATTGAGTGACTTACGAACTCTAGCCATCCATTTCAGATTTGTCTTCTTCGTTCGTCCTGGTTGATGTAGCTTTGAAGGACTAGAGTGGATTCTCCTAGTTTAGGGTTTTCGAAAAAAACCCAACCCAAACACCTTCGAGATTGCAATTGTTGGGGGACTGAATGCTACAATCCTATGTATCGACGACAGCTGCAACAATGGAGGATGGACGTGGATTTATCTCCTAAACTGTACGTGGGATTGATCCCAATTTTTGCTGTTGGCATGATTGCTTTCCCTAGTTTAGGTTTTGAAAGGAAGAAGATATTATTGTTGCCGTGATTTGGGGAAGTGGGAGTTATCCCCAATCCCATAATTACAGGGAAGGTGCTCCGAAATTTTAAATTCATCCAATTTTAATTGTAGTGGAGGACCCCCAAACTTTGAAGTTAGTCCACTTTTTATCGCCCCATATATGCAACTTTTAATTTAGTCCTCAATCCCCTAATTTGTTATAAATTATATATTTATATATAAATAAAGGGCATTTTAGGGTTTATTTGAATCTCGGGATGGAAACATAACTCCTACAAATGCTCAGGATGATTTTCTAATATTAAGGGAGTAAAAGGATGATTATTTAAGTGCCCCTTATTTATTATTCGAATATCGCAAATTACTTGTGATAACTGATAAGTGAAAAATACTGTGTGAAATGCATCAGGAGAATTAACATCATTTTATACCACCAGAGTTATGCACTTTGCTGATGTTCAAAAATGATATGTGCTGAAACAATTTGCAGGGAATCAAACAGAGAAGGTCCTAAGAGGCTCAGTACCGATCCCGAACGGTTGATCTGAGCCGCTCAAAAATTTTAAAAACACATTTCGAGTGGGCTTGTAAGATACCAGCTCCATTCGATATGTGTAGATGCTTGATCCAAACTTTCATTTTTTAATGGCTCGTATGCAAAAAGAAAAAAATGAAAGTTTGGATCGAGAATCTACACATATCGGATAGAGCTGATTTCTAGCGGGCCCACTCGAAAGTTTGGGTGTGTATCATATGCACTCCTATAAAAGTTACGAATCGATTACTAAAAGTTACGAGACACCCCAAAATGTTACGGATCACAAAAAAAATGTTACGAATCATATTGCTGAAAAGTTACAAAATACTAAAAAATGTTACGATTGCCGATGAGGTGACACAGTATGAACTATACAATAGGTGCATGTGGTACACACTTTTAATGAATGTGTATTGTAACCATTCCCAGCCTACTTTGTTATCTAACATTGTCAAACACATTTTGGTTTTTAATTTTGAAAAAATTGAAAACAAAAACAAAAAACAGGAAAGAAAAACTTTACCAAACACCCCCTTAGGCTCCGTTCAGTTGTAAGTGTAGAGAAAATTAGTCCTGTGAAAAGTGAATTGAAGTGAAAAAAATCTGTGTTTTCTTGTGAATGTTCATTTGACAAAGGAATTCACTACAACAAAATTGGCAAATGCCGGCGCACCTTAGTACATTAGCAAATGCATATCTGCATCGGCAAAGAGTTTTGCCAATGAAAAACCTCGTGTCAGCACCATGTCGTCGTTGCCCTATGGGCAATAATTTTGCCAATGCGAACTTTGTTCATCGGCAAAAGACATCAGTTTTGGCTACGTGATATTACATCGGCAAAAGTGTAGTTCATTTGGCAAAACACATCAATTTTGCTGACGCAATATTACATTGACAATACTAAAACTAATGGCAACATGATGTTTCTTCGCCAAAAGTAATTTCCAAATGTTTGCTAATATTTTTTTTTTTAAATTCTGGCTTTCCAATAACCTGCATTTATCCATTTCATAATTATCATTGACTTGGAAATGCTATCATTGGAGATGCGGCACAATCAATTATATTTCCCCGCAATTGTCCAATTTTTGTTAGGGCATTACTTTTCTCAATTTTGGCATCTTTTTTAATCATGGTGTTTAAATTCACACTTGTTTTTCCTCTATCTTTACATGTTGGTGCTTTATCTTGTTCTTACATGTCCTATTTTCTCTACATATTATTGATGTATGATCGGATTGTCGAAATGACTGAGGAGTAGTCGCAATCCGATGTCACAAATCGTCTATTAGAGGAACAAGTTTCTGTTTGACGTACTTGGGAAGAGATCGAGCTACTTGAAAGGATATGAGATTTGCAAGAGCAAATATGATACACAATCCCAAGAAGTCGTTGCTCTTAAGCAACAACTGGGTAATCAAGGAAAAATAGCTGATTACAATAATTTTTTTTGAAAAGATAAGCTCATGTTGGCTTCTGGTGTTGATTCAGCTGTCAATTCCGAGGTTAATTCAAGGTAGCGGAAATGGGATTGGCACTTTGGGTGGACAACAAAATTGGACTTCTACTAGTTAAAATGAAGGTCAAATATGCGGACTTAGAGATAGTTTTAAAGTTGGTTTTGGGATATTATTTTTTATACAATTGTGGTTGGCAATTACTTTTGAAAAAATTTGGATGCATTGGGCATCTAATTTAGTTTTTGGATGTATTGTTGTTGGAGTACGTTTTTTACTGTATTGTTAATGTTTGGATAAGTTGTGGATAATTTGTTTTTGGTTTGTGATATGTTTAAGGTATTAGAATGAAGGTACTTTGGTTTTGAAGAACTATGGATGAGTTTGGATGGAATAAATGTATTTCCAGGTCAATGATAAAATGATAATTATGAAATGGATAAATACAAGTTATTGGAAAGCCAAAATTTTTTTAAAAAGTATTAGCATTGTTGGGTCCATGCTGACCTCATGAACAGCTCGGGAATAAGAGGTCAACTCGGGATATAACATAGCTCAGAAGCTAAGGCAACCGAACTGTTTAATGGAACGAGATGAGTTTCCTCGACTAAACCTAAGAAAGCCAAAGACGGTTCAAATACCAATAATATCGGGATAAGATAAACCCCAAGGGGAATTAGAAGATTATCCAAAACTTCATGGGAAGTTCAAATACCCAAGGGAAATGGAAGGACAAGCATTATCCCTCCAGAAAGCAGACTCCGTGTCCCAAGAGGACTCTACTACTCCAAATGCCTATAAAAGCTAACCATGTAACCCTAAGGAGGTATGTCATCTGGTAATATTAAATAACCTACCTTCAATTCACTGCAACCTACAACCTACTAACTTAGGCATCAGAGGCTATTTGGCCAACACCACACTGGTATTCCTAGTTTAATTTCGTCTTGCAGGTCATTGTTCTAGGAGTATTGGAAATTGCTTCATCAAGCATATATCTGGAAATTACTTTTGGCGAAGAAACATCATGTTGTCATTGAAAACAAATATAATGCACTAACGAGTCCTAGAGGGGGGGTGAATAGGACGACAATTTAAAAATTAAGTCTAATTAAGAGAAATCCAATCATCCATACTCCATTCAAATTGCCACAATTTAATATGCAAGATATAAGGCAATTAAAGTAAAGAGACAAGACAAAAGATATACGTGGAAACTACTTAGGGTTTAAACACCCTAAGCATAAAACCACGGCCTAGTCCTACTTATGCATTCCATAAATCAAAAGGTTTACAAGAATTAACAAGACTAGGAATTACCCAACAAGCCCCTTGTGACACCTAGCTCCAATTCTTGATAGTACCCCGTACCCCTCTTTGATTCCATAGACTCCACAAGCACACCCGTCTTGATCTCCGAGTCAACTCGGCACCGGTTCAACCGGCTCACGTAGAAACAAGGCAATATCCATCATATGAATGAAATGTTAAGGAATGAAGATTTTTGTGAAAAAACAATCAATCTAAATGTAATCCATAGAGTATTAGAAGATTAATCTAGATTGACAAAATGAATGATCAAACCCAAGGTTTAAATCATATCATACATCAAGAACCCATAAAAGATAAAAAAAAAGACTTGATTTTTAATGAAGGTTCTTGATAAAGAAAATCAATCTAGAGCAAATACATGGAGAACAAAAGTATTGCACTAGATTGACAAGGAAAATGATCAAACACAAAGTTTAAATCATATCATACATCAAGAACCCATAAAAGATAAAAAAGACTTGATTTTTTATGAAGGTTCTTGATGAAGAAAATCAATCTAGAGCAAATACATGGAGAACAAAAGTATGGCACTAGATTGACAAGGAAAATGATCAAACACAAAGTTTAAACCATACTTAAAGCATCTAAACCCATGAATATAAGAAAAGATTGTTTCTTGATGATGCAAAGAAGATTTTGAGAAGAATCAAACTAGAGTATATACATAAATATAAGAATATAGCACTAGAATGAATAAAAGATGATCAAATCAAAATAGAAATCACCTCAATAGCATAAAACCCCATGAGCAAATGAAGGAGATGTGTTTCTCTCTCTAAGGTGGGCTAATGCTCTCAAAATCTGACCTACAAGAGTGAAAAATCTGTTTATATAGTGCCAAGGACAAAGCCCTAAAAGAGGACCAATGAGAAAAAGCCACATACCCCAAAAAAAAAACACGTTGCGCTAGTAATCCGAGCCGGCAACTAGCTACGAGCACAAACGAGCGCAACGGAATATGCATATGACGTCATGCATGACCTCAGACAAAAAGCCGTTGCGCTAGTAAGCGCCAGAAGGTAAAAAGACAAGCGCTATCAAGCGCATCTTGCAGAAGTTCATTTAAAAGAGATATAAGCCTAAGAAAAGTTTTCTCTATTAAATCCAAAGGCAAACAAAGAATTTCAATGTCATATAAAGCAAGAGACCTATACCAGTGAGACCTATAATCAATTTAACCAATATGATGCATGGAAAAACTTGAACATGAAATGCATATACCTCTTGTTATCTGTAACACCCGGGTTATTTCAAATATTTGATTTGTTTTAATCCTATGTGTGGCTTGGAGTAATCATAAGGTTTGGGCTAAAAGTTAATAACAATGATAATTTGAGGGAGTGAAGTGTAATTGGGTGGAGGATATTTTTTCCTCTTTTCTTTCATTTGGTCTGATTGTCAATCAGAGAAGAGAGAGAGAGAGAGAGAGAGAGAGAGAGAGAAGTCGGCAGAAGAAGAAAGAAGAAGAAGAAGAAGAAAGAAGAAGAAGAAGGAAAAATTGGGGAAAACCCAAAATTGAGGTACGAATTGGAGTTTAATTTCCGAAATTCTTGATATATGTTGTTCTTTTACAAGTTAATCACTTATTTTGCATCTCATAAGAGTGATTTGGGGTTTGTTTTTATGAAATTCGTGAAAGGAAGATGAAGGTGTTCACTGACTGATTTTTCACAAAATCAAATCTGCCACGGTTTTTGGTGAATTTTAAGACATGGTTCTAGAAGTCGTAATTTTATGGGATTTTCACAGTAGCTACCCATGGATGTTCTTGGTGTTCTGTAAAATTTTCAGAATTTAATTCGAATCACAGAAAATATGAAAATTCGTGAATCAATCTACTGTCAGGCTCGTGTTTGTGCAGACAGCACTGACATGTCTTAGGAAAATGGTCATAACTTCTAGCGTGGGTATCCGATTGGCACACCGTCTTCTGATTATGAAAATAGACTCGTATACCTTCGAAACGATGTATGGGTTGTGCCTTAATTATTTCCAGAGAATAGCAGTTTTTAATTTGAAGTTGGGGAAAAATCTGTTTTGGGGAATTTTCAGCAAGTTCTGGGTTTGTGTGGAGGTTGTTTAAAAATAGTTACGGAGCTCAGAAAATTCTGAATTTTGGATATGATGATGAAGTGTGATTCTGGAGTTTGTGGTGAAAATTTCGTGGGAATCGGATAAGTAGATTAATTCTGAAAATTCATAGAGCGCAGCACTGTTGAGTTGTAGGATACATTTTCATGCATTTCACTTGCATTTGGGCATGAATTTTTGGTAGTGAGCTTATGGGTGATATATAATTGTTATTATAGGTGATGTAATCGTAAGAATGGTCGTGGTTTTGCTTTCGGTGCGTGGAGGTTAAGTTGATAGCAGAGTTTGTCCTTTTGTGGCAGGTGAGAATGTACAGCCTCTATAATAAATAGAAATGTGTAGTGTTTATGTGGTGTTTTCAAATGTGTGATGTGATTATTGATGTTTTGAAAACTCTCCTTGTGATTTTTGTATGTGTTAAAAGTACTGTGTTTGGACGGATTAAATGATTTTCAGTGATGGATCAAATGATTTCTGGTGGGTGAAAAGAGAATATTTTATGCCTCTTGTGCCAATGTTAGTTTGCAAGGTTGGCAACTTGCATTCGTGGGCTGTGCCATCTGGCTGTGAGCCAGCATTTTAGCCAAAAAGTTACAAGGTTGGCATCTTGTAGCGTGGGCTGTGCCAATATTTTAGTTTGCAAGGTTGGCAACTTGCATTCGTGGGCTGTGCCAAATGTGAGCAGTGCAAGCTTGGTTCTTGCTTTCTGTGTGGGCTGCACCTACCATTGGTGATAAAGAATGGCCCTCGTCACCGCCACTATATGTGAGCCTGTGAGCGAGGTAACGGTACCGTCATAACTCCCGGTCGTGAGGTTGGCGACTCGTTGGCACATTGGGAAAATGATAGGATATTATTTTATATTGTGGAAGAAAATGTGAAATATTTTGCAAAACTTACAGAGGTGTGTTGATGAAATGGGCCGGTGGGCCGTGTTTTTGAGATGAGCCGATAGGCTGTGTTTTGAGATGGGCCGATGGGCCATGTTTTGAGATGAGCCGGTGGGCTGCATTTTTGAAATAAATATGGTGGGCTGTGTTTCTGAGATAAAAGTGTGGGTGTGATGTTTAAAATTGTGATCCATCTAAATTGTTTAAGCAAATGTGTTGGTGTGTTGTTTATACTTCGAACCATTTAAACACTTATCATTTCCATTTATTATGTTGCTAAGGTACATTCTCCTGTAACCTTTTTGGTTGCAGATTTCCAGTTGAGCTAGATATCGGTCCACTACAGTGCCAGAGTGCTAGACAGGTGTTCCTAGAGGTTGAGTTCTGTGATTTTGTCAGTCAGTGGGTGATGTGGATAATCAGTATTTTGTGGAGTTAATGTGGTTGTGTACATGTCAAATGATTTTGACTGTACAGTTGTTGAGGAGGTGTGAACACCTGTTTGGGTTATGTCAGTTGAGTTTGGTGTTATAATATCTTTGTTTGCATTCGTTACGAGTTGCAGTTGAGCTTTGTATAATAGCTTTTGTAAGTAGCCTAAAAGGCGTACAGGTGGTGACAGGTGTCCTGTCACTTTGTGCAGGTTATATCCTGCCCGAGTGGGGTGTGACATTATCAAAATCCGAGCAATCTTCATGGCAATGGCTTTTCAACAAATCTTGATCCCTCGGGCGGAGCATCTAGACTCAATACACTAAAAGACCTCTCAAACCCAAATGGAAAAAGAACAAAATACAGACTCTAATGGTTTTTTGGAATCCGGAAAATGCCAATTATACTAACAGCCATTAGTTTTAGTATTGCCAATGTAATATCGCGTCGGCAAAAATGATGTGTTTTGCCAAACAAAATACACTTTTGCCAATGTATTATCGCGTCGCCAAAACTAATGTCTTTTGACGATGAACAAAGTTCGCATTGGCAAAATTATTACCGAAAGGGCAGCGGCTACATGGTGCCGACGCGAGGTTTTTCATCAGCAAAACCCTTTGTCGATGCAAATATGCATTTGCCAATATACTAAGGTGCATCAGCATTTGCCAATTTCGTCTTTGCCGATGCAAATATGCATTTGCCAATGTACTAAAGTGCGTCAGCATTTGCCAATTTCGTCTTTGCCGATGCAAATATGCATTTGCCAATGTACTAAGGTGCGTCGGCATTTGCCAATTTTGTTGTAGTGACTAGAGATACTTTCATCTTTCCCTTTTTTTTCTTTGCAGGAAAAGTCAACTTGATAGGTAATCATGAGGACCAGTTTACAAGTTTGCACAACAAGATAATAATATACTTTTTATTACTAAACACAAAAGTTTATGATGCAAAATTTTTGCAGTAACATCTAACAACAAGCACAAAATTACAATAAATGTACATCAATAAAAACACCTTAATTGGGCTCTAATGTCAATGTTGGCACGTATATAAACACACCAACTATGAGTTTCCTCGAGGTAATGCTAATTGAGCAGAGATACAAGAACAAAGAAAGTGAGAGTGGAGTGTTGAATCATTCATTGTAAAACATTTGATTGTTCGTTCCGTTTTCACTGACGTAGGCACATCACCAAATAGCAAATACAGGAGTACCTTGTATTCTTGCACTTGTGCAATCTCGTCAGATCTTTTTCCAATGGTAGATCGACGAGATTTGTTATCACATAAAAACTTGACATTGGATACACAAAATGATTGCTGACCAGTTCTGAACCCGTAACCTCAAGGTTTCTATTTCAATTGAACCAAGTGGTTAGCTTGGTGATCAATGTTTAAGACTTAGAAATTTGCTCTGTTCGATCTAAAAATCTTAAGTTCGTATAAAACCTTTAAGATGCTATCAATCTCTTTGGGCCAATGGAAGTTGGGGGTGTTCCACTAAGGTAGTTTTGTTTTAAAACTGCCTTGGTTTTTGTGTTATGTGATGTATTGTGAGAGGATGACTTGTCTTGGTTTTTGAAAAAAACTAGTTTTTGGAAAAAACTAGTTAGTGGAACACCCTAGTCGAGGTGTCCGAACACTTGATTATAAAAAGTAAAATCTGTCACTTCTGTTTTTTCACCCTGAACAATGGATTTGACAAAAAAAAATTGTGATTTGTGATGGATTGAAGGATATAGGAGGTGTGCCATATCTTATGTGGATGCTGGCCTGTGAAAGGTTTCTTCTTTGCTCCAATCACATGCATGGTTCTCCAATCAAGGAGGAGCGAAGATAAAAGTGTTGCTTTTATTAAGCTTGCTTCAAACTTCACATGGGTTGCCCCATTACTTCATTTTATAATTATATAGTACTAGTATATTTTTTTGGGTCAAAGAGAGGCCCACTCTTTAGTCCTTCCTCTTTCGTCTTTTAGCAGTGCTTTTCGTCGTTCCTCCTCTTTGGGGGTTCTTGAACGTTTTCAATCAGTGCGAATCAAAATGAAAAAAAAAGAAGAGGAGAGAACATTTTCTAGGTCACCAAACTAAAACCGACCAAATTGATAGAATTGAAAAAAACAAATTGAAAAATTAGTTTGGTTTGGTTATTTACAAGTATTGTCCAGTTTCGTTTTTTTATTTTCCAAAAAAAAATTGAACCTGTTTGGTTTCGGTTTCATTAGAATAAAAACCGTTATAAACCGAATCGAACCGCTATATTTATAGATAAGATATACTCCATCAGTCTCAAATTGTAGGGTACCAAAAAAAGAACTCCTTATCACTACTACCATATTTGGGTTACAATTATTGTTGAGTCTGACTATTATTGTGCTAGAATTGTTGTTTGAGGTGTACATGCTTCTGATGAAGTTTTAATCAAAGCATGTGGATCTTTTGGCCCAATAATAATAAAAAAAAAAAAAATAGTGATCGAGGTCCAATTAACATTTTTTATCGAAGCCGATAAAATTGGAATAAACCGATCAATCCGAATTACACCAAACCAAACCAAACCGAATATCAAACAGTTTGGTTTTGATTTATATATTCAGAAACAAAAATGTTTGGTTTAGTTTGGGAAAAATGTAAAATTTGGACTGAACCGAACCAATTACACCCTTAGTCACGGCATTACTTTGGCGTGTTTTTATAACTCAAATATCGAAGTAAATTTAGGTGCTTTGAAGAAAGTTTTCAATTCTCTTGGGGTAATTTTGAACCACCCAACCATGTGAGAGCACACACTTGGTTCAGAATCGTGCTCAAGGGCATCGGAAAATTTCTCCTCTCCCTGTGGCGTTCTTGAACGCATTCAATCAGTCAAAAAATTAGAAAAGAGAGAACATATTGGAAGTCACCCAATTGCTTCTGCCTATATGGTAAAGCATTACAGCCACCACATTAAAATATTTCTGTCTTAGATAATGCCACTGCATGTGCAATTATTGTTCATGTTTGAATCTTAATTTACTTAGAAGAAAATTAATACGAGAATAATTAATAAACTAAGCATAATTAGTTTTCTACCTAAATTTATATTAAAAGAGTTTCTGTTGACACGACATTTTCCCTACCTAACCCAAAATGATTAAAAAGAAAAAAGAAGTTTAGACTTCATTATCTACGCCTAATTTATTCCTTAATTTTCTTTTCTGTCTCATTCCAAGATCTAAAGACAACCTTAATTAAAAACCAATAGGGGGAAAGCTTGTATGAGTATATGCATGTCCGCTCCTTACCATTTGTTTACCATCAAATTCAAAATTTGTGTCCACTTCCAAAAGAAAAAAAAAAAAAAACTCAAAGTTTGTGGGAAATTCTAAAAATATTCACTCCACTCCCTTATTAAAACCTATATCAATTTGAGTCTTGAGCCTGCTTAAGACTCATTTGTTTGACTGGAGATAAAAAGAGAGAGAGAGAGAGAGATATGGAATCCCTAGGAATATGGATAGGATATGGAATCTCTTGGAATATTGCTCATGATATAAATGGATGAAGAAAATCCCATATCTAGTGTTCGTGTTCATCGGGATATAGCCATTAGGGAACATTGTTTATGGCATGTTTTTCCGAAAGAGAAAAGAAAGCCAGTTGATGTGTTGAATGTCTTGAAGGCAATGGATTGCGTTGTTTCCCGAATGCATGGATTGCATTCAAAATATTGTTGACTATACCAGTTACATTTGCATTTTGGAAAAGAATTTTTTCAAAGTTAAAATAGATTAAAACTTGTCTCTGGACAACCACTTCTCAAAAAAGATTAAATGGATTAGTTATTTTGTTTATTGAGAAGAATATGTCTCAAGAAAGATTATGAAGACTTAATTAGTACGTTTGCCGCTAAAAGTGCGAGAGGACTAATGTTTCAATGATGAATTTTGAAGTGTTGTAATGGTTATTTATTTTAGGATTACGTTTACATTTTGTAATGGTAAATCTTATGTAATGGTTTTTATATAAACTCTCTATTGACCAACTTTTGTATGCAAAATATAAAGTAAGTCTTGCTTAATGAGTTCGCTTCTGGCTCCCGAAATCTTTGAGCGGCTCTAATTGAGTCTTCTCAAATTTTAACTTATCAAATTAAGGGAGATTCAAATTTTACTAAAGTAACCAGAACTACGAATCGGATCAATTTTGTTTTGCTAATCCCTCTTATAGCAGTATAGAACTCAATCCACACTGAGATGAATACAGAGAATTGTCTAAAGGAAAGTTCACCTGCCACTGCCAAGTCAGCTTTGTAATTCTTTGTACTATTATTCCAAGGTCAAATTAAGAAATAGGCCTACATGGGGGCGGTGCACTTATTAAAAGGTTTTAATGAAAAAGTAGAAGGGTACCATGTGCTTCTGCAGAAACTAATTACTACCCAATGGGATGTTAAGTCGGAATTTAAGGTTACACTTGATGAAATAGACAACATATTAAATTCTGAGCTACAATTGATAGTTTTATGGTTTGGAAGGACATCCTTTTCGGGAGCTGGGGTCCTGTAGTTATTACACCCTATAGTGAGTAAATCTCGACCGTTCAAAGTGTTTTGGACGGTTCTAATCTTAGATAAATTGTTTGAACGAATAATTTATTTAAGATCCGGACCGTCCAAACAAGAATAGATAGTTGAGATTTTCACTACACTCCTCTGTAGTGAATTGCTTACTACAGGCTCTCTGATTCTCACCCACGATTCGTTTTTCTTTTAGGATTTAGGATTCATTTAGTAAATCTTACATGAAGACTAATTAGATTATGGTGGTTATTGAGTCTCATTTTCTTTACAACAAAGGCAATTAGTATTAGTAGTAAGATGAAGACTAATTAGATTATGGTGGTTATTGAGTCTCATTTTCTTTACAACGAAGGCAGTCAGTATTAGTAGTAAGAATCGATGTCAACATCAAGTGATCAACTTAATTTTTAACATGAACGTGTTTAGCTAAATCTCAAGTTGATAGTGGTAGGCCCATGATCTAACAATTTAAATTATTGTAATCCATCAAACGAATTTGTATCTAATATGGGGCTGTTTCATTAAGATTTTTTTTTGGCATTTCATTAAGATAAATCATTCTTAGCATACACAACAACCAAGAAAGTCCTGAAAAGTAAAAAAAAAAAACTTGTTAGCAGAACACTCCCTCATCTAAAAAAATTGAGAAAAATGTCCTTAAGCTGTCCCGAATATCGGATAGGTAGAGAAAATCTAAAGGGAAGTGACTAATAATCCCTCGGTAGTAATTTCATAACCCTTAAAAAACCACTTGGTTTTGGGTAAAAAATCTAAAAAAGGGTGCTTTGGGTAAAAAACCATAAACTGGTTTTTTAAAAAACCACTTTTGTCCTTATTCAATTTTTTTTTGCATTCGTTAGTTTTGCATCAAGATTTTGTGGTTTCTGGATTCCTCTCGACGAGACGAATCTAACAAATATAAAATTATGGTCAAAACTCAAATTTTTTTGAATAAAGCCAAAATAGGTGGATTATTGGCCAATAATCCAAGTATTTCGGCTTTATTCAAAAAAATATTTGGTTTGACCATAAATTTATACTTGTTAGATTCGTCTCGCCGAGAGGAATCCAGAAACCACAAAATCTTAACGCGAAACTAACAAATGCAAAAAAAATTTGAATAAGGACAAAAGTGGTTTTTTGGTTTTTGGTTTTTGGTTTTTTACCCAAAGCACCCGAATCCAGCTGTTTAATTTAATCTATCCAAACAACTTTCTTATCTTTAGGAATTAAGCAATCGAACAGAGCAAAGCTCGTTGAGTGCTGAAGTCACGTGCTTTCTCTCGTTAACCTCCATTCCATTTGTTGAGCGGAATAATGGAGGGAAAAACGACCAAGACTTCTTCAGGAGCTGGAACTCCCACCCACCCCGCATTCCTTGCCATCCATCCCTCCTCTCTCTGACTAAAATTACACTAACCATCTGGATTTGCTGAAGAAGAAGGTCTCGATCTGATCCCACCAACATTCTAAAACGACCCTGAATTCTCATCTCCCAAGGTAGAAGAAAAAACACCCCACACCCACTAATCTCTCTCTCTCTCTCTCTCTCTCTCTCTCTCTCTCTCTCTCTCTCTCTTTTATCTCTTTCTGTAAGATTCTTGAGTAAACGACATTATATGTGTCCCATAAAATAAAATAGAAGGCACGTTGACAGTCTGTAAATTGGGGACCAATCCCAATTAAATAAAAAAAACAAAACCATCGTCTTCCTCTCCGAACTCATTATGCATGAGACAAAATAGTGAAAAACACAATGTGAATGTTTTATTAGTGGTTAACCTTCATCATTGGCATTTTTTTGGTAACTGACCCCCATCATTAGTTCGTTAATGTAGATCAATCATTGTGGGTGGCAGACGTCGGTGTTGACCCTCTGTGTTTCGTGCAACCACAGCAATATTTCCAAAAAGCTACGTTTGTTTTTGGTTGTGGTCTCAATTAGACGTGTCTTGATATACCCATGATTGCATTTTGTCAACTGTCGTAATTTGGGGTGAGAACAGAGGGAGGTGGAAAAATGGCGACGATTGAGGGGAACGAGGAGAAGATTCTTGTGTCGGTGCGGCTGAGGCCTTTGAATGACAAGGAGATTGCAAGGAACGATGTTTCTGATTGGGAATGCGTCAATGAAAACACCATCATTTTCAGAAATGGCAACCTTCCCATGCCAGAGCGGTCCATGTACCCCACTGCTTACACATTTGGTATGTCAATTGATATCCCCTTCGTCTTTGGTATGAATTTGAGTCTGGTCTTGTATTTTGAAATCTGGGTTTTTTAAGGTTTGGCAAATTATGTGGGTTTTTTGTTAGAGAATTTGAGCCTTTTATGAGTCTAGATGTACACCATTTGCGGTAATTGATGATTAAAATCTGAAATGCACCCTTTTAGAGGTTAAAGAAACCATCTCTCTTGGATTGGTATCCGATTTATTTTTTATTTGGAGATGCCCTAGTGAATCCTTCCTGTTTTTCCTCCTTATGAATTCCAATTTGGTCCTTTTCTTTGGAGGGTTTCTGTTTCCACTTTCCACCCTTGTGTTGGGTTCAATATGTTAGATCCCTCAGAATTCTTCAATTGACAGCAAAGCAACTTATGCAAAATCATTGTTGTATCTATACTTGCGTATCGGACTTCAATTTATGGCTTGGAGACTCTTTCTGATCTTTCATTATGCTGGTAGACAGGGTATTTAGGAGTGATTGCTCCACAAAGAAGGTGTACGATGAAGGAGCCAAAGAAGTCGCTCTTTCTGTTGTCAGCGGAATTAACTGTGAGTGTAAAATTGTTTATTTTGTTTGCTTGTCATTTTTCCTGGTTTTGAAAATCAAGTGAGTTCCATTGACAGTTTTCTTTATGACAAATGGACATAAATTCCAGCTACTGTTTTTGCGTATGGACAAACAAGCAGCGGAAAGACATATACTATGACGGGAATCACCGAGTATACACTAGCGGATATTTATGAGTATATTGGGAAGGTAATCAAGGAATCGATTATCGATTATTGCTTCTCACTAATCTCGGTTTCTGCATTCTATTATGTTCCTTGGTTCTTCACCCGTTTGTTGACTGTATAATTGTTTATATTTGCAGCACAAGGAAAGAGAATATCATTTGAAGTTCTCTGCTATGGAGATCTACAATGAATCTGTCAGAGACCTCCTCAGCACAGATATAACTCCGCTTAGACTTCTAGATGATCCAGAGGTCAATTACATACTTTGCATGCTAAACACTGAGTTATGATTTTTTTTCCCCATTAAACTAAGTTCTTTGCTACTTTTACAGAGAGGAACAGTTGTTGAGAAACTCACAGAGGAACCTCTCAGGGACTGGAATCATGTGATGGAGCTCCTTTCCATCTGTGAAGGTGAAGACATTCATTAGGTTTAGATAGTCCTATTCTTTCTACTGGATCGTGACACCATGCTCTTAACATCATGGTGCACTCTTGCAGCTCAAAGACAGATAGGGGAAACTGCCCTAAATGAAACAAGCTCCAGATCTCATCAAATCATTAGACTGGTACGAATACTGTTTACTGGAGCAGTTTTTCCTAACGACTTGAGTCTTCATCGCAAATTATGTTGACTTTTCTATTTTCAAACTGATTTATGCAGACAATCGAAAGTTCGACTCGGGAATTTTTAAGCAGGGACAACTCAAGCACCCTTGCAGCTTCTGTGGTATGGATCATTAATTTTCTGTTAAGCTAATTTTGGGGGTGAAAGTTGTGTGTCAGTGTTCCTATATAGCATACTACATTGTTTTCTTCTTTTACATAACATTTCTCTGCAGAATTTTGTTGATCTTGCTGGAAGTGAGCGTGCATCTCAGTCATTATCTGCTGGCACTAGGCTAAAGGAAGGTTGCCACATAAATCGCAGCTTACTGACCCTGGGAACTGTTATCCGCAAGCTAAGGTTACCTTTTATTTTCCAATTCGTTCTCATTTAATTATGAACTGAACTTGTTGTGTTCACTTGAAAAGTTAGAGATGGTTTATGCGAAAACATGTCTTGTGTACTTAATGTGTCAACGCTCTGGCTGCGCACAGCATCCTCTATGCTCGTTTCAGGGATTTCTTTTATTGTCTTTTTAAACCACCTCGATCTGGTCTTATGCTTTCTCGGAAATTTTGTGCTGGTATTCTTACTTGTATTTTCTTCATTGTTTTCTCTTCATTCTTTCATTGAATGTCTCGACCTTTATCTTACCGCTTTTAAGAATGCCAATTCTTTTTTTTTCTTTACTCATTTGTGCTCTTCTCTGTGCGGATACAGCAAGGGAAGAAATGGACATATTCCTTTCAGAGATTCTAAGTTAACCCGCATTCTGCAGTCCTCCTTAGGAGGCAATTCTAGAACTGCAATCATCTGTACCATGAGCCCAGCGAGAAGTCATGTTGAGCAATCAAGAAATACACTCTTGTTTGCAAGTTGTGCTAAAGAAGTGATGACTAACGCTCAAGTTAACGTTTTCATGTCGGATAAAGCATTAGTAAAGCATTTGCAGAGAGAGTTGGCTAGATTGGAGAGTGAATTGAGAAGTCCAGCATCCACTTTCGTCGTATCACATTATTCTGCATTATTGCAAGAGAAAGAACTTCAGATTGATAAGGTAATAATTGTAATTTTAGTATCCAGTTGCAGTACTATTGTTTTCAAGAAGACAATCCCAGTAATGTGGAACAGCTTCCATATCAAAAAAATGCTTGTATCCACTACAAGATACACAAGGTATTTACTTGTTTTGTTATTCTAAGGTACCCACATGTGATTTGCTTCACGTACCATCAGATGCGGCAACATACGTGAACCAATTGCATGTGGTCTGTGAAGCCCATTGGATGATATGATTGGTTCCGCAGAAGTTGCCACATCAGGTGGTATCGAAATGTCATAGTCACTGTAGTGATCTCAGCGTATAATTAAACCAGGCAACCAGCATATATAATACCTTGTAGATTGAGTTGGTTTCCCATTTTTAAGGTATAATCTTTGCTGGTAAACCCTAAGTTCTGTAACCATTTTTCTCAATCATTAAGAATGGGTGCCATGTTTTCTTTTAGTTCGCCTAGCTTTTTGCATCACTTCCATTTATGTCATCCTTTGTCCTATTGAACCTTCAGCAGATGTCTCATTTTAGCTGCTCATGCACTCATTTCTAGCCTTCATTCATAGTCTTGTCTCTAAGCCTTCAACATTTTTATTGATATCCGGACAAAAGGAAAGTTTCTTTTTTTTATCAGCTCCGGAAAAGGAAAGTCGTGGGCTCTCTTATTGATTGCTTAGCGTTCCATCTGAGGAAACTGGTGCCTCCCATTCTCATTTCTTAAGTATCAAAAGGTTATTAATGACTTGGAATTACATGGCTTTCATGCAGCTGTTCTGTTTACTTTGCTTTTAAACACTCGTTTCTTCATCCCATAACAAGCCCAAATTTGTGGACCAGGCCGACTTTTGTGACCCTAAAAGTAGAATGATTTTATATAGCTTACAAACCTTTTTACAAGCATGGGCCAGTTGTGATCTCATTAACATTGGTTGAAGACCTGCGAATCCTAAGGTTGCTGGCTCTGGATACATATACCTCATTGACTTCCCTTGTAATAACGGAAACATTAGCAACTGAACCATATGGAGAATACTAATTGAAATGTTGTTCCTTAACCACATCTTTTTACATTTGACTTTTGATTGATGTAGGCCCAATGGTACAATCTCTTCCCATGACCTTTTTTTTTGGGGGAAAGTTAGCAATGCACCTTGTGAGACCAACATTTCCAATTTGATTCATGAACTAGTAAATTAATATTGGCATTGATGTGCCACAGGTTTTCCTATCACGAATCAGGATTTTGCCTATGGGCCAACACTTTTGTGTCTTTAGTTGTTTACTTAATAATTTGTGCTCTCTCTTATGTAGATGGAAAAGGAGATTATAGACCTTACTTTGCAACGAGATGTTGCTCAGTCGCAGGTTCAGGATTTGCTACGATTGGCTGGGGATGATAGAGACTCAATGAGATGGGTAACTTAAATTATTTACTGAAGAATCCTTTCCTTCTAGATATGCATTGTCTAGTTATGATAAAATTCTTTGGTCATCCTCCAGGTCGGTTTGAAAAACTATCCCCATTTGAGAGTTCTGAGATCACCAGAATGTGAAAACCCAACATCCTCTACATCCCCTGTGGCAGATCCTCAGTCCTTGGATGTTGGTGTCAGAACGGTTGATAGCTATCAGTACTCTTATGGACGTAGTGAGAGTAGCTCTGATGATCATTGTGTACAACTTCCTGACTTTGAAGAGACCTTTATGCAGAATGATACTTCCACACAGCCGTTGGTCACAAATTCTAAGTTTGTTAGGAGCAATTCTGAGCAGAGTTGGGATGAGATTGATGAACAAACTAATGGAACTTCAGAGGATTTATGCAAGGAAGTTCGATGCATTGAGATAGAAGAATCAAGTACAAACCAAAACTCAGAATCATGTAGATCATCTCCTAAAGAAAACACTGAAATCTCAGAATTATTGATGGATGGGCATGGAGATAAAACAGGTCAGGAATTCATTCCAATGCCTCTAGAGGAAGATAGAGAGTTAAGGTACATGCCTCCTCGCATTGCTCCTTCTCCTGAAAACCCATCTCCATGGCCATTAGCAAGTTATACGTGCAGCTCTCAGAGCATAAAGTTAACCAAAAGTAGAAGTTGTAAAGCAAGCCTCGTGACTAGCCCAAGTTCACCATGGTTTGATGAAGTAGGAAATAATGAGAACACCCCATCAAATGGGATGGAGAAAGAATTCACTGGAAGACCTGAATGCATTCGAAGGAAGCTTTTTGAATTGAACTATGGTGCCGATGCTGAAAGGTTATCGAGAAAAGGTTCTCGATCTTCTGTTGGTAGTGCTACTGCTATTGAGGCTGAAGCACAGAAGGATGAGACTTTAACTGATGAGACTGTTCCTGACCTCAATGCATGTGTCATAGAAATGGAGGAAAAGGCTGAAGAGCAGAAAGTTACGGATAGTCCGGTGAGTTCTTTTCCACTATTTGTTGTCAATAGAAATATCACTGTGAAATATAAAGCTCATACACTTTATGCCCATGCCATGGTGAGAATCTGTGAGAGTTCTTTTTACCTGTCATGTCCATTTATCAATTACTCGCGGACAGCGTCATCAAGCACACTGGAAAGAGTCAGCATACTATTACCAAATGAGATGCATGTGTTTGTGTGCGCATGTGCGTTTAAATAATGAAACCATTCATTTTGGGTGCGTAGCCTTCTTTTGGACGTAAAGTATACCAACTGAAGGGTTTATTTTCTAAAATGAAAAGAATATGTGTCTAGTGTATTGTGTGATTTTGATACCAACGTCATATGTAATTTTGGATTTAGAAGAAGTATGTCCTTTTCCTATCTCCCTATCTTCCTTTCAGTGTTTGCTTGGCTTTTCTTGGTCTCTCCAAGATCTAAGTGCATATACCATAGAGGTACTAAACATGTACACTTACTTTATTATACTCAGCAATGAAAAACAACCATTTTGCTAATCAGAACTCTTGCTGACATACCGGATTGATTCAAAGGTTCATAATCTGAACAGTTGTGTTGGACAAAGAGAGAAATGGAAGATGGAAAACATGAAAAGAGAAATGAAAACCACATCAAACGGGAGTTTCATGATGTTACACTAATTGCTTCCAAATGCAGAAGAACTAAATAATTTCTGTTTATCTTGGTCTTCACATGGGAAGTCCTACAATGATTTTCTTGGAAAATGTAGTGAACAAAACAAATGTTTGTTGAATTATATATCTGTGTCATCAACACTTCAGAAAATTTGCTTCATGTGGGACGCTGGCTGCTTTTAACAAGTTCTATCTTACCTGGAAGGTGCACGAGGCTGAACTGAAGTCCACGGTATCAGTAAAAACTGTAAAAGATGTTGGCTTGGATCCTATAGAAGATGATTCAATGAGTCTTTCAAATTGGCCTTCAGAATTTAAAAGGCTCCAAAGCGAAATTATTGGACTTTGGGATGCTTGCAATGTGTCATTGGTGCACAGAACCTACTTCTTCCTGCTATTCAAAGGTGACCCAACAGATTCCATATACATGGAAGTCGAGCTCAGGAGGCTAACCTTCCTGAAGGACACATTTTCTCGAGGAAATAAGACTATTGAAGAGGGTCGGATTCTCTCACCTGCTTCGAGGTAATATTTTATTCTCATTTTGATGACTGTGGAGCAACAAATGAATAAAAGGAGATGAGACCATCACTAGAATATAAATAAATCACTCCAATTCTCTTTTCATAAGTTAGAGCTCCAACCTGGTACTGTTGCAGTCATCAGCTTGTCAAATTTTTCGTTTGATTTTCCTCCATGTGGACCTTCCAAAATCTTCCAAAATTGCTCATAGGGCTGTCATCCTGTAAAGTATCGGGTTTTTCACTATTGATTTGGAACCGTAATGATCTTCACATTTTGTTCAAGATAGGCTTTTGTTATTAATTTTTCGAACCAATTTCAGACCAATTTTATGCTGCTAATAAGACCCATGCTGGAGTATCTTGATCTTCTCTCTTTATACGCAGTCATAGCTTTACCAAGCCAAGCAACAAGCTTCAAAAGTTTAAGCTTGACTTGTTCATATAGCAAGCCGATCTCTAGTATGTTGGTTCCTTTTTGCTGGCATAATTGCTCGAACTGCCCCAAGTCTAGCTGTGAAGTGACATTGGTTCAGTTCTGTGTTTGAAATCATTATTTTGTATTCGGGAAAAGATGCAAACGAATGCAACAGATTTTGTTATCACTTCCAGCTTGTATGTTAACTGTTCTGCCTCTCAAATACTACTTCTGCAATGATTGGCAGCAGACAGGATAGTGCAGCAACCATAGTTACAGAAGTGCATTTTACGACCGATTGCCAATACTTTACTTATCTATTTGATACTACATAGCATTGACTTCATCAAGTAGCAAAATTGCAATGTATTAAATGCCTTTTCTGACACGTATTTTACATATTTTTGGAAACAGCGTGAAGACTCTCCGTCGTGAGAGGGAGACGCTGAGCAGGCAAATGCAAAAGAGGCTGTCAGAGCAAGAGAGAGAGGGCCTCTACCTAAAATGGGGTATCAAGCTGAATTCAAAGTATCGGAGGTTACAATTGGCCTCTCAATTGTGGACCGACACACAAGACATGGACCACATATCAGATAGCGCCTTCATTGTTGCAAAGCTAGTGGGATTTATAGAGCATGGGCAGGTTTCTAAAGAAATGTTTGGGCTTAATTTTGCACCCCGGCCACCAAGGAGAAGATCTTATAGTTTGAAACGTAGTGTGGTATCCCTTCTCTAACTTTCTAGTGTATTGACGTGGGTGGTTATTCACTAGGCGATACATATTGCTGTATCTTGCAAAGACAGATATTGATCTTTTACTGATTTTTCACTTGATTTTCCTTTCTACATTCTTTTTGCAATTTACTGCGGGGAAGCATGTAAGAACTTTCTTGAGGCTGGAAATGGTGATAATGTATGCTTGAGGCTGGAGAGTGAGAGAGAGATCAAAAGAGAAGACAGATTGAGAAGAAACAACAAAGGGTGGTCCCCAGTGGAGTCGCAAACCATGAGGTGGTGTTTATCTTATTCTCACTGTGGACCTCTGGTTTGGGTATGGAGCGGAGCAGCACCTTTCTCACCTAGATCTGCAAGATAGAACCACCGTTAGTGTCCAGCCAGTTGAAGTCGGTTAAAAGGCATGCCAATATCGAAGTCTCAAAGACTGAAGAGAGGGAAGTGCTAGGCTCAATATGAAGAATTACGCCTTGCCTCCTTAGGGTTGTAGCTTGTGTATTACTATATACTTATAAGGAAAGATTTCTCTTAGCTTCCAGGTTAGCTCGCTACTTAATAACCACCTTGCGGGTTTGATGTGATGATGGCCGAGCGTGGTGAGTGATAGTGTGATACATGCCCAACCTAGCACAAACGTGGCTCCGCGTTGCATTATATGATCTGCATTAATGCCGTGACCCAACACTGCGAACGACCCACTCGACCGTTTGGGAAGCATAGCTGCTGGGTCTTCAGGCCTCTTTGTCTATATAGGTCTGTTTGTGTAAGGACCAAGTTCCGGGGTTCTTTGTTTTGACAATTCCGTTTGATAAAACACACATTTACATCGAGTTGTAATATTATTTTTTTAGAGTGTCTGTTTAGGTGTGGAAATGAATCATCTCTAGTTCAGAAGTTGCTCAAAGACTTGCTCGAGCAACATGTCCAGCAACTCTTCTGCCAAGAATCTATAGAAAACTTCAAGACTTGCTCAAGCAACCTGCCAAGCAAGTTGGGCGTGGACAATTCTCTATAAATACCGATGTGCTAGGGTTTTTTCATTATGTCTCATAACTTACAGCAGCCGCACTTTTTGGCAAGAGAGAGGAAAAAGTTTCTTGATCTTTTGAGTGATAACCTTGGAGTTTCTACGCAATCGAACAATCGTAAAACTACATGTTCATCTCCAAGAAGTTCTCTACAATTTAGAAGTGATTTCTAGGGAATACTTTTGGGGTGAATTTTTAGGGAATAATTTTAGGGTTTTCCATGTATATCTCTGTGTTGTGGCATTTGACTGCTTGCGTGAATTTCTTATGGTAACATTAACTAGTGATTCGCATTCATACTGTTAGGGTTTTTACGGATTTTTAGGAAACCCTGATTTTTCAGTTTGGATGAACCCGATATGAGCTGTTGGACTGGCCCGCCACAATTAGGACCTGTATACGTCTGTTTGTCTTTGTAATTTTTTTTTTTTTTTTGTCACTGCTTCAAACTTCTGGAGGAGGAGGAATCTGCAGTCAAGCAAAATATAACCAAAAAGAGGATTTGTAAGAGTTGTTTGATGCCCAATGCATCCATTTCCATTTCCAGTTTTTTAATGTTCAATTCCATCGCAAATTTGCTCCCTGCTATTGTTTATGTACCTACACAAATTCTCTCTCTCTCTCTCTCTCTCTCTCTCTCTCTCTGAGATATGCTGACGCAAAAGAATAACTAACTAATGTTTTTACCAAATGTGGAATGCTGCAGATGTGTGTCTTGAAAGACAATGATGTCATCGTATACAAAATTATACGCTACACGTAAACGAATCATAAGGGAGCACTAAGTTGACACCGACGGTTTCAAGAGAAAATATCTCACTATTACACTTTTTAATCCTCCACTGTAAGTAAGTCTACCAAGTTTGCTTGATATATCATCTAAAGATCGCGCAATATTTTCCCCCCACAAAATTATGTTGAACGAGAGACTGGGTCGTTGGAATATTTTAAATGTGTGATAATAAAGGCACAATTAAAGAAAAATATGGGATGGACATATGTCGCACTATAAAACCATGTCTAGACCACTGCCAAACGATTCAGTTCAGTAGTAGAAAATATATGTCGACTCTTGTTTCAAGTTGGTCTAGGAACGTTGAATCTGTGCCTGCAAATTATGTGTTCCCAAAGGACGAAAGGCCTGGCGATGACATTGTAGCATCTACATGCAAGGATATTCCACTCATTGATCTCTCAAAATTGGATGGTCTTAATCGCGTTGAAATAATCCAGCAGATCATGAAAGCTAACCAGGATTTGGGAATGTTTCAGGTTTATATATAAATCCTCCCTCGATCTCTGTCTGTCTATTTTTTTAAGATCAAAATTAATATTGTCATGATTTATGTGAAACAACCCCTAATTAACTTCCTTGTTAATTATGAGATCTTGATCAAACACTACTGATCGATCGATGCTTTATGTTACCACTAAATAGGTGATCAACCACGGAGTATCTGAAGAACTAATGGATGAAACAATGAATCTGTTCAACGAATTCTTCAGCATGCCTGCAGAAGACAAGGCTATCTATTACTCTGAGGATAAAACTAAGGGTTTTAGGCTTTGCACAAGCAACATGAATTACATAACGGGTGTTGTAGACACGTGGAAAGATTCAATTAAACACAATTGTCATCCTTTAGAGGATAACATCCAATCTTGGCCTGAAAAGCCAGCAAGATATCAGTAACATAATTTTGGTTTCTTATTCTAATTTTAACTGAGATAATCGAGTTATAAGAAAGGAGGAGTAGAGTAAGAAACTAAAACCATAATTTTGGTTTCTTATTCTAATTTTGACTAATATATATCGTATAAAAAACTATTCCACTTATAAGAGAGAAGGAGATCTGGGCAAGCATGACAACGAGATCCGTTTCTTTCTTTCGTAGCAAAAATAGATACACATATAAGGGCAATTATACCAAGAATGAGTAGGATGCATGCCTAGGAATTTGTTTTGGATCAAGAGTCAAAACTCATAATTTGCGATCACTTCATTCAATATTTCCTTTTTTAAAGGACAAATTTTCCCATTTAAATTATGTGTTAGATATATTAATACCTCATCTAGTTTATATATATTGTATAGAAAATTATTCCACTTATAAGAAAGGAGGAAAAAATAGATAGTGGCTATTAAATTCCACTGCTTTTCTTAGTAATATCATTTCATAGGTTAAGGAACTTCACCAAAAATGGTTTGAGTCTCATAGTCGTCTGTCTTCCAGTTGTTGGCTTTCTTTCTGTTACTTTGAAAGTAGTTGCTTCAGCTTTGAGCTAAGTTTTTAAATAAAACCTGATTTCTTTGTTGCTGAATTATGCTCGTAGGGAGGTGGTTGGGGCCTACTCAGTGGAAGTTAGGAAGTTAAGCTTAAGAATTTTGGATCTAATTTGTGAAGGACTAGGGGTTGAATTGGGGTATTTTGGAGATGAGCTGAGCAAAATTCAGGATTTGGTGGCGCACTATTACCCACCATGTCCTGACCCAAGTTTGGTTTTCGGAGTTGCATGTCACACTGATGCAAACCTCTTAACCTTACTTCAGCAGGATATTTATGGGCTCCAAGTTTACAAGGATGGGCAATGGCTTGGGGTTGAACCAATTCCTCATGCTTTTGCTATCAACATAGCTGACCAACTTGAGGTACATGATCTGTACCCCTTTGACGTTTAATATGAAGTCCCTTAAATTTTGCTCTAACCATGTTTTTTCCCATTCAAAAAAATCTTGTAATCAGCCTTTTCAAATATTTGTATAGTACGTCTTTCTCCCTTAAAACTTCTCCCATTTTAATTTTTTGGTGCTGTTGAGGTGCTTGTAATCAATTGATGTGGGTGGTCATCAAGAAATTTAGTTTACTATGCTTACTGATCATAGAGTACTATTAAAAGCACTTTTAGTACTTTTTTGATTTTGAAGCATATTGAGTAATACTGCTTAGCTATAGCCATCAAGGACGGTGAACAGTTCTGAATTTGAAGTTGTTTTTTCAGGCTTTGAATTGCTTATTTTCGGGTGCAATTTGAGAAAATAAACTATAAACAATCAAGTTGATTGGACATTCGATCATCTGTTGAATGAGTACTTGTTAAAGTGGACCGGTTCAGTTTTGGCATTTCCAAATCTATCTTGATCCCACTTTAATGATGGGAAATCATGTTCAACTTAACAAGAAGCTTGAGTATATGAAAAATCAGGTTCATCGGATGTCCAAGCTCTATAAAAATGAATGATTTTCATCATTAAAGTCAGCCCAAGATCGGTCCAAATTATTGTCAAAACTTGAACAGTAGGAGCCTTGTCCTTATGTTTAGTGATCGACTTTGGTACTACGTACAATGTTATAGATGCAATGCTCCGGCACATTGTACAAAATCTAAATCCTCTTAGGTGTGTGTTTAAATTTCGTTGTCTATTTGTTCTTCTACTTGATAAGTTGTTTAGAACTGTTACTAATTTGATTTCCCGTTTGGCTTGGATGTAGATTATCAGCAATGGGAAGCGAAAAAGTGCTAAACACCGAGTAGTGACAAATACCAGTGTTGCTCGGACATCTTTAGTCACTTTTATTAGACCATCTCTAGAATCCATCATAGAACCTGCAAAAGCGCTTGTTAGTGCATCTGAAGCCCAGCTCTTCAAGTCCTCTCGATCCAAAGAATACCTTTATATTTACATGTCCAATCTTCATGAGTCTACAGGTACTACAGCACTAGAGGCTTATAAGCTCTAGTGTGTAATAAAAGGTTTGTTGCAATAAATTGTATCTCACAAATGAAACATTAGTATGGTGGAAGGACTCATCTGATATCTTGTCTAAGATTGAATTCCACTGACTTTCGTAAAATGTCGCAGTAAGGTATGACACACTTCTTTAACATACGACAATATTGAGATGTTAATTTGTCTGTGTAATTGAACCTTGGTTGAAGGAAATTTACAGCTGATGTACTTCTCGGCACTGCCTAATTAATGTGGTAACTTTTCGCGATCGATCTGTTTTGTCGTAGGTTATTTAAGAGAAGGTCAAATTTTCCAGGGAAACCAATTCACAAGTGATCTTGACAGTCACGGAGGGAGAAATTGGTTCAATGTAAACCAATGATAATGTAATAAAATTTCAAGAACAATCTGGTTATTCATCATACAAAAATGATACAGACACGCCCTTTTAGCCACACTCTACCACAATCAATTCTGTTCTATATCATAGTAGTATAGAACAACACTCCCCCAATCAAAACTGTACATGTGGCAGCCAGTTCATTTGATGGGTTGAATGAATTCATTTCAATTACCCAGAATGAATTGTACACGTATAATTAATTAGGTAAGAAAATGGGTTTCATTGGAGTTCGATTTTTTTTTTGAAATGACGACAGAATTTGTAAAGAGCTTATTCAAACATATCAAGAAATCGGGAAAAGATTTAGGAGGACTAGATTTGATTTTATCGGGATACAGGGAAAAGAAAAAGACACAGAATGTTGGAGGAACACAAATAGATGCTGACAAAGTGATATCACCTAGACAAAAAAGATTTTTTTTTTTTTTTTGGGTTCAAACATGCATTAAAGAAAAGGAAAATGTTAAAAAAAACTCAATGAACTTATCTTAAGGGGAAAAAAGTATATTGAAATCAGGGACAGAGTCAGAATTTTTGCGAATGAGGGACGAATATACACAATAAATAAATTGAAATAAAGAGAGACAATGATGTGAATTTTTACCAGTAGAGAGGGGTCGTGCACTAGTGTTTTTAAGTGGGAGGCCCTAATTTGTTTTGCTCTTTTATTTTCCTTCACCGTGTATGTTTTATAATCCACAAACCACATACAAGAGTTTTGGGCTTCCAAGTTCCAAAATTTTAATGAGCCTTAGTTTTTAAAAGTAAAAAGGCATTGAGTCCCTGACTAAGTGAGTTGGGTAATAAATTTTGGGCTTTATTTTGTTCGAAAATATTATAATTAAACCTCATTAAGACCAATTTTAGTACAAAGTTGTTTCATAACTTGAAAAATATTAAAGCTGTTACTATTAATTTTTTTGAAAGAAAAAACGGAGGAGGGACGGAACTATATAGTTTGATGATATATATATATATATATATATATATATATATATATATATATATATATATATATATATATATTTTGTAATGTAGTAGTGCAATTTTTTTAATTGGAGGGACAGAACTGTATAGTTTGACGGAAATGTAATAGACAGCTCCTATTAGCTATCTTCTGGCTCCATCTTTGATTGAAATATGTGAAAAATAAATAAAAGTATGTGTAAATGCATAAAAAGTGTAACATGAGTACTGGAATTATTATTTTTTTCTTCTTTTTTTAAACTTTTGTAAGCCCAGTCCAGACCATAATAGTATCGTCTATAATCAATGGTTTCCTTCTCTGTAGATACGTTTAAGCTTCCTGAATTCTCCTTTCCTGCATAAGAGACCTGCAATCATGTACGACGTTAACGGATGTTCATTGAAAGCCGAGTTCGAATGGCCCATAAACATAGTTCTTTCTGCTTCCATTGGGGTGACCTTGCCAATTTTTCTTTAAAAACCTTGCACCCAGGTTGTGAAGTCTTGCTAGCTCCATCATGGACAGAGTTGGGATTATGACATTGCAGAGATCGTCGGCGCCATTAAAGCTAAAACCACTTTTTCGGGCCCGAAAGCTCGTTCTAAAATCCATCTCGTGCTTATTGCGTATATATGTCGTCTTGCCAAATGCCCTTTTCAAATCTGTATCCACTTTCTGTTCTTATTTTAGGGCAGCTCCAGTGCACAACGTAAAAGAGTTCCCTAAAGTATCCTAATTAGTTAGTTAAAAAACACAAAAAATGGTCTCTAATGTACAAAAATTGACTCCCTAAAATCTTAGGTGACACCCCTCACTACCTAAAGTGTCATAAGTGACTACCTAAATTTGGGGAGAGACTTAAGAAAAGAGAAAGGAAAGACTTAAAGTTAATGAACATTTTCAGGGAGCCCCATTAAAGTGCATTTCTTCTTAACTAGCTAACTAAGTTTTTAGCACACAAAATAAGGTCCCACATGTGCTTAGGTGTACATTTTAGCAAACATTTTTTAGGTAGTGCACTAAGGATGCTCTCAAGTCGCTGTTAGTTTCTACAAGCTGAGGTCATCTTTGAGTTTATTTCATCCGCGACTAAATTTTCTAGTGCTTCAACTCAATGAGATGTGACAGATTTGTGTGACGTATAATTAATATCGCAATTTTTTTGAGCCAAACACGCTTTTTTATCATTGACAACTGTATTTAAGAATTCAGAATGAGATGGGACTGATTTTGTTGATGCCTGATATCTCAATATTATGATTGAAATATACTTAATACCAAGTTGAGTTGGCCAGGTGATCAAGGCCTTTGGACTAAGTACTATTGACTCCTTTGGAGTCAACTCATACAGAGTTTTGTTTTGGCTTTAATTAGGTCTCTTTATTGGACGATTGGATTAATCCTCATGAAATTAGTAGAGATGTGCGTAAGCTGGTCTGGACACTTGAACCATTTAAAAAATAAAACCAGAGGATAATATGTGATGTCATAACAATCCCAAAGAAAATATAACTTGTGATCGAATCGAGTTCTTTTCTTACGCCAACAAAACATAGGATAACATATATGATATATACCTATTGAGAGTAAATGATCAGATCAGATTCGATAAGAAGAAAAAGAGAAGTGAAAGAAAGTACAGAATGCAAGTGGAGTGGAGTATAGTTAGTGTCTCCCTTATATTCTCATGCATGTGGGCAGGGTTCGATTCTCGTAAACACCCATCCCCCTCCCCAGTCCCCTAGGATAGAGTATATTAGGATTAACGAATGGCAAAAAAAAAAAGTGCAGGATAAACATTTTTCCTTAAGAAAATAATTACAAGAAGGATAAATTATGGTTGTAGCTTCAAACTATAGAATTTATGGGTGATAGTGGTAAATCTGCAGAAACAATCGTGAAAAGAGAAAAATCATTATGTTGATCCAAATGGAAATACTATGAACTAGAACTGCCAAATTCTCTGTTTTTGATATTAACAAACTTAATTCCAAAATATATATAAAAAATAGATATTCAACGAAAAATAAAAGGAAGACAGAGATGGGAGCTGAGATCATGGAAGTGGTCGGATACCTATAGTAGTTGAATGAAGTCCCTTTTATTCTCTTTTCGCAAAAAAATGTTGAGTTAAAACCACCATTGTGACGTTCAAAAAAAAAAAAAAAACATCATAATGGTCTTTGGAAAAATTATTCAAAGAGCTATATTCGATAATTTATCGACACGTCTCCTTGTCTAAATTATGACTAATTTAGTCGCAGGTCTTCCAAGTTCCTCGTATCAAACACACCACTGAACTTGATGATATATGTAAAGACATTTAACACTTTATTTGTGAAATTGTAAAAAAACTGTAGTACGTACGTACATGAGACAGTTTTACAAAGTAGAAGAAAAATATGTACTCCTCCATTATCATATCTATTAGTCGAGGATGGAAGCAAAGCAACATAAGATTGTTTGGTTTTCCCTCCAAACAAAACCATTCAATGTCTATATATTAAAGACAACAGAGAATGAGTCTATGAGAATACTCTCCACCCGTAGAGGGATGAAACAAGAAGTTAGAGTGCATAGAAACGTTTTAAATTGCCGATTCTAAGTAGATCGACTTTGAAGATCAAATTTTTTGGAGAGTTCGAGATGGATTTGGATTTACCTTGTAGGACTTCAATTTGATCTAATCCACCCAAGCCTGATTAATAAATTCTTGAGGTTACTCCTCCTATTGCCAATTGGTTTTAGGTTGGAATCCTCCAAGAAATTTAACAGTATGTGAGAGAAAAGACATCACAACAAGAGCATCATCCATATATTTTTTGTCTGACACGTCACTGAACTGTTTTACTTACGGGTCTCATGGACCCATGAGATTTAATAATCATGTTCCGTGCAATTTTTCTGTGCTTGAAGATATTGAGAAACACAAAGTATCATCCAGATGCCATCGTGCAATGATACATCGAGGATCGACTAGTTGAAAATCATTCTGCAAGAGCACGAGCCATCTCTTTTCGCTTTATTAGTAAAATATAATTATTCGCATCAGATCTAATGAGTTCTGAGCTATGGCGATGTGAATTAGTACAGAAACAGAGATGAAATTCAAGAAGTGAAGAGAAAAAGAAACAAAATGAATGTATTTGATGAAATGACCCAAATGGAACTCTCGAAACCAAGGGAGCTTCCGTCCTCTTGTTTTTACAACCGAAAATTCAGAATCCTTCTCAATGCCCTTAGCTACCTAGGAGTATTTTTATACAACAATTCCTACTCATATCAAAAAACAACTCAACACACAAAACAAAAAAAGCATGTAGTGCTACTTCAAATAACAGCTTCTGTAACGCCCCGCATTTTTGGGATACGTTATGGATTATTATTACAATTTAAAGTCGGTCTTAAACGGTAATAATAATAACCAAAAATACATATAGATGATCTATCCTTCACAGATTACAAAAAGGTAGACCGGGTGGACTCTATGACTCCGCAAATCTCTCCGCCTGGTGGATCTCCATCTCGGCAGCTCCTCCGGCTCCGTGTTCTCCATAGAGGTCCACCTGTCCAACGTGATAATCTAGCATAATACGCAGAGTTGCGAAGCAACATCGTGGTATTATGCCAGGGCAAACCGTGAGCGAGGACGCTCAATAGATACCTTACCCCAACTTTAAACTAGCAATTCTAGAACAATATTGTAGGTGGCAAGTAAATAGTTGAAAATCATTTCTCAAAACAGTAGGTTCATGCGTGTCAATGCATCAATATCAAATCAGATCAAATCAGAGTGCAGCTTTAATAAAATCAGTATCTCGTTTCTTTTAAGAAAAATCAGAGTATAGTATCAGTATCTCGTTTCTTTTAATAAAAATCAGAGTACAGTATCAGTATCTCGTTTCTTTTAATAAAAATCAGAGTACAGTATCAGTATCTCGTTTCTTTAAACAAAATCAGAGTACAGTGTCAGTATCTCATATCATTTTCTCATAACAGCATTCTTCTTCAAATTTCAACCATGTCAACATCTTACATCTCTCGAAAGTTATTGGCCCGTTCTACAACCCCTTTCTAACGGTCACCAACCTTTCCGTTCGAAGGGTCGGCCACCCATAAACTGACTCCTGCAGTATGAGGTCCGCTAACTCCGCGTCACACACGACATAGTCCCGGCTACCCATATCACTGAATCCCCACCAGTCTGTTTATGAGGTCCGCTTGCTATGTGTTGTACTGAGTAAGTTCTAACCGTCAAATTCACCCGCGGAATTTGAGGAGAAACTTCAAACAGCACTACCGTATAGTTCCATTGAGCTTTGACCACCAGTTCACCCCGGGGAACTGAGGCGGGACTCCAATAGCAGTATTGTTTATAGTATAGTTCCATTGAGCTTTGACCACCAGTTCACACCGGGGAACTGAGGCGGGACTCTAATGGCAGTATTGTTTATAGTATAGTTCCATTGAGCTTTGACCACCAGTTCACACCGGGGAACTGAGGCGGGACTCCAACAGCATCAACATCTCAACTTTCATCACATCAACATTTTCATTCTCATCTCTATTTCTTCCATTTAAAAACATTCGATCACTTTCTCGAAAAACGTGTCGTGTCGTATCGTCTCGAAAAACGTACACATGTCATATTACATAAAAATCTTCCGTTTAGAAATCGTTTCACGATAAACTTCTCGTTCAAAAACATTTCATGATAACCGTGTTACTTAAAGACAAAAAAAATTCTTTCTTCCGAGAATTTAAATCAAAACATAAGGATTCATTCTCGTTTTGCTGGCGTGTTTTAAGATTAGTACGTAGAACCGTCACTTGGTTTGTCTAAACCAAGAAAATACCCTACTAGAAAACTCTAGTAGTTGAATCCGTTTGGCGTGTTTTAAGATTCGTTCGTCGAATCGCCACTTGGTTTGGGCTAAACCAAGAAAAAGCCTGACTAGACATGCTAGTCATAGATTCTATTTGTTAGTCTGAATAGATTAAAAATATTTATTCAATAATCCTGGAAAATCTCATTTCATTTGAAAAGCTCTTTTCTTCAGAAAATCGGTCGGCATTATAACTGCGTAAATTTGAAAAGTCGATTTTCATTCGGGCATTACAACTGGGTAATTTAGTTTTCCAAAAGTCCATCGAACATTATAACGTTGCATTTCGATAGTCAATTTTAAATCGTGCATAGTAACGACTAAATGTATTTTTCAAAGTCTAATTGTTCATAAAATCACTAATCACTAACATAATCACATTTAATCATAATTAAGCACGTTTAAGCAAAATAATAACATAATTAATATGAACTAGTAAATACTAATCTAAGGTTAAGATAAAGTATCTACCTTAATTCCGATGATTAGTCGGAAGCCGATTAGCTAGTTGAATTCCAGCGGCGTAACGACTAGTCGACCTTTGCTCGAACACTTTCTTGCTAACTTATTCTACCTTTCTAAGATCTAGGGGTGGTCGAGAGTGGTGGAGTGTGGTGGTTTAGGATGAGTTTCAAGAAGAACACTCAAGAACTCATTCAAGAACACTAGAAAGCACAAAGTGGAGAAGTTGGGAGATTTTGGTGTGAGAAATGAAGCAAGGTGAGTGAGCTATTTATAGAAGATTGTAATTGGGTAAGTAGCCTACCTTGTTAAGTAGTCAAATTTTCTTTCTTCTCATTAATTAAAAAAAAAAATACAAATTAGGTTTAGTAAAGTCAAAATTGGTAGGAAGACAAAATTGAACACATGTCTAATTAGAGTTTTAAATAGGCTAAGGCTAGTCAAAATAGGACAACATAGGAGTTGGAAAATTAGTAGGTCTTCCGGATGCGATGTAGTGAAATACTCGGTGTGCACGCGTTGATTTTACGGCGCGGAAAAATAAATAAAAGGAAATAAACAAACTAGATCTAGTTTCATTCAAATTATTTAAACTAAATAATAAATTATTTCATTTAGCGATATTAAAAATAACTAATCGAATTAATAAATCGAAATTTTTATCTACGAAATTTCGGGTTATTACAGCTTCCACGCTCCACCAACTGAATTGCCTGTACCACGTGTACTTTAGCCGAGTCTTGAGGTAGAGCAAGTAGTAGGGAACGTATCAAGATCTCATAGTCGTAAATTGTATAAAGAAAAAGAAAACTTTAAAGAGTCATTCTGCAACTTTTTAATTTATCTTCTGTGAAGGATTTATGGGATTAGTGTATAAGTTATTGAAAGTTTAATGACAATCAAAAAAGAAAAAGTTTTGAAAATTTAAACCCGTTAGTTCACAATTCCGTAATTAAGTGCCTTTTGATTGTATAAATATAAGTGGTGACTATTTCACGGCAGTTTTTCATTTTTGAAGATGATCAAGTTACGTTGTAGAGTGAGTGACTCACGCTTGGTGGTGTTGGGATTAGTGTACAGTTCAATTTTTTTATTTTTTTTAAAGACTAAGCCAGAAACTGAGCACATGGAACTAAAATTAGTTGAGCGAAAAGGGAGCTACTTATTTATTAGGTTTTAGTAAAATTTTGCTTTCTCTTATATACTACTACAAAGTAATCGACAACCCGTTGAAGGGGTTAGACAATAGACAGTGGCAGAAGACGAAGGGAGAAGGGTGTGCTAGAGTCTAGAGATATAGAAATTTTTCAGTGTTAGGTGGGTATGGTACACATGGTACTTGCTCGGCGATTTCCGCCATCCACATTGCGATCCGATGGTCCGGATTTTAGAGAGAGAAAAAGAGGAGAGTGATGAGAGAGTGGCCGGGGTGAGAGGAGAGAGAGAGAGAGACAGAGAGAGAGGGAGGGAATCAATCTAAGAAGTCTAAAACACGTTTGGACGGCTCAGATTGTGTGTGGGTACTGCCATGTGGTACCCACTCGGGCCCAAAAAAAAATTCCTAGAGATATGGGAAGAGATTTTATTACCACATTTAAACTGCTTTTAATTCCATCTCCATGATATGATTTTCTCGGTCATTAATTAGAATATTTTATTTCCTTATATTTATGGAATATAAGCCAAATTTCTCAACGGAGTCTCCCCAAAAGGAGAATAATATTCCACACCTTGTACCAGGAAATCCGTTGTTTCTCTCCTTTCCCAAATCATGGCCTCGTCTAACTAAAAAGCAGGGCTAACAATGTCGGAAAAATTAAAAAGAAAACTTAATTGCTCAAAAATTCCCTTTAAAAAGTGCAAACCCTCCATTACTTCCAAATCCACAATGGGGAAATGTTACGTTTTTGGTAACTGAAGCATCAATTTATAGTCCTAATTTTCTCATAACACATTCCACACCTTTCTTTTGCTCCTCTCTCCCCTAGAAGTTCGATCACAGCTTCTCTCTATACCTTGTCTTGTGGTATTATATTTTCGCACTATTCCCAAATTTTCGTAGCCAATACTTTTATTTTCTTCAACAAAATGGAAGAAATATTTGTGTTCATCACGACGGGAAATATCCAACACAGGTTCCGGTAGTTTTGAGTTTATTTTTGAATTTCCTTGTCAAACAACACGTACGTGGTTTAATTAACGAGATCTTGGTTGAGAAGATGGCGGAAGAAGACGCTAAAAATACTTGGTTTCACTATGCAAAAAGGGCAACATGGAACCTTCTGGGCGCTGCCGTGCTACTCTTCCTGGTAGAGACGTTCATATGGAAGGGATTGGCACACCCAACCCACCATCTCAAACCAATATACATGGCATTGAGTGTTATCTTCATTGTTGTTTTCGCTGTGGTTGCCGTTGTTTTGATCTGCCTAGCTGTTTTTGATTGCATGGATATGTATGATACTGTTAGAGGTCCAACGGTGCTTAAACCTACAGCAACTTCAGTAGCCGAAGACCGTCCAAATGTAGTCTTGGAGCAAATTTAACTTCTTCATCGCCGTTGATGATTTTTAACTTTGATTTGTACTTCCTTTCTTATAAGACATATTCAGGATCCATATGAAATATGTTTCTAAGTTTCAAGAAAAGAAACAACAATTCATGCCATAGCGAAAAAGGGCTTGTCTCAAAAGCCACATTTTTAATCCTTCAGGCAGTTGGGATGTCTTGATACAGGGAGTAACTGTGCTTGTATCATTAGAAAAGGAGGTACGTACCAAACAATGTTATACGTATAATTGAAATCATAGTACCGTTCATTGATTCATGGATAAGCTATCGATCAACTGATTTTAGTTTCTCCTGTCGTAGAGCTTTAGTCATTCAGTGAAGAGGATGATGCCAACAAAAAAAAGCGACAAAAGTTAAAGGTTTTGTATGTAGTTATTTCCCTCCGGACCTACTTTATAAGTTACAATTCCTCAATTTCGTACTTTATAGCATAAAAGCCATGACTTTATGCTAATTTCCCTCCGGCCCTACTTTTCTGTTCTAGTTTACTACTTGTCTTCACATTCCGTGTAATTTGTTACAACAGTGGAATTCATTCAAATGCAATCGATACAATACTACTCCACCATTTAACTGATTTTAATAGTGTATACTTCAATCCATGTTATCCGATGAATGAACAAATTCATATTTTGTGTCTAGGAAGCGTGCACATAGAAAAGTTCAATTCCTTATAAAATCCCTACTTGTTATGTCCAGCAAACCTAAAGGCGCCAATGATTCTGCGGCTATCACAGTATGGAGTCTTGCACGTTATATATATCTTCTAGTGTAATTAATGTAGTGCCTTGTTGAAAGTAACTCTGTTTCCAGTTTCTCATATAAACCACATAGCAAGCTTTGGCTTAGACAATGAATAGAGAAAACATTAAACATACCTGGTTTCATTACACCAAATGGGCCATTTGGAAACTACTTCTTGCTGCAGCCTTGGTATTTCTGATGGATGGATTTATCGGCAACGTTTTGGCACATCCAAAAGGCCACCATGTCAAACCAATATTCGTGGCGTTGAGTGTCTTCTTCACTATTGTTTTCGCAATTGTTTCCCTTCTTTTGATCTTCCTAGCCATTCAAGATTTTTCAGACATCTACGACGCTGTTAGAGATCGCACGGTTGTTAAAGCTCCCTCGACTACTTCAGTTGCCGAAGAAGACAGTAAGTCCGAGGTCTTAGAGCAAGTTTAAAATCTTCAACATTTCCCAGGAATTTGACACATGATTCTTTAAGATTCTTTAAAACCTCTATCTTCTTGTTCCACTGCATTATTAACTGCACAATTGAGGCTTGATTAATTAGTGCAAACAGATGGCTTCTTTTCTTCAGGGATTGATTCTTGTCTTTTGATGAAGGAATGTATTCCCTTTATAAACTATCTAGCATTTTTACCTTACCAGAAGAGCTGGGAGACATCTTCAGCATTTGTAATTTCTTTTATTTTCTTGGCGTTTTACTTTTAGCATTTGAAACTATCCATGTGAGAGGTTCAAATACAAAATGTTAAGTTTGAGAAGCTTAAAGTGAAGTGCTAAAATCACTGCTTTGTAGAGTTTGAACACAACAAACAAAGGTAATTTTATTGATTACAAGCACTTGTACACTTAAGTTGTGTACAACAACACACACTATCACTCACAATGGAAGACTCTCTTTTACACAAGAGGACACACACACAATCTAGGAAGACACCTTAACTTTAGACACAAACACTTTAGTACTTGGACACCTCACACTTGGACACTCACTCAACTTGGAGTATCTCTCACTTGCTCCTTGTTATGACTCTCTCTCTTTGCATTCACTTGCCTTGCCCACAAATGAGGACCTCACCTCTATTTATAGGCACCATGGGATACTTCTAGAAGCACACACCACTCACTACTTCTAGGTGCTTCTAGAAAAACCCATAAGCTTCCATCATATTCCGGAGTATTCTTGTACCATCCGGAAAGTTCTAGTGTAGTCTATATTCCGGAACATTCTAGTAGAACCTAGAATGTTCTAGTATACTCCACAACATTCCGGAAAGGTCCAGAAGACTCTAGCATATTCTAGACGATTCTGGAGCATTCTAGAGAAGTCTAGATATTTCCGGAATAGCCCGGAAGTTTCCGGCGACGTCCGGAAGACTCTGGAAAACTCAAGAGAGGTGGTGATGATCTTTCAACATGCTTAACTGCAGTTACATATAAGTCCTGGATAAGTTATCAACTACGCAAAAAATTAAAATAACAAAATTTATACTAGTCTTTACTTTTTTCCGAATTGTCATGACGATGCATGAAAAGCAAAAAGTTAGGGGTTGTGTGTTTGTTATTTTTCCTAAATGTTAGTGTGGGGGTGATTCCACAATGGTTCTTCCTTAAAGTAAGATTGAGTTTTATTTCTCTCAAGGACCTACAAAACTCAACAACCAATTAGTGTCACTCTGACCACACTTGCCAGATCCGATGAGCAAGTAAGTACTTGTCTGAGAGAGAGAGAGAGAGCGTGCAAAGCACAAGAGTTTCAGAATTAGAAGTGTGTACCTCCGTTAGGATTTATCCGTAGTATTAAGTGATGAAGTACTTGCTCTCCAAGTCTCTCATATTCAGCACGAGCCCACGAGGTCACTTGTAGCTGCTTCGGTCACGTGACGCAGCCAATGATGCTCTGCCACGTTGGCCTTCTAGAGGGTTCTGGAAGCACTCTCTCGTCTGCCACGTAGCCTCTTCCTTGTGCTCATGGGTCGAGCCGAAACTACCAAACCCGGAGATCAATTAACATACTTCTGGGTCCACATGGAACAGTCCGGGCTACGGGCTTCTGACAGGCCGGTCCTATTTTGTCTATAGCGTCCCATCCAAGCCCACCCAATGTCATACACATTCCACCCAAGTCCTCTCCACGCGCGCAGTGTGCATGATAATTTCTCCCTCCACTGACAGTCCTCCCCACGCGCGTGGCGTGCATGATAATTACTCTGTCAACTGCGCGCATGATAATTACTCTGTCAACTGTCGTTACTCTCTCTCTCTCTCTCTCTTCCGCATTTCTCTCTCTCTCTCTCTCTCTCTCTCTCTCTCTTCCCCTCTTTCCCTTTTCGGCTTTTATTCTCTCTCACTCATTTTATATTTTAAAACAAAATAACTTTTATTATACACAACTATTTTTTATAAAAATTATATATTTGAAATCTACTCGATGAGATCTTTTAAATAAGATCTTATTTAAATATGAAATTCTGTACACGTAAAAAAAAGTTATTTTATACCCATTAATTCACACTAATTTACACTCCTTCTAAATAATTCACACCCTCCAAAATTAAAGAATTGACAAAGTTCAAATTCAGAATTCACACATCACAACTCACTCTCTAAAATACACAATTCACACCCCAAAAAGAAAGAATTCACACCTCTCGAATGCAAAATTCACACCACTTCGAAATAATTCACAGCCCGCAAATGCATACAATTCACACTCATGCAACAATTCACACCTCCAAATAACACACAATTCACATACTTTGTAACAATTCACACCCCCCCCCCCCCCCAACAACACACATTTAATAGTCCTGCAACAATTCACACCCTTAATAGCACACCATTTTTTTGGTGTGAATTTTGTATTTTGGAGAGTTACTTATGATGTGTGAATTTTGCATTTCAGGTCTGTGAATTTTTTGTTTTAGGGTGTGAATTGTGTATTTTGGAGAGTGAATTGTGATATGTGAATTCTGCATTTAAAAGTTGTAAGTTCTTTTATTTTGGTGGATGTGAATTTATTTAGGATTATGAATTCTAAAAAAAAAAAATTTACATGTATGCGATTTCATATTCACAATGGATCTCATTTGAAAGATCTCATCGAGTAGATTTCAAAAATATAATTTTTATAAAAAATAAATGTGTATAATAAAAGTTATTTTATTTTAAAATTAAAATTAAAAAGGGGGGGAGAGAGAGAGAGAGAGAGAGAGAGAGAGAGAGAGAGAGAGAGAGAGGGAAGGACGCTGGAGAGAGGAGAGAGAGATTGAGTGTTGTCACTTGTCAGTATAAAGTGGACATGCATATGCCGTGTGTGCAGAGAGATAGAGTGAGAAGAAAAGTGCCAAGGAACACCAGTAAATTTGTGACACGCGGCATGCTTGTACTGAAAACTCTCTTACGCGCGCGCAAGGAACACCAGTAAATTTGTGACACGCGGCATGCCTGTACCGAAAACTCTCTTACGCGCGCGCTGGGTTTATTTAGGAGTGAAATACAACATTGGGTTTGGACGGAAGCCCCTACAAAAAGTAGGACCGGCCTGTCATTTCCCGTCACACTAAATGGGTCGCTGGCCCAAAGGTCGCTCAGCCCATGAGGAATTCATCAAGCCGATTGGCTATGCGGGACGATATGAACCTTATCTTTGGCCCAATGGCCACTAAGACTGGCAGGCTGATCGTTATCAGTCAGCCCAAGCTTCCTGGCCCATGGTCAGATTACCATAAGGGCTTTTTACCAGCCGCTCCCTTTTTTTAACCCTGTGCACCGTGCGCTCCAGGAAATTCCGAAAAAAGCACATTCCGCTCCAGGAACCTTCCCACCCCAACAAGCTCCTTTCCAACTGGAACCTTTCCACCCGACACTGCACCTGGTACGGCGTCCTCTGCTCTCCTACCTTCAAAGTCCAAATGCGTCATTTTCACAGGGTACCCTATAAAAGTGCCTAAACCTAAACCCTAGGATACCCTATGAAAGTGCCTAAAATCCTAGGGTACCCTATGAAAGTGCCTAAACCACTAAAATCCTATAATAGGAAAATGCACCCTAAATGCCTAAATCCCAGGGTACCCTATAAAAGAGCTTAAACAGTAGGGTACCCTATGAAAGTGCCTAAAATCCTAGGATACCCTGTGAAAGTGCCTAAACTACTAAAAACCATATGATAGGAAAGTGCACCTTAAGTGCCTAAGCCCCAAAAAATAGTGCTTGACCTTAATGGAGTTAGTGGTAATTAAAAAGATTGATTGGAGTTAGTGGTAATAAATATTTATTTTTTGTACCGGCCCGTAATAAAACCTTACCATAATATTCGGCCCAATACAGTTGAAATTCCTTGATTTAGTACTTTATAACAAAAAGGTCATGACTATAGTTCTTACAATTCTGTTAGTTTCACCAGAAAATCATATCTTGATCAGAAATGCCGTAGATTTTGCGTATGACACGCGGTATCATAATGTACTAGTAAACTAAAATGTATACACATTGAATCCTACAAAATTTGTTGAATTGAGAGTAAATTTGGTCAACTTTTAATTAAGAGTGAAAGTTAATGAATTTTTTCGAGTACGTGACAAAATTATGGACCCTGCCAGGGTACAGAAGTTTTGGTACAGAAAATGTACCAAGCCCTCTCGGGGACCCACTTTTGGATCCTACACGAGTGATCCGAACCGTTCATTGTTCTTATAACATTTTTCCGAGGGGCCTCACAAAAAATCAGCTCAATCGGACGGTTAGAAGTGCTTGAACCAAAGTCCCACCGTTCCAAACAAAAACATTAGCTCAATCAGACGGTTAGAAGTGGTTGAACCAAAGTCCCACCGTTCCAAACAAAAAAAATTGTTTGAAACGGTGGGACTTTGGTCAAGCACTTCTAACCGTCCGATGGAGCTGATTTTTTGTGGGGCCCCTCGGAAAAATGTTCTAAGAACAATGAACGGTTCGGATCACTCGTGTGGGACCCAAAAGTGGGTCCCCAAGAGGGCTCGGTACATTTTCTGTACCAACACCTCTGTACCCGTAGGATTATCGCAAAATTATAACAAGAATTCTATGAAAGTATATCATGGGTGGGGCCAGGTCCCGCCAGTCCTTTAACACATCCATCCATAGTTATGTATACAATGCTTCACCCCACATGCCATATGGCTTTGTATTTCTTGGTGATTGGATTTAAGGGAAGAGCATTGCCATGGTAACGATGTCTTGGGTATTACTTGATTCGTCCCTATTTCATTAATAGAATTGACACGTTCTATTAATACATTTGTGACACATTACATGGTACTTAAAATACGATCACCACATATAATCGCCGAAGTATTAATGTGTGAGGTGAATTGTAAGTAATTCTTGGGTCACGAATTAGACAACCACGTCAAGACATGTTATATTAGTACTTGTGCAACGTGCTGGGTTCGTATACTTTTTTCTAATTTATACTCCAAAAAGATCATTTCATATTTTCATGCCTCGTGAAACACTTTTTCTGTTTTCTTTAGAATCACCAAGTCAATTAGTTCCAAGACGATTATTTGGCAAACAAAATTAAAAGGCCCAGGTATTTTTTTTTAAAATTTATTTTGAACTGCAAATACTTCTGATATATCAGGGAAAACCTCAAAAGAGGGATCAACATTACAACCGAGAGATTAAAAGCCCACTCAACTAAAATAGCGCCATTAAACATTCGTTGGCTACCCAGTGCGCAGCTAGCTCCATTACGGGTCGTTTGGATGACGTATTAGTTTGAGAGGGATTAAATAGTAAGGGGTAATAAAATAGTAGGGGTGATTAAATAAGAAGGGTGGGCCCACATTGATGTGATAGCTAAGAAGAGGAGATTAAATAGTCCATAGTTTGGATGAGGGATAAAAAAGGAGGGATAAGGAGGGTGAATGATGTAAAAATCAGTCAAATGACTATTTTGTCCTTGTGAATGCCCATATTAAATTATACATTTAAATAATTATATAAATTCAAAAAATAATTATATAAATTCAAAATTAATTATTTTGTTATATGTGTCGACAATTAAGTTATAATACTTTGTTTTAATTATTATTTTTATATAAATTAAGAATAATAAATAAATTAAGTTTATACATTTTTCATTTTAATTAACTAGTTTTATTATAGCTATTAGTTTTAGTTAGGGTTTGAGGGAATTACAAAGTTAAACAGAGGGGGTAAAGTGTAATTTTTACACTTAAGATAAAAACCCACGAGAGAGACAGCTGTCCTTCATCTTTTTCTTCTTCTTCTATCTTCTTCTTCATCCTTAACCCAGTAACCCACCCAGAAACCAAAACCAGACAACTCGACGGTGGAAATCCGACTACATCGATGGCGATGATCCGACGAAAAGAACACGACGGAGATGGTGCGGCAAATCCCTCAACTAGATACGTTTTTTTTTTTTTCCTGATTGTTCGTAATTTTAGAAATTGCTAGATCTGAAAATTTTGATCTTTGTTGGTTGATCTGGGGTACCCAAGTAATTTGGCCTCCCTCATCCCCCTGATTAAATACAAGCACCCCTCCCCCCTACTTGTATTTAGTCCACCCTCTCCCTGATTATTTAGCCGGCGGCTATTTGGTCGGGGTGGATTTTTTCTACCCAAACCATGGGCTAAACGTCCCATCAACCCCTCATCCGGCCAGATTCCTTCATCCCTCCTCTTAGTACTACATCCAAACGACGCCTTACAAGTTATAGGAACCCAAGAAAAGGAGCAACGAGTTTTCGTCACCAGGACACCAATGCCTTCAATAACTGTTGTCTGTTGTGCTAGCGGGACAATTTCTGTGGAGCATAGCTTGATGAACATCATGCTGTTGCTTTCAATGGTAGCATGGAGGATTTGAATTGCTTGAAGAAATTGGCCTGCCAAGCGGATGGCAAGGGATTTTCCTTGGAGCACGGAAGAGGAAAAGACCTTGCAAGCTAGGCCATCCAGAATTTTGCCTTTGTAGTCCCTTAAAACTACAGCAACTGCAAGCTTTTGTATTTCCATTTTTGCATAGCCACATGTACATCGCAATTAATCTTCAACAAACCTGCACGGTAAGAAGATCTAGTGCTAGCTCATTACCGTGCCCAGGGGCAATCCAAGGTATTTGGGGAGGGTTGCGGCCCAATCTCCAAGTGGTGTCTTGTATATTTTTACAATTGAGCAATAATACTGTAATAATTTGTCTATATAATTATTTTAAATCGTATTGAACAATAAACATGTTTTGGTTCCACCAGCATAAAAGTTTCCTTCGGTTGATTTTGACACATGACTAATAATACAAGACAAGATTTGAACTCTGGCGGATGGTATACATTCACCTTCCCATTGGACCAAGTAAAGCAATCTATATATGTTGTGAAAAAACTAATATTTAAAACTATTCTGATCTGGTGCCCTTTTTTGGCCCAAATTCAAGGCCCCAAGGCCCCGGGACTTGCCCTAGGGGCAGGCCTGAGCGTGCCTCTAAGACACTTCGCTCACTATGCTTCCCTGGAATTTAGACCAAATAAAAGGGGCTCTGTCAATAATACCCGTGGAATTAACTGGGATAGAGTTGAAACCCCAATCATTCCGAGGTTTCCATATTTGACATGCTAGACAAACACATATGCTCATGAATTTGTGTGTATCGAATAGCTGGCCCAGGCTTTCTGTCGAGTAGTTTTAGCAAATTTTATTCATCTTCCAAGACATTGGACCCGCTAGACTGAGGAGTCCAATAACGTCTAAAGTTCATGGATGAGGATCGTAGCTCAAATTCTCGAGGAACATGACAATGTGGAGACTTTATATCCATCTCAAGGCCAATTGGCTATGAGTGGAGAGATCCCAGCATATATTAAGTGATCACCCATTTCACTCCTAAGCAATGTGGGACAACATTCCTTAACATCCCCCATCATGTGCAACCGCATTTGAGGTCTGTCACGTGTGACCACTTTTTGGGTCCTATCATCGTGCAGCCTTTTTTGGCAGTCTGTCATCGTGGGGCGTGGATTGTATTTTTTTTTAAATGTAGAGTGGATTGGGCCCCGCTCTGATACCATGTGGAAACTTTATGTCCATCTCAAAGCCAATTGGCTATGAGTGGAGAGATCCCAGCATATACTAAGTGATCACCCATTTCACTCCTAAGCAATGTGGGACAATATTTCTTAACAGCCAACTCAATTTAAATTATAGGCCTTTTTATAACAGTTTTTTTTTTTTTTTGTTCCAAGTTAGTTTGCGCACATATTGACTAGTTTCTAAAACACTAAGGCCCAGTTTTCCAAAAGATTTTAGCACCCAGGTGCTAAAATCATGATATTTCAAATCAAAAAATGAAGTGGTTCGAGTACTTTAGTTTGGTGCGAAAAAAATTGAAAAACGATACGCGGAACCACTTCATTTTTTGATTTGAAATATCATGAGTGCTAAAATCTTTTGGAAAACTGGGCCTAACTTTGTAACGCCCCGATTTTTGGAAGCATTAATTAAGACAACTAATTAGGATTAATTTAATAAAAAGAGTTTCCATCAGAGTACACGTTAGAAAACGTGAAGTGCAACCCATTACAAAATACTTAGTACGGTTTGATAAATTAATATTACAGATCCAACATAAAAAATAAAGGGGTGGGTTCTACAGATTAAGGTTCAACTCTGGATTCCACGGCTCCTCCTGGGCCTGGTCTGTCGAAAAACCCTCGGCTCCGAAATAACCGTCTCTTTCGACACCAACAGTACGTACTTGATCACAGTCTATCATAATACGTTCGAGTCGCGAAGCAACATCATAGTATTATACCAAGGTCACACGAAGTGTAACACCGTGAGCGATAAATCACTCAATAGCTACTCTAACCCTCCCAACCCTTGCTAAACATACAAGTACAATATATATGATTAAAAAGCAGTAATTAAAGGAATAAGCAGGAAATAAATCGTAAAGCAGAAATTAAACACATAGCTGATTTCATTACTAGCCATTAACTTACATATTCATCTAAGTTCTCAACTCAGAGATCTTTCCTCCCGGTTAACCACTAAGGACTATGACCAAATTGTGATTTACTCCCTCCTTGCTTGCCCTTCATTCGGGGGCCCTGACGGAAGGTATAAGTTACGTACTTAATCTAGCCGTCAGCCGCCTCGCAAGGATGAATTTCCCAGGGACGAAACTGCACCACTGAGCTACGTATGGCAACTGCCAGGTCCTGTAGGTATATAGCCGAAACCTCATAATTCAAATGAAGCAAATCACAGAGTGTCACATCCTAGGGTTTCGAAATCATAGCAGACTGCTAAACAATCCTCCGAAACAATCACTTGGCGGAACTGCTATTCAACAACAATCTCGGGGTAACTCCCCATCAATCAATTCCAATTCACTTTTCCATTAACCTCATCGTCTATGTGATATCCGTGTACGATCACCCAACCCGGGAACCTAGTTGTCCATTCTTGCATTCAACACGTTTATGGAAAGTGCACTTAACAGTAGAAGCAAAGCGACAACGATATCACAAGGGTCACAACCGAATGACTCGATTCACAAGTTCACGAAATTCAAGTAATCGAAAACTAGGGGTCTAAACGTAATAAATTCAAACTACAGGGGCCAAAACGTAATTTACTAAACTATTGGGGTCAAAACGTAATTTAAAGAAAGTAAGGGTCACCAACGTCATTTTAAGTAAGTACAAGGGTGTCCAACATAATTTCATGACTCTAGGGTCCTTAGTGTAATTTACCAACTCTGGGGTCTTTTTGTAAATTAACATAATACAAGGACAAAAATGTAATTTTGCCACCGACTTGGGTAAATACGTAAAAATACTTTATTTTAGTTAATAAAGTCCTAACTTGTCATAAAACGCAATTCCTTGATTTTTTTTCCTAAGTACAAAACTACACATTATGTAATTTACACACACAAGGGCAAAATAGTCATTTTACACCCAAAGGGCATTTTGGTCACTTTGTTACACTCCTAAATTTCCAGTAGTGACACTTAGTTGATAAAAAATAGGTTTCGTAAATAATACACAAATACGCACGCCAATTTTCACAAAATTATACTTTAAACCCCTAACTTTAACATAACGATCAAGAACAAGGTTAATCACAATAAATTCATGGAGAAACTCACTAAACACTTATTAAAATCTTAAACATGCTTGGAATAGTTAAAAACATGAACCACAATAAATCTAAGGTTTACTAAGCACGAAAATTCGGTTTGGGGTAAAAAGGGTCACATCGCGTTTTGGCTTGGGTTTCGTGAAATCCTTGACTTGGGGCTGTAACCCATCAACTCTAAATTACTCCTAGAATATTCTAACTCATTCAAAAGCTTGGAATGGGTTGAATACGAGTTTCTACCTTGTTTTGCGAAGATTTGGCAAAAAATGAATTTTTGCGAAAAACCGGTGGAGGGAGCTCTTTGGCTGGCCTTGTGTGGAATTGATGGTGAAATGTGGGTACCTTGAAGTGTGTTGGATGATCTTGAAGTGGAAGATGAGATGTGGGAGCTTGTGGTTGATGTTTTGAAGTGAAAACCCAATTTTCTTGACTTTTCTCACTTTAGAACTTGAAGGATGTTAATGGGGCTTTGTGTTCTTGATTCGGGAGTTCTTGGGAGAGTTTGGAGAAGGAAGAGAGTGAATGAGAGGGGCAGTAGCTGTTCTGAACGAATTTTGGGGTTTGGGGGAGTATAAAATGAGTTTTGGGTGGAGTTTGGAGTGTAGGATTGATAAAAGAAGTACTATAGTGGGTTAGGAAGTGATGGGGGAGGGTGGTGGAGTGTATGGCAGTCAAGGGAACTGATTTTGGCTGATGGGAGGAGGTAGAGTGTGGTATTGGTGATGGTTGGTGGCGGTTGGGTAGTGTAGGATGATGTATAAAGTTTATGTATACACATATGTGTGTATGTGTACTAGTATTGCTCTTGTATGTGTATAAAAGTGTATAAGTATGTATGAAATGAATTTATAAAAATGTAATGCTCACGATTAAAAAGTAAAAGTGCCTTAGGGTTGAATTTGTAGCAATTAGGAAGTATTAGGGTATAAACCGTAGTAATTGCAAATTAAGGGTCCTAAGTGCAATTAGAAATTCAATAACGAAATTAAAGTAATCAAAACGAAATTAAATAATCTTAAATTTTATTAAAAATTTCAAATTATTACAAACTTCGCCATCCCCTAGTGGAGGCTCCAGTTAAAAGTGAGACAATCTAAGACGTATTGACTGTGTAAGAATTGATGTCTCCTATAAAGTTTTGAACATCAAACCTTATTAGAGGTACAAAACTTCTATGTATTTCTTGAGTTACTAAGTACCAAGGTATTCATGACAATCAATTATACAAAATTTGTGATTATGTAACACTTTAAGGAATGCAAGATCGCAAATTTGTGATTATGAGGCCCTTCATAAATATAGTAGTCATCTCAATAGGCAAAAATCAGAGAAGTCTTGAATGGAATCATGGTTGGATCATTTCCAATAATTGGATATCTACTAACGCTTTTAAAAATAATACTCCAATATAATAACTATTTCATGTATATAGCATATAAAGTAGCAAAAGATAACATACACTATTGGCTTATACGTAGTCTACTCTAAAGTTTTTGCAGAAGCAATCATGCACTAATCCTGGATCCAAAAACATTTCAATTTCTCAATTTGCAGAAACACTCGAAAATTTATTCTAAAATTATTCCCCTAGCCGGCTCATTGCTTGAGCTATATTATTTGCTACCATATGAACACTAGAGTGTGACAAAATTGTTGAGGACGGAAAATACACGGGACGGCCAAGCTTCCCTAGCTGGTTCATTTTGCAATATTATATGTCATATGAGCATTGAGAAAGCTTCCTTATATATGCTGCCGGTCAAATTAAAGAAATCATGCAGTTGACTTTTACATTGTAAAAGACAATTAAAGAAAGTTTGTTGTGGTCACAGATGTTGCAGCTCGTATGTTTTCTTCTATATACTTGTTGTCACTAGGGTTCTTATAAGTTCATTGCTCAAGTTTGTCTCTACACCTCGTGTTATGACTTAGGCTAAAAAAACACAAAGGAGAAATAAAAGAAGAAATAGTAAAGTAAAGGACGGAAAAGCAAAGGACGGAATACTATGAAAGAATTAAGTAGGGAAATGGTGGTGCTAAATCAGTCTTTTTTGGAATAAAGGGTGTCATAGGCTTCAATGTTGAATCAGTTCGGAAAAGAAAGAAAAAAAAAAAAAGCGTTTGGGTTTATATATAGTTAATTCATTTCAACCGGGTTCTGTTGTATTGGTAGTAGATGAAACTGGAGGGAAGAATTTGGGTTAAATTAAACCTGATTTTTGTGGGTGATGAAGTTTGTAGGTGAAAATGAAGATGGATTTCAGCATCAACAGTTTTATGGTGGGACCGTCACTTGGAGGTGGAAGATGAAAGAGAAGAGAACTATTTTAATAGAAGGGACATAATATTTTAATAATAATAGATAAAATAAATAGTATTGTTGGAGTGTTAAAAAGATATGTAGTTAACTAAGGCTTGGTTTGGCCAAAGAAGTTTTTGCTAAAAGTGGCTTTTTGATTTATAGCCGAAAAAAGCAAAAAGTAAGAAGTAAACTTGTTTGGGGTAAAAAGCAATCTGGTAAAGGGAATTCAAATTGTTGGTTTCAATTTCCGGAAATACCCTTACCCTATGGCAAACGTGTACTGAATTTTTGTTTTCCACAACTGAACAAACAACCCCCATTACAACGCCGACAATGGTATTTTGTTCGCTCTCGATCCGGTCGACTGCAGGTGTTGAGGTTTCAGCGTAATGGAAAAGAGTTGGGAGAGAAGAAGTGTTTGTCGTGGGAACTGGAAGATAAGGGAAAAGTAGTGAGGGGTAGATTTGGTATTTTGTTTGCCTAGGGCTGGGCACTTTTTTGGACGTTCAAAGTGATCTTTTTAGTCCAAACCCCCCAACTTTTCTACGCTTTTTGAAGCACAAAAAAGCCAGATATAGCCGAAACTTTTTTAGCCAAACTTGGCCTAAAGTGAAAAATATATATGCCACTTTGTTTGGTTGAGAGTTTTGAGAAGAATATTTTGAGAAATATTTTTGAGATAGTGTTTGGATGGATTTTTAAAAAAAGTAATAATTAGAGAGAGGTGTAATAATTGGAGAGAGAAATGAGAATAATGATTGAATAAAGGGGTATGAGTAGAGAGAGAAATATGATTAATGATTGGAGAGATGAGAGAAGGGAAAGAATCTTTTTGAATTTTTTTTTGAAAATGTGAAGTGAACAAAGTGATATGCATTGTTCACTAATATTTTTAGCTCAAAATTTAGCTAGACTGCTGGGGATGTCCTAAAAGTGCTAAAACTCTTAAAAAATAGTTAGTGTATGTGATAAGAATGATCTGTATCAAAATTTATGTTTAAGAGTTTTAGGGATGGAAACTCAAATTCTAATCACACAGTTGTAAGTGTAAAAATGCCCTGTTAAGTGAGATGAAGAAGTACGAAATCAAAAGCATGAAGACAAAGGCGAAAACAAGAAAAATCGATGATTTGTAGTTGAAAAACTCGATCGCGTCAAATAGCAATCCTCCTTCCCCTTCTCTCTCTTCGCTGGGGCTACTTTTTTTCCCCAAATGGGGGAAAATGGAGAAAAAAGAGAAATTGTGTGCCACTACTTCAATGGAAATATTTTTCCTTCCCATTAGTTGCATGGAAAGAATGGAAATATCAAGTTTTTCATAACTTTCTGTAAAAGCAAATCCAATGCTAGTTTCAAAATGGGTATAGCCATTGCCATATTTTGGCACCAAAACGCGGTTTTTTGTGCTTAAATAGAATCCAGACTCCAGTGATTGGTTCTAACATATTTTAGAACCAAACAGTTCCAAATTTGATCGAAAAAGTTTGGGGAAAGGGGATCTCACTATGTGAGTCCAACACAGATCAATCTCTACCACCCCCCCCCCCCCCCCCCCCCCAACACCGTTTTCTGTTTGCGTATGAGATAATCGAGGGTTTCAGTCAATATGAGATAATCGAGGGTTTCAGTCAAGCCATCACCGTTGATCCATCACAGTGTTGTACAAGATTCCGGAGTGTTTATGGTGAGAGTAGATTCTGGCGAATGGCAGTGTATAGTACGGTTCATGATCCATCACAGTGTATAGACTCGGCAACTCTCCGTCCACTTTCCGATGTTGATTAAAGTATACTCTAGTTCAAATTGTGAAATAACAGTTAAGATAAGGTGAGGTGGTAAGGATGGCTAGCCATCCTTGGTTGTATATATAGAACAAACTATAGTTTTGTGCCATTTTAGAACTAGATTTGGCACTGTACTGGGTCCCAAATTTTTGCATTTGGTTCTATATTTTGAGTATAGAACTGAATATAACTCTTGCATTGGATTTGCTCTAAGAAAGTTGTGGGACTCAGAACTTCAACTTCAATTTTTCTCACTCGAAAATACTTTCCTACAAAATGGATCCTGCAAAAAGGAAAGAATTTTAGTTTTCCTGCAAGATTCCTTGTCAAAAGATAAGGCATAGGAAAATAACTTTTATTTTCTTTACTCTACCTCACTTCACTTTTTCTGAGAATTCATTTCTCATACAACATTCTCGACAACTGAACATAATGTAATTGAAATATAGTTTATCAGACAACAGAAGGCAAATATGACTTGCGTACTTCACAAAACAGACTTATATAATTTAGTTCTGTGGGGGTATATATGTTAAAACTTGAAGCAAAAAAAAATAAAAAATACTATCAATTCCTTAATTTGGAGATGGTCCATGCAAAATAGAAATAATATTTTTTGTTTATTTCGATAATGTCTTTCTATTTTTTGACATTTATCTACACTTATTCAAATTACAAAATGCATTTTTTTTAAATTATGGTTGCACTACTATTTGTTTGTCTGATTTGGTAGTACCTTATAATTTAAAATTTTTAATCTTATAATCTCTCCTTCTCATAATATTGGGTTTCTATATTTTGAAAGATCAACTAAAAAAGTGTATGGATTTAAAAAAAATATAACATTCATAAATATTTAAAAATAATTGTACTAATGGGATTCAAGGGGTACTAGTAGAAATCAAATGTCATCTTCAAGAGGACATGCATTCAATGTTGTCCTCTTAAAAACACTCAAATCTTTAAAACTAAACAACTTTCTAGGACGGATAAAGTTGTTTTTACGAAGATTCTACCATTAATTTTTCAGACTTATGAGAATGTCTAAATCATATTGATTGGATAATATTTGATGCATTTTTTAGATCATATTTATATGGCGAGAAACGGATTTTGATTCCAACAATGCTATGGTGTGGGGGGCCGAATTACCAGTGCTACGGTAAATAGCGTTTATGGGCCGTACATGTTAGAAGCCGGACGTATCTTGAATACATGGGCCAGTTACAGATTAAGTACCGAAGTACAATACTACCGACGGTGCGTCGCGGGCCCCGTTTGGGATGAAGGGCACAATGTAGTGCCTCCAGATCAAAGAGCAGGCGGCTAGGGTTAGGCGGTAATGGGGCGAGCAGTGGAGCCCGACCCATGAGCTGGCCCAAGCGGGTCATAAAGGCAGTTACAAAAGGCACATGTCGTGTTATAAGCCCGACCCATGAGCTGGCCCAAATGACCACGTGGTGCGCTGTTATAAGCCGTGTCACGTGACCGAGCACGTCATGGGTGACGTCATAAGACTTGGAGAGCAAGTACATAGAGACCTATAAATACCAATGGATAAACCCTAGAGGTACACACACTTTTCTAGACCTAAATACTCTTCGTACTTCTCTCCTCCGTTGAGCTAACTTGATCGTCGGAGTGCCCTTGGGCAAAAGGCCCAAGAGGCACTAACCGTTTTCTTTTGGTTACAGGAATTAGAGGAGGAGAAGGCGGATTGGATTGTACAGTCGGAATTACCCCACAACATATGGGTACATCACACAGGCACACCAAATATACACCAAGGTGATGTGGCAGATCAGGAGCCACCCATTTTGTAGGTGGGCCACACATTATGTTTCTCCTCATCTACCACATTACCTTGGTGTGCATGCGGTGCGCATAAGTAGTGTACCCATATCATTTTCCTTTTAGTTCAACCTTTCAAACTTTCTTTTATTTACCAGAACCCTTTTTTTAGTTTAGATTTCTATTTTTTTTTGCAACATAAATAGGGGTCTTTTGGGTAAAAAACCAGTTTGGTTTTTTTTTTTTTTTTGTTCCTTCAATTTGTTTTTAATTTGTTAGCTTTGCATCGATTTTTTGTGGTTTCTTAGTTCTTCTCGACGAAAGGAATCTAAAAAGTATAAAATTATTAACCAAACTTAAAGTTTTTGTGAATAAAGACAAAAATAATCCAAAATTTTGTAGTTTTTTAGATTATTTTTGTCTTTATTCACAAAATTTTAAATTTGGTTAATAATTTTATAATTTTTAGATTTCTTTCATCGAGAAGAACCAAGAAACCACAAAAAAAATCGACGCAAAACTAACAAAATTTTAAAAAAAATTTGAATAAGGACAAAAAAAACTGGTTTTTTTTACCCAATTGCTCTTATAGACACATAAAAATGTCAATCGATACCCAATGAACATGATTTTTGACTTTATTGATGTTCTTAAAACATTCTAGCGGATGTTTGACAGGTTTATTTTTAACTTTTCATTTTTAAATGTCTTTTTGAGTTATGATCAGAGTGTATTTTGAACCTGGTAAAGTATTTGAGCGAAATGTGCACAATGTATTTTGCAACAGAAGTAATGTTTTGGAGATATGTGCAAAATACATTCTGAATGTCCATTTTTTTTTTACCAAAATAGGAAAATTGGAAAATCAAAAATCAAAAAGCCCCCGCCACCCTATTTTTAGCATATATCTCTCATGTCCAAAAATCAAAATACACTCTCACATAATACGTTTTTCAATATTCAACCAAAACACTTGAAAGACAAAAATGTAAAAATAAAAATTTGAAAAAGGAAGGCTAGGTAACAATCTTGTTTATTAAACCCCGGAAGTGACTAACAAACCAACTGACTACCCCATAGGGTTGGCCATTTCCACTAAATTTTCTCCAAACACATGGGGTCACATTAAATTTTCTCCAAACATTTTATTATAATTGAACTTTGTAAATACAATAAATGTGACTAAATAAGAAATGCATCACTATAATTTGAATACATCCCAATTAAGTTGACAACTACTCAACTCTCGATCATATGCATTCTTTAAAATAAACACAAAAAAAATGCAAAATCAAAACACTATTTTTTCAATTGAGCCGTTGATTTTGTTGTTCCTACTAGTGAAATCAATTGTGTAAACTTTCTTCTTGATTGAGACCCAATTTGTGTTTTTTTAATGATACTTTTCATTCGATTAAATGACTACTGATATGCGATCCACTTAATTTTTTCTACGACTGATGGATACCATAATATGATATCTTGCTTGTGGTTCCTTTAGTTTTCAAATTAGAAATCTAGTTGATACTTGATACAACTTGAATTGAAGTTGGCAAGCACTTACGCTTACACTTAGATACCGTGTCGTACCATGCCAACGATAAACGTACCGTGCCCGTGCTGACCCGGCCCATTCGACACCTCTACTTGTAACTTGATTTTAGCATTTAATTTGTAATAGAGATTCTAGATTTTTAGTAATTTTTTTTTTAAATGATTGGATCCCCGAATCCCCGTGGGGATGGAGGATAAAAATAAAGCCGCGTTAGGGATCGGGTTGAGGATAGATATGGAGAAGGGGTTTGGGCATTGGGGGTGGAGTTAGTACTCTCTGGCCCCAATCCGTCCCCATGCCCATCCCTATTGGTCCAAGGCCTTTGAGAGACAAGACAAGTGCCCACAATAAACACACACACACACACACACACAAAACACGCACTTCAGTGCATTTTTTTATATTTTTCAATACATTATACATACTTTTATACATTTTTTCAACTTTAATACAAATCCATTGGGCATATGTTAGCATTTTCCATTTTTTTGTATACTACTATTTAATTTGGGAAAATGATATGGGTATACCACATGTGCACCCCAAATGCACACCGCCCCTTACGTGGCAGATGAGGAGAGGCCTAATGTGGGGCTCACCAAAAAAATGGGTCTCTCCTCATCTGCCACCTCAGGGTGGGGTGCACATGTGGTGTACCCATAACATTGCTGTTTAATTTGAGGTTCTTAATAAAGATGAAGGTTTAGACTAGGGACCTACATACATATAGCATTAAATCAGGATTTAGGTATCTTTAAGGCGACAATTGAAACTGTCCCAATTGATTTGTCCTGCCAGTTAATAAAGCCCCGTTAGGGATTGGGTAGAGGATGGATATGGAGAAGGGGTTTGGGCATTGGGGGTGGAGTTAGTACTCTCCGGCCCCGATCCGTCCTCATGCCCACACACACACACACACACACACACACACACACACACAAAAAAAAAGAACACGCACTTCAGTGCATTTTTTATATGTTTCAATACATTATACATACTTTTATACACATTTTCAACTTTAATACAAATCCATTGGGCATATGTTAGCATTTTCCATTTTTTTATATCTATTTAATTTGGAAAAATGATACAGATACACCACATGTGCACCCCAAATGCACACCGCCCTGAGGTAGCAGATGAGGAGAGGTCCAATGTGGGGCTCACCCAAAAAATGGGTCTCTTCTCATCTGGCACCTTAGGGTAGGGTGCACATATGGTGTACCCATAGCATTATTGTTTAATTTGAGGTTCTTAATAAAGATGAAGGTTTAGACTAGGGACCTACATATAGAATTAAATCAGGATTTAGGTATCTTTAAGGCGACAATTGAAACTGTCCCAATTGATTTGTCCTGCCAGTTAATAAATAAAAAGAAATGGATATGTCATAAAGTTTAAATAAAGCGCAAAAGATACAAATAAAAGTTGATACAGGCCTCACCAATTCAATGATGTGACCACCCATATTTAATTTGGTTATTAAAATAGTGCCCATTGTCAGTCCAGTTCTGTTCCGTTCCTCCTTCATACTGCTCACTTTTGGGGAAGAACAAACGTTTTACTCCGTATTAGTTAGAGAGTAAAAACACATTATAGAGAGAGAGAGAGAGAGAGAGAGATGGCCAGTCCTCTGCCGTCCTCCTCCTCTGCAAACAGAACATCACTGTTAACATACGCTCCCTTTGCGCACAAAACAAAACCCACTAAACAGAACTACTCCTATTATTATTATTAGCACCTCCAATTTCTCTTTCCTTTCCATGGCGACCTCTCTTCTTTCACTCCTCTTTCTACTGCTGCTGCTTATCTCCTCCGCCCCCTTTTCCACCCAAACCACCAACCACACCCTACTCGAAATCCAAGCCCTAACCTCCTTCAAACTCAACCTCCACGACCCATTCGGAGCCCTCCACAACTGGGACCCCTCCTCTCCCTACGCCCCATGCGACTGGCGCGGCGTCACCTGTTCTTCCTCAAACTCAACCCCCCGAGTCAAACAACTCAGCCTGCCTCGCTTCCAACTCGCCGGCCCACTCACCGGCCAACTCGCCAACCTCCGCATGTTACGCAAGTTAACCCTCTCCTACAATTCCTTCAACGGTACCATCCCTCCTTCTCTTTACCAATGCACCCTCTTACTCTCTCTCTTCCTCCAACAAAACTCCTTCTCCGGCCCCATCTCCCCGGCCATTTCCAACCTCACCAGCCTCGTCATTCTCAACCTTGCCGGAAACCAACTCTCCGGTGTCATTCCGGCGAGTGTCGGTTACCTCCAGAAGCTCCAATACCTCCGCCTCGATTACAATTCCTTAAGCGGCATTGTTCCATCGGCCATTGGACAACTCTCTCAGCTCCAAGTGATTTCCTTATCCCACAACAATCTCTCCGATTCTCTCCCGTCTTCTGTTTTCTGTAACGACACTGTATCCCCTCCGTCGATTCGGATAATCCAACTCGGATTCAATGCTTTCACGGACATAATTGCTCCTCCTGAGATAGCCACGTGCTTCAGTGTGGTGCAGGTTTTGGAGATTCAGCAGAATCAGATACAAGGCGTTTTCCCTTTATGGCTAATGAATGCTTCTTCGACTTTGACTAGATTGGACTTTTCTGGTAACTCTTTTTCGGGTCCAATTCCGGTTACCATTGGTAGCTTATCCAGATTAGAGGAGATTAAAATGGCAAATAATATGTTTAACGGTGTAGTTCCAGTTGGGATCACTAATTGCAGCCTTCTCCGTGTTCTCGATCTCCAAGGGAATCGATTTACCGGTGAAATCCCCGCATTTATCAGTGAGCTTAGAGGATTGACAACATTGTTACTAGGTGGAAATGGATTTTCGGGTTCGATTCCGTTGAGTTATGTTAGTCTTACTGCACTAGAAACGCTTAGTTTAAGTGACAATAACTTGACAGGAGGCTTTCCAGCAGAAATTGTGGCTCTGACCAATCTGAGTATATTGATGCTCGGAGGGAACCAACTTACGGGAGAAATAGTGGCGAATATTGGTGATCTAAGGCAGCTATCAGTGCTGAATTTGAGTGGTAACGGTTTTTCGGGCCCTATTCCGGCTAGTGTGGGACGTCTTTATGAGTTGAGGACATTGGATTTGAGCAAGCAGAGTCTTTCGGGCGAGTTGCCTTTTGATATTTCCGGGTTGCCGAATTTGCAAGTCATTGCTTTGCAGGAGAACAGTTTATCTGGTGATGTTCCTCAAGGGTTTAGTAGTTTGTTGGGTTTGAATTACTTAAACCTCTCTTCCAATGCCTTTTCTGGCCAAATTCCGTGGACGTTTGGATTCCTCAAGTCACTAGTTGTTCTCTCATTGTCTAGCAATAACATCTCCGGTTCGATTCCCCCCGAGTTGGGGAATTGCTCCAACCTTGAAGTTTTGAACCTTCACTCCAATTCTTTGATTGGTATCATTCCGAACGACCTCTCGCGTCTCTCCCTTTTAACTGACCTTGATTTAGGTACCAACAATTTGACAGGTGAAATCCCAAATGAAATTTTCAATTGCTCGTCGCTAAATTTGCTTTTACTGAATTCGAACCACTTTTCGGGCAACATTCCATACTCATTGCCCAAATTGTCAAACCTCAGAGTCTTGAATCTATCTGAAAACAACTTGAGTGGACACATCCCAGCAAATCTTTCACTCATCCAAAGCTTGGTCTACTTCAATGTGTCCCATAACAACCTTCAAGGTCGGATTCCACCTTCGTTGGGTTCCAGATTTAACAATGCTTCGGCATATTTGGGAAATCTGAATTTGTGCGGAAGGCCCTTACCCAAGAAGTGCAACGCCGGTAAAAGGACGAAGAGGTTGATTTTATTGATAAGCATCGCTGCTGGTGCGGTTCTGCTAGTGCTTTTGTGCTGTTGCTTCTCCATTTTCGCTCTGTTGAGGTGGCGAAAGAGGCTGAAAGAACAGGCAAATGGGGAGAAGAAATCAAGTTCAACTAGAGGAAGTTCAGCAGCAGCGAGTGGGGGTCGCGGAAGCAGCGAAAATGGTAGAGGCCCTAAGCTCGTTATGTTCAATAACAAGATCACTCTAGTCGACACACAAGAAGCAACGAGGCAATTCGACGAGGAGAATGTCCTTAGTAGGACTCGGTACGGGCTAGTTTTCAAGGCTTGTTACAACGACGGGATGGTGTTTTCAATTCGGAGACTCCCCAATGGGTCACTCGACGAAAACATGTTCAGAAAAGAAGCCGAATTGCTTGGGAAAGTGAAGCACCGAAACCTCACGGTCCTCCGCGGGTACTTTGTAGGACCTCCTGATCTCAGACTTCTAGTTTACGACTACATGCCCAATGGAAATTTAGCCACATTGCTCCAAGAAGCATCCCACCAAGATGGTCATGTCCTCAATTGGCCGATGCGCCACCTCATAGCGCTAGGAATCGCCAAAGGGTTGGCGTTCTTGCACTCTGAAGCTATAATTCACGGCGACATCAAGCCTCAAAACGTGCTATTCGATGCTGATTTTGAAGCCCATCTGTCAGATTTCGGCCTAGACAAGCTGCTAACGGTGGCATCCCCATCAGCAGCAGGGCCTTCAACTTCAGCAGCTTCTTCTTCAGTTGTGGGGTCATTGGGATACGTATCACAAGAAGCAACACTAACAGGAGTAGCCACAAAAGAATCAGATGTTTACAGTTTTGGAATTCTATTGCTTGAGCTGTTAACAGGGAAGCGTCCGGTAATGTTCACACAAGAGGGTGAGGATATAGTGCAGTGGGTGAAGATGCAATTACAGAAAGGCCAAATAGCAGAATTGCTAGAGCCAGGATTACTGGAGCTAGATCCTGAATCATCAGAGTGGGAAGAGTTTTTGCTTGGAGTAAAAGTTGGGTTGTTATGCACAGCACCAGATCCACAAGACCGTCCAACCATGTCTGATGTTTTGTTCATGCTAGAAGGATGCCGTGTTGCACCGGATATTCCGTCCCCCGCCCATCCCACCTCCCAACATTCACCGCCTGTCACCCAAACTATTCCTTTAAATTGATTCATCATATCATTTTTTTTATTATTCAAAAGCAATTGTAACAGTATTTGATTTTTATAACTCTTTTGTTAGTAGTACTTTTCTGTTCCATTTTTTGTGGCCTTTTGCTCTATTGTTAGATCACTGGAACACCACTATGCAGCTAGCCAATGACATTAACATCTCCCTAGTTACCAATGAATGAATTGATTCGCGCCCAGAGCTCCTGTTACTCTCACACAGAATGCGTGGGTGAGCGTTAGCATACATACATAAAAACGTCTTTCGAAAAATTTATGGTATTAAAATTTGTGAGAACAAAGATTAAGAACTAGAATGTAGAGCAATAGTGGGGAGATATTATGGGAAATCTTATCTGAACTCTGTTCGGGTCAATGTTCTCTATGCACTCTTGGCTCAGGGAGTGGTGAAAATAGCCGTTGAAATGCTAGGTACTGCCAAAAGAAAGAACGAAATCAAACTAGAAAACAAACGCTCGTGAGTCTGTGAATTTCAATGATTTCACTTTCACGTACAAAAGACAGAGAGCCCGAAGTATGATGAGGTTCAGCCTAAATTTTCTGTGTTTTAGGTCAGCATTGATTGAATTGATTTCACCGATATTGCTGTGCCCCAAGAGACAAGGACAAGCAGGCTGTTGTGCCTGTTACGTGGGCCTTGTTTTGAGCTAAAAAATATTCGAACCGTTAAATTTGTTAAGGCTTGACGTGTTTAATAGCCTTGTAAAAAATAAAGTCAAGCGAACATTTGTAACTTGATATTCGGATACGTTTTTCATTAATAAATAAACATCTAATAGAATGCGGTAAGTATAGTCATGACTCATATTGTGGCAAGTGTAGCCATATATTGTGGTAAGTAAACCCAAATTTCGCAGTAAGTAAAATTGTGTTTCTTTGGCAGAAAAACAGAAAACCAGCTCTATTTTAATAAATCTACCTTACTTTTTGTACGTGGTTTTGATCTATGACTTAGATTTACTACCTAACTTTCAGTCTAAGGGTCCATATTTAACAGGGACAACATGTCCCCAAACCACTCGGGGGCATCATAGGGAAATTCCAAACAACAAAGATTACAAAAACAAATCAAAGTCCGCAAAAAGTGATGCACATAAAGGCCAAACCAGGCTTCGTTAGAGAGAGAAAAAAAAAAAAAAAAAAAAAAAAAAAAACCTCACATGTCAGAATATGGGACTCAATATCCTTCTTTGGAAAATGTACAGGAGTATTTCCGTCTGGAGAAAGTCGTATAAAATATATGGGATTGATTTTTTAATCAAACGCTCACCATCGCAGACCACCAACGTTGTTTTCGCCGGCTAATATTACAAGTCAATGGCAATGGAAATTAACTTGGAAAACCCAAATAACCTCCACATGGCATCCTCCTTTCTTTTTTGTTCTATTAACCCCCTCAACCAAGATCACAAGTTGTTTCAACGTTTAAGATATCCCATAATACTCCCTCCGTTCTAAAATAAGTGTCCACAACGAAAAATCGTGCCAAATTTCTAATTATTTGTGCAAGACTTACGGTTGTACGAATTGCTCAAGGAATCAGCAGTCTAATATTCGTCCTACACTTGGTAATACCGAGCAAATACTTTTTTGGTCCTCAATCAGTCTCTTACATTATTAGCCATTTTACCTATCAAAGTACACCACAAAAACAAGTAAATTTCGATTTACCTGGTCTTTATTTATTTTTTGTGTTCCCATGCTATTCCTCATTTTGCTAGACATTGTAAAATATCTAGCGGGAAAATCAAATGGTTTTCGATCAACCTCCAAATATGATTAGTTATGTCTGGTCAAGGAAAATGTTCCGAGTTAAAATACCAGCCGGATACCTAAAACATAGAAGTGATATAAAACAATATTCTTATTACAAAGTGAAAGAGATAGTGAAAATATTTTTATTACAAAGTGAAAAGACATCTATAAAAATAAGCCTTGGGTAGTTTATTCTTGAAAGAACTAAATTCAATGATCATCCATTAGTCAACAGCTATTTGAACGACGAGGCGAACAAGCTACTATTTGTACGAACTAGTTTTTTGGGGTGGGAAATTGTTCACATTTTCTTCCTTATTTTATTCATGAAATTGTTGGAATTCTTGCAATTTGCTTGTTTTTTTTTTTTTTTATCGGCTGCAATTTGCTTGTTTTGAAATGCTCTAAGGGTACTCTCCCTCGTTGGAATCAGGCCACTTTGGCAGTAAATGCTATCATGTGGCTTAAATTGCATGGGAACAGAGGGTTTAAATACTTTTGTATAGTTATGCAGCTGAAATTGCACAGGACTAGAGGTACAGATAGTTCAACAAGGTAAAATACTTTTTTCCAATAATACGGCTAAAATTGCACGACGACAAAAACAGACTGTTTTATGGTATAGGTGATTTGACTCCCACCCTTTACTTAGACTAGTCTTATCCCACCCTTTACGTAGGTGATTTGTATGGTGTCTCGTAGGAAGACATTTAACCGGAAATACACTGAGAAATATATGTTATACTGATCTCATACTAAATACGCTGAGACGTTTAACAAATCTTGTTTATGCAACAATCGTCCACTTTGTAAGACATCCCTTCATTTACCTAACATTTTCTAGAGTTAGAATTAATCGTCTTTCACCCCTCACTCTGGTTTAGATAAGTTAGATGTAATGCTTACATTTTTTATATAAAAAAAAGAGATTAAAAAAGAGGCAAGCATCAAGACAAATAAACCCTCAAGTCCCAATAAATTGAGATTCGCTATTGCCAAAATTAGGAAACCAACTAGATTATTTGTTTTTAGTATTACCACATATGTTGTGGAGAATTGGGTGTTTGTACTAAGTGTACAAGTTTCACACTATATCTTTTTCAAGATGAAATTCTATTGGGTGTCATTATTCTTTTTTCTGTCTTTCACTAAATAAGACTTCATTTAAATGACATTTGAATTAGAAAACTTCTAAAGTTTACATGAGGCAAGAAAATGCTTTCTAGATAATCAATTAAACCCAAAATAAAAAGATTAAACGCCAGTTTTTCCACTCTTTTTTTAATATTTATAACGCACTTCACATGTGTTTTCTAAGAAACGCCCATGCACATTCAGACAAAACACACACGGCCACACAAGACTTAAACGGAAAACATCAAAAGTCTAATAAGGACAATACGGCAACCTGCAAAATATGGTAACATGATTGAATTAACCCTCTTCAATATCCCCCTAATAAGGACAACACAGTAACCTGCAAAATATGGTAAAATTATTGAATTAACTATCTTCAATATCCCTCCACGCAACACACCCAAAATCCATAGATGGGGCATTTTTGTCGAAAATGATCAAAAAATAGCAAGCACGGTATTTGATGATTACCCCCAAAATAAAAACTTTTCACAGCCGTCTAGTTCTTTCATCTACAAGGCCCACAATGTTTCTAATGGCCCATCCGAACGCAAGCACTTGGATTAACTTATAATGGCCCTCAGTGGAAACTTGGCAACTACTTGTATCTGATACGTTCAAGATGGGCTGGACTGGCTTCCAGGTGAAGAGGGCCGAAAACTTGGTCGAGCCTTTTTTGAAAGATCATTTCAATTGGGGTTTTGAAGGGCTTTTAAAACCAAGAAAGGGACATTTAAATCAGACCCATAAAGCAGGCCTATGCAACAAAAGGAATGGGCTTCTAAAGCAGTGACCCAACCCGAAAAAAGGAAAGAAACCATTTTAATTTCTCACCTGTTTGACATATCAAGGGGAAAAGAATCACGCACACGTATTCATTACCCCAACCTATAAATATTTGTCTTTTAAGTAAAGTTCTTTAGCTTCTTATTTTTCCATTCCAAACCATACAAAAAACAAATTTAGCTCATTTTACAGTATTTTCTTTCTCTTATTTTTTGATGTTCACGGGCAACCAACCTAATGAATTTATCAGAAACGGCAAACGTAACATAAAGACCATTATTACAAAGCATCCGCATACACTATTTTTTGCTTTTACCATTGAATTCGTTAACCTCAAAGTGCATAAAAGTTGTGTTTTTTCGTTACAAAAGTCAACATTTTGTTGTTGGTAATGCTTACTTAGCAGTGTCATGATAAATAGTCATATATGTGAAGGTGATCAATCTCATCCATCTTTGCAAAAAGAAAAAGGGGGGAAAAAGCCTTTGTTGACATTGTACCTAGAGAAGAACAAGTGTTATGGAGCCCCACGTTCGGTTCAGATATCATGTATTACTCTAGAGGCAATTAGGCGTGAGGGGCCAGAAAAAGATGTGAAACAAAACCCATAAAAGGCCATTACTAACAAGTAATTATAGGGTGCCCATCACATCTAAATCAAGTGATTATATGGTGTACTCGAAATTGTTTTCCACTATATTTGAGGTGTGTGATTCCTATAGTTTCTTACTATTCTTAAACCTATACCATTGATTCTGCAAAATGCATGAAATTATTTCGACTACAACAATTAATGTTCTATGAATTGGATTCACCATTCAAGGAGTCTACTTATAGCCACAACAAAGTCACGTATAAACTGACCAGTACATAAATTGATACCACGTGACGTGAATAAGGTTCGAACTCTAGATCAAAAGCTTCCAGAGGCCCTTGCTTGTCACATGATTACCATTGCACCAAAACTTATGGGTTTTTTTTTTTTTTTTTCTTTTTATAATTTTATCGGCCACCAAAACTTATGGTTGGGTTTCTAGATATGTACCTAAGCTTATAGTCCAATCTTCACAATTAAAGAAAAATATATCAAGTAGGAATCTATTATTTGATAATTTGATTCCATGGGAGTATTTCTTAAAAAAGTCTGTTAATTGGCTTGCTAAAATATCACAAGAGTTAAAAAAAAAAAGGTTTCGTTGTCGCAATTCAGTGTCATTTTGGCACAATATCAATGCATCCAGACTATTGGAATAAATTCATGTCATTTTTTAATACAGATCAAATGGCTCGGACGAAATGGGCAAAATACTCAAAGATAACATTGCTATTTTTGGACACCAACAAATGGCAATGGGTAAACTTAGATTTAACCAAAAATAAGTCTAATTATGAGAATAGCAAGACAAAAGGGTAAGGGTGGGGTTGCTCTGAAGTTTGTTGGCGTAAAAGGTGTAAAACCTTCGGCTGGAAGCAGCAGGCAATGGCTCCGAATTTGAAAGATCGAGTGGCTAATGAAATCGAAAAACCAGCACCAGCTATGACAAGCAAGAAAATCAACAAAATCAAAAAGAGAAAAAAGTAATAGTAGAAAAAAGGTGTCATAGCATTGACAAGCCATCACAAGGGAATAATATAGTAGTATAGCAGTATTTGTTAATGTTCATTCATTCACTAAAGCCCACACCTCTGCATATTTCTATCTAGAAACAAAAGAGAGAGAGAGAGAGAGCGAGCCCATGTCTGTATTTGTTAATGTTCATTCATTCACGATTTCGAGTTTTGTCGCTCTAAAGATTATGATCATATGTATGTATTGTATGTCTGCCAATGGATTGGAAGAAGAACAAACATATTTCGGAACAGAGAATCATTGGCAACTTGTGAACTGTATTTTTGCTTCCTTCTTTTTCTCTTGGCTTATTTTTTTAGCTGCTTTTCCTTCTGGAAAAAATTGAGACGTTAAGCAGTTCTTGTTTTCCTTTCTCAATAGAGAGAACATTCTTTACACTGCGGAGTGGCGGTATAAATCAAAGTTTCCTTTAAATCTATTACATTACACCATGTGTTCAAATAATAGTCATAAAAGGTAGAACATAGATAAATGGCGCAATGCAATTGATTTAGAGAAAATTTTGGCTTACACAGCAGGTGTAAAGAATGTTTTCTCTTTTGGATAACATTTCTTTCCTACGGTAACAATTTCATGAGGGAGTTTCTCGTTTTTCCTAAAAATGTTAAATGTGCTAAAAGTGCTAAACGCGGATTTCGAGAAAGATCATCTCCTCGCATACATCAATAATTTTTAGCACTTTTAGCCCGTTTAGTACTTTAAGAAAAAACGAGAAACTTGAAATTTGTCTTTGCCGATTAAAAGAAATGGAAAAACAGAGAATCGGTGGCATCTTGTGACCAGGGACGGAGCCAGAAATTTCACTATACATGGGCTACTCTTTTTTTTCCCAAAATACGTTGCAGGCGCAGACCTATATAATTCATAAGGAAGTTTTTTTTTTCTATATAATACTAGATGTTCTTTTTTCTTGTAATGACAACCGCCCTTCTGACCCCACCATGGCTCTATCCCTGCTTGTGAGTTGTGACGATAATGGCCCTCAGCTATTTCCCATTCTATCTCAATCACCGGCCCCAATTTTGCCCACATTGATGCCTAGAGAGTTCCTGTTGAAGTTGGACAGGTGTCTTTGAAATATCTCCCACATCTCCATCAATAGTGATATCACATAATGAAATTCCCTCAACTTAAAAAATCCATAAATCAATTTTTTGGTTTCTTTGTTGTCTTTATTCAAATTTTTTTCGCAAATGTCAATTTTTCATCAAGTTTTTGTGGATTATTGGTTTATCTCGTTGAGACGAATCTAAAAAATAAAAAATTATGGTCAAAATTATTTTTTTAATTTAGTCAAAACTAATCCAATAATCTAAACATTTTTGGCTTTGTTCAAAAAATATATGTTTTTTACCACAATTTTATATTTTGTAGATTCGTCTCGACGAGAAAAACCAGTAATCAATGAAAACTTCATGTAGAACTAACATTTGTGAATTTTTTTTTGAATAGAGACAACAAATATACCAAAAAACTGGTTTAAGTTTTTTTGCCAAAGCACCCCAATCGTTCAGCTGAAGATTTATATATAATTTCTTAACCCCTGGGGTCTGGCCAAGTGAACATAAGAGAGCAGATCGTATGTTCTAATTCCTCGGAAGCCAAACATTATGAACCTTGGGCTGCTAGAGGGTTTGCCCGGTCTGTAACTTCAAGATCCCGGAATTAGTAAAGTTACGCGAAAGCTATCTAAGACATCTGGTACTTCATAAAGTAATATTATAATTTCATCAAGGTCCCGTTGAATCATGAATGTGATGTTTTATTCCCTTCTTGTAGATGGTAGAGAACTGAGATTTCTTTAATTAAAATCATCGTAAAGAAATATCACTACTACTGCTGACTGTACATTCTTGTTTTTCATGACACATGCATTGAAACTCTAAAATCTCAATAGTAATTAAATTTTTTTTAAAGTTTTTCTTCTTCTTCTTCTTCTTCTTCTTCTTCTTCTTGTATCACTACGTACCCTGGTTAACTAATTATGCAAACATTTTTGGGAAAAGTAATACATGTACAGTTTTGGAATCAATCACTTAACTTTTTAAATCCGGTACATGCAGCAGCATTTATTAGCCACAGGATACCCACTCTAAATTTACATTATTGTCAATCATGAGCATCTGATAGAATGACAAATTACTGTGATTACATTAATTTCTTTTTTGCAACTGCAAATTGGGCCGGAAAAATGTTACTATCGCATATGGTCCAGTGAACCCTTAGAATGTACTACCAGACAATATCCTTTATTTTGTTTTAGATAAAGCTAGCTCCAACAATTAATCCCCAAAAATGCCCCTCAAAATTCACATGGCACGTTTGGCTTAGATTCACTTAGATGAATGAGCTTACCACACTTAAGTGAATTGAAACCACACACTGTATATTTATGGTTCTTTTCTTGTTCTCAATTCTGGAATCATAGAACTATTGTATTATGTGGGAGAAAATGTAGAATTAGGGAAAAGTGCGTTGAAATTCGAAACCTTGGTCCAAATTTCGTTGTGTTTTTGTAGGACATTGAAGTGAGTCTAAACTCTACGTTGAAATCTGTCTACAAGTTTTATGCACTCTTTATCGTGCGTGCATGTAGTTTGTTTGTGCAGTCTTGCAAAAAACTTGTTAAAATAGTTGCATTGGCGATGCCTGATTTGACATTAAATTGTCTCTTCGCTGACCAGATAAAGTTAGTACAGTAATTATGGGCGATAAGAAAAACTTTCAATTTGTTAATTTGAACAATATATTTGTGTAACAAATATTAGGACCTACAAGGTCTGCTATGATACTGAATTCCCATGGGGAGGGAGAAAGCTTGTGCTTCACACCTTAAGTGTAATTTATTTGTAGCAGCATATTCAGGAGTGAAGTTTAAGAGTTTGTTTGAAAACATTGATTTCATTTAAATGGAGTACTGATTTCTCTTCACCAACCGCCATTCAAACATAAATTATGGAGTAATTAATTACTCTAACAAACGTAAAGTATAAAAGGGTGAGATGATGTTCTTTAATAAATCAGAGAGAGAGAGAGAGAGAGAGAGAGAGAGTTTGGAGGGGGGTCTGTATCAAAAGGGTTCACTTAAGATCGTGATAGGACCCTCAATGATCTCCTTTTGCTGGTTACGCTATGTTCCGAATGTGTTCCTATCACTTTTATGTACTCCATGACAAGGTTTTAAATAGCATTAGTAGACTCCATAGAATATCAGTAGCAGGGGAGTAGCGGTAAAGAGAGTATCAAATAATACGTAGCGGAATCTGGTGTGTGACCATAAATTCTCTTCAATTACTTTTTGCACAGGAGTGCCTGAAGTTACCGTAGCGGGCAAAAAATTAAATTATAATAAACAACATGTAGCGTGAATTGATTGATGCAACAGTGAATTTTTAGTAACACCGGTATAGCGGGGTGCAGCACTTCTACACATGCTCACAGAACGCAGAGAGAGAGAGACAGGGGGGTCTTCAGTTACTTATCGCCCGAGCTTGGAGAGAGAGGCATGTTGGTGTGTTTCTTCTCTTGGGGGGGTAAGGAGAAGGACCCACAGTAGGCTCATCAGTTGGAATGATGCGGTCCGCCGCATGATTGACGACCGCGGCCGCCCCACCACCGTCCTACGTGGACATTGGCCTAATCTACATCGATATCAACCTAGCCGTCCAAATCTAAATCCACCCCTCCCTTCCTCCCTTGCACCTAATTAATTAGTACTACTAATCCTTTAATTTTACACAAACCTCCTCACCTTTTCTCCCTAGCCTTCTTTTAATTTCCCTCTAACCTTCCTTTTTTTTAATTAAACCGTGTATCCTTCACTAATAAAGTAACTCTAAATTAATAACCGAACACAGATTTCAATCTTTTCATGAAGTTTTCTAAGATTAATTGCATTGAACTTTTACTCAATTCCAACAAGTTAATTATTACTATTCGACTTGTTTAGCCAGAAATACTGGAAAAATTAACTCGATTAAAGCTCGTTTGAGCTCAGTTTTCCTCTCATACGTACATAATCAAAAATTATATTTACTTTTTAAGTTTGTTAATTTTTTAGCTAATTAAACTTGAACAATCGGTTGCACTGCTCGTTCAGCTCAAATAATTCAATTGAAAACGATGGCCAAAATTTTCTAACAAGGAAGGCCAATAATACATGTCCAAATCGGGATCGGAAGACATCTCGTGCACTCTTCCTTTAATAAGTAACTTGCACCTTTGAATACCCAACAGGTTTTCTTGTACAAGGTCCACCCCCCCCCCCCCCCCCCCCCCCCCCCCCCTACTGGATGCCCTCTTCGTAACAGTGCCATCTACTGCTCACTACAGATATCCCTGCATCATTAGATGGTTCTTTGAGGACAGTCGCTCTATGCACGGGATCGAATCCTCTTTCATTTTACATTTCACATGGCCAGACATAGAGTCAATGAGAGGCAAAGTGTTAGGTGGGGCCACCTTCACTTGGTCCTCATTTTCTATCCCTGGCCATGGTCATCCCAGCCCCATAGGCTGATAATCTAATGCTACTGCCACGGTCGGATTACATCTTGATATATACAATCCAAAAGATTATAGCGCCCGTATAGATCGAAATACTGCTATGGTCCAATTTTGTAATGGGCTAAAATCCCAGCTCTAATTAGTTGTGATGCTTTGGTTTGAGCTACACCAATTTCTGAGTAGCTGTTTTCAAAATCTGTGTGTGTGTGTTTGTGTGGTATAATTTGAGCATGTTTATATAAGCAGTACCAGCCAGTAAAGCTCTTTATATTGAGGTTTTTAAATCACGGTATCGGAATACGTAATGATATCAGTGATACGGTCAAATATTTGCCGATATCGGACCGTATATCGATCAATATCGGTATCGGTCCCTTGAAAAACAAATACGTACCAGCTAATATTTAAATCGCAGCTCTATATTCTATTTTGGCTAGTTGGAGTTTAATATACTCTGCATACCATCATGTATTTGGACCGAAAAGATGCGGCTTATGCTTTGAATTATCCTTTTGAATATTCTGCGAGGCCAAGTAATGACAAGATTAAGGTTACTTTTACTGTTAATTAATTAATCAACCAGGCATAAACCCTGACCGCCGGATGCTTAAACTCCAAAACTGCATTATTATGATTTGGGTTGGCCTTGGGCTGGGGTTGGTCTAAGCTTGAGACGTTGAAATTTGCTCTCTCTTAAGATTTTAGATTCTTTCTCCAGATTTCAAGTTCAAAACCTAAAACCTCTCAGGTGTTATATATCAATTTCTTTGGAGTCCATTCAGACAAGGCTATACTCCGGCTTTAATTGAGCTCCACACAAATTAGCAGTGAGATTGGATTCTTGAAATGAGCGTAAACTAACCCGAAAATATGATCAGTAATAAGAAGAAGAAAAAACTGCATTTTGGTCCGAATTTTCGGGCAGAAGGAAACGGATAAAAAACGTAAGTAAGTGGGTGCATAAAACATGAAAATTATGGTAAGGTCTTTATCACGGATGGGGAGGTCCACATTGGGTTTTGCATATAATGTGCCTAATTCACTCAAAGATTCGTCTCACTTTTCCATGCCAGATCTTTTTTGTTTTGATTAAGTCTCAAGGATAGCTAATTTTTAATTAGCTCGTGTTTAACATGATCGGTTAGTGATAGTTAGCAAAACCAAGTAAGATTACGAGGCAGATAAATTGCCAGTAAGACGGAGATTCTCCCATTTCAAGTACTCAATAACCCTTAATTCCCCACTCTCCAAATTGTGACCATATGCATGCATGTTTAGCCCCAAACAGGACCTGTGCATTGATTTTGATGGGTCACCTGACAGCCTTACCGACAGATTAATTGCAACCTCGTCGTCGGGATTAATCCTTTTCTTTCTTTTGTTATGTTAATTAGACATTAAAAGAAATGTATACTAAAATGAATATGATCCGTGAACCACTATAAAACAAAATAAAATTCCAATGGATTAGGGCTTTAAGATAATTAAGTCCAAGCCAACTGTATAAAATTTTGTGGAAAAAAAAAATGTAGTATAAATTTATATAAGGCAATTCTTGCAAAACCTAGGGGGCCAGGGCACCCCTACCCATGCCTTCCCTCTGTCTGTCTCTAAGTAAGTTTCCTCAACATAGATCGATTACGTATTCTTTCTCTGAAAATAAAGGTACATATTTTTCTATAAAAATATAAATTATTGTCAGTTTAAATTATTAAAATCCATAACTATCTCATTTTCTTGCCACCAAATCTGTCCCAAATTGCTGATCTCTTTTCACTATTTGGAACCTCTTAAAAATTTGTTTACATTTTGTAATTTATAATAGTTTTTATATTCAATATGGATCTTGTTAGATAAATATCAATTAGTTTTATTATACAAAATTTTAAAATCATAATAAACATTATACATTGTGAAATATAGACAATTATTTGAGTGACACGATTGCCCAAAAGAGGCAAGCAATTTGAGGCGGAGGGAGTAGTTTTTTGCAATATAAGTTTGGAAAAGATCCGATCAACTACAACGATTTTAAGTTGCATTTTTGTAGTACCATAAAATTAGATTAATGCCTTTGCATAACTATTACTCTGATCACTTATAAGAAGAATATATATTGTTGTTGGTGAGATTTCAAACAAGAAGTCTAAAATTAGAAGAATATGTGGGAAAAGTACAAGAAGAGTGGAATGAAGAGGGAGGGAGGGAGGGACGTACCCACCCCACCTTTGGTCCTGGTAATCAAAGGCCGTGGGAGATATTTGTCAAATTTGTGTGCCTGTCCAGTCTCCTCCTCCTCCTTTATTTATCTTCTACGTAAAGCAGGCAGCATGGCACTGTCTATATATATATATATATATATATATATGAACCAACCAACAATTGACCGACCCGTATCAATGGTATAGCCTGTCCGTCCGTCCATCCATCCATCCACAGTTGCTTCCTTCTCCAAAATACTTGTCCAAACCGCATCATCATCATCATTAACCACACGGCCGACTACTGTACTACTGGGAAAAAAATGCAACTCGATCGGAAATGTCATAAACACCCCTGGGCCCTCGATAAGCAACGCCCCATTGGGCCTACGGCATGTGGGTAGTGGAGTGGCGGCGAGGTAAAATGTGCATGCTTCAACAGTCGGTGGTCTGATGGGGATGGGGTCCGTCAAAAATGTGATACTACTGTACTCTTTTAGTACTGAGAGCTTTTTGGTAAAATTCAACTACCAGTTACAGTGTCTTGGCTAAGCTGTAGGCAGTCTAACACGTGGTTGAATTATGTCGGTTTGCTCCACCGTTGCAGGTGCATCTGTCATAATGTTCCAAACGAAATAACAATTATTGCCAAAAACAGCTTGGCACATCTTGAAAGATCCCAGCTTACTTCTTGCTTCGGTGTTATTGGATAAGTATTGTACAAGATCGAGTTTGCTTGCATCTTCTGCAGGCTCTAATGCCTCTTGGGGATGCATGGAGGAGTAGAATGTGGGGTAAAGACCTATTGAGTCAGGGGCTAAAATGGAAAATTGGTGATGGTATAAGCACTCAAGTTTTTAAAGACCATGCTAATAACCCATATATTGGGCGGCATTTTCAGCTGGTGTTCTCTGATTTTAGAGTGAAAGATTTGTTTGATCCATCCTCTAAACAGTGGAGGGTGCCTCTTATCTCAAATCTATTTCCCGAAGACATTGTAAATAGAATTTTGACCTTGTATGTCCCAGCTAGGGATACTCCAGATGAGCCATATTGGGAGCCAGCTAAGGATGGTAGGTTTATAGTCAAAACATCATACTTTCTCAGGTTTTATAGGCAATATTTTGGGGATCTTCAAGGAAGACAGGTGTCGTTTGAGGCATGAGGTAAAGTATGGGCTTTGAATTTTTCCCCCAAGTTCATGATCTTCATCTGGAAAGTAATTCATGGCATCCTGACAATTAAAGATGTTTTGAGTCGAAGGGCAATGGATATCGAGTTGGCGTGCCTGGTGTGTAAGGCAGAACATGAAACTCTAGAACATCTGTTCTTCGAGTGCCCTCTCTCCAAAATACTATGGAGAGCTTCTCATTTGGGTTTTGATTTTGATAGTGGTAACCTTGTGTTAGTTACTGAATGGCTGGAAGGTTGGCTTAAATCTGCTCCAGATAAGAGGACGGTATGGGATTCAGTATGTATGTTTTGGACTATCTAGTGTAACCGTAATGATAAGGTATTTCGAGGCTAGACAATAGATCCTAATGTAATATTAGCCAGATTTGCAGTCTTGAGATCCAGTTTTGATCCAGAACATAAGAGCAAACTGAAATCCTTGATGGACTCTGGAGACATAGTGCGTAATGAACCACATATGACGAGAGCAGCAGAAGTTAGCCACATTTACAGCGCATCCAATGGAGTAACATTTGTTGCCAATGTGAAGCACTTTGTGACAGATGGGGCTTGGAACTCGAGTACATTAGAAGGAATAGCTGCTTGGGTGAAGAATAGTAGTCAAGATACAGAGGAAGCCCAGCAGGTGATGGAATGCAGAGCGAGTTCTGCAACTTTAGTAGAGATCAGAGCAGGTATATTGGCTTTGCAATGGGCTAAGGGTAATGATTTAAAGGAGGTGTGCATTTCTACCGATAGCATGGAGTTTATCAAAGGACTCAACAACCCAATGAATGCACCAGTTCTAACCGAACCTGCCCTTTTGGATTTCTATCATCTGCATACTAGTTTTGATTATATTAAAGTCATGAAAATATGTAGATCTATTGTAACCGCTGCCCATAATCTTGCCAATGCAGCTATGGACAATATGTAATGTTTTATATTTATGGGATTTGCTTGTTTGTCACAAAAAAAAAAACAAAAAACAAAACGAAATAACAACTTAAATGGATTTTGTACATAAAATAACTTATTTGCGGATCATCAGCAAATGAGAGTTTACACACCGATCATCCACGCCGTTCATTTCAAGATCCAACAACTTGGATCAAATGTACTCTCCCTCCTCATAAAGCAACAAAAAAAATATGTGCAATTATCTAGACCGTTGGATCTCGGGATGGACGACATGAATGTGATCATCCACACCGTTCATTTCGAGATCCATCAGCTCAGATCAAATGTACTCTCACTCTGTTCATAAAGCAACAAAAAAAAAAAACTGTGCGTTTATCTAGACCATTGAATCTCGAGATGGACAGTATGAATGTGCTCAGTGTGCAAATTCCTTATTTACGGACGAGTCTACAAATAAGTTATTCTGTAGAAATGTACGAGCAAGTTATTTAAATGCATCTATTCATAAAAAAATTCGAACTTTTTTTAGTGCAAATTGGCACAACTGAAAAACACATACTACATACAAGAAAGACAAAAAAACACAACCAAATCTAATAAATGGTACATTCAACAATAACTTGATCTGGAGATCAACTTTCAGAGATCTAAATGCAAAAAGTTGATGAGTAGCTGTGAAGGTAGCTCCACTATTAACGAGGCTTCCTTACAGAAATTGACCGAAACCAACCAAGTGACTCAAAGCACCCCAGGGAAATAACACTGTGTCCACGGTTAAACATCATACAACTAGATGGTTAAGACTGTTGGATATATGCTTTGAATTCAAGACGTTCGAAGAAAGATACAAAATTTGATGGAAGACGTTCGAAGAAAGAAACAAAATTTGATGCGAAAAAACAGTCACAACATCCTTGGTTCAGACCAAGGGTCAATTTTGGTTCTCGAATCATGCATCTTCTTTGGTCAGGACCACCGATGCAGGATTTCTACGGTTGAGCGTTTTTAAGTGGATTTTGACTTAATTTTTTATACTTTCTTATAAATAGTAGTCTTGGGGATTGTTAGGATTTGGACTTCTTGAGTAAATCATTTTTTGAGAGCCCCCATGGTATTCCCCATAGATTGTTAGGGTTTCTCAGTTGTTCCATTAATGGTCTTGAGTTGGGATTTGAGATATTCAGGGTTTGTAGTCGTTTCTTTCGTGCGTGTGAGACATTGATTTGTTCAATTGCTTTTAGATAAGTTGGTTAGCACCTGATCCAATAGTTTGTATGCTCATACTTCATGTTTCGGCACAACAAAGACCAACTACAGCGCATAAATCAACATACTAAATACAGAAAGAAATCGCAACCGTGGTTATCAAAACTGAAATTGAAATTTGGGATCAACTTCTCCCTATACATTCCATTCTCCATACTCTTTCAAACAATGGACAATTTGTAGGCTTTGTCTTGGACTCCAACTAATAATTCACATTTCACATTATTCAACTCGTCGTTCTTGCATGCAAGAAAACTTTACCAAAAAATTAATTCATCTAACATCAATATCTAAATGAAAATATCACGTTCAATGGAGGGCTTATGAATGTAAAACTACATTTATTGCTCTTTTTGTAAAACAGAATGCAAGTTGTTAGCGCATCTATTGATGTTCGATCAAAGTACAATTTTTAATAGATATTTTCTTTCCCATAGAGCTAGTACGTACCGAAACCTAGAAAACTAGGTGTCTGGAGTCCAAAAATAATGACAAGAGTGAGAGATCTGTCATCCCTAAAGAGAGCGTCTCAACCATCTTGCATCCATGGAGGTAGGAGAGGAAAGGAGGTGTATTAAAAATTCATTCTCATAATATATAAAATGCTATCTCGATGTTCAAGAATCGCTTCAAATCAATCACAACCCATAACATATCATTTTATCTATGATAAAATATCAATAATGTTGGGAACATGAGTGTGAAAGATTGAGTCTCGTATCTGATAAACATAAAAAGAGTTAGACCGTAATATACAATTGAATGACCCATATCCAATTACAAGACTAAACCTTTTAAGTGGCTATGGGTCACACAAGAAGAATCTCAGGTGGATAAGACTCCCAATAATATCTGCTTAAGTCGGAACATTTGATGTGGTAGACTATGTGGATACTCCCCAACGGATGGAGCAAATGCTCACAAATGAAGAACCTCAGGTGGATCGGACTCCCAACAATATCAGCTTGTATAAGTCGAAACCACATAAATCTCAGTGTCTTATTCTTTTCTTGCTTGTGATTATTTTTTGTTCTCGATTTGTTCTTCGATCGTGTGTATTCATATGTGAGTTTGAGCTCATGATCATAAGAAATACAAATATCATGGCTCCTACGGTATTTTACCATTCACAATACTCTTGGAGTATCACAATATTGCACTGCTTCAAAAACACTGAATAAATTTCCGATGCATCGGAGCAAAAAAGTATTGAATATTTTCCCATCTGACGGTGACTTAACTTGTTGTAATGAAGAAGGTAATAGGTGTATTAATTTTATGTTGTGTGCCTCTCTTTTGTTGTTTTAGAGGGCTTTTGATTTCTTGGAGTTTTAGGTGTTGCTTTTGTCAATCTCGGAGTTTTGTGGTTTTATGGGTAGTCTTGTTGGCTTCTTCCTTTCTTTTGGTCTTTTTCTCTCCTCTCTCTGGTAATATTTTGTTGTTTTCAATGAAATATTTCTTCTTTGCTGAGCAAAAAAAAAAAAAAATTATCCCAGAGCTTAAATTTTCTTTTCCGTTTTATTAATCGGCAAAAATTACATATTTTCTTACCTCAATGAAAAGGAAAAAAAATTATATATTTATAAAATTTGACACAATTTTAGTTTTGCCCATTTGCTTCTACATTTTTCATTATTTGGATTATACTATAGCTCTTATTTAAATTTGTGCCCCACAAATAAGAAACAAATTCGGCTATTCATGAATCACTGGACATGCATGCGCTAATAATTTGGCTATTCAGGAAGTGGCAATGTTCTAGTTCAAGATGAAATGTTTCAGTTTTAGAATTTTAAAAAAAAAAAAACTCCACGTATGTAAAATAAATGGTTTGATTTTGGAATTAATTATAAGGTCGAGATCCACTTACGCACTGAAGCAAATCTGGATGATGTAATTCATTTTAAAAGAGTTTTCTTGATTCCTACACAAAGATTGTAGATTTGTACGGGGAAGGAAATGAATTTATTTGGCAAATGCTATTGGATATGGAGAAAGGGGATTGCGAAATCAGAAGGGAATTGGAGCTCGGGTTTGTTTTTTTATTACTCTCTCCGTCCGGATTTATTTGTTCACAAATATACTTTTTCAAGTCCTAAAATGTTTGTCTATTTTCAAAAGTTAAAGGATAAAGTATGAAAAATTTACTTTTTTGCCCATTTTCTAAAACTTAAAATAACAACTCAAAAACTAATTTTTTTTAAATAATGTTTTTACATTTTTTAATTTTTTTTGCACTGTATTAGAGTTTTCAATGAGATTTATCAAACAAGATCTATATTGATAAAAAGAATTTTTTTGTAACTACCTTATTTTTTTAGTTAGAAAATTACACGTAATTTCGTAATCAAATTAGAATGGAGAAAGTATTAAATAGATGAATTGAGGATAAAATATAAATTAACAAACTGAAAAGGTAATAGAAAAAAGTTGAAATCTCCAAAATGAACCAACAAATTCGGACGAAGAGAAATAATGAGATGCTTATTTTATTTATGAGTAGAAAGGTCGGGAGTGATGTCAATGAGCTGGGGACAAAACCATCAAAAAAAACCCACGCGCAATTGGGCGGTCCACACTGCTTCCTTTGCCTCCTTTAATTTTGCACTCTCTCTCTCTCTCTCTCTCTCCCCCCCCAACGGAATATATTCTCTCTCTACCAGTATTAATATCTCATCATCTTCTTCTTCTTCATTTCATTTGTCTTCTTCTTCAATTCTTCTCTGTCTTCTTCGATCAACCTGTCCAACTGAATCAACTGATATAACTACGTAAGCACTACATCCCTCCCTCCCTCCTCTCTCATCAGGTAAGCTTAATTTGCATTACATGATCGATGACGATACAAATCCAATTAAACGACATTTTGATCCCTGAAAATTCCATGCTTTCCTAGCTAGCTACTGCATGCTATCGGTTAGCTCGCTTCAATTGACATCTCTCAACTGATTAATCGAGTCCATCAACAACAAAAAATTTAATACTCCACAGTCCAAACCTCGAAGGAATTAGATAAATTCTAGATCTAGTACTCCATTCGGTTCCCACTTGATTAGGGTTTCTTTCATCCTCAATGGAATTCCCCATCAATCTTCATAATTATCATCGTGCGAGCAAGCATCTCGCACATAGAAATTTAGCACTCCATTATAGGTACTATAGCTAGGTCATGTATTAGTCTGCAAGAGTAGTCCATCTTTTTTGGTTGGCAAAGATGGGGCTGCCAATTTGCAAAAAATTGAGACAGATTGGTTTGAGATGACAACAATGGAAACATGATTGATCGTCATATATAGATATATAAAAGAATGAAAATTAATACTGTAAGTATATATAAGCATTAGGGCTTCCATTCTGTCTTCAGTGATCGATCACTCACTTGATCTTGGTTGTAAGTATTCTTTTGAATTTATGTTTGTTTTTGTCTTGGAATAAATAGGCCGCGCAGATATTGCCTCTTATAAATGTACTAGTATCATTTTTTTTTTTTTTTTGTCTTGCCATAATAATACAAACTAGTACTACTACTCCTGATTAATAAGCCCCCAAAGGCAAAGGAAAAACCCAAATGGTACTCCTATACAGTTTCAGGATGGATCAAATCGTTGAGAAGTAGTCTTCCTAAAATATACTCTTAAGCATATATATATATATATATATATATATATATAGGCTGCAGCAGCTTCTATTCTGTCTGCTCAAACACCCTTTTGGAGTCCGCTTTTCTCTTCTTTCTATTTATTGTCTTTGTTTTGAGTACTCGTCTTGTTTTGAACAGTCCCCCCCTCCTCTCTCTCTCTCTCTCTCTCTTTGTGTGCGCCCGCGTGTATTTCTGAGTTAAACTGGAGCAGTTTTGAAGATTTAAATGGAGCGGAAAAAGCTGCAGAGTGCAGTAGTGCACCATCTCTCTCTCTCTCTCTCTCTCTCTCTCTCAATTTCTGGAAGTAGTAGAGTGTCTCTCTCGATCTGAGTTGGAATGTCAGGAAGTGCCTGGTAAATTCTCGACAGAAAGACAAAGAGGCCCAGAAAGAAACTTAACCTCTCAAAAACCAGACATCTTTACAAGAGTGCTTTCTGGGGAGTAGTATTACTTACTTCAAAAACTTTTTTCACTTTCTTCGATGAAGTGAACATACGGCTACTGGAGTGTACTATTATTCCTCCCATCCTTTAGCTGCCTGCAGGCTTCCATTTCAATGAAAACTGTGCCCGGCCCCCTTCTTTTTCAATTGCCTCCACCCCCCGACACGACACTTTTTCTCTTTCGAAACCTACGCGTGCTGGGTTTCCTGATGACGTCATCCACCCTCTTCGTGTCGTTTGTCTGCTCTCATCTTTCTATTTTTTTACTCTTAACGTAACCCTGTTAATTACCGACATCGATCAACTTTCATCTTTCTTTACAAAAACCTTTTGCAAGAGTCAAATTACTCCTCATTAGTGCGTGCTGTTCAAAAAGTTGGGTTAATTCCTATGCTCTTTTGCATGTCTTTCCCCTTTTTTTGGGGAATTCTTGGGTCAATGTCACCTTTCTAGAAGCATATTTGTTTGAAAAATTCATATTATTTTAATATAAGTTCATAATATCTTTACATAAGTTCATTATATCTTTACATAAGTTCAATGTTTATTTGGTTATATATTTTTGGTTGCTTGGGATGTTGCTCTTGGGCTTTGGTTTGTTATTTTTTCCATTCGCTTCTTGCCAACCTGGTTTGGGATGTTTTCTTCCTCGCTGTGATGCCTCCATATACTCTAGTTCCCTTTAATCTTTGTATTTCATTATTCAAAGATTAATAAATCCTTTCTTTCGTTGTTCAAAAAAAAAAAATCATAATATCAATCTTGAATTCATAACATCGATTCAGAAAGTTCATGATATTTGCACATAAGTTCCTAATATCTATGCTGAATTCATTATATTTGCATGTTATGGATTTTTTGTCAATACTCAATAGTTATGAATTTAAGGCATTCTTTTACTTATATATAAAAAGTCATTAAACTGAGGATAGCGCAGTTACAAAAGGACCTCTCTTTTTTTTGACAAAAGAAGAGAATATAATAAAACTCGATAGGTTATATCAAGAAAAGAAGTACAAACGTGACACCAGAAGGCACACAAAACAAAGACCTTTACTGTTGGGAGCTTTAGGGTTATAATTCTTAGTTACAATACACATAAATATTTGTTTTGTCTGTACATTTTGTTTTCCTGTTTTGTGAATTGGCATGTAGCTAGTTAATAAGATTAATTTTTGGGATGAAGGCGCAGGTTGTTCAATCATTTCAACCATTCACCAACACAAGACACAATCATTAACACAAACCTCTACTTGGCCGTTTCTTATCCCAGAGAGAGAGAGAGAGCGCCCCATGCCAACCTCTCTCTTGGTTTTTATCAAACAACATACTAAAAAAAATCTCATCATTTGGGGCCTTCTCATTCATCCCCATAAGAATCATTATTCGTGCAAAAAATGGACTTTATTTTATACACCACGCGCTTATTACCCTTCCACAGGTAAGCTGGTGGGGTTTCATATTTTTTTTTTTAGTTTTATTATAATCAGGTGTTCGGGTAAAACTTTCATGCACCTCGACCAATCTTGAGAGACCAATCTCCGTCCATTAGCGGGGACCCGAAGGAGTTAATAGCCAAGGTTTCAAACTTGAAACTTTAGAAAGGAGTAACCCCCAAGTCTCAAGACTTAACCACTAGGCCAACTCCTTGGATTAGCTGGTGAGAGATGTTGCTCACCACCACCAAAATTAGTTGATCATTATATCTCATCTACACTTGTCACCTTTTCATTTGTAGGCTTCATTATTTCCTTCCTTCCCTAATATTCCAACTTCTCTCTCTCTCTCTCTCTCTCTCTCTCTCTCTCTCTCTCTCTCTCTCTCTCTCTCTCTCTCTCTCTCTCTCTCTCTCTCTGTGTATATGTTAAAAGTTAGTATTATTTATAGATGATGGGAGTAATAAAGGAAGGAAGGAAGGCTAATTGTGTGGAATTTGATGCAGTAGATCAAGAAGCAGTTATAGATATTACTGTGATGGAGTCGACCATGGAATCATGCGTTCCACCCGGGTTCCGGTTTCATCCGACGGATGAGGAGCTTGTGGGGTACTATCTAAAGAAGAAGGTGGCGTCCCAGAAGATCGATCTTGATGTGATTAGAGACATTGATCTTTATAGAATTGAACCCTGGGATATCCAAGGTACTCATATATACTATAATACTTCCCTTAATTACGTATCTTATTATGTCATTTTAGGGTTTCTGATCTCAAATTCAAAGAATTATTCATGCTTGGATTGGATGATGTAATTCAGTTTAGCATTTTGTAGTTTGTTTACTATACCTAGATGATCAATTCTCTCCTCTTCAAATAATCCTCGCCCTGTTTTTCTTTTTTTCTTTTTTTTTTTCTTTTTTTGAGTGACAATATAGATTTTATTTCACGTGTATATATCAACACATGAAATAAAACCACATTTAATATTGTGACATCAAGGGATTATTTATTTTTTTCAGAGAGATGTCGAATTGGGTATGAAGAACAAAATGAATGGTATTTTTTTAGCCACAAGGATAAGAAGTATCCGACAGGGACAAGGACCAACAGAGCCACAATGGCTGGGTTTTGGAAGGCCACGGGACGAGACAAGGCGGTGTACGAGAAGGCAAAGCTCATCGGTATGCGTAAAACCCTAGTCTTCTACAGAGGCCGGGCACCAAATGGGCAGAAGACTGACTGGATCATGCATGAATACAGGCTTGAAACTGAAGAGAATGCTCCTCCACAGGCAAGCAAAACTCCTCTCTTCTCTTCTGCTAATTATTATGGACTGACTTCTCTTTAGTTTTACATATTTTTTCCTCATGCTACCAAATCCATACTCATCTGAATGTTCAAGCTAGCTACTAGAGTATCAGGTAATTAACTTTTATTATTCTTTATTCACACGCCTCTCACCTACGGCAAAAAATCAAGTACTAACTCTCTCTATCCCGTTTTACGTGTTCAGTGCAACAAGTTGTGAAATTTTTAAATAAAAAATGAAGTACTTTCATTCCTTTTTTTTTTTTCTCTAAGTTAAAATTTTCAATAGCTAGTGCAACTTTTTTTTTTTTCTCTCTAGGTTAGCTAGTGCAATTCTTTTTTTCAATAATTATACATGAAAGTGCTTTATTTTTTGGCTTTTTGCTCTGAAAATTACGTAATTTTTCATAATGAACACTTAAAAAGGGAGGAAGTCGGGTGAGTTTCTCACGAAAATCTTTGATTTTAACAAGAATCTTCCTCATTTGATAAAATCAACAGGTGATTTTATCAAATGTTAATTTTATCAGATTTTATCATTTGAAAAACTCACTCAAAGTGTACTAACTTTCGTACTATCAACTCATCTGAAACTTTCATGTTAAAAAAAGGCAAAAACCATCTAAAGCTTAAGCTATTTCTAAAACATGAGGCAGACAGATTATGGTTGTAATTTGGCTTCTTTCTTTTCTTTCTAAATTCCAGTATTTCGCTGGATTTTGCTCTGCCCTTCCTTACACATGTGTTTGGTTGTGGTTTCTTTTCAATCTCGATATACCCTTATCGAGTTTTTAATAAATTTTCTTTCCCGATAAAAAAAAAAAAAAAAAACATGCGGCAGACAAGCATAACCTCTTGTTTTGTCTAGATCTTTGTGCATGGTGAATTTGGATTACTTTACGAAGAATTTTACTCCCTCCGTCTCTTAAAGTTTGTTCGGCACGAAGTCCAAGGACTCAAAAAAATTATACTTTTGTCAAGAAAAAAATAATATTTTTTTGCACAAATTAATAGATCAATGTTTGTTCTATTATTCTGTGAAAAAAATTAACATTTTTTTTTACAAAGAATTAATTTTTTTGAGTTTTTAGACTCCGTGCCGAACAAACTTTATGGGACGGTGGGAGTATTTCAATACTTGTACGTGTACCCCTGCAGTGTCACTGTGTGAAAAGAAAGATGATCACTTTGACCATCTATTAGTCAAAAGTTAGTGCTTTTATAGCAAATGTATTGCATTTTCTTCCAAGTCCAAAATATGTGTACTCCGGTCCGTCCCAAAATTTTAGTTTCTTTTTTAAAATCTAACATTCTAAAGGGGTGTTCCACTAAGTCAATTTTTAGAATAAATTGATTTTTCACATTTTTTTATGTGATATATTGTGAGAAAATGACATATCTTGGTTTTAGAAAAAATTCTTTTTTGTTAGTGGAACATTCCCCAAGTAGATACAATTATTACTCTTCAAAATATATAGAATTTCAAATTTACCCTCCCTTTTAAATTGCAATGATTATTTTTTTTAGACTCAATACATTTTCCATCTTTTTTTGTGTTTGAATTTGAATGTGAAGATGAAGGGAAAAAAGGAAATGACTCAATTTGGAGCATCCAAAAAAGAAAAGTGGATAAAGATTTTGAGACATCCCAAAAAAAAAAAGTGGACCAAAATTATGGGACAGAGATACTAGTATATACGTATGAATATCTAAAAAATTTAAGAGCACAATTTTAGAATTAGCCTATGGATATGTGAGCCATGTGCATCGAATTACTCTGGACACAATTGTATCCAGACTTAAGGTTTTAAAATTGTGATTTTAGCATTACACTCTTATATACTCTCTCCGTCCCATATTTCTTGTCTACTTTCACTATTCACAACATCTCAAAAAATTATTTATATTTTCTAATATGTTATGTTATATATATTCAATATCGACCATAGTTCTCGATGAGTTCAATTAAACAAAGTTTTTAAAATTGTGCAAAACATTGTACATTGAAAGATAAAAACAGTTGAAAATTAAAATGACACGCATGCACGTAAATAGACAAGAAATTCGGGACAAAGAGAATAGTATGCACTTTCCTAGCCACTGGAACTTGTCAAAGGAAAAATCCCAATTCTCCACTCAACTCAGCTACTCTGAGTCCTTTGAATACTTTAATTTCTACTTGTATTTACGAAACAGAAAGAACCATAAAGCAAAACGAAAATCGATACAAAAGTATGCAAAAGAATTGAGAAAAATAGCGATAGCTGTCCTTATTGAACTCAGCTACTTTGACTCCTTTTGTTGCTTCTTTTTTACTCGCGAAATATGTATGTGCCTATCTATACCACACTCTGAGTTTTCTATTCAAACTTTTTCGAAAATGCTTCAGGTTTTCTTTTTTCTTCAAGGGTCTGATTTTTCTATTGTTTTCGCAGCATACCCAAGTGCTTATCTACACTAAAGTTGAAGAGAGAACAACATTTTTGTTCTGTCGTGTCAAAACAGTGTAATGATAATATAATACCAAAAATGCCCCAAATATATTTACTCGATTTTTACTTCTTAGCCACTCGTTAGTTAAATAGCGAATATTATGAAAATATGAGCTTTTTTTTTTTATGGCAATAGGACACTTCTTCGTTTCAAGAATCTTTTTCCATCTAAGAAGATATTTGTTTATTCAGGATTGGGCTATCCATAGCATTATCTACTGCTAATTTGCTTAATTGCTTATATTTTAGTGCTTTTGTCAAGTTTTTATCTCGTCCCAACTACTTATAAAATTTTATTGACCCAAATAATAAGAATTCGGATATCTTTATTTTCATAGCGCCCCATCGTTTGGATCAAAAAAAGAGAAAAATAACACGCCATTGGGCTTGTGCATCTTCTTGTGTATTAGTTTTTTTTTTTTTTACCTTTTGTTATGAATCTATCCAACTACATCTATACTATACACTTTTGTGTGGCACACGGTGCTCTCGCTCTCTTGTTGGGAAAAAAAATCACTAAAATTCACATCAATATTTTGTAGCTTACATTCCTCTCCGCTCTCTGTTCGGTTTCCCACTCGTAAGAAGAAGAAAATCAGCAAAACTCTCCCCATGTTGAAACATTTTTTCTTAATAAATTAAATCACCACATTTAAAGTCAAATCGTAGATGAACGAACAAGGGATAAATATTATTAAATGTATGTTTAAATACTTTGTCATGCATCACAAGGGGCAGTGCTTGTGTTGAGTTGATTAAGTTGTTGCATGCATGGTGCAGGAAGAAGGATGGGTGGTTTGCCGAGCATTCAAGAAGCGAATAACAGCCCAAAACAAGAGCATTGAAGGATGGGACTCGGCCTACTTGTACGATGATCAACCGAGTTCAATGAGCTCAGTCGTGGATTCGATGGATTACCTTTCGAGGCACCCTAATTCATCAAACTTGTTGTCCCAGAATAATTTCCTATGCAAGCAAGAACTAGAAGCAGATAACTTGAGTTTCATCCACTCTGATCACGATCAATTTGTACAGCTTCCTCAGCTAGAGAGCCCTTCTCTCCCACTACTAAAGAGGCCAACCTCACCTATTTACCTCATTTCCGATAACAACGAAGAAGATGATCATCAGCAAATAAGATCAGGATACAATGTCAACAACAACAACAACAACAACAACAATGATAATCAGAAAGTGACTGATTGGAGGGCTCTGGACAAGTTTGTTGCATCTCAGTTGAGCCAAGAGGATAGATATTGTGAGAGTAGCACCACTGATCATATGATCCACGGGGTGTCAAGCTTTGGACAGAATTACGATAATTCGGATATGGAGCCGTTTCTATTGTTGCAGAGTGATATTCATGGGGAAGAAGGGAGCCAAATAAATGAGTATCTGAGTTCGGATTGTGGAATTGGAATTTGCATATTTGATAACCAAAGAGGTTAGAGTTGGCCTTTTTTATTAGAGTTAAAGAGGCTATAGCACTCATATAGTATATGCTTGCTGTTGGATAACGCATGTTTTGTAAAAATATGTGGTGGTTTGATTGAGTGAAGATTGTATAGTGTATGCAACCCTTTGAATCAGCTTGCATTAGAATTCATATATAACAGTTGAACTTATATTCATAATATCAACTTTAATGTCAAAACATGAAGGAATTCAAAACATTGTCCGTGTTTTGACGATTTATCTTCATCTTGTTTTTTTATGACCGAGTGTCCGAGCCAGCTTATGTGCACCTCGACTGAGTCTCAAGAGAGACTAGCACAACAACCCTCCGTCATGGGCCCCCCACTTAAATCATGGTTTTATCTTCATCTGATAAATTGTTTGCATGTGTTATGAATTTAAATATATACTTAGGAATTTCTATACAAAGAATTATGAATACAAATATAGACATGAGATGTATGTTGATGAGGTTGACAACAGCAGTGCATGCACTATATGCACTGCATGTATGAAACAGGAGAATTATTGACAATTATGACAAACATTATATCTACCAATGAATCTAGGCAGGCAAATTGCTGCAATGTGCAACAGCTAGCGCAGCATTGTAACACCATAATCATAAAAGCATAGTATACTGCAAGCCATTAGGCAACTCCCTCCTCAAGGAACTGATCTGACGAATTAAGCAAACGCCAAAGTAGCACAGTGCTCGATCGCCAACAGTACTAGATCTAGCACCAAATGATGATATATTAATTAAGAATGGATTTGATGGAGCCGCGTGTAGATTTGCTTCTAGAGAGCAAATCTAAAAGGGTACATCGATCATTTTCTTCACAGATATGGCTCGTCTATGGTCCATAGTTGGATTGTAGAAAGCCAATCCAAGTGATCGCACGATCCAGATTTGTTAATTGTATCCTAGCTATTGATAAGATACTACTCTTACTTGTATAAAATACTTTGGCAAATTTGAACTATTGATTGTTGAGATGAACGGTTGAAATTGAACTGCAAAGGCTCCTCTGCAGTCCAACTATAGTGAAGCCTATTTCTTTCTTCACAAAGTCGAATTGCGTCTCTCTTATCCCAGCAAACTCAAAACTGATGGATACAGCTAGTGTGTATGATTGCAAGAAGAATGATTTAAATGGGCACTTCTCTAGCAGATGATGGTCTCTCGAAATTAGTCGAAGCGTGCAGAAATTCTTTGTGAGTAAACAAATGCTATTAGATGAACGCCTGAGGTTGAACGGCAGTGAAGCCGGTTTCTTTCTTCACAAAGTCGAATTGCTTCTCTCTTATCCAGCAAACTCAAAACCGATGAATACAGCTAGTGTCTATGATTGCAAGAAGAATGATTTAAACCCGATGAATACAGCTCTTATGCATGATTGCACGAAGAATGATTTAAATGGGCACTTTTTAGATCTTATGGGAGAAAATTGTTCAATGCAACGATAATTTGTAACGCCTCTTACATAGGGCGAGACCTATATATGTATGGGACTAATATCATGTGAGAGGGCATTACAAATAACTGTTGCATTGAAATTTTTTCCTCTAGTGGATCATGATGGTCTCTTGAAATTAATCGAAGTGTGCAAAATCTGTTTCCAAAACATGAAATTATGAATAAAAATAAAAAAAATAAAAAAAAAATGAGTTCTTCTAATAATAATTACTTAGATTTTGTCTCAAATATCAAAAAATTAAAGTCGGCCTTTTGGTATTGGAAAAATTAGTCATAAATGCACTATATTTAATCTTTTTGAAGGGAATAACAAGGAACTTTTGTAATTAAACATAAATGACTTTGTTTTTAATATCGATTTAACAAAAGGACAAAAACACACCCATATCGATTTAACAAAAGGACAAAAACACACCCACTCTTTGTGTCTCCCTTTATTTTGGAAATAAATACCCATAACTCTCAAAAAAAAAAAAAAAAATGCTTGTTAAAATCTATGTATGTCAAGACATTTAGTTGTCTGGATATGGGAACACATGAGGTCGTAGTTGGAATTCATTCAGTTATGGTTCCTAGTCTGTCTTGGTCGGACTGGAAAAGATCAGTTTATAAATTAAAGAACTTGAGATCACTTTCGGATGTGTATTTGGAGCATTTCAAGCACGCATCTCTCTCTTCCTCTTCCTCTTCCTCTTCCTCTTCCTCTCCTCGCTGCCCACTTATGTATATGTGTTTTTACATATGTGTGGGGTGGTGATTTGCTCGCTACTTTATAGGTCAAATCTGATTGAGGAAACCTTCATCTTTCAAAAATTAGTAAAATATCACTAATTTTTTGAAATAGAATTTATGCTTCCCTATCTTTTTGGATGGTGAGAACTGAGAAATAATCATGGTTAGTGAGGCTTCACTGGTTCAAAATTTTCATATATTATTATCCATTTCATGATAATTAGCGAGGTTTCACTATCTATGAATTTGATCTATTATCATATATTTTTAGGATGATTAGTAACCTTTCACTAGTTTGAAGAGTTTGTAGTTGTCTAGTTGGTCGATTTTTTGAATTTTTTATACAAAATTAGAACTTTTAAAATTAGTGAAATCTCACTAATTTTTTGGGCCGCCGAAGGTAGGGTAGTGGTAATTTTTTGGGCCACCAGAGGTGAGGTAGTGGTTGGCGGGAGGTAGGAGTTGATTTTTTTTTTTTTTTTTGAATTTTCTGTACAAAATTAGAACTTTTAAAAATTAGTGACATATCACTAATTTTTGGGTTGCCGGAAGTGGTAGGCCGGAGGTGCGGCAGTAGTCGGCCAGGAGACAGGAGTTGATTTTTTTGAATTTTCTGTACAAATTAAATTAGAATTTTTAAAAATTAGTGACATTTCATTTTATTTTATTTTATTGTCTTTATGTTTGATTGCAAAAGTTCCTTATCCTTCCCTTAAAAAATGTCAAATGTTTTAAATTTTTTACTAAGTGGCCCTTCGGTATTTTACTTTTTTTCCACCAATTGAAGCTATAAAAACTACGAAGTTTTGTTCTTAGAATGTCTAAAAGTGAGCTAAAAAAAAAGTTACTACTAATATCTTGAAATTTTTTTAGAGAAGTCAAACATGGAAAAATAAAGTTGTCTTTTTTCATTTAACAAATGAACTGTTTTGGATAGCCCAAAATGCTAATGGCATACCTTTGATGTACCTCCTTTGGTTAATTGGTTTTGTGTTTTTTCCCTTTTGGTTGGCTTTGATTGTCCAAGCCCTTGGTGGCAATCTAGTTTGTATTAAGGTCCTTGATTATGTCCACTTTCCTTTTAATCATTTTCTATAGATTAATAAATAAATAAATAATTCTTTGCGAGGAAACAAATGCTACTTATTAGTTAAGATAGCTTAGAAAATAATACTGTAGTACCACTAATAACCAAGGGCCCTTATGATTCCTATAAAGGAGCAGGGGTCCCCAACGAAAACTCTTCAAACCCGTTTCCCAAGAACCCCAAAAAAAAAAAAAAAAAAAAAACTGGTGAAAAAAAAATAAAGAATAATAAGAAAAAAACAGCAACATTTCCATCGAGAGAGGGGCCCATGGGAGGGGGGGTTGTCTAGCATGCGCTGTGCACCGTGGCTATCTCTTGCCATGCTTGTCTCCATTTCCAAATCTGACACTTTGACCCACCCCCCTCTCCTCTTGCCCCTTATTACTCTAATTCAGTCCCTCCTCCTAATTAATGTGCTTTGCTCGATCATGATGTATTTTATTATGTATATATATATCTTCAAAACATCATATTGGGCAATTTTGTACTAGTTTCATTATAATTCTTGGTTGACTTTCCCAATTCCCCAAAAGCTCTCTGTGATTTGACTATAATTTATCATGGGATCTATTATATTAATTTGTCCATACATTTGATCTCTTTTCAAGCATGTCAAACAAAAGGCTTTCAAAAGCTCCAAATGGACCCCCTCGGCTCCCAGTGCTACTGTTCTTACATGCCCTGGAATTCCATTTGTTAAACATGAAAAACCCTTGTTGTTAAGGTTAACACATGCATGTAATGGAAAATATTAGTAAAAGTGTGCATAAAAGAATGTAAAATTAATATAGTTGCAAGAAACTCAGTATTCATACTACCAGAATGAGCATTGCTCGGTCCTACAAATAGTGTATAATTCTCCGTATGGGAATCTCTTTCTCATCCCCTTGTCCCGTTTAGAGGTTTTTTACGCATATATTGTTATAGTTCTGGAGACCAACTTAAATTCAAAAGTCTTGTGTTTAACTCAGATCGAACTTGTAACTTGTGGATTGGTCGGGTTGACCCTGCCAACCACCAAACCACAAAGTGTCATGTGGCCTTACCTATCATATCGGACCAATCACGTTTTGTCCAATCATTTATATGGACTATAGAGAACAACTACAAGTGCGAAAAGAATATATGCTTTTCTGATTTTTTCACTCGATTGTCCACGGGAAAAAAAAAAATGCTACACATGGTACTTCTGGCTTGGTCAGGGGCATGAATTTTAAAGCTTTATGTGTGAACGAAAAGTAGTGCTACTTTTTTTAGAAGAAAAGAAGTGCTCTTATATGCTTAGAATACTAAGAAAACATTATAAAAAAAATGCTACTGGCACATATGAATGTACATAGATCCGGACATGTGTGTGTGAGGAATTGTCCGATGATGTTTGCTTCACATCTACTGCATGGGATTCACCTGCATCGGATGTTTTCCAAAATATCTATTTGGATATGTGCACATTCATCTATGTTCATGGCATTTCTCGAAAATAATTCTGTTGGAATAGATCGACAAACGAGAGAGAGAGAGAGAGAGAGAGAGAGAGAGAGAGAGAGAGAATCTACTGTATGGGTTTCACCTGCATCGGACGTTTCCCAAAATATCTATTTGGATATGTGCACATTCATCTATGTTCATGGCATTTCTCGAAAATAATTTTGTTGGAATAGATCGACAAACGAGAGAGAGAGAGAGAGAGAGAGAGAGAGAGAGAGAGAGAGGAACATGGGATAGTAATGAGTGCAATGGTTGACAAAACCAAGCTTCCCTTTGGGAGAAAACAATGATTCCAATTGATGGCACGCAACAATTCCCATCTTTAATTTGATTTGATGAGCTTTTCATGCAAAGATAAGGTTGAATTGAAACCCCCCCAGAAAAGGAAATGGAACCACTTTCTAGTTTCTAGGGAGAAGTATGGCCAACCCTTACCCCGCTGAGCCCAAGCACAGCCCGTGCAAAATTATTGGGCCTTGGGCTAGGCCTATGTCTAGTTTATTCAAAAATAAGCCAGCCCAGCTCAAGCTTAAGGAGTTTAGGCTTGACCCAGATGGGTCTGGCCGTTGTAGCCCACGACAGAGAGAAAAAATGGGTTGGGCCTGTCTGGGCTTGTTTTGTACCAGATCTGGGTCTGGCCATTGTAGCCCAAGACAGATAGAAAAATGGGTTGGGCTTGTTTTGGACCCGATCTGGGTCAGGCTATTGTAGCCCAAGAAGATAGAGAAAATGGGTCGGGCCAGTCTGGGCTTGTTTGCACCCCTCACCTCCTTTTATTTCCATCAGAAAATTACATATTCTCTCTCTCTCTCTCTCACTCCTCACTTGACAAAGAGCGAAAGACAATTTTCATAATAATCACTTGAGACATTTAATTCAGATAATAAAACCCAAAGAAATCAGAAATCTCGCACACAGATACACAACACAAAATAAACTACCTCGGCCGATCAAACAAAATTTTACTACATCCGTTTCAAACTTTCAATAATAGTGTCTGATACGTAAAACGAGAACTTAAAAATAATGTACTTTTTGCAGAGAAAAAAGCAATTTTTTTCCCGCTAGTCGCTAAATATCAATGAGTTCAATAATTTATTAAAAAGAAATTTGAATTGTTCTCGATAAGAAAATATTTTTTTAGTTCTTACTTTCTGGACCATCAGGGGCAAGAGGGAACATAGGCACAGGCCACAGGGGTTCACGTGACCCCCTGAAATTCTAGTCGTCTCTTTTATTTTATTTTTTGTCTTATTCTCCTTGAACCAAAACAAGACATTTGCTACAGGTGATGGGGAATTGTTCCTCTAACAAAATACGGCGAGTCAATTTCCCATTTAAATTCCTTCACAAAATCTTCTTCTCTCTCAGCCCTAACAAAGTTACTACTTATTATAGTCGTGAAGATATTCTGCAAACTCATAAAGGTGTCTAATTTGCCGGTACACATGACTCCCTTGAAGTGGCAGATCTAGGAATTTCATCCAGTCGGGTCACCCCCACCCCTTCAGGACCGGCTATATGCTTGAAGGAATAGCCGGCTTAAGTACAAATCCTAAGAACCTTGGGCTTTTGGCCCACCAAAAAATCAAAATTTTAGGGCCCACAATTATTTAGGAACCCTACATATATATATCAGGCCCAATATAATTTTGTGTAACCCCTCCATACAAAAAAATGGCCCAATTCGAATTTAGGACCCAAAATTCATGCGGTGGCGATTGTGAAATAACAAACAAGTTGAGGTCTAATTTCCTATAATTGATAAAAAAAATTATCTCCGGTCAACCATGTCTCAAGAAAGATTAAATGGATTGGCTATTTTATCCATTGAAAAGGATATGGTGAAAATGTTTGATTATGAAGACTTAATTAGTACGTTTGCCGCTAAAAGTGTAAGATGACAAATGTTCAAATGATAGATTTTGAACTATTGTAGCGATTGTACATTTTTGGATAACTATAGGTTTGTATTTGATATAACGAGGGATGGAGTAAACAGATGGAAAGTTCTCAGATATAATTACGGAGTAGTGAAGAAGCAAATGAATGAGGAAGTTCCATTCCATCACACACACTCTTGTTTCTTCCCAAAACCAGAAATGGAAATTACACAACCCCAAATACACAGGACACCTCCGGGCTTCGACGAGTTTTGCTGCTAATGCGGGTCAATTGCAAACGCCCCCCTGATGCTTAGAAACATATCACCCCTTCACTTTTTAAGAATTAGATTCTGCCCCCTTAAAAGTTTATCTGTCATATATAATGCAGATTCTCTTCCAACTAATCCGCAATTAAAATTTGAAAGTCAACCAAGTAGATTCTCATGATGTGGAAAACCCCTTTGCGAATATAGAAGTTAAAAGATACAATGCACACGCAGCACACCATTAATAACAAAAAGCACTAACTTTCATTTCATCCAACGATGATCACTAGATTCTAGGCTCAGTCTTGAGATTTTCGAGGCTCTAAGCAAGTTTTAACAAAGAGCCCTTGTAAAATTTGTATATACATATATTTTTTGTTCGAAATGAGTTTCAAAAGCACCTTCTAGTGTAATGGGTGTTTGAGATAATTAATACCTGGAACATGAGGTTGTGAGTTCTACTCATGCAGAGAGACTCAAAAGCAAAACCTAATGGTTATAGCAACCAAGTCTTACCATTGAAGCCAATAATAAAAAAAAAAAAAGTCATACCACTGAACTATCACAACGTTCTCTGTTAAGCATCTGACTTACCTATTGGGCCAAAAAATCGAGAGTCCTAAGCGATGGCCTAGTGAGTTTATGCCCAGGGCCGGCTCTGCCAAATTAACACTACTTACTTTAAGCCAGCAAAATCCTTTATCTCACCTAAATATGGACATCTATTCAAAAATAAATAATCTTAACACGAGAAAGTCTACTATATATGCCTTTTTTTCAACTCATATCTTTAGTACCCTCACAATCACCATGTACTTTTATTATAGTTCTTGTATCCACACATCGAATAACCTTGGCAACACTTAATTATTATATTGTGTTATTACTATCGTTGTCGCTTGTCGGCCTCCATCCTTCAAGTTTCGCAATTACCTTGGACGGTATGACGCAACATACAACCATCACTAGCTCGACATTGGAATCAAAGTGATAACATGGAGTACTTAATTATCGAAACTCAAAATCCGAGGCCTTGTTCGATTCGGGTATTAGGAGGGTGGGATGGGACTATTTTTGCCCAATCCCGCATTGTTCCTTGTTTGGTTCTCGGAAAATGGCATGGGATTGACAATCCCGGAATAATTTTAGTCTAAAACGGGGGGTATTGTGTAATACCTGGGGGTGGGAGTAATTTATCCGGGACAAAAAACACGCGTATGGGAAGGCTAAATATTACAAAACTGCCATTGACATCTTCTAACAAAAAATACGCGCGTGTCACAATCATTATTGCTAACCTAAACAATCGCCTCTTGCTCTCATTCCTGCCGCCTCTCCCTCTCTCTCTAAACTTCACCCAGATCTGCCGATACCTACGACAAAGCTTGCAGGTACTCGTCTCTCTCTCTCTCTCTCTCTCTCTCTCTCTCTCTCTCTCTCTCTCTCGTGTTTTCTCCGATTGTATGAAGGAGACAGCTCGATTAGAAGAAGAGTGCTACTGATTGGTTTTTCGGCAGTGAGCAAGTACGAAATTTTTGTGTTTTTTGTGTTTGTTTGTGTGAAATTACTACCTTTGATGGTGGGTTTAGAATGTTTTTGTGTTTGTTTATGTGAAATTTTTGTGTTTTTTGTGTTTTTGTTTGATATCTACAATGGCTGAAAGTCATCAAACATTCTAAATCCATCTATTTCAGAGTTACTGTAGTTGTACTTGATCTACCATACTGATAATCCACCAGATAAAAGTGTATAACTATCAATTCTTTCTTCCAATATGCACAAGGACTTTTGTTTGATTTTGGCAATATGCCGTATATCTGCTTAGCATCTACTTTTTGTCACCTGCATTAGTTTGTATTGTCTTCCTTGTTAAGGACATGTGTTGATTGATAAAGATCAGTTTTCCTCATTTTCGCTGCGTGTTTATGCCAGTGTCAATTGAAAACGTAATCTAAACTAAGACAGGTTAACATAGTCTTCAAAGCCCACGACCTTTATGTTGTTTCTGTTGATTCTATATCAGTGTTTCGGCAAAAAATGACTTGTATCTATAAATCCACTCAAACTGTTAAGAAAAAGTAAAATAAAAAAAAAAATTATCCTCACTTTTTTTGAATCAAAATGACTTTTTTTAACCCCTGGAAAGAGTTGTTTTGATGAAAAGGGGAACATATTATAGAGAGTCATTTCTTTGTACATGGAACAATCGTTTGGTCAGAAAGGATAAACTAATATGACTGGATTTTATCACTACAACCCCATTTGTAGCACTTATATATTATGGCCATCAATAAACCCAAGTCTAATCTGACATTATTTATGTGTTTTTATAGTGTGTTACTAGATGGAAAATATCACTGGAAATGAAATTGATTGTTCGTCGGAGGAGACTGAGGTGTTCATCATTGTGACTAATTTGATCAAGCAAATGCAAACAACATGTATTATGGCTCTAGTTGTAGTACATGTTGCTCTTGAGAGATACTACTCTCGACACGAATCTAGGTTTACTGAACCGAACCCATACCAAGAACAAATAGATCACATCAATCGGTTAGTGCGTCGTAGCGACACAACATGTGTGGAGCAACTTCGAATGGATAGGAATTGCTTTATGCGTCTATGCATTCTAGTTCATACAGTCAGGGGGTTGTCTCATTCGAGGTCAGTTTGTTTGGAGGAGAAAGTTGCTATGTTTTTGTGTACCATAGGACACTACTGAAGAATCTCTTTTAAAAAATACATTAAGTTATTTTTTATCAGATTGTGCTTGTAATAAAACACTATAACCTTAATCACAGGTGGGCAACTCAGATTGAAGTCGGGCTTGGGCAACTCAAATGTCGGGGCCGGCCCTGTCCCCAACCCCCTTGGGAGTTGGGAAGTTGAAAATTGTTAAAGCGTCAAACTCAAAATCAATTGGCAATGAGTGGAGAGGTCGCACATGCTTATATAATAGTTTAGGAGGTTATAATTAATCAATGAGGGACAAGCTCTAACAAAACTTTATTAGCCATGTTGTCAAGTAAGATAATCTATGGTAAGACAGGCACCATGAATGTTTTCAATGCATTTAGTTCCGAGATTTTCATTTTTTGTAGTATTAGGATATATGAATGCAGAGAAACTAATTGAGAAAACAACACTACTTTAGGGTGCATTCTCACAAAGAAAATCTGATTCCTTTGTGCAAAGGCCCAAAATGAGGTCAACTTTCCTAAATGTTGATCTGAGGCATTCTTATGTTTCAATGCACTTCATCATTAACAGTCTATTGTAACAATTTATAAGGAATATATGCACACATGAGAAATTAAAAGATCACAAGGCTCCTTGTGCTGTTTGTTAGTGAGGATCTACGAGGGCCGGCCCTTGTAGAAGCCTAGAAAGCAACCGCTAAAAGAAATGGTATCAAGAAGGCCCCGTCCAAAAGAACAATACTGCTGAATCTGGGTTTAATTGATTCAGCCCTGGCGTGTGGATCGGACATCACAACACTCTTTCAAGGAGGGATTATTTACTAGGCACCAAACATGATACATGTTTAAGCATCTAAATTAAGCATAACAGACAGCAAACAGCTAACAGATATATATAGACGACGGCGACGACGAGGAGAGAGAGATGGGTACCTGCTCCATTTTGGGCTGAGCTCTGATCGCGTAGAAATGGGATATAGGTGGAGACGACTACATAGAAAACCCTACAATTTGATCCTTGTCACAAATTACTCCCCCGTTTTTCAGTCACACATTGACTCATATGACTTTAGTGTATAATTTAACAGCAGCCCTTCTCCTATGCCATGTACCGTCTCGGAACCAATCTACCCTTTTTTTTTCCTTTTTTTTTTTGTTTAAGTTGTAGACAAAAATCAAGTTAAGTACTATTTATCGTGTTTGGATTTTTTTGACTTTTTATGTGAAGAGAGACTACGGAATTTTTGGGCAACAGACCCAAAAGCCGGAGAGAGAAATGGCACATACGTTTATTGTGTACTTAATATAAATCATACATCATAGTTATATTTTTATATAATAAAAAATATATACAATCAAACCCAAATATATATAATCAAACCCATTTCTCTCATGGAAAAGTTGTAAATAAGGTTGCTAGAAAGCATATGTTCCCTGCCTCTCCGTGCTTTTGTAGCTTGCTTGACCACCTTAGCAGCCCCACTTTTTTCCTTCTGAGAGTTTGGTGCCACTGGTTGCAGTGGACTAGTGGTGCCACCTTTAGGTTACCAGGCGAAACAAAGGGACGCATGTGTCCCTTTGTCCTCATTTGGACGCATGACCTGGTGAGTTGACCTTCATGGCTCTTGCCTTCTAAAAATAGGAGATCTCCAGCATCCACAGACCAACATTGATCAACTCCTACATTTTTTCCTGGAAGCCTTGTCTCTCCATGTCTGATTAGTGATTAGTAATTACTCTCTTTCTCTTCTGGAAGCCTTGTCTCTCCAGCTTGCTCTCAATCAACTTAGCTTCGGTGACCTATTGCCATCCCTGAGGCTGCGACTCTTCCTAGAAGACTCCTTCACCTGATCATAGGCAACCCACCAATAAAGATATACATACTTAAGAAAAAAGGAGGCGTTTTTTTCCTCCCTGGTCTTTTCTTATGGGAAAAGTACTACGGGCCTTTGTTGTTTTCTCAGCATGATATTAAGTTATACTCCCTCCGTCCCAAAAAGGATGTCCAAAAACACTATTCACACCTCTCGTTAAATTATCTATATTTTTTTTTATTTGTAATGATTTCTGATTTCTCCTGTTGTCTATTCCTTTTTGGCTATGACCGAGAAATATGCAGTGATGTACTAAACATCTTATCCTCTTTGACTTGGAGGCAGGTATTTGAAGCTTACTACTAGTCCCATGGATTGGGTGCCATGCCCTTAAAAGCTTCTGATTTGTATTGTTCTTTATATGTCAGGTCAGATGTTATAGAGTTCGATTGTAATTAGTCAACCACACACTTGCTAAACATGTCATATTGTTCAAGTCTCCTGTCTTTGTCCTGTCTGGCTATCAAATGGTCTGCTTGAGGTTAAAGCCACACAAGTAATGAACAATATACTTGATTCCTTCCAAAATTAAGATACTTTGATATTCCTTTAATAATTTGTTCCTTTAAAGCTCACGTTTTAAGAACTTTAATGTTGTATTTTGGGCAGTTCTATTAATTCATTTTCTTGCTTTCAGATTCAATTGACGTGATCTTCGTTGTTATCAAACAGCGTATCTGAGGATACGGGATACCTTTCTAGAGCGAATGTGTACCTGTTGATGGTACAATCCTGAACTTATTCTTGGAATTGAAAACTTATTTCCACCAACACTATTATTGCTTTTTCGAAGAAGTGGTGCATCTCAGCAGATACCATAGTTATTCTATTTCTTCTGTGGAGTTCTAAGTTTTACACTGTAATACAATTTTGTATTTGTGTTTTTCAAGTACTTGTCTTGCTTTCAGATTTACTGGAGACACTTTCACTCTTTCTGAAACAGCCATACCAGATGATGGATTTCTAGCATTGCTCTCCCCCTGCTGATGGTACGTCCCTGCACATTGTTTGGTGAAACTGAAAACCAAATCCTAGCTTGCATGACAGTATGATTTAGAAACCAACTGACTAGTTTATTCCTTCGGATAGAGAAGTAGGTTGCACTGCTGTAGCTGTCTTGCTAAATCTATCGGAATTTGAGCCTAGAACATTAATCTCTAGCTAATGAGAAAGCTTTTGTCTAAACTTCAGAATGATGAACTTAACTGATATCTGCTTTACTGAAAGGAACATAATTTGACGATAAAGACATACATGGCCATCATGGCCGAGAGGGATGCTGCTATTCGAGAAAAGAACATGGCACTAGACGAGAGGAGAAGAGCCTTTGCTGAGCGAGACATGGCAATGCTGCAGCGAGACGCGGCACTAGCCGAGCGGAACAGTGCCCTAGAGGAAAGAGACAAGGCCCTTGCCGCTCTTCAATACCAAGAGACTTCCATGAACGAAAATGACATATCCCCTGATTCACCTGGCAATGGACTAATGCATGGTTCCGACCAGCACCTTTACCACCACCAGCAAATGCACCACATACCTCATCTGGGTGAAACTGAATATAGTAATCAGAGGGAAATCCCGCCAAACAATCCCTACCATAGCACAGGAGTTTCTAGTGAGACCACAAAGCCTAGGAAGGTGAAGCAAGCAAAGGAGACCACCTCCAAAGGAACTTCAACAAAGACTCCCTCCAAGTCTCAAAGAAAGGGTAAGAGACAGGTTGAAGATTCGAGCCCAGAAGCTAACTGTTGGAATCTTGAGCCAGATTTTGCTAGTGATGATGATGGTGGCGAGGAACTAGATGAGGAGCTTGAGGCGTGGAAAGAGAGTTTGGGGTTGAACCAGATCAACTTTGATGAGACTACAATGCCCGCGCCAGTTTGCTCATGCACTGGATTACCCCAGCCCTGCTACAAGTGGGGGAATGGCGGGTGGCAGTCGGCTTGCTGCACCACCACCATGTCGATGTATCCTTTGCCCCAGATTTCAAACAAACGCCATGCCAGAGTTGGGGGAAGAAAGATGAGCGGGAATGTTTTTACCAAACTGCTTAATCGACTTGCAGCTGAGGGTCATGATCTGTCCATTCCGCTTGATCTCAAGGATCATTGGTCTAAGCATGGCTCTAACCGGTATAGTGCCCTAAAATAGCTTTGCCTGCAACTGGGATGGATGCCATGGAAAGTGGGAAACCGAGTTCCGCTGGGAGAAGAGGCGTCTGAATTCTGTTGGTAGGATTATGAACAGCTGGAAAACATTATAGGCTTATATAGCTTTACACTACATGATTTATAAGCCATACATTGTGCTTTTGTTAGTTTTTTCTTCCATTAGTCATTCCCGTTTAAGACCTTGTTGCAAATACCTCTCTCGAAGCTCTCTCTCCCTGTGTGTGCGCATGTGTAGGCGGGCATCCATGCATGGGGGTGCCCTTTCGAAGGGAAATTATGGTTTTTGCATTACCAAGTGAATGAGATAGTGGAGAGTGAATGCACTCTAGTTTTTATTCATTGCTATAAATTAGCTCTAGAAATGATTTTTCTAGACTTCGCCAATCCTCGTCTCAAAAAAAAAAAAAAAACTTTACCAGCCTCATCATTAAAAATTATACTCACTAGTTGGTGGCTGATTATTTCTGCCTTGGGCCATGGAGGTAAGGGTGCTCTGACTAATATGGTGAGCAGTCGGTCTGATATATTGTCAATGGTGGTAAGGCCCCATTTGGTTGGTCGGAGGGATTGTGAATGCTACTCTCTGGCGTGTACATAATATTCAATGTTTTGTGAAGCGTATTGTTCAAAGATGTAATCTCTTAAACCACCAGTAATACGATCCAACTATATTTTTAATTTAATTTCATGTCTAATCCGGGCCATTTAATTTCAGGCACGGTGGCTTTGAACCTGCTAAATCATAAAGTAGTTCATGATTTGGATCGTAGCATCACGACAGGATCTACGTCCTTACTTTTGTGATATTGTTTAAATTGAAACAGGGAAGATGAGTTCATTGTGCTCACAAATAACAGTGCAAAGCCACCATTCCTTACGAGAAGCCTAATAGAAGCAGTTTGCACCCCAGATAACACAGTGCAAAGCCACCATGCCTGGTTGATCAAATGCTTTTCCTGTTTGCACCCCGGAAATTCTGCTCATGCAAGCACATAAATCATTTTCCAGTTCTCCATAATGGAAATTGGAAAAGACACTTACCTTTAAAATTCACGTAAAACCAACATGGCTACATAAGCAAACAAAACCGTTTATAATGTGACAGCAGTAACATTTACGTTTAAAGCATATGATCATTCCCGTCTTTGGGATAAATTTAAGTTATTTAACCACGCCATACCCCAAAACAAGAGAAATATAATGCTGCACGGTTATGGTAGCAGTAAAAGGAGCAAGACAATAGTCCAACTTTTGTATCCATCCAAACAATATCTACCATGCCAACATCGGTTTGTCCACAAACATGGAACCTTTATACCACAATATCAACAAATACAATCTTGAATTTACAAATGATTTTTTACAAATTTATCCATAAACTAACACACAACTTACGATTGGGGAATTCAGGACTCAGAGAAGAAACAAAAGGGGAAGGAAATAGAAGAACAGGAGACAGAAAGTAGAGAAGCAAATGGGACTTGTTAGTATGTCAAGCTCTTTTGAGGAATCAAGCAGAACACAGCGATAAGAACGAATACCGTCATGTGACCCAACTACAATCAACAATCCCAACCACTCATCAGAAACATGCCAAATAAGCATTTAAACCATCAGGATGTATAACTGACAGCAGCATTAACCTATGATTTTCTAGTAGAAATAGTCTCAAAAGTTTCCAATTTCCACTAATCAGATACTTCTATGCTATCAACCAATCGTCAGCTAATAAAGTGGGAGGCAGCTTCCAATTCCCACTATCATAAACAATCTTTTAAACTCTCTCTCAAACAACCCTGTGCTCAGCCAAAGGCAACCATTCAATAGGACAAATAGAAACCCCAAGGATTTGAATGTCATACACGTAATATGGCTATACTACACGGCAAACGCGATACCTTCTCCTTCCTACAACTGCTTTGTGATTTAATGCTACAGGGTTATGGTAGCAGTCAAAAAAAAAAAAGGAAACACCTGAACAACAAGTGTCCTCAACAAGCTAGGCATAGCCAAGTAGCCAACATTGCAATTTTTGCACCAATCCAGGAACTTCAACATGAATCCAGTAATTCCTGGAAACTTGTGCACCCTTGGAAAGCTCAACTGGAGGACTACACCCAGAGTAAAAAACTAATGTGATGTCACATATGTAACATCATGAGTTTTCGTCTCTCGTCCAAACAAAAACAGAACTTGAGAGACTAACTCTTCATTTTTTCGACTGCCCTTGAAACTTTTGATTCTACTGCTACAAATCTTGCTAATTTTGCCTCAAAATGAACATACAACATCACTCTGACTCACAAAATAAAGGATAAAACTTTCGACATGGGATAAAACCTCAGCTGACATAACGACAAGGGATAACGTGTTATATCAGGAAATCACATGTAATAAAATTTTGATCATCATAGGAGTAAATCGTCCAAAAATACTGAGCAGAGTCGCATAACAATATACTAATGACAACTAGAACGCAAAATTACCTCAAACAAATTGGTATCTACTCTCAACTTTTGAAATCGTAAGACTCTAGAACAACCTAGAACAAATACTGCTGTCAGATAGACAAAGTGAACTAAACATTGTCAAAAGGATTAAATCTAACTATTAATCAGATCCTAAATATCTTCCTCAAATTCGAAAATTTTATTGTCACTAGCAAGAAACTAAACCTTTGGCCCCAGAACCAGATACACATAAACAATGAGTTCCAAATCTTGATGTCCTTGTGGCAAAACAACACTTCAAATACATTAGATTCCAACTTGCAGAGAAGAAGAATATCAGGTTCTGAAGCAGACTCGTCCAATTGGAAGACATGTTTCCATTCTCGCCATTATCCCAAGTCGAAAGGCTCCAAAGCTACAACTTCTAATGTGGATGGTGTCAACATTAACCCTCAAACATATTACAAATGATCCTGACATTTGATCTCACAAAATCACATCCTTATTCCATAGTTGAATGTAAGAATGATAGGCGCATAGGATTCATAGGAGAATATTTTGTTTCGGATGAAGAGAAACCACTCCAAAGCAGGGCCACTTTTGACCATGATATAACGTAATTGGCCCAAGTTAAAGTTTTTATTTAGCCACAAATGTGGTCATAATCCACATGTAATAAACCTCAAATCACATAAATGAACCTTGAAATGTTATAAACGAATGTCAAGTCTCCAATGCATGACAATTCTTTCCACTAGAATTTTCCAATATAGGAACTCCTCAATAACTTGAATGCAAGTTGCCATAAAATATTATTCTCCAGACAAAATCATAATTGAATATCCCAAAGTTGCCTCTAGCACATTGATGATACTTCTGAATCTACATCAACAAAACGAAAACCTTGACCTGAAACTCGGCTTCCTAGAAAACAAAAACTGATCCCCCCCTGTTTCCTTACGCTTCAAGATAAACAGATCCACATTGTATTCAATCTCCACAAAGAACCTGAACAAGTAACGCAATCTCTACAACTCATGTGAACATCCCTTTCTGTTGTGATGTCCTATCTTGGGAAAAAGGAGCTGATACCTTAGTCATAGGGAGCCTGTAGTTCAAAATATTATTGACATCCACATAAATGTCCTTCCTGGAGGGATCACCTATAAACTAGACACTTGAAACTCGTTACGCCTGACCAATTTGACAAAGAGAGCAGAGGAAGACCAGAGATGTGGAGGAAGACAAAGGGACAAGGACATGAAAAGAAAGTGGAAAATAGAAAGAACTAAGGAAAGAAAAGTAGAAACTAATTTCAGCTTTCCTTCCAAGCAGAAAGTCCACAAACCAGCATCGCACGATGTCCATCCCAGCTTCCCAGATCCACCTATGAAAGCCCACCAAACGTCCATCCCAGCTTCCCAGATCCACCTGTGAGAGCCCACAAAACGTTAATAGAGCAATATTGCAACCAGATATAAAGTTGGAAGGTAGGATATTAGAAAATTACCAAAGCTTCTCAATTCTAGTAGTAATAGCCACCTCCATACGGGCGATCATTCCCATAAAAAGATGAATATGGACCTTCACCGTACTGTAACATTACAGAAGGCAGGAATCATGAAAGTGTTAAAGATAAAACAAGCAGGAGCATAAAATTAGCTGTGAGTGCTCACGTCAGCGCCGTAATAATCATGGGAGTAGAGGCTGCTGCCGGCTTCAAAAGAATCTACAACAAAAAGGGCCATCAGCCATCTAGGGGAAAAAAAATACAACAAAGCCATACACACAAGTCTGGGCAAAGAAAATTGCACACAGAATTCACACCTCGATAGTGAGGCGTACGAAATCGAATTGCTGGATCAGAGTAATCCAATCGAGGACGATGTCTGCTAGGCTCCATGTAGTCTGGATCCTGTTCCTTAAGGCCAAAAGCAACCATACAAGCATTAACACTTGATGCTGACACTGAAAAAATCACAAACAACCCCTTTTTTTAATGAACATGAACTACAACAAATTCCAGCTTACTGCCATAAAGAATGGTCGTTTCGTTCCATGTGGACGGCCATCATAGAAGTAAGGGTCATCAAAATGACGTCCACCGTATGGTCTGTTGAATCCTTCTCCAGGGGGAAATGGTTGACTCCTGGTTGGGACAGGTATCCCATGACCTCTATCACGTGGACTGTGTCTGCCCCTCTCAAGGTTAGGTCTAGCAGGAACAGCACCTCCATGAGATGCATCATGAGCACCCCGGAATGAATCCCTCCATCCACCTAATCACGCAAGGTAATATGAGAGAGAGATAACTGCAACCATCATATCATAAAGACTAGCTGGCCTGTAACCCTTCATGCATGGGAACATAAAACCCATTTGTCAAAGAACCAGACAATTTATTTAGACCAATACATGTCAGATAACTGCATCAGGAATCATATTGACTCCCTCTGTTTCTTCTAAACAAAATTGTAATGAACAAAAATACTTTCCAACAAACTTGCTAATATGGAAAGTGTGAAACCGCTTAAATTGAGAGAAAAAAAAATTGTGGCAATATGATAATTCATAATTAACTTATGCACAACAAAAGGGCTTTAATAATCAAGGGATCAATATAAGGTTCTTGCACTAGCCACTGGTTATATTACCTAAACTAATAATCCATTATTTAATACATTTAAAAACCTACATTCGTTTTAGTAATCTACGTACCAAACCTAGATCATGACAGCTCATCTCTGACCTAGAAATTTCGCTTAATCTTCTATTATCAGGAATCAACTCCGAAACACCCCAATTAAGGGATGGTGGCATAGAATTCGGTTTTGGAATGCTCATGTCAGTGTTCAAATTCCACAATTACTACATACTTAAAACCTGAAAGAAGTGCAAGTAAGGGAGATTAGATACCTCTTTGCTAAGCATGAATAATGAAAATTTGGTCCTTGGAGGGAGTAGCATCTCTGCTAATGCTTATATTTTTCCCCCCATGGGGAAACCACACAAGGGGGAGTTAAACTAAAGCGAAACAATAGATGCTGATTCATATGGAACTTTATCTCAATCTATGTCTCACCTCTCTGCCAAACAACCCTTTGAAGTATTCAAGTTTCCGACGTTAAACGAAACACGAAAGAAAATGAAAAGGGAAAAAGCAAAATGCATGGCACGCCTAGGCATCTACGATATTTTTTCTTGTTGCTATATGACAAAAAGAACAGCCCTTTGAAGTGTTTTAAGTTTCTTACAATAAACGAGACAAAGAAAGAACAAGAAAAGGGAAAAAGCGTACGCACGTCATGCCTAGGCTACTTGGGTCTCTTTTCTGTTTTGCTACAAGACAAAAATGGAAAATGCCGAAGCTAATGGGGCCTTGAAAGTTGCTATAATTTAAAGAGCATATTCGTTCATTCTTTTTCTCACAGAAGCATATGAATTCATAAGAAAACACAAAAGACACAGAAGCAACTTTGTCCGCTTATATCTGCATCAGCAGAACATTAGGCAAATTAGTTCGTTCAAAAAATAACCTTGTCCGGACATTTCTCTTCGGTGGAAAGGAGGATACTGGATATCAAGGTCATGTTCACGGGCAAAACCCATTCTCCAAGTTGGAACATTACCCCGTTGATAGAAACCCCTGCCACGTTGAAAATTAGGTCGGTTGAAGGCACGCACATCCTGCCCAAAACCCCTTCCTGTGAACAAAACAAAACACATTATGAGAAAATAATCTCAACAAGAAAATGAAGCATCAGCTGAAACTTGGGTTTATACCAAATTTTGTAGAGCTTCCAGCACCAGCACGGCCAATTCTAAACCCTCCACACATTCCACCCTTGATGGCCTGAGTTTTTGGCAAAGGGTTTGAAAGTCTTGCTTTCACTTTAGTCTTAGCATATCAGGACAAAAGAATTGTGTCAGTACAACATTAAAGCACTCATCAGACCGAGCCTAGTGGCAAAGCAGACCGAGCCTAGTGGCAAAGCCAACAAGATCAAAGGGCAATAGAGCATTCAAAGACGATTAATTAGCAATTTAGCACCAAGCAGTCTAGTCTACAGTCTTCGGTAGACGGAATTCAACCCTTGTTTTGGTCTTTCCAGCAATGTTTTGAAAACCGGACCAGTGAGCGAACCAGGAAAGGGACCGGGTGTATGGGTCACCATTTCAACCGGGGTTGAACTAGAATCGAACGGTGATGTCATAATTCCTATATATAAACATATATCTAGGGAAAAAAACCTTTGAAATGTGATATTTTCCTTATTATGAGAACGGGAACAGGAGGAATTGAAGTTAAATTAAAAGAGATAATCAGTTTGCAGTTGTCCCACATTGGTGGAAAGCTTACTTGAGGCTTCCCTGGTGGCTATAAAGTACATTCAAGCCTATTGCAAGTGCATTCAAAGTCAATCTCTACTTTACTAATGCTGCCCAAGACACTCTCTCACGTGGCAAATAAAGGGGGATCTTCTAAGTTCAAATTTTGAACTAAGCGGTTCAGCTGACCCGTGAACAATTCATCCAGGCTGCCGGTTCAACTGCCAGGTTGAAAAGGTTCTCTAAAAAATGGCCGGTTTTGAAAATATGCCGGTTCTTGGGCTCATCCAAAACAGACCATGATCCGGTTGACCGTTGAACCGGCCGGTCCGGTTTGGTCCAGTTTTTAAAACATTGCTTCACATGTTGCAGCTTTCCAAGTAAAAAATCTTCAATACAATACTCCATGGTTAACAGGCTTAGATAATATTTGCGAGGGGATCAAAACAGTTTTCAAGAACTCAGACGAAAGTTGATTCGGAAATGCTTGCCAAGCAACTCTCCTACCAAAGTGAACTCCAAAAAAAAAAAAAAAAAAAGCAACTCCGACCCATATTCATCCAAAAGTGTCATTATCGGCAGGACTAAAAGAATACCTTCAAGTTTCCATCACCTAAGTATTTGTCATTGATTCCCTCAACACAAGCAACAGCAGCCTCATGTGTCGTAAAATCCACAAATCCATAATCTCTCCTCTTGGCTGTAGACATATTCCGGGCCAACATAATTCGTGCAATCTCCCCATAACCTTTCATTTGCTCCCTAACTCGATTTTCGTCCAAGTTAGGTGGGAGGCCATCAATAAATACAGACTTAACCTGGGCCATCACCTCAGGGTCTGGCTCACGTAAAGGTTCAGCAAAAGCTACTTTTGCTGTTCTCTCAGTATGGCCAAAAATAACATCTGGCTTTTGGAGCCTCTTATATGCAAGCATGGCCTCAGCATGACTAGCGAACTCAATAAATGCAAAACCACGACTCAACCCTTCATGGCGGGCATCTGCGACAAGCGTAATGTTTTGAACACCTTCAACATCGTAGTCCTCCAATTTTTGTTTGATCTGCCAAAATGTAAACCCGCGTTAAATTAGAAAAGCAGGAGATCAGTAAAAAGCAAACAAACTTGCTAAGAATACATTGATGGCAAGTAAAATCTTACAGCTTCTTTTGTCCAAGTGTTGCAAATATTGCCCAGGAACAATGAGTCATTATCCTCACTCGGTCCAGTCCGACATCGCTTCCCACATATCTATGAACAAATAATAGAAGTTAAGCTACACTAGCATTAAAGAGTAAAAATGATAGGGTAAAGAGAATATTCATACAAGAGGGTTCTTCATTTCTGATAAAGCTCGGCTCGCTTGCTCCTTTGTTGCAAACTTCACGAATGCATACCCCTTATTCTTGTCAGTTGAAGTATTTTTATGCAACCTGACATCAACTACATCTCCAATGTTCTCAAAAGCCTTTTTCACATCCTCTTCCACTGCAGCACGATCCAAACCACCAACAAATATCTCCAGCTCCTTCCTCATCTTACGCTCTTTTGCTGCAGCAGTTAATTCCATTTTTTCCACTTCCAATGCCTCTGCTTCTTCGCCCAGCTCTGGTATGTCATCCGACACCAGTTCTTCCCCCCCGAATTCTTCAAGACTTTCTTGGTCCCTGCACTCCTCTATCCTCTCATTACCATGGGACTCATCCTCGCATTGAGTATCTTTTCCTCTCAACTTACGCATATCGTCCTCCATGTTGACAGGCTCACTCGCTGATCCCACGTTATCTTCAACGATTCTCATCTCCTCCCTTATTTCTTCTTTCACCAGTTCCTCCTCCCTTGGCATGCCAGGTTCTTGACTTTTTGACACTTCTGCAACATCTAAAGCCACAGGATCATCCTGCCCTGTTGATTTCCCGACCTTCGTAACCAAACGCCATTCCACGTCAATAACCTCTTCTTTCCCTTGTAGCGGACCATTAAAAATCATGACACTTTGATCCTCCACCTTTTTGGTTTCTTCAACATTTCCAACAGAAGGTACTCCCTCTTTTGCAGGCTCGTCAGCATTTGAAACAGAATATTTTTCTTTCTTAGCAGAATCAACATCCATAGCATCCTCAGCATCTACCTTCTTGGATGATTCTTCAACCTTAAACTTAGCCATTTGCTCCGACTTAGGTGTCATCCTGGGTACATCTTTTGCTGACGTAGGAGTTTTGGTTCTAGCCATTGTTTTCCTTACCACAATCTTTTTTGTTGTTTTAGCTCCTGTACGTTTTGCAGGCAGTGTTACCTCCACAGCATCGACTGATGTGTTTGCTTGTTCAACTAACATCAAAACAGATCAATTACAACCACACTCAGTGATAGAATACATAAAAGCATAACTCATATATAGACACCTATTTTTTGGTGCATGACTATGTACGTATTTATAAGTAGACAACCCAATGCAAAATCAAAACAAGGAACTCGCAAAGAAGATTTTTAAAAGTTGGTCCCGAGAAGGCTTAGACCCTTGATTTGTAAATTTATTTAGTACTGTGGTGAAGAGAAATCCCGTGTCCCCAAAAAAGCATGCACTTAGGCATGAGGTGAAGTGAGGCGACCTTATAGCGTCTAAAAGCTCCCGAGGCAAGGCCAGTAGTTTAAATGCAGATAAGTGGCAAGTGCATTTTTTCTAGGCAGAAGGGGTCATGTGTTCTTTAAAATTCTAGCTCTGCATTGCATAATTTAATAGCAGACAGTAATGATGGAATTAAATAGCAACCAACCACAAGATTTGATTATTGTATCCTTTTGAGTTTTGAACATGTAGCTACATGGGAAAACAACCCACGGTTACACTGATCACCCTTTTTCCGTGACTATTTGATCTCCTTTTCTCCTTCCAGGATTGTGCAATATTAGATATTTGGTTGCTATGAACTTTATGCTTTGAAAATCTGAACCTTAAGGTAAGGTGGATGCTGTAGGATTTTCCAAGTATTAACCCCTTTTCGGACTATTGAATATTATGCTTTATGAATCCTAGAATTCCTAGCTATATTCACTAACGTTGAACATTTCCAAAACGACGACTTGTTTGACACAACTTGCCCAAGAGCTTCGCCTTGCACTTCAGCACTTATCCTTCAGGAGACCATGAGGCCATGATTCACAAAATGGTCATAAAAAAAACAGTGAGAGACCTTCAAGTTTACCAAAGCAGCATCCCCAGATTCACTATATGCTTAACACAAACAACTCGAATGGGAATCAAACAGAATTGCTTACTAGTACAGTTGAGTTACTCATACAGCTAAAAAACTCACATTCAACAAGGAATATCTACACCAGGATATCAGCATAACCAATATCCTATACACAAGAATCCACCAACAGTAAAACAACCAACCAAAAAAAGGCAAACAATGGCAGTAAAAAAAAAAACAAGCAACACCGAGTTACTGGTTCCAATGAAAAACAATATTCTGTATGGATCTATCCAAGTGATGCAAGCATATATGCAAATAAACACAAAACACATTAATCCAAATCTATATAAGGTGACGTAAACATTGTCCCTCGAGTTTTGATGTCAATAAAATCACACCAAGGAGTTGAGTTTTACCAGGTTGTTCGGCCTTCAAATCAACTGTCGAAAGCTTTTCCATGCCAATAATGTCTTCTTTCTCCTGTGGGGTCTCTTCAACCTTCATCACATTTTCATCCTCCACCCTTTTGGCTTCTTCAACATTTTCAACAGATAGTTCTTCCTTATTGACAGACTCTTCAATTATTGAAAGAGAAGATACTTCTTTCTTCCAAGAATCTAAATCCTTAGCATCCCCAACCTCTTCCTTCTCAGAGGATCCACCAATCCTCGCCTTCTCCAATTGCTCCAACTCAGACGTCTTCCAAGGTACAGCTTTAGGTGATGTAGAAGCTTTGGTTCTAGCCGGTGTTTTCCGTACCACAACTTTTTTTGTTGTTTTTGCTCTTGTTCCTACTTTCGTTTCCGGTGTCACCTCCATAGTATCAGCTGATGTCTTCTCTTGTTCAACTAACATAAATAAGACGGATTAAAACAAGACCATTGAGTAATAACAAGCTCCATACTAAAACACGTGCATTTTCTAATGCGTGTGAATATATATTCTTGTGAAAACATCTGAATGAAGAATCAAAATTAGGAAAACAAATGTAATCCGAATGCAGAATCATAACTGAGTAAGTCATACCATTGAAAAACTCAAAACCCATATGGGATTCTCTTCATCAGCATGTTAGCATAGAAAAATACGCATACGCATGCACATAAGGATTGAATCTACCAGCCGATGTAAAATAATTATGGAAATGGTAACTGCAGTGTAAAGTAGATGGGAATGCTTTAGTCGAACTCGTACCATTGAAAGATTTCAAACATGAAAAACTCGAATTCATAAGGAACCACTCCGTGGCCATACTGGAACACACACATACATATGAACATCCACGCATACAATGTATCCATCAGCTTATGTAACACTAGCGTTGTGCCCGTTCAATGCAATGGACCAAAAATTACATTTGTATTTTTTTCGTCCCAGTTTATCGGACGGAATTCTATGTACCGAAAGACTTATGTGTGGTGGAGAATGAATTTCGTCCCGGTGCATAGAATGATTGTTCCTCCATATTCACACCGCCTCTCTCTCTCTCTCTCTCTCTCTCTCTCTCTCTCTCTCTCTCTCTCTCTCTCTCTCTCTAAATATATATATATATATATATATATATAATTAAAAAAACTCAAAATTCCTAGAAAATTAGAATTGGGGGGTTAGATGCTTTTGAAGGCAAAACACATTTGCTTAGTATATTGACTAGCGTTGTGCCCGTTTGATGCACAGAAACAGAAAGAACACATTGTGCGCTAATTTTTTTGTTGTCCGTGCATCAAACGGGCACAACGTTAGGAAAGGAGGAGAGAAAGTGAGGGAGGGTGTGGGAGCGTTACGTGAGTGTAAAGAATTCAATTCAGGTGCTTTTGAATGGGGATCATGGGGGAGGGGTACGTGGGTGTGTGGTTTTTTTTTTGTTTTTAGTGTGGGTGTGTGTACATGGAGTGGAGTGTTTGAAGGGAAATGTGGTTTTTAATAAAAATAATTGGAAACTTGAAAAAGGAAAAAGAAAAAGGGACGTGGATTACTGGAAGTTAGGAGGTGGGGGTGCAAGTTGTATGGGAGGTGGTAGGAAAGGAAATGTTACGCGGGTATTTTGTGGGGATTTGTTGGAAAAAATGATTAGAAATTGTAGAAAATTAGGACTGGGGTTTTGGAGGCTTTTGAGGGCTCAACTACATTGCTATAGGATATTGATAGATAGATAGATAGATAGATACCAAAATGACAATGGCCAGTGAAAATGCGTACTAAATCACCTTATCAACGAAAAACCTAAATTCAATTCAGAATCACTCGGTGGTGGATTAGTTTAGGGATTGGGTAATAGGAATCGAAGTCTCAAATGTGGTTGCTTATATGGCATCGTTCTGTGTCCTGTGTCCTGTGAGTTAACTATGAGTCTATGACACCCCTCAAGTGAAGTAATTATCTAATAGCACGTAGCCACGTATATGGGAACTGCCAGTGAAATGTATGTGGAAATGTGTAAAAGCAAAAATTAAATAAAAATGAATTGCTTACTAGTAAAACTAATTCAATCTATCAACGAAAAAACTACATTCAATTCAGACCACTCAATGGTGGTATTCAATACCAAAGACATAAAAACGGACAAACAACATCGAATCAATCAGATAATATCAAGACTTGCAATGATCGATAAAGCCAAGCCATGTACAACGAGTCGAGTTCTTTTACCAGGTGGTTGGGGATTCAAATCAACGGTAGCTGTTGGCGTGGAGGCGGAGTTGGTGTCGGTAGTTTTAGGCGTAGCGGTTGCTATCCCCGAGTCGTTTGGAGGGGTTTTGGCGGCAGATTTTCTTGCCGGAGGCGTCTTTTTAGCGGGGGCCGGTTTCGGGGTAGTGGAGTTCCGAGTCTTCATGATCGATACGAAGCAAACAAACAACCGCCGAGAAATCAAGAAAACCTGCGATGACGAGGTTGGTGAAATTTCTGAAACCCTATAAACTTGGCCCCCGTCAGGAGCAATCGTGGAAGATAGATAGAACGATAGCTGTTAACAACGTGTGGGGCGGATTATTAAGTTTTATTGGGATCAGGAAATGGGAATACTAGATGCATGTGGTCGTTTGGTGCAGAAAATCTACGGATCACATGCCACTGGCATCCATACAAGTGATCGGAGCCACTTAATTTGTTTAAAATATTTTTTTATGAATTCTTAAAAATAACCAGTTCAATCAGATATCGATAAAGACTCTATTGATTCGTTGAAGTTTCAATTCTTGAATTAAGCAAACCAAAACTTTAACAAACTTACGAAATATTTCCCAATATCTGATTGAGCTAATTTTTTTTTCAAAAATCCTTAAAAAAAATATTTTAAACAAATTGAGCGACTCTGATCATTCGCGTAAAACCTTGAAATAGGTCCCACAATAATGGGTGTGGCTGGTATGTGATCGAGTGGTTGTAGTCTCTCTCACTCTTTAGACACTGTCATATTTTTTCCCGTTGATATTTGACTATTATGCCCGACAATGCCTTTTTTTTTTTTTTTTTTTTTTTGGGGGGGGGGGGGGGCGGGGACATTATGCCCGACAAATGCTGCTATTGGTACCAATGGAGGTGTACCGACCAATCTTGGGGATTCATTTGTGGGTCTCATATGAATGATCCAAACCATTCATTCATCTTAAAATGGTTTTTCGAGAAGCCACATGTGTAATTAGCTCCATCAAATGTGTGTTAGTGGTTGGTCCAAAATCCCTCATTTCTCAACCACTTACGCATGTCCAATGAAACTGATTTCTAGCGGCGCCCTTGGGAAATCATTCTAAGATAAACGAACAGTTCGGATTATTCGTGTGAGAACCACAAGTGACCCTAAGGTCAGACGGTACACCCCATTCGTTCTTCTTGATATCATATTTGCTAGTTTTGTGTCAAACTTTTGTAGATTATTGATTTTTCTGGATGAGAGGAATCGAATAGCTCTGGGTGGTGTAGTGGAAATTGTGGAATGAATGGTGTCATCTACATAGAAAGTAAAAAACTATGTTCCAAACTCAAATTTGCTTGTAAGCCACTTTGACTTATTTTTTTCATTTTTATTTAATTGTTTTAGCATTTGTTAGTTTTGCCTTTTTTTTTTTTTTTTTGGTGTATTATTGGTTCATCTCAAAGACTATGAATCTAAAAAGTTTAAAACCCTGTCTTTTTAAAAAAAAAATTGAGTTTGCATCATAATTTTTTTTTAATTCCTCTCATCAAGACATACAAATAATCTAAAAAACAATATCGAGAAACTAACTGTTGTAACGAACACTATGAATGCGACTAAGTTAGGAGAAAGCAAACAAAATAACAAACAATCACACAAGACAAAAGATATACGTGGTTCCCCAAGATTGAGGTACGTCCACTGGCGAGGAGAGAGAGAGTGCACCATCAATGGTGAAGAAGAGATACAAAGAGCCAGCTATGATCCGTAACTCTAGAGAGGCCACAAATATGAGAGCAATAGCCAAAGGATGCAACCCTAAAAGCCCCCAACACTGCTTTATATAAGAAGCTACAAAAAAAATTAGGTTAAAACCCGTCAAAATGCATCACCCGCATGCATCCGTGTGTAACTCGGATAAAACCACCTAGGCGTGTTTTCTGCCTGGCAAAACCGCCCGGGCGGGATTTCTAGAAAAGTGTCGAGAAACTTCGAAACTGCCAAAATCGCTTGGGCGGCTTTTCCAGAAAACTCCACAAAATCCTGACAACATGTGGAGCATGACGAAATTGTACACCTCTTCCGAAAAAGGCCAAACTTCAAGGCACTCTATCAACACTAACAAACGCAAATAAAAATCAAATAAAGATGAAAAAATAAGTCAGGTGACTTAACAAGCTAATAACTCCTATGAGATTGCGAGTGTAGAACATGAATTGAGAACGTCAGCAAAGAATCTTATTAAAAGATTACGCGACTAAGATGCTGCTACAGTGGGATAATCATTCAATTGCTCCAAAACAAGGCTTGAGTGCTCAGGATGCTCAACAATAAAAAATTTGTTCAGGGTAAAAAATTCATAATTTTGATATGATTGTATGGTTATTAACAACATTTGGGCATCACATTTCTTTTTTTTTCTGGGAACATATTTTACTCAAAGATAAACGAAACACTCTAATGGATCCGGGGGGGGGGGGGTGCTGCGCACCCCATGTTGTGCGCGGTGCTACGCGGGCAAAACTACGTAGTTTTGATAGTATTTTGGCTTAAAACACTTGGGAGGGAAAGGCTGTGTTTGGAACCCCCAAAACCCTTTTTTTTTGCTCCATTACTTACCCAAGCGGCCAAGCCTCTGTTTTGATTGCCATCATCCAAATTTGTTTTGATTGTCATTAATATCTAAATCAGCCATAATGACTTGTATCTCCTGTTTTTTCTATTGCAGGTCGTTAATCCATTTACCAAATATCCTTCAACTAGAATTGACCAGTTTGGATTGAGGAAGTATCTCTGTTCGATTTTGGTTTAAGTTTGTTCTCAACAAGTGACGTTTTGCGCTAATATTATTCCCATGGCTCAGGTGAAAAATTTTGGTTATGAATTGATACTGAATCACTGAGAATGGCCATTTTTTAAGGTGATATAAGCACAACAACAATAGTTCTGGTTCTATCGTTCTCTGTATGAAGCCAAGTCTCCCTAACCACAAATTCATACCTCCCTTCAGCATCGAAAGCTATTTATTTTCTTTGATTTTTTCATCTTCTTTGATTCTTTTCGGGATCTCAATTAATGGAGATCCAATTACTTACCGCTTGGGTAAGTAATGGAGCAGCAAAAAAAATGGGTTTTGGGGGTTCCAAACACAGCCCTTCCCTCCCAAGTGTTTTAGGCCAAAATACTATCAAAACTACGTAGTTTTGCCCGCGCAGCACCGCGCACAACATGGGGTGCGCAGCACCCCCCCGAATCCCACTCTAATATACAATATTAAAATAATTTTAGCTTGCATTTTGACCGTCCGTAACATGTCAAGTACAAATTAAAATAAAATAAAAAGAGATAAAAAATCTAAAACTTAATTGGTAATATCTTACCCAACTTAAACTCGACTCGATACATTCATGCAGTATCAAGAAACAAGTTATTCGAATTTGGTTCATTTTAACTCGTCAATTTGAATTTATTTTCAATACTATCACAAATCGTTTATGTTTCTCTCAAGCTAGACCATCAAAATTTGAACTCGTTAAATTCATACCGGATAGTGGATGCCATTACCATATCATTGTTGAATTGCGTTTTCAAATTTCAATGGTGGTTATTGTGCATAAATTGTTTTGTAGGAGTAACATTTTAAGAAGGGAAGTGTTATTGGGCATTTTTTTTTTTTGGCTATTGGCACTCTTTTTTTGGTTTTATTTGGTAAAATTACACATGCACTTTATATGTAAAGACAAAAAAAAAAAAAAAAGTGTCAATAAAAAAAAGTGTGTAAATATCAATTCCTCGAAAAGATTCCAGGGAATTCAATACAAATGTTGCAAAATGGGAAGTACAGGTGAGCAATGTACCTGTCCAGTCCAATCATCTGTCATCATGCGCTAAACCTCCTTTAAATAGGAAGTAAAGAAAAGACGCGCAATATCCCGAAAAGCCATTTCAGTGAAAGCAAACACTACACACCAAGCGGAGCAATGGAGGCCACTAGGGTTTTCTGAGAGCCAGCGCTAATCTTTAGGTTTCAAAATCGCAATCGGGGAAAAACTTTGTTATCACTGAGAGATTAATATCGTAATTAGTTTTTCAAACTCTCTGAATCGTACGATAAATCGCATTCCCGATACAAAATCTGAAGCAGAAAAGTTTTAGTTAATGTGGTTAATCAAACCATGAAGCAAGTGAAGAATTCGAAAAGGGTTTTGTGGGCTTCGGGTGCTAAGCCTTCTCAGGTAACAACCACATTATGTTTAATCATCAGTTTTCTTGATTATTGAACACAAATCACCTTTGGCCGTGGTTCGTGATTTAATTATTTTTTATTTGTTCAGGGTGAGGTTATTCTGTCTAAACTTGGGGAATGGTTCTGTGATCACTAGTGTTTGCTTTATGGTTAAGATTACATTTTTACATTAATCAGTTATTCATGGACTTGCTCCATGTTTTTTGTTTTGTTTTTTTTTTTTTTTATAACTTAGAGATTTGTTGTTCACACGATCATTCTTAATGACTTCATTTCATGTAACCCTGTTCGGCTATACGAAAAGAAGAAAATGTAAACTGTTCTGCTGCCAAGAAATCAAAGCAAAACAAACCAAGCGTTCTTGTTTCGTCATCTATTTCCAAAAGAAATCCAGTTTTTCCCTCATAACAAAGAATACAGTTGCAAGAGGTTCCTTTTCTTTTGAGATGGTGCACTATGCTCTGTAGATCAAAATTTAGGTTCCTTTTCTGTGGTCTTAATCTTTTCAAACGTGAGAGCCAAGTAAAGATGAGAACAAAAGTTGGTTACGAAATTGAAACTTGGAAATAATCTTGTAATGTTAGCATAAAATGCCCGAATTTTAACAGAGTAGTCTACCCGTTTTCTGCATTGTATCGAGTGAGGTTGTTGATTCGAATTAGTCCAACTCCAACATTAATTGTCAATTATGTCCTCTTAAATTGACCATCCACTAAGTGAACCAAACCATTATATACTGTTAATGTGCACATCTGAAGGTACTGTAAGAAAGTAATGCCCATTGAGAGTTTAATTTAAAAGTCTTCTTAAGATTTCTGTAATAAAGTTCATACGGAGAGGTTTACCATTAAAAATTGGAAAAGGGAATCAATATAAGATACACATAGTAGTATAAAAATAAAGCAACTAATTCAATTTTGAATTACCATAATATCAGATATTTCAAGTACAAGAAGCTTGATTTTGCTTCAGAAGGAGAGGCTTCAAACTTCAAATTGTTGTGCCCGTAAGGAGTGTTGAAAGAATTCGAAAGCTGATCGCTTTGCAGCTTACGAAGCTCACTATCTGAGGGAAACATCTAGGATTGCAAATTTGAAAAGAAAACTAGTCGAACAATTCACGTTAATTTTGCTCATGTATAACAAAACCTTACCTTTTATTAACAAAAATCTTTCTAATGTCAAATATCTATTTAATCCAGCAAGTTTTGTTTATCAGTTCCAGAAGTTGAGGACGTCACTTATAACTTTAAACACCTACAGTCTAAGTACTACAGAGTACAGACCATCTAAGTAGAGGTGTATATTCTTAGTATATTGCCTGCATTTGCATTTGTTGTGGCCCTTGTGGGATTTCCTTGCTGGGCATAAATGTGGCTTGGTTAGTTCTAATGCCTCCAATTGATATTTGAAAGGACAGCTAGTTATAAGGATATGACTCATACCGTTAATTGGATATAAGGATTTATGTTTTTACAAAGTGTTATTTAGTTGAGTTGATGGTGTATTTTTATGGTTTGTGTTGTGTGCATTCAAGAGTCTATGGAATTGATTGGTACGATGGAATAAAACTTGTACTTGTTGAGAATTGGAGAAGAGAAGGGGTAGCTAAGGATCACTCCTTGAGTTCCTTACGCGTTACTACTTAGTACTCATGTATAATTAGCTCACAAAGCATCAAAAAGAGCTTAAAGGCACTGAAGTTATTTCGTAACGAATATAAAGCTATGCTGTGAAACTTCGTGTCTACTTTGACTTGGACTCTTGATTTGGAAATTTACAAATTTAACAAATAAGAACTTGGAGAACTTTATGCATAGAGACGCATTAATATAACTTGAAGGTAGTCTGCAGTCTTAATCACAATTTCTTGGACCTTTTAAAATGCATAACATTGTCAAATCAGCATCAAGTGTACAGAGATATGTATTAAAACAGACTCAAACTGTCAAATGCAAGTCCCCCAGTAGGTGCTGCGGTGAAGTCGATCACATTGACCTCTATATTGAGCTTCTTGCCGGCTACAATTTATAATGTCAAGAATCTCATGGACAAATCTACTTATTCATTTTTTATTTCACTCGGGAATATCTTCAACCATCTAATGGTCTTTTCCATAACAACTAAAAAATATATCCACCATTTGAAGGTTTAAAAGCACAAAGATATTGATAAAGATCTAAAACTATGGACAACTTGGAAGTTCCATGAAGTTCTAGAAGTACTAAATCTGATTATAAGGAACAGTTTAGACTTTAGAGTTCGTACAATCGTAATTGTATGGATATTGAGCATATGATCCAGGAATTGATAGCTAGAAAGCATGTGGTAGAAATATGATAACGTTTTTCAGTCTTTTAAAGGAATGCTTAAGGCACTTGTCGCAGTGATATTTCACTAGTTCCAAACCAAACCAATTGAAGCGTTACCCAATGTGTGGTCGTCTGATGTTAAATTGGTCCCAGGTCAAAAGAAAGATAGGGATAATCACTTATCATCATCATTTCTTTTTTCTCTCTCCTCAATTGTAATAAGAGGTGTGGCTTGATGGGTTACTGATGTGTTATGCAAAATGGAAAGGGTTTTGCGATTTAGAATAGAGATACTTTTGTGTTGCCTTTATTGCGATTTAGAAGAGAGATACTTTTGTATTTGCTCTAATGGCAACTTCCATAAATGTCATTGGATTCACAGGAATGCGTCTATCCATGTGCCAAAATGGTATATTTTTGCTTTAAAAAAAAAGAGTTAATTCTGACATTGCAATTAATTCATGATATATAATGCTTGTTGCTGATCAAACGAAAGGCATCACATACTTTGTTAAACAACTCTGCAATATTACCTATCATACTGAAACTTTGGAAACTACGGAATGAAATATTGAACATGGATATAGTAGTTGATGGTACGCCATAATCCCTATCATACTGAAACTTTGGAAACTATGGAATGAAATAATAATGAACACTGATATAGTAGTTGATGGTACGCCGTAATCCCTATCATACTGAAACTTTGGAAACTATGGAATGAAATAATAATGAACACTGATATAGTAGTTGATGGTACCCTTTAAGTATTGATTCAATATGAAATTTCATTGATAATATTGATAGATATCCTAATGTGGCTGCATACTTCCATGATGTTTGAGACTAGGACTTTATCTCTGGAGTTACTGTTGTGTGATTGTCTAGCTTTACTGGTTTCCATTTTCTGCCATCCATTTAGTTGATGCTGTACTATGGAAAGCTTAACTGTATCTAACCAGATTCAGACTGGCAATTGAAGCAATATATTTATAGCTCTACACCTTGTCTTTGATCAGTTTAAGCCTTAGTTGCAGGAACCTTCTAAAATGGGTGCGCTCCCAAGACGGGAGCTCGAATTGGCACTCTCAAGATGGGAGCTTGACGGGAACTCGCTCCCCTTGAGATGGGAGCTCGCTCCTAACTAGGATGGGAGCTTATCGGGCCATTAAAGCAATTATTCTCATACTTTCAAGGGTGTAAAAATAAGAATATGAAAATCATATGAGTCAAGAAGTTTACAAATTGAAAATATCTAACTTTCAAAAAAATTACCCTTTAAGATAGGGAAAATTCTCAATAAGTATCACTTTTCCTTCAATGGTTAAGTATTTAAAGATATTTTATATACATATTTAAATATGATCGATATACGCTCCTTAAGCGCTGCTAACCTTGGGAACTTCTAGGTGCCTCCGCTCCCCTGCACCAGCACCTGCTCCCGCTCCTGTCCCCGCATCTGCTCCCGCTTCGTGCAACTAAGGTTTAAGCATGTGACCTCTTTTGAGTTTAAGCCTACGACCTCTTGTGATATCTCTGGTTTTGATATCTTTGGTTACTAACTGAAAAAAGTCAAAATAAAGGTTTTCCAATATAATTTTCGTTTTCACTTTTTAGCTGGATGAAATGCAACTCTTCTAAACTTTTTCCGTAGATTATGTATTGTTGGGTTTTTCTTAGAGGGTCTTTTGTCTTGACTGATTTTTAGTTTCCGCTGTATGAAGAGAACTCCCACACTATAGTTACCCTTCTTACTGCATGTTTTTATTATTACTTGGTGTCGTACCCTTATTACTTGGTGCAGGACGGAGCCAGGATTTCACCTCGGGGATGGCACTCAAATCAATATTCTCCCTGTCTTTGTCCCATAAAGATAGTCTATTTTAAAACGACGTGCAATTTTTGGATAAAAATTTCAATTATTTCTTTGATTTTGTGTCAAGAAATGTAAGAAATTATTAGATTTTGTCATGGGCTTTGTTTGTTAAAAAAAATAAAGGCTTACTCCAACTCTCTTACGGTATTTAAATGGAAGACATTAAGATGTGAATTTTTCTGATACGAACCGACCATTATCTAATTTGCAATTTTTACAGTGTTTGTACAAAGTATTATTAGTTTTTGTGCATACCTGTTAACGACTAGTCGAGCCATGTTAGTCTATAGAAAAATTATGTGTTTGGAAGTGCGGGTGACAGTTGTCTCAACCCCTCTATGTGGCTCCACTCGAAATACTAGATGGTAGGCTGTTGAGCTCTTAATCTTCACCATCCATTAAAACAAAAATATAAATAGATAATATTAATTATATTAGCAAAGAAATAATTGAAGGTCTAGGGTCTTTGCAAATGGTATCTAAAGCAAAAATACGTCTAAGTTAGATAACTACTCTCACCATTTAATATTACTCTAGTAAAAACAAGAGAGAAAATTGAAGTTTGGGAAAAAAAATATTAGGGAAAACGATTATTACCTCATAATTTTTAGAATATGGAATAAGTTTACTGATAAGCTTTTCGATTATAGTTCTTGGTCTAGTGGCACATGTTAGTTGTTTTGGATCAAGATGTCTTGAGTTCCAATCCCAATGGCAACATATTACTTAATTGATTGACTTTTGTAAATTTGTGGAAAAAAGAACAGCTTGAGAATTGAACTCAAAACCACCCATGTGGAGTGCAAGCACCTTACCAACTAAGCTACTCATTCATTTTGCAATAGTACAACAGATATAGTATATATACAAAAACACGATCGCAAAATTTTTTTTTAGCACCTTATCCTTGGTCCCTCACTTGGTACCATTATTGAGATGCTCAGGACCATGAATGAAGGAAGCATGGTAATGAGCATAGAAATTGATTTAGGTCTCTAGGTTTGCCCTCCCTGATGCCTTTCAGCTTTGATTTGGGGGCATCGTTCTGCAGCAAAATGTCCCTGTAGCTCCTCGGTTCTTGGAGGTTTACAATAGGGCTGTCAAAAAAAAACCCGCGAACCGCGAATCCGAACCGGACCAAACCGAACTGTAGGTTTTGGATTGGGTCCGTGGATTAATGGTCCGGACACGGATTGAAAAATTAGAAAACCGTGCTTCGTTGTTCGGTCCATGGATTTTCATAAAAGAACCGTGGATAAACTGAACCGGACCGTGAGAATTTAATCAATAAATAAAATAAATATATTATATATATATAATATTGGGATAAGAATTATAATTAAACATATTATTATTAATTTTATACCTTAAATAGGTAGATGTGCTATAACTGAAAAGTAAAGGTGCAAACTTTAATTAACAATTGTAATTTTATTTTTGCTTGCACGTATATTAGCTACTTATTGTATCGGGACTGGACTGGTTGTTGTGAAGACTTTTGTTTACTCGCTTTATATTATGCTATTTTTGCATCTTTTTGCTACTACTAGTGGTACTCTCTTGAATGTGAATCTCTTTGAATCATTTTGAAGCACTGTTGTTTGGTGACTTGGTGTTGTTTATTAAAACATAAAAGCTATTGATGATGAATGGCTTCCAAAAGTTACAATGAGAATGTGAACGTGAACGTGGAATAATGTAATAATCCGTGGATAAACCGTGAACCGAACCGTGATTTTTTTGATTGATTCGAAACCGGACCATAAACTTTTGGTTTGGACACGGATTGCCTTACATTGGACCGTAGACTTTTGGTTCGGTCCTCGGATTCATACCAATCTGCACCAAACCAGACCGTTGACACCCCTAGTTTACAAGGGCCACTTTTTTAGTGGTATTTTGAGAGCAACTACTTTTTGCATATTGCCAAAGGTTAAGCCTGTTTCCAATCGTCCCCTGCCCATACCCCCAATGATTGGGGACTAGATGGGTTCTGTTATTGTTGTTGTTGTCGTCGTTGTCGTAGCCTCGTAGGGCTTGGAATTTCTGTTTTTGGAAGATCTGTTGACTACTATGATACTGTAATTGATGGTTGGCTTGAATGTTTCAAGTTCTATGCAGATGTGTTCTAATCTTCATAATGTTTACTTTTGGAAAAATTTTAGTTGTAATAGAGGTTATAGCGGAAATTGCCTTAACTTGCAGGAGAAACTTCCTACTATGGTTATTACTTAGACTATAGACCGATTTGGATATATGCTCACCATAAGTTTGTGTATTCTCTCTGAAGCAAACCTTTAGTTGTAGCATATTAGCTTTATCTAAGAACTGCTACAATGCTTTTTCTTTTGTAGTGAACAGTCGACAGGTTTCGCAAAGATGGGCCATTCCCTTGAAAGGATAAAGTCCCATGAGTCTTATTTTCATAAGCCTAAGAGTCTTGCATATCATTGTACCCAAAAGGTGTTGCCAATCTATTGGCAGGGAGAGCATGTTCTTGTAACTGACAGTAAAAGTAATCTTTAGTTTCTGGAATTCTAGTTTTGTTTTTCTTTAGTTTTTTGTAAATCAAGATATCATAACATTTACTAATTTGTGGCTAGCTATGGCCTTGTTTGGTAACACTTTTGTTTTCAATTTTCTGTTTTTATTTTCAAAATTTTCATAATTTAAGGAAGAATGTTTGGTTCACTACTTTTACTTTCAAATTGCACTTTCTACTTTCACTATTTCTAAAATTAGAGGAAGTAGGAATTCCTCACTTTAACTTCTTGATTTTTTCCCAAAACCGGCTGCCAAAAAAGCACTGTAGCGCGCGCTACAGTGCATAGCCCCTTACACAGCTTCCGCCTGCAATCGAAACTTGGTGAGAGTGTTTTTGAAAGCTTCCGCCTTACACAGCAATGTCTTTGCATCGTTCGATCAGCTTTAATTTTGTTTTTTTTAATTATCCTCTTGCTTCGTAGGCTCATAATTTGAGGTCTCAATACCATTTACTAGTTTGGGAGGTTTTCTTTTCCTCCTCCAGATGTGGCTTAGAAAATTTGTTTTGTCTGCCATATGTGAATGCTTAATCCCTTGTAGTTGAAGATGAATTCCGGTGTTTAAACAGGTAAACTTGTTTCTATCTGAGGGTTGTCCCTCAAAAGTTGGTCTGGAAGCTCAAGATCGTCCACAAGCAAGGACGTCGGTGTCGTGTTTAGAAAAGGTTTACTCTCTCAACCGTTACTCCAGGTTTGAAGGGGGATGTTCTATGGATCCACTGAAGGAAAAACCATCTAACGTTGCTCAGATTAAATGGAAATGCCCCCCTAAAGTAAGTAATCATCAAGAAATTTCGGACTGCCTTTATTAGAACTCACTGGACATGCTGCTAAAGATACTACTCCCTCTGTCCCATAATGCTGGTCCATCTTCATTGCAGGATGTCCCAAATTGTTTAAGATTTTGACTTCTTCTTTTTTTCCTTTTGGAAAGTCGGTATGAGATGTTGAGTTTTCCAAAACTATCCCTACAGATGTTTGTAAAATATTCAAAGTGAAATATAAGGGGTAATGTTGGAACTAATGTCTTACAAATTGAATATGAATGCATTATTACATGCCTCCTTGAAAAGTTGGAATTCCCCAATGGACTAAGAAGAACATGGGACAGGGGTAGTATGACTTCTGCAATGTTCCATTTTGTTTCTGCTCGCATGTCTTGTCCTAAATGGTTTTCTGCTCCTTCTATTGAACAGTTCGTATTGAGTTATAATTGGCATGTGCATGCTGGTGAAGAGAGCAACGAGGCAGAAACTGAAAAGCAGAGGGAAATGAGAGTGCTTGAAGTAGTTTATCTTCGTGTTTCCGACATTCCTCACAAGTAAATTTCTTTCTGAAGTCTATGTATGTTAGGTGCCTTGTCTTGCTGTATACTTAGCTATATATTTTTTCCCATCTTAAATTAGCCCATCCTTTCCAATGGACTCGGAAGAATACCACCTTGACGATAGCTACATCCCTCTCATCCCCATCACTCCTATCGAAGAAGAACAGGCAGTAGATTTGCCCTCTGACGTTGCACCACAACAAAATGCTTCCTTTGAAGCACAGACCCAAGCCCTTCCTCAAGATTTGCTATCAACAAATGCTGATGCAACACAATGTGATCCTCAACCTTGCGTAAATTTATCAGCCAATGAAAAACCTGCACCTGGGCTGCTACCAGGTTTTCAAGTGGATGTTGGTGTTGCTATTGTTGCTGCAATTACTGCAATTATGAAGAGCGCAGAACAGGGAAGCTTGATTGACACCGACCTGCTTGTAAAATTTCTCAGCGACCAAAAAATGATTGAGAAACTGATTAGTGAGCAAGCCACTCCTGACAATGCCAAATCTGAACCTGGCTATGGCTCAGTACCAAGTCTGGTTGCTGAATTGATTAGGAAAGATGGGATACTTACAGATACAGGAAGTACGTCCATTTCTGGATCAAATTTAATTACGCCCTCAGTTGCCGTATCTCCCCTAAGGCCCGATCCAGTAATTAAAAAGTTGGCTAATGAACTGGGAGCAGCTACCAATATAGGAGTTCCACCCTTGACTCCATCAATGGCATTACCCCGGGCAAATACTGATCCAGTGATTGAAAAACTCGTTCAGAAGTACAGAGAACCCATTGATAAAGGAGTTGCAACTCCTTCTGGGTCATATCCATTATCCAGTCCAAAACCTGGTCCATTTATTGATAAATTGATTCAGAAACACACAGCACCAGCTGATACAGCAGTTGCTGCCCCTGTTTCTGGATCACACCCAATGACATCCAGGGTTGCCTTTCCCAACCCAAGATCCGTTCCCGTGGTTAAGAAATTGATTCATGAGCGCGGATTTCCCAATGATGCAGGAAGTGCACCATTTTATGCGGGGAAGCTACCGGCACCACCAGCTTTTTTTCTGCCCAGCTTAAAACAAGAGGAGATAAATATTAAGAGGACGATTGATGTATATGGAAATCTTGAGCACAAGGGAAATGATCCCATTTCTAGGTCAATGCCATTGTCGAACATGGATGTGATTTTGGGTGCAAGTATGAACTCGCATCAGTTATCAAACATGGGGGATGCTGGATTACGGTTCCAGGGACCCTCACCTGATCATGAAAGGCCATACTTGAGTACATTGCCATATTTGGTGAACCCCAGTTCCCAGGCAAATGCATTCTTACCGGGAACTGCTCCGGTATCCTCATTCTCAGCCATTTCTGCTGCCCCTCCAGTAAAGGACACCAATTACATTAGGAGCCTTATCAGACAACATGGAGATATGCATGAAACTAAGGATTCTTGTCTCTCACAATCTGGAAAATCCAATGTCCACTTACATGACCCGAAACTGGTACCAAATCTTATAGCAAATGAATTGACACCAAGGGTTCGGATTCTTCCAAAATCTTGCATCTATTTTAATAGCCCCAAGGGATGCCGCAATGGCTCTAATTGCCTTTACCGGCACGATGTGCCTAGAAGTTTGCAGCATGGCAGTGTGATGGAGGGACCAGGTGCAAAGAGGATGAAAATTGGTGGGGTAATCATTGGAAGGACATAATTTTGAGGCGGGTAGGGGTTCTTCAAGGAGTGACTTTCCCTGACAGAGCTTTGAGACATCTTTTTTCACTTTTGCCATAGTTTTAAACACAGCTTTTTTCACTTCCATAGAGCATGAAGAAATTTTCTTGGATCAAACAGGGTTGTTTCTTGATACATAAAATTGACTCAAGAATTTAGAAAATTTTCAATTGATCTTAGCAATGACATTTCTGTTTTTTTTTTGTTTTTGTTTTTTTGAACAAATGACATTTCTGTTCGAAAGGGGAAAAGGTTAAAACTGGACCCGTTGTCTTCTCTTTTCCTCCACCAAATCTTTGATCCAAACACAGCCCTAAGAAAAGCCAAGGAAATAAAAGAATCGTGCTTTCTTTATTAGTATGATCTGAGAAAGTGAGAGAAATTAGACAGCCACGTGTTTTCTTCATATGTTGATTTCCCAATGTGAGGCATGGGACAGCTTCATATCCACATTTTTATGCATCGGCTAAGATGGTTACTAAATATAGGACACAAATACAACAAGACGACAGTAATCCCGTAACGATTTTCAGTTGAAGAGGCATCACAGTCATGTGATGTGGCTTCAAATGGATGATTAGTGCTTCAAGCATGCATGAGAAAAATTGCAAGTTGTAAAGGTCTGGCTTTACATATATGCAAGTCCTAACTACAAATAAGTAGATTAATGCCTTTAAATATGCTAACTCTCCCTTCTCAACCCGTATCATGTTTGTTCTAAAAAAGCGTCTTTTTGTGAGATGAAATTAAAAAGCTTAAAGAAGAATAATAATATGTTTGAAAGGGTCTTTTGATTTGGGAATTGACCTGGAGCACATGTCAAATTTGAATTCTTAAACGCAAAAAGAGTCGCAATTCCCCCTAACTAGTGAGTGAATAAATTGAACATCAGTCGCAAAAGAAGTCATATCAATCTATCTTGGTTCCCCTAACAAATAGTAATTGAACGAATTGGACTCCAAGAGGAGCTAGCTAGATTTTGAAATTTTCATTTTACGGGAGAATGTGGATTAGAAGAAAATCCAATGAGCAAAATCGGCAATATCGCATGCCAAACAAGGAAGCAAGAGCTTGGCAAACTTAAAATCGTAGTTCAAGGTTGGGAAACATCTTTGATATTTCTTTGCCAGTTCGATTTTCCAACGTAACTTGCAAAGATATTTTAGCTTTGTCTGTTTGGTAATTTGATTTTGTTGATTCTTGGACATCCCCGACTGGATAATTAGCCAAACGAGGCATTCATAGAGTTCTCAATCTGAATTACTAATAAAGGAGAATTTTTACTTACACCCATCGCACGTTCATCGTTGCACCCCCGCTACTTCATTACTAGATATGGAATCGGAGGCCTTGTAGTGAGGGGACTCGCTATAGGGTGTAGTAAGCATCCGAACCGTCCATTGCGACAACCAATGGTTCAGATATGTTTTTATATTTTAACCGGAAAGAATATATTTTGACCGGTAAGAATTCTTAGCGAATCTGAACCATCAATTGAGAAAATCAACGGTCTCTACTACTCACTATACACCTGTAGGGAGAAATGCTCCCTACAGGCCCCCCATTCCGATAGATACACACTTGACACTACGTACGCACAGTTGACGGAACAATGAAAATGTCTAAGATCCTCTTTGTTTCCTCCACATGAATCTCTCAGTTTACTTTTAAGCAGTTTTTTCGAACTTGCATGGCCTTTTTGTCCTTAGAACCATCAATGTCAGTAACAATGAAACCGGGTGAGCTCGTTCACGCATAATGTTTTTTCATTTTTTATTTTTTTTGTTTTTGTTCCAGCAATTAGGATGTCTGAGCCAGTTTACTTGCACTTTGACTAATCTCTTTCCCGATCCAGTCAATGGCAGGATAGTCAAGCCGGAGCGAGAAGATTCACAATAAATTACTTTCTTGCAACTTGACCCAAGAATTAAACCATGGTCAACTATGGAGTGGAGCAAACTCACCAACCAACCAAACTAATCCCCGGAGTAGTTAATGCAAAATTTTGGCGTCCTTGGTTGTTAATCACAAGATTATTCACGTGAAACTACATATATACCATTAAATTAAATCCATTCATGAACCATTTAAACAACCAAAGTATAACTTGGCAGAACTTTTGTAAAATCTACCTAATTAGTCCGTCTGTAAATATCTCTCTCTCTCTCTCTCTCTCTCTCTCTCTCTCTCTCTCTCTCTCAATAGATTACCAACTCGTCCGTTGGATTGTTTTAGAACTTGCTGTCATTGAAGAATAATTAGTTAAGCAAGTCCAATTTAATTGTCTCTAATATATATATATATTATGTGAGTTAACGATCGATTTCCACGTATAATCAATGAAAGAAATATATATATTCCTTCTTATCGCCATACACAAATCATTTCTTCAAATCTTGTAACACGCTCAATAATTAAGGCAAAAAATGAAAACATCAAAACCTAACCCTACACAAACTTAATCCACATCTACAAAGCCATAAATCGTTTTATTTTATTTTTTCGTTATTGTTACAAACTTAATCCATCTACGAAGCCATATAGAGTATATAGGAAGGACCTTATGATCATCACTTCACATCACATTTATATATATATAGATCAATTAATTAATTACAATAGAAAGAAAAAAAAAAAAGACCATTGCATCGAATTATCCCTCCAATTCGATCGATCGGATGAAGGATATTAGAGAGAGAAAAAATACTTCTTCACAAGGAATAGTAAGACCCATATCATGACTGAACCCAAACTCCTCCTCCGCACTTTGTAATAGAGTTTGAAACTGAGGATGAACCAGCCACGAAATCGGAACAATATACCTGCTTCTGATCTTTTCTCCCACGTATACCGCGAAATGACCTTTAGGTACATCCGCTGGAAGTTCTTCATGATTCTTCTTCCCAATGCTTGACCATCTTTTGATGATTTGTTTTAGGGATGTTGATGGAGGAGTTTTGTTGAGTTTCTTAAGAGCCATGTTGGAGACTTGGTCTGCAGGGGGTGGGGGAGGATTGAAGGGTGAGAGGTACACGTATTTATGGGAGAAAAAAATTAACCAATATACATGTTTCAAAATATATATATATATATATATATATATATATATATATACATGTACGTACCTTTGTTTCTGTGTAATTTCATAACCAAATGATCTGAAATAGATTACGTGCTTTTGTGGGGGAAATAGATATTCATTTCCAATAGAGGTGAGTTGGTGGTGAGAGAAGGAGAGTGAGAAAAAAAACCATGTGAAGTGTGGTGCCAATTAAGGAAGGAAATATGGTATGGTTTTAGGTCATCTATATGCGTATACGAGGGGGAACTCATTGGCCAAATCTTAAGTAACTTCTTGTTTGTCTGCTAGACATTACGGTCCAACACATTCTCTCTCCATAAAAAAATTGAATGCTAACACTTAAATCACATCATCCTTAATTAATTACCATGGTGAGATGATATAACATTAATCGCATTACCCCCCAAAAAATAATAATAATAATCCTCTCTCTAAATTTTGTAGCTTCTTTTAATTTTCTTTCTCTATCCAAATTTGAGCATGCTCAAGTGATTAATGTCTCTCTTGATTTGGATTCAAACTTTTTTTTTTTTTGCTGATAAAAAAACAAGATTTGGATATAAACTTGTGGAGAAACGTCAAATTGAATGTACGACCATAGATAATTTTTTCTTGTTCGAGCCCGAGTCAATAAGGAGGGAAAATTAGTGGAGTCCTTAACTATTTGTAGTGGTGCAAACGATCAAGATTGGTTTGGTTCTGCAAAAATTCAGTAACAAAATCATCTTGAACGGCTCGTAAGGGTTTACAATCTAAACCTTACAATTATGTAGATGTAGAAATATTTGACCAGAATCCTGATATCCAAACACTTTACGGAAATACGGAATCGCAAATTTATGTTGTTCTATATTAGCCTACTTTCATCCCGGAATTAGAAACCCTGTAGTGCAGGAGTGCATGTAGTGCAGGAGTGCACTATAGGGTTGTGTAATATGAGTCATCCAAAGTGTTCTTAATGATTCAGATTTCAAATATTATCTTACATGTAAAAAAGTACTAATTATCTAATACTAGTATATATAAAATAATCCAAACTATTGATTGTACGAGGAACGGTTCATGTTGTGCAACTACAAAATCTCTTCATATTCTCCTCTTACAAAATCCCTTAGCCGACCAAACTGAAGCTAAGAATTCCGAAGTCTGTTCCAGTAAAAGTTGGGAAAAGAAAAGACGAACTGTAGTTAATTTTCTCGCAATTCGTTTGGACTCGTTGGTTTTCCCGGTGATAAACGAATCCCAAACCAAAAATCAGGTGTTTGTTTTGGAATACAGGACAGGGGTGAGTTATGGCATGCATTTTTTTATTTTGTCCTCGCACGAGCATGGACCAAAAGACGAAACAATTAGTACTTCACCTATCTTAATATTGACGAGATTATGAAATCTCACGTGGATGCACGGGATAGAAAATAGAATGTACGATGTAATCTCCTCTCCTCTCAATTCACGGCACCAAACATCGGATTCATAGACCTCGCGACGTACTCTATTCTCCAAACCAATGAGCCAGCTTGACAGAAATCCCGTCTCCTTATCCAAAAAACCCTCAATAGTAAATGCACTAACGAATAAATGCACTAACGAAAAAAATCCTTCCCTACGGACCTATCAGAAAACCAAAATTTCCCTTTCCCCAATAAAAAAAGTATACAACTAGCTAAGGCAAAGAAGTTAAAAAGAGCAGAAAATTAACCCAGAATATTGGTAGGCTTACATCACCAAATTTTCCCCTGAATTTGCTTCAAAAAACTCAAGGCTAAGCAGACAAACACATTGATTTGAGAGGTAGGATAAGGATTCAAACCTCAACTGAAAAGGGACCCCAAAAAATGAGAGATGATATGACAAGAGACCGGCGAGAATGTCACGCCGAAGACCTGCATGAACCGAAGTGATGTTTGAATACAGGCATCATCCAAAGAACGAAAAGGACTTCTGAAGGTGCCAAAAAGCATCTGTTGCTACGGCTCATGTCCCAAATGCTGCAGTAGATTAGATATTGAACAAATGGAACCAAAAATATATTTTCTTGCAAAGCTAAAGAAATTGAAGACGGAAATAGGAAACATACAAAATAAAACCATGGCATTTCAATGTTATTACAATTGCAATACTATACCTTCAGCAAAAGGTTACATAAATTACTAGGACTTCCTTAATAACATGGTTACACAGATTTTCCAACTCAATGAATACGCTAACTATTGCTAAGTATGACAAAAAGAAATCAGACGACCATTGAGATACTTGACAAGACATTATAACTGGATATGCTGCCATATGTTTTTTCCATGCTAATGCCACCAGTAGCATCGCTATCCTTTCATAATTTCATGTTTTCCAGGCAAACAAATTCAATAGAGCCCAGTTTCACCCCCCAGACTGGGGATACAAATACTAAGCAAGAAATTAGCCACCAAAAAAGCATCATTCAACCCCATTTAAGATTCCCTTATCGAAGGGATACCCACTGCCAGATGAAAAAGTGAACTTGCTGCAAGTGTTCTATTTTTCTTTGCATCAGACAAAGAGAGACCAGATACAGTAACAACACCTTTTGGTCATTTAAATGCCACATAGGTAATCGCAAAAAGATACAAACTTCAGTCATTGGGACATAAATAGAAGAAAGAAACAAAAAACGGTCCCCTGCCATCTGAGAGAGTGAGAAGAGAGATAGAAATTAAGAAAACAAAGTTGAAAAAACAAAGCCATATATAAGAGAATGGAAGCAAGAAGGAAAATAGACCAAGTTTCCTAGATGTCAATAAATCACTATCCCTGTTGTAGTCTTTATATTTCAACAGACGAGGAAACTCCAAAAGAAGTTAGACATAACCATGCACATTCACAAAACACACGCTGGTTCCAGTGGCTGAGGCACCCCTTCAATCACCATTCGTCTTCTCAGCTTAACAATACCAGATTGCACCTACGACATGGCCGTGTTGTCAGAAAACTGTCCCACGTGTTTAAGAAAAATAAAAAAACTGTGTAAATCTCAACTTCACCACAGATTATATAGCACAAAATACATGTACAAAATAAATAAGACAACCAGTGAAGACATTAACACACTGCCTAACCTACATTGCACCACAGAAGAGCAGAGAAAAAGCATAATTGCAACTGCTTCTGGGAATGGAGAATGATTAGCATTTCAAGCATTCGTCCAGCCCATATTTACCACATATTGATAAAACCAAATAAAAAAAGTGAAACCAATGTAGAATGTCCAACAAGTGAATGAAAATTACCAAGGAAAAACAATGAAATAAATAAATAAAGACTGGACTATGTAGCTTCTCCAAAATTTAGTCATGTTTTTCGAGAGAGCACCTGTTTTGGCAAAATATTTTTGTGCAAATAAATTTGTTCATGCAAAATACTGAACAGCTCCAAGGAAGAGGTACCTTTGAAAATAAGCAACAGATACTATACAATTCAAATTAAAAATAGTGTCAAAGCAATGTTCTGTCAGGTCTTACAACTCATACAAGAGTCTGAGACAATTTTCAACAAGTTGCAATGTTCCCATGGACCTCCTCGACCTTCCCTAATTCAACTACAATAGATCTAGCTGACTTTCTCTCTCTTTTTTAAGAGTTCTTTTGCAAACTTTTTCCAAGACAAAAGAAACAAACATTGTCTTGACAAAGTAGAGAGATTGCAGAGTGTTATCCTACACAGGTTGTGTAAGGGAGGCAAATAAGGGGATGTTGTGCACGGTACAGAGAGCAGAGTCCTCCCAAGAGAGCAAAACAATGTTTAATGCAAGTGGCTACCTGTGAAGCGAAATCCCACATTGTCTGATTAATATGAAGTCTATAATGTGAGGGCACCCTCACTTCATGAGCTAGCTTTGGGGGTTGAGTTCTACCCAAGACCGTGTAACATGGTATCAGAGCTGGGTACCAGAGATGGGGAGGGTATGTGTCTCTCGCTTGCGCACGGCAAGGGCTGCAGAGTGAGCACGTTGCGTGTGAGGGAGGGTGTGAAGAGAAATCCCACATCGCCTGCATACCAAAGTAATATGAAGTATATAAGCGTGAGGGCACCCTCACTTCATGAGCTAGCTTTGGGGGATGAGTTCTACCCAAGACCGTGTAACACTACCTTGTCAGGATCCAGAATTTAAGATTTCAAAGACCAATTCAAGCTGTAACATAGGGCTGCAAAGCGGAACATATCCACATTTTCAACTAGAGAAGAAAAGAAAAGGAACAATAGACACCGTTTCTTATTTTAAGTTGCTTTTGAAATGAATAAGGCACTGGACAAAGTCTATGAACAACTTTGACTCGTAAGATGGCAGAACAATAGGTACTAAATAGAAGTAGGTCTAATTGATACATTTGTTTGCAGGGCCATTACTTTGGGGTGGGACTAAGAGTCATATGATGTTTTCCTCCTATATACTTGCTCATCAATGATGCCCATCCCAAATCAGAGGTATAGGGGATTAAAGTATAACCCAAACTCATCTATGTTCCTTTTAACTCGGAGGTCAAATGTGCTAACAGGAGCTGCTCGCAAATAAGTTTGGATAAAATGTACGTTTACCTCCAGATATGAAAGTTATTATCTTTGGATAAAAGGAAACTAGACTATACATGCACAACAATGGCTTTTAGGGGTAATACCAGCAAATTAACGCTTGAGCTAACCTCAATCTGAATAGTTAACCTCCAAAAGAAATAGATAGGAAGAAGAAGAAGAGAAAAGCAACTAAGTGGTTCTAACCTGCTGACGAGCAGCTGCTAGTTTTAATAGTTCATCCGCATCTGAGAAATTTATGAACCACTGACTAAGCAAATGGTCTTTAGTATCGCCACTCATCTCTTCTTTCGCATGCTCGCTTGGTACTGCGAAAGAACCCAGCAGCAAATCTAAGCTCAAAGCCTCAAAGAACTCTAATAAAGACACAGAATATAGCATGACACACCAAGGACTTTTACCAAGGGGCAGGCCAAAAGTAGCAGGAAACCTTGTCACAGTTATAGCTGGATGATTCTGTACATGAGCGAAGAATGCAGGTGAGGGATCAGGAAAAACAATCTCATCATAACATTCCGCAACAACAGGTTTCTTGGTTGACAGAAGACCAAATTCCTCTTCAGCGTACAGCTTCAAATGGTGAAACCTGTAAATAGTTATGACACCATTGGTATAATGCTGCTACCAACAAAAGTAAGACATATGTCGTGTTAAAAAAAAGTTAACTTACAAGGTTAACTGCTGGTCACAAGCATCACTGTGGAAAAAAATGGAGATGGCAATTTCAAATTCACCCCAACCACATTCCGATAACTCAAATGGAGGAGATTCAACCACTCTCCGTGGATTTGTAAAACTTGGGTGCAATTGAAACACAACTCTTTTAATCACGACACCCAGATGCTCGTTCGTCGCCCCACGCACATAGACTGTCCATTTATGTGACTGAAACCTAATTGATTGGAAACCATTTATGGATTTCAACCAAAAGATGCATGACAGATTTATATTTACTGGCAAAATAATCAAAATAAAATCTTACTTACTCGCTGGCCTTTTTACCAAGCCAAAATGCCATTGTTCCGTACACTATTGGAACACTGATTTCAACATCTTTCAGCCTCTTGTTTGAATGCTACGCAAAACCCATAAATTGACCAGTTACATATAGATGATGGTCACCAACTATAATAAGCGCAAGTAGGAGAAAAAAAACTAGGAATATAAGTCTAATATCTACTAATCGCAACACAACACAATAACATCCTCGAGGCACCGGTGAGCTAAGCAGTAGCCCAGGCAGGAAGGTGAAGCGACCCATCAGGTGATATGGTTTCAGGTATGCTATTGACACTCAGATATGGAGTAACATGTTTCATTCGTTGGTTCTATAAAATTCCATAGAACATAAGCCAGAAGAGACAGAATCTTTAAAAGAAGAAACCATAGATAATAAATCCCTGTTTCAGAGGAATTTAGTACAATAATTGTTGATACAACGTCTGCAGAAAAACATACAACGCATACAACTTAAAGCACTCAGAATCTCCAGTGAACTCCAAGAACAACCAGTTAACATAGATTGAGATAAACTGTCAAACTGACATGCCTAATTTGTAGCATAATGGTTTACTATAATTTTACCTAAACAAGCAAACGTGCAAGATAAGAGCAAATACTGGAAATCTTCCAAATCAAATTATCACCCACTTATTTTATTATATTCCAACATAATGGGTTTCAAAGTACCTAAACAAACAAACGTGCATGATATGACCAAACAATGGAATTCTTCCAGACCAATATTTGATCCACTTCGAATATTTTCCTGTATAAATTTCTACTTATGCAGTAACGCAAACCCCACGAAATATAATCCGGAAGTACACAAACCGATAAATTGTGTAAAAATAAAGTCATTCCTAAAACTTTGGGCTTGTGATAACTCCAAGACGCATAATGCTGTACATAATCTTTGAAGGGTTTTTCAGAAGAGTACCTTCTTCTCATTATCTTCGGAAGACTCCTGAATTTCGTCTCGCTTTGGTGTCAGAACAGCCCCACCTCCATCTGCTTCAGCCTCGTTCTCTAGCATTGTTAGTGAAATTAGGGTTTTATGGCTGCAGACTGAAATGCAAAAATGGGGTTTTGGGTCTGTTGGAGGGTTTCTCACAGTTTCGTGAGAAGTTGGCGGGTCTGGGTTTTATACGGCCGGAAAATACACTAGTGCATGATTTTTCGAGCTTTTCATCAAAGTACGTTGTTTTCAAAACAATTCCCTACTTCGATTGTTTTGAAACTACTGTATTTATCTGTCCCATTTTATATTGGTGATATTTTTTATTTATGATATTTATCAAGTTTTTTAATTTTTTTTAAAATCTATAAGAGTTTTAAAAAAGCATACATAATCTTAGGAATCAATTAAAATGAGATGGATAGAGTATAAAATTATCATTGCTCTTTAACTTGAGAAATTATTTGATTTCTCAGTCTCAACTTGAGAAGTCACTTAGAATTTTATCGAACATGTGTCTAAACATACTTTTCATTTTGGACCTGAGAAGTCTTATGTTGCTAAGTTAAGTGAGTTAATACCTACATGTGTATAATTTGTTTTTCCCTTGTGAGAACAGATATTTCAACTGCCTTCCAAGTATTTGATAAAATGTCTTTAATTTAGGGTATGTTTGGTGGTTTTTTATAAATAAGTTTAGTAGAATGTGGGTTGTGCAATTTGTAATTAATGTATAATTAGTTCCTTTTTTATTGTTTTTATTGCTTTATAAGAATATATGTTCAATAGAGTGAGCTTTGTGTAATAGCTAGTAGTTGTTTTTCATCTTTCAGGCAAGATAAAATTAAGTGTGATTTTATCAAATGAGGAGAAAGGTTGATAAAATCTCAGCTTTTTTTAATGATCTTAGCTTTTTTGCATTAAAAAAAAAGCTGAGATTTTATCAACCCTCCTCCTCATTTGATAAAATCAAGGGATGATTTTATCAAATTTTGATAAAATCTTTTAAAAAACTAGGCCTTACTATTGTAACCTTATTATCGAAAAAATTAAGATGACGTGTTTTTTTAACGTGCACTAGTATCTACCAATCATATTTTTAAATCTTATATATTATTGCAACATGACTTTTCATAAAGAAGATCGTGAACGCGTTACGTGACACTTATAAATTTTTTATGTGAAAAGGAAATATTTAAATATTCAAAAGAAAAGGTGAAAAAAACCCCTAAATGGCTAGTGTTTGATTTGGCCCTTTTCCAATAATAATAATAATAAGTAATAATCGTGCATAAATATATAAGCGTGGTGCTAATGCCAAACTCGTTTTTTTTGTGCCAAAATTGTAGTGTTTAAAAACCTTGTACCACGTGCAAGGTCCAAATCATTTATGCACTATAGTTTTGGCACAAATAAAATAATTTTGACATTATCATTTCTCATTTATAAGTATTTCTTTTGAAAATGCGATTTTCAGGCAACCTACGCGACGATGTCGTTTTAAAAAGCGCCGGGTACAGTCTTGCATATTCATCATCATATATAATGAGAATTCAACTGCAGCTCCTGTCTTTCGAAACCCTCACTCTCACATCCTTCCTCCGGTGGATAACTGGAAGGACGAAACCCAAGCAAGGTCTTCCCGAAGCTGTATAGGCAACCCCAGAGGGGGAGAGAGAGATAGAGAGAGAGAGAGGATGGGAGGAGGAGAAGGGAGAGAAGGGGATTGGGAGTGCAGTGGATGCGGGAACAGAAACTACGCATTCAGGACATTCTGCAACCGATGTAAGCAGCCTCGCCTCCTCGTCGACATCAAAACCCCTGCCGATTCCAAATGGCTCCCTCGCATCGGCGACTGGATCTGCACCGGTAAACCCACCCCCACCTCTAGCTTCACTATCAATCTGTCATATCTATCTTAAATTCGTTGTATATACATATATATGTACTTGAGGTGTTTAGAGTTTCTCTTTTTTGAATATCCCCTGGGCTGTGTAGGGGCTGGATTCGTTTTTGTGGGATCGAGTGACCTGGGTGAAAATCTTGAGTCTGTATTGAATATTTAGTCCCTTTGCTTGGCGGCGTCCAATTTATGGATTTAAACCAACTGTGTTTGACTTGTTGAGCACAAATCTGAACAGAAGATTGGGGCTAGTGTTTGTTGTGGTATCCAGTGAACTGGGTTTAAAATCTTGAGTCTCTATTGGCATTTTAGCTATGTAGTCCTTTTTTGAGTGTCCCTTTGTTTCAGGCTTTTAGCTACTTGGGTTTTGGGTTTGAATGTTTGCTTGACTTGATTAAGCTCGAATCTAACCAGAAGTTTGGGGCTAGAGTTTGGTGACTGGATTTCGAATGTAACATTAGCTGTAGCAAACAAAGAACATGCTTTTGGGTTTGTTCAAAGAATTATCCCTTGTGGAAGGGCTGTTGCTGGGGTGATTTTCGTTTTCTTTGAACTTTTTCCTTATTATGGGAAGTTTGGGTTTTAACAATGTTCAATGAGCTAAATGGTTCCCTTCGACCTTTTTTTCTAGATTAGCTGGGCATGATTAGTCATTGTCATAGAGCTGAGTAGTCAATTCTGGTACTCACTTTTTAAATTGTATTGAGTGTAGCCGCAAACCATCAGAAATCGGTGGTGGCACTTGGACACACATAATGCTTCATATATACTGCTATTTGTTGGACAGGGTAGGTTTTGATCTTGTGTATACATGAGCAAATAAAGGTCAAAGTCCGTTGTTCTTTTACCAGTATGAAAGAACAATGAAATGTACTTTACCTTATTGGATGAGCATGCTATATAAAATTCTGTAGACAATGTGTATGGCTGTATGCATGCTGAAAAGTTCTTCCCTTTAAGTGATTTACCACCAGGGGGCCTTCCGGTACATCTTCATGTTCATGGCAGTAGTGTGGAGATGATTCCTCTATGAACTTATATTTGTACTGCCCTCTTCGTGGTGTTCATTAATCAAATTGAGGGAATAAAGCTTCTGTGTTTTTCAATGTTTGGGCACATATTCTCGGCTTATGAATATGATGTCAAATGTTGACTTGCCTAGAACTTTCGTGGTGTTCGTGACTAGTACTTTTGGTACATGCAATTGATATATCCTCATTGTCCTCTTTACGCTATAGGCACTGGAACGATTCTGTATAGAAATGCTCCTACCGAAAAGTACTGGCTCCTAGTTCACATTTCACGATCATAGTGCTGAAGGAGTTTAATACTCTTTGTTATTCTAACTTCTACATATATGACTGCTCATGATGTGCTCCCCCTGCCACCCAATAATTGGAAAATAAACATATGAAAACACAACGGCAAAGAAGAAATGGTTGATTGATTGTGTTTGTACCTTGGCATGCTTAAATCCTTGTTTTTTTTTTTGGCTTCATCACAACATTTTGCACTGAAATTGTGGTTGTCGAACGCTGGTCTGCCAAGTTTTCTCCTAAAGAGGAATTCAATATAGAGCAATTTCTCTTGGCGGCTCAGTGTGAACATATTGGTGCTTTGTCTGAGTGGTGATTCAAGAGTGAGTTTATGGCATCAAAGAAATAAGAGTGAGTTTATGGCACCGCCTCCTTCCCTCCCCCCTGGGCCTCTTCTCTCTTCTCCCTTCCCTTCTCCTCTCCTGTTCGTCCCTTCCCTCTGCTGTCTCTCTCCTTCCTGCATCCTCTCCGGTTCGCCTACTGCCGGTTCTTTCTCTCGATGGAATCGGTTCGGCTTAACAGCGAGGTAGTTTGCATTTCTGGGGTTGGTTTGGTTGTGGGGGCCCGGCTGTGCCATTCCTGGATGGTTCGGTTTCGCCTAACGGCATGTGGTCTCTCGGTGGTGGGTTTGGCGACTTTGTGGCGGCGGATCGTTCTTGTGAGGTGCTTGGGTGGGTTCTCTTTTTGGGCGTATTGCATATCTGGGCGTTCTGGGGCCTTCGGGTTGCTCCATGGCGTGGAGGTTGTTGGACGCCGTGTTGTTGATGCTCTTACTCAGTTGTTGGTGGCCGTTGTGGGTGGGTTGCGGAAATGACTGCGGCGGCGGTGGTTCTCCTTTCGGCCTATGGAGGGTGTTTTTGTTGCGGCTGTTTGGTGCTCCTTCTCGGTCGTTGGTGGTCATTTTGGGTGGGTTGCGGCAGTGGCTACGGCGGCGGTGGTTCTCCATGTGGCGGCTGTGGTAGCGTTGTGCTTTAATTTTTCCTTTTTTGGGCTTTAGGCTTTTGGTTTTGGGCTTTGGCTCTTTAGGTGTGGGTTTTGGGCCTTGGGGTGCTGTGGTTGGCTTCCTGCCAATCGTGGTTTGGGACTTGGATTTGGCACTGTTGTTTTTGCCGTTTCCTTGCCCCTTTTGATCATTGCATTTCCAATGATTAATAAAATTTTTGACTTTCAAAAAAAAAAAAAAAGTGAGTTTATGGCTTTTGTGGTGAAGATATGCATGTTTATCCTCATGTGGTAATCGCCTTCGTTATTGAGGGAAGATGGCAGTCCCTATGGATTAGGAGTGGTTGAAATTGTCCATATCATACTTCTAGCCAGGTGTCGTGCTGAAACATATATGTACGTCTCTCTGTTTGGTCCGCTTTTTTATCCAGATACATATAGCTAGATAGTAGATATAAAGTTTCTAAACTTATATTGTCTCTTGTATGTTGAATAATAAGGCGTCAAATAAAGCTCTAAATCCATTCATCAAGCTTATTAACTAATAATGCAAGAACTTGCTAGGTTTACTTAAGTACTATGTTATTATGAGTTGTGATGGATCTTCATTTTGGTGGTGATTGAAGGCTGACATGTTCCTCATTGATCTAGCTTGTGTATTCATATGTATCTCGTTTTGTCAAGTTTAATATTAAAAACTTGCAATTAAGTAGGTTGAGTGAGTTTGTTATTTTTGTTTGTCTGTCTTGGTCTGGGATGGGCTGGTTGGTGTGCGTTTTATTGGCTTCATTTCCCCCTTCCTGGCTGCATTGTGGGTGGGTGTGTTCGTGTGTATCCAATGGATCAATAGGTTGCACTAACAACAATTATGCGTCAAGAGAAAAGTGCAAAAAGTGCGGGCAACCAAAGGAGGTAGCAGCAATGCCAGCAATTGCAATGCATGGAGCTTCTCTCCACACTCATCCCCATTATTTTGCCAGGGCCCTAGGAGGACCAGAACAAACGATGGATATTGGATTATTGGACACTGGAGCTCTCCAGCAGTCACTCCCTTTGAGCTCCAGTTGGTCACTTGGAGGGGCTGATAACTATGGAATTCAGCAGGCATCTACGTGGCCTTTGGGCGGAAACCACAGTTCTGGGCTTTCTTACACTGGCCAAGCAAATTTGTTGCCGCTGGTTCATAAAGGATGGCGAAATGGTGACTGGATTTGCAATTGTGGCTTCCACAACTATTCTTCTCGTGCAGAGGTATGAGTATGTAATAAGAACATTCACTAGTTGTACATTTTTCTCCAGCTGGCTGCTAATGGCTTTCAATTTTGAAGAAATCTGTTCCTTTGCAATGCGTGTCTTGATCTTGCTTTTGTTTTCATTGGCAGTGCAAAAAGTGTAATGCTCCTATGCCACAAGGTAAATCCTTCTTTCTCACTCAGCATAGAAATTTGGAATCTGTGTGTGATGCTTTTCATTTGTGTGTTGAGTATGAATTTCGATTAGGCTCTTAAATCTTTCTGCAGAGCACAGTTTTACATAACTTTGCTCTCTCTACTGTCACAGTGTTGCCCCTTTCTGGGATGTTACTGTGTTTGTTGTTATATGCCATATGAACGTTTTTTTAGAAAATCTTGACTTTTTGCTTTACAAAATCCTCCTAATTCACCTTAAAAGATGGATTCAACCCGTCATAACCACCACTTTTTGGCAGTGGACTGTCAGGATTAGTCACCAAAGACTTGAATACTTTTGCTCTAGGACAAGCAAACCACAATAAGTAATGTGTTCCGTTATGCGAAAAGTAACACCACGAGAATGATCTAGATTGGGTACATCAGGGAGATGAAAGAATTATTTGTGGATAAGTTATCCTCCCCAATAATAGTTGCCTCACATAGTAGTAGTGTAGTACCATATGTTATATCGAGTGGGAGGAGAGCAGGAGCAAGACTCGGCACATAGTCTATCTAACAACTCAGGTGGGTGTCCAAGCATGTCACACCATACTAAACCTAAATCTTAGATACTGAGGTACATATATCTAAAGCTAGGTAGTGGTACAGATAGGCCTTCTTTTTCTTTTTAATCTGGAGCAAGGCCTCGTGTTTTTCGACCAAAGTATTGTCATATTTGATCACACAATATATATAAGCTAATTGAACTAATGGTGAATGGTTACCACTTACCAGCATCGCATGCTAGTATTATTTTGTGTTATTGGTTATGAAATTAATGAATGTGTATGGATTTATGTAACAAATGCCTTTAATCATTTTGTTTGTCCAGTGTTTTCATGGTTCCTCAACCTTGAGAAAGAGGGTTGTTTGCACTACTTTGTTGGTGCTTGACAAAACTTTTCTTCTCTTTCATATCTGTAATTCCTCAAGTCCACCCATTGCAATTTAGGGTGCTCAAGTCATAACTTCGCAAACTTTATGGCAAAACTTTTCTTGGGCTTTTCTGTTGCTAGCTTTTTCATTTCTCTATTTTTTTGGCTGTGAAGCACTTGGAACAAAGCGATTGGCATCTGAAGAATTGGTCCATAACTGGGATAACAAGAGACTGAATGCAGGACAGGTCAGCGTATGTTCCAGATCGATTACATTGCCCCTGTAATCCCGGATGTCAGATTTCTTTCTGTTACATGCTCACCTGTTTTCTTGAAATCACAGGCACTTGGGCTTCAACATGCATACCCTGCATTTGATCAAGTAGTTGTTTCTGGTGGCAACCAAACGACTGGGGTATATACCCCTTCCTCTTATCCCAGTGGAAGCTCTGCAACAACTCCAAATTTATCAGTAAACATGCAGTTTCCTTATGTTGCAGCTACACCTACTCTCCTTGGCAAAGGGTAAAATTGGTCTATGCACTCACATGTGAACTCCCTTAAAACACAACTAATTGGGCAGGTTTTCTGTGAATAATATATATACAGACACGTCCTTATAAGTTTCAGATATAATAGTTCCAACTGGGACGTATGCGGTTGGTTTTATTTTCTTCTTGTGTAATCTTAATCTTCTGTTTGTTTTAACTGTTTGTCCATTTCCTGGCATCCTCTTGGTTGGTTTAGATTGTGGACCAACAGTGGTACAAAAGCACCCACTAACCTCCCATTTGTCTCTTTGGGTAGCAGACAGATTTCTCCCCAGTTTCAGTCCCATACATACATGCTTAGTAATGAGTGCATATATCAAGCATCCACCTTTTCTTGTTCTAACCAGCACTTCTTGATCAAGATCCATAATACTCCTGCTCGTATGACTTGGCAGAGCGAAACAATGGCGTGATGGGGATTGGATGTGTACGAATTGCAACAATCACAATTATGCATCTCGATCCAATTGTAATAGGTTAGTAAATTTTACACCTTCTTACTTGTATTTTCATGTTACGTCCTACATTCGTTTAAGAATTAGCAGAGGCCTGATTTGGGCAGTTACTGTTGTTAACATAACTAACTAGAGAAATTTGTAAAGATGGTGATAACTTTGTGGTTCAACTTGTTTCCTTGACTGCTTGGAACTATTTTTGGGTGACTTCACCATATTGCATGCAAAGTGCATCAAAAAGTAAATCCCTTCCCCATTGGTCATGCTTTATGTCAGCCTTGGCGATTTCTTGTCGAACGTTCTTCTAATTTTTAGACAAAGTGTAGTGTTTAGGATTGTGTATTGGGAAGGTATGCCTTTCTTGTATTGTTGCTCTTTCAATGCAATTCTCAGTTACCAGCAAAGAAGTTATCAAAATACAATCCAAATACCCTCCGAATACACAATCCTAACCACTACATCTGTTTGCTCTTTCAATAGATTTCTCAGTTACCAAGAAAAGGCTATGAAAATTTCTTAATAGTATTTGTCTCTCTTACAGGTGCCAGACTCAGAAGGATGCGCCTGCCCAGTCGGTGAGTGTTGCATAGCAACTTAGCATACAATCATGAAGGGGTTTGCATTGTTGTAGCATGTTGGTTTTTCTTATTCAGTTGCAGACATTATACAACCCTCAATCCGAATTTGATGTTCTTAAAGGCTTGTTGGTTTTGTTTGTTAGAAAAAGTGATGTGGGTTTGTTTTATTGAAACAAGGTGCCTTGGCACCACTGGTTGGTTGTAATTGTGCACCTGCACCGGTGTATGTTATGAGTTCAATCTTGTAGCATCTCTTGATTAAGGTTCAATCACTTGAAATCGAGAGGTCAGGTTATTTGTCTCTCTCTCTTGATTGTGCACCTCTCGCTTGACAGCTTGTGTTTTAGTTTCGTTCATTATGAAAGTCCAAATGGCTGTTAGCTTTCTCAATTGCATTTATGTACGTTAGGATGTCCCAATTCTGTTTTTCCTTCTTTTAGTTATGCCATTTCAAAGAGTTGACCGTCACTTTTATGAATTTCAATTCTTTGTATAAAAGGTTATCCAATTTTTGGTTCCCAATCTTGGATTTGAAATTTTAAGAATATTCTGTTATTGTGGACCCTTTTAAATGACCAGATTGGCATCCCTTTGCAGTGTTGGATCAACAAGAACAGCGGAAACACTCTATAATATGTGATTGATCTTTTTCAAAGAGATTAATTTGTTTTTAGGAATGTTGGATTTACTTTCTAAATGTTTGTGATACACGATTACCACAAAAAAATTATAAATATTCTCAAATTGCATGGTCTTGCTCCGTTTCTTGAAAGATTTGCTATAACCGGTCTTTTGTAAACTTGAAAGGGTTGTGTATCCATTAGGACATTCGTATGTAGTATGTATCATGTATGGAACGCTTTGCAAATCACTCCAAAATCATCCATGTCAAAACAAAGGACTCGGGGTGGGTGCTGTCCCTTCGTGGGTGTTGGCCGAGCACGACTGTCCGTGGTCAGCTATGGACGACTCAGAGCCTAGCTAGCTAGAGGTTCTATTGTGATTGCAGATGGCCTACTTAACAATAAAAGCATGAGATCAGTTCAATTTGTGGAGATATTACCACACAGTTAATAAGGTGAATCCTAAAGCCATTAATACTTTCCAGAGTAAAAAAAAATACGGGGGTATTCATTCTTGTGAGTGTGGTCCTTTGTGAGATTCAGTCAACAAGGTCTATTATGACTCTAATTATGACTCTATCAGCATTTAACAACACACAAGAAATTAAAGAGGGATCAAATTGAATTCTACAGTAGCTTTTGCTGGTGCATGTGGTCCAACTCGCCTCTCTCTCTCTCTCTCTCTCTCTCTCTCAGAGATTCGGATTTATTAAGAGTGATACATGGGAGTATATGAAACCCTAAAAGTGCAATGATTTGGGGGTCCATATTAAAACCCTACAACTAATGCCCAGTTTTCCAAAAGATTTTAGCACTCAGGTGCTAAAATCAGGATTTTTCAAATCAAAAAATGAAGTGGTTCTGTATATCGTTTTTCGATTTTTTTTGCACCAAACTAAAATACACGAGGAGTACTTTAATTTGGTGCGAAAAAAATTGAAAAAAGATACACAGAACCACTTTAATTTTTTATTTGAAATATCACGATTTTAGGACATGGGTGCTAAAATCTTTTGAAAAACTAGGCCTAAGAAACCCAACGTATAAAGAAGATGAAAGCAACCATCAAAGCTTTTCCCAAGAGTCTCTAGTATATGCATATATACTATTTATTACTTTGGGAGTATCTGTTTTGGGAAAGTTCAGTTTACAATGCAAAGGGTGTTGTTTTTTTCAAACACAAAAAACAAAAAACAAAAAATCACAAAAAAAAAAACAAAAAAAGTAGTAGCAGTAGTAGTTAGGGTTTTGCTGAAAATGGGCTGGTAGTCTTTTTCTGGGAAGTTAATGACAAGGAAAGCAAAAAAGAAATAAGACTAGTAGCATGCTTTTAGTAGGAGATGAGAGAGAGAGAAGAGGAAGAAATCGTGGTGATGTTATCTTTGGAGATATGGGAAGAGAGAGAGAGAGAAACAGAAAATAAAGAATCAAAGAAGATGATTACCCGAAAGAAAAGGGGAATAGTAGTAGAGTACTGATCTCTCTAGCTAGCTACATAGGGCTCTCCCTGGCCTCCCTCATGAATGAGGTAAGCACCAGTGTGTGTGTGTGTGTGAGAGAGAGAGAGAGAGAGAGAGAGATGATCAGTGTATGTAATCTTAATGCATGATAAGGAGAGGAAAATCTGATGATGTAGTGTCAAAATCAAACAAATTACACAATCCTGAAAAGTTGATCAACCGGAGACAGAGAGTGCAACAGTAGTCAGGGGTGGTAATATACAAAAGGGGAGTGAGACTGTTACAGGTTGAATTCAAGGAGGAATTGAATATTTTCTACTACTTCACAAAACTTGGAAGAATGAAACAGAAGTGCTGCTTCTTTTTCTTACTAATCATTAAGAGTTTCTCTCTCTCTCTCTCTCTCTCTCTCTCTCTCTCTCTTAAATGAGTACTGTATCATTTAGGCTCTGCTGGTAACTATTGGCCAAAAAAGAGATTTTTTAATTATTCATTATTTTAATTGTCAATCAATTAAGAAAAAAAAAAAAAGCATGTTTCGTGAGCATCCATTACAAAACTCTTGAAAAACAGTCAGGGTTGCTGAAGGGATTACCTCTGAGGCTGCAGTGGGTGGTCAAAGAGTGAAAGACTCTATTGATAACTGTTGGGAAAAAAAAAAGAATTATTTATTTTTTGTTGATTTTATTTGTCAATAGATATATAAAAAACATCCGTTAAAAAACTCTTGAAAACAAGTCTGGGTTGCCGAAGGGGTCAATTTCGTCAATTTTATTTGGTGAGCATACGTTACAAAACTCTTGAAAACAAGTTTCGTCAATTTTAGCAAAAAAAAATTTAGGAAAATGAAAATGTTGTCCACGGAAAATTTTTCTGCTTCCTCCACTCTTTTCTATCCTCTTTGGAAAAGTTTTACAGTACACAATCCTCTTTGGATATGCACCTATATAAATCACCCAAAAGTCCTGTTATTTTTATAATATTTACATTGAATTTCATAATATTTGCATGAACCTCATAACATAAACATAGAAACTCAAAACCTACAACTGTTATGAATTTATGTGCCAAAAAGTTGTAAATCTTTGTACAAATAATTATGAAGTTCAAGATTAATGGAATGAATTTATAATTTGTGAATGGGATGAATTTCTATAAAGGTGTAATAAATTTTATGCGAAATGGGTATTTTAGCATTTCCTCCTCTGTGGTTTCATTTATGACGCCTACTACTATTTGTGATCAAACCATACCACGAACTAATTAAGCCAACATGTCAATTTGAATTTTGGATCCCACAATTATTAGAGACAAAGAAACGGCTTTAAACAGCCTTCCCTAGCTTTTCGAATAATTGATTTTCCGAGGTGAAGTAGAGAAAAAAATATTAAATGGACCAAGGACACAATGACATTTCAATATTAATATTGAATGATTAATATTATGACGTGGGTGGAGACGGAGGGATGTGCTATTTGGGGCCAAGGCCACCCCCAACAGAAAATTACCACTGTGTTTTTTTATTAGCACTGTTAAAATATTTTATGAGTGGCCCCCTGAAATAAGAATTTTGTTTACTATTTTTAACTCCACTAAATTTAATAATTATAAAACCCACGCTCGGGGTCTTTTTTGGCTTTGGCCTCTGGGTTTATTTGTCATATGAATGATTAATTAGTTTCTCACAGTTGCTTGGGTTTTGTTCATCAAGATTTTTTTTTTTCAAAATTTAGTCATGACTAGGGGTGAGCATGGACCGGATTGGTTCGGATTTGTAGTAAACCAAGAACCAAACCACTACCTACGGATTATGAATTTGGCGAACCAAACCAATCCACAAAAGGCATCGAACCAAACCAATCCAAACCATTAAAATACGGATCGGATTCGGTTTCGAACCACGGTTTGCTTAAAATTGAGATATTATTTCCACAAAATATTTAGAGTACTTAAAATTTAGGTTTACTACGTTAGGTTTATATATAGAATACGAATAGGTCCTCATATATAGAAATTTAGGGTAACTACTCATGGTAATGAAGGAAATCATGGAATAGGAATAGGCTATGACCGAATCATGTATAGAAATTAGAAAAAATAGAAATGTGCTGTGGAATCAAAATTAGAATGGAGAATTTCATCACCGAATTTATTTGCTATGACTAAACCACTATTGGTGTATTAGAATTAGGGGAATAAGTCGTGAATCTTAGGCAAAATAAAAGCTTGTTAGAGAAGGAATAATGAATAAATTAAATTAGGAACTTAGTTGACTATGGCTTATATAATAATAATAATAATAATAATAATAATAATAAATGGTTCGGATCGGATTGGAATCGGAACCATGAACGTAAATCCACAAACCAAACCATTGACTACGGATTCTAATTTTTTTAAACCAGGACCAAACCACGCTACTAAAAATCCAAACCAAACCAATCGGTTTGGATTGGTTTGGACTGGATTAACGGTTTGACGGGTTTTTTGCTCACCCCTAGTCATGACATCTAAAGGAGTGTCACATCCCATTCTGATAGCCAATGTAATACTTTTATTTTCTCACTTTTTAGTTATTTTTTGTTTGTTAAGAGCACGTAGCTATTGTGTTTTAATTTGCATTAAGTACTATTTAGACATTTAATTGTTTTAGATACTTAAAACTTGAATTTTTAAAATCTTGTAATTTATGTTGTTGTGATTTGGCTAATTTGAAAAAACTGGTTTTTTTTAGCTTTTTTCGTTTTTTCCTTGTTTAAAAAAAATTGCATTTGTTAGTTTTCTGTCGATTTTTTGTGGTTTCTTAGCTTGTCTCGACGAGAGAAATCTAAAAAGTATAAAATTATTAGCCAAACTTAAAGTTTTGTGAAGAAGGACGGGAAAAAAAAACTGGTTTATTTTGGTTTATTTTTTGCTTTATTCAAAAAACTATTACTTTTGATCATAATTTTATACTCTTTAGATTCGTCTCGACGAGATAAATTCAGAAACCACAAAATCTTGATGCAAAACTAACAAATGCAATTTTTTTTTGAATAAAGACAACGAAAAAAATCAGTTTTTCTAGATTAGCCAAATCACCCCGGACCCCTCGGATATGAAATCCTGGTTCGGTCCCTAGGCATGAAACATCGTAAAAAAAAGTGATTTTGAAAATGTTATGACACTTTGAAAAATATTATGCATGATATAGCAAACATGATGCATCATATAGCATTTCTGAGTTATTTTTCGTTTTTTTGAACAATAATAATGTAGGAGTAATTCGTTTTCATTGCTAGGTCGAAGTACACAGAGAAGCATAGCGATTGAGTAGCACCAGAACAAACATTGATCATCGTGGTCCGATTACTCACAGAAATTCTGCGTTTTCCCAATAGTACAAAATAGTCCACAAATGAGTGACAAGTGACAAAAAGGGAAGTGATGTGTAGTAGGAGGGTTAGGTTATAGAGGGAGGGATGTGTTTGGAAGGTAGAAAACGGCGTGCAATGATCTTTGAATTATCAAATCTCTCCCGTCCGGATATTATTCTGTATGTACACATGACCCCACATGATTCACTAGCTTCCTACTTTTATTCTCCAAAGATTACTTTTTTTTTGAGTTTCACTTTAAAATATTGTCCTCTCACTACTCCAATATGAGTCTTGTTCCCGATAAATTGTATTTTTGTGTTATATGTGAAGAGAATGATTAATTGTGCAAACACGCCGTCGAAAATATTGAAAATACTATATTGAAGCCTCAGCCTACATATGACCACATATCCTATCCCGATTGTCCCATATATTGGTTGGTCTTGCATAATTAATTAATACTGCCCACACAAAGGTTCCTTTTAAACCAGTAAGGAACCATTGGTTAGGATTTGCATTTGCATCTCTACCATGGTGTATCCTGTTAAGAAATATTGTCTCACATTGCTTGGGAGTATAATGGATAATCACTTAATATATGTTGGGATCTCTCCACTCATTACCAATTGGCTTTGAGTTGGATATAAAGTCTCCACATAGTATCAGAGCGAGACCCATTCCACCCTACATTTTAAAAAAAAATGACAATCAAATGCGGCTATACGTGAGGAAGGATGTTAAGAAATATTGTCCCACATTGCTTGGAAGTGGAATGGATGATCACTTAATATATGTTGGGGATCTCTTCACTCATTGCCAATTGGTTTTGAGTTGGATATAAAGTTTCCACGTATCCTTTGTTTATCAAGGCGTTTTTGCCGTATTTTCGGTATGCATTAGGCATTTACTCTTCCATCTTGTAATAGCTGCTCAAAGTGGATTAATTGTAACCTTTTTCTTATTAATGAATTTCTTATTCTTCGGGCGGGGGGGGGGGGGGGGGGGGGGGGGGAACGGTTCCATTTTAGTTTAGGGCTGCTCAAAAAAACCGGTGAACCGTGAATCCGGTCCTGACCGAACCGATCCGTACCTTTTGGATTTTAACCGTGGATTAATGGTTCGGACACGGATTCAAAAAATAAAAAACCGTGACTTTTGGATCGGACACGGATTTTGATTTTGAAACCGTGGATTAACCGATCCGGACCGTGAGATTTTTATTATATATATTTTTTTCACTTTTATAATTGTATAGATATTGTTAATTTAGTAGACTTACGGTTTGTATTTTGTAGGAGTTATCAGTTATGGTGTGATATTGTTATCTCAATAACTGCCTTTGTTTGTGCCTGCTTTTGTCTTTGTGAACTAGAACTATGTGGTAGTGCCTCTGTTTGTGAGTGAACTGGAAGTGTTAATCTGCTATTGTGTTGCTAGTTTGAACTTTGAACTTTCTGGAAATGTCTTGCCTCTGTTGCTAGTCTTGCTATTGTCTTAATCTGGAAATGTTTCCAACTTTGAACTTTCTATTAGTGCATTTGCATTTGCTACTTGCTAGTGGCTTACTGCCTTTGTTTGTTGTTTTTTCCGAATAAGTTGAAAATCCGCGGATTAATCCGGAACCGATCCGTGACTCGCGGTTCGGATTGGAACCGAACCGTGAGACTTTTGGATCGGACAGGGATTGTATTTTCAAAAAACCGTGACTCGCGGATTAGGATTGGATTCATGCCAATCCGGACCGTGAGCACCCCTAATTTAGTTGTACCGGAAGGATGGAAAAGAACGAAAAATTTGTTTTATGTAACTTTATTCGTGTTCACTAGTCAATCACATGTGAGATCCACAATTTCAATTTTTACTAGTGAACATTTTCTTGCAAAATGGATCGTACAAACGATTTAAAAATTTTAATGTTTCTGCAAAATTCTTTATCAACAGAACATAAATGGACAATTGATTTTTTTTTTTCCCCTTTAGTTTATTTTATTTTTCACTTTTCATGAAAAAACATTTTATATACAATTGATATTCTTGATTATAGAACAAAGCCAAATGGGTATTTGTTACAAAATAAAATGTTTTTGTACAATCTAATTAGAAAGTGAATGAACAATGTATTCATGACTTGTCATCAACTATTCTTCCATGATCAGAAAACAAAATGGACCTTAGCGCAGAATAATTTTGATTGGATACTCTTTCATGCGATTTTTTTTTTCTGGGATCTCTAATGCGATGCGAAATTAAATTTTTGTGACAATTTGGAGCCTTTTATTTTCTATGATTTAATAGTTTAGGTCACATAAAATAGTATATAGTATCATGTTATAATCCAATAGTTTTCCTACCCACAGCCTCCATCCATTAAATGCTGGTAGTACTGTGGCATTTATTTGATAGAAGCGTGCCTGGTAGCAGCAAAGGGGAGAGAGAGAGAGAGAGGGAGAGAGAGAGAATGAAGACGACATGATTGCAGTTTTGAGTTTCTTTCTCACTGGCCCCCTTTTATTAGTGTATGCACACAAGACTGAGTTCTCTAATAGATTTTATCAACATTTGATAAAATCATGATAAAATCTGTGGTTTTTGTATTAAAAAATCTCAAAAATTTACAAATTTTATCAAGTGTCTTCGTGAATGGATAAAATCAAGGGGTTGATTTTATCAAAATCTTGATAAAATCCATTGGAGAACTCACCCTAAGAGATTTTCCACACACACACAGTTTTCCTTCTGTGTAAAGATTTTTTTATAGTTAGGTGGTTGGGCTAGCTTGCGCGTCCAGTTTTCTGATACAAAGTTCCGGTGGCCTGGATGTTTAGAATGTTTAGTCTTCGTAAAATTCAAACATGTAGCCTGATAAAGAGACATTTATTACTTTCTCATGCCAATTGGTCAAGCTTCTTGGGGGTATTCTTCTAACTATCAGTTTTCCAAAAGATTTTAGCACCTAGGTGCTAATCATCATATTTCAAATCAAAAAATGAAGTGGTTCCATGTATCATTTTTCGATTTTTTTTTCCACCAAATTAAAGTACGCGAGAAGTACTTTAATTTGGTGCGAAAAAAATCGAAAAACGATACACGAAACCACTTCATTTTTTGATTTGAAATATCATGACTTTAGCACCTAGGTGTTAAAATCTTTTGGAAAACTGGGCCTAAGTACAGTTGAGGAGAAATCTCTTTTGATAGCATTGAAATTAATGCACAACTGAGTTTCAAGATAATGGAACCAAACTTGTAATGTTCTATATTGTCGTTTCAACTATTAAAAAATGCTAAAAAATACTTGTCAGTTTATTGTGTATAGAATTAATATAAAATTCAACAGCCTTGTTTGGTTTAAATTTAATTTTTTTTTATCCCTATCTCTTTCAAATTATTATCTTTATTTCCAATAATTTCTCTCCCTATCTCTCGCCAATCATTACCCCTTATTTCCTATCATTACATATATTTCTCTCTTCACTCAAAACACGAAACCCAAAACCAAAACCCAAGCCAAACAAGATCAACATGTTAATTGGGTATTTTATCACCTCCATGGTACCCAATACCTTCATGGATTGGTAGAGTGGACATAAGACAACAAAAATACTAGCTGTGTTTGGTTAGATAGTTTAGTTTAATTTTGATGATGTCATCCAGTGTAATGAGTGGAGAGAGATAGAGAGAGAAATGGAGGAAATGATGATGTCGTCAAAACTAAAACTAAAACTAAACTGGAAAACGAACAGGACCACTAGAATCACATTCATTTACAGTTCACACACACAGTTATATGTGTGTGGACCCTACATACACTGTACACATCTAGTGTGTGTGACGCCCACGCACTTGTGAGTGTGGTGTGTAAATGAGTGTGGTTCAAGCATTGCTCCATGAATCATACAAGAAATAGCTTATTTCCTAATTAAAAGGTTGGAAATTAAGGTCGAATTGTACAAGCTGTCACAAACACTCAATTTACAGTCTGTGACTTGTTTGAAAATAATCATAAAGGAAAATAGAAAAGTTAACATCTTCGCTGATCCGGTTATAGGGTAAACGGATTTGGCGTTAGCCAAAGTCCTTTTACCATAGTTTTCATGCAATTATTTATGTAGAAAAGCCCTCCTTAGAGCATGAGACATTTGGATTCCAGCTTCTATAGATACCCGTATTCCAACGATTAAATATGTCCGGAATTACATATTGAAATAACAAACTCGCCACTTGATTTACTACAACTGCGAGTGATTAGAAAACCAATTAATATAACCAAACTCTAATATATGTGATTATGCAAGATAATTAATGTATTAGTTAAACAAGTAAGCATAACACACAGATATACGTGGAAAAATCCCAAGGCGGGAAAAAAAAATCCCGGTAGGGAAAAGAGCACTATTGTGAAAACCGAGTCATTTGTTATTATGCATTTTGTGATCGGGTGGTCTTAGAGAAGATGAATAGTAATAATGAATAAGGGCTTTGAGATCTTGGAGAATTTGTGATTAAAATGAAATTGAGTTAAATATAAAGGGCCTTAGTGTTATTCATGGTTAATTTGCATGCTAGGCCCAGATGTCACTTTGTAAGTATATGGGTGCACCTGAGGTGATTGGGGAGGTCATGTGCAAGAGGGACAAGTTCCCATGGGTTGCCGTTCAAAGAATTTTCCATGGGGTAAATATAGGAAATGGCTACAATACACATCCTTTATTTGGGTGTACCATATGCACCTATTGTATGGTCCAGATTGTGCCACCTCATTGACAATCGTAACATTTTTTAGTTTTTGTAATTTTTCAACAATATGATTCATAACATTTTCTATGATTCGTAACATTTTGGTGTGTATCGTAACTTTTATAAAAAAAAAATCGTAACTTTTACAAAAAAAATTCGCAACTTTTGCAAAAAAATCGTAATTTTTATAGGGGTGTGTATCATACACACCCAAATAGAGGATGTGTATTGTAGTCTCTTCCGTAAATATATGCGTCACACTCCTCTTTGGGGCAGTGGGGAAGCCTGGAAAAGAAAGAACAGAAAAGAAAGAAAGAAAGAGAAAGACGGGAAAATGTATACTAGAAAGTATGGAAGGATGTCGAAATAATTATATGTATAATTTTATCTTTTGTTTGTGAATTGGTGGCGTAGATTCTGAGAACTTGAGGGCATAAATCACCCGATTTTATTATTTCTGATCGTGATGCTCGATGATCCGAGTCGTTACAACTATACCAAAAAATGTGAAAACAAAGAGTTCTTACTCCTCTTGGCTGACTGCTCTAATGGATGCTTCAAATATGCCTCCTTGAATCTTTTGATCTAGATGCAGAACTCCTTTATACCAACCTACAATTGCCTTAGAGCCTAAGACCTCATCAACTCTCTCAAGGAATCAACCCACAAGTGTTTCTTTAAATCTCAAAAACTTTTTTGTCTCTAGGAACGTTTTGGCTGCGCTTAGTATCGATCTATATGAACATCGCGCTTTAAATAAAATTTCTGACCTAGCTTGGCTCACTCGTGCAGTCCCTCCAGGTCGCTCGAGCGACCTATTTAACCCTGCTTCATCCGAATTCCATCTACATTTTGAATCTTCTATCCAATCTGGTTGAGGCTCTTATTACTAGCGAGACTCCAATTCCAACATTAAAACAACTAACTAGTAATTAAAAGGATGTTAATTACACGAAAATTTCACGTAGTTAGCCAATCACAAATGAGAAACTTACACATATCTGTTGGACAACAAAACTCATAACAAACACGACTTAAAATGGTTTAAAAATTCAATGAACTCATGCATATTTTCTATGGCTAGACCGCAAAAAGACCCGAGAGACAGTACCCTTCTCTCCGTGTTATGTTTTTTTTCGTTGTAAACTCAAATTTTAATAGAAGCTAAGAAAAATTTTCACCTTAGTGTATAACGGAAGCTAACTAGGGGCGAAATTGTTTGGATACAGAAAAACTGTCATAAAACAATTTAGGAAAACTAAATCAAAACCAATTAACTAGAGGTCCAGGGGAACTATTCACTTACTGGACTGTTGTTCTGTAAAAGACACCCTTAGCCAATGAAGTACAAGAATAGTATTTTGTAGTTAGGCTTTTTGGCCCTGTATAAAGTGGACCATATCTTCTTCTTCTATTAATACTATTAAAAAGGTGAAACTCCAAATCGCAACATATCATTTTGTAGCCTTCACTCATTCATTCACAACAACAACAACAAGCCTCATCTCTCTCTCTCTCTCTATCTCTCTCTCTCTCCCCTAAATCATCATAACTATATACCTTGTGTTTGTCATCATGCCTTTTCATCCAAGCAAGCTCCCTCTCAATCCTTAACTTTCCATCCCCTCTTTTGTCCCCTTCCTTTTTTCTTCCCCCAGATCTCCTTTGATTCTCTCTCTCTCTCTCTCTCTCTCTCTCTCTAAAACCATCATCCCCCAATTCTCACTATAATCCCACACCTACCTCTCTTCTTTCTGGGTATTTTGTGTTTGTTTGTTTTCATCTCACATTTTCGGTAGCAAAAAATTAATGGAACAACCACCACAAAATGAACAAGAGGAGGGGGGTGGCGGTGGTGGAAAAAACAGTAGTGGAAGTAACAGTAATTATCTGTGTAGGCAAACAAGTACAAGGTGGACACCAACAACTGAGCAGATAAGGATTTTGAAGGAGCTTTACTACAACAATGGAGTTAGGTCTCCAACTGCTGATCAGATTCAGAGGATCTCAGCTAGGCTTAGGCAGTACGGGAAGATTGAGGGTAAAAATGTCTTCTACTGGTTCCAGAATCATAAAGCTCGTGAGAGGCAGAAGAAGAGGTTCACCAACACCACCACCACCGTGGCATCTGATCAAATCCACCCCAACATTTGTTACAACAAGTATCCTATCATCAATACCACCACTCCACCGGGTAATTTTTTTTTTATTTTTTTTTATTTTGAGAAAATGCCTCTGCCTGATCCTTGTTCCTTGTATATTTATTGAGTAAAATTCGGTTGCTCAGTAGATTTCGAAAACTTTTGTGGGTAAGTTGTAGATTTCTAAATTATGTGTGGGTAAGTTGTAGATTTCGAAATTTGTTTTTGAAATAAATAATATGATGGCAAAAGAGCAGAGTTTTTGAGACTCGCAAGAAAGATATTTTTTCATAGTTTTAGAAATCTATTCCATCCAAAAAAAAAAAACTGCAAATATATATGATTTTTAGAACTTTGACTGTTTTTATTTATTTTTGTAAAAATGAAAAAGAAAAAGAAAGACAAAAACTCAGAAAGTGCGAGGTGATTTTTAATTGTGAATGGAGGTTAGTTTTATTTTTAATTTGGAATATATGTACATGTGATATGATTTTGCAGGGGTTGCAAGTAGTACTCCATCATCATCTTCTTGTTCTAATTCCTCTACACCAGCTATGGTTGCTGTGGGCCAGATCATGGGAAGCTATGGGTATGGATCTGTGAACATGGAGAAAAGTTTCAGGGTAAGTTTTCCCCTGGCTTCCTAAAGTTAGGGCTCTTTTGGGGCCTTCATTTTGTCTAGCTTTACAACATTAATTAATTCAGGGTATTAAGAAAACTAGTACAAAAAAACAAAACAAATTTTTATGAACTAATTAATTTTTCAAAAAGGGTGAGAGAGACATCTTAAACATTTTCGATACTTCAATTATTTTTTACTACTACTTTATAGAAATAGACAACTCTTTTCTTTTTGAACCAAATGTTTTTCATGCTATACCAAAAACAAGAGGAGGAGATTTTAGAGCCCCCACGTACTTCAAGCTTGTATATATCGTAACCTTCGGTTTTTCTAGCTAGCCTCTCTACCTTTTTTTTGGGTAAGTTAATTTCATAACGACAACCCAAAAAAAATACTTACAATTTAGTGGCCGTCTCTCTACTTGCATTTATGGACATTGGACACAGCATTGTGAGTGTAAATTAATTGCTCTCTCTCTCTCTCTCTACAATCAGGACTGCACCATATCAGCAGGGTGCAATGGTGGTGGTGGAACAGTAGGCCATAATTTTTGGGTCGGTGGCGGAGCTGCAGGTGGAGGTGTGAATCCATATCCTCAATCTTACCCTTTCCTTGAGTACCAGAGGAGGATTAATGCAATGGAAATTGATGATGAACAAGATCAAGATGATCAAGAAGAGCAACCTCAGATTGCAACGCTACCTCTCTTCCCAATGCATGCCGCGGACAACATTATCAAGCCCGAAACACCCAACAACTGCTACTACTCCGCCGGCAGCAGCAGCGGCAGCTGGTTTGAGTATCCCGACCGCCACACCAACGCCAATGGCTATGGCTACGGCTATGGCAATACTCCTACTACTGCGGCTCACACATCCCTTGAGCTTAGTCTCAACTCTTACGCCGGCATGTGGTCTTCTGACTAGTCATTTAGTAATTTCTACCTACCTACCTACCTATGTCATCTTTGTTTTGGTGTTAGTAGTAGTTTTTTAAGGGTGAATTTAGCAGTCTATAGTTTATGGGACACTAGTTTCTTTTATCTTTGGCTTATATATGCTCGTGTCCAAATTAAGTTTCTAAAGGGTACGTCTTCTAGTTAACTTTTAAAGTACTTATCATGGAAATTAGTGAATATGCATTTGTGTATATCGTTATTTGTCATCTAGTAGGTTGCATTTTCTTGCAGTGTTATGGAAATTATGTGATGTAATTCAACCAAGGTTTTAAATAGCAACATCGAGACTCATAACTCGAGGTCGTGGTGCATAAATTATTACATGCATAACTGCCAATATCTGCTATGTATTGGTTCGTTTACGATTATAATCGTGCTAACTTGTTTTCAAATTTAACGCGCTTCCCTTATAGTTGAAATTCTGAGTTGAATTTAATTAATTAGTAATTGGGATAGCACAGGAGTGAAGCATGTAGAGCATTATTAGACATTAAAGAATTATAATAAACCATCCAATCCGCTGTTATGACCCCATTTGTTTCTACTTGAAACTGACCAAATTTTCATTATAAAAAGACCTATTTTAAGATTTGAAAAAAGAATTAGGTGATATAGTAGTCGAACAAAGCACCCCATTAACTCTTCTTTCTTTTTTTCTTTTTTTTATAAATAAAGTCAAGAATTCTATTATAAACACCATCCGGCAACGATTACATTCAAAGAGATGAGTGAAACCAAAACCACTAACAGTTGATAGAGCACGGCCGTCGCTCGGCTTACAAAGTCACTAGCTCAGACACACTTGCCGAAGCAGACCCAACACCTTCGGGATAGAATGATGAATTCTATCAAAATGTTAGCAGTAGAGAACCCAACGGGTACGCGGCTCAAACTCTTAAAACAATGCAGCGCAAATGTAATCAAAATGCATGCTTATGATCCAGGGACTATGGAATCCACAGGATACTTAACGCCGTCAAGCAACTGGCGGTGGAGAACTCCACCGAACAACTATCCCCAGCGCCACTACAAATGGACATCAATGCAAAAGAGCCTCCGCTATCACGCGAGGTTCTGGACACAGGTATGCCTCATCAGGCATAGGTGGCCCCACACGTCCACGGTGGCCATGGGTTCCATCCCAAGATCAAGCAGCAGAAGCACGAAGATATGTCCAAGAAAGTCTACTACTAAATACTACTCCCTCCGTCCCATAAAGTTTGGTTCCTACGAAACTACGTGCAATTTTCAAGCTAAAAAATAACGTGCTTACAAAAATAATTTTTTTTGTAAATATGGATCTTATTTTGATAGATCTCATCGAGAAATTTTATATGGTGCAAAAAAAATTAAAAAATTATTTTGGTAAATACATTATTTTTTAGTTTGAAAATTGCACGTAGTTTTGTAGGGACCAAACTTTATGGAACGGAGGGAGTACAAAATAAATGAAATTATAGACTAATCAAATCCCAATAAAGTCGAAGCAAAGCAAAACCCATCACTGAGTCCCGAGTTAACTCCGAGTTGAACTGAGTTGAGACGAGTCACTGCTCTGTGTACAATATCGAGCCCAATAGTCGCCACTGCCAACGGGATCTGGAAGCTAATTCGCCAAAGGGCCCAGGCCACCATAAAATCACCGTCGCAGCAAGTGAGAGGGGGGGAAAGGCGGAGTAGAAGAAGGCGGAGGATAGGCGGACAGAGGTTGTGGTCGAAGAGTTAGAGGCGGTGGGGGAGACTGATAGTGGGAAGATGTGTTACATGGTGGCGGTGATAGGATGGTGGCGGGGCGATTAAGACCAGGGGGAGAGGTGAGGTTAAAGGGTGGCGGCCCCACCTCCGCCAGGAAAAATCGAACTGGAGGTGTAGCCGGAGAGGGATGGAGTGGGAATGAGGGCGGTCGACAATGGAGGGCGGCGGTAGGGAGAGAAAAATCCTAGGAGACTCCCACAGAGGGGAGAAAGAGCTCCCACAGATGGGAGAGATATCGTGTGTTGCCCAAAAATACGAGACAACGCTCACCCCATTAACTCTTTGATATGCTTTTCTGGGAGAAGCTATAGTGACTCTGCCATGTCCTCCTCATATGGCTGCATTTTGAGCTAACAAACATTGTTCATTTCATTCAGCTCGTCGAGCGAATAATACCTTCAAAAAATTTACTTGATTACACATTGATAGCAACTTGAGCGAAATGAACAAAGTAAATTGTTTGTGAACTACAAAAGAAAAAATCTTATTAGCAGAAAGATAAGAGAATTAAATTAATTATTACAATAATAAAAGAAATGTGCATGCATTGAGATTAGCTTCGAGGAGTATAATTATCTGCAGGAATGAAGCCAGAGGAGGGCCAGTAGGGGCGGTCGCCCCTGCAAGGAAAACAAAAAACCTCTGATATTACATAGAAAAAACTAATTTTCCTATCAATTATATAGGCTCGCCCCTGTAAAGTATTTTGGATAAAGCATTCGCTCTTGCATAATGAAATTTCTGACTCCGTCCCTGATTATCTGAATTCTTGCATAGCCGCGGGATGGTCCGACGGAACCGACTGATTTTTATTTTTTTGAATGCTTAATTCCCTTAATGGTTAAGCATATGTAAAGGGTAACTTAGGCCGGAAAAGAGAAACATAAAATAGTACTACTAGTACTCCAGATGATGAACTGTAGAGTATATATGATGTTCTATAGAAAGGGACCCACAAGCTGGCTTGGGGCAGCGCCCCTGGGCTAGAGTGCGTAAATTAGGATGCAATAGGGGGTGGTATCTTACAAGTACAATACGAAAAGATTTCACAATGATTGTACACTTCTTTTTGTACACTCCATTTTTTTACCATAAAATATCCGGACTAACTTAAGCACACCTCCGGTCCTCAATTATCTCCTTTTGATTTTGTATCAAAAGTTTGTCATATATGTTGGGCATAAAGAAATTACAAAAAAAAAAAAAAAAATTGTTTGTTGTGAGTTGTTACATGAACCTCAAAAATCAAATCTTGATTTTCAGAGAGTATACCCACAAATCAACCGGATTAACCTCAGCCTGGCTAATGATTGTACACTTCACTGGATAAAGTAGTAGTACATGTCTTGTCCAATATGTAAGTGAAAAGAAAACTAAAGAAAAAAGTGGGCAAAAGGAATGATGAAAGTGAGAAAAAGAGGGAGAATTGGGAGTACATGCGGCCGTTAGTTTCAACGAGGAAAAAAAAATCAAAAATGATAGGTACACACCCTTTGTGCCACTCCCCACCACACCCTCACTCACATGAGGTGTGGTCCCCACATGTGGACCCCTTGTGAGCCCCACACCTCATGTGAGTGAGGGTGTGGTGGGGAGTGGCACAAAGGGTGTGTACCTATCATTGTTCAAAGAAAATTTACAGAGCATAAAACTATCGAAATTTGAACCCACCCCCTCCCCTTACTCCATCTCTCACTTTTTTTTTTTTTTTTCATACGGTCAAAAGTTTTCGAGCCAGTTGATTTGTACTCGACTAACCTCATCTTTGATTAAGTCAAAGGTAAATTATTCACACCAAAATTTGAAAATTTGCAACAAATTTCTCTCTCATAGCCTAATTCCAAGAATTAAATTTTAATCAATTTTGTGAAGAACAAATCTACCGACCAACCAAACTAATCATGTGACTACTCCTTCACTTCACACCGTAAATACTGTAATCACAAATCAATCTTGTCAATGCTAGGCTGGGCTTCCCAATAACCCTCTCTCTCTCTCTCTCTCTCTCTCTCTCCACTCCTCTGCCGTCTCTTGGCCCAATCCTTGACTCACTACAGTAGAGTCAGGCTAAGCATGAACATTCTCCTCGCCTTAATAATTCCATCAATGTGTAGTATCCACGGCAGAAGTGAGAGAGAAAAAAAAACAAACACCTTTTCACACCATGCATGTACAAATTGTACATACATACACTTCCGCATGCGCATATTAATTCCATAAATATTCAAACACATTTCGTGTGTACCTATGACAAAACATGCTCCAAGTGTTAATAAACTTATTTTTTCGCATTGACAGTGTATTGATCTACAAAAAGCAATGGAGACGCAATCGCACACGTACGAGTACAGAATTGCTCGGATAAATCGTACAATAAATTACACTATGCCCATCTACATTTTTACGAATCTCATTGCGTTACTAGTTGTCATGCAGGGAGGATATTGCACCGTTGATTGCAAACGAATGACCGTGATTGGTCACTACAGGTCCCCGGATCCGTAATGTATATATCATGTACACGAATATATGTAACCCATCATTACCGAATTTAAGTTTAGAGAAGAAAAAAAAAAAACCATCAAGAAGATTTCCATGGATGCATTTTGGTTTGACAAGCAACTGATGACCTTAATGTCTTTTAGGGCACTGGGCCCATTTAGAGAGAGAGAGAGAGAGAGAGAGAGATGAATGAGGAAACAATGGAGAGTGCTTGGCTTCCTAGTAGAATGGATAAAAGGAGAGATTAAGGCTATGTTTGATAAAACTGAAAACTGAAAGCTGAAAGCTGAAAATTAAGTACTGAAAACTGAATGCTGAATTTTTTAAGCTGAAAAGCTGTTTGATAAAACAAATTAAGCACTGAATTAAATTTTTTTTTTGGGTTTTAATTGTCTCTTAATTTTATTAATGGTCATCATGTATTTGTGGTAATGGTGGAGTGGTGATTAAGAGGTGGTGAGGGTGGTGGCGAGGTGGCGGTGGCAGTGGAGTAATGGTGGTGGTGGAATGATGGTGAGTTGTGGTGGCAGTGGAGTAATAGTGGTACAATGTTGGTGGTGTAGTGGCGGTAGTGTGATGGTTATGGCGTGGTAGTGGTTGTGGTGGGCAGGGTGGAATGCTAGTGGTGGTGGTTGTGGTGTGGTGGTTGTGGCGGTGTGGCAGTGGTGGTGGTAGCGGCATGGCGGCAGTGCAATGGTGGTTGTGGTGGTAGCCACCGGTGCAATGGTGGTGGTGGTGGTTGTGGTGTGGTGGTGGTGGTGGTGGTGTGGTGGTAGCGGCATGGCGGCAGTGCAATGGTGGTGGTGGCGGTGTGGCAGTGGTGGTGGTGGCGGTGTGGCAGTGGTGGTGGTGGCGGTGTGGTGGTAGTAGCATGACGGCAGTGCAATGGTGGTGGTGGTAGTGGTGGTGGTAGCCACCGGTGCAATGGCGGTGCTTGTGGTGTGGTGGTGGTGGTGCTTGTGGTTGTGATGGTGGTGGCGGTGTGGCAGTGGAGGTGGTGGTAGTTGTGGTGGTAGCGGCATGGCGGCAGTGGTGGTGGTTGTGGTGGTAGTGGCATGGTGGTGGCGGCCGTGCAATGGTGGTGGTTGTGGTGGTGGCGGCGGCGTGTCAGTGGTGGTGGTGGTGGTGTAATGGTGGTGGCGGTGACAGCGGCGGCAGAGGGGTGATGGTTGATTGTAAACACATAGGAATTCAGCCATAATTAAGTAGCTCAAAGCTACTTAATTTTTATCAATTTTTTAGCCTACATTTTAAGTGGTACTTAATCTGTTAAGTAACATAAAATGTGGTTATCAAACCTACTTAATGACTTATTACTTAATTGATTCAGTTTTAAGTGCTGAATCTGTGTTATCAAACAAGGCCTTAGTTGTGGATCCAAGGAGATCTCTTTAAGGCTTTTTGAGGATTCAAGTACGTAATGTCCCTTACTAGTAATATCACCCCTGTCCTGCATCACGCTTTCGATCCCTTTTTCGTGTAAGTGTTTGAAATTTGAACACCCACTTACAATTTGGTTTCTTTTTTACCATTTTGGACACAACCCTACCTCACCATTTCTCTAATTTGTCGAACTTTTTTCCATTCATTCTTACCCACATCTCTCTCTCTCTCTCTCTCTCTCTCTCTCTCTCTCTCTCTCTCTCTCTCCTCCTTTTTTTTTTTACTCGGCGGTGCAATAGGAAAACAAAAACGTAGAGAAAGCTTTAAAGAATGTGCAAATAAAAACACAAATTATTGACGAGAAGCCAACAAAAACACTAAAGCAACAAAATTATTGCAAAACGACTCATACAACATCTCCCAAATACGCCTTTTCCAATGACCATTGCATCACTCTATCATCTCCAAAATCCGTCCTTGTACATACTTTCTCCGTCACCACCGAGGTGGTAGCCCAGTTGGCATGGGTGATGGGGCTTGAATGCCAGCTGTGCACTCAGGTGGTGCTGTGGTGACGGTCTATCCTCACGGACAGTAGCTATGGCTCGAACCGGACATTCCACAGCGGGTCGGGAGCCCCTATGGTCACGCCCAAGGGGGTTGTTACGCCAATCGTCCCCTCCCACCATTTTCCAGTTCAAAAAAAAAAAAACATACTTTCTCCGTCCCATTTTATAGTCCATCGTTCCATTTTAACTGAATAGAAAATTGATATTTTTCAATTGGTAATACTTTTTATAAGTAATATCGATCTTGTTTAATAGATCTCAATTAGTTCTATGAAACAAAGTTTTCAAAACCACTTAAACATTAGTAAGATATAACAAATTGAAAAATGACACGAACTCCCAAAAAAGACTATAAAATGGGGATGGAGGGAGTATATTACTATTTATTCTCAGAATGTCCATTTTTTCTTTCCTTTTCATTTGGATAAAGAAGAGCATAATGAAAACTCTTAAAATTGTGTGTATGGAGTCTATGGACCGTTTAAGTTTTAGTCAAGGCCCAAGCCACTGTGCTGGAGTTTAATGGACCATTGGGAAGATATGGGCCTGAGGTTCAGGGGCCTGAGATCGAGATGATCTCTCTTGCCATGGCCCAGTGTAGTTTTGGAACCTCCAACCCAATAGGGGGGAAAAACAAAATACAGAAGAAGAGGAAAACAGCTACAGTACCCTGTAAACCATTTTACATTATCAATTTGCAATATCCATATCAAATCAGACATTTGACATAAACACCCTAAAAATTAACTATAAATTTTGAAACAACAAAAAAGACGGATTTAATTCAGCGGTGGGGATAGATCACATAACTGGCACTGAAAAGACCAACTCAGCGGCACCATCGATCGAACCATCACGGTCATCCGTCCATGGCCCCCGACTTCTTAATAAACTCGATGCAATCCGCCACGGCTTCGCTGTGTCGAGGGTCATTCAGGTAATTATAGCCGTATCTACCACCACGGGCTTGAACTTGATCAGCACCTGATCCATGATGATGATCAGTTTGATGGTTGGCCTTGGAGAGAGCGTTCAGCATGATTATATGAAACACGGCTTGGCGGAGGCGGTCCAGCAGCGACATTGGCGACAGTCGCCGGTGGTTGTTTCTGCCGTAGGAGGTGGACGTGGAAGTGGTGAGTTTGAACATGGGCATGCAAAGGTAATTGGTTTTCATGTTCTCCCTCTGCCTTGGATCCATTTGGATGTGGGAGGTAGGAAATGTGGGAGAGTTAATGGGAATCTTGTGACACAGCTAGCGCTGAATATTGCTTAGGAGTTAGCTAGCTAGAGATCATTATTCATTAGAGTTCTTTATTTGGAGAGATTATTCAATTTGGTTCGGACAATGAGATTGTTTTTAAGTGAATTAATACTTTATTAAGAATTATAGTTGTGAGCAAACTGCGGAGGAGAGTAAATAATTTATGAACCACTGGTTTTTATATCACGAACAAGAACTTTGCAGGGGCGGACCCAAGAAAAGACAAGGGAAGTTAATAGACCCCCCTGAATTAAAATTTTCCATACACGTGTACATATATTTCTGGATATTTTGATAATTTTGCCCAAGACTCTACGTTCGATTCACTAGATTTTGTCCCAAGACATGAAATATATACGACTTTTGTAGATTTTTGACCCCACCGATAAAAAATTTCTTGTCAGCCCCAACCTTGGATTATTAAATAGGGAATTATTAAATAAATCCATTATTGAGGAATCTAGCTAGGAATGTACATAATAGACATACGAATTGGTATTTTGGACTGGACAACAACATTGCAAATATAAAACCATTACTTGACCAGGAATTTTGCTGGAGTTGCTGCGGGGAATCAGCATCAAGTCAGACAAGTTGAGCCAAGATCTTTTTGTTATTTTTTTGAGCAACGGAAACATATATATATAAAGCCAAGATCTTAAATAGCCACAACACGCTACGGTAACAGTAACAGGGTAAAGATAGTGAGAGTATGAAATACTTGTTCCCTCATAAGTTGACGGTTATTCTTTTCATTTATGGATGTCCCCAAAACTTTTGTCCCTCTTGAAAAGTCAATGTACAAAAGTTTTAATTTTCCCAAACCATCATCCCTAATTAATGAGAATGATTGTTGCCGAAAGTTAGAATGACATCTCTTAACTTGAATTTAAATGTTCTCGTTACTTGTTCTCTTAAAAAAGGACGAAGGGAGTAATACATAGCAGAATTCGAGTGTAGTGTAAAGGTGTCAAAATTAATTTTGGAGCGAGTAGTAGGGGTCAAGTACTAGGCATTTGGAAACAAAGCAATAAGTAATCAAGAGTCGACCAATACGCGTACGAATTTGTAATATTCCGGTAATCCGAAGTGTAACATACCGAAGGCCGAAAAACTGATCACGGCAAATAGCTAGCCAAATATAGTACGTAGCGGTCGTTGTTTAAAATCTTGAATGAGTCTGGGTTTTAAAATTATGTGTTGTGAGGTGGAAGCGATTCACATGGCCGCTCTAGTTGAAGCCATGCATCTCCCCTTGCGCATAACTCCGTGTATTCAAACTGGCTGTGTTCGGTTGCACAGTTTAGTTTTGTTTAGTTTAGTTTTGATGATGTAAGCAGGTGTAATAAGTGGAGAGAGATAGATAGAAAAGTGAAAAAAGTGATGATGTAATCAAAACTAGAATAGTGCAAAACTGCCCCAAAACCCCCAAACGAACACAGCCTAAATAACTTTATGACCCAAATCAAATTAAACTCTTGTTTTATGCTGAGAGACGACATCCAACATGCATGATGCACTACTTCTGTAGATCAATAAGATACTACTATATGGTTAGCTACGTGAGAGACAGAGTACGTGAATCTTCACCATCGATCGATCCCAACATCAATCTTGGATTTGTTGTCGTTCCATCTGTTTTGTTCCCTAAACTTCTTTGTTTATTTTTAGTATACATATATAGATGGCTCTTGAACTTGTGAATGGATCTGCACTAAAGGAAGAGAGAAAGTATGCATATATATCTTGCGAGCTAGGAAGTCTAAAAACAAGATACGGTCCATATTTTGCACAACATATTCAATTGCCACCGAGACACTGCCAATAGCTGTCCAACAGGTCAACCGAGATTCGTCCAAACCAATTAAACTGAACCGTCCGTGAACCCATCTGAGATATATTGCGGATGGATGCAGATCCTAATATTCTAGTTTTGGCAGATTTGGTTTGGGATCTATTCGCCCAATCCCCAACCGAACCGGCCCAATCATATCTCACTCATGGACGGGTGCGGATGGAGAGTATGACAATCTGCAACCAGCGGATCAGTTTGGGAACCAACCCAATCCGCCCAAAACCAATCAGCGGACAGGCAGTGCACATAAACGTATCATGCAAAATACATAGCCTAGTGTTGCTTTGTAGGCATATAGGGCGGGCTGCCATAAACTTTTGATTGATCACATTTTTTTTACATTCAGTTTCATGATCTTGATAATTTTAGTTTGGCACCATATTTAGCAAATTCACTGCTGATTCTAGTAGTTTCTTGGAACATTCTCTTGATTCAGCTTTCTTTCGTTATCATCATATTCGGATAGTGTGCTCCAATCCAACGGGCAAGGCCCACATAAACTACATTATCTGTTCATGTGGAATTTTGGACTTGACTGCATATTTGCTTTTCTTGTTTTGTCATCTTGGCCTGTATTTATGTCCATAAAGAAATGCTTAGCTTTTTAACCCACCCCATTGAGTTACTGATGGCCTTTGTATGGTGTTGGGCTTCTAAAGTCTCATTCGACTTCACAGGTGTCTTCGCTAAAGCGGGTATTACGATAATTAATAATTAATGTAAATCTTAGGTTTTAAATACTTGTTATATGTAACAACTGATGTAACTTATAATTCTTTTTTAATTCGATACATAGTGGAAACTGATGTGAGTCGTGGATGTACATAACATTCTGTTGAGGAACCCACGTAAAATATCCAGCATGCATGTCTCGCGTTCTTGTTTTATATTCTTGATTATCTTTGCGCGTTGTATGTTTGTTGATGCGGCTGAATTTCCAACATTTCGGTAACTAGTAGTAGAGTATTAAAAGCATTACTAACAGAAGGCAAGAACTGATGTGTATTATTACATCTCCCAATAAGCTAGCACCAACATCCACAATCTTCTTCTCATCTAAAATCCAAAACCATGACCAGTATCAAAATATGAACTCATCGTGCAGCTAAAAAAAAGGAACAAACAGAAATACAAATTGAAAGCAATTAGAGACCATATATGTTAATTCCAAAAGAAAAAAAATATATGAACCGGAAAAGTTGTGCTTTTCTTTATGCAATTTGCCGAAGCTCATCACCATCATGATATTTTGGCTCCATAATCCTGCCATGTACGTACGGTTGGCGCAAGATAATTTGTTCTCAAAATCTTGTCCTCCTATCGTAATGCATTCCAAGACTCGGGAGTCTTGTACCTTCTGCATGCGGTTGAGGGTGCATTGGAACCAGGGGACATGAATTTTGAGGACAATTGGATGTCCATTTAAAAGCCTCGGGAGCTAGGAGATTCACCTTCTTGCCCTCCTTTCTTTTTGAAAAACAACCCTCCCATGAAAGGGATAAGAGGCTTCCTCTTTTTCTTCTTCTTAGAGTTTGGCTCCGTCACTTCACCGACGTCTTTGCTAGTAATAACTTTTGTTAGTGAAGGAGGACTAGCAAACTTGACAGATCTCTTCTTCTCAAAGAAGCACTCCAAACCTTGTTCACTCCCCGTAGTCTTAACATCAACATCCCGAGCATTTTCTATGAACTTGATCTCTTCAATCTCAGGATCAAATGCTGCTGCAGGTTGTTTATGGACTGATTCACTTGTCTTCAACTGCTGTAGCTCTCTCTTTGTGTGTTCAAGTTCTTGTTGAAGTGATTTAAGGCAGTAAGCCATGAAATGGGTTTCCTCTTTCGCTTTTTGAAGGCTTTGTTTTGTCTCCTCAAGCTCAGCTGATACTGCTCCAATTTTGGATTGGTATTGTCCATGTTCACTTTCTCTGGTTTGCAACTGAAAGAAACAAAAACAAGCACATTAGAGTTTGAATGCTAGCTCAACTGCGTGGTCTTTCTCTTAATATCCTCTTCAATTTTCCACATTGAAGAACAAAATATAGATCAAGGATGATTGATATAATCTTTCATTGTGATACCGAAATACAAGCATGCATGCATATATAGTATTGGTAGCTAGAGGAGTTAGAGAGAACCTGTTTGGCATAGATTTCCCCGGCTAAAACTCTCTCACCAAACAGCATAACTGCTTCTTTAACCGACCGGAATGGTGCTCGGGTATCGATCTCCGCCCGTCCTATTACCACCACCCCCTCCTCTATTTCCATATCAAATAGGTAGGCAGTTTTCTAATTGATGATGATGATGAATGAAGGTGGTGGTGGTGAGAATTAATGATCTCTCTGTAAAGCCACGAAGGGTAGTACTACTACTTTATAATATGGCGATGGAGTAAAAAGTTGTTAGTAGTAGCTAATGGTGGGGGGTAAATTAGTTGTGATTACTTAAAAGGAAGTTATAAAATAAAATCATTGTGGGGCCGGGGAGGAGCTTAATTTCTTCGCGTCCACTTCACTGGTATTCTGTTATTTGATGCTGATGTGCTTGCTTTGGTGGTTGCTCCATCTTTGTTGTTTCTTGTTCCCATTTTCGCTGCAGCAGCAGCAGCAGCAGCAGCAGCAGCAGCTTAATCAAAATCATACTTCCGTCACATACTAATTCACATCGAGAGAGAGAGAGAGAGAGTGAAACCGAGAGAATTGGACCTTTTGTGGGGTCCCAGAAAGAATGATTTAGATCTCTCTCTATCTCTGTTGGTTGAGGTGCCTGTTTCCTATTCCATCACGTTGCCATAGCTAGTGGGTGGTGTTAATTTCCGAGCAATGCTAGGGACAGAATGTGAATTCTGTAGGACGATTTCCTGTAGTGCACATTGAGACCGATCCATCTCGATAATCAATAATTTAAATATATTTGTTACTTTTACCGCTAAGAGTACGTTTGTGAATCTGAACCATCGATTGCTTAGAGATACGGTCCATATGTGCACTACAACAAACGCCCTAGTGGACCCGAGGGATCTTGCTAGGGACACATCAAAATTTACATTTATTCTTACATCTTTTCTCACAAATGAAGATGGGTTCCACAACACTGTTTTAGAGGGTCCTAGCATCACTTACTACCACCTGTGAAAGAAGATACAACAAGAGGTGTGCGCGCCAAACATTTTTGTTTATTTCCAGCTCCAGGACCGAAACCCGTAAATCCTTGCTATAATTTTCAATTCATGTTGACAAAAGAGACTACTTCCATGCTTTAAAGTCAAAATTTGGCATCAAGAATGGCAAATTCTATGCATCCTTGTGCCAAATTCAATGTTCAATTTTGATTATGTTATTCTTGGCGTCAAATTTGGCAATTGCCCAACCTTTTTTATAACTCAGGTGTCCCCGTTTTATGTTTCTCTTCCGCTGGAGTTTTCAATCAGATAGCCCTGGGGCTCGATCAAAAAGTCTAGTCCTGTGGTAAAAAGAAACACATTCCCGCCAGTGATGTGCCTTTAGGGCTCTATCATTGGCTTTTGTCTTGATTAGATTGGCTGCAAAAGAAAGATATAGAGATTGAGGGAAGAACATTGATACCATATGTGTTATTTGCAGATCCCACAATCATCTCTTCTTCCCCTCGAACGGAAAGGAACACCAATGGGCTACTCAAAATTGCAGCAAAAATGGTTTCGAAATGCAATATACCTACTTCCTTCGGCAATCTGGTTTTATCTTTAAAAATTAGCAACAGAGTCCATGATTGCGAAACTTAATACTTGCTCATGTCTAACGGTAACCAGACACTTGCAGATGAACTTGTTAATTATCATATCATGCACAAGAGAGAAAAATAATCCTCATAAGCAAGGTTGATACGCATTCAGTACCGTTCCCTGCACAAAATATTCAAATGCATTGTAAAACTGAGGGGTGTTCTTCAGAGTGTCACCACCTTTGGTCCAGCATCCAAACGTGCCAATAACAGTTATCCATCTAAACATGCCAATAAAATGTCTAGCTATTTCCTTGTAAGAAATCAAAGGCATCACGAAGCAAGGCTCAGCTCCCGTCTACATATCACATTAAAAAAATAGTTCAAGTATATCAAAGCTTTGCTGGCAACATAGGGCAAACATTTCTAGGAAAGCATTTCACTGCAAAAATAAAAGGCCGTGGAGAACATGGAGGTGGAGGATGAAGCACTACAAAGGCAGTAAAAAAGAAACTTGGATGTTCAATTTCGATAGATGTCAGACCACCCTTCAGCAATCAAGAGGTAGCTACCCTGCCACGTAACCAAAAAGCTAGCAAAGTCTATAGCGCGGTTACAGCACAAAACCATAGAGAAATGTTTTCCTCTTTTTTTTTCCCCCTCTTCTCTCTTCATGTTTCATTAGATGTGATAATAAAATGTGTTTAGGTCTAAATACAACATATGTATTGGCTTACATAAAAATTCACTAGTATCATGAAGTTGAAACAGGCGGTATTGTTGGAGCTCGGAGAACTTGTTGCAGTAAACGTGCTGCCAGACGTTGAGTGATTCTGCTAATTACACTTCCCCCAAGACTGCGTGCCTCTGGTTCTTGAAGAACCTGCTCGAGCATGTTTTCCAGTTAGCTTGATGGATGTATACAAACAACTTCAGAACTTTTTTTACATCATTGAAAAGTGCCTTGCAATTTTTGGTATACCACTAACATGGTGTATTGTATGAAAACATTTGTCTCAAAAACTAAACATTGGCCTACCCTCATTGTTCGTAAGCATTAATATTCAACAGAAATCTTTTCTCCCTTTGGTCTGCATTAATTGGTTTTTCATGCCATGAGGACACAGCACAAGCTTGCGGTTGGCCCTAAACTTGTAACGGCTATAAGGTAGTAGTACTTTGAGAGTGGCCCACGTTTGGAGAATGAATGCTACTGCAACATCTCTGAGACTAATACACCTGATTCTCCCATTGCATTGCTATCTCCCTAACAAGTGTATGACTAAGATCCTAGGTAATAGGGTCCAAGTCATCCTTCCTTTCGTTATGGGCTTAACCAATCAGCTTTTATCAAAGGGAGATCAATCATGAATAGTATGTTGCTTATGCAATACGAGGGTCTCATAGGCATGAGGAGAAAGCTAGGTGTGCAATGAAGCTTGACCAAACGAAGGCTTATGACTGAGTGGACCGGCACATTTCTTTGATACGATGGATTGGATGCTATGGACTTCCCTGCTCCCTATATCCAATAGGTCAGACATTGTGTTAGCTACTAAGTTCTCTATTGTGCTAAATGAAGAGATTCAAGGCTTCTTTTTTGGGAAAAAGGGTCTAAGGCAAGGAGATCCAATATCTCTTCACCTGTGTCGACTTGTTATGGAAACCTTTTCTTCTCTGCTAGAATATAAGATAGCAAGGAAACTTCACTTATCATACAAGATGTTCATTATATGGGGCTCATATGCAGTCTTTGACTCTGATTACAGAGGCCTTGTATGAGTTTCATCCTTGCTCTGGTTTGCAACCTAATCTCAATGAAAATGCTTTGTTTTCCACTTGATCAGATGAGGGATTAAAAGATATATCTTAGAGGTATCCCTTTTTTGGTCATTCAAAATTTCGTTCAAAGAGCAGACAACGCAGAGTTCAAGTAAGCCCTACCATCCAAATGGAAAATACAGAAACCAAACATCAAAAAATTAGGAGAAAACAAGGATTTGCCAGGATTTGCGAAGACCAAGAGTAAGGGGGAGGTTTTGACATTGTTAATTTGGGAGCCTTCAACCCTAACATCAAAGCTGATCTTGCAAAGGGCTGAAGGAGGCCTTTGAAGGCCTTGAAAAATCCTGCAATTCCTTTCTTGCCCATTGTAGTAAACAATGACACCCCAAGCAATATTCCTAATTATAGTGTGAAACCAAGAAGCAAGTAATTTCAGCATCCCAAGTCTGATGAGTTTTAGAGATCCCACAAATAGTGCACAACACCAAAGAATAGATGAATGAGAGCATAGTTGTCAAAGGCGCGCATAGGCGCTCGCCTAGGCGAGAGGCGCACTATTTGCGCCTGGGTGTACCCCAGGCGAGGCGACTTGAAAAAGGCGTCGCAAAGTCACAAAAAGGCGCAAAGGCGAGAGGCGCAAAAAAAGCGCGCCTCTTTCAAGTTTAATAAAAGCCCTAGATTTTTTAGAGATCTCACCTTGGCCGTTAGATGTAATAATCGATTACTTATGAAGCCTCAGCCGTCGTCAAACATCTAAAGTTCTGCACATCTCTCTCTCTCTCTCTCTCTCTCTCTCTCTCTCTCTCACACACACACACACACACACACACACAAACAAGCAGTCTTCCATCTCTCTCTCTCTCTCTCTCTCACAAACGAAGACAAACGATCAAGACGAAGACAGACGAAGTCGATCAAGACTCACATCGTGAGAGGAAGCCTCCCATGGGATACATCTATGAGGCTATGGATAGGGCGAAAGAAGCCATAGCCCAATCATTTGGTGAAAAGGTTGAGAAATACGAAGAATTCTTTAGGATTATTGACAATAGGTGGTCAGTCCAGTTGCATCATCCTTTGCATGCCGCGGGGCATTTTTTGAATCCGGAGTTCTTTTACTCAAACCCACAAGTTGAGCAAGATGTTGATGTTATGACAGGGATATATAATTGCATAACAAAGCTAGTTGCAGATGAAGAGACCCAAAATCAAATCACTTCTCAGATGACTACGTACATGAAAGCTGAGGGACTTTTTTCAATGCCACTAGCAATTAGGCAAAGAACTACAAGGGCACCAGGTAATTTAAAGCAAACTAGAAACTTTTTAGTTTCTTTAAAATTTCTAGTATTGATGCCTAATTAGTTCAAATCCACAGCTGATTGGTGGGTTACACATGGTTCTACAACTCCTCAGTTGCAAAAGTTTGCGATAAAGGTTCTTAGCCTCACGTGTAGTTCTTCCGGTTGTGAACGAAATTGGAGTGTATTTGAACATGTAAGTATCTACCTGAAGACGGTACCTGCGGTGTGTTCTTTTGTGCTTTGAAGCCACGTCAGGCCTCAAAGTAAATCTAGGAAAGTCGGAGATGATTCCTGTAGGAGCAGTTGATGATATTGATGGTTTGGCTCAGTTATTGGGGTGTAAAGTGGCGAGGCTACCGGCTTTGTATTTGGGTTTGCCCTTGGGTTCTTCCTTTAAATCCAAGGCTGTATGGGATTCGGTGGTGGTTAGATTTCAGAAGAGATTGGCAGGGTGGAAGCGTTGTTATATTTGAAAAGGAGGTAGACTAACGTTAATCAAAAGTACACTATCAAGTTTGCCAACGTATTTTATGTCCTTGTTTGTTATCCCGGTTTCGGTTGTTAAGAGGCTTGAAAAAATACAAAGAGACTTTCTTTGGGGAGGTGTGGGGGAAGAGTTCAAATTCCATCTGGTTGACTGGGACACGGTTTGTGCTCCCATTAGAAAGGGAGGTTTGGGAGTGAGAAGGTTAAAGGTATTTAATCAAGCTTTGTTGGGTAAATGACTTTGGAGATTTGCTTGTGAAAGGGAGAAATGGTGGAGGAGGGTGATTGTAGCAAAGTATGGTAGTTGTTGGGGAGGTTGGTCCTCCCTCCCGGTGCGGTTGCCGCATGGAGTGGCTCTTTGGAGGGGTATAATGAATGATTGGGGGATTTTTGGGCAGTTTATTCATATGAAGGTTGGCAATGGAAGAAGGGTGAAGTTTTGGGAGCATATCTGGTGTGGGGATGTGAGTTTGCGAGATAGTTTTCCAAGCATCTATCGATTGGCTTGTGATAAGGAAGCATCCGTTTCTGATTACCTTCAAAGTTTAGAAGGAAATATAGTTTGGGACATCCGCCTGCGAAGGGGAGTGCTTGATCGAGAGCCAGAGGCATTGTTGGCTTTGTTCTCTAGGGTGTATGGAATTCAAAGAACCGGAGAAGGGGAGGATGAAATTTGTTGGAAGCTTTCCAAATCTAGGAAGTTTAAGGTGAAATCATTTTTTCAAGCTTTATGTGGTGATGGAAGAGCCGTCTTTCCTTGGAAAGCAATTTGGAAGACTAGGGCTCCGTTGAAGGTGGGTTTTTTTGTTTGGTGTGCGGCCCAAGGTAAGATCCTTACTATCGATAACTTGATTCGAAGGCGGATTATCATTGTTAATCAGTATTGTATGTGCAAGAGGAATGCAGAGACTATTGATCACCTTCTCATTCATTGCCCTTTGGCGTGAGAGTTGTATGTGCAAGAGGAATGCGGAGACTATTGATCACCTTCTCATTCATTGCCCTTTGGCGTGGGAGCTATGGACTTCGGTGTTGTCCTGGTTTGGTATTCAATGGGTTGTATCTAGAAATGTTATGGAACTTCTAATTGCTTGGAGAGGTGCAAGAGTGGGAATGAAGAGGAAGCGTGTTTGAAACATGATACCCCTTTGCGTGATGTGGATGATTTGGGGAGAGAGAAATCAGAGAAGTTTTGAAGGAGTAGAAAAGCCTATATTTAGAATCAATAGTTTTTTGGTGAATAGCTTGTATAGTTGGGACAAGGGAGATTGTTATCCTTCTCTTGACCAATTTTTTGACTGGTTTGATCTTTTATTTTCTCATGATGGTGTATAGGGCCTTTTTGATGGTGGCCTTTCTTTTGTTTTTGGGTAGCAGCCCTTTTTGCTCTTTTTAATATAATTACTTACTTATCAAAAAAAAAAAAAAAGTCTACCTAAAGACGCATGTATTCTTATTTTCTATTAGGTTTTTTAACATCCTTGTATAAAATAGTATTTGATTATCATTATTGCAGCTCCATAGCAAAAAAAGAAATAGGCTCCAGCAAAAACGCCTCAATGACTTGGTGTTTGTCAAGTATAGCAGGGCATTAAAACGCCGATACGATATGCGAGATACAATTGATCCTATTTCTTTGACAAATGTTGATGAGAGTAATGAATGGTTGCGTGGGGTGCTGGATGGAGAATCGGATGAAGATAATGAGGCAGTGTTTGGGGATACTAGTTTAACTTGGGGTGATGTGGCTAGAGCTTTAGGAGCGGGAGAAAGTAGCAATGCAACAAGATCAACAACAAGGGCACGAGCAAGGGCAACAAATCCAATTGATGTAATAGATGAAGAAGAGGCAAATTCTGAAGAGACGGAAGAAGAGGAAGATGAGGAGGGATACAAATCCGCTGATGAAGACGAAGAAAATGTGGATTTACTTGGGATTGAAGTTGACGATGATTAGTTTTGCTTTAAATTGGGATAACTACTAGCTTTAATTTTAATTCAAATGGTGGACGCTTGTGTTTTGTTGATTTCGATGTATTAGTTCTACTCTATACGAGAACCGTAAACTATGTGCGATTTGGTAGGTGTTTTTATGCATCTTTTGGATGGTATGCTATCTAAAACTCATTGGTTTAGTGTTATTAGTTAAAGTATTGGTATATAGTATTTTTTCTAATTTTTTTTACATAGGCGCGCCTCGCTTCAAAAAGGCGCGCGCCTCGCCTCTCGCCTTAGTCCCCACAAGATTTTGCGCCTCGGTGCGCCTTTCGCCTTTGACAACTATGAATGAGAGTACCATTTTCTTGATGGCAAAGAGAGCACATAGAGGAGCAGAGGAGACCTCAACTCATGAGCTTCTCTTTAGTTCCCAAACCTCCTTTGATAGGCATCCAAAAGACAAAAGAATGTCTCGCAGTGCAATTAGGAAACCAGAGAAGGTGGTGCCAGCGAACAATTAGAGAGGGGGTTCTAATGGACATTGTCATTCTTTGACCAGAAAGAGTAGAAAGAGGGATATAAAGAAAGGGTAAAGGCCAGACCCATTGGCTGTCACATATAAAGGTAGAAATTTTTGCACCAAGAGGAATTCCTAAGAGTCCACAATCCTTGGTCCACAGTAATCACGAAAAGGCCCTTGGGGTAGCCAGTTCAAACCAAACGAATGTGTTAGAGGCCTAGCAGTAGTTTTGAGCTGCAGAAGCTTCCCCAGGTTCAAGAACAGTTTGTAGGGATTTTGAGCGTCCAACAGGTATCCTTGCTATCCCTGATGCCCAACTTCCAGTGAAGTATTTGGGGTGCCAGTGACTACCACTAATTTAAAGTATGAACTCTTCAAGGGGTACAATTGATTGGATCAGGTGTGTCTTCCTAAAAGAGATGGGGGTTTGGGGTTTAGGCTGCTCACGGACTGGAAAAAAGCCTACACAGTGAAGCATATTTGGGCAGTCTGAAACAAACAAAGCAGACACCCAATGGGTCAGGTGGATCCACTCCTATTTTATAAAAGACAAGTGTCTTCAGCATATGCTATCCCAGCTGATTCGTCTTGGACTGTATGAGGATAATAAGTCTAAGACCTATGATTCAAAGCTTTATCAAATATGAAGTGGGATGGCCATTCCACTTTTCTCTAGTTTTCATGTCCTTGGTCCTTTGTATGCAAGATTTGGAGACAATCTGGTTGATGATTGGGTGATTCTCTTGAGGCTAAATTGGATTCTATGATGGTTCAGAGGTCTTGGCACAGGCGCAGAAAAATGAACGTAGCAATTCAATACATAATTGCTTATACCCTACAATTCTTGCGTGCCAAATGCTTCTTTTCCAGATAAGGTAGTTTGGACTCTCACTCCTAGAGAGATTTCAATGCCACGTCTGCTTGGAATGCCATTAAGACACAACAAACTAAGGTTCCACAGTATAAGCTGGCGTGGTTTATAGTACACCATGTCCCAAGATCGCCTTCAGGCAGTGGATCGTTTTGATGCTGTTTGCTGAGGAGGTTGGGTGGTTACTTCTAGTGTTGTCTAGCCTATGTTCCAGTTTTGTTTATTTTTCTGTGATTGTAGGACTCTCAAGGTAATATCCTTGGTCTGTGTCTTTGGGTTTGTTGGTTTCTTAACGATATCAGCTTACCAAAAGAAAGAGGGAAAAAAAAAAAGTATCAACTATTACTTCAAGTGTCGTACAAGCATAATTGTTACGCATAAAAATGTCCACCCAAAATTGTAAGTATATGACAGCTAGATAAAAAGGGACAAAAACTTAAAAGCTGTTCTCACCTGTAAAAGAGGCTGCAAAAAAGAAGGATCAAAATTATCTGAATCTCGTAGAAGCCCCCATATCCTAAACACTTGTGCCCTAAGTTCCATGAGGCTGTTTTGTTCAGCATCACTCATTCTAAGAGGACCAGTGGCATTACCATTGAAAATGAGAGTCCTCATAGGACTGGGAACAGAATTGTAAGTATCCAACATTGAGCCCAAAATAACTGCTTCAGTAACACGTACAGACTCTTTAATAACTAGATTCCTGAGCTCATCACCATCCGGACCCAACAATAGCTTCAGGACAGGTTGTAAAGCCTCTTTTGCAGTGAAATCTCTATCCTTTTTCCCCTGGACAAGTAGATTTTCAAGTCTATTCCACCTGTACCAGAGCAGTAGTAAGAGGTTTGCAACTACTCAGCAAATTTGCACTCAACAAATTCAAATTCCGCCATCCAAATGGGTGTTGGATAAAATTAAGACATAAGTAGATACATGCCTGAATTTACCATCCTTAAAAAGCAACTCAATAAGAGCATCTCTGAGATATGGGTTTGGATCTGTGAGAAGCCTTTTTGCAAAATAAGGATATGAAGCGGCCAGTACTTTAAAATTAGGGTCTGCATATAGTGCCAAACCTTCGAGAACAGTAAGCGACCTCAATATCAATGCATAGTAAGCTGGAACTGCAGTCATTAGAGCAGACGACGCAGGGGCCATTAGAAATACAGAGAGAACTTTAGTTATTCATGCAATTTTGAGCTACTACACTTTTCCGTACAAATAAGAGTTGCTCAATGAATTAGTGCATAATCTGGCAATCATACGACCCTACAACAGGCCTGTTAGCTGATTCCGCCATAGCCATTTACAAAAAAAAACACCGGTCAGGTGGGAATGACATAAAGTCATTTATCAATAAGATGCCATTGGAGCTTACCATTGAATGGATATTGATAAAGAACAGCACCCAGACCATCCACTAGCGTTTTGAAGTTCAGTTCACTCACGGTTGAGTTAAGTGCATCATCAAAGAAGTTTCGAAGTGCTGGTACAATCGGGGTAACATCTACGTCCGGGGCCAAGAAATCTAGAGCATAGTAATCACGGGCCATTGCTTCGTAATCCCTATTTACCATGTGAACAACATGGCCGATTATAGCGGATCTTGCATCTTCGGGTGTTTCACTCATCATCCCAAAATCAAGAAAAGCAAGCTTTCCATCAGGTGTTGCCAAAAGATTTCCAGGATGAGGATCTGCATGAAAATATCCATACTCAAGGAGCTGTCTAAGACTACACTGAATTCCTGTGTTCACCAGATCCAAAACTTTCAACCCTTGTCTCTCAATGGCTTCTTGCTCATTTAATTTGACGCCATCAACCCACTCCATTGTCAATACTTTCCCGCTCGTGTAGTCCCAGAAGATATCTGGGACAAGGACATCTGCTTTGTCAGCATATAACTTTTTAAACCTCCTTGCATTCTGCCCCTCCTGCATAGACCTGTCAAAATTAACATCCAAACATAGAGGAATCTCTTATAACTTGGAGAAAATGTATTTTCTCTCCTTCACACAAATCGCAAAACAAGTATACCAGGAAAACTAACCTGCACATAATTGAGCTCTTGATAAACTCTACGAGCAAACTCATCTATAAGGGCAACGACATCGCTGGTAATAATGTCAACATATCTGTTTATGAGGAATCCTACACCTCTAATCAGGTAAAAGTCAAGTCCAATAGCCTCTTCAATACCAGGCCGTTGCACCTTCACCGCAACAATCTGGCCAGAGTACTTCAGCTGAGCTTTGTAAACTTGGCCTAGACTTGCAGCAGCAATTGGAGATGGAGATATTGATGAGTAGATGGAGTCGAGTGGGAGTCCCAGCTCTCTCTCAATGCAAGAAAGTGCCTCTGCATCTGGAAATGTCGGCAAAGCATCCTGCTCATTCAAAAGATACCAGTGAGGGTGGTCTTAAGCTCCTCGGATCAAAACATCAAGTTTATCAGGCACAGTGGCCTCAGTAACATTACATCTATGGAATAATTAGTCACCATGAGAATATTAATTTGTGCATGGTACAAAACTTACTAAAAAGAAATAGTCCTTGTTTCTGAAATTGTCGAAAACCAGCAATAACATGTTGATACGCTGTTCTTGTTGTTTTATATGCGGCAATAGTTTCCTAAGTTTCCAAATATTGCGATTATGGTGGCAACAGTGCCCGTGTAAAGAACCAGAAAATTTAATTACTTTTTGAAAAATCACTTTTTGGTAAAGTTTCGATTTGGTCGATAAAAAGTGCCGGTAATTGTTCCTTGGATTTTTCTAATCAAAATGGTATAATCGAAAGCTATTTTTGAGTAAGGCAAAGTCATCTTTCGCCCATTTTCTTCGGAGAAAAATGTGTCCGTTTTCGGTTTTGTACTAAAAGTGGGGGGATGAGATTTTGATGTGATTAAAATTTCAAAATTTTGTAAATGCCATTGTTTCCAAATGGGGGGTACTTCCTTATTTTCATAAATAAATTAAAGTAAAGAATTATAGTCTTTACTTAAGTTTGGTTTATGAAAATAAGTATTGTGGTTACATATTATATACACAAGTCACATTTGGGTGTGTAGTGTAATAAGGAAATTATATTAGTAGTGTGTGGGGGAAGATTTGCAAAATTAAAAACATTTCACTCTCACCTCTCTCTCCACCCGATCGGCTCCCTCTCTCTCTCCTCTCCTCCATTAACAACTCCTCCAAGCTCAAAACTCTCCCTCCTCACTCAACCACTTCAAGAACCAAGGCCATTTTCACATTCTACGCGTCAATTGGAGTCGGGTTTACCGTGGTTTTTCGTGGAGATCAAGCATTTCGGTTTGGGGGCTTCATAACCTAGGGTTTTGCATTTTCTACACATTTGGAGCTTAACCCATGAGGTAGGGAAACAATTACTACCTCCTCTAGTTATATACTTGTGATTTGTTGTACATATCTTGTTCTTGGCTTTAATTTCTTGAAAATTTATGTTTTTCCTCTTTGTGTGGGTTTTCCTCTCTTTGATTTTGTGATCTATGAAATTGGTCATTGATTGATGAAATTGGGAGTGTAATTGACCTCCCTCCATGTTTAATTGTTGCCTAGCATCTCTATTTTGAGCCTAAACTATCTCATTTGTGTTTTGGGTTGAAATTCCACACCTTAGAGGTGAAAATCTGCCATTTTCTGGACAAGGCAGCTGCTGCCCCTGTTTCTATGTTGCTGCCCCTGTTTTCTAGGTGGTTTTCGGCCACCCTTTGACGTCCGTTTGACCTCCAATCGTCCGGAACTTCGTATACTTGATATATAGTAATGTGGTAACCCCAAAAACTATTTTGAAATCGTTAAACTACGACTTTGACACGTGTTTTTATTGGGCAATTCGTTATACGTATCGGACACAAGGCATAGTAGATTGGTCGCCCCTTTTGGCGAAATTGTGGCATTTCAAAAGAAAGGGCACTTTGGTGAAATGAAATTTGAGAAATGGACTTGTTATGAAAGTTTTAATAGAATGTTTGTGATAATGAGGTGTTTATACCAATGCCATCATTTGGTAAAATTTTTGATAGAGGCACACGGGGCCTATGGAACCCGGCAGAGGCACGCGGGGCCTATGGAACCCGGCAGAGGCAGGCGGGGCCTACAAATACCCAGCAAAGGCACGCGGGGCCTACGGAACCCGGCTGAGGGATTAAATCCCTAGTACCAATGAAAATGATGTTTTTCTTCAATGAAAGAAATGATAAATGAGATTTTGGATTATTTATTGTGTTCTGTCGAAACTCGACTTGTGGAGTTGGTTTTAAACTTGTGTGAGTGACTTGGGTGATCTTGGTGAAACAAATATGGAAACTTGGGTGGTGTTGGGTACTTGGAAATGAAATGTTTTGAGGTACATAAGATATTTTGGCAAACTTAATGAACTAATGGGTATTTTGGGACACCTTGAAACCTTTTTGGAAACTTTTGATGTCACTTGGACACGTCTTACTTGTCTCAGCCTCCGTTATGTTCCTTGATCATCTCTTCTCATGTTAATTCATATCATGTGCACTCATCATATTTGTATGCCTAGCGGTTGTAGTATGTTTTCCCTACGAGCTAGTGAGCTCACCCTATCTTTCCCAGGTACATGGCATGGAGCATGAGATTGGATGCTTATGGAGTGATGCATTATGCGAAGCTTATGCATGCATGAAGATATTTTTCCATCTCAAGTTTTGTATTTTGATAAATGACAATGTAACTTTTGGTTATTCAATCTTTTGACAATTTGGACTTATGTAATAACTTATGGGATAATATTTGATTTCACTTTTTGGGCAAGGGTGCCCAAATACCTGATTTGCCAATGGATTAATGATGTACATTTTGAATGGAAATCTCTTGGGGAGGATTTATGGAAATATTTTATCATTTTACTTATTAATTGTTAGGAATTCCTTTATTTTTGTTTTTATAACAATGAGGGCGTGACAGCCCGGGTTCAGAATCTTCAGATCTTCGAATCCCAAGAACAGCACAATTAAGACATATTAAACAATCATCTCACAAACAGACACAAGAACCACAGTAACCAGCCAAGTTATTTTCTACCTCAAACTACATCTGCATATATCTTCTCTCTCTAACAGCTGCAATGGCTTCTCCCTCCCCGCCCATACAAGTATCTCTCTCTTGCAGTACTCTGTCATCAGTCATTTCCCGCACTCTCTCAGCTATGTGGCTCTTTCTCTCAGCTGTGTGTCTCTTCTATCCCCCTTCACCAAACAACTTGCCTCATGCGCCACCTGCAACTCTCCCTCCTCGGGACTGAAACACCCCGTAAATCATGATCAACAATACCCAACAAAAAAAGAAGCATTCCGCAATCGAACTTCCTCCGTGAACGACAATTGCACCATCATTGCAGACACTTAATACAGCTTACTCAAGTTCACTCCTCCTAACCTATTTGTAGCTCTACTCTTCTCATATCATAGCCAATTTGTCATGAATCTCTCAGCAAACAAGAATGGGCCGTGTAGATGCTTACCAATTATTTTCTCCAGCCATAAATAGGTCATTCCACCCAAAAATGCGCAAAATTCATCAAGACACCAAAACTTTCAAGCACCAGAGCAACAACTAATGATCCAGGTTTACTTCAGACCTAAATAAATAAAATGAGGCTCCATAACCAATATGAAGTTTACTTAGTAAAGGAAACCCAAAAATCCTGATGGACACTCTTTTTTTCTTCTTTTTTTTCTTGAGAAGCTAACCACTAATACAGTTGCCAGTGAACAATGCCAACTTCATCAGCAAGTATAAAGAGAGACGAAGGGCTAGAGGGAAAAAACAAATCTCCCATCTGAAGTACCTAAGCTGTGAGCATTCATCAGATTTCACCATCATCTCTTGAACTTTATCATGATATTTTTACATCCTTAAGAGAGTTTCAGTTCTGAACTTTATTGTAAAAAGGATTCTGCAACTTCAGTTTGTTCCTGACTGTATTGGTTTATGTCAGTAGTTTTGGAGGAGAAAAATCATTTGGATTAGGTTTAACTAAGCCCCGGATTCTTAGCTAGTTATGACAATGGGGTAGAAGTAATCACTAGTTGTAAAAGGTTCCTAGCACCTATTGGAGATAGTGCGGAAAATACCAAAGAGGACACTTGGGCCGTGGATGTAGGCGGCGAAGTTGTAGGTCTATGTAAACTTCACTAGAACACAACTTCTGTAAGTCATGATCCAATACTAATAGTGACTAAGCAATACAGAGAAATTGCCTGAGGCGTCACATTACAAATGACCTTTCCGCTTCTTGTGGTCTTGAAGCTAAACTTGTTGTCATGTTCTTAGATTTGGTGGTCCTCCCTGGGCGTCCTTGCTAGGTGAAGGTCAGTATTCAAGCCTTGGGTACCACGCTTGCTCTGTGTTTTGACTAATGTATCTCATTTTGCTAGCTAATTTATTTGGAAGCAGCGACATGCCTTCCTTTGAGGTGGTGGATCAACCTCAGGAACTTATTAGCACCTACATGATCATTGCTAAATCCCTTTAGTGGCAATACTGTATGAGTTGTTGATTCCGCAAAGAAGATACCCGCCAAAACTATCAATGTTGGACGGAAACCATAATGACAGGGATGCAGGTGGTGCTAGTGATAGAGGGCTAATTCAAAATACTGTTCCTATATTGGTGGCCATATGTAGTCAAAGTATTGTTTACGCTACAAGTCTACGAGTATAGCTGCTGAATTATGGCTGCTGCACGGTAGGTGACTATGATGCTTTCAATTTGAGTACTGAGAATAGTGAAGTGGAAACAAATGCAAACTTAAGCACCAACTTGGTTTAAGGAGAAGTACACCAATCTATTAATGCAATTTGTGATTGAAGATAAACTCAGTCTAGCAACAATTAGTCATATCTATAGAAAGCAAGTGATTATGTGGAAAGAGAGAGGGGCTACAGACTGTATAATGAAAAAACCTAGAAAATACATACCTGCAGTTCAGAAAGCTCCTCGAGGTACTCAGGTGGACACAAATCAGGCCTAGTTGACAGGCCCTGTCCTATTTTGACAAAAGTAGGTCCCAATCTCGTGAAAATCTCCCTTAGCTGAATGGCCCGCAATCTTCTGTTCTGATCGAGCTGTCCGTTCAACTGGTCCAACCATAGCGTGAACCCAAATGAACCGAGCCCAACAAAAATTTCAAGAGTCCTCCGCAGAACCTACAAGAAGGTGACGCCGGAAAATCAGATACAAAGGTGGAGACGAAAGGATGATGATAAGGGCACACTGGTGAGGCAATCAGTGTAACATCGGGTGTAAAACTATGAATATAATTTACCTTGACAGGACGGGAGCCGTATTTGCTTGACAGAAGTTCGGGGCTGTAAACAGAAGCATTGGCAGCACGGGCCATGGCTCTTGCCTCGGCTTGCATATCGATCGTTCGATCCCTGAATGAGGAATCACGTCGATGGAATAGCACTGCATTATTACCACCAGTCGTCACTTCTTTAATCGCAGGCACCGCCTGGGGTCTCACCTCCACAATCGCTGCTCGTGGTAAAACTCTAGCTTTCCTCGTTCTGCGAAGAGAATCCTTCCGCCTTGGAATCAAAATTGCCCCCGTATAAGGAGATATAGGCGAAACGTGGTGAGCAGCGGTTGAAGATAACATTGAAGAACTCATGGCTCGCTTTGGATTCTGGAAGCCGGTTGTGAGGGCCAGAAAGCAGGGACAGCTTGTGCTACCTTCTTTCTTTTTCCTCTTAACACGTTTTCTTCATAAAAATAAATTGGAAATTGATTTACTGTAGCTTTTCCCCAAAACTTACGAGGGAAAATCCTAAATCAAAGAAAGAATAAAAGTCAAATTGAGCCAAACTTTAGAATTCTCATGTTGTTCGTTAAATTTTTTTTATATAAATATGAGCCGAATCAAACTGAGCTTTAAAATGTTCAAATTCATAAATTAAGTTTTTAAACGGATCCGAGACGTGACAAAGCTAAATGAAAATTTGACTTAGTTTGAGTCAAACTCGAACTGAGTCGAATTCCTAAAACTACAATTCTACTTGCCAGTGTACAAACCAAACATCATTTTTTTTTGTTTTTGTTGAAGATTTGTTCGGGGTTTTTCACTCTTCAACTTCTTCTACTTATAGACCTTGCTTGTAATTTGAACTTCCCGCTCAAAGCATTTGAACTTAGCTTGCTCCGAACTCCATCATTGTATTTCAAATGAGCAGTTTTTTCCCTCCGACAACACCTGAACTTGAATTTCTTTGATTTTCCTTCAGAAGTTTTAATTTAAATCTGCACGGTTACTCAACAATTTATATGATTAGTGTTAAGAAAATAACTGCCTTGCATGACGTATTCCACGTGTCTCAACTGTTAACTACCTCGTTTTTATATATTTACACGTGTAATTCATGCATTTGACAATTAAAAGTATGGCTTCGAAGTCAATTTATTACTTATCCTATGACTTATAACTACCAATAACTGTCTTTCAAATTAGGAACTAATACGACATCGTATTAATTCATTTTTAATCTACTAATACAATGCTTTCATTAACATTAATCTGCCAACGTTTGGCATTCTTAATTACGTGTCAATGAATTACTGGATGTGTTAAATTTATATGTAAACACAAACATGAGAGAAAGAGAGAGAAAACAAACAAGAAAGAGAGAGAGAGAGAGAGACACACACACACACACAAATTTACGTGATTCGGTCTTATTTTGGGATGCAAGTCCAGCTCACGTGCAGTCGATCAATGGCTTCGCTAACAAGACGAATGGTCTAAAGAGTTACAAAGAAGAATTCTGCATAAAATTTTCTACCCAAACCCACATTGGTAATGCAATATGTAGCTAGCCTTGCCATTGGATCGCCATCACCAAATCAAAAGAGGACTGAAAAGATTCGACTTCAAATAAAAAAATGGAAAGAGATCCTCCTCATGAGGCATCATGGATTTTCCATACGACCAAACATACATATCGCTGGAGTTTTTGACAACAAAGTAAGGGCGCCTCACTTATTGATTTCGTGGAGAACGACTAAGACTGATGGGTACTGGCCGACGTTATTATTGGCGGTAATAGTGGTGTTTGACCAAACCCACAACCCCAAAAATTACAGACGGCGGGCTATAGTGGCTACATCGGCGATGATGAGGCAACAACGGCTAGGGTTTGAAAATGGTGGCTGATTGATCTTGAGAGAGAGAGAGAGAGTGGAGTTGTGGGTTGTGATAAATTAGATTTTATTTTTGTTTTTGGCTGATTGGGTATTTTCTTAAACATATAAGGCTAGGGGCACGATAGATAGATTAGGGATACGATGGTCGAAAAGTTCACGCTAAATATAAAAATAGCTGTTATTGAAAAAATTAGATTTAAGGCTCCATTTGACAGTCAAGGAAAAAGAAGGAAAAGAAAATGAAGGAAAAAAGAAAGGAAGATTGAAGAAAATAAAGATAATTTTTTTTAGTTAAAATAATTTGATATAGCTTTTTTTTTTTTCCTCTCAAAGTCTCAAACAATCAAGGGGAGGGGATTTTTTTTTCCCTCTCAAATGCCTAAAAATGTCTACTAAAATAGTTGGACTGTTGGAGTAACAAAAACATAAGATTGGTTGTCATCGTCACTTTTCGTTCAAGTCGCATGATCTGCGCACCCTTCACAAGTCACAACGAAGCAACCCCTCTCTACATATATACATGCACCCCCGACAAATTCCCCTGCGTCTTCATCGGAGACACACTCTAGTCTATAGTCCAGTACGACCGTGAGTGAGAGTCTCCGTCTTGACTCTTGACCGATCACGAATAAAAACCCTAATTGGGTCTATCGGAGATTATTTCTCCTTCTCTTTCTTTCAGTTCGGATCAATACCTAAATTCCGAGCAAATTCTCTCTGTACAGTTTACTATTGTAAAGCCCTTCGCTCTAAAAAACCCTAGAACACAAATATTTTCGACTTCCTCCTTTTGCAGCTAACAAACGATCGAAGCTAAGGTTTCTCCGACTCCTTCACGCCATGAGTCCAGTTCAGAATTTCGAGCAGCACTCTCGCCATCTCGTCGAACCCGACCTCAGTATCTATCTTTCCCTCCTTCTCTCTCTCTCTCTCTCTCTCTCTCTATATATATATATATATATATATGTATATTCATGTATGTAATATGTATTTGTTTCCATCTGCGCTGCGCATCCGACCAACTGTAGTATGTATGTTGTATTGTGAAACAACAATTCAACTAGCAGTTTATGGATATTTATATGTACGTATTTGTGGGTGAACTTGAAGTCTGTTTTTTTATGTTTTGGAATAGCAATTCAACGAGATCTTTAGGAGTGCCAATTTGTTCACCCTCACCGTGAACAAAAGCCTCATTCCCAAGAGTGATGGGGTCTACCACAAAATGACATCATGTTTACCAAAAAGTAACGTGATTTTGTGAACCCACACCTTTTCCACTAATCAGAGTGCACTCGATGTTTAGAGAAACTTATTTGTATGTATGGGAATGAACCTGAGGGTTGTTTTTTTTATTTTTTATTTTTTATAAAGTTATCGAAAATATTTCTAACAGCTATTCAACTAGCTGTTATCTATATCTGTGTATTTGCTAATGAACCTGAGGTCTGTTTTTTATGTTTTGCTAGCACTTGTGTATTTTGAAACAGCAAAAAGTGGCTGTTTATTGATACTCATATGTATGTGTTTGGGATGTACTTGAGGACTGATTTTTCTTCCTTTTCTTTTTTAATGTTTTGGAACAGCAATGCAGACGAGGTTCCAAATGGCGATGGAGGTACGAGACAGTTTGGAGATTACGCACACGGGGGAGTACTTGAATTTCCTAAAATGCTACTTCAGGGCCTTTTCTGCAATTCTATATCAAATCACAAAGCCGCAATCCGTTGATAACCCCGAGCACAAGCTCCGGAACATCGTGGTGGAGATCCTCAACCGCCTTCCTCACACTGAAGTGCTTCGTCCCTTTGTCCAGGACCTCTTGAAGGTAGCAATGCACGTGCTCACCTCTGATAACGAAGAGAACGGTTTGATTTGTATCCGAATCATATTCGACCTCCTTAGGAACTTCAGGCCGAGCCTGGAAAATGATGTTCAGCCTTTCCTCGATTTCGTGTGCAAAATTTACCAGAATTTTAGATTGACGGTTAGCCATTTCTTCGAGAATGGGGACGTGGCAGCAGCTGCAGCAGCCGCTGCCGCCTCTGTGTCCTCAAATTCTTCCGCATTTGGTTCATTTGGGGGAGAAGATTCTAAACTGATGGACATGTCAGACCAAGTGGGCCCTCCTACTGGTAATGTTGGGGCTGGACAACTTAATCCCAGTACGCGGTCTTTTAAGATCGTAACGGAGACGCCTTTGGTGGTTATGTTTCTGTTTCAGTTGTATAGCAGGCTTGTGCAAACAAACATTCCTCAGTTGTTGCCATTGATGGTTGTCGCTATATCTGTTCCGGGTCCTGAAAAGGTTCCACCTCATTTGAAAGGTCATTTTACTGAGCTAAAGGGTGCACAAGTTAAGGTCAGTGATGGTCTTCATGTTATTTGCCGCTAATATTATATAGAAGACACTAAGAAGTTTTATGTTCATAATCTCTGTTATCTAATATGGCCATGCGAGTGGCACATCGTTTTCATAGTTTCATTATAATAGCGTATTACCCGTTCCTGAAGGCAATTTTCAACATACCTAATTATCTTAAAAACCGACCACATATCACTAATATTAACCATCGTCAAATAGCTCTACACGATTCAACAGGCTTGAGAACCAAGAAGTCTTTTCTGTACTCAGGTTGTATTATGACAAACTATAAACTTAACTGAACCTACTCATCTATTTGTAACCATATCTTGCCCACATTTTCATCTATTTATAACCTTAGCTAGCAAAATGTAGATATGGATATGGTAATCGCTTATAACTTTGTTAGTCGTTTCTTCATACTCAATAGTGTGCTTGATTCAGATGATGTTTAACCCCTTCTAATTTACTTCAACTACAGTTAGTGGTTTCACCCCTTAGTGGAAATCATATTTTACATTTTAACTTCGCACTCCCTGCAAACAATTCGAACAATACCACAATGCTCCTAATCCAGCCTGGCGATGAAATCCTATGGGCACCAAATTGCTGGCCTGCATTAGGTGCTACTCCACCCATGTCTGGAATGAGGCAGCAGGATTTTGAAAATGATATTGAGGTATTTAAGTGGAGATTTTTGAAGGCAGATGGTAGTTAGGTAAATTTATGTTTTCTGATGGGTGATGAAATCTGGTAGTTGGGTCAGCATATTTTGCCTAACTAAGGGGGTTTGATGTAAATTAAACCAAACCAAACCAAACCAAACAGAGCCTTAAGCCCCAATCAATTAAGGTTGGCCACATGAATCCGTTTTCTCCATCGAGCTTTGTCGAGGGCATTGTATTCCATGATATTCGAAAAACCTTGATCCTTTCAAACTACCACATCTAGTGTCAAGTTTGGTTTTTACCCATCCCCTTAATGTTACCCTAAACCGTGACCATTTCCCTCTCCTAACTACGGCACCGGTCACTCTCTGATAGACAAGTCCAAACCACCGTGACCATTTCCGCAAATGTTTTCGTTTCTAATTCTATATCGCGAAGTCTTACCACACATCAATCTCAGAGGCCAAAATGGGCTGCCACTCTTTCAGTCAGTCGGGTAAGGGCAGACTTGTATTCTTATTTTAGCTACGCATCTTTCTTGCATTTTGCTTCTTAGTAGCCCAAGTGCCCAACACTTGGTGCAGTATAATATGGCAGGCCTTATAGCAGTACGGTAGGAATTTCTCTTTCAACTTTGTGGGTATCTTGTGGTTGCACAAGACTCCCGAGAGAACCCGTTCTTGCTATTCAATCATTGCCTTATTGGCATGGAGTCCACAAAAGTACGAGAATCAAAGATTCTAATGTAAACTATTTTACCCGAAATGTGAATGAATTTATCTTCAGTTGTGAGTGTTGTATAGTAATATTTTGTGAGGGATTGGATTTTACCTGATGATACTGATAGGTGGTATCCTTTTTTTTGTAACTGCAGACAGTTTCTTTCCTAACTTACCTCTTGAAGAGTTTTGCTGACTATATCCGGCCGCATGAAGAAAGCATCTGTAAAAGCATTGTTAACCTACTTGTTACCTGTTCAGACTCTGTTTCCATTCGAAAGGTGAATATATTCTTTAGGCTTTCCATTGAACCCATTCCTTTCTCCTCTCTTGCACCTTTCTTGTTCGTCTCTAAATCTGTAGATGTTGGATGCAGGAACTGTTGGTAGCCTTGAAGCATGTTCTTGGGACAGATTTTAAGAGGGGACTATTTCCTTTGATTGACACGCTTTTAGAAGAGAGGTAATGTTTGTAACATGCATTAATATATCATCTCTTTTTTCCACAAATTTTCTGAAGTACTCACGGTACTTGACAACACTACTGAAATTTTACTTCACTTCATGTCCTGTTATTGTAATGTTATGGAACGATTGAGATGTTGTTCAAATTAGTATTTCTGGTTCGTTCTCTATATCCCTCCAATTTTTCCAACTACGGGGAATCTGGGATGTCTTCTTATTTATGTGGATCATTTTTGTCTGTGGCCTCTGCACATCATTAAGAAAATGCTATTTTTCACGTCTCCTTGATTCATCACGACAACCAATTGAGGTGCTTCTTGTGGTTGGTTATTGGCAGAGTTTGAGATAAATTCAATGAGATTTGCAGTATTATTAGTTTGGACCCTGGGACAATTTGTTTGTGTTCTGATTGTTAGTGAAAAATAATTTGGAGTTCCTTTTTGAGAGACTCAAAGTGGTTCGCGACATAGTTCTTGCTCGCTCTATTTGAGGGTTGGGGGCTTGAGATTTTTGTTGAAGCTTTTGATGCCTATTTCCTTACTTCAGGGATTGGTATTATCTGTGTACTCTGTAGTGGTCTTCTTTGGTTCTATGGATGCTTTTATAGAGATTTGTAACCCAAGACCAAAAAAATGAGTTGTATATTGGAGTTATTGATTGAGCTCTAGTATTTTATCTGCTCGAGTTTTGTCTTGGATTGTGGGCCAGCTTGTTTATTTGTTTTTTATCAGGACAAGAGATGGGAGAAAAGCCAAAAGAAATTGTTGATGATTTTTCCCTGTCTAGTCTCGTATCCTATCTTGTTTTAAAATGTGAGAACTATGTAACAAACAGTTAAAATATGTGCTTTTTGTGGCCTTTTTCAGTAATTGGTAACCTTGTGGTTGATGTGTCCTTTGGCACTCATGGAAATTAAGAAACAATTCATACTCTTGTATCATTGGCTTCTTTCGATTTTGTGAGTCGACTTAATTATGATGATTTATGATTGTTATGGTCATTTCTTCTGTAATTCTATTTGACGTGTTATTCATCCTTTATAAGGGTTCTTGTGGGGACTGGCCGGGCATGTTTTGAGACGTTGAGGCCGTTGGCTTACAGTCTGCTTGCAGAGCTTGTTCATCATGTTAGGGGTGATCTCTCCTTGTCACAGGTAGCTATTGTCCTCAGACCTGATGTCATGTCATGCTGTATATTGACGTTTCCTATTGGGCAAGCATGCTGTCATCTTTGTGAACTTTAGGCAATTATGTTAAATATACATGGTTTCTTTGAAGAAGTTTTGGGTAGCACTTTTATATGTCCTCACACTATCACCCCTTGCCAGCTTCTTATAATTTCTCCAGTTCTCTTCTACTGAACTTCAAGTCTTCTTTATTTGGATTAGGAATTTGTCTGGATGGACTGCATGTAACATAATACGTCTAGAAAGTGTTGCATCTTATGGGGCAAGAAACTGGTGCCAATAGCTAGTGTTCTCGATAAGGCAAGTTTTATAAATAAGCAACAACAGGTGATAAAAAATCATTAACACATAACAGAGGCATGTGTATGAAAAAAAGTTGTCGAAATAGTCAATATTCACATGGTAAGAAACAAGGTTTGAAAGAACCTGAGAGAAGTGCTGAATATCCCCATTCCCCAAAGGAGAAAGAACATAAAATAGAAAAATACAAAAAACAATAAAGAACCTGGGAAGCGGTCTGCCACCCTTGAAGACCAATTTACACAGATGTTTTAAAGATTCTCCATTTACTGTCGGGATACCGCCTTCCCTTGTCGAAAGGGCAATGGTTTTGCTTCTTTTCCACACCATTTCAAGCCTCTTCCAACTTCACTGCCTTCCTACTCCATCATTGTAGCTACCTATTTTAGGGTGCAGGCTACAGGGTCAAAAAGTGATGGCTAGAGTCAATACTCATAGCAACTTTACAATCAACTATGGCCGCTTTTCTTTAGCTGTACACCATCAGTTTGGCACCCAAGAACTTTCTGATAAAAAGTGGAAGCCATGGAAGCTGAACTTTGGATCTGTGATGATTAATGATTTTGGAGAGAAGATCTTCAAACACATCACCGCAAAACTGTACCTACTTCCTATTTAAACAGAACATTGCGTAATACCCTCATAACTAATCTAGATTTCAGTTTATGGGAGAAGTTGTAATAATGTGATGAAAATATGGGATAATACGTGCACAATGAAAATTAAAACAACTGGTCAACATGAAAATGGGACAAAAGAAGAAAAGTTTTTAGACCTCACAACAATTTGGACATCGCCATGGAAATGCAAGTGCAATAAAATGAGTTGTTTGGGTTTTAAAGAGCGTGTTGTCGAGCTTGCCTGTGTATATTTTCTCTCTTTTTGCATCCAAGATTTGGCTACAAAGAAGTTAAAAGAAAATCCAAAGAGATTTTTTAGAAGTGGTGATGAGTTCAAATACCATTGCAGTGTACTAGGAGTCAAATGTTTATTCTTGTTAGAGGGGGAGAAGGGCTGTGTCTAAGTAAGGGAGGGAGTGGGGTGCGTTTGTAGCCTTCTCCAATTTGCAGGGTGAATTTCTGGTCTTATTGGTGGAGATAAGCTTAGGATTTGCTTTACGGCAGACATTTTTTTGTCAATGGAGCTGGAGGATTGGGAAATGGATGAGCCAGCGGCCTCATGGAGAGTTTTTATAGTTTGTAAACGTGAGTATTCGATGAGATGGAGCCTTTCTTCCTCGGGGTCTTTCTAGCTTAGGTCTTTTTATCGAGGGAGTGATGGTGCTTTCTTTCCTTGGAAGGCTATCTAGAGGACACACGCCTCGCTCAATGTTGTTGTTTTTGTTGTGCATGGCTCAGAGTAGATAACTAGATAAGGAGGTGGAAGTCTGAAATGAATGTGTTCATGAGAGATTTTAGTGCTTCAGAAAGATTGTAGGGTGGATATTAAAGCCATAAATCATATGAGCGAAGCAAGGCAATAACGCAAGGAAAGTGGCATCGAACCCTCGGTGCAGGAGTCGAGCTTAGGGAGTCCCCGAGTGATCATCAAGAATTCAGTCACCACTAATTTGTTAGGAACATGTGTGAACCTCGGGTTGGGTCCATGTGATGTGGTGGACTCTGTGCATACTCCCCCAACGGATTGGGCCTACGCGCACACGGGCAGAACCTCGGGCGGATCAGACTCCTAACATAATTGGTATCTGTATTGATGATCTTGGTCAGGGAAGGCTAAGACAGCCCCTTGCATATAGGTAGCAAGAAGGCGTTTATGCCCCAATCGTGGGCCCTTATGGGCAAGGCCCTAGCCCAATTGGGACAACATATGAAGAGAAGTCCCACAACGCCTAGGTACCAAATTAATATGAAATATATAAGCTTGAGGGCACCCTCACTTCATAAGCTAGTTTTTGGGGTTGAGTTCTAGGGTGTGTCTCTGACCTACGTGTGGTAGGTGCTCCTGAGTGAGCACATTGTGTGTGAGGGAGGGTGTGAAGTGAAGTCCCACATCGTCTGGGTTCCAAAGTAATATGAAATATATAAGCGTGAGGGCACCCTCACTTCATAATCTAGCTTTTGGGGTTGAGTTCTACCCAAGACCATGTAACATGGTATCGGAGCTGGGAACCAGAGATGGGTAGGGTGTGTGTCTTTGGCCAGCATGAGGCAGGTGCTGCTGAGTGAGCATGATGTGCTTAAGGGAGGGTGTGAAGCGAAGTCTCACATTGCCTGGGTTCGAAAGTAATACGAAATATATAAGTGTTAGGGAACCTTCACTTCATAAACTAGCTTTTGGGGTTGAGTTTTACCCAAGACTGAGTAGCACAACACACCGGGGATGGGGATTCTGGCCATCTTTTTATACATTTGCTTATTGGCTTCTAGGTATCTCTTGGTTCCGACTTCCGATGGACTTGAGTGCATTGTTTCAGGTAGGTGTGATGGAGCTTTCTTATTGAGGAAAAGGAGCTAAGTTGTGAAAAAGGCAGAGCCAGAGATTCGGATGATGGTCTGTTATTGTTGTAGAACTGAAAGGGAAAAAAACAATGATGGCCGGCTTGATGTCGCTCATTTGGAATCTGTATTATTTGCGGCACATCGAGCCCGTTGTATAGGCTTAAGAGTTCTGTTGTTTACTTCGGAGGAGATTCTCCTCTTAGTTAATCAATTCTTAGATTTTGTTGAGTTTTTTTGATATGTGAATGAGATTTTGGGTGGCACTCCCATGTTATGATAATTTATTTACTTGCTTTATGATAAGTATTCATGCTTATGGCCTAGCCAACTTTGATATGGCTCGGTCTGTTAATACTCGATACCTTTGTATTGTTGTCATGCAGTTATCACGAATTATTTACTTATTCTCGAGTAACATGCATGATGCTTCATTGTCACTCGGAATTCACACTACTTGTGCTCGCTTGATGCTGAACCTGGTGAGTGCTCAAACTTGATAATAGTAAAAGAATATTTTTCCTTTTAGGTTGATGTGCTCAAACTTTATCTTTGACGTGTGTGATTTTATTAATTTATATATTCCTTTTCCTTTTAGGTGGAACCAATTTTCGAGAAAGGTATCGACAAGTCATCTATGGATGAAGCACGGGTTTTATTGGTTTGACTTTCTTATTCCCTCTACTTCAATTTCTTTTTTGCCGTAACCTATCGCTAAAAGTGACGTTATTGGATAATCTTCGCTTGTCTTCCTGGGAGTTACTTTATGGTTTCATTGCAGGGGCGAATTTTGGATGCTTTTGTCGGGAAATTTAACACTTTTAAGCACACAATTCCTCAGGTGCTCCCGCCTTTCTGAATTTCACTGTGGATTTATCTTTGGATTTCATAAATTCATAATCAAATTGTGAGTGTTTATTTTATAAGGCAATAAGAGATGGTGGGACTTTTGTCGTAGAGCATCTTGATGTAGGGTTATAGTCGTAGATTGAGTGTCAAGTTTTTAGGATAACTTGGTTTACAACCTGCTTTTGCAGAACTATTTCTTAAAAATATTTTATGGGAAATGCTAACGGGTGCCATAATGCATCCGTTAAGAGTACAAAAAAGTACAATTTAAAAGTACACTTGTACAAATGAGACCCACAAAGTGTACTTTTTGTACCCTTAACGGGTGCACCATGGCACCCGTTAGCATGACCCATATTTTATTAACACATTACACAGTTTGGTGAGAAAGGAAACGGATGCATGCATGATACAGAAGCATTATAAGGTTATTTGTTGTTTTCATGTGCCAATGTTATTTAGCTTCGATGTGTAACTCTCTCTCTCTCTCTCGGCACAACTGAATACCCATCATGTCCACATTTGCACTGGTGGTAAATGTTTTCTAGCTTGTTTAGTTGGGAGTCGAGGGAGTGGAAACCAACCCTTGATCAATTCCTCTATATGTTAGGTATTGCTGACATTTAGAGAGGTGTATAGGTTCTATTTTTTTGTTCGGCCTCTTTTTAGAATTATCGGCTTTTGGGCCTTCTATTCTCTGATTGGGCACGGGTGGCATGGCATCCCCTTGATTCCTTTTACCAATAGATTTATTACTTATCAAAAGAAGAAAGGATGAGGATAAGTTTGAAGTAAAGAAGCATCAAAGTTTGGAAATTAGGTTGGTTTCTAACATGATCCGCTCGGTACCATTTTGCATAGTTCTCTTAGTTTGGTTTTCTTATTGCCAATATATATATATATATATATATATATATATATATATATATATATATATATATATATATATATATATATATATATAGAGTCCCCTTCCTATCCAAACCACAATTTACGGACCTACCGTCCGGACTTCACTTTTTGGACCAAATTTCGACGATCCGAACCGTTAGATGTGTTTAAAACGTGTTTTTAAGGTCCAACGCGAAGATTTGGCAAAAAAAAATACCCGAAAGGGCTTGATCGGGGCAGTTTTTCACAAAAACGCTATATAACGGTTCGGATTTTCAAAAAAAAATTGGGAAGGTGGAGGTCCGGATTTTTTAAAATCCGGGAGCTTGGATTGGAAGCTCGGTGTATATATATATATATATATTCTTTCCGTTTTTGTGTTAGTGCATATCCTGGTATAATCAAAATTGAATAACCAAAAGTTGCTACATCACCTTTTGGTTATCCATTTAGAGGGTGGCTAAAGTTAACAATGTAGAGGTCCACAATGGCATAATAAAAAACAGTTTTTGATAGCAATTTTTTTTAAAAAAAAATAGTTTAAAAAAAAAAAAGTTTTTTTTTAAAAAAAATAATTTTTGGAAAACATTGTTTTGAGAGGGTAATGATGAGTGTACTTGACTGAGGAGATGTGGGGTCTATTAAATTTGGTTTCTGTGAAAAGGTTGCTAACTTTGATTACGCAAAGCCAAAGTTTTTCTTTTGGTTATTCCATTGGGGATAAGCTTTGTAGTTAGTAGGTAGGGCCTAGGGGTATATTAGAATCTGCTAAACCCTTCCATTCAAACTGCAGCCTTCCCAGTAACAACTGCAGGCATCCAGATTAACTACCTTGCACACTAACTCATCTTTTCATAAATATTCTTCATTATTTTCTAGGAACTTAATCCTATCGACACACAACAAAAGGGTTTATTTGAACACACTGTTCCTTTCATTAAATTCATTCTTAAGCTTAAGTGATGTAGAACGGAAAGATATGATTTTGGATATACTTGGCAATTAAACGATTATGGTTGGATGTAGGAAAATTTGTATCTTGATCCGATTCTTTTATTAATATGGAAGTTTGGGATTGTTAGGATTCAATTTCTTGTTATGCTTTATTGCTTATAATTTCTTTTGCTTCCCTGTATACATATGTAATACCCCCTCCGTTCCTGAAGGTTACTCTGAATATTAGTCCTATATTTCATTTCGAGATATCCTGAAATGCTAGACCTCTTTGAAAACTCTAGCACAGAATGTTTATATTTCAAAAAACTAAGGTTCATAATCATAAAAAAGAGTCTTAAAAATGGTGATTATGGGGCAATATTTGAATTAAAAAGCCAATTTTACAAGGAGACAAGGAGTCACCACATGTCTCCTTCAAAAGTTGGAAAGACCAATATTAAGGACAGAAGGAGTAGGTAATTCTCAGACTTGATGAATCGAAAGACATTGATTTATTTTGGTTCCCTTTCCCTCTGTTTAGATTCTCTTCTTCTGATCTTCTCTCATTCTTTCTCCCCTTTCCCCTTTCTTCTCATGTTACTCGGTTGTTCTGCTTCTAAAATCTTCTGTTCTTCTGGTGCTACATCTCTAAGCCCTTGTTGCATTCAGTCTCCAAATCTCGATCATGATAATCCCGCAAACTATGTGCAGTTTGCGCTAACAGTGTCCAGAACTGCCTGGGAATGACCTCCAAATTCCTGTCTTTCAAGTTTGAAACCCCATCTTTTGTTCCCCATACCAACCCTTAAGAGTTAAGACCTACCTAATTTACCACGTTTTGCATAACGCTAGGCGAAATTTGAGTTTCAGCAATAGAAATGGAACTCAGTTGCTGCCACGCATCAACCTGAGAACACTATTGCAGGAGGGAGTCCACTGCACCCCTTAGTATGGCTTTTGAAATTGTTTGGCTTCGGTTCCATGAATCCATCTATTTTAGATTTTGGCAGGTGTTCATTTGTTGCTTTATCTTAATTGTCTACAGGGTTTGATGATATTTTGGATGGCATTCTGGTTGGAATTAGAATACATGTTCACCTAAAAAAAATGAGAAGAAATCCCCAGTCCCAAATATGTTGTTTTTGTTTCTAATTCCATTTCTGGGTTGTATGACTCTGAAAAGAAAATCTTAAAATCGAGCTCTGGTTTTTAATGTTCAATTTGTATATGGAACAAGTTGTATTTTGCGGAAAGAATTGAAAGAATAAGAAACACAGTTTTGTTGAAGAAGTTGACTTTTCAAGTTTTCCCACCTGCAGTTTAAATTACCGTAAGTATACAAGAAGTTGCTTGCTTTCCTTCCTCTCTCTCTCCTCTCTCTCTGTCTCTCTCTCGGTTAGTAAGTCTTTCTGTGCATTCTTGGTTGATCATAAGATATCGGAGCTTTATGGGTTTTGCTAAAGTCTTGGTACTCCAGGATTATTTAATTTATTTTGTTCATGTTCCCTGTTCCATGCTCTTAATGGTAACAGAAATTCAGATTTGAATGACTTTCGTTTGATTTGTTTTTTTGGGGATAGCTATTGGAAGAAGGGGAGGAAGGAAAAGATAGGTTCACTTTAAAGTCAAAGCTCGAACTCCCTGTCCAGGTTATTTCACTGTCTTAATGTGCTGGATGGTTATATTCAAGTTGTTTGAGCTTTCACAAAGATGCCATGTTTCTTCGGTTGCGAGGTTATCATTTGTTATACCTCTTCACTTGCCATAATTGTTCTTGCCCTCCAGAGTGTTTCAAGAATCGGATTAATTTTCTGCTTTTACAATTTAGTGTGAACTACCTCTAGTGAGTGGTCTGTTAATTTGTTACTTGAATCGTTTTTCTATTCAAAACGTCCGTTACTTTGTACTAGCTTCCAAATCTTTTTACTTTTGTGTTTGATGTTACTATGTGCTCAAAGTAAACAAGAAATTTAAGATGCTATCTTATATATATATTTTTGTTGGGACTTTTGGTCTCGTATTTTGGAAGGTTAGGTTTGAGACATATTCATAATTTATTAAATTTTTTTGACCCATTTTTATTTATGCAGTAGCGTACTAGCATTATTATCTGAACAGCGAAGAGGCCCTTACGTGTTGCTGTTCGATCATATAGCTAGACTAGACCTTCACTGATGTCTTCAACTATGTAGCACATATAAGGACACAGTCGCAGCTGGGGACACGGTACTTCTCAAAAAATAGGGACACAGACACAGCAAACATGTTGATTTTTGTTAGAACATTATTTTCAGTTATGCATACCTATGATGTTATTTGGTGGACGGTGTATGCCTATGTACATGCACATACCTTTTAGGTTGAACTTCAAGGTTGAAGTGTATCCAGTTATCCTGATTCTCGTGCATCTTTAGAATGTGTTAATAAAGTTGTAATCTACATTAATGGTGTTCATGATTGTTCTACTTCAAATGGTTAACACATCAGGAATTGGGCTTTGTTTATGTTTTTACCCTGTTAGTTGGTATCGGAATTACATGGAGTTAACTGTCTGATCTAGCTGCAAGGTTAGTTAATGGGAGTAAGTTTCTTGGTGATATATAATTTTGGGAGGATGTTGCATTCATGTTATGATGTATATTTGTAATCCTCGTGGAGCAAAGCATATTAATAAGACATTCAAGATTTGATTATCGTGAAATCTTGAATATGGTCTAGTAGAAGAGGGAATGAGAAGTGTCGGACTCCGTAAGGATGAAGTAAGCGATATGTTTTTGTGTTGCTTGGATCATAGAACAGTTGTTGGATAGTTTACTGGGCTTTCCATCACTTATGTTGCTTGGCAAGCACTATTTGATTCAAGAGTTGAGTTCAAGACTCATTATTTGTTTTCTCTAAATTTCTAAAATATAAGTGCTTTGTTTTTATGCTGTGAGGTGGTTGCTTTTCTAATTATCATTTTACTGTTGACGCATAATGTGGTTGCAGGCAGTCCTAAATTTGCAGGGTCCTGTGGAACATTCAAAGGAAGTCAGTGATTGTAAGAATCTGATTAAAACCTTGGTTATGGGTAATTTTCTCTCTTCTGTTCCTTCTCCATTCCAAAATTATTTATTGTCATTGATAGTAACTAACTGGAAACTTTAACTGCTTCGTAATCTTATATTTTTGTCATCTACTTTGTTTTTATTTCTTAATACTTCATGTACATTTTTTCCTAATATTTAATGGAGCTTCTATCTCCAGGAATGAAGACTATAATTTGGAGCATCACCCATGCGCATATACCGCGATCACAGGTTTCTTGAATCTCTAGTTGTACGGTTTTTTATCATTTACTTCTCCACTCTCTTTGTCTAATGAGCTATTTGCCTGTTCTTCTTGTTTAGGTTTCACCTTCCACACATGGGACCCCTCCACAAGCGCTTGGTCCTCCATCATCCAATTCCTCAGTGCCTCAACCATTTAAAGGGATGAGAGAAGATGAGGTATAGACCCCTCCACATGATGGTTGCTGATACATACTGTTGGCTTGTTTAACTTCGTTACGTCTTTTTTTCTTTTCTTTTAGGTATTGAAAGCCTCTGGAGTTTTGAAGAGTGGGGTGCATTGCTTAGCCTTGTTTAAGGATAAGGAGGAAGAAAGGGAAATGGTCCATCAATTTTCCCAGATTTTAGCTATCATGGAACCTCGAGATCTTATGGACATGTTCTCGTTGTGTATGCCTGAGCTGTTTGACTGCATGATCAGCAACACTCAGCTCGTTCACATATTTTCTACTCTTTTGCAAGCTCCAAAGGTCTTCCGGCCATTTGCAGATGTGTTGGTTAATTTCCTTGTAAGCAGTAAACTTGATGTTTTGAAGAATCCAGATTCACCTGCGGCCAAACTCGTTTTGCATCTCTTTTGGTTTTTATTTGGCGCGATTGCCAAGGCTCCTTCAGACTGTGAACGTATATTGCAGCCTCATGTTCCTGTTATCATGGAAGCTTGCATGAAAAATGCTTCTGAAGTCGAAAAGCCGCTTGGTTTTTTGCAGCTCCTTCGTACTATGTTTAGAGCTCTTGCTGGAGGTAAGTTTGAACTTCTACTGCGGGAATTGATTCCTACCCTCCAGCCCTGTCTGAATATGCTTTTGGCCATGCTTGAGGGGCCTACTGGGGAAGATACGAGGGACCTTCTTCTGGAGCTTTGTTTATCCCTGCCTGCACGCTTAAGTTCATTGTTACCATATCTTCCCCGTCTTATGAAGCCTCTAGTTCTCTCTCTTAAAGGGAATGATGACCTAGTGAGTTTAGGCTTAAGGACACTTGAGTTTTGGATAGATAGCTTGAACCCGGACTTTCTGGAACCAACTATGGCTAACATTATGTCTGAGGTTATTTTAGCGTTGTGGTCTCACCTGAGGCCAGCACCCTATCCATGGGGCGGGAAATCGTTGCAACTTCTTGGCAAGTTAGGTGGGCGTAATAGACGCTTTCTCAAAGAGCCTCTCGCACTTGAGTGCAAGGAAAACCCCGAGCATGGGCTGCGCTTGATCCTTACATTTGAGCCCTCTACTCCTTTTTTGGTGCCTCTAGATCGTTGTATAAATCTTGCTGTAGCAGCTGTCATGCAGAAGAATGGTCGCGTGGATGCCTTTTATCGGAAACAAGCTCTAAAATTCCTTGGTGTGTGCTTATCCTCTCAGCTTAATTTGCCCGGTAATGGTACCAATGATGGATTCAAACCCAAGCATTTGTCTACTTATTTAGCATCTCCAGTAGATCCGTCTTGGACAAGATCTGACACATCAGATATGAAGGTTGGTATCTATGCTAATAAGCTTACCGTCCATTAATAATCTTTGCATGTTTGCTCAAGTGTGAAGTTCTGCACTTGCTGCTGGGTCACCTTTTCCAATAAATGCGAAACACTTTTGTTATTGAATGAACATTTTATTCCCAGAATTACTTTCTTCCGCTTCATTAGTTTGTGTCGTAATACTTCTTATCTGCTGAATTCAAATTATTATGTTCCGTTTAGTTTGTTGTCCTCACCTATTAGTTCTTTATTTGCTCTTATGGTTGGCCTCAGCTTCTCAATCTATTTTTTAATGAGTTACGAACAATGGCAATTACTTATCATGTATTAGTTGCTACAATATTGATTATTGACATTGATTCTTGCAGGCTGACTTAGGAGTGAAGACAAAGATGCAACTTATGGCTGAAAAGTCTGTTTTCAAGATTCTCCTAATGACCATTATTGCTGCGAGTGCAGAACCTGATTTGCACGACTCTCAAGATGAGTTTGTTCTTAATGTTTGCCGCCATTTTGCTATAGTATTTCACATAGAACATTCCTCAGGCAATGCGTCAAATTCGACATCTTCACTGGGAGGTCCCCTGCATTCATCAAATATTGGTGTCGGTTCCAGGCCAAGAAATAGTAGTTCTTGTGATCTGAAAGAGCTGGACCCTTTGATCTTTTTGGATGCATTAGTGGATGTTTTAGCAGATGAAAATAGGCTTCATGCAAAAGCTGGTCTTAGTGCACTCAATGTGTTTGCTGAGACACTTCTTTTCCTTGCTCGCTCAAAACATTCTGACATGCTTATGTCAAGAGGAGGTCCTGGTACTCCGATGATTGTTTCTAGTCCGTCGATGAGTCCTGTTTATTCACCACCTCCAAGTGTTCGTATTCCTGTTTTTGAGCAGCTTTTACCTCGTCTTTTGCATTGTTGCTATGGAAGTACTTGGCAAGCCCAAATTGGAGGGGTTATGGGACTTGGTGCTTTGGTTGGAAAGGTCACTGTTGACATTTTATGCCTGTTTCAAGTCAGGATTGTCAGGGGGCTCGTATATGTTCTTAAGAGGCTTCCTGTTTATGCTACCAAAGAGCAGGAAGAAACTAGCCAGGTGCTGACACAGGTTTTGCGTGTGGTGAATAATGTTGATGACGCAAATAGCGAAGCTCGAAGACAAAGTTTTCAAGGAGTTGTTGAATTTCTTGCAACTGAGTTGTTCAATTTTAATGCGTCCGCTCATGTGAGAAAGATTGTGCAGTCCTGTTTGGCACTTTTAGCTAGTAGAACAGGCAGTGAGGTGTCTGAATTGCTTGAGCCTCTGTATCAACCTTTGCTTCAGCCTCTTATAGGGCGGCCCCTCCGCTCAAAAACTGTTGATCAACAGGTGAGTGATGTTGCTAATGGTGTGTAGATGGTTTGTCGATTTTCTTACTAACTAATTTAATGTCCTTTAGGTTGGGACGGTTACTGCTTTGAATTTCTGCTTGGCCTTGAGGCCCCCTCTGCTTAAATTGACACAAGAACTTGTCAATTTCCTGCTAGAAGCATTGCAAATTGCAGAGGCTGATGAAACTGTTTGGGTTGTGAAATTTATGAACCCCAAAGTGGCTACGTCATTAAATAAACTACGTACAGCTTGCATTGAGCTACTATGTACAGCAATGGCATGGGCAGATTTCAAAACGCAAAATCATTCTGAATTGCGTGCAAAGATTATTTCAATGTTTTTCAAGTCCCTGACAAGCAGGACACCTGAGATCGTGGCTGTTGCAAAGGAGGGCCTAAGACAGGTTTTGTGGGCCTATGTTATTCGTTGATTATTGTTGTGTTTAATGGTTATGTCTTTTATTAGTTTTATCATCGGATTTGGCTGGTTATTTTCATTTTCTAACCAACCGAAGGGTCCAAAGGACATTTAGGTGGGAGGGACCTTTGCTTCTACTAACCTAAGGAAGAGAAGGGCTGCAGATGAGCTCTCAACTCTTAAGTCATCCATATCCAATAGTAATTTGTAGTGTGACGCGTCTCTTCACCTGTTCCAGTCATATAATTGATGAAATTAACCAAAACATAGGTTTCTGATCAAGAATGAAATTTAATTGGAACTGTCCTCGTTTCGGTCAGTTGAACCAGTCTCTTTTGAGAACCAAAAAGATTACTTGTTTGGTTGCCATGATGGTTGTTTTGGTTCTTCTGAAATTGTAGGGGTAAGTGTTGGAGAAATGCCAGTTTTCCCACTATGTATTTCCTGAATAATTTAAGTAGCTGGTCTGGCTTCTTAGTCATTGACATGGATAAACTTCGTTTCCTTCCCAATGTGATTGTTGATTTTTTTATTTTTTTTTTGCATTGGAGGATGCAATCTCATTTTTGTATTTTCTATTGAAAAATTCCAGGTCATTTTGCAGCAAAGGATGCCCAAAGAACTTCTTCAGAGTAGTCTGAGACCCATATTAGTGAACTTGGCACACACCAAAAACCTCAGCATGCCTCTTCTGCAGGGTTTGGCTCGTCTGCTGGAACTACTATCCAACTGGTTTAACGTTACATTGGGGGGTAAATTGTTAGAGCACCTTAAGAAATGGTTGGATCCGGAAAAACTTGCTCTGTGCCAGAAGTCGTGGAAGGCTGGTGAAGAACCAAAAATAGCCGCTGGTGAGCTACTAGTTTTTTCCCCCTTCTACCCCCAAGGTTGCTTATGTAGGCACAGAAACACCCACATTCCTGTTGATTTTGTTTATTTATCTTTCTATGCAGCTATTATTGAGCTATTCCACCTGCTTCCTTCTGCTGCTGGGAAGTTCCTTGACGAGCTTGTAAGCTTGACAATTGATTTAGAAGCTGCTCTTCCCCCCGGACAATTTTATAGTGAGATTAACAGCCCATATCGCCTCCCACTCACCAAATTTTTGAATCGTTATCCAGCGGCTGCAGTTGACTATTTTCTTGCTCGATTATGTCAGCCTAAATACTTTAGACGGTAAGGAAAAGATGCTTAGATGACAAATTTATCCATGATTGACTTGTAAATCTGGTCAGTTCATCTTCTTTTTGTTTCTTCTCACCTTCAATCTTTTTGGCACCAATTCCAGGTTTATGTATATAATTCGATCAGATGCTGGGCAGCCCCTCAGAGAAGAGCTCGCAAAGTCACCAGAGAAGATACTTGCAAGTGTCTTTCCTGAATTTGTGCCAAAAGCTGACGCTTCAATTGCCCAGGGAGATTTAACTACTCCAGCAGCTTTAATGGGCGAGGAAGGAGTTGTCACTCCTGTACCAGAGAGTTCTAATCCTCCTTCGGCAACCCCTGGTGCAACATCAGATGCTTATTTTCAGGGACTTGCTCTTATTAAAACATTGGTTAAATTGATGCCTGCATGGTTACCGAGTAATCGTATTGTCTTTGATATATTAGTACTTCTGTGGAAGTCACCTGCAAGAATGGCACGGTTACAAAAGGAACAGGAATTGAACTTAATGCAAGTAAGTTTGCTGGCTATCTAGGTAGAAGTAGATATATTTGCAGTACTTTGTTTTTAGTCTAAATATTTCTACAGTTCTAATGTTCTCTTCCATTCCGTTCAATTAATTGGGTGTCGTCATTTTTGTGTTATTAAGGGTTGCAGTAATGGTGAAAACTTATCATGTTTTCTTCAATTTACACATTTTCTCTTCCAAGTGGGTCAATTAATTGGGTGTTGACATTTCTGTGATCTAAGGGTTGCATTAATGGTGAGAACTAGTCATCGAGTTCGAGAAAAAACATACAAACCCTTTGTGGAGTTCAACTCACTTTCCTAAGGCCCAGTTTTCCAAAAGATTTTAGCACCCAGGTGCTAAAATCATGATATTTCAAATCAAAAAATGAAGTGGTTCCGTGTATCGTTTTTCAATTTTTTTGTCACCAAATTGAAGTACTCCTCGCCTAAATAAGTAATTGTATAAATGTGGTTTTATTTGGTATTTTTCCCTGTTATTTATAGCTTATTTTTTTTTTATCTTTTCTTGGTCTGTACTTCTGGCTTCCATTGCACTAATTTTGGAGGTTGTAATTAACCAATGTGGTACAAGTTTTAACAGTTGACTGGAATAAGTTTATATAGGTCGTATACATGACGAGGAAAAAATTGTTTTATTTAAGTTTCTTTACAGGTGGCATGATTCAGCTGTTATTCTTCTGATTATTAATGTTTAAAATTTGTGATCCTACCACCTATTCCTGACTCCCTGTCCTCATCTCCTTAGCTTCGCCTTGATAGAAATGCTTTATTCCTGTTTAGTTCATGACTTCATGCTATGTTTCCTGGTATCTGTTTCCTTTTATTGTAGAAGCATTTGTGCAGCATTTTTCCCAGTTATGATTGTTCAATGGTATACCACCAGGGCTTTAAATAAAGGCGTTATTTACTTGCATATTGGCCGATACGGTCCCCTATCGCCCAATATGAGGCCATAGCACCGATACAGTTATGTTTCCTGATACCGCAATGTAAAACCTTGTGTGCAACATTGTTTTTTCTGTTTATTTGTTGCTATTTGAGATGCTTACGTGTGTACTCTTGGGAAAGAGAGAAGAATGGCAAATTAAATTGAGAGAAGAATGGCAAATTAAATTGTTCTCAGTTGTGATTTTATGCTACCCACCTTTGTCGCATGTAAATGGAATCATGAATAGTATGGCTCATGGTGCATTCCTCCAGTCAGTGGTGGAATCACCTTTTGTCCAGGAGGTTAGCTACCCTGCTCAACTTTGTCAAATTTCTATCAAATATGTTATGAAACCAAGAGAGAGTAATCATGATTCATGAATTCTAGGTACAAGTCAATGGAATTATAATGGTACATTGTGCTCAGAAATTGATACCATGTGTTCTGGCCATTTAGAGTTGCAAGAGATGGTCAATTTAACTGCATCTTTCTGTATTATATTATACGTGCGGCTGATCCTTTGCGATTTTCGCCAATACAATGCAGGTGAAAGAAAGCAAATGGCTTGTCAAATGCTTCCTAAATTACTTACGACATGATAAATCGGAAGTGAATGTTCTGTTTGATGTCCTCTCCATCTTCTTGTTCCGCACTCGCATTGATTTTACTTTCCTTAAAGAGTTCTATCTTATTGAGGTATGTTTGTTCAAGGTTATCATGAAATTTAAACTGTTTGTCTACTCTATTATCATTTAGATCTTTATTCGCGCTCTATTTGACTTGCCTTTGATCACATGTTCTCGTGCTTCAGGTTGCTGAGGGTTATGCACCAAATATGAAGAAAACACTTCTTTTGCATTTTTTGAACCTTTTCCAAACAAAACAACTTGGGCTTGATCATTTGGTTGTTGTCATGCAAATGCTCATTCTTCCAATGTTAGCTCATGCCTTTCAGACTGCCCAAAGTTGGGAGGTTGTTGACACTGCTATTATAAAAACTATCGTCGACAAGCTTCTTGATCCTCCAGAAGAGGTGAAATGCTGATGTTATGCAGATTATTATTGTTTTCCTTCCCTTTCTATTCATGTTTGTCATTAAATATACATATATTATTTTGTATGTTATGTATTTCATAGGTTTCTGCTGATTATGACGAGCCATTGAGGATAGAACTTCTGCAGCTGGCCACTTTGCTTCTTAAGTATCTTCAGAGTGATCTTGTGCATCATAGGAAAGAACTGATCAAGTTTGGCTGGAATCATCTTAAGCGTGAAGATAGTGCCAGTAAACAATGGGCATTTGTTAACGTTTGCCACTTCTTGGAGGCCTATCAAGCCCCAGAGAAAATTATACTCCAGGTAGTCTAATGAACATACCAAGCTCAAGAAGCTATGAAACTTCCTTTCTTCTTTATTACTTATTGAGCAACTCTTTCCCGGCATTTTCATACCGCTCACAAAACTTTGTCGTTTTCGTCTCTCAATTCACAAATAGCTTTTCATCTTAACCATGGTCTCAATCACTAAATACAATAGCTGAACATTGTGTGCTTTCTCCTATGCATTGGAACAAGGGATGGCACTGGATATATTATTATATTTTAATGTAGATATCACCATTTGGATTCAGCAAATGATAACGAGGAAGACTTATGGCCAAAGTATTCTTATCGTAGACATCTTTGAAGTTCGAACTTTAGTACGCGGGGAAGTACTTATTGAAAGCTTTATTATGGCTTTAGTTTACTCTTACAGAATGTGGTTTGGCCAAAGTATCCTGCTTGTTCATTCTGGCGCAAGAAGTTGGAACCACCCAACTAAGGTCCACCAGTTGGAATAACTAATACCAGAATAACAACACCAAAGGCATTGCTAGATGAGTTGATCCAAGAATTCCTCGTCCCTCCTACTATTTGATCTGCCTGTTTGAATTATCATTGATCTTCAGTCAAACATAAAGACCGTAACTGTAAAAGGCATGCTTAGTGGTTTATGGGTCTGGTTTTGTTTGTTAGGCTTATATGGTCTGTTGTCAGCACTCAAAACATATTTAGTATTCATTCTCACTCCTCGAACTTAAAAAAATGATGTTCAACTTAAGACCTACCCTGAAAACCAATTGTTAAGGAATCTTTCACTTATAGTTACTTTGTCTATTGCTTGATTGTTTTCATTCTAGATAGATCAACTTACATGGAGATAGGATATTGGGGTTTGTTGTTGAGATCCATTTTTAGCAGCCTCAATCACCAAAATGCTCCCAAACACGAGCTTAAACTGGGGTGCTGAGATTAACATGGAAACCAATGAGGCAGTACTTGGTCCTAGTCTATTGAAATTTTTGCGAAAATTCAGGGAGTAAATGAAGGTGGATGACACAGGTAAAGCTGCCCGATTGTGGCCTGAGGTCACGGGTTGAAACAACCTATCTGCTTGTTGGGGTAAGGCTGCGTAGATCAACCCTTCCACAGACCCCACATATGCGTTGTGCACCGGGTAGGCCCTTCATTTGGGGAGGAAATATACGATAATATCTCATTAGTACCTTGTCTTTTCCAGAGCTGATCTTGTCCCGTGTTCTTTCCAGACGATTGGCCATTTGTTATCTCGTTCTATTTTGGTGCAGTGTGGTGGTGGTGGTGATTGTCTCTCTCTCTCTCTGCTGTGGCCATCTATGTTTATTTTGATATCTCGTTCTGTAACAAGTATATAGGACTACGTAACATCATGGAATTTTTTTATGAATAGTGAACTTGGAGCGCAAGTTGCCACAGGCATCAAGCTTCAATGTGCTAAGTAGAATTTGCTGATTGAGATTTTCCGTGCGTGAAGGCCGGGTCTCTATTCTACTCTGTAGTAATTGAGAAATAGAATAAGTTGTGGGAGTAAAAATCTAATGCTTCCTTAAAATGTGTCTCATTGCGAATCAGTTTATCGGAGAGTGTAATTTTTATAATTTGTGTGTTGAGATGTCAATAAAGATGTGTTAGTATTTCTGTGCGCAGTAATAGTTGAATGTATTAGTGACATGAATGTTTATTTTTATCCTGAATGCAATTTGCACAATGCAGGTGTTTGTTGCGCTTCTCAGAACTTGCCAGCCAGAAAATAAAATGTTGGTCAAGCAGGCTTTAGATATTCTAATGCCAGCCCTTCCTCGAAGATTGCCTCTTGGTGATTCCCGTATGCCTATTTGGATACGTTACACAAAAAAGATTCTGGTTGAGGAAGGTCACTCAGTTCCTAATTTGATACACATTTTCCAGCTCATTGTTCGCCATTCAGATCTCTTTTACAGCTGCAGAGCCCAATTTGTTCCTCAGATGGTAAACTCACTGAGTCGGCTTGGATTGCCATATAATACGACAGCAGAGAACAGGCGTCTTGCTATTGAGCTTGCTGGGCTGGTTGTCGGTTGGGAAAGGCAAAGGCAGAACGAAATGAAAGTTGTGAGTGGTACTGATGCCTCTAACCAGAATAGCGATGGACTCAACCATGGGTCTACTGGTGCTGATTCTAAACGTATGGTGGATGGATCAACTTTTGCAGAAGATCCTACAAAGAGAGTAAAGGTTGAACCTGGTCTTCAAAGCCTTGGTGTCATGTCACCTGGTGGTGCGGGTGCCTCATCAATCCCAAATGTAGAGACCCCTGGATCTGCTGGCCAACCGGATGAAGAATTCAAGCCAAATGCAGCTATGGAAGAAATGATCATCAATTTCCTTATACGAGTGAGTCTCTCTCTCTCTCTCTCTCTCTCTCTCTATATATATATATATATATATATATATATATATATATAGGCAAAACTTCTAGTCCAAACCTCCCGAAAATAAGGAAAAACTGATTTTTTTTGTGTTGCAAATTATTTTTGGAAAATCCGAGCCGTCCAATGTGTTCAGAAGGTGTTTTCAAGGGTCCCCGCGAGAAATCTTCAAAAAAAAATACCGGGAAGGGCTTGATCCAAGTATTTTTCGCAAAAACTATATATATATATATTTTGCGAAAACTGCTTGGATCAAGCCCTTCCTGATATTTTTTTTTGAAAATTTCCCGCGAGGGACCCTTGAAAACATCTTCTGAACACATTGGACGGTTCGGATCGTCAAAAAAAATTTTGGATCATGGAGGTCCGGAAACGGGAAGACCGGACTAGAAGTATAATATATACATACACATATGTATGACTCTCACCTGCTCCTTTTCTCGCAACTGTCACCTGCTCATTTTCTCGCAATTCTTAGATCATTGAAGAGGTTGGCTTCCTGTTGCAGTGCTTCTGCATACAAAATAATCTTGCTACATGTTTCAATCCCTGTTTTATCTTATGTATTTTGTAGTTCTTGAGTAGCGATTCTTTATATCTTCTTCAACTGTCATTTGCCAAAGTACACATGATAACATAGCATTGCGCTTCCCGAAATAGGTGGCGTTGGTCATAGAGCCAAAGGATAAGGAAGCGAGTCATATGTACAAGCATGCTTTAGATCTCCTATCACAAGCTTTGGAGGTTTGGCCAAATGCTAATGTCAAGTTCAACTATTTAGAGAAGCTGCTAAGCAGTATTCAACCATCTCAATCAAAAGACCCGTCCACGGCTCTTGCACAGGGCTTGGATGTCATGAACAAGGTTCTGGAGAAGCAACCACACTTGTTCATTAGAAATAACATCAACCAGATTTCTCAAGTACGTATATCTCTTAGAAGCTTTATTTCATCTATTAGCCAGTTCTAGGCAGAAATTCTTAATCTTTTTTCATGAATCTGTTTTACAGATTCTTGAACCATGCTTCAAGTATAAAATGCTGGATGCGGGAAAGTCATTGTGTTCCTTGTTGAAAATGGTCTTCCTTGCTTTTCCTCTAGAAGCGGCTAGTACACCACAAGAGGTGAAGATATTGTATCAAAAGGTGGAGGAGCTCATTCAGAAACACCTTACCGCTGTTACAGCTCAGCAGACCTCTGGGGAAGATAGCTCTGCTAGTACAATTAGGTTTGTCTTATATGTCATTAAAACATTGGCTGAGGTGCAGAAGAACTTCATTGATCCTTACAACTTGGTTCGTGTTATCCAACGTCTTGCGCGGGACATGGCGTTGGCAACTGGTTCTTATGCCAGACAGGTATGCCATTTTTTTTCGTTCCTCAACCATTCTTAGCCCGTGATTAGGATTTTCTATTGTGGTTTTGGCATTTGATAATTATGAACTGCAACAAGGGCTGAAATCAGCTGAGGATTTCGGTTTCCTCAAAACTGAGGCTGACCGATCAAATAACACTTTTGGCCGGCTCCAACCTATTTATTCAGGCCTCTTTGGTCCAATAAAATAACCAATGAATAATTGTGTGCGTTCGTGGAGGATATGTGAGTTCACCCAATCCTGGGTTGCAATCGCAGGAAATTAGACTTTTCAGCCTTAATTGTCGATCTGGCTTCAATTTTCTACCTTTGTGGGTATCGTGCTGGTGAGATAGATGAAAGACCTTCCCTCGTGCAGAATCACATTGAGAAAGAGAGATCTAAAGAGAAGCAAAGCCTGTTGTGCAATTAGGGTTTAGACTCTGCATGACAAGTGGGGCTTTGAATTAAGGAGCTGAAATATGGATGGTCATGATTAATGTTGCAGCCGTAAACATGATCCAGTTTGGTTTGGTGGAACCGGTATCAAAGTAGAAAAACCTGATGCTGTACCGAAATTAAAATTTCTGCAGAAATAAAACCGAACCGAAACAATCAATTACAAAAGCCAAATGAAACCAATTTGTGCCTGTTTTTTTTTGGGTCAGTTCAGGAGTTTTCTTTTAGGGTGGGGGTTATAATTTCACACCTAACTGCAACAATAACTTTAACTTGGTGGAAGTGGTTCTATACATATTTGCTATCATTTATTTTTAATCTGTGACTACTGCCATTGTGGTTAATTGATATTGCTTCTACCCAAACACTCTAAGTTGCCGTGACTCCCATTGAGGCTCCTCTAGCCTTTGAACCCAAGTCATGCATCAAAATTAGTTCTATCAGTAGTCATTGCTTGAAATGTTTGATATGAGTTTATTCAATGCACAATTTAGTTTAAGAATCAGTTCTAGCATGGAGGTTATCCCGAATCAACAGTATTAACTTTGATGTGCCTGATCCGTGTTTGTTTGTTTTCCCAGTTCTCATTATAGTATGAAAGTTACCATGTTTGATAGGTCCCGAATATTTTCCCTCTATTTTGTTCTCTGTTTTTGCTTTCATTAAATGTCTGGATGATGTTGCTTACAATCTTTCATGAATCCAAGGGAAACTGTGAAGAAGACTACGAACTTTTGTGGATTTCTAGTGAAACTTGTTTTCTTGTGCGTCTAATATTTGTTGACAATTGGTGGAATTCACTTTTATTTACCTTCCCTTCCTTTATTGTAGTTGTATTTTATGCTTACTCTATTGGTCTTAATTGATTCCAAACTTTTCTTTGGTGTCATATTCTTGGAATTACATGTATCTCTGTTTTCTCTTCCAGGGTCAAAGAACAGATCCAGAGTCTGCTGTTACTTCTTCCCGTCCAGGTGCCGATGTTGGAGGTGTCATTACTAATCTTAAATCTGTCCTGAAACTTATCGGTGAAAGGGTGATGCTTGTTCCGGATTGCAAACGATCAATTACACACGTTCTGAATACCTTGCTCTCTGAGAAGGGTACTGATGCTACAGTGCTTCTTTGCATACTTGATGTACTGAAGGGGTGGATAGAGTATGACTTTAGTAAGCCTGGGATGCCAGTTGGATCAAGTTCTTTTCTTACTCCCAAGGAAGTAGTAACCTTCCTTCATAAGGTTTCACAAGTTGACAGGCAGAGTTTCAGTCCTCCTGCTCTGGAAGAGTGGGACGGGAAATATCTTGAACTCCTTTATGGACTTTGTGCTGATTCAACCAAGTGAGTTACACATCCGAGTTTATTTGTGTTAATGCTTTGACTAAGATGCCAGAATTAATGATTTAACTGACGTGCAGATATCCTCTCTCTCTAAGGCAAGAAGTATTCCAAAAGGTAGAGAGGCAGTTCTTGCTTGGTTTGAGGGCAAAGGACCCTGAAATGAGGATGAGATTTTTCTCTCTTTATCATGAATCTCTTGGGAAAACATTGTTCACAAGACTGCAGTACATAATCCAAGTCCAGGACTGGGAAGCTTTGAGTGAGGTCTTCTGGCTTAAACATGGACTAGATCTTCTTCTTGCCATCTTAGTTGAGGATACTCTTATTACTCTTGCTCCAAACTCTGCAAGGCTCCGACCAGTAGTCGTTTCAGGATCTCTTCCAGACTCTTCTGGGATGCAGCCCATGGACACTGATGTAACAGAATGTTCTGAGGAAGCTCCTCTAACATTAGATAACTTCGTATCAAAACATGCAAAATTTCTAGATGAGATGAGCCGACTTAAGGTGAGTCATTCACTTTTGAACAGTTCTGAAGTATTAGCTGGAGTAAAATTTTGTCGCTTGGGTGCTGTTAAAAGCATCCAACATTCCAACTCATGACCAATTGGCAATGAGTGGAGAGGCCGCCGAGGCTCATATATTTGGAAGTTATAATTAATCAATGTGGGACAAACTCTAACACTCCCCCGCACGTGCAACCCCTGACCCGCACGTGGAGAGGTAAACAACAGATCCATAACATTGGGATCATAACTCAACATGGTGCACTTATGGCACAAACAACGGGGAAATAATGAAGAGACTCTTGTCTAAAATCTTCCGAAATCCTAGCTCTGATACGATGTTAAAAGCATCCATCTCAAAACCAATTGGCAATGAGTGGAGAGGCCACCCAGGCTCATACACTAGATTTGGAAGTTTTATTAACCAATGTGGGACAACATTTTGGTCTGCAGTTCATAGTTGGTGGTCAGGGCATACTACCCAGATGATGTGCCAATTATGTGCTTTTTGGTTGAACACTAGTTCTCTGACAATTTAGAATATACCAAAGGTTCACTAAGTTGATTGTGTTTTGGGTTCTATTATGGGTTTGTTGTAAATTTCTCTTATGTATCTCCATGGAAGACACCTGTTGACCTTTTATTGTTCTTTTTTTTTTTTTTTTTGGGATAATTAAGCTTGAAATAAAAAGGAGGCTAACTGGATGTACGGACCTTTTATTGTTCTACTTGTTCAATTTGGGAACACTTTCCAGTATATGATTAAGAGGTGCTTTTATTCTCTTGTAGGTGGGTGATCTCATTATTCCCTTAAGAGAGTTGGCACATACAGAAGCAAATGTTGCATATCATTTCTGGGTGTTGGTTTTCCCCATTGTCTGGGTAACCTTAAACAAGGATGAGCAGGTACAACTTGCTAAACCACTGATAACTCTCTTATCAAAAGACTATCACAAGAAGCAGCAGGCAAGTAGACCAAATGTGGTGCAGGCTTTACTAGAAGGGCTTCAGTTGAGCCATCCTCAGCCTCGAATCCCTAGTGAGCTCATTAAATATATTGGAAAGACTTACAATGCGTGGCACATTGCATTGGGTTTGCTTGAAAGTCATGTCATGGTATTCTTGAATGATACTAAGTGTTCCGAGTCCCTAGCTGAGCTTTATCGATTGCTCAATGAAGAAGATATGAGGTGTGGTTTATGGAAGAAACGGTCAATAACTGCAGAAACTAGGACTGGGCTATCCCTTGTTCAGCATGGTTACTGGCAGCGTGCTCAAAGCCTCTTTTACCAAGCCATGGTTAAGGCAACTCAAGGCACTTACAATAACACAGTACCGAAGGCTGAGATGTGTCTTTGGGAAGAGCAGTGGCTTTATTGTGCTAGTCAACTCAGCCAATGGGATGCTTTAGTTGACTTTGGGAAACTTGTTGATAATTATGAGATTCTATTGGACAGTCTTTGGAAGCAGCCAGATTGGGCATATTTGAAAGATAATGTTATTCTGAAGGCTCAAGTTGATGAAACTCCGAAGTTCCGTATTATTCAAGCCTACTTCGCCCTTCATGAAAAAAACACTAATGGCGTGGCAGATGCTGAAAACATTGTGGGTAAAGGTGTAGATCTTGCTTTGGAACAGTGGTGGCAATTGCCTGAGATGTCTGTTCATGCAAGGATTCCTCTTCTACAGCAATTCCAACAACTGGTTGAAGTTCAAGAATCAGCCAGAATAATAGTGGACATTGCCAACGGAAACAAACTTGCAGGAAGTTCTGTAGTTGGTGTACATGGTAGCCTATATGCAGATCTCAAGGACATTCTTGAGACCTGGAGACTTCGTACCCCTAATGAATGGGACGGTTTAACTGTTTGGTATGATTTGCTCCAGTGGAGAAATGAAATGTACAATGGAGTAATTGATGCATTCAGGGAATTCGGTACCACTAATCCACAACTTCATCACCTTGGTTACCGTGACAAGGCATGGAATGTCAATAAGCTTGCTCATATTGCTCGTAAGCAAGGCCTGAATGATGTTTGTGTCACGATATTGGAAAAGATGTATGGACATTCAACCATGGAAGTCCAGGTACCGTTTCTTCAGTTAGTGACTTAGTGTTATTAATTTCCTTGTATGGGGAGAGATTATGAATGGAATTAGGATGCAGCTGTCTCATCGTTTCTGTGTGACATCTTTGCAGGAAGCCTTCGTCAAAATAAGAGAACAAGCAAAGGCGTATCTTGAAATGAAGGGGGAGGTTACAAGTGGCCTTAATTTGATCAACAGTACCAATCTCGAATATTTTCCTGTGAAGCACAAGGCAGAAATTTTTCGTCTCAAGGGTGATTTCTTATTGAAGATAAATGATTGTGAAGGTGCTAACCTGGCATATTCTAATGCCATCACCCTCTTCAAAAACTTGCCTAAAGGATGGATTAGCTGGGGGAATTATTGTGACCTGGTATACATTCTCTATTGCTGACCATACTTTTTGTTTTTGCTCGTAAGCCGAATAGCTAATCTACACTTGATTTGTTTCAGGCTTATAAAGAGACCCATGAGGAGATTTGGTTAGAGTATGCTGTGAGCTGTTTTCTTCAAGGTATCAAATTTGGCATTCCTAATGCCAGAAGCCATTTAGCCCGTGTTTTGTATCTTCTAAGTTTCGATACTCCTGGCGGACTTGTGGGAAAAGCATTCGACAAGTATATGGAGCAAATACCACACTGGGTTTGGCTCTCTTGGATTCCACAACTCTTACTTTCCTTGCAGAGGACAGAAGCTCCGCATTGCAAACTTGTTCTACTGAAAATTGCCACCGTATACCCTCAGGTAAATGTTATATTTCCTTCTTGTGGAACGTATATTGGTTCAATCTGTCACTAAAATGTTTTTAATATCTGGTATTGCAAATTATTAGGCACTATATTACTGGCTGCGCACGTATTTGCTTGAACGCCGTGATGTTGCAAATAAATCTGAATTTGGTAGACTAGCATTGGCACAGCAAAGAATGCAACAAAATTTGGCTGGTGCTAGCTCTACTGGCTTGGCTGATGGGAGTGCGAGAGTGGTGAGCCATGGTGTGGGCTCTTTAGCTGCAGGAAATCAGATTCATCAAGGAAGTCAAGCTGGTGGTGGTGTTGGATCACATGACGGTGGAAATTCTCAGGTACAAGAATCTGACAGATCCACAGGTGTTGAAGGGAATGTGCAGGCTGGGAATGACCAATCCATACAGCAGAGTCCTTCATCTATCAATGATGGTCATAATGCTATAAGGCGTAATGGAGCCCTAGGTTTGGTTGCTTCTGCCGCCAGCGCCTTTGATGCTGCAAAAGATATAATGGAGGCTCTTAGAAGCAAACACACTAATTTGGCTAGTGAACTTGAGGTGATGAACTTACTGTTGTTGTTTCATTATCATTAACCCTTTGAGGATTTTAATATTTTTTCTGCAAATGCCAATGTATTTTTGTTTAAAAGAAAAATGTATGCACATGCATGAACTTACAGTAGTTGTTTCATTATTGTCCACCTTTTGAGCTTTCTAATATTTGCCAATGCAATTTTTGTTATGCATGCACATGCAACATACCTTGAGCTACAAATGAGTTTAGTGTTTTCTCCTAAATGCTTTTCTGTCATACACTTCTTTGCTTGTTCCCCTAGTTTGTTTGGTTAGATGGTTAATTTGCGAGAAAGGTTTTTATCGGAGTTTAACTTGAGACATGTGAAACGACAATGCATTTTGCAGATTCTGCTCACAGAAATTGGTTCAAGGTTTGTCACCCTGCCAGAGGAGAGACTACTGGCAGTTGTTAATGCTCTGCTCCACCGCTGTTATAAGTACCCAACTGCTACTACTGCAGAAGTTCCCCAGTCTCTGAAGAAGGAGCTCTCCGGTGTTTGTAGGGCGTGCTTTTCAGCGGATGCTGTAAACAAGCATGTTGAGTTTGTGCGAGAGTATAAGCAGGACTTCGAACGTGATCTCGACCCAGAAAGCACTGCTACATTCCCAGCCACTCTATCTGAACTGACAGAGCGATTGAAGCATTGGAAAAATGTTCTCCAGAGCAATGTTGAGGACAAGTTTCCTGCTGTGTTGAAGCTGGAAGAGGAAAGCAGGGTGTTGCGTGACTTCCATGTTGTTGACGTGGAGGTTCCAGGACAGTATTTTGCAGATCAGGTATTGGCTGAATTACTACCCAGACAAACTGAATTCCCACTGCCACATGTCATAGGATGAATTGTTGAAAGACTTTTTAGGCCATCTCCAGTACTGTTGTTAAGTTGTGATTAGAGTCAGAAATTAGCTCAGTTAATTGATGTTAGTGTTTTGTGTGTTCCCAATAATGGAGATAAAGTGTGGTTTAAAGTAAGTCGGGGAAAAAGAAAAAAAAAAGAGCCCAGAACTTAACTGTGTTGGACACAGTAGCAACTGAATGGAAGAGAGAGACAGGGTGAGGGGAGGAGGGAGAGAGAGGTAGAGAGAGAGAGAGAGAGTATGTACTTATATGCAATATTTTTATGCACTTCAACAATACTTTACGACACTTTAACAACCCCATTGTAACATTCATGCCCTCAATAACTTGACAACATATATTGTCATATAACAACACAAAATCGGGACCCAGTTTTTACACTTGTGTCATATAACAGTTTTTTTTTAACTCAACCATCAGAGATGGCCTTAGGATCTATACTGTGTCAGAACGTTTCTCCTGACCACAGGCCACACTGGGCAATCGATAATGCACACATAATGCCCAAAAAACAAATAATCACAAAATGCACTAACCAAACCAAACCAAACCAAACCAAGCCTTATGTCCCAATCAATTGGGGTCGGCTACATGAATCCTTTTTCTCCATTGAGCTCTGTCCAGTGCTGCTTCATCATTTAAACCTAGTATACTCAGATCTTTGCGTACTACCGCATCTAATGTCAATTTGGGTCTTCCCCTCCCTTGTGCGTTTCTACCCAAAGCTATCCTATCCACTCTCTTAACTACTGCATCCGCTGGTCTACGATAGACATGCCCAAACCACCTTAGCCTATTTTCCCTTAACTTCTCCTCTATAGGTGCTACGCCTACCATCTCGCGAATTGTTTCATTTCTAATCCTATCTCGTCTAGTCTTACCACACATCCACCTCAACTTCCTCATTTCCGCTACACTTATCTTGTTCACTTGCTGCTTCTTAATAGGCCAGCATTCTGTCCCGTAAAGCATCGCTGGTCTTATGGCAGTTCTATAAAATTTTTCTTTCAATTTTGTTGGTACCCTCTTGTCACACAGTACACCAGTAGCACTCCTCCACTTGAGCCACCCCACTTGGATCCTATGAGTCACATCATTCGCAATCTCTCCATCTTGACTAATAATAGATCCTAAATACCTAAAATGGTCCCTCTTTGGTATCTCCTGATCTTGGATCCTCACTCTTTCCTCATACGTACTTCTGGTATCACTAAACTTGCAGACCATATACTCAGTTTTACTCCTACTTATCCGAAAGCCCTTAGACTCCAATGCTTCCCGCCAAATTTCTAATTTAGTATTGACACCACTAGCCGTTTCATCTACAAGGACAATGTCATCTGCAAATAACATACACCATGGGATATCCTCCTGAATGTGCCTAGTCAATTCATCCATAACTAACGCGAAAAGGTACGGGCTCAAGGCAGACCCTTGGTGCAATCCTACTGTAATGGGAAATTCACTCGTTTCTCCTGCTGGTGATCTAATGGCAGTGACTGCCCCTTCATACATGTCTCTAACCACGTCAATATAGCCTCTGGTCACTCCCTTTCTCTCCAGAACCCACCATATAATGTCTCTAGGCACCCTATCATAGGCCTTTTCCAGGTCTATGAAAATCATATGGAGATCCTTCTTCGTTGACCTATGTTTTGCTACCAATCTCCTTAGTAAGTAAATAGCTTCCATAGTTGATCTTCCAGGCATGAACCCAAACTGTTTCTCCGACACCGTAGTCACCATCCTCAATCGATGCTCAATAACTCTTTCCCACAACTTCATCGTGTGACTCATCAACTTAATACCTCTATAGTTGTTGCAGCTTTGAATATCCCCTTTATTCTTGTAGATAGGTACTAAGGTACTCCTCCTCCACTCGTCGGGCATCCTCCTAGATAAAATAATCTTGTTGAACAATTTTGTCAACCAAGTCACCCCCAAGTCACCTAGGCTTCTCCACACTTCAATGGGGATATCATCTGGTCCTAAGGCCTTACCCGGTTTCATCCTCTTCAAGGCCTTGGCCACTTCGAACTTTTGTATCCTCCGATAGAACTCGTATTCTATTTTCTCGCTAGGGACATCAACTTCCTCCTCACCAAAGCTTCCTTCATGTTTCTCATTTAACAGCTTCTCGAAATACATCTTCCATCTATCCTTGATCTCCTCATCTTTCACTAACACTTTTGAATCACTACCTTTTATACACTTAACTTGAGAGAAGTCTCTAGCTTTCCTTTCTCTTAGCTTGGCGAGTTTATATATATTCTTTTCTCCATCCTTACTATCAAGTCTAGCATAAAAATCATCGTAGGCTCTCAACTTAGCCTCACTAACGGCCTTCTTAGCCTCCCTATTAGCTTGCTTGTACCTCTGAAAATTTTCCACACTCCGGTCCTTCTGCCACTTTTTAAAGCAATCCTTCTTGGCTTTTACCATGGTTTGAACCTCGTCGTTCCACCACCAAGTCTCTTTAGAGCTTGGACCTTTCCCCTTTGACTCCCCAAGGACTTCTTTTGATATTCTTCTAATCCCGTTAGCCATTGTATTCCACATACTATCACTATCGCTTTCTCCTCCCCACTCCACCTCCTGGCCCATACGCTCCTTGAACACCTCTAGTTTCTCTCCTCTTAAGAACCACCATCTAGTCCGTGGTCTTCTAGTTTCTTTTCTCGGTCTATTATTCCCCTTGAGACCAATATCTAACACCAAAAGTCTATGTTGTGCCACTACGCACTCTCCGGGAATGACCTTACAGTCCTTACATAACAAGCGATCTGCGCCTCTAGCAAGGAAGTAGTCGATCTGGCTTCTATTGGCTCCGCTCTTAAAGGTCCGATCTCCTTTCCTCATGACTGTGACTACCGAGTTCTTAAAGTGCTTATCTACTATGATGCCTACCCCATTTCTATGCCTATCCTTACCCGCATAATAAAGCTTATACCATGTGTATTCTATCTCGCTAGCCTTCTCCCCTACCCACTTAGTCTCCTGAAGGCAAGCTATACTAATTCTCCTCTTAATCATGGTATCAACTAGCTCCCTAGACTTACCCGTTAAAGTCCCTATATTCCAAGTTGCTAAACGGATCCTATAATCCTGGGCTAGCTTCTTTACCCGCGCTCGTCCAGGCACGCGCGAGAACCCTTGCTCACTTCTCACCACACCCGGGCGCCGATGTGGCGCCCCTTGCCCATTTTTCGAAGCACCCGAAGGCAGGCACAACGCGTCGCTTAAAGGGAACGCCCTAGCATGTCTCGTTGTATGATTAAGGTTCATGTCATAAAGTTCTAACGGGTTTTTTTTTTATGTGCTGGCTGTCAGCTACCTAACGCACAACCCTCCTCCTTTATCCGGGCTTGGGACCGGTTGAGATCCAAAGATAAGGCTTTAAGAACGTCTCAGGCGGAGTTAATCACAAAATGCACTAATATTTATATATTTCACAGATATCAATTTGCACAAATGCTTATGTATTCCGCAGATATTAATGCACCTTTTGCACATTAGCATCTTTTCACAGGTATCAATATGCACTTTTCACAGATATCAATGTGCACAAATATTATCTTTGACAGATATCAATGTGCACAAATATTATCTTTGACAGATATCAATGCATCATTGCCCTCTAGGCCGTAATTAGCATTTTCCATGTCAGAAAACAAAATCATTATCTTCAGTTGGTAAAATCTTAACGCCCTCCCATTTTGTTTATCCATTTTCGGGCCTTTGGCAATTGTGGCCTTCATATTATTGGCATACTAATCTATTTTTTTTTGCGGATAATTTCAGAAAATACTTTTCACCAGTCAAAAGATCTCTATTAGTTCTTGTTAACAAAGTTTGCAAACTCATCTAAAGATGAATGAAATAGACAATTGAAATGATTTTTTGTGATGTCCGTAAAGTGTTAACAGACAAACAAGCTGGGACCGAGGGACTAATATCATTTGCGACTTCAAGATATAAAACAAGTGATCTCTTGGAAGTATTATGTAAAGTGGGATTTAAAAATGTCCTGCAATGGTTATCCATTGTTATTTTTTTCCCTTTTCTTTCTTTGTTTCTCTACTTTTCCCGGCCGTTAGTGATTGAATGCTTCCATTCTGCTATTACAGCTAATTACTCGTCTTTTCAGGAAGTTACACCTGAGCATGCGGTGAAGTTAGACAGGGTTGGGGCAGATATTCCGATTGTGCGAAGGCATGGAAGCAGTTTTCGGCGCTTGACTCTAATTGGCTCTGACGGCTCCCAGCGACATTTTATTGTTCAGACTTCTTTGACTCCCAATGCTAGAAGTGATGAACGCATGCTGCAGCTTTTCCGTGTGATGAACCGAATGTTTGACAAACACAAAGAATCGAGACGCCGCCACATTTGCATTCACACTCCAATTATTATCCCTGTTTGGTCCCAGGTAATAAGTTCAGATGTTAAATAGTTTCATCAGGTCAAATGTTGTCCACAGATTTTTTCTGACTTGCGGACGTGCCAGCAATGAATCTCACCTTAAAGCATAGTCCTTCTGTTTCATGCATATTCTGAAGATTACTTTAGCCAGTTAGCCTGGATATAGCATATATAGGCACATGAAACACGAAGCTAGAATATGATGGAATTTTATCTGAATATGTTTGTATTCTAATGTTATTGCTTATTCATGCTAGGTACGCATGGTCGAAGATGATTTAATGTACAGTACCTTCCTTGAGGTGTATGAGAATCACTGTGCTAGGAATGACAAAGAGGCAGACCTACCCATAACCTATTTCAAAGAGCAGCTGAACCAAGCAATATCTGGCCAGATCTCCCCGGAAGCTGTGGTAGATCTCCGCCTCCATGCTTATAATGACATAACAAAGAACTATGTGAGCGATAGCATTGTGTCCCAGTACATGTACAAGACTCTGTTAAGTGCGAACCACATGTGGGCTTTCAAGAAGCAATTTGCCATTCAGTTGGCCCTCTCAAGTTTCATGTCATTCATGCTACAAATTGGGGGAAGGTCCCCTAACAAGATTTTGTTTGCTAAAAACACTGGCAAAATATTCCAGACTGATTTTCACCCGGCTTATGATGCGAATGGAATGATCGAGTTTAACGAACCAGTTCCTTTCCGCTTGACGAGGAATTTACAGGCTTTCTTCTCACATTTTGGTGTGGAAGGCCTTGTTGTTTCTGCCATGTGTGCAGCAGCACAGGCTGTGGTTTCACCCAAAGTGAGCTTCTCTACACTTTTGTTTTTCATTTTTCAACATTAAGAAACTTTTATTTTCAATTACCAATACTTTGTTCAATTTCATTGAATGCAGCAAAGTCAGCATTTATGGCATCATTTAGCCATGTTTTTTCGTGATGAGCTCTTGTCTTGGTCTTGGAGAAGACCTCTAGGGATGCCTCTGGCCCCTGTCGTCGGAGGGGGTAACATGAACCCCGTTGACTTCAAACAAAAGATCACTACAAATGTGGATCATGTTATCGATCGGATAAATGGAATAGCCCCACAATATGTATCTGAAGAGGTAAGTTGATGAAAGTTTGTCGTGGATACAACATTTCGAGCATCCAAATTATGAATACAGCTTATATGCACGCCAAAGAAACCTTTGTAGCTTTTATGTATGGAGTAACAAAATTCCTAATGCCCTACTGCTACAATCAGTTTATACATATGTCCTGAATTTTTTTTGTCTGTAGGAAGAGAATGCTGTAGATCCGCCACAATCAGTGCAGAGAGGTGTGACAGAGTTGGTTGAAGCCGCTTTGACCCCAAGGAACCTTTGTATGATGGATCCCACATGGCATCCCTGGTTCTAACACATGATGCTAAGCCCCCCCTTCGTTAAAGAGCAGTATAGTCAGTAGGGCCGGCAATTGCTTCTTGTAAATACAATGTAAATATGGCTTGAATTAATTGGTAGTCGACTATCTGGTGTCCCGCTGTTATTACCGTAACGATTTGGTAATTTAAATATCTAATTGGTATTTGGCTTCAATTTTGTGGTTTGAATTTGTGCCCTTAGAAAAATCACATCCAGCACCTTTTCTTTCGGAGTATATTTACTGAAACTTCGTAACAAAAATACCATGGGAAAATTATCTAGTGACGACGCTGAGCCACCTCTTCATTTCGCAGCATGTTTTTGTAGGGCTGCACAAAAAAACCGGTGAACCGTGAATCCGGTCTAGACTGAACTGATCCGTGTGTTTTGGATTTTAACCGTGGATTAATGGTCCGGACACGGATTGAAAAAATAGTAAACCGTGACTCGCGGTCCGGACACAGATTTTGATTTCGAAACTGTGGATGAACCGATCCGGACCGTGAGATTTTTATTATATATAATTTTTTTAAATATAGACACGCGCACACACACATAATTTTACACAAACTTCTACTACACAGACTAGGGGGTAAACTGTGATCTCTTTCAAAACTTAAGGGTTAAACTGTTACACTAAGGCTATGTTTGGAACATGAGGAAGGAAAGGAAAAGGGAAATAAAATAAAATGAGAGGAAAGTAAGAGGAAACTGGAAGGAAGATTTCACTATTCACAAAACTTAATTTTTTAATTTTATTTTCCCTCCTCTTTCTCAGTTTCTCTCCAAACCAAACAAGAAGTGGGAAAATTCTCCATTTTCCTTCCCTTTTCCTTTCTTTCCTCATGTTCCAAACAGAGCCTAAGTTCTACTATAATCAAAGACCAAATTGTTATAGTATCTCTCCATGCTTGTGTGGTACGAACTTCTGTGTTTGTGGACTTGTGGTGTCGTCCTTAGTATTTATGGAATTTGAATAATGTGCTTTGGGGTGCTTCTTGATTTTATTTGTATGCCAGATTATGACTACCGTAAACAAGAATGTCTTATTAAAACCATTTGTAACTTTGTTACCTGTTTATATATAACATGTAATCCGTGGATAAAACCGGAACCGATCCGTGACTCACAGATCGGATTAGAACCGAACCGTGAGATTTTTGGTCTGGACACGGATTGTATTTTGTAAAAACCGTGACTCACGGATGAAGATTTGATTCATGCCAATCCGATCCGGACCGTGTACACCCCTATGTTTTTGATACTTGTGGAAAAATATCTGTAACTTTTTGCAATTTTACTGGAAGTGTTGGGAATACACTGCTTTTCCTTGAGGAAGTGAAAAATATTAATTGAAGTAACACAAATAATTCTAGTGGCAAAGTGAAAATGATAGGAAATGTACATTCAAACAACTTGTCCTTCGAACCAGTATTTGCAAAAAGAATGCCTCGGACAAATCACAAAACAAAACTTGAGCAATACCCTCAATCCATTCACTTAGAATTGGTGAAAACATGATCTAAACAAACAAAACATCCTTAGAAATGGGGTCACAAGAACGGGACCATGCACATATAATGGTTAGAAGAGATTCTCCACACATTCATTCACTTATCTTCTTCCTCCTCCATCTCCTCGGCAAATCGGATGTGCTTCCCTTCTGCCGTTGGCAAGCCCTTCAACCGCACAATACCAGTAGAAGCACAAAATGATGCATCACTGTTACCACCAGCGATCTCTTCTTCTCCTTCGATCTCATTGTCACTGTTGTATACGAATCGGGTATGTTTTCCGCTAAATTTGGGAATCAATTTCCCTTCACACACACTGATATTGCTCATCCATTCACACAATTCATCAACAAACCCTCCATTCTCTCTTTCCTTCTCTTCTACTGCATAATCATCATCTTCGTTTTCTTCGAGTTCTTCAATGTCATCTTCATCTTCATCTTCATCTTCATCTTCTGCTTCTTCTTTGGAACTGGCATGAACCTGAACAGACCAAACAGAAGCATCCTCCTCCTCCATAATTGACGACTTCTCCTCTTTGCCTTCACTCTCTCCTCCAATACTCGTCAGCACAGAATACCCAGAATAACCAGATGAATCAGAGCCATCTGATTTCTCTGAAAAGTCCAAGAGTAATGACCTAGTTATCAAGCTATTCTCACATACAGTACCTTGTTCTGTTCCTTCCAGCATTCCAGTCACCACCTGTTACATTATACAACAATAAATCTGTAAATACGACTACACTACAAAACCCAATTCGGAATTCTAAATTTTGTTACTCAAAACAACAATTTACCAGTGCATATGTGCATACACACAAAACGAAATTGTGAATAATTCATTTCAACAGTAACAAGAAATCAACGGGAGTACATGTATACAGGAAAACCCAGTTTTGAATTCTAAACTAAGTATCAAAATCAAGAAAATATACCTGAGAAATCATCAAGTTTTCTTGCACAGGTGAAGGAGTGACCAAAGCCAAACAACTGTTTTTGAAATCTTCATTGTCAGAGAGGTTCAGAACAATGGGTGTGTTGGCCGGAGTAGGGGCGAGAAGACCCGTCGGAGAGTTGATAAAGCAGCCTTTGAGGTGAGAGAAAGGTTTGTGTTCCAATTCTAGTTTTGAAAGCTCGGCCTCTTCTTCCACTTTTTGCAAAAGGGTCTTGACTTGACCCCTCAAAAGAGCCTCCCCTGAACCAGGAGTCTTGGTGTGGTCCTTGTTGTTCCTCATTTTCGACAATGGGGTTTCTGTGAAGCTCCCAATTGCAACGCCAACAATCGGTGAATCATTACTTATGTCGATCAGTGCAGATCTATCTTGGTTCACTGTTCTCGGTCTTGATTTTGACATTCCCTTTTCAGATCCTTCAGTTTTCCGTGTAAATAATCAAATCATGAACATCACATTTAATTTCACGTGGAAATTGAATCGAGAATTCAGAAGAACATCAAGATAGAATGGAGGAGTTAAATTAATCAACAGAGATGCTTTCATATATATACACATAACACATGTATGTATGTTCGAAGCTGCGAGCAATGAGAGCAGAGAAGGGGGCTCACTTGACATGGGTATGTTATTGGCTTTGGTATTGCTGTTTGAATTAGCCAAGATTTGTGATCTTGTAACCCTTCTTGTAGATGATGGGGTTTCCATTAGAACCAGAGAGAGAGAGAGAGAGAGAGAGAGAGAGAGAGAGAGAGAGAGAGATGTTACTAAGGAAGAGGTGGGAAGGTTTTATAAAGGAATTGGTTGGCAATTAGGGTTGAAAGGGTAATGTGACCGTTTGTTTAAGCTGCGGGGAAGAACACTGTTACGAAAATAGCCGTTGTCACTAATTTTGAATCCTGCTTATTGGCTACGGTTCTGGTTGTACAGTTTTGTAGCTTGATGACTATGAGAGCGGATCCGCTGTCCCGATTTCGGTGTCCCAACTCGCTGTCCCAAGCATCCGAGCCGTCCATCCGAGTAATCAACGGCTCGGATTCCATCTCACCCCAAACAAATCTGAACCATCCATATTCATTTGAGAATCCGAGCCGTTGATTACTCGGATGGACGGCTCGGATGCTTGGGACAGCGAGTTGGGACACCGAAATCGGGACAGCGGATCGGCTACCGATGACTATGGATTACGCCGTGGTCAACTAAAGGCATCTCATCTCCAATCCACCCATTTTAAGACCTAAATTAAAAAATCAGGCAAATACCTCAACAGCTCATCTCCAATGCATGACCCGAATCCTTCTTCATTTTGGATTTTACCCATTTCTTGGCCCAAAATGAGGACAACCCAAGCTCCTACCCATTTTCCCAACAACGCCCTTCACCTCATAAATTAATTACTCTTCTGCAATTCCTATGCAAGAATAGAGCAGTGGAAAGAGCTGTGCACGAGTAGACAGGTAGGGTTCCTACGAGCAGAGCGCTGGTCAAAACGTATGAGCGAATGGTGGTGTCGGTAAGCGGCACAATTCGGTGGAGAAGAGCTGATCAACGAAGGTGAAAGGTTCTACAGACGATTGAGGCCTTGAGGGGGTTAGGGTTCCAAATGTAGGAGTTGATCAACAACGAAGGAGAAGCGTTGCTCCCCTCTTATTTACATGTATGCCATTAGATGTTTTAAAAATAATAAATTTGGGTAAAAAAAATAGGGTTTGCCTTTGGAGATGCTACTACCAAAAATGGTTTTCTACTCAAAATTTGACTCAAATTAGAGAGGAAAAGGGTAAGAGCTGAAGATGCTCTTAACAAATTTGTTTTTAGGTTTCGCGGTGTGTTTGGAATGGCTTGCGCGCACCTCAACTAATTTCATCACCAGTCCGATCAAAGACAGACTATCAATGTCATAGGCCCAAATCATACGAAATGATTCTTTCGTTTGATTTGAGCCTAAAGGTTTTTGAAACATGAGATCTTGTTTGGTTTACGGGACAGAATGCTGGTCTATTAAGAAGCAGCAGATGAACAAAATAAGTGTAGCGGAAACGAGAATGTTGAGGTGGATGTGTGGTAAGACTAGACGAGATAGGATTAGAAATGAAACAGTTCATGAGATGGTAGGTGTAGCACCTATAAAAGAGAAATTAAGGGAAAATAGGCTAAGGTGGTTTGTGCATGTCTATCGTAGACCAGTGGATGCAGTAGTTAAGAGAGTGGATAGGATAGCTTTGAGTAGAAACGCACAAGGGAGGGGAAGACCCAAATTGACATTAGATGCAGTAGTACGCAAAGATTTGAGTATACTAGGTTTAAGTGATGAAGCAGCACTTGACAGAGCTCAATGGACAAAAAAAGATTCATGTAGCTGACCCCAATTGATTGTGACATAAGGCTTGGTTTGGTTTGGTTAGATCTTGTTTGGTTTGGTTTTGGGGTTTGGTTTTTTGGCAATGATTGGAGGGATAAATGAGGGTAATAATTAGAAATATGGGGTAATATTGGAGAGAGAAATACGAATAATATGAGTAATTCAAATAAGAAAAATGATTGTAGAGAAATGTGAATAATGATTGAAAAATAATGAAGAAAACCAGTCTTAAAATCCAAACGAACAAGGATACTTGCCCAAAAAACAAAGCCTCGTAAATCGTGATTCCATGCCATGTATATTAACCACAAAATTTTCTTAGGAAATTAATTTCAAACATATTCCACTGGGCCAGTCCATTTATACTTATGCTCCTGGCAGTCTAGATCTCAATATGTCATAATTAACTTCCTCTAGAACATTGTTTGTGGAGTATCTTATTAGTTGAGTTGGCACCTTTTTCTTTTTCTTTCTTTTATCATGAGCTGGTACTTGGTACACCGAAAACTGTGAATAGGTTTAGCCGATGGCAGCGATATGATTTTTGGCAACTCAGGAATTTGACTCAACTTTGCGCGTACATTTATCAATATCATTCACGAGACTCAATCTCATTGCTCACTTTCTAGGTGCCCGATAAGATAAAAACACGATGGGAGTGGTAGCCAGCGATTGCTAAGAAGGCACTAAACTAAGATACAGCTCATTGTCATGATCAAGTGGCCCCCCATTCAAAGTGAAAACAGGTTGGTTGTCCTGCAGCCAAACCTAGGTAATACTACTAAAAGAACAAAATTAATAATCACTAGGATATATCTTCATTTTATATCATCTGAGGTAGTTTCAAATGTTATCTCTTCTGTTGTTTTCTGGATTCACAAAATCTGAGGTAGTTTCAAGTCTGAAAATTATGATGCAGAAGCATACATCTCTTAATTGATTGACATGAATATCAAAATGAACAAATACATAGCATCTCTCACACCAATCAGAAAACACTTATTATTTCCATAGATTCAACAGTAACAGTCTTGCTAGTTACTAATATTAGGCTTCAACAATTCACTAAATGATTATCGATCAAAATTAACTATAGTAGTAAAATTCTGTCTAATTAAGGGCATTTGCGACCGCCGGTGCGGGGGTTTTTGAGGTTGGCGTAGCAAGGACAGGCCTCGTAGTTGCCCCAAGTCCCCGGCGGCACGCAGTTGCACCTGTTGCAGCAACTCCCGCATGCCCTCTTGCACAGATTTGGCCTCTTTGTCGTTGAACACCTCACATCACAAGCCTTTCCACAATCTGATTCCATTAAATCACCATAATCCGTCAATTTTTAACTAACTACTAGTACTAACTAATTAATTGTGGCTTTGATTGTAACAAAACGGTATTACTCCCCGATTAGCCAACACCAATAAAATAATGGAGTATACAAGAACAAGATTGCTAGCCATGATGAACATAGCACTTAAATGCAGCATCCACTACTTAAGTGATACATCGATGGCGTCACATCAAATGGTGCTCAAAATCATCCGACGCATATAGGTCCCACAAAATATATATGCAAGACTTACTTGCCACGGATGATTTTGAACACATTTATGTTTGGTTCTATTTGCAAAAATCTATACACGTACACGTAGTATTTCTCATTGATTACAGCGTAATGCTACAGACATAGACCAAAGAGCACAGATCTGAATACAGATGTGTCCAAAACCGTTCTATGCACGTGTCATACATAGGGGACAGTTGCAGACACATACGTGTCTTGACCTGCACGATTTGGTCTATATCTAATCTCGGTAGCATTTTTGTAGATTATAACCCGGAAAAATCGTATAATATTTATCGATGACGCTTGAAATATTTTCCCATACACATTTGTGGTAAGGTAAGTTGAAGCTACGTACCCATTGGTGACGTTTGAGGAGCTGGGCTGACGGGGCTCTGTGCCTCATTGATGTCCATCTGCACCATCAATTAACCAAATTATTAACATACATAAGTACATATATGCAAGTGAAATATTGAGTCATTGACAAATGTATATCGATCGTGTGTTTGGAAAAGGAAGGCTTGGGCACACATATAAACAGGGGGCACTTTTGCACAATCGTTAACTTCAAGGTCCCAAAATTACCTTTTGGTTGGCGGCAGTGAGATGGAAAAGCAGAAAAGAGAGAAACAGTGAAGCAATGAAGAATGCTCTTGAAAAGGCCATGGTGTTTTAAAAGCCAAGGATAATTAAGCTAGAGAAGAAGATGGTGAAACTTTGGAAATGGAAGAAATGTCTGAAGGCCTAATGAGAGAAGAGTGAGTTGGGATGCTAAATGAGAGAGAAAGATTGAGGTATTTAGAGAGAGAGAGAGAGAGAGAGAGAGAGAGAGAGGGTAGCTACTTGTATCTCAGTGGCATGTGTTTCGGTGGAAGGAGTGAGGAGGCCTCTGAGAAGCTCCCAGTAATCCTGATCTTGCCAACCCACACTCACTCAAAACTAGCTAGGTTGAAAATGAGCTGTTTTCCTCATAGAAATGAGTTAAAAAATAATGGGACCAAGGTCTCTTGGTCTTGCCAGACAGATTCTACCATGAGAGAGAGAGAGAGAGAGAGAGGAGAGAGAGAGAGCGCATTTCGTTGGGAGGTTCAACTTGTAGTAATTAAATTTGTACACTCAACTCACAAGTGTACAGATAAAGATTAAATTCGTCACCTAACTCCTGTCGGAAATCAACCCAAAAAAAAAATTAAGAATCACATTGGAACCGTTGCAATACCATGTCCTATGAAATGTGACAAACTGATAAACAAATTGTTTATAAAAAACGCAAACTATAAAAAACTATAATGTGTAGATTTACATAGTAGAGTTCAACGCGATTTGGGGTCCCTGTAGGCACTATAGGATTGTATTGTAGTGTCCCTGATCCGCACATCCATCTTTATAATTGAATTGTTGAGATTCAAAGATGTATTCTTCCTACCAAGAGTTACCAAATATATCTCAACCATCAATCGTGGAGATGGACGGTTGGATCTGGAAGACTACAATCTCGTAGTTTCCCAAGACACTATAGAGACCCCAAATCAAATTCGAGGCGCGCCTTTTTATTTATCTTATTAATAGTAGTTTTTTTATTATAGAAAAGAGTAAGATTTTATATCATCGACTGTAGAACAAATAGTACAACAGTTTGGTAGAAGAAAAATGATAATGTCAAAATGTTGGTAGAAATATACAAGATAAGCCAGAGTAAAGGGGAGATAAAAGAGAGACGTAAGAGCATATCTATTCCTTATCCAAATTTTTACTCAGTAAAATTTGAGTAAAAATTTGGGTAAAACTTGATTTGCTATTGCTCTTTCCAACCCTTATCCAAATTATACGTTCGAGTTTTAATCCACAACATTGAATGATAAAAAGGTAAATATATAGCAGTGCAACAAAATAGCCTTAAAAATTTGGTTCATATTAGATTTTGTAAAATATTTGAGTAAAACTAAAACTATTTGGTATAAAAAATAGGAGTACTAGTTGGACCTTTTGGTCTTGCCGGTGAGATTCTGCAGAGAGAGAGAGAGAGAGAGAGAGAGAGAGAGCATTTTGTTGGGAGGTTCAACTTGTATTAATTAAATTTGTACAATCAACTTGCAGGTATTCTGATGAAGATTAAATTCGTCACCAAACGTCTGTCGGAAATCAACCAAAAAATTTAAGAAATCTCACTAACACCGTTGCAGGACCACGTCGTATGAAGTGTGACAAATTGCTTATCGAAAACGCAATCAATAAAAAACTAGTATATGTGTAGATTTACACGGTAAAGTTTCTTTTATTTTTATAATTAGGTGTCTGGATCAGTTTGCACGCATCGACTAATCTCAGGAGACCAATCTCACCATCTATTTACACGGCAAAGTACAATGCGATTTGGGCTCCGATCCAACTGTAGTGCCCTGAATTCTTGGATGAACCTCTTGAACTCTTCTACTTGACCCGAATGAGATGAGAGAGCTTCTATTCGAACTCCTGCACACGTAACGCCCGACGTTAGTGCCCAACCTGGCCGGAATGTGGCCAGGGAAGGCACTCCGACAGTCTAGTAAGTGATCGGAGAAGAAAGAAGTATTGAGAGAGTAGTTGTAGTGAGAGAAAGTATTGTGTACCTCTTTAGGGTTCCTTCACTTCGTATTTATAGGCTCCCCAAGTATAGGGGCAAATCCGTCATCTGGCTCAGTTGACGTCATCGAGCATCACGAGCCAGAGTTGTGATCATTGCATGCATGCGTCTTCCAATGAGGCTTTGACACGTAGCATAACCGCTACGGGTGCCGTCATGCTGACGTAGAGACAGCTGTAGCATGCACATGTGCCTTCCCAAATCTGTTATGAGCCATATCGGAAATTATTCGTCTCGAATGATTCGTCTGGATCGTGGCCTATCTCGGCCGAGACACTGGTTTGTCTCGGACGGCCCTTCGTGTTATTCCCTTCAGCTGAGCTTAAATGCTACGTTTGGGCCTTAGGTCCTCCTAGGCTCGTCCACCGAGCCCCCTTTGGACCGCTAGATTTCGGCCCACTACACCGACCGTTCATCTCTTCAATCAATGGTTCAGATTCACAAATGTATTTTTACTGCTAAGAGTTTATTATTACCGCTACGAATTAACAAATACTCCCTCCGTTCCTATTTGTTTGTCTCACACTCTCTCTCTTGCCTTTTTTCAAATCAAAAAATTAAGTGCTTCTGTGTATCATTTTTCAAATTTTTTTGCACCGAATTAAAGTACACGATGAGTATTTTAATTCGGTGTAAAGAATTTTGAAAAATGATACACTAAAACACTTTATTTTTTTATTTGAAAAGTGGCAAGACTCTTCGTAGTGGACAAACAAATAGGAACGGAGATAGTATATCTCAACCATCGATTGTGGAGATGGATGGTCGGATCGGGAGGACTACAATCGTGGACACTATAGGCAGTGGCAGAGCCAGGATTGAGAATCCCGGGGGGGCAAGTTTAGGGGCGGCTCCAGGATTTTCATCTAGCGCTGCAAAAATACACAGTGTATTTATGATGAAAAGCTGTATACAAAAAAGTCGTCTAATTTCCTTCACTTTTTTAGTGTTTCCACATTGAACCTAATGTCAGACAACCATTATCCTTACATGTTTATTACATATGGGCTCTCATAATGGGCTAGGCTTGTTTTATTTTGTTGGGGCTATAACAATTTGGTTCAAATTTTGTTGAAAACAATTATTTTAATTTTAAACAAGTAACCCGACACTGACAATAACAAAGAAAATTAATTTATATATAAATTTTAATTTTTTTTAGTGTATTTTTTAAACTGCGGGGCGGGGGGGGGGGGGGGGGGGGGGGGCACCCCAGCCCTATGGTCCCTCCGCCCCTGACTACAGGGACCTCAAATCAAGTTCAACACGCGCTTTGTTATTCCGATTTGTCCCTTTTAAGTGATCCATATGGGAATACGTGCAATTTCAAACCCATAAAAAATATATTTCTCTTTATAACTTTTTAATTTGTTTTATACCAAATTAAAGTGCACATTGAGTACTTTAATTTGGTGCAAAAAGAATTTAAAAACGATATACAAAAGTACATTCTTAAACGTCCGCAAAAATACACATTTCCCAAGTAGATCGCTTAAAAAGGGACAGAGGGAGTATTTATCATCTAGAACAAAGAGTATCATAGTTTTCTAGAAGAAAAATGATAATGCCAAAAGTTTGCTGGAAGAAAAATGATAATGCCAAAATTGTAAAACTGTTGGTAGAAATACACAAGACAAAGCTAGAGTAAAGGGGAGACAAAAGAGAGACATAAGAGGATTGATTCTCTCCCCGGCAACCTCGTAAAAAACTGTTATCACCTCCAATTGGATGTGGAATAAATGAAGCCAAAGTTCGTTTAGCTAACTCATGAGGTGGCTAAACCCCATTCCAAGCAACTATTAGATACTTAATTTGAAAGTTTTTGCAATATAACTTTGTCCAGGTCCCTGCGGGGACATCTGATAAATTGAAACTTTGACCAGGTAGTGAGCCTCACATCTCCTTCCAATACGCTGTACGGCGTTAATATAATCAAGAGTGGATACATAATACATGCTGCATTAAAATTATGAACTATTGACTGTTATTAGTTGAAATATAGTAGAACTAATACAGTAAGAAGGTATTAACATGCAATGAAGTAGGACTTATCCCATTGTAATCTACCCCGGCCCATATGAAGAGAGAAATAATCTTTTGCGTAGCAGATTATTTACGTTGCATACGATTACTAGAATGGATTGAGTTGGTTGCTTTGGTTCTAGCATTACTCTGACAAGTGTGTAACTAATTGAGCATTGGACACCAATTGCATCTAATTTCATAGGAGTAGAAGCAAATCAACTTTGTATTTTGGAAAAAGGAAACTTCATTGTTCCACTTGAGTCTAGCAAAAAGCAAACATGAGTCGCCGTTAGTAACTTTTTTACTTTTTAAAATCAGAGAAACATTCATTTCATATATATATAGGGCTCACTTCTAGTCCGGGATCCGGGAATCCGGACCTCTATGATCCGAGCATTTTTTTTACGATCCGAGCCGTCCAATGTGTTCAAAAGGTGTTTTCAAGGGTCCACGCGGAAAATCTTCAAAAAAAAAAAAATACCGGGAAGGCTTGATCCAAGCAGTTTTTCGCAAAACTGTATATATAGGATCATGATCACCTAAGGGATCCCTTATTTAAAATTTGGTGCGGACCTAGCCTTTTTTCAACTTTCTGAGCCAAATTTTGATGATCCGAATCGCTCAATGTTTTTAAAATGCATTTTTAAGGGCCTACGTGAGGATTCGTCAAAAAAAAAAAAAAAAAAACCCAGAAGGGCTTGATCCAAACTGTTTTCGATAAAACTATACAAATGTGAGGTCCGCACCAAATTTTAATAAGGGATCCCTTAGGTGATCGTTATCCTATATATATATATATATATATAAGGTTTCAAACAAAATTTAGGCCTGATTACCAAATATAAGACATGAGCACAAACCACAAGGGTTAAGGGTATACTGGCTGACAAACACTATGTGTCGGTGTAGAGTTCGTCTAAGATTCAGCAGAAGAGCAACCCAAAGGGAAGCCCAGCTGACACCATTGGCAATAAAACAGATGAAATCTTCGAGCCACCAAACCACCGAAAAACAAAAACCAAGCAATAGAAAAATCAAACTAACACAAAATAATATCAACTAATCAGAACCCAATTTAACAGAGCTACCCAAAACACTCCTCACTGAGTTGAGCCGAGTCAAATCGAGTTGCACTGAATTAAGGATGAGTTGATTATTGCCCATCACCAAAACCCACCATATTTGGGGAAGCTAGACCAGTTCTAAGAGCCGAGGGAGATCCACGAGTAAAAACCCCTTTGTTCCGACCCCTCCTTATTGCTCCACCACAAGCCGCCGTGCCAGCCCACCCCTTGTTGCCTCCACCACGTTGAAACAGTACAAAGTATGCCGGATTGACACTACCGACAGACGATGACAAGAGAACCGGACCACACCGATACAAGGAACGGAAGGTGCAAAGAAAACCAGAGGACGGCAACGTGAACACACTAAGCCGGGAGAAGACGAGGGGAAAGGAGAGAAAGGGGAACTAATGGGGGAGGACGCGGAAGGACGAGGCAAGCCCCCCGGGGCGGGAAAAACCAGATTTGGTGGAAGAAAGTTTTGGGCCGGCTAGAGAGAGAGATTATCGAATAGAGGGAGCCAGCAATAGCCGTTGGTAACTTGGTATTTATTTACTGTTTAGCATTGTGTTTTAGACTCAGTAATGGTAATTGTCACATGGTCAAGAGTACTTGCTGCACTGAAATTTCTTGTATATCATTCAACTTTTGATCATGTAAAAATTTTCTTGTATTGAAAATTCATGCATAGTATTCAACATAGATCACCAGTTTTGGGCACATCTAATTGACATGTAGTTAGATTTCCCTACAAGGCTACAAGTATTCAATATGTAGATTTCAACAAATTTGAGACAATTTTGCTACGAGTATTATCTTAAGCAAACATAGGGTTCTGACCTGCAAGAAGAAATCAGTCGTTTCAGGTCATGCTAACTTTTTAATTAGTTACCGCGTAAATACATCAAAGAGTAATAACAACCATATATTTCACCTATTTCTATGTTACTTTGCATATCCTGCTAATAAAACTAAACATGCATGTCCTGAAATGACTGATTTCTATGTTAATACTAATAATAAAACTAAACATGCATGATCTAATTTGCATATCCCATTTCTATGTTAATTTATATTGACCTTCCGCACTTTACAAAATATTGTCAATATTCTCCCATTCCGTTAACTAAACACTAATTCTATTATACACGCCCTCCACTACTTTTGAAACTATTATCAAGATTCCTATTCCATTAACTAACTAGTGCATGTCTGTGCCTAAAGGCACGGCTTGAGCAATTGACGCCTGTGGCCGTGCCCTTTCTTTATGGTCATTCGAATTTCGGAGAGGGGGAGGGAGAGGAGGTAGTGAGAGAGACTATGGTTTGAATTTTGAAAAAGGAGAGAGAGAGAGAGAGAGAGAGAGAGAGAAATGTAATATGATGACAGAGACCAAAAATATGACTGAGATAAAAACCGCTCGATAGTGGAGTAATATATATTGACTAACAGTGTTAAATTTAAGTGGTAAAAGACTAAGATGCCCTTAAACTACTCTGGCTTTGTTCATTTCATAGTTTTAGTTTAGTTTTAGTTTTGTTTTGTAAACATTACACTTATTTCTCTCTCTATCTCTCTCCACTCATTACACATTTTTCCAAAACTAAACTAAAATAAAACTTATGTCTCGTCTTTTTAGTTCTGTTCATCTCTAGTTCAATTTTATTTAGTACCTAATACTAATTAGTGCTTCATTGCTTGAGTTATTGATTCATGTTACTTTCACTTATTTTATATGTACTAATTGAACCTTACCTATACCGACTTTTTTTAAATAAAAAAAAAAAACATTACATTGGATTCCAATAGGTACCAATCACCTACACGTTCAGGAAGGTTCCCAAGTTTTTTTTTTTTACTTTTCTTATCTTCATTTTATCTAGTGGAGTCCGTCATGTTTGGTGTGTGCATTTATTGCTCCGGACCATTTTAGTTAGAGCATCCCCATTTGGCTTAAAAGTTAAATTGAGTAGCCAAACCCCCCAAAACACCAAAAAATCAGCCTCTCTATTTTTTTTACCCAAATTGTTTTTGCTACAGCACCTACTTAAATTTGAGTAGGTACTGTTCATGCACCAAATGTATTTTTTATCCCATTTCCGTAACCACTTTGCCTGATTCATGGGAAAGAAAGAGAGAGAAGAGGGGCGGGTCCCAGGTGGCAGAGACTTTAAGTCTGAAGATGTACTCCCTCAGCGCACCGAACACAACTCCCCAGGCGGGGATATTAGTATTTTAGGCGAAATTTTTTTTTTTGTACACTTGAGGGGAATAGTTTAATATAGTAAAGTTTGGATAGAGAGTCTGATTTTTTGAGTTTTTGATAAAGTGGCTTGCTAAATTGTAAAAGGTGTTTTTGTGGTTAAATTTGGTGTTTTTTTTGGTGAGCCTGATGAGGATGCTCTGCTAAACGTATGAAAGTTAAACTTCTATACAGTGGCTATTATTTTACCAGAGACATATCTTGGTTATGGCTGTAAAATAGACTTCTCAAACTGCTGTAATTGGACTTCCATAATTGGAAGCTTCTCTCTCTCTCTCTCTCTCTCTCTCTCTATCTCTATTAGCAAAACGTCTAACCCTTTATACTTTACCCAACATTATAGCCTCGTGATCCATTGGATTTTTAAACGTAGTACTAATCTTTGGGTCTGAGCCCTAGGACTGAATAAATGTTCCTGTGTTAGACTTCATCTCGGCCACATGGTCCAAAATAAAGGCGATATCTCTATTTATTTATTTTGTCACGATATTTGGAACAGCTTACGAACATCTCGATAATCCTTTCCCTGGTCTGGTCAAAGGCATGCTATCCATGCCGGGATTAGGAAATTCACAAGAAATTACAACTTCTTTGCGGCCTAACCCAAAAGTCGAATCTTAGTCAATTGTGTGAGGAGCACGCTCACTAGCCAACTGAAATAACCCTTCGGCTTAAAAATTGAAGGAGATGTATTCTCCAATGGAGTCGTACGGTTGGAAGGGTGATTTGCGTTCATTGTAATAATAAAAGATCTGCTCAAGAAAAAACTTTCTTAATTAGAAGATTCAGAGAGAGAGAAACGTAGACAGTTTCGGGATTTAGGGTGCATTTTGGGTTAACTAGTTCGTATCTGGTGAGATTTAGACATTTGATCCTTAACAGGGATAGTATTATTCATGCAGTTCCCACTGACCACAACTTCTGCCTTCATTTGAAAAGAGCTTGAGAAATCAAACAGAAGCATACCCTTTACAAGTACAGATTCCCAAAACCCTTAAGTCATCATCAACACATCATACCTTGTTTCTCGGATTCTAACTGACGCCGTCGCCATACTCTCTCTTCATGCAGCCTGAAACATCGTCATCTCGGCCTTTGACGGAGGACCACACTTCTAGATCAGGTTGGGACCAAACCTTAGCCTTGATGGTTCCTGGGATGACTCTTGTTCTTCTAGCTAAAGGATGAGCAGTGGCTCTTCTTCTGGGAAAAAGACGAGAACCGCTGTACCCACCAACAACTGCTGTGACTCCAAGGTCATCTTCTGTGTACTGGAGGAAGCAGCGAATGCAGTACAAGCTGCCATCGGAGCTGGTGAATGACAGATTTCCGCATCCTTTGCACTTTGGCTCCAATGTTTCCGCCTTGACTATCTGTTGTTGATCCATTATAGAAGTACTGGCAAATTGCTCATGCAAATTGCACGGGTCCAGATAATCTGACATCAACTTAAACGAACGCCCCTGCATTTTTTCTTTGATCGTTGTCAAAATCAACCATACACCTTGAAAAAACAAGAATCAGACCTGTTTTCAAAGGTAATGGAATTGCGTGCCATACGACTAAATGATAGAAGTATAAATTTGTTGGAAATCATGTTCAAACAGCATTGTGTTAAGCATATCAACCAGGCAATGGTATTTAAACATCAAGTGTGACATCTAGTTGCCAGTTGACCACACAGAAGCAAGGGCCCGACCAACTACAACTTCCAAGAGAACTGAACAAATAATGGCAGTGAACCAAAAGAGAGTCAAGTAATCAACAAGGAACATGGATTATTTCATACTAATAAGCGTGGGTTGATTATACTGAGATAAATTAAAACTCATTGGATCAAAAAAGGAATGACCTATCACCAACCAAGGAGCTCACAGATTTACAAGCAGATAATATTTTCTTTTTCTTTTATTTCCTCGCGATAGGTATCACTTAAAAACTTAGTCGGATTTTTCGTTCCACTTCCAGTGTGACATAACATACATTCATCAAATCATCTTTCGGTCCTCTCGATTGTGGTTAGCTTAGGTGAATTCAGTGTCTCCAATCTTGCGCATTTGATATGTCTCAATAATAGGAAAGTGGAAGACCAAGATCGGTAAGGTTTGCCCATTGGAAAAAAAAAAAAGAAAGATCGGGAAGGTTTATGTCAGAGATCAAATACAGTTAGGTTGATGGTATTCGTGAGCTTGTTTTTGGCTCTCTACGCCATGGAAACAATATCATCTCAGGTGCCAGCAAGCGGATCCTACTGTGGCCCCTGGAGAGCTAGAGTTCACCACTCAAGGTGAAGGAATTAAGCATTTTGAGCCGTGACAAAGGATTTTGAACACCACAACCACTCAATTGAAAGGGGGAAAATGGCAAGATGCTCATTCAGATGTGCAGAAAGCGATGTTCCAGATTTCAGAGCCATTTTCTGTTCATCCCTACATGAAGCAAGCTAAGCTTCCCCTGCTCTGTCACATCTCCTTGTAGAGGTATCTAGATTCTAGAGAAGAAGTTTCGCAGAGGAAACAAGCGAAAATGAATTGAATGGAGACTCGGCAAATTTAGGATTTGGAAGAGGCGCCCCAGAACTAGAAGAGAGGCAATCAGAAGCAGAGAGCTTAAAGCTCGGCTTTCGCCAGTATAACACTCACATTGGTCTTGCTCCCTTTAACGTAAAATCCATCTCGATACATTTTTTGATGGGCAGGCCTCTTTACAACAAATTTGACAATAGACACTTAATTTTAAGTTTTTTGGGGTTTGGACTGCTTCCCAAACCTTACTGGAAAGCTAAGAAGCATTTGTGCGGGTACTGGGACAATATGTGTACAATGATATAGCGAAACCTCAAAAATGTGTTAAATTGTGCAGCAGCTTCTGTAACCATCCCACTTTATTTGACTTCATCAATAAAATCAGTAGCTCATATCTCTTTTGACACAACAATAATTGGAGCTCTATGCTAATAATCGGAGCCGTTCAATTAGTTTAAAACATGTTTTTAAGGGTAACCGTTAAAAAATCAACTCCTTCAGATAACGATAAGGGCTCATTCAGTTTTTCGAATCGTGAATCGAATCATTATGATTTGGTCCAAATTTCACAAATACATTGAAAAAACTATCTATGCATCCACATAGTAAAGATACATTGTAAAAATGAAAATTTTAAGCTTAAATACATATTTTAAGTTTTGTTTTCTACTATAAATTGATGATCACGTGGACTCGTAGCAAAATAAATACTATAGTAACATGGCTATATGCATATAGATTTTTTTTTGGGGTAAAATATATATGTATATATACATTTAGATGTTAAAGATTCATTATAAAAAGCTTACATAATAAAGCTTGTAGCCTGATAGGCCGGAAACTAGCTTATATGGCAACATATGTGGATTAGTCCGAGCATCGGAAGTGTGCCCTGGTCTATGATTTAGAGGATACAAGAACCAAAAAGATTGATTTGTGAAATTACATATCCATGTAGATTTGTCTCCATTGAATAAGGAATATGATTTTCAACTTAACAATATATGATCTTACATTCTTACTTCTATATAAGAAAAAACAAGGCAATACAACAAAAATGGTTTCATATTGTTGAATGTAAGTTGTGATAAACCTTGATTCACCTATAGATAGGAATCGTTACTGGTTTCAATTGAACCGTGAATTATACGATTCACCTCTGATTCTATATCAACCTTGATTTATCTATAGATTCGTATCGTTTTTGCACAAAATCGTGAATCGAACCGCTAATTAAATTGTGAATTTTACGATTTTGACAACAATGAGTAGTTTTAAAATGATACATGAGTACTGATACCATACAAACAAAACAAAACCACGCAAAACATCCATAGATTCAATACAACCCAACTGAGAGAGAAAACATCCATGTTCCATAAGGATAAGAAAAACAAATAAGCTAAGCAACCATGTATATGCACCGTAACAATAATTTGCAGTACAGTACAGTATAATTTTATAGAGGTAGTAATGTATACCGTAAACATGTATACATACAATAGCGCGTAAATATGTGAACATACAATAGCGCGCGCACATATACATATAGACAGCCTGCATACACACAGAGAGAGAGAGAGAGAGAGAGAGAGAGAGAGAGCATACCACAGTCGCAGAGAGAGAGAGAGAGGGAAGGGGCGGGATCGAGCAAAATTTTGGGTAGGGCGACTCGGGCTTTACAGGAAGGTCGTTAGATCCTTTTGAAAAATGGTAGCACGTGGACAAATCCCTTTTTTTTTTTGGGTAAATCGTCCAATTACACTATAACCCAAGAGTTTGAGTAATATCATGTTTAGCGCCAAAAAACTTTATACAAATTACAAAACTAAACGAGTTACCCCCACCGTCCCAATTTATTTGTCATATTTGGGAGTTCGTACACTTTTCAATTGATTATATCTCATAACTTATACTGTTTTACATGATTTTGAAAATATTATCTTATAGAATTAATTGAGATCTATCAAATGAGATCGACATTAAATATAAAATTCATTACCGATTTAAAGTTATAACTATTTTTTATCCGGTTAGTATAGCAAGAGGGACGAAAAATTGGAGATAGAGGAAGTATTACCTATCAGGTATGGAGTGACAATAATTGAAAAGTGGTGATTATGGTATATTGGGTTCTGCAGCATACTTCATCTAAGTATGGCATGAATACACTTCCATTGCATATTGCTTGTTTGATGGAATATACCGACTATAGATGTACCAAGAAGTAATTATGATTCACATCCAATTGGAAAACCATTATGCCCAGTAGTAATCCCCATATAATTCTTACACTTTACCAAAAGATGTTGATTTTTACATGACGAACCCTTGTGATCCGGTTTCAGGCCTACATTTTAGCACCCGTCAACAAAAAATTTGCACCACCTGTTGTACGGCAAATTCCAATTGTTCGGAGCCGACCATTCAAATATAAAGACAACAACCTATATTCTTTCTCGCATGCTTCTCCAAAAGGACAACTGTATTCCAAAGAACTGTATATTCCAAAAAAGACCAAATCTACATCCCAAAATCTACATTGCAACTGTAGTACTTCCGATTTGTATTCTTTGCAAGTGTTTCAGTTTGTGGACATTCTTAGTGATTGCTGTATGCTCTCACATTGATCTTTGTCCACGATCTTGGGTAGTCATGAAATAGTTTGGTGATAAGTTGAGCTTTGAATTCTCTAATATCATCCTGGCTGAGAGATGATGGGATGGGCTGGTTTTAAAGAAATACTGTATTTTTTTCAGTGCATTTTCCGAACCAGCAAGTTTAATGTAAAGCCGCCCCTGGATCCTCTCCCGGAAACCTCCAGAAAAACTGTTATCACTTGCAATTTGATGTGGAATAAATGAAGCCAAAGTTCGCTTAGCTAACTCATAAGGAGGTGGCTAAACCCTATTGTGAGAAACTATTAGACACTCTGCAATATAACTTTGTACATGTAGTGAGCCTCAGATCTCCGTCCAATCCGCTATAAAGGGTTAAATATAATTAAGAGTGGATATATGCTGCATTAAAATATGAACTATTGACTATTTTTAGTCGATATATAGAACTAATATAGCAACAAGGTATTGACAATGAAGTAGGACTTATCCCTTTGTAATCTAACCCATATAAAGAGAGAAATTATCTGTGTGTGATGGGTTATTTACATTGCATGCAATTACTAAAATGGATTGAACATTGGACACCAACTGTTTCGCGAATTGGATCTAATTTCACAGAAGCAAATCAACTTTGTATTTTGGAAAAAGGAAACTTCATTGAGTTCCACTTGATTCTAGCAAAAAGCAACATGATTTGCGGTTGGTATTTGGTATTTACTGTTTACCATTGTGTTTTAGACTCGGTAATTGTCACATGGTCAGAGTACTTGCTGCACTGAAATTTCTTGTATATCATATTCAACTTTTGAGATCATGTAAAAATTTTCTTGTATTGAAAATTCATGCGTAGTATTCAACATAGATCAACAGTTTTGAGCAAATGTAATTGACATGTACTTAGATTTCCCTAGAAGTATCAAAGGGTAGATTTCAAAAAATTTGAGACAATTTTGCTATACATATATATTATCTTTAGCAAACATAGGATTCAAAGTCTTCAGGTCTACGAGAAGGAATCAGTCATTTCAAGTCATGCTAACGTCTTAATTACCGCGTAAATACATCAAAGAGTAATAACAACAATATATAATATTTCACATATTTCTATGTTACTTTTGCATATCCCTTGAGGCTAACTCAAGTGGTTTGTACGTACACTTTGGCTTCAAGGAGAGGTTGGGGTTCAGACATTCTTAGAATTGGTCTTGGCCGGTATGATCCGTCAGATACGCGAAAGGCATATCAACGCATGCACCTGCAACAGTTCTCAATCCTATTCATACGTTGAGAAATCTTGATTTTCTTGTAGTGACATCTTACATTGAATGCCAATAGGTACGAATCACCTTAGGAAGGTTCCCAAGCTTTCCTTTTCTTTATCTTGTGGAGTACTCCCTCATGTCTGGTTTGTGCAATTATTGCTCCGGACCATTTTAGCGTTGTGCTAGTGGATTCACAAGAAATTACTACTTCTTTGCGATCTGATCCCAAGAATTGAACTCTAGTCAATTGTTTGGAAAGCAAACTCACCGACTTTATAAATGCAGGTCTCTTGAGTGGAAATAATGTTCACGGTAAAAGTGGGGAACAATGTTCAGTACAACTTTATAAATGCAGGTCTTTTGAGTTTAAACCAGTGCATAAGTACATTAAACCATAATTTATTGATTTTCGCCACATGTTCAGTTTACCGGGTCTTTAACGTACAACTCTAAGGTAGTGTGCGCTAATAAATTTACATAGTATGAAGCGTTCATCAAATGATATTTTAAGTTTTAACATCACACGAAATGATACTCAAATGTACGTTAGTCCTAAATTCTAAGGTAGAAGAGTTCATCAAATGATATTTTAAAGTCATATAAAATGACACTCAAATGGAGTATATGTTTATCCTAAATCGTAAGGTAGAAGAGAAAACAACGTTTCAATTTGCAAAACGACACCGCCCAACTTGTCAAGGACTCAAAAAGCAGTCTAGAATCACAGGATCAGGATGCAAATTATGAAGTTAATTAAGTTGATCCAACCTTGAACTTTCGACATCATTATCTACTAGAGTTGATTAAATTGAAGCTTGACCACATGCCTTTTACTTGACTTGGTCTTCACAGACTTGGTCATCACAGACCTCAAGGGAGAACCTTGTGGGACTGGCATGGACTAGGGGAAAAATTATTGATTTGTCTTGTTGGAGCACGCCACATGTTGTTTCAAAAGTTTTCATCGTACATTCATGCGGGGTCCATTATTAAGTATATAAATTCCTCGTAAATGTGTGGTAGTCGATTATGGGTGGCCGCACTAAGCGAACTTCCTGGACTAAAAATTGTACTATGTTGGCATTAAATTATTCATCCGTAGTCAAAATAAATGAAAACTCAATTAAATTTCTGGGTAAGTGGATAACATAGCACAACAAAAAAACAAAATAAACTAGGCTCACTAAATTTTTGACCGAAATAAATATTTTTATTTTTATTTATAGCTTTAACACAAAAAAATTTCCTAATGTTTTTGTCGCCGCTGAAAAAAAAAATCCTTAGAAATACTACCTCGGCGTTGCTAAAAACACTGAATCTATATAATTACTCGGATTATTGGCAACATGGATATACGTACTTTTTACGTCTAAATTGCTGAGTTTATGGCTTTTCTCTTGAAAAATATGCGAGTCTGTTTGGCATAAGTTTTGTTTTGACTTATGCTTCTAAAAAGTTAGGGGTGTTCTGATAAATTTTATCCTTGTTCAATTTTTTTTCGCATTTGTTAGTTTTGCGTTTTTGTGAATTTTAATCAAATTTTTTAAAAAGTTCACTAAAAAAAATAATCCAATTTTTTGTGAATTATTGGATTATTTTTGTCTTTATTCACAAAAATTTAACTTTAGATCATTATTATTATTTTTTACTTTTTAAATTCTTTTTGTCAAGACGAGCTAATAATCCAAAAAAAATCCACGTAAACCTAACAAATGCGAAAAAAAAAAATTTGAATAGGACGAAAATAATCCAGGTAGAGATTTTAAAAGATTTCTTTTTTAAAACGCTTTTTAAAAGATTCATTTATGCTTTTTGACTTTTTGCCTCTAATAACCTTTTTTTATTTATTTAATCGTAATCAGCTACGACGAACAATCACGAAAGTCATATATGGTGGAGTATTATCTAAGGTTTATTTCCACTTTCCAACATAAGTTCTGTTGGAAGTCAGTTTTCTTGCACGCATTTTACAGCAACAATATTATAGTACTAACAGAAAAACCCCAGGTTTTAGAGTACAGCAATGATACATACACACACAAAAAATACCCACAATTTACCCACACACTCACACAAGTGTGTGGGTAAATTGTGGGTATTTTTTGTGTGTATGTATCATTTTTGTTTAGAGTAACTATTGAATAGTCTCGGAGCACAACTAAACAGTGGTCCGGATCACTCGAGCTAGTACTATCATACATTGACATGATAGAGTTTATACATTTAGCTATGGGTCCCACAAAAATGTTTAGTAACGGAGTAGTCTGGAGCACAAATACAATGAGGCTGTGCTCCCGAGCATCATTTTTGGTAATGGAGTGTTCCGGAGCACAATGAGACTGCTCTCGAGCATTAGACCAGATTTTAAGTTAAACTGTCTTCTAAACCCATCTACTTATAAACACACACATAGACAAAAACCAATTTAGACGCTGACCAAATTGTGATACCGTGATATAGTTCGAAGACATTTAAGGGTTGTTCTAGAAATTGACTTATTCCTAAATTGACCTCAAAAATTGATTTATTGTGTTTTACGAGACAAATCATTCTTTCACAATACTTCAACTCAAAAAGCCAACTTAAGCCAGCAACCTCCTTTGGCAAAAAAAACTTAATCCGGTTTTTTGGTTTTTTTCGTTTTGTCTTTATTTAATTTTTTTTTTTGCATTTGTTAGTTTTGCGTCAAGATTTTGTGGTTTCTGGATTATGGATTATTTGCCAAAGGAAATATAAAATAACAATAAACCAAATTGTCACAACCCACTTGGAGAGTTAGAAATTATGACTAGCCAGGGATTCTAAATCAGCCCACCCCAGGTCTCTGTAAAAATCACATTTCTACAACTTTTCTAAAATAATTGAATTTAATAAAATGAAAAGTAGAGTCGTTATATTTAATAAAACATATTCAGAGCTGACCTAACGTGCGACAAAAATACATATTAGCCACCAATACAGATAGAGTTACAATTTAGGAGCACCACAATTTTATTACAAAATGAATCTGAATACATAAAATAGCAACAACATCAACCATTAATCAATACCCACATTGTATCCATAGAGTCTGCTTTACCCTTTGTGTCCTGAAATGATTTCATAAAAACAAAACCATTTTAGTGAGCGTTATGATATACAAATGTTACTACAAGTTTATCATGAGATTAATTAGATAAACATAAATTTCCCAAACGAATTTCAACATGAGAGAGAGAGAGAGAGAGAGAGCGACAGTTTTCCTTGTTTCATTGTGAACCTTTACTCCGGGATATCGAATTCAACATCTTTATGAACAAACACTGGTATAGCAGGAGCGACCCATAACAACAAGGTAATGAATGCAAACCTTCACCGGTTGTACCTCCCTCTTATAACATCCACACACTGCCAAGTTAACGTCCATGTGCAGGACCTCAATGTTCAGATGTTTCGATATCACCCTCTAATTCCTTTTTATAAATTAATCCCATGATCTTATGACTTTTAAACAACTTTTCTTTTATAAAAAAATTATGTTTGATTCAACACTTAGATCCACGTGTCTGTTAATCAAAATATTGAATAACGCATTCATATAAAAACTAGAAATAAAACATGTAACCAACATATATATGTAACTCACCTTTTAGCGTGAACCATAAGCTACTGCGCAAACAACTATTAACCAAAACACTGAGGGGAAGGAAAGAGAGTTGCGCGCCGGAGTTGTTCACCGGATTGGGAGATGTCCGGTGTTATGGTGTGGCAGTGAGGCTTTTTCAGATGCAAGGGAATGACAGAGAGATATTTGCAGTAGGAGAGAGAGTTGAGTACATGGGAGAGGAACAAGAGAGGATTATTTAGAGAGGGAGAGGGAGTCCGGCAAAAATAAATGAGGGTGATCCACGTTCAGGACCGGCCGTGAGATTTTTGGGGCCTTAAGTGTTTTTTTAATAATGAGGCCCTTTAGCGTTTGTATATCTATTAGTTATTCGACATGAGGTTTGAAAACGCATTGTGGAGTGGTTTTTCGCCTAGTACATAACGTTGGACTTCTGGGAGGTTGGGAGATATGTTGGCCCTAAAAAATGAAGATAGGAAGGCTTAAACACTTGACCTAATGGTTCTAAATCGAGTATCCTACTGCTGAACTCTTATAACCTTATTTGCAAAGTAATTGGCGAATATAACAATTTTAGAAATTTGGGAGCCTTATTATTGGGCCAAAAATTGGAAGTCCTAATCGATGGCGTGGTGGGCTTATTCCCAAGGCGGGCCTGTCCACATCTCAATCCTCATGCATTACTCCTTCTAGATTTCTAACTACTGCAATAATACAAGCGACAAGTTGCCAATTGGAGTTAACAGCTGGGAAGGAAATATCCGACCGACTGTGTAATCTCCTAACCATACCACCTCAAACAGACCCCCCTTCTGTCACACATGCCTGGTCTCGACCGGTTGCACCATCCGGACTTAAATTGTGCTCAGAAAAATCCCCTAAATTCACCATTGACTTAACAAAATTTTCTAAGAATAATCGCGGTGATGAAATTTGAAGATTGAATTCTGAATTATCAAAATAAAAATTGGGTTATCTCACAAACTGCAATATCTAGTGACCAGTCTATAAAATTTGTCCACTGCTAGTCAACAAGTACCTGGCTAGACGACGAGGTTGGTCTCCCGATAGTTGGTCATTTAAGACCGATATCGAGCTATTCAAAAAAATTATAGAAACAATTAACCGTAAGATTGGCAGCCTCAAGAACTGTTATCAATCCATAGATATCTTGAGTGGATCAACGGATAGTTCGGATTGGACGGCTGGGCACCCCTACTAGAGAGATAGGTGGCTACTTTCCAAGGAAAAAAGGCATTTGGCGTGTGGAAGATAGTACAAGACCAGACCAAAAAACAAGAACTAGATAGCACTAAAAGACACCGACTTAACCATATCGTCATTCCACGTGTGCTAATCCAATTTTGTCGTCCTCCCGAACATACTCAGTGTTTTTCAATTTTTTGGGTAAGTTCACACTCAGTGTTCATACTTGGAGAAACGTTTTTCATTTTCAAATATAAAAGTGACATAAAATGATTTTGGGTGTTGTGTTAGGGAAAAGGCTAGCCGGTCATTATTCCATTGTCTAGTTTTTTTTTTTTATTGTTTTTTTTATTATACCTGAGCTACTGTAAATTATGGCCGATTTGACATTTTAGAGACTCAAGGCGAATTTAAGAAAGGTAAGCCATTTATGCATTTTACAATAAAAACAATAAAAAGATAAGGCAACTCCAAGAAGCGAAAGTATGCCATCCCAAAAGTTCAAAAAATCACTTGAAAATTGGTCACTCTTTTTGCATTTTTAAGGACAAAATTAGATTCTTTTCACTCATGTGACATGCTCATTTTGTTTCATAGATCTATGTTTAATAAATACTATACCACTATTTTGGGCTCTCATTTTAGCAAAATTTTGGAGGGCCAAAGCGAAGGTCTCGCTCGATTGCTTTTGCTCAAGGTCGATACTGGATGCTGTTAATAATTAATTATGATTGCATCGTTTTTTGAAAAGAAATTATAAGCATATTAGATTTGTAGGTCTTGGTAGGTAACTTTTGTTGAGTGGTTTTGTACACCAGAGGAAATTGGGATTTGGGAAGAATGGACATCGTCTCCCCAGTCCCCGCCCATCACTTATTTAGAATTTTAGTTTGATCTAGAACTGGTGAATTTTTGTTTTTTGGGGTATGAAACTTTGTTTGTCCAAAGACCCAATAACTTTTACATAAAACCTTTTCAAATATTTTTAGCTGGTAAAACTTGAGACGTTTTTGGAGTTTGCTTACTCTGAGTTTTTAGGTTCGAAACTCCTTAGTGCTATTGTTTACATCATATTTTACAGCTGCTTGTGATATCAACGAGAGGTGTTCATTTATGGGAATGCTACCTTTCTTAGTTATTATAATTATTAGTATTTTATTACATGTGCATGACACCTGACTTCACCCTATTCACTTGGAAGTTGAGAAGACATGACATCGTCCTACGCATTTGGAAGTTGAAGAGAAATTATTTGGACAAGTGGAAGCAAATGATTGGAAGAAGAAAAGTAGACAGTGGAGTTGGTCTCCAAGATTTGTCAAGGCATGAGTAAGTAAGTCCGGAGATACAACCGTGTTTTTTTTTTTAAGTAGGTCCGATGCTTGTTATTCAAACAAAAAAAGCAATTGATTTTGAATAGGTCAATTCCAGTAAAGGTTGTGGAGGAATTATGGAATAAAATATATGAAAGCAATCAAGGGAAGTTATTAGTGGGAATGATGCAACTAATGACACCTTTTTACCTTTTACAAAGGGAAAAAAAATTGTTCACCCTCACCAAAAGAGGGTGAACAAAATCCTCACCCTAATTGGTTAAAATAGTATGTGGTTCACTAAGTATGGTACCCTATGTGATCTGAGTGTATTTTTAAGTAGCGGCTCCAAGATTTTATTTATTTATTTATAGTAGTTACTATTATACAGTAACTTAAATGTTATCAATTCTAATAATAAAAAAAAAACAAATAAGTACCTAAATAAGTTGGTATATTGCCTTTGACACAAAGCTTTCGAATTTCCATATTTATTTTTCCCTTTTGGACATAACATTTAAACGGTCAGAAAATTTGTCTTTCCTTAATTTCAATAAAAATGACTTTGGATTGGGTAGTAGACTATCACGTGTACGTTCAAATTCAGACGAGTTTGGTGTTCAAAGTTCGTTGAAGAGGGTGTTCAAAACGTCAAATAATGGACTAACTTTGAAATAAAATATATGTAATATGTGTAGGAAAAATAGTTTAGCTCAATGTAAAGCCACCTATGGTATTTTATTTGGAAAGTGATTGCTAAACAAATGTTAGGAAATAGATGTGTACAAAATTGTCTGATATGCATGCATCTTGTGTATCCAAGTGCAGAGGGCAGCTCCGACCACATTTTTGCCTCCGAATCTGAGTTAGGACATCTGTATCCATTGCATTACACATTTTATTTAGCTGAAATATAGGGCATTTGAAAGTGGAAGGCCACAACCCTAGCTGTTAGCATATTTTAATAGAAATATTTTAAAATTTTTGCCTTGTGTGCTGATTTAGTGCTAATATTGAAATAGAGTCAATTGGAACTTGTCAGATGGCAAAATTTGATTTGGGGTATTTTTCTCACCACTTTCCTGATCCCCAAACAATAATAGTCCTTCCCCCATGTGGCAAAATACCTCAACAAAGTCCACCTGCTCAACTCCTAATCTTTTTTTTGTTCAAAAGAAAAAAATTCTAATCTTTTATTAAAAGATCCTACGTTTACAAGTTACAACCAAGAATGGATCATAGGGTCAACACCAAAATATAGAACCGTGTATCCTTACAGTTTATATATTGTATACTAACATACATCTCTCCCAAACAAGACACATCCAGATGCTTTGAAATGGTACATCTGCATTGCATCATAAGTTGACAGCAACATTAGGTAACCATAAAGTAAAAGAAAAAGGCACTGAATCTTGAATCCATTTGCGCGTCGCAGGTGCACACCATTGAAAATGATTAAACTATGTCACATTACGGGTGACTACAATACATTTACGCGTTATGGAGTTGGGGCTCATCGAAAATGAATCTGACCATATCAACGCTAGGATTGAGTACAAGTATGATAAAATCGCGTCCTTTTAAAAGGAATTTATATTTAAGTTTGTAAACTTATGTTGGTTGAATTTTTAAGACTTTTTTTATATGAGAATAATTCTCCAAACAGAGCTCCGGTTTATTATTGATATATTTTTTTTACTTAAACTAAATACTCCGTAGATATTTGTAGGGCCTAGAAATGCATACAACAAAAAACTTATGCTTATCAGTTATCAACGCCCCTACTGCTTTCGGAAATGTCTCCCGTTAAGATAGCCAGTTAATGACTGGAAAATATATGCAATATAATCGCAAATTATAAATAATCAACTAAAGCTTTTATTTCCTTCATACAAAAAAAAAAAAAAAAGTTGTAATCCCTAGGGCTCTCCCTAGCGGCAGCCGCCCCTCCCCCTCCCCTCCCACAACCCTTCCACCTCCTTCCTCACTCCTCCCCTTCTCCTCTCCTTTATTGCTTCCCCCATGGTTTCCGGCAACCCCCAATAGTGTTTGTAGGTTATAACAGGGATCTGTTTGGTTGTCTAATGGATTTGTTCTCTTCTGGCTAAAAATAAATAAATAAACGAGCTATATAATTCCCAATGCATACCCTGCCCAACTTAATCTTGTTGACATCAGTTTGTGTGATATTGCATTATAAGTTCAAGACACTCAGTACTATTTTAAAACCATTGACAAATACTTTCAATTGGGGTCTAGCGTTGGTGCTGTGTACGATTCTCGCCCTCCATTCGACGATCTGATAGTCTAGATTTCATTTTGACCATGCGACATCCGAACCATTCATTGCAAGATGAAATATGGACTATTGGATCGCCGACCAGATGGTGACGATCGTGCAAGGGTGCATAGCACGAATGCTGCTCTCTTAAATTGTATAACTAACATGAAAATTATTAGCAGTTTAAGGGGTGAGTTTCCCATTTGCTCAAAACAAAACTTTTAGCTATTCCAACTCTCACTTGCTAAAAGTACCATGGTAGTTTTAGCAACTTGTTTTTTTAGCAAAAGGAATATGTGAGAGAAAATTGACTTTTAACAACTTAGCTTTTAGCTAATTGGAAACAAAAGTGATTTTAACAACTAAATTAAAATAAACTTTTATGGAAAAACTCATTTTAGCAAATGAGAAACAATGCATAATTATAAATGTGTATTGTAATATACACAAATGTTCTAATGAAGGATCCCTCAAACTGCCTAAAGTGCAGACCTCCTATCTCTGGATCGAATTTTGATGATCCGAACTGCTCAATGTTTTTTAAAATGTGTTCTTAAGGATCCACGCGAGAAATTGCCAAAAAAAAAAAAAAAAGACACACTTGGAAGGGCTTGATCCGAATGGTTTTTCGATGAAATTGTAAACACATTGATCGGTTCGGATCATTAAAATTTGATCTAGAAATTGGAGATCTGTACTTTGAGCCATTAGGGAATCCCTCACTAGAATGGCCCTGTTGCAATATAAACTTTTTTTTTTTTTGGGTAAATTAACCTAGGATATTCTGTGTAACATTATCCGGTTTTCCTTAAAGTTTCTTCCAAAATTTAAGCTCAAGTATTTCTTAGAACATGTGAACAAAAAAAAACGTCATTACAAACGACATTTTCAATTTCCCTTACAATTTTGACTAAAAAAGTTCCTATACGATAGGAGAAGAACATTAAAATCAATAAAAAAAACCCACAAATCGTTTTCCAAATTTCCATCCAACAATTGAGAAAAGAAAGGGGTCTTGCGACCCCCTTTCCCCTCCTTCCAGCTTCTCTCTCCTCGTCTTCTTCTTCTTCCTCCTAAAAAAAAGTCTCTTTTTGACCATCATCTCCTTCTTCCCTTCTTCCTCCTATCTGCTTCAAACTTTCCTCTGTGAACCACTTTTTGCCATTACATTCCTCTCTGTCTATATATACATTTTCAAAAACACAAAACCCATCTCTCTGTATATACCATTTAGTGGTGTTTATTGGATTCTTCTGCAAAGGGAAACAAGATGGGTAGCTGTTTTTCGAGCACCAAGGTGAGTGGGTCAAACAGTAATTCCGCCACAGCCAGACACCGGAAAGAGAACACAAAACCACAACCAACGGCTACGGTAACGACCAAGAAACTAAATGGTTCCCAATATAATGAAAAGAAAACTCAAGAAAGTGGTAACAAGAAACAGGGAAATTCTCAAATTCAGAGTAAGACGAAGAGGCAAAGCGGGGGAGTTATTCCGGCTGGAAAAAGGACGGATTTTGGATACGATAAGGATTTCGATAGACGGTACACGATTGGGAAGTTGTTGGGGCACGGTCAATTTGGGTATACCTATGTTGCCACCGACAAGTCTAGTGGAGATCGCGTTGCAGTCAAGAGAATTGAGAAGAACAAGGTAATTTTCTTAATTTTTTGGAATTGGGTTTTGTTTATTTGACTTGTTTTTAATGTATTTTCGATATTTTGGGTTCTTTTATGGCCATTAATCTGTGTGAATTGCGGTTGATTTGGAGCCTCTTGGAATTGAGATTTGTTTATTTGATCCCTTTTGTAGTTTCAACATTTTTATGGGTTATCTATGACATGCCCAAATTGACCGTGCCCCAACAACTTTCCAATATGTGTGAAATTGGTTTGATCTTGAGTTTCTTCCGTGTCGGGGAATGTTTCTTGCATTCATGATTATGCATGATCTGCAAATGTTCACAGGTCAAACAAGGAATTTGTTGTTGCTGAATCATTGAAAGTGTTGATTTTCCTGATAATTGGTATTTGATTGAACGATATTAGGCTTTTCCATGAGAACACACGTCCCTAATTAGGGCATATGCATTGCTCATTTGATGGAGAAGATGTATTGGTAGTATTTTGCTAATCTTATGACTGGAGGGTCATTATCTGGCGAATGGTTCTAAGATTTTAATTCCCATGCATTAGGCCTAATTCTTGGCCAGCTTATCAGATTAGGCAAAACATGGCAGGAGTAGGTCTTCTGTATCTAGAATTAGTCGATAGTTCCATGCCTTTATAGGATTATGTCATTTTTTTTTTTTTTTGGGAAGTGGGATTATATCAGTTTAAGGGAAAGGATTTTGCCTGAATTGGTTGCTACTTAAAATGGAACTTTCCCAATATTAGTCCATGTACATGTGAAGGAAAATGGAGGAAAAGGTCAATGAAAGGAAAAGACTAGTAGATCATGATATGAAGAAGCTATTTTTCCTTTTTGGTTTTCTTTTCATTTTCCCTTTTCTTCATAAATCCTTCCACAAATCCCAAGTCCAAACACATCTCTAATGTAACTACAGTGAATGTCTATAGAGTTTCACCATTGAGAAGACTGGTTTAATATGGTTCTGTCATACCAAAAAACTTCAGTTTTGAGTTTCCGAGGCTTGTATTGACTGTGGTTTTGATAGTAGCTTGCTTCTCATGATTGTGTTTAAACATCTCGGTGCAATGGTTGCTCCAAAAGAGAAACCTAGATATTTCGGCTGCTTATGGAATAGTTGTAACACAACTATTTTAATTGTGGGATCTTAGAAAAAATGAAAATCGTATAGATTAGATGGGTGAAATCCAAATCTTTGAGAAAAATGTTTTATCGGATATGCTTATTTAGCTGCTATGGGTTACACTATTGGTGTAATTGCATGCAACATATTGCTATAATATCCTTTTTTTTTTTTTTTTGAACAGCTATTGCTATAAATTCCTGGTTTTGTTTACAGATGATTCTTCCAATAGCTGTTGAGGATGTTAAACGAGAGGTCAAAATATTGCAAGCCTTAGATGGCCACGAGAATGTTGTTCAGTTCTATAATGCATTTGAGGATGATTCGTATGTGTATATAGTCATGGAGTAAGTGTTTCAATATTCTCTTATCCTTTTTTGAGACCTCTGGTTTCTGTATTTTTACCAAAGAAAAAAGAAGTTTGAGTTAGATCCATCCCCACTTAATATTTGTATTTCTATCATGGATTGGGCCTCTGTTTCTTAGGTAGGGTTGATACGAAGTCTTCATAGTTCTAATACATCCTTCCTTTTGCTATCTCTTGTTAGGTTATGCGAGGGTGGCGAATTGTTGGACCGTATTTTGTCCAAGTAAGACTTCAATCTTTTGGGTGTTTCTGCATGGACTTCAGCAGTAGCTCTCTGATGCATGTTATGGTAGACAATCATCATTCAAGTACTTACTGATGTTCTCTTTGAATCAGAAAAGATAGTCGATATTCTGAGAAAGATGCAGCAGTAATTGTGCGGCAAATGCTTAAAGTTGCAGCCGAGTGTCATTTACATGGTTTGGTGCACCGTGACATGAAACCAGAGGTATAATTCTCTTTCAAAAATAGAATTTTCGCTTGTGTTGAGTAATTCTAATGGGCTCCCCTTACACTTCTCTAATATTTCTTCTAAAATTGATTTTGCTTACTCTTCTTTTTGTTTTGCCTTAGAATTTTCTTTTCAAGTCGGCAAAAGAGGATTCACCTTTAAAAACAACAGATTTTGGTTTGTCAGACTTCATAAGACCGGGTGAGTAGTTCTTCTATGTGTAGAGACGTTTGTAGTTTTTATAGGAAGTAGTACTCATTTCATATTTGCTTCCATGTGGATATCTTCTTAGTTCCTTGCCATGAATCTTTTTTGGTCATATCTTTCATAAAATTTTGAAGTTTATGACGAATGTAGGGAAGAAGTTTCAGGATATCGTTGGCAGTGCGTACTATGTTGCGCCTGAAGTTTTGAAACGTAAATCAGGGCCAGAATCAGATGTTTGGAGTATTGGCGTCATTACTTACATATTGCTCTGTGGCAGACGCCCTTTTTGGGACAGAACCGAGGATGGTATATTTAAGGAGGTGCAGTGAATTTCTCTTAGCCTTGGAACTTTTCTTCCTGTTCTTACTTTCTGCTGGATGGAAGTTTTTCTTGATTCGGTGCTATTCCTAATATTTGCTTTGCTAATGTGTCTTTCCTATGCCATTTGGTGTTACTAATTTCAAATCATTCTTCCTTTCTCCAATTTTAAACTGTTTTCTGTTGGTGGAGGAATTCAGTTGTGGTAATATGGTATATGTTCCTTAAGAACCCTCTTTTTTTTATGTTCTTGTAGTTTGCATATCTTCACATTTCCCTTTTTACTATATTACTTTTCTTTGTCATTTTCTAGTGAATGCTTTTATTGATTTCTTCAAGCTATACTTAATTAAATTGTCATATAGATATCCCTGGCACATATTTCCTAATTTGTTGTGACGGTGATTTTATGCTTTCGTTGCATCAAAAGCTTCCCCTTGAGATGTTATGAAGATTAGGTGCGTTAAACAGCTTATGGCCATTTTGGTTGCTGCACACAAGTCATAGGTCTAAGTTCTAACTTCTTTTTGTGATTCCTTTTTTCTTCTAAAAAGGTGGGGCATTGTTTGATGCATAGTAGTCAATAGAGCAATGGGTCCAAAAAGGAATACCTCCAATGATTGAAGTTTCATTTTGTGATTAGTGAAGGTCATTGAACCAATTTTCACCAAGTCTTATGCAAAATCGTCCTTTACATAAGGACTCCTGGCGTAGTTTTTTAAGGATAGAACTTGAGCTGCAATCATTGAGTCAACAACATGAACCCATGAAAGTTTCCTGTGTGAGGAATCTTCCTACCGGAAAATTTGGCCTATTAGAGAACATATCTTGCTGATCAAGTGTCTTAGATGGGTTGAGTAATTATAAATTTGAAAAGTTCTTCAGTTTGCTTGTACAAAAAATGCTTGATAGGATTTTTGGGTAGTGCACGATTCATGTAGCAATTGTGTACACAGTTAAGATAAGGTTTGGATGATGATAGTAGGAGGATCTTGATTCTAGGTCATGCTTTTGTTTTGCTTTATCATGATTCTTGAATCTGCTTCACCTTTTTATTAGTTTTATGTTTTCAGGTTTTAAGAAACAAGCCTGATTTTCGTCGCAAACCATGGCCTACCATAAGCAACAGTGCAAAAGATTTCATCAAGAAGCTGCTGGTGAAGGATCCTCGTGCAAGACTTACCGCCGCTCAGGCCTTGTGTATGTTTCTCTTTGTTTCTTGAACGAAATGAATGCTTGATATATTGTCTTGCACAATCCAAAAGTCTAGAATGATGAGCCTAAGCTGCACAGCTATTTTTTGCTAGTTCAAATGATAGGCGTATGATTTATGAAAGTTCTAGTAAATATATTGTAACAGGTATTCAGTTTGATAACAACACAACCGCGTTGTCTACTCTTTATGTCCTTTTATGTTGCAACTTGTTTTTGATTTAGTGCTGACCTTCTGCAACATTTCCAGCACACCCATGGGTTAGAGAAGGTGGGGATGCTTCAGAGATTCCTTTGGATATTTCGGTCCTATCAAACATGCGGCAATTTGTGAAGTATAGTCGTTTAAAACAGTTTGCTCTTCGGGTAATATTTCAGTATTGATATATCATGGTTCTTTTGTAAGAAAAATAGTTTCCTTGCAACTCTTTATTGGATCAAAATATTGCCTTGCAGGCATTAGCTAGCATACTTGATGATGGGGAATTGGCTGATCTTCGAGATCAGTTTGATGCAATTGATGCGGACAAAAATGGTGCTATTAGTCTTGAAGAAATGAGACAGGTACATTTCTCTTCACATTTTGCCAGTGGAAGTAAGTGTTAAGAGAATTGGCCTTCTTGGAATACACCTGTATTTGTACATGTACACAATTGTTATATGTGTGATGAGATGGCTTAATGCAGGCCCTTGCAAAAGATCTACCTTGGAAGTTGAAAGAATCACGTGTTCTAGAGATTCTTCAGGCGGTAAGCCTTTTTTTTTTTGGGACAATAAACATCCATTTCACGAACTTTGTCTTTGTTATGACAGAAGTGTTAATGTAGCCATTTCTTTTGAGTGACAAGAAGTTGTTCTGAAGATTAATTATATTTCCATGATATGCACAACCTTCATAGTATGACTGCAATCATGATGGTGTTTATTTGCTTGCTTGAGCCAGATTGACAGTAACACCGACGGGCTTGTGGATTTCACAGAGTTTGTTGCAGCAACATTACATGTCCATCAATTAGAGGAACATAACTCGGAAAAGTGGCATCAATGGTCACAAGCTGCTTTTGAGAAATTTGATGTTGATAGAGATGGATATATAACTCCAGAAGAACTTAGAATGGTTAGTATGATGTCCTCCAGTTCTATGCATTTGATCTATATTTTTAAATTTACTACCTTGCATTGAGAAACCAAGTCTGGGCCTTCGGTGGTCTGTGATACGGAAAAAGAAATCCCTTTTTCTAAAAGGTGTAGATTAAATATCAAAACAATAACAAGGGGAATGACAGAAGATCTTGTTGTATATGCCTTGCACCTGCATAATTTTCACTTTGGCTGCTTAGCCAATTGGAGTGACATTAACATGAGATCTTCTCCTTGGCTTTGATATTCTGTGTGCCATCAAGGAGGTTGCGTGGAGCCCTTATTGTTTAAGGTGTAATAGTTAGTAATTACTTGGCCATGAAAGAATACCCGAATCTCTTTTCTGTTGATACTTGATACTCTAATCCCCATCAGAGAGTGTTTACGGGGATATGAACTGCTCACAAGTCAAGCTTACTGTCTTTGGAGGTTTGAGTTATTAAGACTATAGAGCATCAGGTTCAAAAGGTTATCTACCGATGAATTAGGGACATCAGTCATTTATTTACCATGAAATTTATCGAAGTATCTTTTATTTATATGTACAAGTATATTGAGTTGGCATGTCTGTCACTGTCAGTCTTTGTTTCAAAATTTCTATTTTCTCCCATGGATGTCTAAAATTGTTGGAATAGCTTATCTTAGTGCTTGGATTCATCTATTACCATGTGTGGCTCCTAATGTTATGCTTTTGCATTTGCAGCACACTGGGTTAAGAGGCTCGTTAGAACCACTTCTAGAGGAGGCCGATATCGACAAAGACGGTAAAATTAGTCTACCAGAATTCCGTAGGCTTCTAAGAACTGCGAGCATGAGTTCTTCGAGAAACGTTACTAGCCCATCTGGTCACCGGAAGAAAACGTAGATTGGGAAATTCTTACCTGATTTTGGAGTTCCTTTTTTCAGATTCTTTGGCTTGAAGATTGATTGTACTTGGGCTCTTATCTCTGCATCTGTCTATTGCCATTTTGTGGAACTAATATTGGGTGCTACCGTGATACCTATCACCGTTATACTCGATATTACTCCGTTTTATGGACCTTTCTGAATTTTCGAATGATTAGGGACAGGAATTCTGATCTGGAGTCAGGTCATCGCGCCGAGAGGTGTATAATATATTTTTTGCTTCGACCCTACGGGGAAAATTGTATACAGGGGTGATGTTTCTGGTAGTGTTCATGCAATGTAATAGTATCGAGCCTTCTGTTGTTCTTTGGTACTTGTAATGTGTACATAAATAAGTATCTTATGAAAATTATACCATTGTGTTATTGCTCTTGACACCGTCATTTTCTCCCTTTTGTTCTTGTTTTCTTTTTTATTTGGGATTTGGAACCTTGTATATGCCTATATCTATATCGATACCTATAATAAAAGCAATAATTTTAGAACCACACATCGGTGCGTGTGGTGGTGGCATGAGATGTTGAAAAGAAAAGGAAGCATGCGCATACCTTGTGAGACTCGCAATATTTAATTGGCATGTAATTTAGGCTTTGTAAAGATTGAAATAAACATATAACCTTATAAATCGTGCAAGAGTAATGGGAGATTCTTGACATTTTATTTGATGGTCGCTATAATAGAAAACATACCAAAAAAAGATATTGACAATGGTAATAAAGTAGATCGAAATAACTAAATATGAAGTACTACTAGTATTCTCTAAAAAATAGTATGTACCATAATTGATAGGGGTCACCGACAGTCATGGAGGAAATTTACAATGCTAATCGTTAAAAATAGAGCAATTATAATATCTGAGCAAGCATATAGGGGGAAAAAAAAAACATGACAACAAATATGGTAGTTAAGAAGGTCGAAGATTTTAGTATTAGAATAAGGTACATATCAACGAGAGAGTTAATTACAAACAATGTATTTCTGCCACAAATAACATCTGTTATTTTTAATAATATTCGTGGCAATTGAAGATTTTATCACCGACATCCATCCTTTTCAAGAATACTCGTGGCGATAGAAGATGACGTTGGTCGATACCTCGTAATAAATTTTTTTCTCTCTCTTTTTGATAAATGCCAAAAATGGAGGCTGTCAGATGGAGATGATGATGAAATAGTCGACGTATATCAGTAAATGATGATGAAATTATTGGAAAGAGGTACCTGTTCTTGTAATACAATAAATTCCTTTATTTACCCAAGGAAATAATAAATTCCTTTTTCGCTGTTAAAATAAAAAAACCACTCAGTTGTACAACAATTTTCCTTGAAAAAAATAGTCGTATGTAGGACGTAACAAGTGCCAAACATTAGTATTTTCAAGATACGGGACAGGTCAAGGTTAATTACAACACAGAATTAAGGAACATTTCCTCTGAAACCTTTCCCCACCCCCTCCAATACACTTCTTCAAGAAACATCATCTTCTTTCCATTTTCAACTAACAAAAATTTTCTTCTACAAAATGCATGTAGAACATGCTTGATTACCAAACAGAGATTTAGAAAACGACATAATCGACTTCAAAGTTTCAACAACGTAAATGAGCTGTTCAAATTTCCAGTGAAACAAGTACAACTTATGGGTTTTAACAAAAGGAGTTAGCCAGCATGTACACACCCAAAAGCATTCCCCTTTAACCGGGTACTTGAACCTACTATCAGACCCGGCCACCTGTCTACTACATAGTACAACATTATCCTATAACATACACAACATTCCGGAGTTACTAAACTTCGCGATTTTCTATGCTGTCGGAGATGCTTTCCTGAAAGCCTGCTGAGGATGAATACCTGCTCGAGGAGGAGCTCCCATCGGTGAGACTTTTCTCCTTCCTCGTTGCTTGCTTGCCCGATGTTCCTCCAGGTGACTGCTCCTGCGAAATGGAAAGGAAGTGTCAAAATGTTGACTCCTGTAATGTGTCTCTCTGGATTTTGATTCTTATAATAAACTTTTCTTGTATTGATGCTTATCAAAACTTTGACATGTAGTATCAGATTTTCTGAACTCTAAAGTTCTGTTGAACACCCCCCTAAAACCAACCTGCTGAGCTTTGGAGCCCGGCATCTTGAGTTCCAAGTCTGTCACCACGTCACTGGAATCGTCACTTTTGTCATCAACACTTCCTGTATAACGATCCAACGTCTTGCTTTTGGAATCTTGTTTGCTTGAAACGTGGGAAGTGGATGCACATTGGTAAGATGGCTGGTCCATGGGGTGATTAGGTGGGCCCGGATAGGGGATAAAAGTTGAACATGGAGTAGGAATGGCACCAGGATTCTGATTTTGAAAAAAAGGGTATGGTTGGAGAACTGGGTGCATTGGAATTGGACCTGTGGGCACAGGAATAGGAACTGGATATGAATAAGGTGGTGCCATGACAGCTGAAGGATCAATAGTACCCCATGGAAACATAACTCTCATTCTCTGCTGATATTGTAAATTGAGATTGTCAACATCAGATTTCAGAGCGGCTTTCTCTTCTCTGAGCTCATTCTTCTCCTGCGTCAACTGTTCGAAAACAAAACCCAATAATGAGCAGAGAAATAAGGGGTTTGCCAGAATTAAAGAATTAACCATGAAGCTACGCTCACCTCACGCGATTCTTCAGAAAGTGCTGCACACTCGGCTTTTAGTCTATTAACTTCAGTAGTCAAGTCCTTCAGAACTTGAATTGTGTCATTGATGATCGTTGCCTTGTCATTCTTGGGTCTATCAGGGTCTGTGGAAATGTGAGTCACTTGAATTTACCAATCCAAAAAAAAAAAGAACAATTATATGCATAGCAACGAATTAAAAGGGCTGGTAACACTTAAGAGTGAAACTGCATAAATGCTAATTCTTCAGCTTTAAAGTATACAAAAAGTCAGTGGCACAAGTGTCAAAAACAAAATTAACGGATGAGCCAATGTTACTATTTTAAAAAATCTTCAAGATGTCAACCTGAAACTGGCAAAGCCAAGTGCAATTGTGTGAATAGGTGGGTGAATAATTGGAAGAAGGATGAATATGAAAGGTATTAGCCCTTATGAAGAGGAGCACATAATCACATAGAGGATCAGACCATCACAATAAGTTTTCATTCTCTCAGGAAATTGTCCAACCCAATGGACATAATATGAAGTGAATACTTAATCCAAGCAGTATTGAATAGCACAAAGTTCATTATTCAATTATTTCTTTCTTATAACAGTGCGTTAGTTCAGTCCAGGAAACCAATAACATTTTCCCCTTCATTACAATAAAATGCCTTCCATTCTAGTACAAGTTTGTTAACCAAATAAAATATGGAAATCAAAGATGCACATCAAGCTGAAGTCAAAATTAACACCCTTCTACAAAGTGCTAGTAGGCAGCACATGGTTTAAAAAACAGAAGTTTGAAAAATGTACTAGTAAGAGTGATTCTGTCTTTTGCTGTTGTGGGAAAGATGCATATTTGCCACCTGAAAAATAATTCTACCTGTAAAAGGCTTCATGGTCATCCATGCTGTCAGATACCTGTATGCATGGCTTTATACTTGTCTCACCATAAGGCCATATTAAGTAGGAGGTTTACAATTTTTATTGGTATATGAACAGGCTAGTAGGTCCAAATACCAATAGGGTAACCACACCATGGCAAATACAAATTGCTTGAATAAATTCTATCAAATATTAAAGCTACCACTGTACTGCAACATTTTAGCAGAAAAAAGTAGGCATGACTTTTGGCCCAAAACTTGCATAACCAGACATTTTCTAAAGATTTTCATTCTCCATCATTTGAAGGACTGAATTATATCTCGTTCTTGGTACCAGTCACTATAAGGTTTGCGGAAAAAAGCCCACAAGCCACAGTTCTATAAGGAAGGCAAAGCTAGATTCCCCTGCCCCTTTGGCAGAGGACAAATCAACAAAAAAATAAGTGATATGAACTAACGAAGAAGATAATATATGAAACTATATATGCATATACAAGACACGTTTACCAAAAAGGAGTATAGTTGAAAGGTGCCCATGCCGCACCTAATGCATTTCCAAGCTCAAGAAAATGTTCATTAAGCCTATCCCTCCTCAATTTTTCACGGTCCGCTTTCTGAACTTTTCTTGCAACATTTGGATCTTTTACTTCCACCTCGGGCCTTTGTCTGTCAGAAAATCCAACCACAAAAGTGAAGAATATAGAGAGATCAAAACAGATGAATGTAATAGCACGTAAGCTCTTCAGAAAGCCCGATATATGCTTCTCTATATATACATCAGATAAGTCACAGTAAAAAAGAAAACGTCCAAAAGCATCTATATATCTTATGGCTTGGATAAGCTTCTAGTTTCAAAATTTTCCACTAAAGTGGTAAGCAGCTTAAGATTTGCAGATATAAAAATTCATAATAAAGAACAGAAAAAGGCATAAAAAAAAAAATTTCAAGATTGCCTTCCACCAAATCAAGAGATAACTTCGCATATTGAATCAACAGGGAAAAATCTAAATCTTACTAGTCAGAACTTCAACATGCTAACCAAAGCATCTTCAGATTTGCAGACATAGAAATTCAGAATAAAAGAAAAAATTAATTGAAACAAAATCAGGATTGTTTTTCACCAAATGAAGGGATAACGTTAAAAAATCCACATATTGAGGAAAAATCTAATAAATTATATTTATTTGCAGAACTTCAACATGCTAACCAAAGGTGTTATTTGCAAATCTCAATCGTGAGTAAGTAAATGAAAGGGAGGGGGAAAAGATCAATCAAACCTTTTATTATCCATTAGAGCGAATTCCGTAATAAACTGAAAAGCCACTTGAGATCCTTGCTATTGGTCCTCCTCCTCCTCCTTCTTCTTCTTAGGTTATGGGATCCTGGTGGAGATTTTGATCTAGAGAGAGAGAGAGAGAGAGAGAGGGAGAAGAGTATACAACAGGGGGGACATCTGAGCTACGGACTCGTGCTTACCACGAGCAACGAGGATAGCGCACCAACGGAAAACGACAGTGGTTGAATCTAACGCCGTTACTCACACATTACGGGAAATCGTAGTCGGATTACAGGAGGAATATTTCCCCCCGTTAAATTGGATTTCCATTGGAAAAATGGAGGTAGGCCGAGTTGAGAAGCCCAATAGGCCCACTATGAAAATCCAATTTCTGACCCAGAGTCAAACCATACGGTGGTGATACGGCCATAAATCCTGATCTTGCGGCCACAAGGTTTTAAATCCTGGCCGCAATGTTTTACTCCATTTGTTCTAAATTTCTTGTCCATTTTTAGACATGCGTATCATTTTTACTCCGGAAAACTTATGGGTACAACACTTGTACAACACTTATGTGGGACCCATTTGGAGGTCTCACACAAATATTCGGAGCCTGTCAATTTTTTCAGAATGTTTTTTGAAGGGACCCTGCAAAAAATCTGTTCAGCCGGATATCAGTAAGTTCTCGATCCATACGTTTTTCTTTTCCATTCGTACGGTTACATACCAAAAAAAGAATTTATGGATCAAGTACTTACCCATATCCAGCTAAGTTGATTTTTTGGAGGGACCATTCAAAAAATATTTTAAACAAATTGAATGATTAAGATCATTGTGTGGGACCTCGAAATAGTCTCACACAGGTACTGTACAATTGTTGTACTCATAGCAAAAACTATGTGTAAATTATATTTATTTTGTTCTATAATATATTTTATGAAATTTTATTTAATAGATTTAATCAATATATATTTAAAACAAGATTTGTATTGGATGTTTGAAACGTTATACATTTGAAAATATAACTAGTAATTTTTTGAGATGTCTGAAATAATAAAAGTGGATAAGAAAAATAGGGATAACAATGGATATGGTATGGATTGAGAGACCCTATTTCATGCCCGATCTCCGTTTGGAGGATCTTTCACCATCCCCGCCCCCATCCCCATTGAGGATATTATATAAAGAACCAAACCCACCTCCCGATGGGGATTGGAGTTTCCCCGAATATACCCATATCCAAAAAAAAAATAAAAATAAAGAAGTAAAAAATGAAATAAAATTGATATTTATATTTGGAAATATAATCTTAATTGATGTTCTTTGAATATTAAGTAGTCTAAGATAGGTAATGCTTCATGATAAGATTTATTAATTAAAGAGGTAATTGTTTACATATGTAACTATACTCAAGATTTATACATATGTTCCTATTTATATGTACATATATAATACAATATATGTAGTATGTATAACAGGGTGGGTATAGGGCAGATATGAGTACTCCGGGATGAGAATTACAAAATCATCCTCGCTTTATACTCGAGCAGATTTTCTTCATATTCTATCATACCCGTTACAATTGCAAAAAATTTTAGGTTATCAATACCTCCATATGAACGGGACGGAACGGGACAGATATCCACTGGATACGGAGAAATTGTCATCCCTAAAGAAAATATCGACCAGGGAGAGTATCTCTTAGAACAATGTGGCTGCAAAGTGCAAACTCATAAGTTGTGGCCGCAAAGTCGAACTTGCTTCGAGATAAGAAGTATTGACCGCGGAGTTAAACTCGCGTAACCAAAGTACGGTTTCTAAGGGGGTGTTCCACTAACTAGTTTTTGGAGTTTTTCTCAAAAACCAAGACAAGTCATCCTCTCACAATACATCACATAACACAAAAATTAAGACAGTTTTAAAACAAAACTACCTTAGTGGAACACCCCCTAAATGTAGCTCAAACAGTGCGGGCGCGATTTTTCAACGTTGTTGCCGCATACAGTTGCGAACGACGCCGGTCCTGTTCCGCTAGCACTCAAGACAACTCGGGGGTCGACAAACCACTGCTTCCTTTCATTCCTTGGGTTCGTTCTCAACGTGATTCCAGAGGTTGATCGGAGATATCAACGAACACAAATTTCCGGCAGGAAGAAAAGTCAAAATACCCGCCAACAAAGAAGAACACTCGTCACATACATTTGATATGGAGTCATGAAGATAGTGACGTACAACATTAACGGCCTCAGGCCTCGCGTCTCACAGTTCGGTTCTCTCCTGAAATTGCTCGACTCTCTCGACGCCGATATCATCTGTCTTCAGGTTTCCTAAGCTCTCCTGTAGTATTTGATTATACATATGCTGCTTTTGGATTCGATTTTTGTGTAGCAAACTGGTTTTGTTTTTCGGCTTATGTAGGAGACAAAGTTATCGAGACAGGATCTGACGGCGGATTTGGTTGTGGCCGACGGCTACGAGTGCTTCTTTTCGTGCACCCGCACCTCGGATAAAGGACGCATTAGCTACTCCGGTAAGTTTGTTTGTGCGAATGCCTCAAACACTGAGAAACCATAAGCTGTTTTGAGGTCCTTGATTCTACTCTATAACAAACGGTACCTTTTAAAAATTTCATCTTTATTTAGCTTGCTGGTACGTTAGGGGATTAGAATGAGCATTCCTTGAAATGAGTGAGCACCAATAGCAATTAGAATCCTGTAAGAAATGATGTAACTGACAGGGATGGTATGATAGGAAAATTATTCAGTTCTCCCGAGCATGCCCTGAGGACATGTACTGCAATATGTGGTAAAAAAGGGATTGGGGCATGCCCAGTTAGTACCGGAGGTTGAGACTTGACTCTTGCTTAAGACATGATGAGAGTCATTACCCAATACCCATCTTGGGATGTGTATCATACGCTGCTTTTATGAATCAGTGACTATAGGCTTTTGAGCAAGTTTTTATTGATTTTGTGGTTGCATTGGTTCATGCTAGTGAGGGGGCCATCATATGCTGGATAACTCACCTGCGTACCTGTTGAAGCAATTCAACGAAGAGTTTCAAGTCAGAGAAGCTATGCAGCACCATGATTTTTTTGTTAAAAAACACTCTTCACTCAATCACAAAGAAGAAGCTAGGAAGCCTTATATAAGTTGGGGATAGTTCTTTTCTTTTACTAATGTTTCAGACTTTCAGTTTACTCCTTTCAGTTTTATCTGGCCCAATGACGACTATATGCATCTTTATTCTCACACAGAACTATGTGAAGAGAGCCTATTGGCTCTCTCACATACATACCAAGTGGTCATCAATAAAACTGCTTGGGCTTCTCTTACGGACTAGATATTGCTGTTTTGTGTAAAGAGAGTAGAATTTCATAACTTCAACGCAGGTGTCGCAACATTTTGTCGGGTAAAGTCAGCATTTACGAGTAATGAAGTGGCTTTACCCATTGCGGCTGAGGAAGGCTTTACTGGGATTCTGGACAGTTCAAAAGGATCAAGAAGTAGAGAAGATAAAAGAACTGAAAAAGCAGGTGGCCTTGAGGAATTCTCGAAGGAAGAGCTTCTTAAGATTGACAGTGAGGGGCGATGTGTCATAACAGACCATGGGCATTTTGGTGAGTTTGACATGCTGTGGATTAACGCACGAAAGTAGAGGAACCTCAAAATATGTGCGTTGTCTTCCCTAAGAATCTCAATTCTACCCTGTGTTCATTTTTCAGTAGTAGTATTGACCATGATACATTACCTCTTGCATGTCATATCCCTTCTAATTTTATAGGTCTATCTAAAGGGCATTGCCACGTTGGTTCCAAATCCTTTTGTGTTACAATTGTGAATAGAGTTTTTCAGTGAGACTAACGAAGGGATCTTGACAGTGCTTTTTAACATCTATGGGCCACGAGCAGTCAGTGATGATATGGACAGGATCCAGTTTAAGGACACTTTTTTCAAGATGTTACAGGTATCCCAGTTGTGTTCTATCTTATGCACACATTCATTGTCCTGCTGTTAAGCAAATGGGTGGGTGAGTGGGTGAAGGAATGGGAGGTGGGTTTAAGCCAATACCTGTTGTGTGGATCTTATTCTCAATGCTCATGAGTCACCGTTCGCTGATCTCCAAACTGAAGTTAACTTCTACCCCTTTTGTGGTTGGTCGTCTCAATTCCTGAGATTGTACTCTGGTTAAAAAGAATAGTTTCAGTCTTGATTTTGTTTGAAAGTTGTAATGGCAATAAATATTTGATGGTGGATATCAAGTGCTGCTTGGAATGGTAGTTGAATTAGGAAATCTGAAAGTCTAATTAACTTATCAGATATATTTTTGCGGTAGGGAATTTGAGGGGACAACAACCTGAATCCCTCTGTGGGAAATGACACCTGAGCTGTTAAGGTGTCTCCTAGTCCTAGGGGACAAATGTTATGCTGATTTGCTTTCTTACTCGTTTATTTTTTGCAGCACCAAAAGCATTAGTAAATAGAATTATCACCAACTGCTTGATATTCATGCTATTGGTTTGATATTTGTTAACTTTGTTGCAGAAAAGATGGAACTTTCTTTTGCGTCAAGGAAGAAGAATATTCGTTGTTGGTGATCTTAACATTGCTCCTGCTGCTATAGATAGCTGTAATCCAGGACCAGACTTTGATAAGAACCAGTGAGTTGCTGGCAAATCTGTTGAGAGTTCTTGTCCATTCATCAATCACATATACATAATTTTGAAGCGCACCTATATTTATGGGCTGGAGTGGTGTTTATTCTCTTTCTACCCTTGATCCCTTACATAGTTTTACCAGCCGAGTCAATTCAGATGTTTAAATGTATTCCTGTGCTCTGCCTTGTAGGTTCAGGAGATGGTTTAGAAACTTACTTGTGGAAAATGGTGGCGATTTCTTTGATGTTTTCAGAGCGAAACATCCTGAGAGGTTTGCAGCATTCTTGATCTGTTGTGTTTGTTAATCCATCAAAGACCATGAGTTTTGTGATTGTGCTGCTTTTCAATTGAGTCCAACTATGAACTACGATTACTCCTTGTAGAATAGTTGTTACATTATTCTTTAGCAATTTTAGACTTGCTTACCAAATAGTTGTCCTTCCAGATGATGATCTTTCTCAGCCCCTCCGTCCCGAAACAAAGGGCCAATTTAAAAAGTTAACAAAAAAAAGTTGGTACTTCTTTCCTTTTTTGGGTACAATTATGTACTGTTCATAAAAGTTGGATTCCCAAAATAGGAGCAACAATTTGGGACGGAGGGAGTATTTCTTAGTCGTGTATACTTGGACCCTGGAGGTTTACCATCTTTGTTTCTTTCTTATTCCTTGGTTCTATAGGAGGGAAGCATTCACTCACTGGCCACAGAACACGGGGGCTGAAGAATTCAATTATGGGTCTAGGATAGACCACATTCTCAGTGGTGGAGTATGTTTTCATGAAGATGGTGGACAGAAATGCCATAATTTTGTGACTTGCCATGTGAAAGAGTGTGACATAATGAGCCAGTTCAAAAGGTGGAGGCCTGGGAATTCACCAAGGTAAAAGTCAGAGCTCTGTAGGTGAATAAAGTAATTTGACATGGAAGCATTTTTACACTTGATAAGAATTTATTCATCAAATGATTCTCTGTTCCTCTGTCTGTTTGTGTGTGTGTGTTTGCGATTGAATCTGTGTTGAATTGGTAGGTGTACATGGATCAATCAAGTGAAGAAGCATATCTACCTAGAAGAAGCGTTTCACTGTTTCATTAAATTGTTTTATATAGCTGTCTATATTTTCCCACTTTGTGGTTATGGTATTGTTTGCTGATGGAAATTGCTTGAGGCACTAAGATGTGCATTTTTTGATGTCCAAGGCATGGAGCTCTCATGTCAGTTAATGAAAGCAATTAAAAGTAGGAAAAAAAGGGATCTATGTAGGTTGTGTGTTTAGATGCACCGTCTCTTGGGATATACATAGCTACACATCTGAAGCTTGAATCTGCTTGGATTTATTAAGCACATACTTTCCCTTATTAAGGATGTATCTCTTATGCTTTTTATTCTGCTTTGAGACCAGTTATAGAAGATTCGGTTTCAATGTTCTCATACTCAACATTGTGCCTCCCCATCAATGGTCTGATGGTTCTCAATTTTCTTTTTGATTTATGTAGAATTCATGGTGTTATACCTGGAATAGGAGAGAATTCAAATTTAAACCACTGAGCAAGCTATTAAACGGGCTCACTTGAAAAAAAAAAAGGGCTACCCAGTGCATGAGGCTCCTGTTGCTGCAGGATCTGAGGAAGGGTTTCATGTATGCTGCCTTAGCAGAGAGGTTGTTTCCGCAAAACCTGCTCTCGGTCTATTCTGGAATTGTTAGAGCTACATTTCATTCCAGTTCAGTTAGGTATTTAGATGTCATTGAGTTGGTTGAATTATGTGATTTAGGGAGTTGGTATACATTGGTTTTCTGTAGTGTGACAAAATTCTTACTTTTCTCGCTTAATTTGCATCACGATATAAAAATCCGTTTTACGGTTTATGAAATGGTAGAGTCGAATCATATTGCTCCTTGGAGCCCGTATTTCCCTACGTATGTGGTTGAAAGAAATAAAGAGAGGTAGGACAATGACAAAGTACGGATCCTGATTGCTCTCTCACTGTATTTTTAAACACAAACAACAAACTAGTCTGAAGTGTTACAACTTACAAGCAAAATTTTCCTCTTTTCTTTTATGCCACCTGTGTTGCTTCTTGTTCTTATTAAAGGGGAGGAAGTAATGTCACTTGACGCTCTGTCCACAGGTGGAAGGCCGGGAGAAGCATCAAGTTGGAGGGTTCTGATCATGTTCCTGTTTATATGAGTTTGGTGGAAATCCCAGATATTGTGCAGCATAATACTCCCTCTTTATCCGCTAGATATGCTCCTGAGGTTCGTGGCTTCCAGCAGACTATCGGTATGAGAAACTTGCTTTTCATTTATTAGATTATCTATTTTACCAGGTGTAGTCTCCACGCATCCACAGTGGGCTCCCTAAAAATGGCTCCTAAGTTAACTCCTAAGGTGTACACATAAGCCTAATTGGGGTCCATTTGACACTCCTAGAGTTTGCTAAATATAGAGAGCATACATGCACCTAATGGACTAGCAAGAAAATTTTCTGTTTTGTGAAGAAAGTAATCAAAAAAGTGTGGGTCCCATAAAAAAAGGATTAAAAGGGCTTGGGTCTCACTTGGAGCTAGCTACAAGGCTAGTTAGATTTAGCTAATGGGTTAGGAGCCATGCTTAGGAGCCACCATTGGGAGCTTGTATTGGGAGCCCATTGAAGACCATAATTGATCAAATGGCTTGCTAAATTTTAGGAGCCTCACCTAGGAGCCATTTTAAGAGTCCACTGTGGATGTTATATAGGAAGTATGTGGACCTACATAACGAGACGTCTTCCTTAAATCCTTTTGCGACATGAGCATTACAAATTGAGGGCAGCAACCATTCAGTTGAAATTTTTATCGTCCTTCCATTTTTTGCTCAGACTTACGTTTTTTAGAAGTCAACTTTGTTAATTGTATTTTGGTAACCTGATCTTTTTCCCTTAAATGGAGATATTTGCTTCCAACTTTGTTGGTGTTCGAATCATCTACCTGCAGTGCCAGTGTCTGATATGAGTATGCGACTACCCTGAAAATGGACAAACATCATTGTGACAATTAGATAATGTAGAGCTGTTTATGTTGCTTCAGGTCTGAAATATTTAACCAAACCAAAACAAAACAAATTATGGTCCTTCCATATTTTATCATTCTCAGTCGAGGATTAGAAGATAAAAAAAACGTTTCTATTTGTTGCCCGCGTTCTCTGTTCTACAGTTTTGTCAGTTTACTGAGCCAGTAATAGCCTTTTGCAGTGTCAATGATGATGAAGAGACAAGTAGAGAAGCAAATTGAGACCTATGAAGATTCTAGTTCATTTTCAGAGGAAAATATTACGGTTGGGAGTTGCATTGAGAATTTGAAAAGATCATCTTATGACTGTAATACATCAGGCTCGCCCTCTGAAGGAAGTTGTTTTGCCTCTGGAGGTTCCTCTAGCGTGACTGCCCATTCTAAAATGACTGCATTTCAAACTGACCGTGCTAACTCAACCCCTGGTAAAGGAATCAGAAAAAAAGCAAGACACAGTCAATCGTCACAACAACTCTCACTGAAGTCATTTTTTCAGAAAAGTTCGACATCTGTTGTTGGTCATGACCGCACTGGCTCTGCCATCAACGACCTGGCAGAAATGGCAAAATCTGATAACACACCAATTGAACCTACCATGGCTGAGCAGGAGAGCTGTTGTCCTGAGCAGTCTCAGCTAAATGATTGTATATCCACTCAGGATGAAGGTGATCTAAATGCCTGTTGTTCTTCCGAGGCAGACAAGAGTAATGTTGCTTTCTTAGAGTGGCAAAGGATTCGGCAACTGATGCAGAACAGCATACCTCTTTGCAAGGGCCATCGTGAACAATGTGTTTCACGGATTGTGAAGAAAGAAGGTCCTAATTTTGGCCGCAGATTCTATGTCTGTGCTCGTGCTGAGGTACTTTGTTCCCACACTGAATGCTGCTCGGCAAGCTGTTGATCATTGTTAGAACAGCCTATTATTCAGACTCAGTAATTTTTACTAATATGTCTTAGTTTGTACGGATTTGTTTACAAATTGGGCCCAGAGAGAATCGTATGCGATTCGAATAGAATCACACTTGTTGAAAAGAAATTTTGCTTTAATTTGCAATCATGTTGTCTCCTTAAAGTTGGTTTCCCCAAATCGGACCAATAATAGTAAGAGGCAGAGGGAGTCTCATTCTCGGGGAAGTTGAGCATAGTGCTAATACAGAATGCCAGTCACTAGATGTGACATTAAAAGTTAATTGGAAAGTTCTGCTGAAGCCTTTTCAGTATATTCATCTTTCTGTTAGATCTCATTTACTTGTACACTAAGTTGATCAAATTGTGGGTCCAGATTCATTTTGATTTGTCAACACTCAATCGCCATAGCCAGCCAAGAACTTGTTTGAGTGGAGCCTCCATATTGTAGGTAGTTCCCTTTCCTATTTAAATCCTCATCATAACTCCAACTTTTTCTTTCCTGGTTTTTTTACAGGGCCCTGCATCAAATCCTGATTCAAATTGCGGATATTTTAAGTGGGCTGCTTCAAAGCCGAAGGGCCAAAAATGATAGTACTTGCTGATAAGTAATTGGCTCTCTCATTGAGATGTGAAGCCACAAATTTGCTGCCTTTTTGGACCCTATATATCTCCCGTTTTGCAGTGCCGAAGGCAGATCTTGGCAAGTATGTAGCTTTACCCTTTCAATTACTCGAACTAATGTTTACTTCAGTTAGTCAGCTCCGCAACAGTGTTGCATTGGATTGGTGGAGGTCCTGAGGAAGTTGGTCATCAAGCTCCTAAATTAAGTAGCTTGAATTTATCAAGACTTATGTTTCTTTTAACACCCTCTATACCAGATTTTCAAGCCCTCCCTCCTAAGAAAATTTGATCATTTTATTTTTCTTTCATATGGTCCAATCTTTTGCCATATTTATTGGACATGTTACAATGAACAATACATTTAGTTCCATACTTCCACAGGCTCGTACAATGTTCGTGTGTCTAATTGTAAGATATGAATTTATAGTCCTACTTTAATTCGTTAATGGTTGTCATTTACTCAAATTTACGGATGATGGACTCCATACTTTCCTGTAAATCTCATAATTTTCATTTTAACCTCGCGATTGCAGTTATATCAAGTTTTTGATGATAAGGCAGGCATTTTACCGGCATTGCGTTCGCGCGTGCTTTGGTTGCTAATGGTTATAGTACGTTACGTAACACCCTTCAATCGGGTCGGTGCATGGCATGTGCAATCCAGCATTAAGTCACAAGGAAAAAGGTGGGTGAATTTTTTTTCTAATCTTTTCAAGTTAGGTTGTTTGTATGATTGGTGTGCACTCACTAATGTTTATGTACAGCCACTGTCAAGTTTAATCATATTTTTTTGATTTTCACTAAGTTGTCAAACTAATTGTTTATCAATCTTACGAGTGTATGAATTTGGGATACTTGTAGTGACCCAAGTTACTACATTCCCATAGTGACCTCAATTGTAGGCTTTCTATAATCTGTATTTGGGATCGGACCCGTACAATATGTCGGGAATATTAAGTAGATCATTCATGTAAATAATTAAATTAATTAGATATTAGTAGCCATGTTCGGATACTATTTATATCGATGGCAATATCATTTGTCGGGATAATCATGATTTTTGGTATACATAATGTGCTCAATATTCTTGAAAAAAATGAACGGTTCTGATTCCAAATAAAAATTTCAGAGGGCCTACAATTGAGAGTAACTTGGGTCACTAAATGTACTCTCTGGTACGTGCTGAAAATGACTACATCGATAGATCTGGAGTTCATGGCTCTGGAATTTCCTTAGTGATGATGATATTGATATGTCCAGGATAACCGTTGTAAGGATAAATTTATGTGATTGCGTTGTTGTAATTATAAAAATGACGCGGATTGAATGAAAATGTGCCTTTTTGATAACAATAAAAATGAAATGTTGTCTAATTGTGTCGAGCAAATTGGAGGCAACCCACTTGAAGTAAATATTTTCTTAACGAATTCTAGAAACTAACTTATTGCATTTTACGAGAAGATTATCTTTTTATAATATATCAACTCAAAAAGTCAATTTAAATAAGTTTCTGACTTAAAGTTAGTTTCGAAAATAAGGGCCAAGTCCAATTGCAACACGTGCCCACCATCACTACATCACTTTCACTGTGACCTCTGAAATGCTTGACAAATGCAATGTAATGGTTGAAAAATAGTGTCTGAAAACGATATGGAAACCATCCTACGCCATGATGTATTTTATCGCCAAGCAAAAAGCATGCCATTATTGTGTTTGTAAATCAGTATTAATATCTATGAATCAAGTGAAAGTGAGCCGTAGCTCAGTTGGCATCTTCTGGCTCTCCCCACGTGGAAGACTTGGGATCGAGTTCCATTGGGGGCGTTGGAGTTTCAGGGCTATAAATAGCCCCTGGACTCGTCTGTAGTAATCCCGTAACACCCCGCTAACCCCCAGTAACAGTTCTCCTAAACTATGACAACAAAAAAAAAAAAAAGTGAAAGGGAGTTGCATTATCAGCTTGCCGATAGACCAACCCCTTTTTTCAAAATAACCATGTTTCCGGGACAGTTGATTCGCACCTCGATTAAGAGGTGGATTGGCTAAATCTAAAAAACTAGTTTTTTGGTTTTGTCTTTATTCAAATTTTTTTTTTTTTTTTTTTTTTTGCATTTGTTAGTTTTCGGTCGATTTTTTGTGATTTCTTGGCTTGTCTCGACGAGAGGAATCTTAAAAATATAAAATTATTCACAAAACTTTAAGTTTGACAAATAATTTTATATTTTTTAGATTATTCTCGTCGAGACAAGCCAAGAAACTACAAAAAAAAAATTGACCGAAAACTAACAAATGCAAAAAAAAAAAAAAATTGAATAAGAACAAAACGAAAAAAACTAAAAAACCAATTTTTTTGTTTTAGCCAAATGAATTATAGGTGACCAATTCCGCAGTCCCCTAGCGGAGGCTCCATTTCAAGCCAGAACAAAGCTCTTTATGAATTGGCTCAAAGCTCTTGATTGTGAAGCAGATAAAGATGGGACAAAACAAGTGGTAAAACTTGTAGACCATATTTGTAAGGGGGAAATGTAAAACATGTCAAAATTATTTCCGAAGAGGAAAAACGCAAATCACTTTCACATTTTATTCGCTTTTTGAGAAGAAAGAGTTACTTTTTGAGTAATTTTACGGAGTTTCGCCAAAAAAGAGTAGAAAAAGCAAGAGTAAAAACAATGCCAAACTAAGGGTTTTAAAACTTTTAAAAGTGAAATATCGATATTTTGTATTTCTAATAACCACTTGCCAAAAGCATAAAATACACGAAACGAAAATCCCTCCTCATGAAAAAAATAAGCAACAAATGAAGCTCATTGTTGCCGGATGATCGAAAGCTTCTTGAGTTTTCTAATTCTCATGTAACCATAATTGGCTTGCCAACAGTTTTGTGTTGGGCGTTTTAGAAATAAGAAACAAATGAAGCTCATTGTTGCCGGATGATCAAAAGCTTCTTGCGTGTTCTAATTCTGAGGTGACTATAACTGGCGTGCTAACAGTTTTGTATTGGTTATTTTATATGAGTTTTTGTCCTCAGTTTAATATGAACAATGAGATTAGTCAATTTATTTCGACCGAATATTGAGTTATTAAAAAAGGAAAATCTATTAATATAGGACGAGAACGCAGTTAGTGGCAATAGAAATAAGTAACAAATGAAGCTCATTGTTGCAGGATTCGAAGGCTTCTTGACTTTCTAATTCTCATGTGACTATCACTAGCGTGTTAACAGTTTTGTGATGGTTGTTTTAGAAATAATAAACAAATGAAGCTCATTGTTGTCGGATGATCGAAAGTTTCTTGAGTTTTCTAATTCTCATGTGACTGGCAATGGCGTCCTAACAGTTTTGAGATAGTTCTTTTATAGGAGTGTGAGTTTTTGTCTTGATTTTTATATGAACAATGAGATTAGTCAATCTATTTCACCGAAATATTGAGTTATTAAAAAAAGGAAAAGCAAATACTCCAATATAGGACGAGAACGGAATTAATGGCAGTTGGTCCCCCTGATTGGAGTGGATATTTTTTCTTGATGGCTATCACTTTTTGAGAATTTTTAAGAACAGCCAATTATTGGCAGACACCTCATATATGCTTTAAAAATCCCCAAACAAGGTGGAACACTCCCCCATCCCAATCCAAAATTGGATAATTCCTTCGCTGAACCCCCACCACATCCAAACCAAGGATAAGGGGAAAAACTTGGGTGCAAATAGACACATGTGGTGCCTTTGGGCACATCTGGGCCGTCCAAAAGTGTATTGGACGGCTCGGATTTGGAGAGAGAAACATGAGAGAGGAAGGGGAGAGAGAGTGTTTCAATCCGGATCGTCCAATACACTTTTAGACGGCTTGGATGTACTGGAGGGGCACCACGTCGGATGCTACTCTCTCGGCACCCAAGTTTTTCTCATGGATAAGGCATTCGAAATCGGGAAGTTTGTCCGGATAGATTTATGCCCGCCGGATAGAGACACTAATATGGTTTTAATCTTGCGATAAATTGTTAATGGAAAATTCTAAAGTCGGCCTATTGAGCTGATATTAAGGTTTAAAATTTTTATTGAAATATGTGAAAAATATATAGAAAAGTGTGAAAGTATATTGAAATATTTTAAAAGTGTGTAGAGATGTTTGTTTTTTTGTGTTTATGTGTTCTTATTGTCAACCTAATAGACTGACAATAGAAAAGCCCAAGGGAGAGAGAGGTTTTGCAATTTTTATGATAATGTAAATCCTAAGGTATAAATGCTTGTTACATGATATATCTTGTGCTATTTTCATGTGACGGTTTCATATCTTGTTATTTTTATATCTTGTTTATTTTTCGTGTTCAAATTTCATACCTTGTTTATTTTTATTTTTATTTGATTGTGCAGTGGCGGCTCCAGGGATTTTTAACAGTGTTCAGAAATTACCTTTAACTCTATTAGCTTAACCAATCAGTCGTATCTTCATAAAATTTCATATACTAATGTGTATAATGCGACCTCAAAAATACAAAAACACGTAAAACGTTGTAGTTGTTTTCAGTTTTTATTTATTTATATTTTACCAAAGCAAAATCAAACAGGAGCATAAATATGCTTATTTTTTTTAGGAAATTATGTAGCGAATACCTTTGCACGGATCTTTTTAAACATATGTTTTTATTTTTGGATTGTCTGCTCTAAGAAAAACTGCACCGTAACGATACCAATAGATGTTTTTTCCTCTCCATTTTTTTGTCATTATGATGTCTATCTTGTTTTGAGATGGTATATTAAGTATTCAATTGTAAATCACTTGAGTTGCAATGTGTTTTGTTTATAGTATAGGACTAAGTGTTCAAACAAAATATTAGATAAAATTACTAGATGCAATATAACAACAAAATAAAAATGCGTGTTCAATTGACCAGATTTTCTTATACGGGGTGCCACCTATGATTGAGCTATAACGGGATGTAATTTAGGTTGTTCAAAGTAGATTGATTTGTTGGTGGGTGTTCATTTAATTTTGCACTGGGTGTTCATTCATATTTGGCTAGGTGTTCAAAACATGAACTAACCTAAAATTTGTACAAATTTATACACGTATTATTAGTACAATTTTTTTTTTAGGGTGGTCATGTGACCATCCACCCATAGGGTGGAGCCGCCATTTGTGCTACGCACGTTGCGGTTTGATATCCTATCCCCATACTTAACCATGGTTTAAATCTCAAGTTAGGCATTCAAAAAAGGGGAGTGTTGAGGATAGATTTATCCCACAGATAGACACACACATATGCTTCCAGTCTTGCGACACTTATTAATTAGTTTTTCCTTATCAAATTTTTAATGCATCGGACAATTTTGATCATATTTGTGTTTGGATTTATGCACTACATGATTACTTCGTTAAGTTTTTGAAGTCTTATTCTCAATAACTATTCGAGGTTCGACCTTCTCTTTTAAGACGCAGGGGTCCTAAGGAATGTTGATCGGGGCTCAGGGGCAGTGTCCTCGAAATATCGACAGGGACATTATGGTATTTTTGTTATGTAATCTTAAGGTATATGTTTGTTATATGCAGTGGCCATTGTAACTTGTAGTCTCTTCACGTGAGCGTGAGCATCCTCAACAACATAGTTGAAAAAACAGTGATAAACTTTTTGCATCTTTCTTATTTCTATTTTTACTTGATCGTTCAACCAGAGCTAGAAATGAACCAAGCAGGTTGAGCTTGATTTTTAGAGCTCAACTCTCCCGAGGTAGGTTCAGTTCTAAAAAACTTGGTCTCAGCTCGTTTAATAAATCTATAAATGTACCAAGCTTTGCTTAGTTAACAGCTCTTCTCATTTACAGTCGAGTCGCGGAGGTCAAGGTTTTTGTTGAACGAGTCAAGCTCGAACACAACAAAACTCAGTTCGCTGGTCTGTTTTGCACCCTTGCCCCACGTGGGATCCCAAACTTAACCATGGTTTATATCTCAAGTTTAAAGCCCCACTCGGCCACTCCACCCCCGTTCCGTTATATATGACTAGTATTTCCATGTCCCCTCTCTCTCTCACATCAATCACCATGCTCTCTCCTTCTCCCTGCTCTCTACTTCTCCGATCCTCAACCCCTCGATTAAATATCTCACGCAACCGTGTCGGATTCCGACCGCCGCGCGCCACCGCTTCTTGCGCCTCTCAGTGCTCGTCGCTGTACGAGGTTCTCGGAATTTCAATGGGGGCCACCGGTGAAGAAATCAAGGCGGCCTACCGCAATCTTGCCAGGATTTGCCACCCCGACGTGGCCTCCGCCGTCGAGCGGAGAGGATCGTCGGCGGCGGACGATTTCATGAAGGTTCACGCTGCCTACTCTACCCTGTCGGACCCCGTAAAGCGCGCCAATTACGACAGAACGCTCTTCCGGCAGTACCGTGCTGTCAGTGCGTATTCCGGTCTCTCAGCTCCGCCGGGGACGATGGTGTCGAGGTTTTCTGGGTATACTGGCCGGAATTGGGAGACGGATCAGTGTTGGTAGTGATTAATTATGGCTAGTGGATGGTAAGATTGATCTTTCTCGATTAGTCGAGTTGCACGTAAAGTGATTGGATACGAAAAATGTAAAATGTAAAGGAAAGATTACAAACAACATAACAGAGGCAGAATATCACAATACATCCACATATGTACATATGAATTAGAATGTGTTTTTTGTTTTCATTTTCATTTGGGAATGTAGATCAGCCAATTTGAGCAAACAAGGCGATATCAGTCTTTTTAGTATGTTCTCATACTCCTTCGGTCTCAAAATGGATGTCTAAAATCATTATTCACACCTCTCGGAAAATCATCTACATTTTTCACGCTATGATGAATTATATACGGAATATGGATCGATATACTTACCCAAAAAAATAGATTGATATATCTTGCTTAGTTTTATTAAACAAAGTTTTTAAAATCGTAAAAAGTATTATAAAATACGAAATATAAGTGATTTTTTTAGAGGCGTGAATAATAATTCTGGACATCCATCTTGGAATGGAGGGAGTAAGGAGTAGGAGTCTGTGTTGAATGGGATTACATAAGGAATTTGTTTTGGGTGGATGGATTACGTACTCCAGTAACCTAGAGCTAATACGAACTTAGGAATTATGAGCTGCGCAGTAGTCCTTTACGGAGTATTTCAAATTGATGCTCTCTTATGAAAAGTCGTGCAATTTTTAAAATAGAAAAATAAAGCACTTTTGTGCGTAAATATTAAAATTCCTTTGCACTATAGTAGTAAAGAACTCATGACGCGCTTTAATTTGGAGTAAAAAAATTTCAAAAAATAATGCACAGAATTATTATTTTTATTTAAAAATTGCATGACTATTCAAAGGGGAGGGATGCTACAATGTGCACTCCACTTTTGGGCCCAAAAATGAGATTTTGTAACAACAAATATGAGATTTTGTGAGTCAAATATGAGATTTTGTAGCTGGAAATATGAAAGGGCATACCATATGCACCTTTGACCAGATCGACGGATGAGATTGCGCCACATATGCAAAAAGTGACCCCCTATACCGGTCATCTTTCTCTCATATGGAGAGCCAAAAAAAATCATAAAACCTCGGGTGATCTCTCATATAACGTTTTGGGTTTCAAAAATCTCATATATGAAGCCACGAATGCTCATAAAATTACCACAAAAATTCGAAAAAGCCACAAAATGTTATATTGGCAAAAGTCAACCTCATAAAACATGCCACGAAATCTCATATGATAGTTTTGGACTATAGTGAAAATGTGATATATATTGTGTGTATATATATTGATGTGACATGTCTCATATAAGATGCCACAGAAATACATATTTTAGCCTACATTGAGTCATATATGAGATTTCTCATATACAATTCGAAGAACACTCATATAAACTTCGAAGAACACTCATATAAATTCATTTGATATGAGAATTTTTGGTTTAAAAAATGAGTACTTGTGGAGGAATATATGAGTTTTTTGTGGACCACTACAGTCCAAAAATATTGTTGTGTATTGATAGTGACATGTCTCATATACTTACCCACAAAAATAAATATAAGCACGAAATCTCATATACTCAGCCACACATTCTCATATTAAATTATTAACAATTTTTGGACTGTAGTGGACCACAAAAATCTCATATTTTCTTTCACAAACACTCATTTTGAAAGTCACAAATTCTCATATGGATTTTTTTTTCAAGCGCTGGGCCCGGTGACCAACCGGTTGCCATTTTTTTTTATTTTTTTATTCCAAAATTTTCTCATATGTATATGAGATTTTGTGGTCCTTTTTATTGGGTTTTGGTGTTCCAATATTTATTTTTGTAATTTCCAATATGAGTGTTTACTTTCGTCAATATGAGATTTTGTGGACTTATATGAGATTTTGTGGCTATATATACGAATTGCACACCATATGCCAAAAGCCATGGTGCACACCGTAGCATTACTCTTCAAAGGGGGCTGACAATTTGAAGAGGAGGGAGTAACTTGCTAGTTGCAAATAATTTGGTTTTGCCAACAATTTTTTCGCCTTTCTTTTTACTAGGACTAACAAGGCAACCATTCGTCATGTTTGCCATAATCTGAATTTTTTTTTCCCTTTGAAACAGCCCTAATATGATTTTGAAGTGATTAAAGTAAAAGATACAATTGTTAAGATTTTAAAGGAGTCAAAGTACTCAATCTAATTTTGAAGTGACTATCGGATCTGGACTTTCAATTTCCATATAGGAGCAAAAAGCGGAACCGGGGGAGGTGCTGTACACTCCCGTGCCGTGCACCGTGTTGTGCGCTCCTCGGCCGTCCAATCGTGTTTTGGACGGCTCAAATGTGTTTTGATTTTTACCGACCAAAATAAATCAAAATTAAATTATAATTGCCAAACACATCCGAGCCGTCCAAAACATGATTGGATGGCCGAGAAGCGCACAACACGGTGCACGGCACAGGAGTGCACAACACCTCCCCCGAGTCCCGAAAAAGCAGGTTCTTCACCCCTGGGTATCAAAATGATCTTGTTAGATGTTAATGTTATTTTTTGGCTTGTTACAACGCCAAAAAGTTTTAAACTAGCAATGTTGTTGTGGAAATGGCTACAATACACATCCATTAAAGGTGTGTACCATATGCACCTATTGTATGGTTCAGATTGTGTCACCTCATTAACAATCGTTACATTTTTTTAGTGTTTCGTAATTTTTCAGCAATATGATTCGTAGCATTTTCTACGATTCGTAACATTTTGGTGTCCTCGTAACTTTTATAAAAAAAAATCGTAACTTTTATAGGAGTGTGTATTGTAGCCTTTTCATGTTGTTGTACTTGTTTGTGTAGTATATTTTGGCATAATTGTGATTTTTTCCCCTCTCAAATCCCCCTCTCGAAGGATGAGGATGGAGGAGAAATTAGTTGGGTCGGGTGAGATAGAAAAGTATCCCAACCTTACTCTTAAATTTCACACAAAAAATGCTCATCAATATTCGACTTTTGACAACAAATTTTACTCCAAAGTAGAATTTTTTTTCGGAAGAAGTTGTATATTAACCACCCAAAAAAGAGATCAAGGTACAAAGGCTCAGCCAAGCAATAAACAAAACAACCCTACATGGATAAAACAAACTAGCCCAACCAAAAACTATGGATAAAACAAACTAGCCTAACCAAAAACAAAGAGGAAACAGTTTGTAAAAAACCAGGAGGCAACTTCCAAACTTCGCACAAGTGAGCAGATTCAGTAGTGTGCTTCACAGCCTTCTAAGAGCACAAGCAGGACCTTATATCTTCAACTATACAAAGGGTTACCATATCTGTGCTAGCACCCCTCGATTGAAAGACACGGCTATTCCTCTCCCTCCACAGATGGTATATGGTGGCAACTAGGCCAAATTTAAGGACAGTGGAGGATAAGGGAGCACCAACCCCAAATGCCAAACACCTTGCAACCTCAATATCCAAAGTCTGAGGACTCCAAGTACCACCACATTTGCTCAGAATTGAGCCCCAAACAACTACCAAGAAGCTACATTCAAAAAACAAATGAGCATGAGACTCGTTACCTCCATGACAAAGGGCACAGTTATCACACACATTAAATCTCCAAAGTAGAATTTGGCATCCTAGTGAGCAGGGGCGGACCGGGGGGGGGGGGGGGGGGGGGGGGGGGGGGGGTATGGAGGGGGTGTTCGGCCCCAGCACTCCCCCCAATTTTCGACATATTTTCAATTTTTTCAGTGTATTTTTAGTACATTTTCAATTTTTCTGTATATTTTCTATGGAGTGGCCCTACGTAGCTACAATCCTGCGTCCGCCACTGCCAGTGAGCTTACACTACGGAGTAGAGAAAGCCTCCATGATGGAAATCATGAAAATCTCAAGGGTTGGTGTAACACCCCATATTTTTAGAATTATCCTTTGAGCAAGAAAAAAAAAGAGAGAAGAAAATGAGGGTTGGCATTTGGACGTGTGGCTTAAGGGTGGGATGACTAAGTAGTTTTCTTTTGGCAACACCATGCCACCTAATTCCACAATTGACACATCATGCGTCATGTGCCCAAGTGATCAACGTGAATTGAAGGTAAATTCTTGTTCTTTTTGCCATTGCACCGAGTACAAACAGAGAAGGAATATACCGACTGTAGATGTACCAAGAAGTAATTATGATTCACATCCAATTGGAAAACCGTTATGCCCAGTAGTAATCCCCATATAATTCATATTCCTTACCAAAAGATGTTAATTTTTACATGACGAACCCTTGTGATTCAGTTTTAGACCTACAGTTTAGCACCCGTCAACAAAAAATTTGCACTACTTGTTATATTTTTATTTAAATGGTCGGACTTCGTCCTTGCCGGAAATCACGATTTTTCAGCTGGGAGCCATGGTTTGCTAAGTTGGTAGTGGTACGAGACATGTGTTTTGTTAGCTGCGTCAGCGGATATAAGGTGAAACACGCATACCTTGTTTACATTTATGTTTTTGAAGTGTTTTATATCTGTTGGAAGATTTTAGAATTGTGTTTTAAATTGAATCATGGATATTGGTTGATACGTGAAATGAACTTGCCCAAAGTTATATTTTTACGTCGATACATCTGAACATATGTCCGGACTTGAGGACTTTAAATAGACAAAGCGGATTGGTGTTATAAGAGTGGGAGATGCGGGGCAAATATCTCGATGGCTTGACACCATTCCCTTTTATTGCAGAGGTCGCTCCTCTTTTATTCTGGTCGAAACATGTTCTTCAAAGGTGTGCGAAATCGGCGGGTATTATGAAATGTAATATTTTAATATCGCGATGGTTTTCTGCTTAATCCTGAAAAGCTAGATTTCATTCTATGAACGAACTGAAAGATTTATTATCTTGTTACTAAGATCTTTTATTACTTAGTAACTGAAAAGTATGATTTACACTTTTTGCTCAGCTTTGACTAAATCCATGATTAGAATGTTTATAAGATATGCGGTGTTTCATACGAGTTTTAGCTTATGGAGTTTTAAAAAAAAAAAACCATACTTTCAGGGCCGCAGCTGAAGATGGATTATTTGGAGAATTGGCTCTGAAAGATTATATTGAGGAAATTAGTGCTGTTGTTTTTAGAATTTTAGACCCATTGTAATTTTCGGTGCTTCGTTGTAACATTTTGAGGTTGTTAGAAATACCATTAATTTTGAGGTGTTTAAAAAGTCAAGCCGTTACAGTTGGTATCAGAGCGGGTCCCGACCGGAAGTGTGAATTTCACATCGCTCGGGGTAAGATCCTAGGCATTATTTGAGGTTTATAAAATATATCAGAGTTTTAGAATTACATTGGGACTTAGTGGGAATAATGTTTTTGAGGCTATTGGAAATATGAGTTTATCAGAGTGCGCAGCGGAAGCGTAGTGGCAACTTTTGAGGTTATAGAAAATAACAAATATCAGAGTTCGTAGCAAAAGCTTAGTTGTGATTTTTGAGGTTCCAGGAGCCCTAACATTTTGAGGTTATTAGGACATTGAAATTTGAGGTCATAGAATATGAACAGTACTTTCAAAGTAGTTCTCTTTTGGCAACAACATGCCACCTAATTCCACAATTGACAAATCATGCTTCATGTGCCCAAGTGATCAACATGAATTGAAGGTAAATTCTTGTTCTTTTTGCCATTGCACCGAGTACAAACAGAGAAGGAGAACAGTAGTTGGAGAAAATTAGTGGTTTAAAAAGTGTTTAAAAAGTCGAGCTGTTATAGTTGGCCTTGCGGTCAACGCTTGTAATTTAGGGATATGTTAATTTTCTTCAAGGTCTCATGTTTAAAACTTCTTATGTGTTATCAATTCATTTGGGATAGTCTATACAGAGCTTTGCTTTGACTTTAAATGGAGTCTGACAGCAGAATTTGTCTATCAAGATTAGTCGAAGTGGACACAAGCTATCGCGGACACCTGGATATCAAAAATAATGAAAACCAATGGGCTTTGTGTCCTTTATTTCCGTTTCTCAACCTGAAATTAAGGTGAACGAGGCGACCTCGTATCTACAAGCTGATGTGATTCCATACATTGTTTTTAATAAAAATATTTAATTTAGTTCATTTGTTTGTAACTTATTCAGTGACTCTAGATTTTTTCCTGAATAAGTTGGAATAAGAATCCACTGAGGTAATCAAGTGCAAATAATTGAAGAATAGTCATGGCATGTGTCTCATGAGTAGAAGAAAATAAGAACATTCAACAGTGGAGAGTGGAAACAATTGCACGGGATTATTAAAATATACAAAGAAAACGACAGTGATGAAGAAACGTAAATTTTATTGACATGGTGGTAAGACATTAAGGATTAACATTCAAAAGTCAACTGGCATGTCATTTGATTCTTGCATGGCATGATAGTTTAATTTTTTTTTATAACTCACGTGTTTGGTTAGTTTGCACAGAACTCGATTAATCCTGTAACTCAGTTCCATCACCCAATAGTGAGAAGGTTAATTAAAATCGGATCAAAGTTCCGTATGAACTAATCCCAAATGAGTTGATAATACTCGAAAGGTTTTGAACTAGACATCTTAGGAGCAAACAAACTCATAATTCATAGGTCTTAACCACTAGGTGAGATTGTAGGATACTCCATTCGAATTGGGTTATTTACCGAGACACCCCCTGTAAATTCACGTTTTTCACCGGACACCACCTACAAGAATTTAACCTACCACAAACCCCCTCTATCTTCCAAAACTTTACCCCAAGACTTCTTCTGTCTAAAATCGTCTAGAACCGTCAGTTTTTTTTATGATTCAAATGGTTCAACTTGTTTAAAACATGTTTTTAAGGGTACACGCGAGAAATCGGGTCAAAATATGATCGGGAAGTGCTTGATCAAAACAATTTTTCATACACTTTCCGGTTATATTTTGAGCCGATTTGTTGTGATTACCCCTATCAACATGTTTTAAACAACGTAAATAGGTTGGATCATCAAAACATGACCCGAAACTTTGAGATTCAAGACGGAAGGGGTCTTGGGGTAAAGTTTTGGAAGATAGAGGGAGTTCGTGGTAACTTAAATTCTTGTAGGGGGTGTATGATGAAAAACGTGAACTTACAAGAGGTGTCTCGGTAAATAACCCATTTGAATTTGGTGGCAACCTTTCTACTAATTGATTTTATTTGAAAGTAAGTTTTGAGAGAGTGAGGAGAAAATCGTTTAGGCTCTATTTGGAACTTATGAAAGAAAGGGAAAAAAATAGAAAATAGTTAAGAGGGAAATGAGAGAGAAAGTTGCAGGGAAATTGGGAGGAAAGTTGAATTGGAAAATTGAATTTCCGTTCTCTTTTTAGGAACCATACAAGGGGAGCGATAAAAAGAGAAGGGAAAACCTTAAAATTTTCTCTGTTTTTCCATTTCTTTTCACAAGTTTCAAACAGAGTCATAGGGTTCTCTGTAAAATGAAAGTAAGGAAGAAAAGTAGTAATTTTATTGACATGGTGGAAAGACAATAAGGATTAAGATTTCAAAAGTCAACTAGCATGTCATTTGGTTCATGGATCGAATGATTTTATTGGTTATCTTTGTAATTGATTTTGGTTGAGAGTCTGTTTTCAGATAAAGACAGAGAATGTTGTAAAAGGAGGACACAAAATAATTCAAGACCAAAAGCAGCATAATCAATGTGAAACACATTTGACAAACACTTGTGAATTATCTAATTGTCACAACGGTGCAGTTGTTTGTCCATTTGTCAATACTAGACATCAGAGCCTCTCTCTCTCTGAAACTCCTCCAAACCCTAGCCAACTTTCCTTCCTTCCCCCCTGGCCCCTAAGGTTTCTCCACCCATGGCCCGGGGGGGGGGGGGGGGGGAGACTCCGATCCATTCTCCCTTGAGTGACCTAGGAGCTACACTTTCCCCTCCCCCACTCCTCTCACCCTCTCCTCTTACCCTCTCCTCTTACCTTCTTCATTCGGCGTTGTTTTCACCGGAGGGCTGAGATCTGGTTCACGGCGACACCCTTCCGCGGACGGCGAGACTATGGAAAGGCTAGGAGCGCGGTGGCTTGTGGCAGCGATGGAGGTTTGGATCTCGTTTCTTGGGGAGGTCTACCTGTTTTTCTTTGTTTTTTTTGGTTCCTTTTTATTTTCCCTTGTGTGGGAACTGCTCCGGTATGATAATCTCGATCTGTGGAGAGATGTCTGTGCCGTTTTCATCTGTACTCAGTGCATGACCATCCAAATCACATGGATAACTCGTTTAATATGTTGTGGGTTTGTCCCAACGGAGGGCTCCGATTTGGTTTTTGTAGCCCTTTAGGGCATTTCTGAGTTAATGGATTCCGGTTTTTTTTTTTTAAAAAAAAATTTAGTCAATACTCACATCGAACACTGTCATTGCACGTAAGTCATTACAACATTAACAGAGTTGGATGCAAGTGCTTGCGTCCTTGGATTATACTTCAAATGATGTTTCCCCAAGCGTAGGGTTTAGGTGTCGCAAAGCATAATAACCGGAAGTCCGGGTCGAGTCCTCAGAGACCGAATGTGCAGCACGTGAGTATTGATTCGCGACCGTTGGTTTTAGCCTTAAAGCGGCAAACTTTGCTTTTGTGGTTTGTTGGTGGAATTCACTTAACTTCGTGAATGACTCGGAAGATTAAAAAGACTAATTAAAACAAGGCTAGGTCAAAGGGTTCACAACACCCATGCCTTAGGCCAATTCATTCTCCTCTAAAATAACCGGCTCGGGGCGTCGTTAAACGTCCCCGAACGGAAGATTTGGTACTTAAACTCGTTTAACTAGAAATGGTGTTTCTCAGAGAGTAGGATTTTTGTGCCATTTATACAAACGTTTGAATTGACATCGCCCTAAGCATCACACGTGAAAAGGAGAATAAACCCTTAACTACGTGTGATCAAAGAGATTAACAAATCCCAACTTTGATACATAAAATTAATCCTAACTCTTTGATAAACATGCGATGTTTGCAATAAGGCGAGGAGAGTGAATGAACCTAAGTCACGGGGTGCTAATCACCCCATGACCGAGCCTATAACGACTACTCGTTCATAGCTACGGAAAACATGACTAATTTAGTGAAGGAAATAAAGAACATAACATATGACATTACAAACTGATTTTTATGGAAGCCAACGACTATGCCAACAACGTTAATACTTAGAGAAATAACAAACAAGCATGTAGTACTAGAGTTTACGTAGAATGAAAGCTAGAACATGGGAGCAAGATTTCACCGTTAAAAACGTAAATAAACTAGATTTATAGAACAACCGTTCGATTACAAGAACTATTATAACTCGACAAAATAACGTAAAACAAACACTTACATGAGTTCCTAGAGAGAGAAAGCTTCAAAGACAAACATTAATGGAGATAAGGCCAAAAAACTTCCTAACTAATGAAAGCCCAGTGGTCCAAGTCTGATGTGGGAGAGAGAGGGAATGGGATATTTATACAAAATATCCCCATCCTTCTTAAAATATCTAGAAGCTTGCCCAAAGTAGCAAGTGAATCAAGTGGATGCCCAACCCAAAACACCTTTATGTGCTGTCAAAAATACGCCCGGAACCCACCATGGATCGATCCATAAACACCTTGGATCGATCCAAGGTCTAATTTTTGGCCATTTTTCTTCATTGGATCGATCCATGATATCCCTTGGATCGATCCAATTCTTTCTGTTGGGAATTTTTGGGAATTTTTGAAGCATGGATCGATCCATGGAAAGTAATGGATCGATCCATCAGCGTCTGTTCAGACAGATTTTTGCCCCAACTTCGCGAGCACGCCCCGACTTCGTCCGAACTCGGAATGACATGATTCTTGAACCGTTGGAAAGCTCTATGAGTCTACTTTCAAACCCAATTGACCTCATCTTCATAGCCTTTGTATCTTGAGAGAAATGAGTCTTTTTCTATCGGTTGGTCAGATTTCCTATAACCTCATAACTCTAGCTTTGTTGTTCCTTTGTTCCGGGCCTTCCTTGAACCTTCCAAAGCTCCTAGAATTGACTTCTAAGCTTCGGCGATTGTCCTCCACGGCATTGCGGGGCCTTGGGATTATTTGGAGCTTTGGACACGCCTTTTAGCTCCGATTTCCTAAAACTTGGAAAAACACACAAAACGCGCAATATCAAACAATTCAAAGTACTTAAATGCGAAAGTGTGTGCAAAATGAGAGAGATAAGCCCGGATTATAAACAACATTTGGGGCTTATCAGCAAGTATCATCATTGGAAGGGAAAATGATCAGGTTACTTCTATACTCAATTACAGTAATTGATTAGTACATAAAAACCATTACCTATGGATCTATTTTCTCCTTTCCTTTTCTTCTTTCATTTTCAGCTCTTCGCTGGAAATTTTGCCTATGCCTTACTCATGTGTTTGGGTTGTGACCTTCTACCCTCGATATACCTTTTGTCGAGTTTTAATAAACTTCGGTTGCCGATCAAAATAAATAAATAAAAACCATGCCATATCAACACAAGAAATGGAAGGAAGATAAAAGGTTTCAACTGAACTGTTGCTGTCATAATTTACAAAGTTCATGTCATAGCAGGAATTAAAGGAGGACGTCTCGTTACGTAGGTCTGCATACTTCCTATATAAGTGGAAGTACGCCTGGTAAATTGATAATCAAGTGAAGGATAAGTTAGCTCCTCGTACCAATAGTCTCTGCTGGAAGACACGAAGCTCGGGAGCAGATAAGGAGGGCGTACTATGCTGCTCAATATCTGGGATTTCCACAGAACTCGTACAAACAGGAACGTACTATGCTGCACAATATCTGGGATTTCCACAGAACTCGTACAAACAGGAACATGATCAGAAACTTCCGATTTGATGCTTCTCCCTACCTTCCGCATGTGGACAGAGCGTCACGGGCAGGGGCGGAGCTAAATTTTTTCTTTTGGGTGGTCAAAAATTAAAACTATACACAATTTTCTATTCCAATTTGTTAATCGAAAGAAACAATTAAATTATCAAGTGCATCAAAAAGTAGTTGTCTATTGATAAATAAATGTACATTTCATTTACAAGCCCCTTACGACTTTTTATATTTTTGAAGAGGGTGCATAATAGCCTCATTTGTAATGCTTTTTACAATATCTTTCTCTATATACACAACCAAACTATCTAGCATCCATTGATCCAACTTTCGGTTGCAAAACCTACTCTTCACAATCTATTGTCTTGCTGAGTTACTTCTTGTTCTTTCACTAGATTACAATAGGGGATTTCAAAGTGGAAGAAAGCCTATTGCCACTACTAACGACCTACATCTAAAATAGACTTGGGGCAAATAATGATTTGAAGAGTGGTCAATAGCATTTTTTTGATGCAAATTAGTAGTAATCCCCTGTTGAAAAATGAGGGTCAGGGTGGTCAGCTGACCACTCTTGTCCTCACGTCCCTCCGCCTCTGGTCACGGGAAGCGGGGGCCCTGCAGTGAGGCAACTCATTACAAGAGTGTATTGAGGCCCATCCAGCCGTCCATCTCGGCACCGACAGCTCGGATTTAATCCGAACTCCAAATGATTTGAGTTGTCCATTGTTTGGATTAAAATTCGAGTGTTCATTATCGAGTAGGGTCAATTTTGTCATTCTATTTAAAGGAAAATGCTAACCTTAGCCTTTAGGGTAAAGGATAATGTGTAGAAATTGTATTGATGTCCGAAAAAAATGTATTGATATCTATCAAAATTTATTAATAACAGTGAAAAGTGTATTGATATCCACACTTGTTTGTCATTGTATAGGTATTGTTCTCCACCTAATGGGTGAAAGTTAGCTAGATCCTTATTTTGACTCTATACAGTCTGTTAAACAATTTGACATCCACTATACGGTATTGTAATCTGAGCGTGTGAGGGCCACTATTCACAGCCCTTTGGGCTGTTGATAGAATTTGCCAAAAAAATTGATTGCATTAAATCCAAAACGGTACTGAGATACACACAAGTACCTGTATATATTGTTCCAGTAGAGAAAATGATGCGCTTATCGGTATGAGATTAATAACTTTGTTCATAATATTTGTTTGTTGTTTAACAAAGTTATTTTTGACAACGTTTTTATTTTCATCGACTATATGAGGATAAGCCCGGGGTTTGGGCCAGTGCTTAGTTTGGGAGTGATATTGGGCCCTTCAAGGCCTAATCTGAAGCGGTTGGAGTCGAACACAAAATCATAAACTTGGGTTTTGGGGTGGTGGACTGTGGAGTCAGTTTTGCATGAACATATCTCACTAGTTAGAATAATGATAAGGAGATGTTAAAATTAGAAAAAAGCCATAAATACAGACATACCAATTTTTTCTCTGATTTTACAGAAGTGACCTACAATACCAAAGTCTAACCAATTTCTCTATCTTTTCTTATCCAAAAAAGTGACAGACAACAGTAAATCTTCATAATTGAAACATAATTTATTACGACATCAGATAATTCTTATCCTAGAAAAAAGAGGACAAAGGATCTGATGAATCATAGTGTACAACAATAGTAATTGAAACAAAACTTCACATGATCAGATGATTCATGTCTTATATACTTGAAAGGATAGAGGATCAAATGCCCTTTATAGGATATAATATATTCATCAACTTATCAATTCAGTAATATAATTCATGATTCTCATACGGAAGATGGGTTTCCAAAAGATTAATCACATTTACATGCAAGGCAACCTGATGTCATAGCGAATCTACAAGGGATGAGGAAGATGACGATTTATGATTTTTTTTTTTTTGGGAGTGACTTTATGGGTGTCTCTTACCCTAGACTTGTGTAAGAACGTTGACGCTTAGCAAAAAAAAGAAAAAAGAAAAAGTGTAAGAACCTTGATTTTCCTTTAATAATGCACTTCTGTTTACCAAAAACCCACCACCATCAAGCCACTCTATCATTAATTTGGCAAATTGCCATCACTTGATGTAAGTCTTGAGCCAGACTAAAACATTGTTGATTTAGACATTCACTGTCCTGCTAGCAGCTAGACAAATTAACTCAGGAGGTTTATTAAAATTAAGTTGTTACCTTCAGGATCCTATGAGTAGGCAATATATGTGCAAATTGAGACACCTAATTATCAAAAGGAAACATGTAGATATATATGTATGTAGACATATCCGGAAGGAATTAATTTTTTTTTTTTTTTTTGAGAAATAGGAAGAATTTCATTAGAAAATCACAGAGAACAACCAGCCATAAGAGATACATAAAGTCATCAACCACAAGCTTACACAAAAGACACAACAAACAAAAGCAATGATAGTAGTAATAGTAGAAGGCTGACAAGAGATTTCAACACCGCTGTCCAAGTGACGAACAAAAAAGTCCAATGCTTGCCTTGCTAGAATTAATTAATTGTCCACACAAGTTATTAAGTATTGGTAAGTGGTAACTATCTGGACATATCTCACTGATAAGTTGTCCACAAGTGATAGAGTGTTGTGATATGTCCATATATATACAAAATTTATAGTTCTCCATTTTCTTCTTCTTCTTCTTCTTCTTCTGCCTCTGTGTATGTGTGTGTTCCAATTTGTTTGAAATACTACTTCAAAATACTAAAAAAATAAGAACTTCAAACCTACAAGGAACAAAGAGTATTATACATAGACAAGACTAAGAGCCAGTCAAGACATACGGTTGTCATGCTCTTTTAGTCGCATAATCCTTTAAAGAAAACTTATACGTACACCGCCCCTGACAGCGCCCTGCCTGACCCCACCCCTGACCCCCCTTTAATTACCGTTTTACGGCTAACACCTCCCATTAATTACTTTAGTTATATTATTTATATTATTTCATTTCTTTATATAAATTAATTTAATTAGTTAATTCATTTCTTTATATTAATTCATTTAATTATTTAATTCATTTCTTTTATTTAATTAAGTTCTTTGATTTAATTTATTTCTTTTATTCAATTATTTATTTATCTCTTTTATTAATATCTTTTTTCTCTTTTATATATTAATTCATTTAATTCATTTTTTTATTTAATTAAGTTCTTTTATTTAATTTATTTCTTTTATTCAATCATTTATTAATCTCTTTTGTTAATATCTTTTTTCTCTTTTATATATTAATTCATTTCTTTTATTAATTTATTTCTTTCATTGAATTATTTATTTATCTCTTTTATTTACCTCTTTTTCTTAATTATTTAATCTTATTTATTTAATTCGTATATTCATATTATTTCTTATATTCTTATCTTATATTGCAACCAGTCATTCAAATTTTCTTTTTACCTACTTATCTAATCTTTAATTACAATCACTCATTCAAATTTTCTTTTTACCTTCTTATCTTCATTTACAACCACCCATCGTACAACATAGAACATAGAGGTCGACCTGTGGGAAAAGCTGAGTAGAGTGGACGGCGCATACCTTCTTGTATAGAAGCATCTACATTGAGAGGAAAAGGGAAAGGAAAAAATGCAGGGAGGGAGAGGGTGGAGAGGGAGGAGGTTAACTACATTCAGTATTTACCTTGGCAATTTCAGCAGTATATGTCCCACACTAAAGACGTCAAAGCTGATGGTCATTGTGGATTCAGGGCGATAGCTGCGCATATCTATGGCACTGAGGAGGGCTGGGTTCAAGCACGACATAATCTTATCCAAGAAATTAATCAGAATAGAGATCTCTACAATGCGGTTTATCCACTACAAAATATGGCAGATGAGGTACTACGATCACTGAGCTATTGGATGCCTACAGCTCCACAGCCAAATTGGATGGACTGTATGAGTTTGGGGGTAATCATCGCATCACGGTACAACATTGTACTACATACATTTGACGCGAATGCTGGAAGTTGTTTTACTCACTTGCACTTGAGATCTCGTCCAGTTTCAATCCAACAACGCTAAGAAATAGCTATTGCTTGTATTAACAATCACTTCGTGCAACTTTTTTTGCACCCTCATCATCCTGTACCATCCATCCCAATATGGTGGTGGCAGAATGCGTTAGATAAAGCTGCAGGATGGGCTGTTACTTATAACGTACGTGTTTAATTGTGGTTCAACATACTGGGCGTCGTGCCGAGACCACAATTTGGAGGCAATATTGATTAGGGCTTAACATTGTCAACGTGATTGTAAAATTTTTTTATTTTAAAATGTGATTGTAATATTTATTTACTTTTAAGCGTGATTGTAATATTATTCACTTTTAGAAGTTTTTTAATATATTATTCATTGCTAAAACAATTAATTAACTAATTAAAATAATATAAAGTTTCTAAATATAAAGTCAAATTTAAATGTCAATGTAAAAATAATTTACTTGCAAATATAATTTGAGTAAACCAAATTAAATAATTAATTTAATAAATAAAGTTAAAAGGAAAAAAAAAAGGTCTGGGCTGAACAGAGGGGATGGGTGGGTGAGGGTATTGGGGGAAAGGGGGGTGGGGCTGGGGGGAGGGGGGTTGTCAGGGGTGGGCGGCGTAACATCCCCCTCCTTTAAAATGCCTTGTATATATGTGTTTCAGCTCTTCATTATTGCTTTCACAGATTTAATTAGTAGGTTGAGATATAATCCAATCACTCTCGCCCATGCACACACAAATTATATGACTTAGGTCATGCTTCAGTAGTTTTTTTTTTTTTTTTTTTTTTTAAGAAATAAAAAAAAGGAACAGTAGAAGATGTCAAAGAATTTGTCATGCTTCAGTTAGGTAAGGCTGATTTCTTCTATTTGGCATTTCATGAGTAAATAGCTCCTTATCGAAAAGGAACAAGTAGAAGAAGTCAAAGAAGTACTATGTACCCAGTCATGCAAAAACATGCTTCTCCCTGCTTCTTGTCTTCACTGATATGACTATTAATTTTTCTTATCAGTAAGTAATCAATACTTTGGTCCTGAAAAATGGCAATAAGTACTTCTTGAAATCGGAGATCTTGTAGGGCGCTTCTTTGCAGTGCACATTGAGACCGTAATTCTTATGTCCCGTAAAATAAAACTCTCTCATTTCTCCTTCTTGCTGGCTGTAAAAATGTCTCTGATGATTAGTTGATCAGGCCATGGTGTTTGAAGTTAATTTCACATTCGAAAATCACTTGATTAGCTTCTTCTTTTTTTCCCCCTTATTTTTCTGGCCCAGGTAGTTTCTAGCTTCTTTGTAATTGATCGATCTAATTAATCATTCATTTTCCAGTACATGAAAACAGAGGTACCTTATATATGTGCAGAAAATATGCTCAAGGGAATGATGCCAAGAAGATATGACCTAAATAGAGATAACGATAGGATTTAGGACCCCATTTCATGGCCCATGCCAACCCACAGCAAGAAGGCTAGTTTGTGGCTGGTTTTTGCTAGTAATTAGGCCCAGTTTTCCAAAAGATTTTAGCACACCCAGGTGCTAAAATCATGATATTTCAAATCAAAAAATGAAGTGGTTCTGTGTATCGTTTTTCGATTTTTTCGCACCAAATTAAAGTAATCCTCGTGTACTTTAATTTGGTGCGAAAAAAATAGAAAAACGATATACAGAACCACTTCATTTTTTTATTTGAAATATCATAATTTTAGCATCTGTGTGCTAAAATCTTTTGGACAACTGGGCCTAATACGGGAACACAATAGCTAGTAATCGTGTCACATGGTTATAAAGATATATAGGCATCAATGGGAAGTGTGATGGAACATTTTCATGTCAAATAATGCAGATGAGGTAAATTTCTGATCACGGGATTTTCCCTCTTTTAGAACATCTAAAATAGAAAGCAAATACACTCTGCTATGAGCATCTTCAACCGATCTCTCGCTTTTTCACTGTCTTGGAGGCCCAATAAAATAGAGTATTTTACTCATAACAGCAAAAAAAAAAAAAATTTTTTTTGCTCAGAAACATAATTTTTGGAATCTAGGGGCCCTACTCTTCCCATGGGTCAGCAGGACTCGCCAATTATTCCATGAAAAAGTTTTTCTCTTTCACAGAAAAGTTTTATTTTAAATCTGAGTTATCCAAAACGCTTTTAGACGGTTCTGCCAATCCAAAGGGACAACAGAGCCCCACCTTTCTAACTATTCACATTAACAATAACTCCAGCCCCAATTCTTCCATTTTAATCTCTAAAAATTCCCTCCAAAATTTACAAGGGTTGACATGGTTTGAATATACAAATGATGCTACTTCAACATGTAAGAGCATCACTAGTGGTATACTCAAATATGGATACTCAAATATTGCCACGTCACATTTTGAGTATTCATTTAATGGGTTTATAAGTTTGAGTATCTACCCTTCTACAATGGTTCATTTGTGTCCATAATAAAAAAAAAGTATTATTCACTCTATTTTTATTCATAAAATGGGTATAACTTTAAATTTGTTCATATATATTTTTATAATATTATTACCATTTAAAAGATATTCACAATACGTTTAAAATGAGATCAATCTTGAATATATTTTGGTAAAGATTAAAAATTGATAATTTCAATTTTTGGGAGAAAGTGCAAAAAAATTGAGTTTTGAATTAAGTATTTGAAAAATGGAGAGAGAATGTTGTTACTTTTGATACGGTGTGGTCCCCAAAATTTGGTTATTGAGGTTTGGTTATTGAGAAAGATTGGTAATTTTGAGTATCCAAATGCCAAAAGTTGAGTATTTATAACAAATGTTGTTAACTTTGAGTATTTATCCAAATACCATTGTGAGCCTCTTTTGTGTATCAAAATACTCATCTTTAAGTATTTTTATGTTTAAGTATACCACTCGTGATGCTCTAATAAGACACATTTGTTTCACATAATTTATTTGTGTGACTTTTAAAAACTTTTTGCACTTTGTATTTGTTCGAGTTTCAGTTATAATCTCATACTTTTCCGATTCCCGTCGAGATGAATCACGGAACTTAAAAAGTTTGATGCAATATTAACAAATGAGACTTTTTTTTTTTAAATAAAGACAAAAATTAAAAAATGTAAAAAGTTAAGGGGAACAAGCCCTTAATATTAGGCTCATTTTAAAGGTACCATCAAAATCTTTTCCATGATACTTTTGTAAAAAGTGTGATGCAAAGCACCTTATGAACTACAGAAAAAAGACGTGCAATATTTGATCACAAACTGAATAGGTTTAGATAAACGATCTCTAGACTCTTTTTCGTTCAATAATAATTAATAACTGAGTAGCCTCAAAGGCTTACAACTCAATAAATATGTAAAAAAAAAAAAAGAAACCCTAGCCCTAGTTGATTCGTCCGGGAGAAGAAGCCAAATCAATAAGTAACGAAAAATTACCAAAAGATGAAAATTCGGAAATAATAGAAAATTAGAAACTATTGAAAATTCGACGACTTTTTCCAAAAGCGCAGCTTAATATGGATTTTCCTTGCCCGAGTAATCGGCAATTCAAATATTTTCTTAAACGACAAATATGACCATTCGGGGCCCTAAACAGTGACAAACGCCAGAAAAACGGTTTAGGCCATAGCAAAGCAATGGATCTTGATCGTTGGGCCGTTTTAGGTCAAACATAGGTGGACCCAACGCAAAATTTCACAGTTCCATAATTACGGTTTTACCATCCTAGGCTTAAAATTCCTAAGATATATAGTTTTCCTCCATAGCATCTGCATCAAATCGGATTCAAGCCGTTAAAGTGATATGTAATTGATGAAAAACTAGCAAAAAAAAGTAAATAGCTAGGCTATAGTTGGTATTGCAATTTGGTTAAAAAAAAAAAAAGTAAATAGGGTATACTCCTTGGTATTACAATTTGGTTCACGATAAGCACTCAGTAGTGTAGATAATAGGGCTTATCTCTTTTAATTTTGTCACACACACATGCATAATATGGCTTGATACAGTTGATATTGCGCAAATGGGTGTTTTTGGTATCTTGAGGTAAAACGTGGGAATAAGGTCTATTTGACGACATGGATAGTCCAAGGGGTGTTCAAGCACCCAAGGCCACGTGGCACTCCGCCATTGATTCCCGAGAGCCAAGAAATGGAGTATTGGAGAAGGCTCGGGACGCCAAAAGGGCAAAAGAAGATCATCAAGCAAAGGAAGTCCAAAAGACTAATAAATCAGGGAAAAGGCTACAATACACACCCCTTATTTGGGTGTACCATATGCACCTATTGTATGGTCCAGATTGTGCCACCTCATCGACAATCGTAACATTTTTTAGTTTTTCGTAACTTTTCAACAATATGATTCGTAACATTTTCTTTGATTCATAACATTTTAATGTGTCTCGTAACTTTTATAAAAAAATTCGTAACTTTTACAAAAAATTCGTAACTTTTCCAAAAAAATTCGTAACTTTTACAGGGGTGTGTATCATACACACCCAAATAAGGGATGTGTATTGTAGCCATTCCCATAAATCAGTACCGGCCGGTACTGCACTTACCTCTCCTACGGGTACTGAGGGATCAGAGAGTTTGGGTACCACTTTCCGTTGTAATATACATCAATAAATAATTAGTAGATCAATCTTTCCCATGGAATGGGGCAGACTAAGGACTAAGGCGTTGTTTGGATGATGAATTTACCAGACTTTATGGAAACATGAAAAAGGGTGAACAACTGCTGAAAAGTTAAATTTATTCTTCGATCCTTTTATTATATTTTCATTTGAAAAATCTCTCCACGAATTCATAATTCAAACCGAATCTCAGAAATCTTGTGTCGTGCTTTTAAATGTGTGAATGTGTGTGTGTGTGTGTGAGAGAGAGAGAGAGAGAGATTGCAGCCCCCGTTGAAGGAGGGGATGCTTCTAGGAAAGAGAAGTCCTCCAACATTGGACAAAACACGGACACATATAGCTAGGTTAGTACGAAATAGGAAGATTGGACAAAACACGGACACATACAGGTTAGTACGTAATAGGAAAACTCTGGTTTTATCTTATCTTTTCTGTTCAATATATAAACAAAACCATGCAGCGGTGACAGGAACTACACAAAAAAGTAGGTTGTCATCCGTCAAAAGTAGGTTGTCATCCGTTAATGGTTGTTTCTATTGATAATGGCCAACATTGCTTCTGTAGGCATCTTGCAGGTAGCAAGGCTGCATTAACAATTTTTTGGAAAAAAACATACAGAAAGTGTTCTATTGTGACTTTCTCTCCTTCTCACTCTAGTGGCGGAGTTTGGATTCGCAAGCTGTGAGGTCAAATATTTAGGCATAAGGGCAAAAATTCTTTTTTTAATAGCATTGTTACGATATATATATATATATATATATATATATATATATGTGTGTGTGTGTGTGTGTGTGTGTGTGTGTGGATGGAGTCACGTACATGTGTCGAAATTCAATAATACCAAAAACTTAAACAGCAATTCAAGAACCAATCTTTAAACAATAAGTAATAAAATCACCACTTAATTTGCCACCAATTATGAACAGATTTTTCGCATTCTCCGTCAAGTGTCTAGCTCTATCTCTATGTATCTATATTATGTATCTAGCTACGATCTATCTATCAATCCTTTGTTCATTTTTCTAGGCTTGCTTAAAATGATACGTTCATTCGGTTCAACTCTCGTATCCTATATATGAGTCAATGGAATGACCAAACATTAAATGCAATAGTGACACCACTGTACATGGTTCCCACTAAATAAATGAATATTAGAACAAAACTTGTGCTTTTCTGAGTTATTTTCTTCAATGTAATAACCTGGGGAGGATTTCATTTCTTCTTCTAAAAAGAGAAAAAGAAAGAAAAGATTACATTTCTAGATATGATCGTACGTTCTCATTTCTGAAGATTGCCATGCATCAAATTTGGCTTTGCATGGCCTCCCTCGTGTAGGGGCCGGATCTAACCCCATCATCATTACAAGAGTTGTTAACATTTCCTCCAATTATTGGCTCCCGGAATCCTATGGATTTCTCGGTTGTTTGGTTGTCACTTGATCAGCCTTCAACCTTTTGGGTCTCAAGAGGCAGATGATAGTCGTAGGTTGGGGTGCCAACTTTGTTGGTTTCCTTTCCTCATTTGATGTTTTTCTCTAATTCCTTTTAATCTTGTATCCATGATATGTGATTAATAAAAAAAAATTACCGTTAAAAAAAATGAATTAATCTCCCCGGAAGCAAATGTAATAAACGAGCAAAGTCGAATAATTTTATCTGCATTCTATGAACTTTTCTATATGGATATATAGAATTATATAGAACCGATCTAATTTTATGCATAATGTTAAGGAGTTAACGTTTAATTAGATGATAGTATTTCATTCAGGGTGCTCCTTTCTCGATTAAACTCCAAAACTCATTTCCTTAAATCAATCCGTGGGGTCGGCCGACCCCCCCGGAATTTTTTTTTTTTACTATTACTATGTTAAAAATTATTAGAAATTTTAAATGATTCCTTGTAAATTTAACCCATCCTCCAAAACACCTTTTTGGAAGGCAAAAATGTGTTTTGGAGGGCCAAATTAAATAAAGACTCCAATCCATCTTCCAAAAAGTTATATTTTTTTTTTGTCTCCATTCCTTCAATAAGGGACCAAAAACTTTTCTCATCTTCCAAATATAGAGGATGAAAATAAAATTCCTTTCAAATGGAGAATGAGTTCAGGTGCTTTTTCCTCCAAAATGGAGGAATTGATGTCCAAACACCTCTTGGAGAATGGGTTAGAATTGATTTTTTCTCCAAAAAAGAGAAATGGAGTATGGGTTAGAGATGTCCTAAACGACTCCACATTATCGAAATTCCGGAGTCGCCATATTATACAAGTAAGATAACTCTGAGAAAATCCTTTTTTCTATCCCAATTAATTTTCTCTTCCTTTTTGTCTTGGGGACTTGACGAGCAACAAATTCAAATCCCATGGGCCATGACGAAGTATGTTAAGAAAAAATAAATTAAGATCTGTCGTCATTTAAAAAGAAATATATTTTTTTAACAACATAGTAAAAAATAACGGTTCGCTCATTCCAGAATGAGTCAACTTAAATATTATATGCCAAAAATCAGGAATTAAATCTATTCTTATAATAAAGAGAGAATAGTTTTTTCGTATAATCAGTTTTTGAAGCACCACCACAAAAGTGATTTCGGTAACTATTGCCCCTCTAAAAGTTAAGTATTTACAACTATTTTTAACATGTCATTTGATAATTTTTAAAATAATACGGAGTAATTGATTAAAAATTACATATCATTACCACTACCTCATAAATGGGAAATGATTTCCACCAAAAAAATGAGCTATTATATAAAATTGAAGTGTAAAAATCATTTCTAAAGAGTTAACCGTTTTATGTTTTAATTAATATGTTAATATGATATCATCCAACTTTCCCTCCAAGTACAACGTACGGGTCCATATATACGACACTGTTTATTATCTCAGGTAAAGTTTCGCTATCAAAAATACCTCGTACGGAATTGGTTCAAAGTCTCCGCTTATCTACGACACTTGAATTTTTGAGCTTTCCTCGATCTCCAATAATTTTTTAAAAATCAATCTATAATCTATTATTGGGGCTATTTAAAGCAGGGCAAAATTTTTCAAACAAACAAAAGTTGATAACACTTAGGATATTTGAAACTTAATTAAAAAAAAAAAAACAAATTCCAAAGTCTCAGGCTTAGAAAATGTGTAGTAGTCGTTCTCGAGTACTTCAACAATGCATAATTTAGACGCCACTAAGAGCGAAGACTTTTGTGGTTTTCTTTATTCATAGATCGGCATAGTTTTTTTTTTTTATAACTTCGATCGGCAAAGTTAGTTGCACACATTTTGACAATTTCAAATTTGTATGATTTTGGTTTTCTTACTTAGGAAGTTAGACCTCCTAATTGGTTATTACATCTGTTGTGGAACGACGATCGGTGCCGCTATGCTATTTTTTATCTTTTGTGGCTAACCTCACCCGAAAGAAATTAGACCCGAATGAGCAGGAATTGCATGTGGCATGCCCCTAATTTCGTGATATAACTTCATCATGATTCATGACCCATTTGTTAAACAAATCTGTCTCCTTTAATTTAGGACAAAGCTAGGTGGCTAGCTGTATTGAGAGCACATTTCAGTATATGCCATGTGTTATTTAATTGGTATAGTTATGCATTGATAAGTACCGTAAAACAATGACATTATGCATTATTTATCTTATGTTATTTATACTTAGGAAGCTAGACCTCTCGATTGGTTCTTATTTTTTGATGAGCTATTACGATTTCTCATGATATTTGTTACATAATCATCTTATTACTTACGAATGAGTGTGTAAAACACGCACAAATACGTAAATGGATATATTTTTTACTATTTACAAAAAAAAAAAATGTTTTGTTTGCTACAAATTATTTTGACTATTTACAGAATTATTTAGTGTTTGCTTCGATTATTTTGACTGGTTTACTAATATATTGGTTGAAGTTGTACTACAAATTTATCCCTCGTTTCTACGTTAAGACCTAGAAACCTCAAATTCGTAGTCTTTTGACTTTAGTTAAGAACCTTAATTCAATCAAATTATCAACTTGGGTTTCCAGCGTGGATTAGTTTAATCCTATCCCATCATGTTAGTATGTCTATAATTGTATCCTCATAATGTTAGCAGAATGCTAAAAACAACCCTAGGGTTGGCCTCTGGTCAAGAACTAATGATTTAGGAGTTTACTAGCTCACTCCTAATATTTCGTATGCTATATGTTGAGAATATAAACAATAAATTAGTTGTATATCTCTCTAACAGTTTAAGCTTTTAAATGAATGAATTGGAGGTACGCAATCTAATTGATATCAAAGCAAGCAATGAATCCTGTGTTCGAACCTTACTGCAAACCTAACGACTCAAATTTACACATGTTTAGCCCGCTTTGAGTGGAGCCCTACTACACGTGAGGGAGCGTGTTGAGAATATAAATAATAAAGTTACCCTTATCACTAACAGCTTATGCTTGTAGATGAGTTTACGATTAACAATCTAATACTTTCAACTCATTTGCTAGTAATTGGGCTCCCCACAAGTGGGGCGATAGGATTGGCCCCCGAAGAATAATACTGTAAAGGTGCGCATATGTTGACCTGAATATCTGAGTTATTAAAAAAAATAAAAAGGCTATAATCGTCAATAATCATGTGGTTCGGTAGTGTTTGGTTAATACTATTTTATGCAATTATTGAGTGTTGGTGCGAGTTTTATTCCAATTGATCAACTCGGGATATTAGTTTTGTCGTTTCCTAATGCAAACTCGATTTACGCTTTCTCCGATCCCCTTGACATTAATTATTGAGCATTTTTTAAAGAGGATTAGTACTTATGTTTATGGGGCCTCTAGGACTTTATGTGCGTGATTACGTTATAGAAGTTGGTATTTTTTATTTTATAAATCGGTATATGGTCTATTGAACCGATTAATTTGGGGAATCTGATGCAGAACAAGTACCGGCCCAATTCTACGATCAATTGGACCGGTCAAAGCCTAAGAGGTCCAAACAACTTTTAATTGAAAATTGCCAATTTCGGCAATTTATCGACGAGCCTAATCGTGACTGATGGTGGGCTGAAGCAGAATAGCGTTACGATCAAGACTCACGACCCTAATCGTGACTGATGGTGGATTTCGGCCAAATTCATTCGTTTAGGCCTTCAATTTAGTAATTTTGCTATTTTAGGTAATAATTAGATTTCGAATTACTCTTAGCGTGTAATTCCGTTTACGTTGTTTCCAATTGGGAATATCTTATTTTTCTTTCTAGTTTTCAATTTTGGGAGTTTCCCCAATTTTCGGGATACTTTATTTTTAGGTAAGTTTTGCTAGGGTTTGCTAGTTTTCCCTATAAAAAGGCATGTAACCTCTATTATGATGCAGCTTTTAATCAATTATAAATCAGAGTTATTCACTTTCTTCTTGTGGATTCAAGAAACTCGTGGATTCGAGACCTATTTCCGTTTGAATTAGTACGCAACTAGTTTCTCGTGAATTCCGCTGCGTCAGAATCAATACCACCTTCTACTGTCGATGGATGGGGAGAGGGGGTATAATTAAAGTATAAATTGATTAAATACAAAAATTGACAGCACGCGTGTGAGAATCGAACATGAGCTGCTGTGCTCTAGTGATTTAAAAGGTTCAAATAAACCAAAAACTTGAAGCTGTCAATGTCGAGAGTAATCCTGGTTGCTAGATGACTACCATTGTGATAATTCCTGAAGTTTTATTTGTAACGCTCCGTATTTTTCTAATAAAAATAAAGAATTGACTTTTCTTATAAATTTGATTGCACGGATAAGTACAAAAGATTATTTAATACCTATGGTATTTTCTAGTATTTTACAATAACAATAATATGAGGGTCTGGGAAATGATTTACTAGAGCACAGTCGGTGCATTTATATTTTAATTACCACCTATATTTTGGCTAAATCCCTGACTTTTCTCCATCTATAATACCTTCCCTTCTCTTCTCTTTTGCAACATCCCATTATTCATTCTACCTATTTACGGCAAGATTTTAGTGTGTTGTCCCTGGTGGTGAGATATAGATATTGTACGGCTTTATCGTTAGATTAAGGTACCGGAAGTATACAATACATTTTTAGTCTTCAGAGTATTTTTTATTCATCATCCATTTGTATCGTTGATCTCATTATTGACTCCTGTAATATCATTATACTCCCTCCGTCCCAATTTGTTGCGCCTGTTTCCTTTTTGGAACTTCTCAAAAAATTGTCTATATTTCATAATCTATAATATTTTTTACGATTTCGAAATCTTTGTATTAAAAAATTAATTGAGATCTATCAAACAAGATCCATATTGACTATAAAAAACATTATAGATTGAAAGATATAGACGATTTTTTGAGACGTCCAAAAAAGGAAATAGACACAACAAATTGGGACGGAGGGAGTATTTGTGAGTGGTACTGGTATATCATATTTGTGTTGCTAGTGGTCGTGGATCAAATCAGTACATGTGACAAGCCACCGAGTCTAGAAAATTAAATGAGATATAGGAGATTTGATTGTTTGCCCTGCGGGGGATTAGAGAATTATTGGTTTATATGGCCTACAGGCATTTGAAATTTATTTTGATGTTAGTGGTGGTTGACATGTTACCGAGATGCGCCGGATACGAGGCTTAATTTGTTGTGAAAATTAATTCAGTTGAAGTTGTAAATATCGTTTATTGATTCCGTTATTTCCTTTTATTGTCATCATATTCTATACTTTCCTTTTAGTTTATGTGGCAGGGACGAAGCAAAATATTGGCGGCCGGAGTTAGAGGATTTGAAGGAATTACAAGGGCCAAAACAAATATTTAAAAAAAAAAAAAAACTGAAACATGCGCGATTTTGACTAAAGTTTTCTATGCTCATATCACCACTGTATACTAAATGTAATGAGCGGCACTTATGGCGATAGAAAGTGATAGAATAAATAGAATAAAACACACCACTTTCGACTGGTCAAAAAATAGAGGAACAATTTTGGCCAGGTATTTTGGATGTAATAAATCTCACTGTTGTTACCAAATAAATTTATAAAAAAAAAAATAGTTCGCGCAACCTCACACCCCTTGATTGAATCACCACCTTTTGGTCTGGTATTTTTTTTTATTTTTTTTAAATATATATTTCTTTTTAACTTCTCGTCATAAGTTTTGGGATTACTAATTCATCTCAATGAGAGAGAAAAAAAAAAGATGAAAATTTGGACTGAAATGGAAAAAATAATAATAACACTATAGACCAAAAATACCAGTGTTGTGCATTTTATTTTATTTTTTTGATGACTTTTTTTTGTCATAGTTTATAATTTTTAAACTCTTTTCTTCAGGACGGATGATTAATCCAAAAAACAAAATGTGAATCTAACAAAAATTTAGAGAAATTAAATGTGAACAGAATAAAAGACACAACTTTCGACTAGTCAAAAGACAGAACAATTGGCCTGTGCATATTTTTGGATGTAACAAATCCCATTTTTTTTTTGTCACCATATAAAAAAGCAATTTCACACCCCCGGTCCCCGTTGATTGAATCACATGTCATGTGACCCGTGTAACTGAACTGTTATATACCAATGAGAAGTCCACAAAATTTTTGGTTGACAACATTAGCAATTATTGGGGTGGTCCATCAGTTATGCAATTAAAATGTCATATTTATTTCACAGTGTCATATTCAATTCACAATGCCATGCTCCCGAATACACTAAAGTCAACAAAACAAAAAATAATAACAAGTACTGCATGTCTTGGCAACAAATTATCCTTAGCTTCATTTTTAGGTTTCCTACTACTACATTATAAGTTTCTGTTAAAATCCCACCGTATGGAAAAAGCAATTTCACATCCCCCTTATTGAAATAAATGTCTGGTGAGCATTGTGAGAATAATTATAAACCAATGAGAATTCTACAAAAATTGGATGACAACATCAACATGCTATGGTAATGTCATATTTTTAATTCGCATGCTTGCGGTTATAGTAAGGTCAACTACCATAAAAAAAAATAAAAAAAAACAAGTGCTTTAATGTCATATTGTAGGTAAGTCACGCTCCCGACTAGATTACAGTTTACTTTCAGTAAAAAAACGTTTAACGTAATTTTTAGGTTTCTCTTCACTTTGAAGGCTTCTAAACGAATTATGTAGGGTATGATATTTACGAGTCAAATTGATTTTGGGTGTTCGGATAAAAAAAAAAAATTGATTTTGGGTGTGGATCATATCATACTATCTCGAATTTATACCAAGAATTTATACCTTGAAAACTTTTTAGATTGAGCTTGCCTTTAAATCTCTCCTGTTTTCACCAAATAAAAAAGCAAGCTCACGTCTCCCTTTATTGAAACACATGTGAATGGATAATTATAAACCAATAAGAAATATATAAATAAATAAATAATTGGATGATAACATCAGCTACAATGTGGTTAAATCCATCACCAGATATAACTAACCAAACCAATGACAATGTCTTATTCTACTTTATAATAATACCTTTTGTAATAATGTCAACAAAAAAGTAACGAGTATCTGAGGTTTGAACGTCACATCATTTTGGACGTAAAATCTCACTATTAATATAACTCATTCTATTGCACATCCCTAGATCTCGAATGCAACACAATCCACCGGCGATAATTAATCTTTAGGGTACTTGTTTAATTTTAGAGTTCGCTTCACTCTTTGACTTTTTTAATTTTGTCATGTATTAATGATTCTATAGCCAATGAATAATCTAGAAATTAAATGAAAATTACGTGTCAGATTCATTCACTACAACAAAAAAACACTTTCCATAGCGTTCGAAAAATGCTATGGAAACACATAGATAACGTTCTTACGAACGTTAAGTTAGCCACTCTTATAAAAAATCATGCTCTTTCATAGCGTTTATTTCATGCTATAAGTTGAAGAGCTTTTATAACGTTCACAAAATGCTATACATGAGAGATCCTTTAGAGCATTTTTTGTTTCCTATAAGTGGGAGACATTTAACAGCATTGATAGAATGCTATCAATTGAAATATCTTTTATAACACTCATATACTTGTAACGCCCCGCATTTTTGGGATACGTTATGGATTATTATTACAATTTAAAGTCGGTCTTAAACAGTAATAATAATAACCAAAAATACATATAGATGATCTATCCTTCACAGATTACAAAAAGGTAGACTGGGTGGGTTCTACGGCTCCGCAAATCTCTCCGCCTGGTGGATCTCCATCTCGGCAGCTCCTCCGGCTCCGTGTTCTCCGTAGAGGTCCTCCTGTTCATTATGATAATCTAGCATAATAGCCAGAGTTGCGAAGCAACATCGTGGTATTATGCCAGGGCGAACCGTGAGCGAGGACGCTCAATAGATACCCTACCCCAACTTTAAACTAGCAATTCTAGAACAATATTGTAGGTGGCAGGTAAATAGTTGAAAAATCATTTATCAAAACAGTAAGTTCATGCGTGTCAATGCATCAGTATCACATCCAAATCAGAGTGCAGCTTTAATAAAATCAGTATCTCGTTTCTTTTAAGAAAAATCAGAGTATAGTATCAGTATCTCGTTTCTTTTAATAAAAATCAGAGTACAGTATCAGTATCTCGTATCACTTTCTCATAACAGCATTCTTCTTCAAATTTCAACCATGTCAACATCTCACATCTCTCGAAAGTTATTGGCCCGTTCTACAACCCCTTTCTAACGGTCACCAACCTTTCCGTTCGAAGGGTCGGCCACCCATAAACTGACTCCTGCAGTATGAGGTCCGCTAACTCCGCGTCACACACGACATAGTCCCGGCTACCCATATCACTGAATCCCCACCAGTCTGTTTATGAGGTCCGCTTGCTATGTGTTGTACTGAGTAAGTTCTAACCGTCAAATTCACCCGCGGAATTTGAGGAGAAACTTCAAACAGCACTACCGTATAGTTCCATTGAGCTTTGACCACCAGTTCACACCGGGGAACTGAGGCGGGACTCTAATGGCAGTATTGTTTATAGTATAGTTCCATTGAGCTTTGACCACCAGTTCACACCGGGGAACTGAGGCGGGACTCCAATGGCAGTATTTTAATTACAGCATCATTTTCATTCTCATCTCTATTTCTTCTTGTAAAAACAATCGATCATTTTCTTGAAAAACGTGTCGTGTCGTACCGTCTCGGAAAACATGCACATGCCATATTACATAAAAATCTTCCGTTTAGAAATCGTTTCAAGATAAACTTTTCGTTTAAAAATATTTCATGATAACCGTGTTACTTTAGGTATAAAATCTCGTTGGTGACTTTCTTTAGACAAATGAGATAACCAGGAGAGTCCCAGGCTGGATGGCCGCACGAATGCAGTTACTGGCACCATTCCTTTCTTAGACAGCGCTAGGCATATCTTTTTTGACAGACCCTCAAGGGTGTTAGCCTTGGGTTAATCTCAACAGTCCAAGTACAGTCAAAACACTTTGAAGTCGCTTTAAGAAAAGTTTAGTCGGCTATTTTCCAAAAATCAATTGGGCAGCATAACGGCGTAAATTTGAAAAGTCGATTTTCATTCGGGCATTATAACTGGATATTTTAAGTTTTCAAAAGTCCATCGGGCATTATAACGGTGCATTTTGATAAGTCAATTTCAAATCGTGCATAGTATCGACTAAGTGTGTTTTTCAAAGTCTAATTGTTCATAAAATCACTAATCACCAACATAATCACGTTTAATCATAATTAGTCATGTTTAAGCAAAATAATAACCTCCTTAATATGAACTAGTAAATACTAATCTAAAGTTAAGATAAAGTATCTACCTTAATTCCGATGATTAGTCGGAAGCCGATTAGCTAGTTGAATTCCAGCGGCGTAACGACTAGTCGACCTTTGCTCGAACACTTTCTTGCTAATTTATTCTACCTTTCTAAGATCTAGGGGTGGTCGAGAGTGGTGGAGTGTGGTGGTTTAGGATGAGTTTCAACAAGAACACTCAAGAACTCATTCAAGAACACTAGAAAGCACAAAGTGGAGAAGTTGGGAGATTTTGGTGTGAGAAATGAAGCAAGGTGAGTGAGCTATTTATAGAAGATTGTAATTGGGTAAGTAGCCTACCTTGTTAAGTAGTCAAATTTTCTTTCTTCTCATTAATTCAAAAAAAATACAAATTAGGTTTAGTAAAGTCAAAATTTGTAGGAAGACAAAATTGAGCACATGTCTAATTAGTTTTTTAAATAGGCTAAGGCTAGTCAAAATAGGACAACATAAGAGTTGGAAAAATTAGTAGGCCTTCCGGATGCGATGTAGTGAAATACTCGGTGTGCACGCGTTGATTTTACGGCGCGGAAAAATAAATAAAAGGAAATAAACAAACTAGATCTAGTTTCATTCAAATTATTTAACTAACTAATAAAATATTTTATTTAGCGATATTAAAAATAACTAATCGAATTAATAAACCGAAATTTTTATCTACGAAATTTTGGGTTATTACAACCTATCCCCCTTAACAAATTTCGTCCTCGAAATTCGAATTACTCAACGGATGGAAACAATTGTGGATAGTTGGCTCTCATGGCTTCTTCTCGTTCCCAAGGTTTTTCCTCTATTTCTCGATCTTTCCATAATACTCGTACTAACTGAATGGTTCTGTTGCGGATACGCTTCTCCATGCTGTCCCGGATTTCAATTGGTTCTTCCTCAAAAGTTACGTCCTCATCTATGTCGAGATATTCCTAATTTAACACGTGTTTTGGCAAGGCGAGATACTTCCTTAACATGAAGTCGTGAAAAACGTTATGCACTCGGTATCTGTGGCGGGAGTGCTAATCGGTAGACCACTTGTTCGATTTTCTCCAAAATCTCAAATGGGCCGATATATCGCGGAGAAAGCTTCCCTTTCTTCCCGAATTTAATTACTCCTCTTTGGGCCGAATTTTTAGAAACACGTGGTCTCCCTCTTTGAACGACAAGGGTCTGTTTCTTCGATCCGCATAACTCTTCTGTCGGCTCTGCGCAGTAAGCAGTCTCTGTTGGATAGGCTTAATCTTCTCGGTCGTCTCTTAACCATTTCAGGTTCTAGTAATCCTATCTCTCCGGCGTCAGTCCAACAAACTTGTGATCCACAAGGGTGGCCGTAAGGTTCTTTCTTCCTTCTTCACGAACAGTGCAGGTGCTCCTCATGGTGAAGTACTCGGTTTGATGTATCATTACTCTGACGACTCTTGTAGTTGGGTCTTCAATTCCTTCAGTTCTGTCGGCACTATATGGTATTAGGGCGGTTCCAGGTTGAAGCTTGATGGTAAAATTGATCTATCTTTGTGGCGGTTAATCCAGGTAGATTGTCAGGAAACACGTCAGCATAGTCACAGACGATGTGTGGCAGTCTTAACTCTTCTCGGTCAGATTCTTCCAACTGGAGGCTAACTAGCCATCCGAACAGTTGGTTCTGCCACTACGAGCGTCGAGTCACCGAATTCACAACATGTCTATCCCCCTTAAAACGGAAACATGTCCCATCAGGGGTAAAGGCTGTTACTATCTTTTGATGGCAATCAACGACAGCTCGATGAGTTGACAACCGATCCATCTCCATAATTAAGTCGAAGTCAACCATCTCGATCACGCGTAAGTCACAGGTTAGTCGGATATTACTTACTTCTCACTCGCAGCCTCTACAGATTAGATTAACTCGTAAACTAGCGCCCAAAGGTGATGCTATTGTCATTTGGTTCTCTAGGGTTTCAGTGTCTAATCCTAGTGCAGATACGCATGCAGCTGATATAAACGAACACGATGCTCCAGTGTCAAATAAAGTTTGAACACAGGTACTAAACAGTAATAGGATAGAGTCTAGCGTATGGTCCTGGAGAAAGTACCGGTAGTGATGGTTGTGCGGCAGTCGAGGTGGTAGCGTGCCAGGACGGTGGAAAAGACGGCTCATCGGCATAAGAAAGCAAGTCCTTGTGTGAAATTGTGTTGTGGTGTTAAGTGAAAATGTGAGAATGGTGCTAAAGGAAGTACAACAAGGTTTACTAAATACTCACTTTATTGCTACAACCGACAGACTTGTAGGTTTGCTTACAACCGAGGTTTACTTATAATACAGCAAAAGGTTAACCTCTCATACTAGAAGTGAAAACAACATTTTATTTAAAAACCTAACTATGGCTAGGTTCTAATCTTCTCGGTAATCTGGTCAACTTCATTCGGAGCATTCAAGGGAAATACATTCTCGACATGCTTTCTTTTCTGGCCTAGTATTCTATTGTATAGCTTGCTTCCCAAAGCTCGGATTGGCAAAGTCAATCTGTTGATATTGCTGAGGCTGCTGATATCCAAAATCTATGGGTCCTACTGTCCTAGGTCAATTACGGCTGATATGCCTAAAGGCTTGACAGTTAAAGCATCGGATTGTTGGGTTGTCGTGTGCTGATCCCGACGGTCCTTGCCTTTGGTCACCCCTTTTCCAAGGCTGGGTGTTAATCTGAGCAGGGTTAACTTTGGCTGGGTAGGGCCCACGATCGTTGTTGTTTTGCACCGTCCTGATGGGTCCTCCCGAACTGCTTCCTTGACGTTTAGCCCGAAAGTCAACGTCCTCCATTTCCATCCTTAGGGCACATTTTACCGCTTCAGCATAGGAAGTATAGCCCATTCCCATCACAATCTTGCGAGTCGAGCCAAGTCCCCATTCAAACTTTCGGACCTTGTCCTCCTCAGTCGGGGCAATGGCACGGCCATAGTGGTACAGTTCCTCAAATTTAGCGACATACTGCGTCACTGACATCGAACCTTGCTGCAGGTTCTGGAACTCCTGAATCTTTGCCTGCTTAATAGGAGCAGGAAAGTACTTATCCAGAAATATGCTCTCAAACTCCTAAAAGGTCATGGTTTCGATGTTATAGGCGGCTTCAATCAGCTCCCACCAATATCGAGCCTCTCCTTGGAGTTGGTAAGCAGCGAGAGCTACACAGTGGTTGTCTTGGTTGACTCCTAAGGTGCTAAGGATTACCTTGATCTCTTTCAGCCAAGCTTCGGCTAAAGTAGGGTTAGGTTCGCCATGAAAGACAGGTGGTCGTCTCTTGCAGAACTCGTTCATCGCTTGAGTACGGGTCATGGGTCCAGGTGGGTTGTTAGGTGGGGGTCGGTTTGCGTTGAGCGCAGCAATGAAGGCTTGCATGAGTTGTGCGAGGTCAGGGTTACCGTTGGTTCTGTTGGACGAGTCCTCACCATTGTTACGTGTAATCGCCATTCTAGAGTTGGAAATTCGTAGGGAGATTCAGTCTAGAATACCCTTTTTGAAAATAATAGCACAACACTACGGCTAAAATCTAAATTCGGAAAGGATTTACTGCTGCTAAACTTTATCTTTGAGCACATATTTATACTGAAACTGACATGTGAGCAGGACACATGTCACAAACAGTCAAATCCTAAGTGTTCTCATGTTTCGCTTCCCTACGCTTCGTAATGGCTCATATATGCCTATAACAACACCGTTAGCAAATAGGATATTTGTAGAGTAGCAAAAGTACAAAGTACGGACATCTATTCAAGTTACGCTCTCGGAAAGTGATCTACCCATTCTACCCAAGGCCGAGTGTTTGAACCTAGGGCTCTGATACCACTTGTAACGCCCCGCATTTTTGGGATACGTTATGGATTATTATTACAATTTAAAGTCGGTCTTAAACAGTAATAATAATAACCAAAAATACATATAGATGATCTATCCTTCACAGATTACAAAAAGGTAGACTGGGTGGGTTCTACGGCTCCGCAAATCTCTCCGCCTGGTGGATCTCCATCTCGGCAGCTCCTCCGGCTCCGTGTTCTCCGTAGAGGTCCTCCTGTTCATTATGATAATCTAGCATAATAGCCAGAGTTGCGAAGCAACATCGTGGTATTATGCCAGGGCGAACCGTGAGCGAGGACGCTCAATAGATACCCTACCCCAACTTTAAACTAGCAATTCTAGAACAATATTGTAGGTGGCAGGTAAATAGTTGAAAAATCATTTATCAAAACAGTAAGTTCATGCGTGTCAATGCATCAGTATCACATCCAAATCAGAGTGCAGCTTTAATAAAATCAGTATCTCGTTTCTTTTAAGAAAAATCAGAGTATAGTATCAGTATCTCGTTTCTTTTAATAAAAATCAGAGTACAGTATCAGTATCTCGTATCACTTTCTCATAACAGCATTCTTCTTCAAATTTCAACCATGTCAACATCTCACATCTCTCGAAAGTTATTGGCCCGTTCTACAACCCCTTTCTAACGGTCACCAACCTTTCCGTTCGAAGGGTCGGCCACCCATAAACTGACTCCTGCAGTATGAGGTCCGCTAACTCCGCGTCACACACGACATAGTCCCGGCTACCCATATCACTGAATCCCCACCAGTCTGTTTATGAGGTCCGCTTGCTATGTGTTGTACTGAGTAAGTTCTAACCGTCAAATTCACCCGCGGAATTTGAGGAGAAACTTCAAACAGCACTACCGTATAGTTCCATTGAGCTTTGACCACCAGTTCACACCGGGGAACTGAGGCGGGACTCTAATGGCAGTATTGTTTATAGTATAGTTCCATTGAGCTTTGACCACCAGTTCACACCGGGGAACTGAGGCGGGACTCCAATGGCAGTATTTTAATTACAGCATCATTTTCATTCTCATCTCTATTTCTTCTTGTAAAAACAATCGATCATTTTCTTGAAAAACGTGTCGTGTCGTACCGTCTCGGAAAACATGCACATGCCATATTACATAAAAATCTTCCGTTTAGAAATCGTTTCAAGATAAACTTTTCGTTTAAAAATATTTCATGATAACCGTGTTACTTTAGGTATAAAATCTCGTTGGTGACTTTCTTTAGACAAATGAGATAACCAGGAGAGTCCCAGGCTGGATGGCCGCACGAATGCAGTTACTGGCACCATTCCTTTCTTAGACAGCGCTAGGCATATCTTTTTTGACAGACCCTCAAGGGTGTTAGCCTTGGGTTAATCTCAACAGTCCAAGTACAGTCAAAACACTTTGAAGTCGCTTTAAGAAAAGTTTAGTCGGCTATTTTCCAAAAATCAATTGGGCAGCATAACGGCGTAAATTTGAAAAGTCGATTTTCATTCGGGCATTATAACTGGATATTTTAAGTTTTCAAAAGTCCATCGGGCATTATAACGGTGCATTTTGATAAGTCAATTTCAAATCGTGCATAGTATCGACTAAGTGTGTTTTTCAAAGTCTAATTGTTCATAAAATCACTAATCACCAACATAATCACGTTTAATCATAATTAGTCATGTTTAAGCAAAATAATAACCTCCTTAATATGAACTAGTAAATACTAATCTAAAGTTAAGATAAAGTATCTACCTTAATTCCGATGATTAGTCGGAAGCCGATTAGCTAGTTGAATTCCAGCGGCGTAACGACTAGTCGACCTTTGCTCGAACACTTTCTTGCTAATTTATTCTACCTTTCTAAGATCTAGGGGTGGTCGAGAGTGGTGGAGTGTGGTGGTTTAGGATGAGTTTCAACAAGAACACTCAAGAACTCATTCAAGAACACTAGAAAGCACAAAGTGGAGAAGTTGGGAGATTTTGGTGTGAGAAATGAAGCAAGGTGAGTGAGCTATTTATAGAAGATTGTAATTGGGTAAGTAGCCTACCTTGTTAAGTAGTCAAATTTTCTTTCTTCTCATTAATTCAAAAAAAATACAAATTAGGTTTAGTAAAGTCAAAATTTGTAGGAAGACAAAATTGAGCACATGTCTAATTAGTTTTTTAAATAGGCTAAGGCTAGTCAAAATAGGACAACATAAGAGTTGGAAAAATTAGTAGGCCTTCCGGATGCGATGTAGTGAAATACTCGGTGTGCACGCGTTGATTTTACGGCGCGGAAAAATAAATAAAAGGAAATAAACAAACTAGATCTAGTTTCATTCAAATTATTTAACTAACTAATAAAATATTTTATTTAGCGATATTAAAAATAACTAATCGAATTAATAAACCGAAATTTTTATCTACGAAATTTTGGGTTATTACAATACTGTTATGCACAAATAATCTTTTATAGCATACAAAAACTGCTATGTTTAAAAAAAATTATTGCAACAGTCAATGAATGCTATATATGATGATTCTTTTTTTCTCGATATAATTCCTATATTTGATATTCCTACCATTCATTCCACCAGAAAAGAAACGCAAAAATCAATAGTCGAGCCAAATTGGCAAAAAGAAATACCTTTAGTAACACATTGTTCCATACAAACTAAGTCTTCATCTTATATTAGTGAAGTCTAAATAGAAGCCAATGGCTAGTTATAAAACATTTGACAAAGAGATCATAGGCATTCAAATATCTCAAAACAAAGTTGCCTAGCTACATAAGTTGATACAAAAATGGTGCCCCTTTGATGCAAAGGCTTCAAATGAGTTCTAACCAACACTAGCTAGTAAGATCATAATCTCCATCTTGAGGAAAAAGTGAAGAAATAACAATCTTCTCTTCAACCAATCAACCTACGTACAATATTTTTTTTTCAATCAAAACGAGTGCAGAAACCATATAAGAAGCAAAAATTCAAGCTTGGGTGAATCTCCAATGTGCTACGGAAGAAGCTCAGTCAAGAAAGCTTGAAGTAATTTTCTAGTAGTCCTTATTTGCTTTCTGGCTAATATTTCTTCAATATCTTGCACACTGATTGCTAGCATCATGGTTGGGTAACTGCATTTACGTCAAAATGTTCCACTCCAATTGGTCCCTTTTACTATGTCTATGTTTGGATATTGGGGGAAAGGAAAATGAAGCAAAGCATGATTTTTATTGACAAATGCATATTTATTTTCCCATTCCCTAAGTTAACACAAGTAAAAAAGGGCTAGGCATTGCTCAAAATTCTGGCTACTGCGCAGGGCTAGAAAAAAGTTGAATGTATGTAGCCTTATCCCACAAAAAAAATGGCTTTTTATGCAACTCGAACCCATGACCACTAGGTCACCATATGGGGCAACCATATCTAATTGGCCAAACTACCTTACCCCCGAGAAAACAAAAGACAAAAATAATACAAGGGGAAATAATCTTTATAATTTCTCGTCTTGTGAAATTCCTCTATGTTTCTTTGAATATGACAATAAGAAAAAGTTTTGGGAGGTCAAAAGGCAAGTTTGAACACATGTACAACAACTTTTTTTTTTCCCCTTAGTTTTTAGGAGGAGGTGATTGTGTTTTGGTCCTTTTGGAGGACATGGAGTCGGGACAATAAAGACTGAAGTGAGAGAGGACAAAGGGAGGGAGGGTTTTTGGTTGAGCGCGAGCCCTCTTTTTTTTATTTTTCAAGGTCAATGCTATGAAATCCAGTAACAACGTTATGAAAAGCTTGGTGCGGTTTAATTTTTTCTCTCTTTTTCCGCTCTTTCTCCCAAAACGTTATGAATGCATCCCAATTTATACCATTTTAAAAAAAACGCTATGAATTAATGCTATAAAAGATAGAATTTGTTGTAGTGATTTTAGGTGAATCATATACCACCTTGATCAATTCATACCATACAACCTTCTTCTTGAGTTCCTAGCTACATAATGTTTTCGGTTGCCGTAATTTCTTTTAATCAGGTGTATGTACTAGCTTACACGCATCTCAATTAATCATGAGGACTAATTCCACCGTTCACTAACGGGCCTCACTACCTCGTACATGATAATGTCAAGTTTACTCCCCTGTTTGACAATATAAGTGAATAATACCTCCGTGATTGTAAAGCAATACTCTATAAATCTCACCAGTCAAAAAATAAAATAAAAAAAACAATTTCACATCCCCTTGATTGAAACAAGGAAATGCCATGTGAGTAGTTTGAATGAATAATCATATACCAACGAGAAGTCTAAAAAAATTGGATGACAACATCACGTATATTTTGGTCCATCAGATACAACTAACCTAACAAAAGAAAAAATCACACAGCATTTAATAAACAATGCTACCCATGATAGTAAGATCAACAAATAAATAAATAAATAACAAGGGTGTGACGTTAAATCCCCAATACTATAACTCGAAAAAATATAAGTCGCTTTCTTGGCTAGATCATTACAATTCTCACCTACGGCAAATAATCCTTAATGTCATTTTTATTTTTTTAATTTTCTTTTCTTCCTTAAGTTTGTCACGAAACAAGGCTGTAGCCAATTGACAATCTAGGAAAAAAAAAATACAATTCAGAAAATTGTTTGGGGTGTGACAAAATATAAACTTTTCTTTAGTTCTACCTACATCAGGGGTTTTTTTTTTTTTTTTTTTTGAAAGGGCAAAACATTTATTGTAAATCAGGTTTCTTTTTTTTTTAAAGCAAAAGAATTTTATTAATCTTTGGAATGGTTACAAAGATTAACGGGGGCAAGGAAGACGGGATCACAACGTGAGGGAGCATCCCAACTAGGTTGGCACCCAACCACACGACAATCATATGCCTCCAAGACCCAGAAAACCGAAACATAACTCCACTTCAGGTTTCTGTAAATCAGGTTTCTGTTTGACGTATTCCTAAAAAACATAACTCCACTTCCACACTTCCACAAAAGAATTGTAAAATTACTTAGCTATTTGACAAATTAAGTGAACCATAATCTCCGTGTCTTCTTTTTTTTAATAGAATTACCATATCACATATCACGTGATCGTGTGTATGTAATTATATGTCTCTAACAGATCTCATTTACTAGAATACAATCTTATGCATCTCATCTGAAGTAATGAAAAATGAGTCATTCTATTGTCCCACACTCTGATGTATTTTTTTCACTTTTTTTTTTTTTAGACTTTCACACATTCTTAAAGCATTTTCAATGGCCTAACTAAAACCAAAAGGTTGCTAAGATTAGAAATGTTTGTTAAAAAAAATGCTCATATCGGAATAACCAAATTTACCAACTTCTCAACTTATTAACTACTCAAATGTTGGTCATTGGATAACCAAAACTAGCAATTTTTTCGTGAATAACCAAATTTGCTAGACCCAACATGTACTTAATCAAGTACACTCATCATTACACAAAAACCTTCTCTCTCTTCTCTTCCCCCTCGCTCTCTCAACAATGATTTCAGGCAACTATCTTTAAAAACTCTCTTTTTATTGCAAAAATTGTTTTTTTGAAAACAGTTGTTTTTGCATAATTTTTTTTTTTCAAACTGTATTTTTTTTCTTTTTTCTCAACTACCTTTTTGCTTTTAAATGTACTTCTACAAAATTTTTTTTTTTTTGAAAATATTTTAATAAAAAAAGTTTTTTGAAAAAAAAAATTATTTGCACACTTTTTTTTTGTAGTCTGAAAATATAATGTGGTAAGTTTTGGCTATCCAAATTTGAGTGTGTGTGTATGTGTGTGTGTGTGTGTGTCATTATGGACAAAACAAAGGACCTGGGGTTGCTATTGTGCAACCCCGTGCACAACAGGTGTTGTATACATCTGTGTCGTCCGTTACTCGGATGACCGGCCTAGATTTCATCTCGGCACCTTTGCATCCGAGCTGTTCGTTGTCGTGCGTGCAAGATGAAATCTGGGTTATCCATCCGAGCAATGGACCGTCCAGATGTGCACAACACTTGCTGTGCATGAAGCGGCACAGTAACAACCCTGGATCCCAAAAGAAACCAATGTGGGACTTGATATTACTAACTTTAACAACTTTTGGTTATCCAATTTTGGTTAGACCATTAAGAATGCTCTTATATACTTTTTACACATTTCAATACACATTTTGAATCTTAATGACGGGTCTAGCTATGATGCCCCAATCTAGTTTGGGGCATTCATGCCCCAGTTTGGTTGGATCATAGATTGTGGTAAGTATACTCATATTGTGATAAGTGTGGCCATACATTATGGTTAAATGTGGATATCTATTGTCGCCTTATGTTGTAGTAAGTATGGTCATATATTGTAGCAAATGTGGCCATACATTGTGGTAAGTAAACCCAATACATGTGGTAAGTGTTTTTAGCGGAAAAATTATAAAACAACCTTGTTTTTATTAGTGGTTTTGATACAACGACTGCTATTAATCCATTTTTCAATTTAAGGGTCCACCTTAATGGGGCATCCATGCCCCAATATCACTTTGAGGCATGGAAGAAAAATTGTTGTTTGCCCAATACCACTTTGGGGGGCATGTAAGAAAAATCAGTAAATCTAGGGGTACTGACCACCCCTGTACCGATCATGCACAGATAGTGCGGGGATCCCTTTGTGGGTCTGAAACGGTCAATCCAAACCGTTGATTCATCTCAAAAATCACATTCTGAAGGGCCCCATGGGAGAAGCAAGGCAATCGGATGGCTCTAAAAGCTCGATCCAAAATCACCCCATTTTATTCAAATGGGGTCCTTCGGAATTCAATTTTGAGATTAATCAATAATTCGGATTGACCGTTTGGGACCCACAAGAGATCCTTGGCGCCGTCTATGCGTGGTCGGTATGCTCCGGTCGGTACTAATCGCAAAGTTGAAGAAAAATTCATGTTGCCTCATGACTCACGAGTGTGTATGCAGATACACTAATACAGCAGTATAATTTATTATTTTTTTTTTTTTGGGGGGGGTGGTAGTGGTGGGTCAGGGCTTATGTCAGATTCTCTGGATTGGTGGTTATGATGACAGCCAATCTGTTACTCTTCCTCTTATATAGGGTAGTACTACTACTATTATATACCCCCCTCCACATTTGCCACCCACAAGAACATAAAACAAAGGAAGCAGAATCATTTTCGATGAAGAAAGAAAGAAAAGGTTTTATACAGAAGAAAAAACCTCAGTTTTGACCTCGAAAAACCCGTCCTCTGTATTCAGTTCCCACCTTCACCATTTCCATTCCAATGTGAACTCCTCAGAAAAACCCACCAAATCCATCTCTCTCTCTCTCTCTCTCTCTGTGTCTCTCTGTAATAAATCAACTCACCTTCAAAACAGTCAGATCAGTCATAACCCACCAAAACCCATTTCAATTTCCTCATATCACGGAATACCCACCTCCCATTTTCTCTCCAATTGGGTTGTAATTAACTGATCTGATCAAACTCAGAGACTGGTAATAATGACGGATATAGTGAAACAGATCTTAGCAAAACCGATCCAACTAGCCGACCAAGTAGTCAAAGCAGCCGACGAGGCCAGCTTCTTCAAATCCGACTGCACTGAGCTCAAATCCAAGGCCGAAAAACTCGCCGCCCTGCTCCGCCAGGCCGCACGTGCCAGCAACGATCTCTACGAGCGGCCAACGCGCCGGATCATCGACGATACAGAGCAGGTGCTCGACAAGGCCCATGGGCTGGTCCAGAAGTGCAGGGCACATGGGCTGGTGAAGCGGTTGTTTACGATTATTCCGGCCGCCGCGTTTAGGAAGATGTCGGCCCAGATGGAGAATTCGATTGGGGACGTGTCGTGGCTGCTGCGTGTGTCTGCTAGTGACGGCGGCGATGAGTACTTGGGGTTGCCTCCGATTGCGGCTAATGAGCCGATTTTGTGCCTTATTTGGGAACAGATCGCGATTTTGTCTAGTGGGAAGCTCGAGGATCGAGCCGACGCCGCCGCGTCTCTGGTTTCGCTAGCCCGGGACAATGAGAGGTATGCACTTTGGGAAAAAAATTTGTACGTGCATTCGGCTGTCCAAAAATGTTTTTAGATGGCTCAAATTTATCTCCCTTTCTCTTCTTTCTCTCTAAATCTGAGCCACTCAAAAATATTTTAGATGGCCAAGATGTGTGCTCGGTGGTGCCCGCTGCTGGGCACCGAAAAACTCCACGCACTTTGGAGTCAAATCACCCAAGGTGCCGAACAGTGTTTGTCCCTGTCTTTCTGCCGTGCATTGTTTTCCTACAATTAGCCGTATTGCACAAAAGCAGAAAATATGAACATTTGCAGAAAAATTGATTTTGATTTTTTTTTAATTCAACGCACAGAAATAAACTTCTTTTTATTTGGAAAAATAAATCATTTCTTTATGAAACAATATAGACGTGCTTTGGGTTTTGAAACTTATTTTTTGTTATTTGTTTTGAACTTATGGAAAAGTAAATAAAAGTTCTTAAAAAAATTTCTTTTGAGATTTTTACTTTTGTTATTTGTTCAATCGCTAATTTTTACTTTTGAGATTCGTCTGTGGTTGAACCAAATAAATGGATGTTCAAAATCACTATTAATGCCTCTCGGAAAATCATCTCAGTTGGAAGGATTGATATTGTCTTGAATTGCTCATGAACTTGCTCCTCCTTAAATTTAAAATCTTGTGATCGCTTCATGTAGGTATGGGAAGCTAATCATCGAAGAAGGCGGGGTGGGGCCATTACTGAGGCTAGTCAAAGAAGGCAAAGTAGAAGGCCAAGAGAATGCAGCTCGAGCGATTGGCCTCTTGGGGCGCGACCGAGAAAGCGTAGAACAGATGATTCACGCAGGTGTATGCCAAGTGTTTGCGAAAATCCTCAAAGATGGTCCGATGAAAGTTCAGGCCGTTGTAGCCTGGGCAGTCTCTGAACTCGTAGCCCATCACTCCACTTGCCAAGACCTCTTCGCCCAACACAACATTATCCGGTTACTCGTTAGCCATCTCGCTTTCGAAACCGTTCAAGAGCACAGCAAGTATTCCATAACCAGCAAATCACTCCATGCCATTGTGGTTGCAACCAACAAATCTCCAAATGGTATACCCAATGGCCATTCAAATGGTCATTCTAATGCGTACCACCACCTCACTAAGCCAAGTTTGAATGGGAACACCGAGTTTGATGACCCGACGAGTCACAGTAAAATCCAACATCCGTTGGGTCCTAAAGAAACCAATCAGATGCACCAAGTGGTCACTACCACAATGGTTATCAACAACCAGTCCAAGTTGCAGCAGAGTAACGGCGTAATTCCAACCAATCAAACCAAACATGTGAGAACCAACAGTAGTCATTCACTTTCTGGGGCCGTAACTAAAGGGAGAGAAAATGAGGATCCAGAAACAAAAGCCTATATGAAAGCAATGGCAGCAAGAGCCCTCTGGCACCTAGCAAAAGGGAACTCACCCATTTGCCGAAGCATTACCGAGTCAAGAGCGCTTTTGTGCTTTGCAGTACTTTTAGAAAAAGGACCCGATGATGTGAAGTTTAACTCTGCCATGGCCTTAATGGAGATCACTGCAGTGGCTGAGAAAGATCCGGATTTGAGGAGATCGGCGTTCAAGCCCAATTCACCCGCATGCAAATCCGTGGTGGATCAAGTACTGAATATCATCGAAAAGGCTGATTCTCATTCGGAACTTCTTATACCATGTATGAAGTCTGTTGGCAATCTGGCTAGGACTTTTCGGGCGACTGAGACGAGGATGATAAGCCCATTAGTGAGACTTCTAGACGAGAGAGAAGCTGAGGTTTCCAGGGAAGCTTGCCTTGCCTTAACAAAATTTGCCTGTGATGAGAACTATCTCCACCTTGATCACTCCAAGGCTATTATAGCTGCTGGTGGAGCAAAGTACTTGATTCAGCTTGCTTATTTTGGAGAGCAAATTGTGCAGTGTCCTTCAGTTATTCTGCTTTGCTACATTGCAATGAACGTTCCGGATAGCGAACAATTAGCTGAAGCTAAGGTGCTTACTGTGCTTGAATGGGCATCAAAGCAACCTCAATTGTCCCAAGATGGAGCTATTGAGAAATTGCTGCAAGAGGCCAAAAGCAGGTTAGAGCTTTATCAGTCCAGAGGAGATTCAAGGCGATTCCCTTGATTTGATCAACCTGTCAAATTGTTTGTTATTAGGTAGACTTTATCTTTACTTTCTTTTCATTTTCCTATGTTTTTACCACGGAGTGTACATACTATTTGTTGTTCACAATTATTTAGCGTATAATATGTTATTTTTCTCTGGTTATTGAGTAAATTGCAATCTGCTGGCTCAAAGGTTTTGGGTTGGCTTTCTTTTGCATTATTGGCATATGGGTGGATTAGAGATGTTTTGGTTTGGATGCTACTAGAAAATGGTTGGAAAGGATGTGATCTTGTTGCCATGTGGAATTGTTGAAGTTGAAACAATAGAAAAATGTAGACCTTGAGATATAGGGCAGCTTCCATTTGGTGGAGGTGTTTTAGTTATGGTATGATGCAGATAGCTAAAGAAGACTATTTGTCAAACCATCTCACAAGAACCTCTGCTATGCTGAAATAAAGAAAAATACTACTTCTAGTGTTGGCTGTCAAAATCTGCAGACCCCGGAAAGTCGCCCTCTTTTTTCATGATATAGTTTGCTACCATGATATTGAAATATTTGTGTGTGGGTGTGGGTGTGGGTGTGGGTGTGGGCGAGAGAGAGAGAGAGAGAATTGACTCTAAGAGAGAATGTATGCAAAATGGACATGCAGATCGGGTTATACAAATCGAGCAACAGGAATATCGTGTCTGTCATCTACTATAATTTGACAAATTCAGAAGGAATGAGAAGAAGATAAGCTATATAACCAAAACAAGGTTCAAAACAACTGTACACAAATCTCCCAAGAAAATTTCCAAATCAAGTCACCAAAACTAAGCTACAAGCAGCAGTTCTTGGCATTATACAGTAACTTCTCTCCCTCCAGTAACAGATTAGCAACATGTTCGTTCTTGCACAAAAAAGAAAAAAGAAAAATAGATTAACAACCAGAACTTTGATTGCCTGTCATTCGCGATAAAAGAGCTGTGACTTTCAATGATTCAGGAATAAAAGATACTAGTTAGATTATATTTGGGATCAACCCAATGGTTATGTATTCCTAATAAATAAAAAAACAGAGAAGTACAGTATTTGGAAGAGGAAGTAGTGAGTTCAAGGGATTAGAGGAGTATCACTGTTGGGTATGCTTGGTTTTCAATAAAGATCTAATCGACCTTTTTCGCCTTTGCATCTCTTCGTTTTGAGTCACATAGAAGCCGTATCAGAATTCAATAGGAAAACGATAGACCGGACGCTAGGTGCTGTTCTTGCCAGCTTCCACAGAGGAAATAGGGTTTACTTGTGTATATATAGCGTTGTTTAGTGTTCAAGGGCCTTCTGGTCTGAAAAATGCCCAAATGAATGACATTACCCTTAGCAGCAAACGGTTGTGTAACGGAAGGGGTCTGAATGGTAATCGGTGAAAGATGAGGGGGTAAGTAAGGACGTTTTTAAAGGTTAGGGGGTCTCCATAGAAAATTGGAATAGATGAGGCAGTCTCTGTGGAATTTAACCTCAAACCATCTCACAAGAACCTCTGCTAAGCTGCAATAAAGAAAAATATTACTTCCAGAGTTGGCTGTCAAAATCAGAAGACCACCGAAAGTCGCCCTCTTTTTCGTGATATAGTTTTCTACCATGATATTGAAATATTTGCGTGTGGGTGTGGGTGTGGGTGTGTGGGTGTGTGTGTGAGAGAGAGAGAGAGAGAGAGAGAGAACATATAGAAAATGGATAAGCAGATCAGGTTATAGCAATCGAGCAACAGGAATATTGTATCTGTAATCTTCCATAATTTGATAAATTCACAAGGAATGAGAGGAGGATAAGCTATATAACCAAAACAAGGTTCACAACAACTGTATACAAATCTCCCAAGAAAGTTTCCAAATCAAGTCACCCAAACTAGGCTACAAGCAGCAGTTCTTGGCATTACACATTAACTGCTCTCCCTCCAATAATAGATTAGCAACATGTTCGTTCTTGCTCAAAAAAGAAAAAAGAACAATAGATTAACAACCAGAACTTTGATTGCCTGTCGTTTGCGATAAAAGAACTGTGACTTTCAATAATTCAGGAATAAAAGATACTATTAGGTTATATTTGGGATCTACCCAATGGCTATGGATTCCCAACAAAGTACCAAAAAACAGAGAAGTCTTTTACATGTACAGTGCCCCAGAAGCATACCAAGTGCCATATGATTTTTACATGTACAGTGCCCCTGGGAAGATAAGAAAGTAAGAATGTAGGTCAATATGAAAAGCAAAACTTCAGGACTCACCATGCGTCCAGAATGGATAGTGGCCTGCTGCTTCATTGCAACCATGCCACCCAATCTCCCTTGCAAGAAATGTAATTACGAAAAATTAACAGACGTAACATCAGGGTCCGGTAACTGGAAAAATACCAACCTAACACATATTATGTGAAGCAGGGACCCCTGGCTATGTATAGAGGTTGATTCCATGTAGCAATCGGCCAGGAATCAACAAGTAAAGCATTAGAAGAGGCCAGAACTTATCGGTTCAGAAATTAAAGGGAATTCAATTAATTCAACCACTATGCACAACTCCGATAAGGAAAAAAAATCAATATGCACAATTGAATGTCGAAAGAGAGATTGATTTTCCTTCAATCCTTTCTCTTCTTTCGGTTTTTTTTTTTCTCGTCTTTTGATTATTCTAACCATGGATTTTCTGTGTTTGTTCCATTTGTTTACACCAATAGTCGTAGCTGAAACAAATAGCAGAATCTTGATATACACAAACCGCTTAATTCTGAGATGAAGTTTATTTTCAGTGTGCAAGAACATATGTTTCCCTTCAGTTAGTATGGGCTCCTTAAGGAAGGACCACAAATTATAAATGGAACTTGGAAGTTTCCTGTCGTCGGAATGGACCGTTTATGATTTTCGGAACGGTGAAAGTAGAGCATCGGGACCCCAATGTTTTCATACCAGCAACGCCAAAACACAAATTTGTCATAGCCTCGTAGGACACATACAAAATTCCAAAAGGAAGGCTTCACTATGGACACTAAAGGTACAGTGATGATTCCTTCTTCAAAAACTACACCAGCACAATTTGTACTTATCATCTAAATACAAGGAGCGAGGATAGAGGCTTCAGTTACATGGCAAATATAGAAAATTCCACAAAGTTCTCACACAAATTTCAATGGCTAATAATGACAGACTTTTAGAAAACATGTTTTTTACAGTGATGGGATGTGCTAATCATACAGCCTAAGAACAAAATAGTTAGCAAGTGAAAACCTCACATCACACAACAAGCTTGCATATAAGTACATGCAGAATTGCAGATGCAAGTGCCTGTGAAACTAACAACAGAGAGAATAAACAAGCTAAAATGACCACAAGTTGAAATCACATAGCCAGCACAATTACAACTGAAGTAACAATACTGAAATGCTGCACAATGGCAGACCCATAAATTTCTTCGAGTGGGGCCACATAATTTTTCATAATCTTAAAAAATTCATAGTGGAAATATACAACATTGGATTTTAATATCCATGGAAAGCGATTAATGTACATGCACTTCCAGAAGTCCTTAAATCTCTCATCGACGATCCGAACCATTCGTATGATAGGGCTTGTCAAATAGAATGTCCATGCAAAAAAAACTACTATGTTGATTGGACACTATCAACCACTTCATCGAAATACTTTTATTAAGAAAAAATAGATAGTATAACCATTTTTTGCACAAATAAATTGTTCTTATCCAGCTATTACAGTTTCCGTTCAATTTAAATTTCATGTGGACTAATTATTTGATTATCTCTACAACATAACCAACTCGGAAGTCGAGAAGGCATTCAAATATATGCGAACTACACCCTGTAGTCTTAAATCGAACCAGAGAGAAGCTGAGTGAGATTTTTACTTCATGGAATCGAGTGGGGTCTCGCGAGCCCCATGGTAATTCCACCCCTAATGCTGCACAAATAGAAAATGGGAATAATTGTAAACGATGCTGTCGAACAATTTCGAATCCTGCAACCCCTGATGCTGCACAATAATTGTAAACGATGCTGTCAAACAATTTCGAATCCTATGTATAAACACCATAAAACAGTTAGGTTCCCAAGAAATGGCAACGGCCTGCCTCTCTTCGTACTGCTATATGACAGGCCCCCAAGTGACAGTCTCTTTGAAACTCATATTGTAGATAATCAGTAACAAGCTATAAGTAAACAAATATAGGACAATCCTATGGACTATAGCGCATACTGACATAGACATTTTTTGCAGTCTGAGCGATGAATAATCTTAGTACTCCCACCAGATTAATAGAGAAGGATTACATGCTTCCACTAGTTTTAACATCTAAATTCCAAAAATGTGGATGTGTAGCCCAATCCATTGTGTGCTTCCACATAAAATTAGGCCCCATTCGACTAAGTTGGTTTTTTTTTAAGTTAAGATATGCGAGAAAAAAAACATGTCTTGTAAAATAGTGCAAAAAAACAAAAAGGCAAAAAGCCACTTAATAATTAAAATGGGGCCTTAGCGAATCTACCCTCTATTTTGCTTTGTGTAGCTCCCATGGGCGGATGGAGGGGGTGCAAGAGGGGATCCCAAGCCCCAACACACACCCCCAATTATCCCACTATATATACTATATTTAGGTTAAGTTAGAATTTTAATAGTTCTCCAAACTCACTCAAACTAATCCACTCACATTACCCCAAAAAGAGTTTGAAGTTTGAGAGGCAATTCGGTCTTTTCCCCGCCCGAATTAGCTAATCCTAGTGTGGGGGTGGTGTTAGCTAAGGCCTTTTCAAGGGGCCGGATAAACTCTCCTCCCACCTCTCCCCTTCATTATCCCACTAAGAAGCATGGGCTTCCTTCTCCCACTTCCTCCTTTCTCCCCCAATGAACTGGGCCCTTGACGGTAAGTAGGATAAGAAAAGAAAAACTATCCGAGGACTGTAAAACGGTCGAGGTTTCGGTTTCCAGACATCAACATATAAATAGTTGGAGTTGGAGGGCTAGGTGATGAAAATGAATGCCAATGACTGCATTGGTTCGCTTAACATGAAAGTTAAAATATTGGGAGATGGGATTAAAGTGATATGGAGAAAGACATAAATATGTACTGTGGTGGCCGAAGAAGAATATAGGCCAAACAGGGCACGAAATAGTCAAAAGCCCATTTAGGTCCATCTGTGGGCCAGGCCGAACAGTTTAGTCCATAACCAAACGGCTCAAACCGAAGGTACTACCGAATCCATACCTGTATACCCGAACAGTTAAAGGCTGTTCCATGGTTTCTAACCTGGATCCGAGCCGATCAACCACGTGATATACGGGAAGTTTCTCGTGCATGTGCTTGTAACCAGCTTGCATAATACGTCATAGAAGATGTTGGCCGAATGGTTATGACACATACCGAGCTCTCGTCGGTCTGGATGGCTGCTCATCCTCGTGTGCGCATAACCGATCCAATTCGATTCGTCATTTGTCACGTCATCCGAATGATTATCGCGCGTACTAAGGACGACGGTACTTGGAGAACAAGTCTGGCATTCCCTATAAAAGGTAGACGATACAGCCCTAAAGGGTACGCCACACTTCTCTCTCTAAAAACCCTACTCTTGCTTGAACTTCCTTTCTTCTTCCCTTTCTTACTTGAACATCAAAGTGCCTTGCCGGACTTTCACAGCCCAGTCAAGCCGTTAACGCGGTTGCTACCTGCATAGGAGGAGCTCAGGTGGTGACTCTGGTCTTAGGAGTGAGGCGGAGCAGAGAACTTAGGCGAGGCCGAACCCTTTGGATTGTGCCCCCACATGGAGACATGTACTGCTTAGAGGTGGCAATTTCCAACCCAACCCATGAACTCACCCAAATCCACCCACCTAAAACCCAACCCAACCTACCCATATTGTAATATAGGTTGGGATGGGTTGAACCCATATCAACCCATATTTACATAGGTTGGATTGGGTTGAAAATGGGTTTAAAATGGGTTGGAATTTCACAAACAAATTCCCAATATCTTGAACTAGAATCGGTAAGAGAGGGCGTGCTCGTTGATAACGGCAGCTTCGAAGCAAGGTAGTGCCTGATTCCGAACTCCACCATGCACCATAGTCACTACTAACTAGTTCCTTTTTAATAAATCCTAAAAAATGTTTGGTTTGCTCATTATATGCGAATAACGGCAGTTTCTCTTAATAATTGTGTAATGATTTATTTCATTTTTTAGGATTTATTAATTATTTGACTACCTCCAATTTCGAAATGAAATAAAAGTAACTAGTCACATTTTTTAAGATTTATTAACTTATACAATGCTGTATAAGTTTTCTGTTTTTTTTTTTTTTTTTTGAAAGGATCGGATTCGGATTTTTGGATTGGATATTCATTTTTTTCGGATTCGGTATTGAAGTTAGATTTAAAGAGTTCAAATTCGGATCGGAATTAAATTATTTCGGAAAACAATTTCCGCCCCACGCATCTCTCATATGTTGCAAAATCTAGGTGGAGAAGTAATGTTCCCGTAATGTACAAACAAAACCTAGTGAGAGATAGTTCACTAGATTTTGGTGCTTTGTTGCTGTAATGTTCTCGTCTTGGGTAAGTGTTCCCTTTTTTTCTTTTTTTTTTATACCGTGTAATCTTTATAAAGCAAAAAGTTACTTTTCAAAAAAAAAAAGAAAAAAATTTGGGTAAACCGCGACCTTTACAAAGCTTAGTTGGGTAAGTTTCCAGTAGAATGTATTTTGAGCAATGAAAGATCTACTTTTAAAAAATAAAAATTTAAAATTTGGGTTAGGTTGGGTTGGGTTGGATTTGGCTTGATTCATATTCAACTCACCCATATTGAACTCATTCATTTTCAACTCATATTCAATTCAGCCACATTTAACCCATAACCCAGACCAACCCATACAAACCCAACCCAACCCACCCATTTGCCACCTCTAGTACTGCTCATTGAAACATGTAATCTTACTACCGTCGAGCCACTTCAACATCCAACGACTTCTTGTTTCTTTTTTATTTGTACCTGTTGCTTAACATGGATTTATTTTCCTTGTTTCATACGATGCATTTTTGGTGCTAATCAAAGTCTACTTTTTCTTCTCTTGATGTTTGGAATTGCATTTTAATTATGTTCATCTGAATACAGACAATCAAGGAAAAGAAATCTGCGAGAGAAAGTTTTGTCTGTGGAGCCTGTGGGCAAGTATGTACTAAGATTGGATGTTTTTTCCGCTACATACACGATAATTTTTTAACGGGGGTTTAACTTAGGATATCAACTTGGGCACATGAGGACCAACAAGCTTTGCTCCAAGTATGGAGAAGATTTAGAAACACAAGTCGAAGGCACAGATTGGAGAAGGCATCGCTAAGAACTCATTCTATGGAGCGCGGTGGCAGAACTGTGACAAAGAAGCTCTGCAACAGAAATGGCTCTAGTGGAAGTTTCGGAGGACGACAAATCTAGTTCAAAGGCAAGAATTCTAGAAGTCAAACACGGATCAACTGAAAAACTTCCTGGTAAAACTCCTGCAACCTCTCAAAGTTCAATAATGCTACACACACAGCATTAATGCTGCACAGCAGCCACACAGCAAGACCAAAAACGACGCCGTTTTGCATATTAAAAAAAAAAAAACCCAAAATTCCAAAAACTTTCAGATGGCGCCTTTTCTTCCTCTTTTCATCTTTTCCCCAATTGTTCCCCCAAAGTCTACGTCCATACAGAGAAGAGAAACAGAGAGAGAACTAGTTCAGTCGTCCTCCACCCGCGCACCACCATCACTGCAACTAGTCCAGCCGGAAGCCACCAACCGAGCACCACCATCATTGCCGTCTGCCGGCCACACCAACAAGACGCCTCCGTTCAAGAAGTGCGAAGTGCTTCGATTCGTACAAGTCGTTTGAAGCAGACCTGCCACCAAGGTTTCTCTCTCTCTCTCTCTCTCTCTCTCTCTCTCTCTCTCTCATTTGTTAGATGTGCTTTACCCTTATGATCGTTTCTCAAGAATCGGGTTATTGGGTGTTCGATTTTTGTACCTGGTAATGATAATTTGGTAACTCTTTATGTTGTTTTCTTTTGTAGATTACTAGTATCTGATACAATGTTGCAAAAAATTTCTAATTTTGATGTTCTTCGGTGCTGAATTTGTGGAACTGGTGACCGTGATTAGGTTATACTGTTGATATTGATTTGTCTTGAGCAAAGTATATACTTTTATTTCGTAGATGTATTTTTAATTCGTAGAGATAACTCCTAATTAAGAAAATAGGGTTCCAATTTGGGTTTTTAAGAACAGTGTGATCTCTAAATCTAACCTTCAGTGAATTATTTTAGCAACCTTTGAGAATATCATTGCACCCGAATGAGAGAATGAGTTGTCAGTATGATGTTTTAATCCAACTTTTTTGATTTGGGAAAAATTGCTATTGCTCCTTAAATGAAATAATGTTGCTTTCAATGGTTTTATTGACGTCTATAAATGATTGTGTTGTGTATCTTAATTAGTTTTCTTTGTTTTTGAACCACAGATGATGTCACCTGATTCCGTTCCATCGGCAATGCATCCAAACACAGAGTGTGTAGAAGAAGAAGAGGTATGGAATGGGGATAGTGAACATGAAGAGTGTGATGAGATACATACTATTGAGGATGGGAATGAGGCAACAGAAAATGATGAAGATAGAGTTGAGGAACCAAAGGAGGGAATGACATTCGACACATCGGAGGATGTTCATTTGTATTACTTCAAATATGCTAAAGAAAAAGGATTCGCTATGGCTACACGAACATCGCGAAAGGGAAAAGATGGAAAATTGAAGCACGTAATTTTTTCATGCAGTCGTGGTGGAAAGGCAAGGGTGAAAACTAGCAACCCGGTCAAACCACGTCCGCAATCAAAAATTGATTGTCCAGCTCACATTACTGTTGCTCTATACCCGGATGGAAAGTGGAGGTTAAACCGGGTTAATTTGGAGCACAATCATGAGCAGAGCCCGGGGAAGGCTAGGTTTTTCAAGTGCAATAGGGTACTCAATAACGACGTAAAAAGAAAGCTTGAACTGAATGATAGAGCCGGGATCAAATTGTGCAAGACTTTTGACTCAATGCAGATTGAGGCTGGGGGACCTAGTGAGCTTCCATATCTTCAGAAGGATTGCAGAAATTATTTGGACAAGCTGCGACGTTTACGACTTGTGGAAGGAGATGCCGAAGCGATGCACAGTTATTTTATGAGAATGAAAGCTGACAATTCGAACTTCTTTTTCGCTATGGATTTGAATGAAAAGGGTCGACTAAGGAATGTATTTTGGGCTGATGCAAGGAGTAGGGCAGCTTGCAAGGAGTTCGGTGATGTTGTGACTTTTGACACAACGTATTTGCTAAACAGACATGAGATGCCTTTTGCTCCATTCGTAGGCGTGAATCATCATGGGCAGTCAATTTTATTGGGATGTGGGCTCATCTCTCATGAAGACACGGAATCATTTTCGTGGTTATTCCAGACTTGGAAGACATGCATGGGGGGTTGTGCTCCGGAGGCAATAATTACCGACCAATGTATGGCCATGAAAAATGCCGTAGAAATTGTATTCCCCGAGACCCGACATCGGTGGTGCATATGGCATATTATGAAAAAGATAACGGAAAAGTTGGGTGGGTATAAAGACTATGAAAAAATTGGTTGGTGTATGCGCAATGCAGTTTATGATTCACTAACAATAGAAGAATTTGAGAATGCTTGGGGTGGGTTCATTAAAAAGTACGAGCTTCAAAGTAACCCATGGTTAGAGGGGTTGTATTTGGAGAGGGAACGGTGGGTGCCTGCTTACTTGAAAGATGTATTTTGGGCGGGAATGTCCTCCACTCAACGAAGCGAAAGTATGAATGCTTATTTCGATGGTTATGTTCATGCGAAGACGACCTTGAAACAATTTGTAGAACAATATGAAAATGCCTTGGCAAATAAGGTGGAAAGTGAACATCTGGAAGATGTTAAAAGTTGGAGCACTTACATCCCATTAATAACTGAAAGCGAGGTGGAGAAACAATTTTATAGTGTTTATACTCATGCGAAGGTTGAGGAGTTTCGTAAAGAGTTTGTCGGGAAACTTGAGTGTGTGTGTGAAAAAAAAGGAGAAGGACAATATGAGGTACTAGAGCATGTCACATACGGAGAAGTAACAGATCTAAAGAAGAGGTGGGTGCCCTTTACTGTAGCTTTTAATGTTGAAACCAATGAGGCCCATTGTAATTGTCGATTGTTCGAGTCTAAAGGAATGGTGTGTAAACATCAGTTGATGGTGTGGCATCAAAGGAGAGTTGAAAGAGTGCCTGACAAGTACGTGTTGAGAAGATGGTGCAAAAATGTGAAAAGGGCCCACACTAGAATTCGGATCAGTTACGATAAGTCGGCAACGTCAATTGAAGCACAACGGCATGATAGCATGTGCAATCTTTTTAATGAGGTTGCTGCCTTAGCGGAAGATTCGAAAGAGAAGTATGATATGGTCATGGCAAGGTTACGCGAGCTAAAACAAGAGTTAAAGGAAGCTTCGGTTGTTTGTGAGAGTAATGTGGTTCCGGATGCTCCTCATGCTCCACCTTCACTAGGAGATGGGCTTCTACCTTCTAAAGAGAGCGCGAACATACTTGACCCGGAAGGTATTCGACGAAAAGGGAGACCGCAGAGCAAAAGGAAGCAAGGTATTGTGGAAAAAGCTATAAAGAAAAAAGTAACAAAAAAGAAGACAATGTCCAAGGAAAAAGCCAAGGTATAAGTTTTTTATATTTTGTTGGTTACTAGTTAAATGGACATGTGATACTTATATTATTTTTTTAATTTTAGGAGGTAGACGAGATTGCGGTTGGCCATGGGTTCGGAACACAAGAGAGTGTTGCAAATATAAATGTAAGAATTTTTTTTTAATTGCTCAATTCTTGATTCATGTAAATGTTCTTCATAATCCCTTTTTATTGTTGGGCAGGTTCACCCAAGCTACATGGGGCAATCAATGTTGTCAAATATGATGCCCTATAATATGCTACCAAATATGGCACAAGGCGGAAGCATCTTCCCATTTTCTCCAAATTTATGCCCGACCGGAACAAGCTTTAACCAATTTATGCCATCTTTTCCAAGTGCCGGTAGTCTAGTTTGGGGAGGAGGACAAACAAGTTTGTTGGAAGCTCAAGTTCAATATTTGGGAGGACCACAAACGCAAAGGCAAGGATGCGGAGGACAACAAAGTTTTATGGCAATGATGAATGTAAAGGATAATAGTGAAGAGTAGTTCGCTTGCTTTGTTTTATGGATATGATGCATATGTATCGTTATTTCTCAATTTGATGAATATCGATATATTCATGCTTCATGAATTTTGTGTCTGTATCTATACTATGCTAGTTGGATATTTGATCACTTAATAGTATATGAACTTTGACAAAAAATTTTGTATTTGATCACCAAAATTTTGCTCTGTTAAGTGTTGCTGTCATTTAACATTTTGATCACTTAACATTTTGAAGCTTTTGATCACCAGTAGTTCACTTAACATGACAGCTTTTGATCACCAGTAGTTCAAAATGACAGATTTCATTCCAATCCTTGATTTCATTAGCTTGAAATGTGAAGGCCACTGCTCCTCTTAGCTTGCTGAATTTTGGTGTGTATGTGAAGCCTTTGCTTTGTTTCGTGCTAAGTATTTGGCTCCTCGATGTACCATTTGTCGAGTTATAATAAAATTTTGTTGCCGATCAAAAAAAAAATTGACAGAGTTTCGTTGCTATATGGCCTAGCCTGACGCTTTGCGTCTCAAACAAACAAATGTAGCTCAAAGTAGTAAGAAAACTAGCAATTCATCTATGAAAATTTTGACAGAGTTTCCTTGCTTTATGGCCGAACCCGACGCCTCGCGTCTCAAACAAACAACATTGACAAACAGCATAAAAAAAATTGAGACTTTTATTATCATAAGCAAGTTACATATGTCCACAAATTTGATTCACATCCTCTACAAGAAGTATTTCAATCCATTGATACTCCTCTCTTCTATCTATAACAAATCTAATACATAACATTTGGCTCCATGCCCAAGAAGTAGAGGAGCAGACTAATACATAACATTTGGCTCCATGATGGGTTGGTGTTTCCATAGACGAGTTTGCTTGTGAAAGTAGTGTCCGCCGAGGTTCCGATTCATGCTCCGATCAGAAGCAAGGAGATTGAAGAGCGGTTAAATGATGCTCAAAGGTTACGGCTGATCTCTGTTACAGATTAGTTGTTGTCTTGCTTTTCTTGAAAATAAGTAGTTTGTCGATAAGAGTATGTAATCTTGCTGCCACTGCTGTCCTGTGCGCGTGAGAACTCACAATGAGCAGTATGTATGAAAGACATGAAAGCAAGGTATTGTGCTAGAGCCTGGCTTGCTTCGGGAGGACAGCTCCTTGGACCATCCATATTCAAATTTTGGAGCAAATTAAGTTGGCCTATTGCCCTAAGAAAGTTAAAAGAGTGGCAATTTCAAACCTGCACAAACAAGCATGCCCACATAAGTACAGTGGCAAATAAACTACAGTCAAGTAAGTTTTTTAGACAAAAATCAATCATAGAAGAACAAAGGTGCCAGAGTAACACAAATGTTGGTGTGCAGTTTTTTTTAGAAAAAATCAATCATAGAATCAATCATAGGTTGGTGTGCAGTTCGGATGTGGCCCATTGATACCAGAGTAACACCAATGTTCAAAACCATGGGGCAGCAATAACAGATATTAAGCACTGCAGGCATGTGACATTGAAGAAGGCAAATGGGAAGAACTGGCTCAATTTTGGCTTTATAGAAGAAGATACAGCCAAACTAAACTAAAACTTTTTCCCGATTACTATGTTGAGGCAGCCAAAATGTAAGTATCTTTATGGGGAGAATCTGCAAAAGGGGCGGGGTATCCCTACATAATTGCCACAATTAGACAACATGATAGAATAGAAATCATCAAAATCATTGCAATTCCAAATCATGAAGACATTCGTCTATCAGATGGAAACTATTGTGAGCGACTTTTAACTCCGCAACTATCATGATAACAAGAAGATATGATCAAGGTTATAACAGTTCAAACAATACCAGGTTCAGCTCAGGAAAACAGTAAACATGAATTATGTTGATGCAAGGGAAAAGGCTAAGAGAAGCAATCTCTATTGGCATGTAGTTCTTAGCAAGTATCCATTAGAGTTGCAGAATTTTCGAATTAGCAAAGCACCATGGCAATTTAGGGAATCACCCACAATATTCGAATTTGGGGTTTTTGTAACCTAGGGTTTCTGAAATTGAACCCTAATTTTTGTGCAAAAGTAATTGAAACTGGGAGAGAGAGAGAGAGAGAGAGAGAGAGAGAGAGACCACCGTTGTGTTAGGTTCGAACCTCGTCCTTCTGATTCGAAGCTCATCGGAGTTGAAGAAGGAGGCCTCCTCCTCGCCGGAAGTGTCTTCTTCATCGGTGTGGTACACGATGGTGGTGGTTGGTCGCCGGGGGTGGTGATCTTGTCGAGGTGCTGGTGGTGACCATCTTCGTCGCCTTCTTCTCACACCCTCCCAGTCCCTGTTCTTTGATTCCAACGAGAGGGAGAGGGGAACGTGGTTTTCAGATTTTGGAATTTTGGGTTTTTTTTTTTTTTTTTAATATGCAAAACGGCGTCGTTTTTGGTCTTGCTGTGTGGCTGCTGTGCAGCATTGCTGTGTGTGTAGCATTATTGCTCAAAGTTCTGATATACCAGTAACATCAGATGCAGAAACTGGGAACAAAAAACCTCCTGTCAAGGTTAAGAAAATAAAATTTGCCAACAAGTTGAAACCGGAAGAGGTCCAAGTTGAATTGCACAAATCCTCTATTGTGATAAAGCCTCCAGTAGAGACAGATAGAGACCAGCCATGAAAGATCATCACTAAGCAACCGAAGGAGATCATTAATCTGGACCAAAGTAGTCAAGAAGTTAGCCCTAGCCTTCAGCACTGGTTAACGAAGAAATTTATTGATTTGTCCACTTTTGAGAAGCATATTGAGAATGAGAGCAAGCATTCAGCTGAAGATGCAGCCAGGAGAAAAATTAGAGATGATAAACAGTGGTGAAAAGAGGAAGAGAAGTGAAGAATCGCAAAGAGAGAAAGAGAAGAGAGGGCCAAGAGACTGTATGAACAAAAGACAATAGAAGAAAGGTTAGCTGAGACAGAAGATATGAAGAAGCCATAAGTAGGGAGAGAGTGGAAGAAGAATGTCCAAAGGCAAAGAAGAAGGAAAGGCCCGAAGCAGCGAGAGATGATTATTTAGATGGACTCATGATGAGAGAAGACGACAGAACGCTCCCAGCAAGAGACCGGTCAGCAAAGAGGCACCGCTAGTTGAGTTGGGAAGATACGGTGCAGAGTATGCTCCGCCCAAAAAGCGCAGTCGCCAGGGGTAGCTGTGGGAAGGTAGTTGTTTACTAGTCCTTTTCTTTCTATTCCATGTCGGTTTTTTCATTACCTGCTTCTATATTGCCAAGGCTGGTATATTTCATGGATGACTTAGATGCTAAACTTTGAACAAACCTTAATGGCTTAGGATGATCTTGTCACTCTCTTGTCCTGATAAGAGCAATGTGGGTGGAAGGTCTATTAAGCAATTGGATCTGGTTCTGATTTAGGTTTTCGTGTGGATGATGATAGAAAAAGTACACCCCGTGAGTACCCATTAAGGAGGCTAGATTGAGTACCACTTACTTTTTCACATTAAATTCATTTGGTGTGCCTCAAAATTGAACCCTCATCCTAGATGTGGATACGATCTAGGATAATATTTATTCCAGCATTTTCCCTTTGGTGAATTGGTTTTTCTAAGCTGTTACACCAGCTTCTGCTCAGAAGAGCTTAAGGCTGGATTAGGGGATCAAGGATTGGGGCAAGAAAAAATAAAAACAAAAGATAAAGCTGATTCGTTAGGTATTTTTTTCTTTTTCTAGTTCTTTTTCCTTTTCTTGCCCAAATACTTGATCCAAATACATCTTGAAGCTCAGAGAGGCTGGAGCCCAAGCATCGCACTTTTACTATTTTTAGCCATTGGTTTTCCTTGTCATTTCCCTTTATTTGTCAATAACCAGCTGTTTGGCTTACAGAGAACCAAAATCTTGTGAAGCATGTCCAAATTGGTTACCATAATTGCTCATTGGGCCAGCGATGTCATGACGTGATGAACTTACTTTTGTGGCTTACTACTGGTTTCCAATTGTTAATGGTGTTCTTTGTTCTAATTGGATTACAGGTTGAATTGGCAAACATCTTGGAGATCATTGTGGACACCCCGAAGGTCAGGACTGAGGTGTCTTGCCTTTTCTTAAAACCAGTGTCAAGGAAGGAAGCTCCCGATAACCTGAAGATCATAAAGCACCCTATGCATCTGTCGACAATCAAGGAGAAGGTGAGGAAGTTAGAGTAATAAGAGCAGAGAGGAGTTCAGGCACAATGTATGGCAAATCACTTACAATGCTCATAAATACAATGACGGGCGGAACCCAGGTATTCCTCCCCTCGCGGATCAGCTTCTAGAGCTATGTGATAACTTGTTAAATGAGCATGAGATTGGCTTGACAGAAGCAGAAGCTGGTACTGAATAAAAGAACTTGTCACATTAGATTATTGTATGGAAAGGGGTCCTCTGCTGTCCGCTTTTTTGGAATGGCTGAATTATTGGGTTTGTGGGTGAAATCACATGTCTGGATGATTCAAGCCGTTCATTTTGTCATTTAGAATGTTGCTAATCCAATTGGCCCGTATTGCTGGTATACCAGAGATGAGCCATACCCCTAATGTATTTGGGGACACTTCAAGGTAAGAATGTTTGTCATTTAGAATGTTGCTAATCTAATTGGCCCGTATTACTGGAGTGTCTCCGTTGAGGTTTTGAAATGAACGGGGTGAGATTTGGTTTTAGTATGGTTGTATGTTACAAGTGGTACAAATACTTTACCTGTTAGATTCTTCTTTTGGTCTTCTTTTATAGAAGAAGACTGATGTTAAATGCATGGGTAAGTTGGTATTTGGGAGCTATTTACAGATTTACAGCCCCGGACCAGGATATCCCCTCGTGAGGGATTCTTATGTGATGCGAGTGAAGCCCATCGTGGTTTTATTTTGATGATCATAGTTGTTCAGTTTATATGTCTGAACGTGAAAGTTATCCATGTAAAAAACTAATATAATTTGACATTTGTGTCTTTCTAAACGAATCAAGTTTGTCTAAAGTGAATGGTTTTCTATTCCTCTAAATTCCAATGACATAATGGAATGGATTAATTTCTCCCCACCTCAATCAAAAGTTGAGGATGCCAATTGCAAATATAAGACGATATTGCTTAAAATTATGGAATATGATCCTCCCTAGCGTCTCGAGTTCCTGTTAAAACATACTCCTACAAATTAGTGGGAATTTTACAGGCACCATAAAAAATCATGTTCAGCGGAATTTCAATGATAATTTTCGGAACCCATATATTAGTAAAATGGGATTCAATTTAGTGTTCTACAATGCATTCTGTAAACATATCAACAGATATAAGATACACATCAACAGATATAAGGTGAACATGATTTTTGACGTGATAACATGTACCCTTCAATTTATTTCTGCCCCCAAGAATTTATGATTTTCTTCGTTATGGCTCATTTGATGATCAATTAGCAACGTTATCTCAAACCATCAAGTGGTTGTTTTTGTAAGTAATTGGATTTCTAGCTTAATGCTTAGGTTCGAGCTTCTACAGTTACTCTGAGTGGGGCCAAATACACTCTTTAGCCCTTGTAGCACGCAGTGAGACGAATTAACAATACCGTTTTATTTTCAGACAAAATATGTGGTGTTTACTATTCAGTTTTTTTTTTTCCTTTTTGTGTGTGTGTTTTTGTGTCCTCTGTTTTTTTTTGTTTTTTTGATCAGGATTGTGTCCTCTGTTTGAAGTGAATAAAATCAAACTAGGTAGAGAGTCATACACTTGAATCATTTTCTTATCCTCACACCTGCCACTGCCTTAGCCTTCCAATATCCTCCACCCAATCCAAAATCCACTTTCCACTCGAAAAAAAACACAATCCCACAACTCTTCCATCTTTTCTTGATCACTAAATTTGATCCTTAAGTGATAAACCCTGTCCCTATTCTCTCTCTCTCTCTCTCTCTCTCTCTCTCTCTCTCTCTCTCTCTCTCACACACACACACACACACACACAAACGTAAAAAATGGCTGCTGCAGTAAGTGCTGGAGTCTCCCTCCCATCCTCCAAATCTACTTCCCTTTCAAACAGAACATCAATTTCAATCTTCTCCCAAGAGAGAATCAACTTCAATAAGGTATGACTCCACCATATACATTTCCATGATCAAAACGCAACCTTGCCGATCCTATTGAACCTGGACGTAGTCCATATTGCATGAACAACGTTAATCTAGTGGCGGAGTCTGGAATTGAACGTGAGGGGCCAAAGTGTGAGGATGACTTTTCAGAACACTATCCAGTCATTTGAGTTTTACAGAATGGCTTTGAACAATTGAAGAATTATTGTCAGACATATTATTACTTCGTATCATCAAATATTCAACGACACGTAGTATCATCATTCAAGAGTGTAATTTAGTATGATCTAGTGAGTTTAATATTGGGTGTTTGGTTAAAACATTTATGATCTGGATTATACATGCATCCATGTTTAATCCTACAAAGTAATACAAGGGGGTGTGGTATTATTAATTTGATCACTATAAACGCGGTGGGATTATATATCCCTTCATCATTAGTCCTGTTGAAGGATTCTGCGAATTCCAAACATTTGAGACATTGGTTCTTTTCTATGAATGCATGCAGGTTCCTTTTCCCTACAGAAATGTATGCACAGGTGGGAAAGTTTCCATTATTAGAGCCCAGGTCACAACTGAGGCTCCTGCAAAGGTTGAGAAGGTTTCAAAGAAAATGGAGGAAGGAGTGGTGGTGAACAAGTTCAGGCCAAAGGATCCTTTCATTGGGAGATGCCTCCTTAACACTAAAATCACGGGTGATGATGCTCCTGGAGAAACTTGGCACATGGTCTTTAGCACTGATGGTATGTCCATTAATTCTTTTTCCCTGTTCTCTCTATAGTGAAATTTAAAAATGATCGACTCGAATCTTTACACATATGGTCTTTAATTTTGTAAAATGTGTGTTACATCAATAAGATTGTTGTATGGAATTCTGATCCAGAACTATGTGAGCTTTCTACAATCGTTCATTTCAAACTAAAATACACATCTTTAAACGTCATGATTTAATAAGCACGTGCTCCACCTTCATTTGGAATTTGTTATGAATTTCTTTGTGCAATTATGCAACCCGTACCTTGAACCTGATTCAATTATCCCCAGATTAGTCAACTTTTGTCTCTCTTGCTATGAAGACAACGAAAGAAGATCTTATTTGTAAGAAGTGGTTTAGCTGGTTGGTTAATTGGTCACATTTTCTTCATGATTTTATCCATGAAGTTGTTGGAATTCATAGTGATCATAATGATTTGAGTAAGAAAGAACTTTTTTGAATCTGTGAGTACCATTGCCATGTCAAAATGGATGGCTTTGGGCCTCTTTGATTCACCAGATTAGAGATGTGATTGGACTACAAGCTCGGTAAGACCACATTTCAAGCATTTGAATTCAACAGTTGGAGAGGGATTACATATCCATTAGGAGCGCGATTCTATGTTCTGAACTAAGTAGCTTGATGGGAGCCCGCACCCATTGAGATGGGAGCTCACTCCTTACGAAGATGGGAGCTTTTGTACGGTACTAGGTAGAGAAAAAAGGTAATTTTTTGCTTAGCTTTATAAATTGGTCTTCAATTTAGCTCATATATATAGCCCAAGTCATGATATCTTGAAAAGAGAACCATACATTCTAAAACTAGCCCATTTTTCACACTTAAGGTAGACTTGACGCAGAGTTTTTACTCCCTAAAATGAGTATAGTTTTAAAGTTCGTATTTTATGCTACATTGTTTTAGTAATATATGTACACGTTCCTTTCACGTTCCCAGCCTTGGGAGCTTCTATATTCCACCTCTCCCACGCTTCTTCTCCTGATGGCTTTAGGCTCCTTGATTCACCAGATTAGAGATGAGATTGGACAATGAGCTCAGTAAGAACACAATTCAAGTGTTTTAATGCAACAGTTGGAGAGGATAACACATCCGTTAGACAACCAAACCCACAAACTTGGTATAACCTATGGATTATATATCCATTCATTAGTTGTTCCACCAATCAAACATCTATTTCTCTGTAGACTTCTGATTGTATATCAATGTCTTATGGAGAACTGTGATTTGTTTGAACTGATTGGGGATGATTGCTTTCTTGTGTTTCTTAGGAGAGGTCCCATATAGAGAAGGACAATCCATTGGTGTGATTCCAGATGGTATTGACAAGAATGGGAAGCCTCACAAGCTGAGGTTATACTCGATTGCTAGCAGTGCTCTTGGTGACTTTGGAGATTACAAAACTGTAAGCCAACCTCTTGACCGACTTCACATTTGGCGATTAGTTTACATAGACTTCTGCTTCTTTTAGCTTAGTCACCTTGGATGTACAGCTTCTGCTTCTATTTTCTTTGAAATAATCTTTTTCCTTTCTTTTGTCCCTTCTGATTCTTTTACTTGCTGAGTTGCGTTGTCTGGTTGCTTTCATATAGGTCTCCCTATGTGTGAAAAGGCTTGTTTATACCAATGACAAAGGAGAATTGGTGAAAGGAGTTTGCTCAAACTTCCTGTGTAAGAGTGCTACACTCTTTAGCAATTAGTCTACCCTCATTGCTTATAAAGGTTCTGAAGAGAAGAAGCATTTTTTGACAAGGGAAAATGTTTTAGTTCATATGCCATGGACCTTGACTTCTTCCGTGTTTCAGGTGACTTGAAACTGGGATCTGAAGTGAAGATCACAGGACCTGTTGGAAAAGAAATGCTTATGCCAAAGGATCCCAATGCCACCATTATAATGGTATGCTCACTAAATGACATTTTCCCTTCTGTCTTTCTGCATGGCCATGGATTTATTTTCAGGAAGTGTTACAAATTGATGTTCGTTGCAGCTTGCAACTGGAACTGGAATTGCTCCTTTCAGGGCATTCTTGTGGAAAATGTTCTTTGAGAAGCACGATGATTACAAGGTAAAGGGTTCATGAACTCTCATTTTAACAGTTAAATGCTCCCTAGACCAACAAAGATTGTCTATACTTGAAAGCAATGAGGTGAGTTTTGATGCTTGAATCAAAATCATTTCGGATCATAAAAATCATTTCAACTTCTTTTAAACTTGCATCTGTTTATGTTTCCACCTATTGCAACTATGCAAATGGTAGGATAAGATTCTTAATCCAGGGGTGATTTGGTCTTGTGTAGTTCAACGGTTTGGCGTGGCTCTTCTTGGGTGTCCCTACAAGTAGCTCACTACTCTATAAGGAGGTAAGATGGATTTTTCTTGCTAAAGCTTCCAAAGATCAAGTTGAATTGGCATGCAAACATTTACATTACTTGATACAATTTTTTGCATTTGGGTGTGTTAGGAATTCGAGAAAATGAAGGAAAAGGCCCCGGAAAACTTCAGGCTTGACTTTGCAGTAAGCAGAGAGCAAACTAATGAGAAAGGTGAAAAGATGTACATCCAAACCAGAATGGCCCAATATGCAGAAGAGCTTTGGGAGTTGCTCAAAAAGGACAATACATTTATCTACATGTGTGGGCTAAAAGGCATGGAAAAGGGTATTGATGACATAATGGTTTCATTGGCTGCAAAAGATGGTAAGAAAATGGTTGCTCTACTTGTTAGCACTTCTGTTACTTCTTGTTTCTGTTTTCTTTCCAAAAGAATTGAAACCAAAGTCACTTTAGACGGTTTTTGTTTTCACTCTTTTTAAAATACTACTAGTATTCACCTAATGTTTGTATTCTCTCTTCCCTCTCCCACCCCTCGGGCTATCCCCTACGACCAATCCTATCATCCTCAAAAAACTCTCACAACAAGTTTCGTTGTGTCTCATGTATGTGTTTTGAGAACATATGTTGCACCAAAGGAGTCCTTTTCGATCTATTGAAACCTGGAAAATGAGGCTGTGAATGTTGGGAAATTATGCTCTTTTTGTGCCCTAATTTTCAGGAATCGATTGGATAGACTACAAGAAACAGTTGAAGAAGGCAGAGCAATGGAATGTGGAAGTCTACTAGTGCCTGATTTCTTATACTAATACTTAAGTTCTTGATCAGGGCAGCCAGCTTATTTGATTTCCTCCCCGTTGTGTAGATAGGTAACTCTTTTGCAACTGATTCTTCTTTTTTTAAGTTTACGATATTTATTATCGCCCCTGTGAAAAATTTCATTTTTGAGCGCATGTAACAAAGGTATAGTGGAGGCAATTTTCACCCTATGTGGATGGATTGTCGAGTTGGGATTTGTTTCTATTATCGTAAATAGTAAGTACTTGCACTTTACGATAACCCAAGAGAAAGGAAACATCATTCTCGTTGCCTCCCTCGCCCTAGCATAGCCTTTCCTGAGGGAACATCCACAATAGATATTGTTCCCCAGACGAGATCTCCTTCTTTAATAGCAGTATCACTACCAAAGACAACAATCTCTACCTGCCGAGCAGCTCAATTCTGTTATACTTTGTGGAATAAAGATTGTCGTGCACATTATAACCCTTTAAATCCAGTGTTTTTGTGTTGTATACCAGATTGTCTGCTTAGTTGAATTTCCTCCAGGATCCAGGGTAATGAACAGCTACGTAGGAGTGTACTTATGTACTTAATCACACTAATTTATTTATGGGTGTAGTATATACCAGATGCCCGAACAACTTGAATTTTGCCGTGGAAAATTAGTGATGATATGGAACATCACTAAGGGATCCAAATGTGTGCAAACTACACTATTCAATTCCAAATCAAAAAAGAGAGAAGTTCCGCCAGAAAAATATATATGGGATTGAGTGGGGCCACGTTACCCCCGCATGCCCCATTATAAGTTCACCTCTGATTCATGCCCCTACTACGTAGAAATTTTGCATCCGCCACGGATTAGTGATTACCCACTAGTTCCTCCCCATCCCTCGTGCTAGAGAAGAATAGGGATTTCCCAGTAATTAAAAAAGAATGTTCGTTTATCTTAATTTCATAAGCTAAATGGAAGTGATGATAATACTAATAAAGATAATGATGATGATGATGATGATAATGATAATAATAATAATAATAATAATAATAATAATAATAATAATGAGGCATGGTCATCTAAGTGCATGGGTTTACTTATACTGTCCTTAAGTAAAATCTAAGCAATTTGTCTTTCTGCTAGACTTTTTTTTTTTTTTTTTTTTGACAAAAAGAGAGAAGTTTTATTTATCCGGTAGGCAAAAGCCTAAACATCGGAAAGCAAAGAGTCCCATGGGGGCAGAGTGGAAGTCCACAGACCGGACAAACCACTAGAAAGGGCTTTTCTTGCACAATCGTGTGCGGCCCGATTACAACCTCGTTTAGCAAAATTAAATTGACACGAAACAAAAGAGCTCTTTACAACTAAACAATCTTGCACCAAAACCACGATGTCTGACGCTGGAGTCTTAGAGGTATCAAGATTGTTAATTATCGATTCGGCATCTGATTCAATGATAACCTTTGAAACATTCATAGCAATTCCCAAATTCAAGCCTTCCCGAATAGCAAGAGTCTCTGCAATTCTCGGAGAAATAATACCCGTGGGAACGTTTAGCAGACTTTAAGAAAGAACTTTTTGCAAAAGTTTATTATAGAACTCTTTAATTCTTTTAAATTTACAAAGAAGGGAAAAACTTTCTTTCTTTCTTTGTCTTAAAAAAGAATAAAGGTAAACTAAAAGGTTCTTTCTTCTTCATTCAACTTTTATATTATTGTTTTTCCTTGAGACAACACATCGATCTCTCATTAATTTTTCCTAAATGGATCTGATCATGTTGTTTACAGCGTTTGCAAACCCTTCTTAAGCATACTTCGATAATCAAAGTTAAGCTTATTTACCTTTTTGGTCCCCAAAATATTAGTGAGTAGCCAATTTCGTCCCTAATCTAAACATTTGTCCAATTTCGTCCCCGGCGTTTAAAATGTGCGTCAATTTAGTCCCCACCCCTAGCGTCATCCATCTTATCCGTTAAAATAGAGAGCATTAGTGGTATTTCACAGCAACCATCACTGCACCTTTTCCTCTCCCCCTTCTTCAAATCTTCTTCAAGAAGTTGGACGAAAAGGTAAATAAGCCTCAAAGTTATCATTTTTAAGCTCTATTGAGAGGATAAAGTATGTCAAAAATCAATTCAATTGAATTTTAACAACTTGGTAAAAAAAAGTTCAAAATTTAAACACAAAAATACTGTATTCGATTATTTTATACGTGATGAGATTTTTTTTGTAATAAACTGTCAAAAAAAAAAAAACTTTTGGTCATACACTAATTAGGAAGGAAGATATAACAGAATATTCGGAACTGATGATCATAATAAGGAATTTGGCTCTCTCCAGTAATGAGAGATGAGCTTCCCTTCTAGTTTGACCTTTTTCGGGCTCATACTAGGCCGACATTGATGATCAAAATGGTACATTATGTAGATCTCTTCAAGTGCTTCAATCCTGCCAAAAATTCATGTTGATCGGATACTATTCAATATCTGAACGGAGAATATTTATTTTGAAAAAAGTAGTTCCAATCCAGTATGTCGATATTTCAAAGTTAATATGTTTTGATGAGATATTAAATGGTATCCAATCAATAAAAAAATTTGCAAGCTTGAAGTACTCGACAAGACATACAACATTTACGATTCCGATTAACAATGTGAACTCAATATGGATACGAAAAGGACCAAACTGGACGGAAGCTCCTCTCCTATTCCCGGAGAGGATCTAGATCCAACAAATAAACTGGGATCATTACAATGGACCCACAATATTAATATTCCAAACACAACCAAATTTTGTGTTTTCTTAAAACAACAAAGGAACACCTAGGGCCCAGGTGGATCCTATATAAGCGTATATATATGTATGTATCGATTCATCCACCATCGTATAGGGTTGGCAGTTTCTCTCTCATCATTCTAAGGGCGAGAAGAGAACAATCGATCACAGCGAATCCGTCAATGGCGGAAGAAGAAGAGATCCCCAAATCAAAAGGAGCAGTGAAGTGGTTCCACGACCACAAAGGCTACGGCTTTATCACCCCAGACGACGGCGGCGAAGACCTCTTTGTCCACCACTCCTCCATCGAATCCGACGGCTTTCGCACCCTCCGCGAAGGCCAGCTCGTCGAGTTCCACATCGCCCTTGAAGAGGAACGCACAAAGGCCGTCCACGTCGCCTCCCTCGACAAAAACCCTAAGTCTAATGGCCGCACTGGATCGAAAGGCCGTTATAGGAACGGCGGCTCCAATGCCTACGGCAGTGGTGGTGATGGTTGTTATAACTGTGGGGAGAGTGGACACATGGCGAGAGACTGCTATCGCGGAGCCCGCGGTAGTTTTAATGGTGGTGGTGGAGTTTGTTACAACTGCGGTGATTATGGACACATGGCAAGAGACTGCAATCGTGGGGCCCACGGCGGTGGTTTTAATAATGGTGGTGGTGGTGCGTGTTATACTTGCGGGGGGCAAGGACACATGGCCAGGCAGTGCCCTAGTGGACGTAGATTTAACAGTGGCGGCGGCGGTGGCAGTGGAAGGGGTTGCTACAACTGTGGGGAAGATGGGCACTTTGCTAGAGAATGCCCCAACCCCACAGCAGCTTAATGATATGAAAAAGAATGATGGTATAAAATCTCTTTTGATACCTTTATTTATCTGCTAGTAGTATTTAATTTTAAGTTGTTCTTTACATGGTTTATTTTGGAAGCGATCCACTGTTAGTGAAGCCTATTTTTCAAGTTGGTTAAACTTATACCGACGGTGGTTCGGTTACTGATCTTGGGTTTTTGCTTCATATTGATATATGATATGATAATTCGGGATGATGGTATTGGATTTAGTGGATATTGTTGAAGTGTTTATATAAATTATAATCAAGTTTATGTGACCTGATGGTTTAATGCTGCTTAGATCTTACTACGTTTCGTTCAAGTTTTTATAAAACGTGACCTGATGGTTTAATGCTTTATCTAATTTACCAATTAGCCTCAAATATGTCTGTTTCAATGTAGAGGCAGACCATGAAAACAGAATACATTTGCTTTTGACATAATGACTTTCAATATTACGCCTTGCTCACATGAATCACTTTTCTATGCCGTTCATCCTCATCTTTTCCTGGCCCTTCCATGAATGGATCTTCCAATTTCATAAAACTCTTTTGACCCTGAACATCTTTTGTTATTGGCTTAATGAGAGCCTATTAACCAGTGATAAGTGGTGGCCTAGTGGGTGTAACTGTAAACTAATCGTTATTTTTGGCTTTGCTTCAATAATGCAATATTGACTTCCTCTAAGATTGTCCATAAGATAGCTGAGGGCACCCGTATGTAGTTCTTTCAGGCAGTGTAAGGGATCTATGTAAAATCCCTAGTGGCCTTCTCTCGTGCCTGAGCTTCTTAGTTCGAAGCTTGGCATAATGTGAAAATCAAAGTGGTGATTAAGCTGTGCATTGTTGATTACCTTTCAGTCTAAAGACAGACTTAATTAAATTTTCTCCGAGGTTCTACACAATAGAACTGAAGGAATCGGTACAGATTTTGTTTGATGGATCATGGATCTAGCAGGAATTGCCAAGTTGGTTGCAGTGATATGGGAAGTGTTCAAAATGGTCATCCATTTAATTTCACTTCATTTTTCTTCTTAGAGTTTTCTTTCATATAAAAATAACAGTTGATTAACATAGAGGGGAGCAGCTGAGAAGTTGAAAGATGAAGGGCCTTAATTGTACCCGTCCTCGTAATAGAAGACCTTTGGTGTTTTGAACAAAAAGCTGGTGGTATTGATGAATGTGCAGGCTAGTGAGGCTATTTTAAACCTGATCATGTCCTGCATGCAAATTAGGTTTCCCTTCTCAAGCTCTGTTTAAGGTCTCTCAACACTTTCTCATAGGGGTACCAGTTCTTCAACTTGGAATCTGATAATGAATGTCCTCTTCCTCGGTGTGGTGGTTTCTCCTTTTGGCTGCCATTGTAGTAGATATAATTCATCGTGCACAACACCTAGAAAGGCCCATAACACCTGCTCTCTTCTTGCCACTAGTCCCACAATACCTGCTTTCTTCCCTGCCATTGTCTTCCAATAACAATCTCCGCAATGTTAGATAGACCTCCAATCTCGACAGATTAACGTAGTTTTTAGGTCCTTGAAGACTTTGTAATGCCTGGATGTAACTTTATGCAACACAGAACCGAATAACAAAATACTTATGGGGATTATACGCATTATGTTCAATTAAATTCTAGTATGTGGAACTAAAATTTGTTATGTGTAGATAAGTGTTGGTGTGTTTGGTGGAATTTGAGGTAAACCGTGATTGATTGTGGATGCTGGAGTCAAAATCAAGGATTTTATTCTCCAAGGTGAGTTGACACAATGTCAAGAATAAATGACTGACTTCTTAATGATTTGGCTTCTCATTTAGTAAACGATTTGAAAGTATTGTTCTTCTGCCTGTGAAGGCCGAGTTATTTCAACTTCTATACGCCAGAGCTCTTTTCTATACGCCAGAGCTGTGGCTCATTACTTGGGTATTGAAATGTTAATGTTGATTTTGAATTCTGACACTTCTTGATATTACATATCTTCTGGTAATTTGGGGGTCCAAACTGTAATACCGATTATGAGTCATTGGCAGATTAATTTCTAATGTAGCTGTAAGAGTGCGCCAAATGCCAATGATCTCTTAGAGCCAATGTTCTGCCTGTTTTCCCTCTTTCATTTAGCTTCCCTGAGACCCTCTTCGCATTTTGGAATCCATCGGGAACTTTGAGTGCTACATTCATGTGAATGCCAATTTTTGTTTTTGAATTTGTTTGGTATTGATTCAGCGCTGTCAATTATTTTCTTACTTCCTATTCTTTTTTTTTTTTTTGGTAAATAGAAGATGCATTAAAAATTAAGAGTTCACAATTCTAGGGAATGAAGCCCCTATTGAATCAGCAAATAGTAGATTGCTAATACTACTTGGAAAATAAGGATAGATATAAAAATCTCCCACCGAAATTGGGCGGTCATTAAGCATCCGCGCAACGATTTGCTCCCCGGTAGATGTGCTTGATAGATACCTCCTCAAACTCCTGCATGAGTGACTTGCAGTCCAGTCAGGGGCGGAGCTAGGATTTTTTACGAGGGGGTCAAAATTTGAACTCTAAATAGGTTTGGGCAAAAATTTGAACTCTTAACAGGTTTGGGCAAAAAATGAGATGTGAAGTGAGGTCAAAATAGTAAAAATCTGGGCAAGTGGGGTCAAAATTTGAACTGTTAATAGGTTTGGGCAAAAAATGAGGTGTAAAGTGGGGTTAAAATAGCAAAAACTTAGGCAAAACTATAACTATCCCTACAAAAATTTGGACCTTAGGGGGGTCAACTGACCCCCTTTGTCTCTTCCTCCTTCCGCCCTTGAATCCAGTAGGATATTGCCAAGAGGGTGATTTGATGCATTATGATCTGAAACAATTTGCAAAACACCTTGAGCATCAATTTCTATTTCAAGTTTCTTCACATTTGAATCCTTTGCGAGAACGAGTCCGTCTCGCAATGCCCAAATCTCAGTCATAAGGCTTGAGTTTGCATGCATATTCCTGTGAAACCCGCCCAGCCATGTTCCGTGAGATTGTTCTTTAACTCGAACGTAATGTCCCGAATATTTGATAAGAAAGCTGATGAGGGGGTGGATGCAAAGAAAACGCCGGTCGCCGGTTGGGAATGAGCTACCTTATCCTACATTGGCTCACAGCATTTGTAGTTCGAAACACTATGCATCAAGCAGTGGCGGACGCAGGATTATTGTTACGGGGAGACCACTCCATAGCAAATATACAGAAAAACTGAAAATGTACTGAAAATGCACCACTACTAGTAAGAACCTTGGGGGGTTTGCAGGGGCCAAAACCCTCCCTAGCACCCCCCAGGTCCGCCCCTGGCATCAAGTGAGATCAAGCAATATCTTCCTGAACTTAAAAGAAATTTAAGTATGGTAAATTTCACTGACCCCCTTTGAAATTTCTGACAAATGTAGAGACCTCAAATGAAGGTCTGACAAATATAGAGACATTGCTTACCTCCCTTACTTTTGCTGACAATGTTAAGATTGTTAGTATTTAGTCCTACTGGTGTTAATTAAGTCTAAAATGAAATGACAAATACACCCTCAAGCAAATATCATTTACGTACTACACTTGATCTCAATTTCTCCTAGAAAAAATTAGGGAAATGATTTTCAAACCCCTCTTAGCCCTTTGCACTTCCTTTTTTCGTCTTTATTGACCTTGAATTTACTGAATTACCCTTACCTCTTGAGTCATTTTTCCCATATGAAGGGGAATTTGGTATTTTCAAGTGAATAAAGACAAAAAAAAAAAATGTTAGTGCAAAGGGATATATAGTAGGGGTGTGTGAAAATCATTTTTCAAAAATTATACTTTAACAAATTGTGAAACCGCAGGGAGGTCTAAGAACAAAAAGAAATCTCAACGACGTGCAATGGGGATTAAATGACTTCTAGCAATTTTTCATTTAATTTTTTTAATGATTGATTATTCTCATCTAGACGAGATAACTCAAAAAAAAATATAAAGTTATCGACCCGAGTTGAAAATATTTAAATAAGACAACACTAAACACGCTAAAATACAATTGTTTGGATCTTTTTTCATCTTTGGTTAACTTTTTTTACGGCGGATTAGAGGTTAAAGTGAGGAGTTTGATTTGATTTATAGGGAGCAATGGACAGATGGGATCATGGGAGCATTTTTGGCAGGGTACAAAGAATGGGATTTGGAGCCATTCCTCCTTCCTTCCTTCCTTCCCCACCTCTTGCTTTGTCAGATTTTAACGTATTACTACATTATTATTGCTCCAAATTTAAATCTCAAGTCACAACAGAAGACGCGGAGAGACAAGAAGGAATCGCCGACCTGCAACAGTGGCGGTGCCCCACCCTCTTGCATGTACCGACACATTTCAACCCATCATTCATCAGATCTATATGTATATAATCATAATCTACTCGATCTTCCAACCACAAAAACCCCCCTCCTCCATTTCAATTTTCAAAGGTGCACCTCCAATGGCTTCAATTCAACCCTCTTTCTCTCTCTTCTTTCTCTCTCTCCTCCTATTCCTCATTTCAGGTAATTACTACTACTTGGAATAAACATTGACTCAATTAACCTCACTACTCTTCAAACCAATTACAACACTATTCCATTGCTGTGTTTTTTTTTACATAGTAGTAGTAAAATTTTATTTTCCTCCTTTTTTTTACGATCTACAGGTGCATTTTCAGCAACATTCACGATAATCAACCAGTGCAGCTACACTGTATGGCCTGGACTATTATCCGGAGCCGGAACGCCACCCCTCTCCACCACTGGATTCTCTCTCCAAAGCAGCGAGTCCACCGCCATACCCGTACCCGCCTCCTGGTCGGGTCGGGTATGGGGTCGAACCCTCTGCTCAACCGACTCCGCCACAGGGAAATTCGCCTGCGCTACGGGTGATTGTGGCTCTGGCACCGTCGAATGCGGCAGCGGTGGCGCTGCTCCGCCCGCCACCCTTGCCGAGTTCACTCTCGACGGTGGCGGAGGCCTCGATTTCTACGATGTCAGCCTCGTCGACGGCTATAACCTCCCCATGCTTGTGGTCCCACAAAATGGGACCAATGACACGACCAGTGGCAGAAAGTGCACTGCCACCGGTTGCGTTGTTGATCTCAATGGATCGTGCCCTTCACAGCTCAAGGTGGATGGTGGCAACGCTTACGGGAGCGCGAGCGTGGCGTGTAAGAGCGCGTGTGATGCTTTTGGGGACCCACAGTATTGTTGTAGTGGGGCCTACGCAACGCCGGATACGTGCAAGCCCAGTTACTATTCGGAGTATTTCAAAAGCGCGTGTCCACGTGCTTACAGCTACGCTTACGACGATGGGAGCAGTACCTTCACCTGCGCCTCCGCCGACTATGTCATCACCTTCTGCCCCACTCAGGCAACCAGGTAAATTTACCAACATACCCTCAAAAGTTCTTGCAATTTTCTTCTTATTTTTTTGCTCACTGGAATTTCTTGTCATTATCATTAAGTACTTCTAATAACTTCGCGCCACTAATGATGTCGACATTAAGATTCATTGATTGAAAATTCCAATGAAATGCAAATGGAGTGATAGGCACAAAATTTAACAATAACGACTTTCGTCAAGGAAAAAATGAAAGAAATTCACACGAGATCAAATCGGTTGTTAATTAACTAAGCATTCCAAACTTGTTATGGTTGCCTTTACGACCTATGCTACGTTTGATTCTCGAATCAAGCTGAAATTGGCAACCTGGAGCCTTGTCTATTCCCCCACTTTATATATTCACTGTTTGGCTCAACCCAACGTACGTTTTTTTTTTTTTTTTTAATTTCATTGATATCTTTGAAAAGCTAGTATTTTGATTTGCTACAAATTGGTTATTGTAATGGAGTAGCATATTGAATTCAGCACTGCTAGAATGATGGTCTCCACAAATCCATTTTGAAAGTTTGTATTAGTATATGTGTGTGCATTTTGTAGATGGTTTTTAGACTTTTTGTATTAAATATGTGAGTGTTTATGCAGTAAGAAATCAACTGGAGGGCAATATTCTGGGGAAACCAACGTCTCAATGGTCTCAAGCAGTAGCAAATTGAGATGCACTCTACATACATCCTTGTTGATCATCACTGGAATGGTATCGATTTTGACTTTGTTTTGGCTACGGTACTAATTACAGAGCTAAACGAAACGTCCCCGAGTCTCTCTGTTTCTGGCCACAAATGGACGTCTTCAACTTGCTATGTTTTTTTCACTACATCAATGTGTCTAGACCAGCTTGCACGCCCTCAACTAATTACCAGCCGTCAACAAGCTATCATTTGCTCTTTCATAGCAGAAAAAGGATGTTGATTGAGGTGCAATGATTTCTTCGTCGGAGTGGACAAGAGATTAGACGTTGAAGATAACCCCGACGAATAGGCAGGCCCCGCCCTGTGTTTGTCGAGGCCCCAACTCTATCCTCAATTTGAGGCCCTTCATATATATATATTTTTTATAGAAGAGTAAGCAAGACTATTATTGTAACAAAAATCAACATCTCACGTAAATTTCAAACAAAGTTCAGAACTGGAAATACACATACAAGACTATTACTTCGATGCACCAAAATACAAGATTTTGCACGGATCTTGTTTGTAGAACAGTTTCTTTATAACTAGCAAAAGCAAAACCATTTTCTACATAATTGAACTATTACTTGTAAATTATAGAAGCCAAAACTACAACGTTTGTTGCCTGCAGCAATGAGCATGAATTTCTGACGCGGAATTATCAAGGTGTTTTTTGGATTCTTCTTGTACATTGAGATGATAATTGGTGGCAAAATGCTGCCACATTAAAGGTTGCTTGGAATTCATCTTTTACACCTCTGCGAAAATGATTGGTTTAGGGGTGATTTGGCTAATTTGAAAAAATTGGTTTTTTGATTTTTCGTTTTGTCTTTATTCTTAAAAAATCTGCATTTGTTAGTTTTGCGTCAAGATTTTGTGGTTACTGGATTTATCTCGTCGAGACGAATCCAAAGAGTGTAAAATTATGATCAAAAGTAATAATTTTTTGAATAAAGCCGAAAATAAACCAGTTTTTTGAATTATTTTTCGTCTTTATTCACAAAACTTTAAGTTTGACTAATAATTTTATACTTTTTAGATTCCTCTCGTCGAGACAAGCCAAGAAACAAAAAAAAAAATCGACAAAACTAACAAATACAAAAAAAAAAAAATTAAATAGGGACAAAATGAAAAAAAAAAACTAAAAAACCAAATTTTCAAATCAGCCAAATCGCTCATCAAGTCTTCTCAAATCAAAGCTTTAGGCCAGGTCGGCAGAGTACAACAAGTTTCAAACTGGACACGACACGGTACAGTTAAGTGTGTCGGGCTGGATTGTGGTTTCGGGGCATGTGACATGGGCACAGAAATGGAGTGAGAGAGGCTGCAATATTGGACTTAAAGAAGAGATGGGCCAGAGTGTATTTGACGCGTTTTAAGGAGGATCTTCCTTCAATAACTAGCCTCCAGAGTCCAAATACTAACCTTTGAAAAAATGCAAACAAATGCAATATTTTATGTCAAGTGTGATTGGTCGGATTGATAGTGAGGAATATACGATTCTCATGCTTCGTTAGGCTAATAATGAGCATTAGTGGCCTAGATTTGTGATTGCAGAGTAATTATTCAGTAGTTCCAGAGCACAGTCACGTGGTGCTTCGGATCATTCTAACACTATACATTTATGTGAGGTCTATATACTTAATTGACCCCATGAGAATGTGTGGTGTTCAAGTGTCCCGGAATACCGCATGGCCGTGATATGGGAGTAATAAATAATTAGACATGATTAAGGGCGTTTGAAAAAGTTTTAAGAGGGATTTGGAGTCCCTATAGTGCCCCAGTTTGACCGTTCATCTCCACAATCGATGGTTCAAATTCGCATATAAACTTTTACCAATAAAAGTATACTCTTACCGGTAAAAGCTAATAAACATATCTCAACTATTGATTACCGAAATGGACGACTACTGGGACTCGTGTCATTTTAGGAGACATCTGCAATATTAATTTCCAACGTAACGGAAGATGGAAAATGCTTCTTTATTACAGGAAAGCACTTAAATGTGATACTCCTCTTAAAGAATTTGTAATCCTATCCGATGCTTTTAATCCGTAAACCAACTAGCCCTAAAGGTCAAGCAGAAGTGCGCAGGTCCATTGAAAGCATGCATTAACATGTTGAAGATATGAAAAAATAACAGCAAAACGAGCCAAAAAAAGACATGTTTTTGTTTATTTTGAGTACGATAAAAAGTCCTTTCAGAAAAAGAAAAAAGAAAAAAATCCGGGTTGGTCAAGTTAAAGTACTACACCCAACAAGAGACTTACACTCTCAAGCAGGTTCGACTCACACAGCGAGCAAAAACTCTTTGAGAGCACTGGAGAGTTTGTTTAATCATTAACTTCAGAACTTCAAGATTAGTTCATATGTTTTATACTGACTAAAGGCACTAAATACAGATGCTTCAAGATTAGTCTGGATAAATAAGCATTTTGTAACGACCCGCCCCAGCTGACTTGTCAACTCTCAACCTAACCACGTAGCTCAAAAGATTAACCTCAAGTTATACAACAGCTAGTCGGAATTCATTATATATCACATTCATTTTCCCAAATCTCTCGACATGGGACTCCTTGGATATGGGTCTTACACATTTCAATGATTTCATGAATAAAAATTCGCGTTGGTCAGTTAAATTACGACACCCTGCAGGATACTTTCTCTATTAAGGTTTCAGGTTATACTCACACCATGAGCAAGAAATTACTCTTTGAGAGCACTAGAGTGTTTATGATCTGGTTGTTAACTTGAAGATTAGTCTAGAAGCTACCAGAACACCCAATTACTAATATATAGTAAAAAAAAAAAAGCGTTCTCCAAAAAAGTAATTGCGGGATAAAAAGTAAAAAAGCTATCAATTATTTTTACTAGCCACGTCCAACTAGATAGATAAGGGGCAAGAAAAAACTACTATCTAACTAGCTTTGCTTACCTTCATTCATCAGCTACTCAGTTTTCATTCGTACGTGTTCTAAGACTATGCTTTTTTCCCATTTTAGCCTCCTTTTGAGTACTTTGGAGATGATCAAGATAGCGATAAGAAAGTTTCGAAAAATTACCCACCACTGTAACGTCAGCTGATCTCTTCCTTTTTCTCTTTTTCCTTTATTTCTTCCAACAATTCCTAGAACCGAACAGAGCGTTCACATGAATCCTTAATTTGTCTAAAACTATCTCATGAGTAGAAAGAAGCCTTGGAATCAATGCATGATTAATGTACTTTTTGGGGATTGTAAAAATTTGTCCTATATTATAATCTAGAAGTTACTCGAGAACAAAGGGTATAGCCCACATGGAAAGGTTCTATCTTCACTAGGAGTTAAGTTCGAGCCTCACCATAGAGTCTTGTTTCCTACCCCTAGTTTAGGATAGAGTATTTAAATGAAAAAATTATACATAATCTTGAAGTTACTCAATCTTTCTTTTATCAAAAAAAACTCTCGCATACTACCAGAGTTAGGTCTTGGATGGTCTTACTCGTGAAATTAATCAAAATTGTCTTAAGGCTTTAGTTGATTTCCTCACCTCCTTTAGTCCACAACTTCACGTGCTCCTCAGCTCCACGTGGAATACCTTTTATCCATACTGCTCAGATAAGTACCCAAACTTTATAATCGATCTAGATACTATCCACTCATTGTCAATTGTTTTTTGGATTTGACACCACCCAAAAAAATATTTACATGTAATTATTTGTGCAGATGATCAAATACTCATTTCAATTCTTATCTCAATTTCCTTTTTCCCTCCTTTTACACAAAGGCTCCACAAAAATGGAACTCAAAGACTAGTTTATCTAAGTCTTTCTTTAATAATAATTCCCTCATACGTTCATGCTTTTCATCGTTAGTTGAACTCTTGCATTCTTGGATTGTCTTATTTGATGGTACTGGTCAATAGGCTCAATCACTTATGGCACTCCCTTTATGTTTAATTAATTTGCTTTGCTGAATTCCTTCAAACATGGAAGCTTTATCTTTGAGGTTAAGAAAACTTTACTACTATAACTTGCCATGCATGAATGAGGTGTACATAGCTTTATATGCCATGTCTGAGTGATGTGTCATTTCAAAAGAATGGATGAAATACGAAAGCAATTGGCTCTGGTCTTTACCAACAATTGGCTTTCAACAATAAACATTAGTACTCCATGTTAGTGTAATGTTGAGGACAAGTTGGTAAAAAGGCACTTTCAAACACCATATCTTGATAAGGAGAAAGAAAGAAAGAAAGAAAGGCACTTTTCCACATCACTTTGCCCCCTTCCATGTTTGCTTCCACCTCAGATTCCTTTCCTTTGACCTCCTTTTTTGATCATTTCTTCTACTTAACCCTACATGTTTCTTCTTCCCTCTCTTCATGTATTCCACTTTTGAACTAATTACACTTGGCACTCTTATAGCATCTCCGGTCCTTACCCAAACCCTTACTTAGATTCAAATTTTGAGTAAGATCGACCCCCCAAACAATCAGCTCCAATCCTATACCCTTCCTTATACCAAATCAACGGAGACCCTTTTTTTATTCACCAAACTAAGAGAGACCCAAATCCAAATTTTTAATGTCTAGCTATTTCAGGTAGCGATAAGTGGTGGTCTTGTAACATCCCTAATCGGTGGGCTATTGAATATGGAGTTAGTATATATAACGAATCGCGAGCAGCTACTATATAACTCGAGGTTAATGTTTTGAGCCACGTAGTTAGGCTAGCTGGCGCGGGTCGTCATAGATCTGGTGGCGACGGATGGTGGTTGTGGTTTTCTAGTGGTGTTGTTGGTCTGGTGGTGTCCTGGTGTTTTCCGATGACCAACATCAAGATAGATCGACGGGATGTGGTGGTGTTTTCCGATGACCAACATCAAGATAGTTAATGGTGGCAGTAGTGACCGTCAATAGAGGAACCCTTTCAAAATCTAAGGGGCTGCAGAGACTCATACCAAATGGAGTCTTTACTCAATTTCTTACTCAAATTTAAGTCAAAAAATGAGTAAAGGTTGAAGATGCTCTTGGATGTTCCCCAATACTCTCTTTTTGCCACTCACTTTCTATTCCCGCGACCAATTTTTGCACGTTAAATCAACTTACAATACCATACTTTGTCAATTGGGCATTTTTTATGCTGTCAAAAATTCAAAATTGAGATATATCATATATTGACTTCTTTTGAGGTCATTAGCATCTCAGCACATTCGACAAATTTCTTTCTTTTGGTCTCTTCCACTTTTGTGAATGCCAACAAAAGAATTTCAAGTGTATTGCCTAAATCACATGCCGATTTCCACCGACACTATAAACATTAGATGGGCAGCAGGATGACGTGTAAGGTGGAAGTTGTAATTAGCCCAAACTTCATGGATCCGGGGTGGGTGTTGTGCGCTGTGTTGTGCGGTAAAACAACGTAGTTTTTGGCACACCTCTGAAGCTTCCAAAGACCTTATTTGGAAGAAGGAAAAAGCCACTACAAAATGCCTAAACCCAAAGTGCCTAATACAACTATATCCTACCCCAAAGAGCCTAAATTCCCTAAAATTGAACCCTAAAATTGAACCTCAAAATTAACTCTTCAAACAGGGCCTATTGAAGTGTACCAAGAAAATGAACAAAACTACGTCGTTTTGCCGTACAACACGGCGCACAACATGTACTGCACAACACCTCCCCCAGATTCAAACTTCATAATGTCATTCACAATTGACAACCCAAAATGCGATTTTGTAAAAGTATAATGGTGGAAGGCGTAATTAACCCAAACTTCATTGATTCACCTTCCTCATTTACTCCAAAAAAAACAAGTTATTAATTGGAAGCAGAAAAAGCTATAGACACAAGGATTCTACAAACCTTTTGAGAAAGAACACGTACTTACCGTCAAATTGAAATAGTGGGGTGACGCAAATCTTTAAGAAAGGACAAGAAAATGCAGAGGAAAAAATGGAAAGGGAGGAGGATGATGAAGGCGATGATGCTTATTAGAAAGCAAAAGTTCAAATCTTATCCACATGTTTCTTTACACCACAAATAAGGCATCATTTTGGACCCCACAAAATGTTGATGGGAGTATAATTGAAAGGTAATATAGTGATTGATTTTCACATTCTTTTTTAACTTGTTCAATTTCCATCTATTAGAGGGTATTGCTGTAAATTCACATAACTAAAAAAAGAATACAAATATTAGAAAAGGATATGAAAATCAATAAAGTGAGAGAAAAATCGCAGAGAAGAGAAGAGCTTGTTAATATTTTCTCTCCATTTCATGTTGGGCTGAAAACGAGCCAGGGTTGGAGCGCGGCTCGTTTAAAATTCAATGAGCCCGATTAGTATTTGAGAATTTGGGTTTGGTTCGAGTACTAGACGAGCTAAGATCCTATACGAGGCAAGCCATGGCTAACTCAAGGTCGACTCATTTACTAAAATGAGTCAAAACTGTTGTTTTGCTCAATCTGAGTCCTTAATTAAAGAGCCGAGCGGGCGAACAACTATGTTCTTTTGCCGCCGTGATTTCATAAGATCTTTTTATGCATGTTGTTTAATTGGCGATTTAACTCATATTTAAATCAGAGAGAAAGAGAAAGTCATTTCATGTATTTTGTCGATCTCATTAATGATTTCAAGACAAGACATTCTCTTGCAATACATCACATAAAAAATTACGAAAAGCCAGCTTTATTCAATTCCCCAGACAGATCATGTTCTTACAATATAGGTTAATATCACATAAAAATCACAAAAAGCCAAAGTTAGTGGATCAATATGATACAAATTAAACTGGTTGAAATTTTAGTACCTGGTTGAAATCCTAGCACCAATTGCATTAGTATGTAAAGTGATTTGAAAGGTGAATATCTCATTTTCATATGGATAGTAAATGCTTGAAAATCAATCTTTTGGTCAAGTCAGTGAAACCTATCCAGTTGTGCAGGAAGGTTGAGAATTGTCTGTTTGGTTTTGAATAGGAGTATTTACTAAACAGAAATTACCCCTACAGAAAAAAGAAATAGATACTGTATATTATGACAATGAAGAAGAGGAAAAATTATTTTCCTTACTAATTACAAAGACAATGGAGAGTTGTATGCTGCATTCAAGAAGGGTGACCAATGTCTTGGAGCTAACGTGGTACCATGGTCATAGAAGTAATGAATAAATCCTGATTAAAATCTCTCCTGATATATTCTTCGAAAAGCAAATAGGGCTGAAAATACAAAGTATAATTTAGGTAAAGTATTGCAAAACATAATCTTCTTCATTTTGTTGTAGGGGATTGATTTTTACTCTCCTTTCTTTTTTTTTTTTCCCTATTCACAATATTCCATATTTTGTCTTTATTTTACATGAACTTACTAAGTTACATTATTCCTCCATAAATGAAAAAAACAAATCAACAAAAGGGTATTAGTGTAACTAACTCTGTGACATTGTGTAAATTTTGGATTAAAAAAAATTATGCAGATTTTATAAAGAGACATATCTAGCTTCTCATATTCTAATAGATTATTTTAGTTGATTTTGTTCAGTAGTCCCGATTATTATTTATTATATCAAGTAAGTTTCTTGCCTTCTTTTAAAACCAAACTTAAATTTCATGAGTTTTTTTTTGTTGATAGAAAAATGGATTCTTTCGACGAGTCAAAATTCAAATTCTTTATCGAAGGATATTAAGAAATATAAACTGATGAGGTTAATTTGGTTGCATGGAAGACATCTGTTGACCACAACTTAAATTAATGTACTTTTGCCACGTTGTACCAATTGAAAAACAAACTCCTATTTAGAAAAGAAAATCGAGCTATTAGTAGAAAAATGTTAACAATTACTCCCACTAAGCTCAAAATCAATTGGTTAGTGAGTCAGCAACATGCATGAGGACCTTTAACCAAGGTTTGGCCAAGTGACATGAAAAAGCATTTTAAGTGTTTATCCTCTATTATTTTGAATCTCATGAAAACTAATACTTCAAACTTTGAGGACACTAAAGAATTTATTCGGTTGTTAACTTCAAAGTCACGTAATTCATCGAGATGCGCACAAGTTGATCCGGATATCCGGTTATTAGAAAGAAAAAAATACATGAGGAGCTTTTGTTTGTGCCTGTTAAAAGAAGTGAATTGACAAGAAACTTGCTTTCATTGATGTATATAAAATATAACCCTAACACCTGTATTTATACAAACTACAAGACTCAGCGACCCTGAGAAACATAAACAACTTTAGCAAACGCGCATAATAAAGATGAGTTCCCGAATGAATTTTATCAAAATCTGATAAAATCAAGTCTCTGATTTTATCCATTCGTGAGGAGAGTTGATAAAATCTTAGATTTTTGCATTCAAAAATCTAAGATTTTATCAACTCTCTGCATGAATGGATAAAATCCATTCGGAAACTCACCCTAAAAACATGATAACATAATTTATACTTTTATATACATCAATGAAAACAAGTTTCTTGTCAATTCACTTCTTTTAACATGAACAAAAAAACATGATAACATAATAACAGTTCAAAAAAAAAAAAAAACATGATACCATAATATTTCATAATATGACTTTAACGTGCTATAAATAGGAATCCATAACCACATAATCAATCCCTCCACTCCTCCTCCAGCCATTAAATTACTCACACGGAGAGAGAGAGAGAGAGGGGGGGGTTTTATATGTGGTAAGCCACATCTGTTTTAGCACTGGTCCTCTCTCACAGCCATTAAAACGCCCTGTCTCGGCTGCTGCTCTGTTTCTTCTTCTTCTTCTTCTTCATCATCTTCTTCTCATTTTCACCATTAGCTTTATATTTATCAGAAATTTGGTCTAGACGGACAAAATCAAGTACAACACCATAACTTGAATCATTTTTTTTTCATCAAAGAAGCAGGAGAATTTACATGGGTCTCTTCTATAACATGATTCTGAGCCTTGCGACGATGATGATGATGATGATGCTCTTCTTCTCAAAAGGTAACATCAAAATCCACTGTTCTTCTTCAACCAGAATCTATCATGAATGAAAGAGATGGTCATTAATGGGGTATCGTCAAAAACTGAAGAGAAAGAAAGAATGAATTTTTATTGAGTCACTTTTGTTTTTGTTTCTCACCCAAAATGTTGAATTTTGATGAGAAACTCCCGACTCTTTTTTTCCCCCGTCTCACAAGAGATTAATTTAATAGTCAAATGCCTCGCGATATGAATTTTTCACGTGCTATTAACTCTTGACCCGCAAATCATTTATGCGGTGGTTTAATCCCAACGTAAATTAGGTCTCCAGTCAGTAAACTTGGTTATTGATTTTAGAAATTAATTGAGATGTACATAAAGTTGACCGACATCTGAAATGTTTTTTAAAAAAAAAAAGCTATTTTGCTAGTCATGCGGTGGTAATTGGTCACTGAACTGTAGAACTAGTCCATTAGTCAACTGCTCACATTTTCATTAATGGGACCTTAATTATGATAATGACTTTTTTATACTAACTAATAATTAAGTCATTATTAGTTATCTAAAAATAATGACTAATTATTTTGTTTTATTGAAACTCTATGCTCGTGTTTGTGACAGATGTTTCAGGTGCTACATTTACATTCGTGAACAAGTGTGATTTCACAGTTTGGCCCGGAATTCTTGGAACTCCAACACTAGACACCACAGGATTTGAACTATCAAAGGGCGACTCAAAATCATACCAAGCTCCAACTGGCTGGTCGGGTCGGTTCTGGGGCAGAACCGGTTGCAACTTCGACGGGTCGGGTCATGGGTCCTGCACCACCGCCGACTGCGGCTCGGGCCAAATCGAGTGCAACGGCGCCGGAGCCACCCCACCGGCGACCCTCGCCGAGTTCACTCTTGGTTCGGGTACCATGGACTTCTATGACGTCAGCCTCGTCGACGGGTATAATTTGCCCATGATGGTCGAGGTGAGTGGCGGGTCGGGTGCGTGTGCACCCACGGGTTGTGTCGTGGACTTGAACCGGAGCTGCCCGACAGAGCTTCGGGCGGATGACGGCAGCGCGTGCAGGAGTGCGTGTGAGGCGTTTGGGACCCCCGAGTATTGTTGCAGCGGTGCATACAATTCACCGGCAACATGTGCGCCGTCGGTGTACTCGCAAATGTTCAAGTCGGCGTGTCCGAAATCGTATAGCTATGCTTATGATGATGCCACGAGTACATTTACGTGTACAGGCGCTGATTATACAGTCACATTTTGTCCATCCGTTGCAAGGTAAGATTATCGAGCAATAGAAGCATCAACAACTCTAGTCAAATTTATGGATACATAACACTTGGCACCCTCAAAATACTACTCCCTCCGTCCCTTTTTAAGTGATCCACTTGGAAAACATGTATTTTTATGAACGTTTAAAAATGTACTTACGTATAAAGTATTTAAATTTTTTTGCACCAAATTAAAGTACGCATTGAGCACTTTAATTTGGTATAAAACAAATTTAAAAAGTTGTATAGAGAAATATGTTTTTTAGGGATTTGAAATTGCACGTATTTCCGTATGGATCATTTAAAAAGGGACGGAGGGAGTAGTAGAACTTTGGTAATCTCAATTTTGAAGTTTTCCAATTTGATCCTCAAACTCTTCTCATTTTCATGCACGCAAAGAATAGACAAACAACCCAACTTTACTCTTTTTCATTTTGATGAAGTTTCTAACATGTGTTACGTGGTACTAAAACTTTTTCCAATCTCGTCAAGATATTGCACTTTTTTTTTATTTCAGACACTTACTTGATCACCACATTTTCACCTCTTAATTTGAGTACTACACATGTTATTTCATATTCGAACATGGTACCTTCATCAAAATTTCATACTAGTTTTATGGACCAAATTAAGAAATCAAAGCTTTAAGATCGAACTACAATTACGGTAGCAAGTTTAAAACCAGTGAAATTGATTTTGGGCAATTTGTTTGGTGATTGCAGCCAGAAATCCACGGCAAAATCAACGCCTTCAACAGATTCAGGACTAGGATCAGCAGAGACAGTGTTGTCGAACGGCTCGACATGGTTAGCAAATTTGGCCACCGGAGACTCAAGTACCAGAAAACAACCATCTTGTGCTCTTCTCCAATTTGCTTTGATTCTCACCACTATTTCCCTCACACAATCATTCCTACAATATCATTGAACACGATCCTCGATCACAGGCGAAATCGTTACAGTAATCCGATTCCAACTCGCCCAATACAACAAAACAAAAACAGCTACGGTACGGAGTTTTTGGAATATGCTGAAGTTAGGAAAGCTGACAAAAATCGAAGTTTTAAAGCCATGTTTATGGTCCAATTATTATCTGTATATAGAGTTGTTTGTTTTATGAAGTTGGCTTTATCATTCACATTAAAGAACCCAGGTGGGGTCTGGTTCGAATATGGCATCAAAACCAGACATGAACGTCTAAATTTGGAAAAGTATGCAGCAGTTGGTTACTGCTAACGTGTGTCCTCGTCAAAAGTGTTATTTTGATGCAATTAAAGGTACGCAACAAAAAGCAAACTACTTACACAATTATTGATCTCCGATCAAGTTAATTTTGTTTCATCGATGTCCTTCTCTGCTATGACATAAACGGTTTGGGTCATTGTGGGTCTCAACTGGGTTCAAAAAAAGGAGTCTTTTTTTTTTTTTTGCTAAGCAAAGAATTTATTAATCTTTGAAAACGAATTACAAAGATTAAAGGGACCCAAGATTGAAAACGTCAATGGCCCAAGGGGGAAAAATCCAAAACAAGAGGGTGGTAAGATACCAACCAGAACCTGAAACAAAACCCAAGGAAAAATAAGCTCCTGAAATACCCCCAAAAACTACAGCAAGAAAAGTAAACAACCTAAGAACTTAAACCCCTCAACAACCAAGAGAACCCAAGGCCAACAGCATCAAAAACACCCGAAGAAACAAAAAGCCCCCAAATTATGAACCTGCAACTAACAACAATGGGATCCGCGCCAGAGATCACCCAACATCAATCGGCAAATCAAAGCTCCATAGAAATGGAGGCATCTCCCTCCAAAATATCAAAAGCTTTAATTTCCTCTATAATATCTTGTTCTGACATTTCCACTCCTTTCAATTCTAAGAACTTCTTAATGTTGTAACTCTCCCTTCCATGAAATTTTACACCAAGACGAGCACTCATCTTCATATTCTCCTGGGCTTCCTTGATAAAATTCAACTTCCTCTTACGAATGTCGCTACTAAGCTCTTCTTGGATCGGTTGATTAGGACCAACGACACTTCCTTTTGTCGATCCCATCGTAGAAACGCTCCTTTTACGATTCCGAGTATCAGTCCTAGAAAAAATCGTAGTTTTCAAAGGATTCTTGCACCACACATTTTTCCTTCGTTTATCCATCTTGGTCTTGTATGCTTTCTTATGGTGCATACACTCCTCATACTTAATAAGAGGTTCATTCGAGACAAGATCCAAGTCCTCAAAATCAGAACCCCTTGAATCCGCCTCATCTAATGAACTCGGATCAATCGGATTGCCATCTAATACCTTCTCATGATTACTCGTCATCTCCACTGGCTCACCACCTTGAATCTCGTGGAAGAGTGATTATGGAGGATATATATATACATAACAGCTTAACCTGTCGCCGGCACCTCCAATATGAAGAAATGATGACCAATTTCTAACAATTAGGGAAGCATTGTTCAAATGTGAAAAGGTGTTTGTCATTTTCTCACCAAATAACTAGGAATGTCCATGATTTTTCTCTAAACAAAACTAAGCTTGTAGGAAAAGAAACATCTTTGTGGGGTTATTCTGTTTATTGCCTTGGCCCATAAACTTTAAATAAAGAGAAAAAAGTGATTGCTTTCATGGTGAATCTTGGAGATGAACTATGGAAAGAAACAATGCCACTTTGTGGGAATCTCATGCTCAAAAGTTTGTCTGCAATGGCTAAAAGGAGTTGATGCAAAAGTAGAATGATGAGGGAGATGATCAACAAAAGCCCCATACTCTCTCTATTCCCGGTCAAATAGGATCATATACACATCATCGGGATACAATACCCAACGTGGCAAATTCAATTAACCGAGATTCAGAATTTCAATTAATAGGTATTATAGGTAAAAAAAAATAACTTGTATCAAGAGGTACATAGGTCCATAATTCTCTATTGGCGTTCGAATAGGCTCATATACACGTCATAGGGAAACAATACCCAACTTGGCAGATTCAATTAACCGAGATTCAGAAGGTCAAAAATAGGATGTGTCAAGAGTTCCATAGGCCTCAACCCTCCACAGCTCCAACCCCACCCCCCACCCCCCCCCCCCCCCCCCCCCCCCCCCCCCCCCCCCCAAAAAAAAAAAAAAAACTAGTCTAGCATTTAAGGAGGTGGATATGATCTATCCTCACGTACCCAAAGGTCTCACAACCTGGGATTCCCTTATATTAATACCCCTAAAACCTCCCTGTTATCAGCTGCCTCTTTTTGTTTTTCCCCCACTTTTTGCTTAACAATTTGTGGGGCAAGTCCTTCAGGCAAGTTCCTGAGAAGAGATGGTGGTTATTATTAGAAATTATGGACATGAGATGAGTCATTATGGTGGGACAATTAGAGGCATATTTGCTGTAAAGTTGACACTACACATGGCGGTTGGAGCTATTCTTATTTTTGCAACAATGCAATTAGTTGTGTAAGGTAAACTACAGACAACAATGCTATTATGATAGGAAATAAAGCTCAAGAAGCCAAAACTGAATGACACATATCAACTCCAAAATTAAAAACCTACTATAAGTATGGGCGGAGCTATAGTGAGGCAGGACTGGATGGGTCCCTGTCCCACCCGTTTTAGGAATTAATAAACTAATGTGAGCTAGGTTAAACTCGAACAATTTTACATTACCCTAAAAAAATTGTGAATTATTTTCATACACGAAAAATAAATAAATGCTTATTTTGGTTACTGACGCGAAAAAACAATAAATTCACATACCTAATTGATGTTTTGGGTCCAAAAAAAAAACTTTTTTTTGGATGAATATTAGTAATATTTTCGTCCAAATTCCTTCGGATTGAAATCCTGACGCGGCTACTGCTCAGAAGGAGAGCATCTAGTTAGGCCAATATGTGGTTGTGATTCTTTAACCATACTTGTGATAGGAAAGGGAACCGACCAAGCAATAAGAAGGGGAGAGGAGAATCAAACCATTTTTTCCTAGAGGATAAGACAACTGCCCCCAATTTAGGTGGTGCTCAGCATTTCAACTTTTGAAGAAACGCCCATATGAGAAAGCTATGTTCTTGGACCATGCCAGTGATAACCACTAGGTAGGGCTGCAAACAAAAATTGAGCAATCGCGAGCTAAAATAGATTAGACTTTCTTCTATTGTGTTACATTCTCTCTCGGGTACAAGTTTCAATTGTGGGTATTGGGTACGTCTCAAAGCATCAAATTCATCTTATCATTCTATCAAGGAGATAGAGACACATCGATATATACATACCATTTATTTATTTTGTTAAAGGATTAATACCATCGATCTATTGTATATGATTGAGTATTTAATGGAATGATTTGAAGATTTTGAGCCTAGTCCTTCTGATATGATTTGTAATTGTCCAACTATATATGTTGGAGACATATCTTATAACGAATTTATGATGCATATATGCGTTAGGAAGAATCTTGTGACAAATCTAAACTATTAGAAACACTTCTAGGCGGTCAAGAGTACACAAACTCGCTAAAAGAAAAGTTTGCTTTTCTAACATTTTAAAAACGCCAGCAAAATCCTTCCGGGCATTTATCCAAACGTTTCTGTAAGAGTCTTTGACACATCATTTAATTCTGGCACTTGGTTGACTCTAAGGGTAGGATTAAAGGAAGTCAACACTAAAAGGATGAAATTGAAACAATTAATATTGCAAGGACGAATTTGAAACCTAAGGGTAAATTCCGTTGACAAACCCCACAGCTTTCTTTAATAGCAAATACCCCCTTCAAGAGTGAGAGTTGATTGTAAAGACCTTGTGGTTTTAATGTTCAGTTTACCGCCATCCAAGCAATAACTGTTGGACCAAACACCCGATGAAGTTCGCCAACAATGGCTTATATTGACAAATTCACTCTTTTTGATAATAAAATGATATAAAAGGCTCTCGATTATCAACTATTTTGGACCATAAAGTAATAAATTAATCCAAAATAGTTCTTTCAACAAGTAAAAAAAGAAGGTTATTAATATATTTTATTGTTTCTAATCAGAACAACTTTTTCAATGCGTCAAAAAAGTCATTTCAACTCAGAATAATTAGGACTTGACATCTTTTACTACTCCACGGTCTCCACCCTTTATTATCAGAAAGGGTTCATTCCATCATCTGTTAGGAAAGACAATTAGTGATCTGGGATATCAGTAAAATGTACATGTAAATCACAGGGGCTCATCGTAATTTCTCATATGTGAAGAGAATATTTGTCATTGAAGAAAAACCTCAGGGGGTGTTTATGAAAAAACAGACAGAAAACTGAAAAGACGAAAACACCCCGGATCCCGTTCTCCTTTTTTTTTTCTTTTTTCTTTTTTTTCTTTTTTTGTTGAACTGCCACACACGTTGCATCAATTTCTAGATTGCTACTTCCAAAATTGTTGAGTAATGATGGTATCAAGTTCAAATCCGATGAACCCATATTCCTCGGTACCTCTTTCCCAATTGCATTTCCAGCTGTTGGATCAAGTTGGAATATTTTTATCCCTTACAATTGCTGCATGATCCAACAAGCAAAAACACACCAGAACATGAGTACTCAGAATCCTGATAAGAAAAAAAATGAGTACTCGGAATCCTTTAAGGAGCATTTAAGCGTTTTATGGTGTTTCCTTCAATATAAACAAAAAGATTATTGAATCGACCATGAGCAAATCCTGTATCCCTTTGAGTTTTTCTTATAAGTTACAAAATGGTGAGAGTGTTTGAAAAGGAAACTGTTTGACAGTTATTCTCACATGTATGACAGAGCCAGAATTGGAGAAGATCTCCTGTGATCCTCCTTCCTATTAGAAAAGATCTTCTTCCCACTACACAAAACTTCCATACATATATCTTGAAGATCATTCTCAGACTATTGAAGATATGACTATACAAAATTAACCATTCTTTCCATAGAAAAGGATACAGAAATTTCTGGTTGAGTTTGTAACATTGAAGAATTTAGAGACTTGCATGGTAAAAATCTCTCAACATGCTTAAAATGAAAAAACCATAAAGTTTCCTCCTACATTTTGCAAGGGAGGATGCCACAATATGGAGAGAGAGACTGCTATTTTCCTTTTGAAGGCAGACACTAGCTCTATATAATCAGAAAAGACACCACAAGAACATGTATCAACAGAAGACCTATAATACACCCCACTAATCAATTATGTCATCCCTTCATCTAGGGAAGAAGGTTCAGTGCCATAACAAGGTGTCCAAGAGATTTGCAAAGTTCACAAAAGCTGTCAAGAAAACCCCCCGTCGCATTGTCAGTTTGCTCGGCTCAACTCTCTCTCCCTCCCGCAACAAAAGCTTTCCAGACACTACTTATGCCTCCATAAACAGTCTATACGAGTGTCCGTGCAATTACCACGTCCGCAAACGCGAGGAACTTGAAAGAAGGCTAGCAAATCATGGAGGAGAGGGAAAAGGAGATGCCAGGGTTATACCGGAATCAAATGCTGTGGTTTCTGATCATGACACAGAGTCTGAGTCTGAGTCTGAGAATGAAAATGTGGGTGATTTTGTGCTGCCTGCAGTTGAGCGAAGAATGGATGAGATTGGAAAAGAATGCTTGAATGAGAGAGCAGAAAGATTCATCGAATCTTTCAGGGAAGAACAGAAGCTTCAGAGACAGCGATCTGTTCATGACTAGTAATGATAGATTGAGTCATAGTGCAAGAAATGTATCCAAAGGTTTCGAATGACATTACTTTGATCCAGTAAGCAAAGCATGTGTCTAGCTAGTATTGTTGGAAAGATAAGAACCAAACAAGCCAAACTACTATATGCAAAATTCTACGTAGAAATTACCGGAATTACGTCCATTGTTCATCTCCTCTTCTTAGAATTTTGTTTGCAGGATTTGGCATGCTTCTCTGCTACTTTCCTTTTTTTTTTTATTAATCTCTCTCCTTGATTACCATTTACCTGCTTGTGCCGTTCATCCTGCCATGTTTCCCTTAACAGTTTTGTATCCAAAAAACTGTCAGAGTAGGTTCCGTGCATTGAGTGCTCCATGGACCCTTCGAAGTTGAATCATGAGAAAATAAAGGAGAGCAGAGTCTCAGCTGCAATAGACCATCAACGGAAATTTCATACTATAAAGAAGGTAGAAAGATAATTGAAAAACAGAACTTTAGCACTTTCAACACTAACGTAGCAAAACGATCTCATTAACAATTACATGTCACCACTTAAATCACAAAATTAACAACTTTCCATTCTTAGCAAAAGACTTTCCATTGACAGAAGATGGTACAATCAATGTGGTCTGGAGTGGTAATAATCAATCCAAACTGATACAACACAATAGCTACTCATCTAAACAAGAGAAATGATACTACCAATGCTTTGCTGTTGCCCGAGATATCCTTGTAAACAGTCTAACATCACCTGAGATCTGGACAAAATTAAGTTGCCAATTTTGTGAACTTTGCAACAAAAAGGCCACTAGTTCTGGAAGTCATGGGATCAAATCGCAGGGTCTTTGGTATCTGTCCACTTCTGCAAGGCCAATTTTTGGCTGCATCAATCTGCAATAATTCTGCCAAAAGAAAGAGACATTCAGAAATGCAAATGAACTGAATGCACATAGGAATAGCCATTTCTAGAAGCGAAATCAAGCATGCCAAGTTACTTAAGCCCCAAGAGAGGGCCGCTTAGAATTAAGAGAGTGTGTCCACCTGCCTAATTCAAGGACCCTCCAACCACTTCAGTTCAAAGCATAGGGTTTGGTAGGATCAAACAATTCATAATTGGATAGGTTTGGTAGAGGTAAACCTAAAGGTCATAAGCGAACAATATCAAAGTTGCAAGAACTTAAACCATGCACTAATCCATACTTTTGGCGAAGTCCTCTCAAACCTGGTTCACACCAGCAATCTTTTTTTTGAACAGTTTCATACCAGCAATCTAAGGCTAATCAACTACCAAGAAAAACAAAAGAGCCTTCTGAAAGTTTTTCTAGACTTATTAATGTTATCATACTTTAAGAATTCTACCAGTTGCCCAACCCAGAGTTCATTTCAACCTTCAACGTCGTGTAGAATCAAACAAGAATTCTTCTACAGGCATTGATGTCAGGCTTAAAATTATCATTCCCAAAAAAATAGATTTACATGCACATAGACCCTTACCAGCAGAAGTATTTTGACCAAGAAACTGCTCTACCACATCTTCATTTTGAGCAACTGTTAAACTATTCCACCAAAAGCGAAAAGCAAGTCAACACACACACTCCAGTTTTCTTATCCATAAGGGAAAAAACAAAAGAAATATAAGAGACAAACAGATAAGAGAAAGAAAAGGATCCAGAAAACAAATGCAAAACGTAAACACCTGCAAGTGCTATAGACTAGAGATCCCCCAACTTTGAGCAATCTAAAACCATTGGTTAGAAGCTGTAACTGCAGCATTAGGGCAAAAAAAATTGATGAAACAGAGTGATAAAGAAGAAGAATAAAAGAGGACGGAAGCCAAAAGCCATGAGAGTATAATTCACGTGTTCCCTGTAATGCAGCTATGGAAGATCACTCCTACCTGTTTTTTGAACACCACTAACCCAGCTAATTTGGCAACAACTGACTGAGAAATGTGGTTGAACTGGAGAACCTAGGGGGCTTCTTGGGATCATTGCTTGTGCTGCCAGGATTTGTGGGCCTAAAACAGTCAAGAGTACAGTCCTGAAACTCAGTTTTGCTGTTGCTGTCATAACGTCTAGGGGGAGAGGAAATGCAGCATTTGCCAACGGAAGGCTTTGGCCAAGTATAGGGTTGCTAGTAATATTGCTCGAGTTAGAGCTTGTCTAGTGCCATGGAAGAAGCTTTCTCAAACAGATGAGCTTAAAAAAGGTCCTGCAGGAAGGTGCATTTAGGTAGTAGGGGTGGTTGAACTGCTTCCAGTTTCTGGTTCTTTTGCTGTTTTCAATAGTGCAGGGTCCTAGAGTTGATTTGAGTTTTTTCTGTTGGGGCTTCTGGTAATAAATTTTGCTTCCCAAAAGGGAAAAAATTTCATTTCGTAACGAAAAGTAATCGATGCCACAAAATATCCTTTACATCAGAAAGAGCAACTGTAGTGTGACTGAAGCATTATTATAAAAGGTACAGACTATTATCTGTTGAGAGCAGTATTTAGGAATATAAGAGAAACCTACTTCCTTTCTTATAACTTCTCAAAAAGAAAAGAAACAAAAGAAAGAACTGATTTGTTTTTATTTAACACGAACAAAACCAGCACTAATCAGGGGCTTTCAAAGCCACACTGGACAATTTATAGGCTAAAATGACATTGTCCCTTAATCCGAATCAGATTTACAAATAGATGAGCTCGCGTGTGCGCTTTAGTTCCTTTAAATGCTCATTTTAAGATCAATCGTTCATAACATCATAAAGGTTATTTCACTCTTGCCGATTAAAAAAAAAAAGAAAAGATTATATTACTCTTTGGTACCTGTGCCTTTAATGATAGTTCCCACTTCTCACAATATTATTTAAAAAATATGGCACCCTCCCAACAAGAGAACCGTAGAAACTGTTCTTTTGATTACATAACGTACCAAACCTAAGCTTCAACGGAAAAACATAACTAGTTACCTGAAGGACAGTCAAGTCATCAGTTCTCTCTGCATTCAGTACACGACGTTGGAGAGTTTTCCAGCCCCAATACTCAAATTTCTGGATGTGTTTAATTGACCCATCATGCGTGCACTCTGCATCTACAAGGACCTAAATTAATTTCCACCAGTTAGCTTCTGGCCAAACAAAGATGCCGAAAAGAAAACAAAAACACAAACGTATCTCCCTGAAGAAGAAAAACATGCTATAACTATGTTACATAAAAATTCATAAGCATCAAGTGAAATTGTAGACGAAAGAACATCACCTTGTAGTCACAGAGCCAGTGAAAAAGAGGAATGAAGGTTGGATATATTACCTTGTCATAACCACAGCGCAAAACATCACTGCCATGGCAAATTTGATATATTTCACTTCTAGTGAGACCGACCACTCCAGAATTCTTCCCATAATAAATAAGCTCTGGATCTTGAGTCGGCGAGGCTAACTGTGAAGCCACGCTTACTCGTTCTTTAGCTGCCCTTTTCCTGTCTTTCCATGGTCTCCTCGAGGTCCACTCCTTGTATACATTCACCTTTTCATCCGATGGATATTCACCTGTTTAGTACTAAAAAGAATTATGATACATAATACGGATGATGACAAAGAAGTTAGCCAAATGAAGTATATCCAAGAAAACATACCTGAGTTCGAATCTGAAAAGACCCTGATCGGAAGTAGGGAAAATGTCGTTCCATCAGCAACAAAGAGACGACAAAGATCACCAAGACTGTATTTCAGCAGCATAGTTCTACAAGCCGCTAAGCGATGTCTTGCAACATCAATGCCAGTCACAGAACCGGAACTGCCAAGAAGGTCCAATATCATACAAAGTTTAGCACCTGACCATGTATTACAGATGAGATGTAAAATTAGGTAAATTTTGTCAAAAATGTAATGACACAGAACATTTGAGTACCATATACTATACGAAGATGCCCCCAGAGTTATTGATTTGGTCCTTGATAATGCAATCTCGTGACGATATTACCAAATGGTCGTAACTAAGAAGCAAGTATCTAAACAAAATCAATCCTAGGTTAATCACAAAAGACAAAATCATGAGGATAAGTGGATAACTAAACTATAACTTAAGCAAGAAATCGATCTTTGGCAAAGCTTAAAAATTTGCTGGCAGACTGACAAATAGACAAACGAGGGAAGTTTCATCCAAGGTCCTGCATGGCTCACATGTACAAAAAAAACCAATTGCACCTTTGCCAACAGATCATGCAGCTAAATTAAATATCCTTGAAGTCTTGAACTCACTTTTACTTCCTTCCGATTCTTGACAAGTTTGTCGAACACTTGAACCCGTGACAAGTTTGTTGAACACTTGAACCCAATTTCAATGCAAGAAAAGTAGATACCAATTTCGAAATGCGAGGTAATCCCAACTATATTGCGTGTTGCAGCAATATTCTGAGTTGATTTGGGTAATTAGCAGAATCTTCAGGTCTTCTGCTAACTTATCAAAGCACTTTTCAAAAAAATACTTATCAGAGCAAAAAAGGAAAGGCAAAGCAGTGGAGTTGCCTAGCCACTAGGATTTTCTCTCTCGTATTTCATAAATTTATTTCAAGAATGTGTGTCCCCAGTTATTATTTTAAAACAATTGACTCTTTCAAACAACGTTTTCAAAACAACGCACAAAATACATGTTTGAAACAGTAAATGAATGGCCATTAAGCTAATTACAAAAGCAGACTTACCAGGAGCAGCACAGAGATCAAGCACATGATCTCCCAATGAGATATCCAAAGCTGAAACAGCAGCTCCAGATGCCGCATCAATCCCATATATCTGTTTGCCAAAAACAGGGCAAAAATTAAAGGAGATTTATTCAGATTAAAAAGTCAAATAATTGGAAACTCAAAGAAAAATAAGTTGACAGTATAGTCCTGTGTTTTGCACATTAAGGAATTTGCACACAATACACGTGTAAAAAAAATAGTAATTTCAGTAAGGAGCTGATGAAAAGTTTGTTTAGACGGATCAACTACAATTTCCGAAAGATAAACCAATCCCTTCCCTTCAGCCACCACTGCAAAATTCAACCATGGTGAAGCAGCCACAGCAAGGAAGAAAAGATGAATGACATTGGTCACTTGACATACCAAAAGTGCTAAAATAATTCGATGCAAATTCTGACATGCCTTTTTGAATTCTAAGTGAACAAGTAGCCCTTGACAGAGCACTTCTGATTCCATGTTGTCTGTCCGGCCCGGTATAGCACAATGGAAAAAAAGGATTCACGTAGCCAACCCAAATTGATTGGGACATAAGGCTTGGTTTGGTTTGGTTTGATTTGGTTAACTAACATGCTCTTTTGACTATGAGGAAGGGAGAGAAAAGAAAGGGTTGTGGTTTCTCTCACCAAATGGACCAATAAAGACCCTTCATCTTTTTTCCTATGTTTCTCATTTTGTCTCGCCATAACTCATCTCTCTTAGTTATCCCAATACGTGAAAGAGTTATCCTTTCTTTTCTCACGCTTGCTCACCATTCCAATGGGCTAGAAAAATGCATTTCTCAGAATGAATTAGCTAGAACCAACCACATATATCGCAGAGAAAGTCACTGATTATATAGCTGGCAACAATACTGCATTTCACACATTATAAGTTCTCATTCAAGCAAACTAAGAATAGTCAAGAACGGGGTGCGTCCAATAAAATCTTAGCTCATAGTCCTGCGTAATTGTTTTCTGTAGTTTCTGTGGTTTCCAGCTTTCTTATTTATTTTTTTCTAGCTCCTTAGTTTGCTTTACTCTCTGGTTATTCTCTTGTGGGAGTCTTTCTACCCTGACGTGTATTGCTGGGGGTTGTCCCTAGCTCTTGTTTTATCCAGATTTCCCAACCCACTTGAACTGCACCCAAGAAACAAAATAAATAAGACATCATGAGCAGAAAACTTCCAACTCCTCGTACCTTCCCTTGTTGATACGCCTTTGAGTTAGCAATCTGAACATGAGGTGAAAGAGAATAGAAACCAGGCAACCAATCTACTTTCTCGAGCTTACATTCCACCTGAGTTTCAATCTCTTCAATTTCCCCTTCACAACCCGGTTTTAACCTTTGTCAATAACAAAAACCACAACCATATCAAACCCTTTTCCTATCGAATTTTCAATTACCCAATTGAAAAGAATGAATTCGTGTACCTTACATAACGAGGAGTGGGATCACTTGTTGTGTAGATAGAGGGATCCAGTTGATTCTTGTTGAGAAAATCGATGAATGCATCTGGTAAGGCCATATTAGAGGGTGATTCAACGTCCATAGAGTCGACGAACTGCGACGGCTGGTGGCGGCGGGAGAAAGCTTAACCCCTTGACTCTTGTAAACCGAAAATGGCGAGAAGTGTTCCGACCGTGGAGTGGAGCTGTTTCTGGGGAAAATGAAAAACGTGTTTACCAAACGCGCCTTCTATATCTTTCTTTTTTTTTTTAACATACACAAAGTACATGTATGAACCACGTTTTCAAGCTGAATTAGCATTAACTTAATTTTTGGGGTTAATCCGTCTAAACCACTGTGAAAGCGTAAAATGGAATCACATTTTTCAGAAAACGTGTTTGCCAAAAACGTTTTCACTCTGGGAATAAAGTTCAAAAACACGCGTTTTAATTAATAAAGTTTTAAAAAAACCGCAAATCGGTTAATCAGCCAAGGATTATCTCAAAAAAGAAATTGAACTTCCTTTCACATTCAAATTTTCTCTCTTAAAAGGATTATCACATTTATTGTTACTCCCTCTATCCCTTTACAAGTGCCCCTTTCGAAAAATGTATATTTTTTTGGACGTACAAAAATATAATCCAATAGAAACATTTTAAAGTTGCCCCTAATTAAAATGCTCAATGAGCACATTAATTTGGTTTTAAAAGATTAAAAAATAAAAATATATATAGAGAGAGGAATATTCTATTTTTTGGGGTTTGAAAATGCACGTACTTCTATAGTGGATACTTAAAAGGGAACGGAAGGAGTAACAAAATACAACCAATGTTCCCGTGCATAATATGGGCATCACACTTGTTAAATGGTTTTGTATAGTCCATGTAAGAGAGAGAGAGAGAGAGAGAGAGAGAGAGAAGTTTGAGATGGGTCTCAGTTGATGAAAGAACAATTCAAAAAGTAATATAATTAGCAATTCCTCATGGATTGAGCAATTAAGATACACCATAATGTACGAAAAGGTTATAAATAATAAGCTCACTTGTAATGGCAAATGTCTTCAACGAGAGAAGCATCCTGAATGTAAAGCCATGGGGGAGATCTATGTTAGGATTTTCGCAACCCCACAACACCCCTACGGATCTTGGAAACAATGAATCACAGAACAGAAAAAATAAGTAATCGTGCGTAATGAAAAACGGACAAAGAAAGCGAGACACGAATATACGTGGAAAATCTCAACACGAGGAAAAACCACGGAAGCCACACCAGTCCACTATGAAATCGAAATCAAGAGTACAAGTCTTCTTGCAATCTCTCTGAGATCTGCATTTTCTCTCGCCTCTCTCTCACTATTTTCTCTGAAAACGTGTTACCCTAATTACACACTAACAGCGAAATAATTAGGTCGGACCTATAGCCGAAATTACACACCGAGGTCCCTTAAATATCGTTTTCGCTGCAGTCCGGAGTGCGAAGTCTGTATCCACATATCCCTGCACTGTCAAATTCCCTCTCCCAAAACAAAGTGGCAAATCAGTGGTACCTCTCGAGTATCGCATAATCCTTTTTACTACTTCCCAATGCTATTTCCCTAGATTGCTAGCAAACCTGCTCACAACTCCCGTTGCATGGGCAATATTTGGTCTCGTGTTCACCATCGCATACATCAGGCTACTAATGGCCGAGGTATACGGAACCTTGGCCATATACTCTCTTTCTGCATCTATTTTAGGTGATTGCCCTAGAGAAAGTTTGAAGTGACTTCCCAAAGGTGTGTCAACTGCCTTGGCACCCTGCATATTGAACCTCTCCCGTGGGGGCTCCAGCCCCCACACCCCCGGTACTGCTGAAGGCTGCAACAATCCATGGACCATGGATTTATCTTTTCACCCCCTAAACGAGGGTTAGAATTCTCGATTTTTGCCGATGATTTGGGCTTCTTTCTAAAAAAAGCGTACAGACGGTTACATGGGAGATGAGAGGGATTCTTTTAGAGAGAGAAAGAGAGACACGAACAGAGTGAGAGGGTGTCGAACAAAGCTCTGGTCTCTGAGATAGAGAGGAAGAAGATGATGCGTACATTCACACTAATATACGTATGTGGTAGGTTAAAGACCTTAATACCCTTGGTGTTAACTTTCCCGTTATGGTCATGACGGGAAACGTGATTGTCCTTAGTAAGTAATGGTTCAATAGTTGAAGGGGCAAGTGTGTTCAATTGCTAGTTCAAGGGGAAAGTAAAAAAAAATTGGGTAATTTAAGGGGCAAGTATATATTTTACCCAATTTTTTTCACAAAAATAATCTTCTACTAATTAGAAAAAATTCGTTTAAATATAACAGTTTTAAAACCTATTTTCCACTTTGAAAATGCCATATACTAAAAGCTCATACTCCATCCGTCTCCAATCTTTGGTCTCAAACGCCACTTTTTATTGTCTTACATTTTTGTCCCAATTTAAAACTGAGAGGGAATTAGATAATGAATGTCCACTTTTACTCGTTCTTTTTTATAGAAAGTACATGTCATGCTGATATTTTGAAAGGTAAAACGAGGGAAGAAGAAAATATAACAAGTGTAATGATTATGTAAAATATGAAAAATTTAAAGATTATATTTCCTTAATTAGTTGAAATCTAAAAAGAACCAATAGATTGGGACGAACATCTTATATTACAAGCAAGTAGCGCCATCCGAATAACGTTAAGACAAGTAGTTAGTGTCACCTAAAAAAGGCAATGACCAAGTGACACCTTTTGAGAGATGGTACATGCAGCAACTTCTCAAAATGCATGAGGGCAAATAAAAGTCGTATTCTCAAGAGACTCTACAGGTAGTAACTTCTAAAAATGCGTGAGGGCAAGCTACTATAAGTAGAGCAAGTGACACCTTTTCAAGAGACATTAATAATTTAAGATACCAATAAACGCTTTATTTGCCTCCCAATCTCCCTCTCCATGATGATCTCTCTGCAATTTCTGGGCAATTCTCTTGCCATTTGTCCACTAGCCACCCACCCGCGCCAATTCCCCTCGCGATCTCAACCCCCCCGGCAGCTCTCTGTGTATCCATGTCTATAATAGAAATTACAATTCATAAAATAGAAAACTTGTATATGTATTTTTTAAATTTGGGGATATGATAAAATAGAAATTTATATATGTATTTTATAGAAATTTATATATGTATTTTTTTTAAAAAATATTTGGCAATGCAAAAAGACCGAGATATATTACCCAACGAATATCATTGTCATAAGTAAAAGACAGTGATTACTAAAATAAAATACAGTATGTACAAATAATTACATAAATTGGATCATAATGACAAAAAGTCTAATTCTTTTAATATTTAAAATTCCTTTTTTTTTTTGTTTAGTTCACCCAACTATCCAAGGGTATTCCAGTAATTTATTAGCCTAAAGTAACGGCGTTGGAGTAAAGTTAACGAATGGGTGAATCTTGGTAATAGTTTATAAAGTAATAGCGGAAAAAGTAATTGTCAGAACTTTAGGGAAGATATATGCAAGGGTAAATTACACTGACCTCCCCTGAGGTTACTGACATTTTTACTGACCTCCCCTCTGGTTTTGAAAATTACGTTAACCTCCCTTACTTTACAAACTAATATGCACATACCCCCTTGCCGTTAAAATTGACTTAACGGTGTTAACTTTGAGTGCTAAAAGACTATTATACCCTTCCTCGCAAACAATTTATGTTACATTATCATTACCTATTTTATGTTAACACATATTGACGAAAAAGAGTAAGATATTAAATTGGAAAAACCTTAAAAAAAAAAAATACACTGTTAAAAAAGAGGGCTGAAAATTATTTAAATAAATTAGAAGGAAAAAATACACTATATTAAAAAAAAAAAGGGATTAAAATTTTTACTGTTACTATCTTGTTTTCAAAACTTGGCACAAATTTTTTCCTTTTAAATATTAAATACTCCAAATTTTAACCCTCTTTTTAAACATATAGTGGATTTTGTTTTCCTTTTAGATTATTTAAATAATTTTAATCCCTATTTTATGTTAACACATATTGACGAAAAAGAGTAAGATATTAAATTGGACAAACCTTAAAAAAGAATACACTATATGTTAAAAAAGAGGGCTCGAAATTATTTAAATAAATTAAAAGGAAAAAGTACACTATATTAAAGAAGGGAAAAAATTTGGAGTATTTAAATATTTAAAAGGAAAAAATTTGTGCCAAGTTTTGAAAACAAGATAGTAACAGTAAAAAGTTTAGTCCTTTTTTTTTAATACAGTGTATTTTTTCCTTCTAATTTATTTAAATAATTTTCAGCCCTCTTTTTTAACAGTGTATTTTTTTTTTTTTAAGGTTTGTCCAATTTAATATCTTACTCTTTTTTGTCAATATGTGTTAACATAAAATAGGTAATGATAATGTAACATAAATTGTTTGCGAGGAAGGGTATAATAGTCTTTTAGCACTCAAAGTTAACACCGTTAAGTCAATTTTAACGGCAAGGGAGGTGTGTGCATTTAGTTTGTAAAGTAAGGGAGGTTAACGTAATTTTCAAAACCAGAGGGGAGGTCAGTGAAAATGTCAGTAACCTCATGGGACGTCAGTGTAATTTACCCTATATGCAATTATTAGAAATCTCAGGGGAGGTCAGTGACATTTATGCATACATCATACCTCAACTCACCTACCAATAACCCCCAAAACCCAAAAATCAGTCACCGATCTCCATCCCCCGTCTTCCAAATCAACACTTGAGAGTAAGATTCATGGACTCTCAACCAAGGTATTCTTACATATTTGAGTTAATAGATATATGTATATAGACACACTTTTTACTCATATATACATGCAAAATATCGAACAGGGCTGGTTCTTGAATTTGTCCTCCTAATTTTGCTTCTGTTTTTTTTAATTTTTCAGCTCAACACCAGAAGTCCAGACAGTTGATGTTCTTGGAGCTAAAGAACTCATCACCTCTGGCCATCGTTATCTTGATGTGAGGTGACAAAAAAATTTCCATGTTCCTAGCTAGTTTAGTTGAATTCTGCAAGTTATGAATTTGGATTTTTTGGAATATGTGCCTCTGTGTGTGTGTGTGTGTGTTTTTTTTTCCTTAAGAATTTTCTTTTTAGACGGTAAAAATCATCCCCGTTTTTATAGATAAAAGTCAAGTACATGTGCGCGTTCGAATAATTTTTGTTATTTGTAAATGGGAAAATGAATTATTAGGACGGAGGAGGAGTTTAACAAGGGCCATGTAGATGTGGACAACACTCTCAACATTCCTTACATGTTTAACACCCCTCAAGGTTTGTGGTTTTGGCTTCTTCCTCTTCTTAATTTCCATTTCCCCCTATTTCTTACGTGGAGACAGTGGAGTGCTACGGATCCAGATGTCTGTCTACTGTCTAGTCACAATTCCGAACATCAATTAATCCGAAACCATTTGATGCACGTAGAACCCGTACGCATCGAGCAAATGTTCGATCTCTTAAGCATTTTACATGTCTTAAAGATTAGTTATTTTCACACATTTCGTTTTTATTACGAGCACATCATTATGAATTTACAATGTTACTCCCTTACGTGTTAAAAAAATGAACCAAATTAAATGGTAAAGTGAACTTTCAAAAAGTAATATTGTGCAATCACATAATTGAAGAAAAGAGCGCATATAGTAATTAGGAAAGTGCAAAATAAATTTAAGTGTTATGCGAGCTTTATTTTTTTGTCTTTCTCCTCATACTCCCCCCTTCCCATTTTGTTAGCCCATGATTCCATTTTTTGTTGTCCCGAATTGTAATGTGTGTTTTGACTTTTCAATTGACAGAATCGAGTGTATATATTATTTTGCCTTTTCTTTCTAAGTCACAATCACCGTGTAATCCAGTTCAAAAAAAAAAAAAAAAACCACCGTGTAATGATGATGTTCCTTGAAGAGTTGGATTTCTCAAAAAGCCCAAAACATTGTGGGATGGAATGAGTAAACTACAATGTTACTGTTTACATGTGAAAAAGTGAACCAATCAAATAGCAAAGATTGTATGTATATTCACATAAATAAAGAAAAAAGAGTGCAGCTAGTGAATATCTATGAAGCACGGATACTCTATTTTGACCTCCGTATCGCGTATCGGACACGTATCGGATACAGATACGCTCGGATACGCTCCCGATACGTATCGGATACGTTTTTTAGAGTTTCCGTAATTTAAATTAAATTTTTATTATTCGGATACGTTTTGGATACACTCCGATACGTTACCGATACGCTCGGATACGCTCCCGATACGTATCGGATACGTTTTTAGAGTATTCGAATACGTTTTTTAGGGGGTTTTTTTCTTTTTTTTTTTTCTGTGCTGTAATGGTGAACATGTCTAATGAAATTTTAGGAACTAAAAATTATATATATTTATAATATACTGTATCTATTTTTATATTTTTATATTCAACGTATCCCCAACGTATCGTATCCGACTTTTTGGAAAAATCGCGTATCCGCGTATCCGTATCGTATCGTATCCGTATCCGTGCTTCATAGGTGAATATGAGTGAAAATCAATTTTCTTTCTCAATTCAAGAATAATATAACGGCACACGAGTAAAACTCTGCTCTAGTGCTTTGTAACGGGTATGTATCCCCCTCCTATTTCCATGTGTATGATTGGTTTTGTATTGAAGGAATTATATAAAATGAAGTCACCGTGTGTGTAATTTGTTTTACGTAGAGAAATAAAACAGTGAAAAGAATGGGAAGTGTAATTACTCTGCTTCTTAATCACTGAAATACTGTTTTGATTTTCTTGACATTTTCAGGAAGGGTGAAGAATCCAAAATTTATGGAGCAAGTTTTGTCAGTCTGTAAAAAAGACGATCCTCTTGTAGTGGTAAAAATTAGATAAATAGATAGTAAATTAGTGGAATCATACAGTGGCTCCCCTGCGGGGTTAATTTATCTTTATAGTAGTAAATATTTTACAAAACATCCATTAGATTTTAAAAAAATTAACGACAAATTTGTATTAATGCAAAGTGGAAACATATGTAGGGCATCTAATATGTGAATATTTTCTTTATACTTTATCTTTATAGTAAATATTTTACAAAACATCCGTAAGATTTAAAAATTAATTGTTAATTTTTGTTAATGCAACGTGGAAGCATAAATTTATTCAAAACACCAATAAGATTTAAAAATTAATTATTAATTTTTATTCATGCGAAGTGGAAACATATATTTAGGGCATCTGATATGTGAATTTTTTTTTTCCTCCCTTTCTTTTCCCTTAATTGTTTGAAGGGTTGCCAAAGTGGGGTAAGGTCGGTATATGCAACAACTGATCTTCTGAATGCTGTAAGTTCGTCTTCTGATCGATTCTCTGAACCTTTTTTTGTGTGTTTTGATTGTTGACCAAATAACCTCGTATCAAAATGGGTATTTTCCCCTCGATTTCCTTAAAACAAATTACAGACTACTTTGGTAGTTGTCTCGTTCCGGCCTAAAGATGCACATACGTCGATCACTTGTAAACGATAAACAATTCTACTTTCACAATTCACATTTTTATGGAGCTGGACTCAATTCTTATTCAAACTCGCAACACATATGACGGTGAATGATACTTGTGATCAAGGGCGAAGGGATGTGGTGATAAGTGGGGTCACTTCACCCTACCGAGTTAGAATATTTTGTTAGAACATGAATAATTTCTAGGTACAAAACCCTGTATGTGTTTGATTCCACAAAAAAGGGTACATTCTCCCAATGACACCCGAAAATTTATGATGTGTCCTTTATAATTGTCGAACGGGACCTAATCTCAATGATATGTGTAGAGTTTGAGGTATTCTAGTGTCAATAAATCTTGGCTCCACCTTTGCTTGTCACCATGCCATGTTTAAGAAGGAAAACAAGATTCTTATTGTTATATTAGATCACTCACCATAGAAGGACTAACTTTTATTGGAATGAGAATGGCAGGACTTCAAGCATGTGCGGAATATGGGAGGGGGATATGTTGCATGGGTGGAGAATGGTTTTGGAGTGAAGAAACCAGAACCCTAAAGTTGTGCGTTTCCACTTCACTGCAAAAGAACCTGCTATCATCTCGTTCCTCGTTAACTACTACATAAAGGGGAAGCTAAAAATTTGTTGTAATTCCAGCAAAACATCTGTTCTGCCAGTTTTACATAAGGTCTGAGATTAAAATCCCGATTGATGTACGCAGATGTACTTTTGCTGACCTCTTGACCACAATTATATGTTGGCTAAGCTTAAAATATTCTGGGCAAGTTTCTTTTCGAATTTGAAACTTTTAGTTCCTAATACGACGGGATATTATGTAGAGAAATGTTTAATTTGGTACAACATGCTGCCCGTAAGGTGGTGTTAGGATAGAAATAAAGTGAATTGGAACCCAGTAAATTGCGGAGTAGTGGTGCTTAAGCATTTCATTCCTCCCAAAGCTGTAAATAAGACAACTGATCTAATGGTTTAACAGGATGGTTGTATGCAGTTTAGATTTTTGCGTCTTATCCAACTCTTCGCGGAAACTGTTGATGCAGGTTACGTTTTTTTGAGTCCTTTACGATTGAACCGGTACGCAAGAATGGTTGCAGTTGCACATTCTTAGATGTTACTTAAGGACTTTTTCCAATTTATTTCATTTTGTGGCTTTGCTCTGAGATGTGATCCTGGTTTTATTTGTGACTAGAAGGTGATATTTGAGGATTGTTCTGCATTGTGGAGTAGTGGTTATGATAAGCTAGGAGTATAGATTTTACCGATTACTATTTTTAGGTGGTTATGGTGATGATTTGGTACTAATTTACACTTTGTAGCTTTGCACTTCCAATGGTTTTCACGCTTACCAGAAAAATGGTATGGTATTCTCTCAGTTCCTTAAAAAGAGTAGTGCATTTTATTTTGGGTTATTCTTAAATAAGTGTGATTTTGAAAAGTTCTGTTTGATCTGTAATGTTGAAAAGTTAGTGGATAAAAGTTGGTACATTTCTTCTTTTGCCCTTAAAAGTATATTCTTTTTTGAAAAAATTAGTGGATAAAGTTTAATAATGATATCTCCTTCAAGGACAATAGTGGAAAGTGAATATAAAAGTTGATATAAAAAATGTAATAATTTGTTTTCTTAATAAGTTAGAATTATAAAGCTATACATTTAAAAAAGAACGGACGGAGTAACGTACGCTTTGTAGCTTTACACTTCCAATTTCACCTATCAAGCCCTTACACTTTCCGTCAAGTGTCAATATCCCCGTTACCATTAGGCTCCGTTCATTTGTCAAGAATGTTACGCAAGAAAGTTAATCCCGAGAAAAATGAAATGAAGTGAAGTAAAAGGAGAGAAAAATTTACTTTCCTGTGCATGTTCACTTGACAGAGAATTTTTCCAAGAAAATCAAAATTTGTTTGTTCATTTGGCAAGAAAGGAAAATAGTGGGAATGTTGTTTTTGCACTGGCTAACTTTGGACAAAAATTAATTTATGAGCTAAGTAATCACCAAAGGATAATCAAAATTATCATCATATAACATTGTAATCAGCCACTAGAAAGATAAATCAGGGGGTGTTCCACTAACTTGGTTTTTTTGGTTTTTTGGTTTTTTTTTGGATGTTTTAGTTTTGCAAAAAAACTAACTTGTTCCACTAACTAGTTTTTTGGTTTTTAGTTTTGCAAAAAAACTAACTTGTTCCATTAAACTAGTTTTTTGTATGTTTAGTTTTGCAAAAAAAAACTAACTTGTTCCACTAACTAGTTTTTTGGCTTTTTTGATTTTTAGTTTTGCAAAAAAACTAAGTGGTTTTTTGTTAGTAGAATGAGATAGTTTTTGAGTTAAAACAAAGCTGTTTTTTTTTAGCAGAACGGGGTCTCAGTAAGATAACACTTCATATCTATCCTCGAGTATTTTTTTTCCCGCAACATAGTTAATTTTCTAATTAATATCCGTTCTAATTAATATCCGATTTGCATTCATGTAAAAGATATATACATACATATGAAAGATACATATATGTGTGTGTACAAAAATAAATAAATAAATAAAAAGCAAATAAAAAAACAAACAAAACAAATAAATAAATGAGAACAAATAAATAAATTACTGAGATTGATTTGATGATAAAATTTAGATGGAAGACTTACCTTGCCAGTAGACAAACTGTAGAAAACAGAGGGAGAGAAATGAAACCCCATAGACCCTACCCCTTAACTCTGATATAGAGAGAGGTCTGAAATAGCGCTAGAAAGAGAGCCTTTTGCCGCCAGAAAAAGGAAACTGGAAGGATAAGGATAATAGCAATGGCGGTAACAAACTTTCCCGCGACGCATAATTCCTTGCTTTTGGCAGGATGCATTTTGAGGGAAAGTGAATTCTAGTGGGAAAAACATTTTTGTGGATTCTATTACTTTTTTGATAACTGAACACCCCAAAAGTTAAGGGAAAGCTAGTTTTCCCTTGCTTTTGAGGGAAAGTGAATTCTATTTGATTTCTGTTGGGAGAAGTGTGAGGGGTTAACAAGTGAAAATTAAAGTCTAAGGGCAAAGTGATGCCAAGTGTAAAAGTACAATGGTACAAAGTTCATTTTACCACAGGAAAAATGAAAAAGCTAGAAAGAAACCGTGCAATTGAGCAGTGGTCCCATCTTCTTGTCGTGTATTTTCATTTTTCTAGAAGTCATCATTGTCCATATCAACTTTCCAACAGCTCCGCAGTATGGGAGTGTTTTTTTTTTTTTTTTTCAATATATAATTTGTGTGAATAGATGGCGGCTACCGTTAGTCTTGCTCGTGGGAATATATGGTAACTATCAACTTGGCTGACACCCCACTTGCTCCAATATGGAAGTTGTGAATTGGCTAGAAACATTATAGGGTATCAAGAAAGGAATTGAAGATTACTAGAAATGTTGCAATTCACATCTTATATAGGAAATAATCATGAAAGGCATTGAAGATTACTTGCGATTCACATCTTATTTTTGGTGTATATGATATGTATCTCTTCAATTATCTTCCCTCCGTCCGTGTTTGTGGTTTGTTAGTCCACAAACATAATTTTTTTCGTCCCTTAAAGTTTATCCATGTTTAAAGGTTAATGAGTAAATTGTGTCAATTTTACTTTTTTATTCTTGTCTTAAAATATTTAATTAACAAATCAATCATGATTGAAGAGTAAAATTGGTAAGATAAGAATTGTACAAAAACAATCATGATATTCCCTAAAAGAGTTAGAAACCCCAAAATAGACCATGGACAGAGATACGAAAAATTGATATTAGCCCTTTTCAAATTGTTGATGGCACTCCCTTTGGGGAGTGGCACTATCAATCCCTATATGGATTTGATATTGGCACTCCCCTTTAGAGTGTCATTAACAAATTGGAGAGTGTCAATATCAATTACCATATACAATTACCGGCCATCACCCCCACACCATTATTGCCGCCGCCGACTCTTCTTTATACTCCAAATTTTATTCACGATCATAAAACGATTCTTTATATTGTTTTGTGATAACTAAGTAAATAGGTTCTACTCCTGCGTTCCAAATCACTTATCATCTATGAAACGTGGGACAAATTTTTTAGATAAAAAATAAATTACTTCTGTGCTTTGTTTTTTAAATTACTTTAGACCAAATTAAAGTACTTGATGAGTTCTTTAATTTGGTGTAAAAAGGTTTCACAATTATGCAGCAGGGTATATTATTTTGTTGATATTAAAGTTACACGTCTTTTCGTAAAAAAATAGCAATTTGGTTTTGCTGTAAGACGTCCTGTGCTATTAGATGATTTGTGCGATATAGACGGTTCATGCCGGGCGGCATAAGCAATAAATTGAGCCATGGCCTGATGGCCTACTGAATCCGTGATGGAGGAATTAAATTGAGCCATTCGACATGATCAACAAAAGAAAACCTACTCCTAGATAAAAAGATAAGATTTGAGGCACATGTGCTTCACGCAGACCAAAGATATATGGCCTACGTACCCCACAATGCAGTTCTAATTTATTATTGGTCGAAGGAAAGACTATAATACACACTCTTATTTAGGGTGTGTATTGATACACCCTTTAAAATGTTACAAATCGATTATCACTTGTGAATAAAAAGTAATGATTTTTTGTATAAAAGTTACAAGACGCACTATAATGTTATGAATCATAGAGAAAATGTTATGAATCATATTTTTGAAAAGGTGCAAATTTTTAATATAAAAGTTACGAGATACTAAAAAATGTTACGATTGTCATATGGTGACACAATATAGACCAAGCAATAAGTGCATATAATACACACCTTTAATGAGTGTGTATTGTAGTTATTCCCGTAATGGAGTCACATCAATTCACTACGTACAATGTTTCATAATATTCAAAATCCTGTGAATCAAGAATAGAAACAAATCGTGTGAATCCAATCGAATCATGTCGTAATTAGCAAAGTGTTTGTGAGTACACACTTGGGTACTCTAAATGCACACTAGCGCATCTCAACCATCCAAAAGGATTTTGGACATTTCGAATTTTTTACAAAAATTCAAGCGAAGAGTTTAAAGTATTTACGCGAATAGTTTTAAAATCTAAAACATCGAAAGTGTTTTTGGACGATTGAAAAGCGGTGGTGTACACTTAGGATACCCAAGTGTGATGCACGCATGTCATTTTCCAGTGACCCACAAAAACAAAGGAAAAAGAATGGGATTTTGGACCTTTTCAGTTCCGCAATAGGTTTTTGGCCTCAAATGTGATAAAAAGTCGCATCAAGTCGCTAGTGCTTCATGGTAGTCACAAAACCAACAATTGAATCGATAGCAGAAATGGTCCTTTTTCAAATCGTGTGAATCAAATCAAATCACGTCAAAAAAAAAAAAAAAAAACACCCACAAATCGTGTTCATTTATCAACGGTTAAAAGAACTTAGAAGATAAATGCATAATTTCATTCTAACTTTTTGTTCAGTCTCGTTTGGATCATAATGATAAAATTATCATATTTAATCACGTAAATTAGGGGGAGTGATTTCCACACACCCCAAATGGTTATTCACACCCCCTTTTCTGTCTTCTAGTCAAAGTTTCATGTGTAAAAATTTCACTACAAGACAAAAAAGGGGTGTGGGTATCAATTTGAGGGGTGTGAATATCAATTATCTAATTAAATTAGAGTACGACAAGCTTAATAATTGATCATGATAAAACATAAATAATACGGGAAAGACTACAATACATACCAACCTTAAAAATGTAACAAGTTGATTAACTCTTGTAAATAAAATGTTACCGTTTTTTGTATAAAAATTATGAGATACACCAAAATATTATGAATCAAAGAGACGATATTGTGAATCATATTTTTGAAAAGTTACAAGTTTTTAATATAAAAGTTACGAAACACTAAAAAAATTTACAATTACTATGAGGTGGCCCAATAAAAACTATACAATAAATGCATATAGTACACATATTTAATGAGTGCATATTGCCGCCATTATCATATAACAGAGGTATAATAAGTCAATAAAGCATCCATATAGGGTACTACTATGTGCATCCATCACAAGATTTTCAAGTTCGAAAGTTTCAGAATTGCATTTATCTATATAACAAAATAGAGTGGTTTTCAAATTTACACATTTTGTCTACATAAATCCTCACCCTTCATTTTCCAAGGGTTGAGATTGAAAGCACCCCTGCCACCTCTCTCTCTCTCTCTCTCTCTCTGCCATTTCTCTCTTTCAAAATTCAAATTTCTACACCGATTGTCTCTCTCTCTGTCTCTCTCTCTCGCTCTCTGCCAACCATAGCCAGCAACATCGATTCCTCTTCGCTCCTCTCCTCTCAGGTATGTCGATTTGTGAAGTTTCTTCTCTCTCCTAATATGGTTCTCAATCTTCATTGGGGTTTTTGTTTTCCCCAAATTTGAATCTGCTGTGTACAAATAATATACAGATCTGGGGTTTGCTGAGTTTATATACTTAGAGGTTCGAGGGTTTGGATTTACTATCTACGTTTTTATGTTTTCATTAAAGAATATTGGGATTTTTGTTTCCCCAAATTCGACCACCAGTTTTGTCCTGTGAAATCTCCAAGCAGTGGGTTTTGATTTTACTACCATCGTTTAGAAAAAGTGGTTTGATTTTCCCCCTTTGACACCACTGTTACGTTTTCTTGAACCCTAGGCCAAAGGTAGAAGATGTGAGGAGATACAAACACAAACGGCATAAAAGGTAACAAAATTCGAGCTGTACAATTTGCATGACCCATTTCTTCACTCAGATCACATGCTAATTCCTACTCATTTGACTTGAGTTCTGTTTTAGATTCAGATTTCTGGTAAAATTTTGTTTTAAATTCTCATTTTCTCATCTTCTTTTTGTAGGTGTTTTTTTTAAGAGTCTACGAATTTCTGAAGGTGGGTTACGTTGCTCACTTGCCGCAAGCGTGAGCGTCCATTTTTCTCTCGCTAACAGTGTTGGTACACTCACACTCACAAATTAGTTCTTTTTCATTGATTAAGGTTTCTTGAATAGTTTAATAGTTTAATGAATTTTTAATAGTTTAATCGGTTCATTTGTTTTTATAGTTCTTTGTTTCCTTTTTTTAAATGGTTTCTGAAGTGGACCTACGTAATACTCTCTACTTTTTATGATTCTCCAGAATTGGTTATGTGAAGATGATTCTCCAGTTGTTGATGTTAGCTTTCAGTTTCAACATAATTGACATTGTATTTTATTTGTATGAAAAATGAAAATGAATATTAAAAATTCATTTTCAAGTTTTTCTCACTCCCTTGACATCGAGATTGCCATTTCCTAATTTCCATTAGAAACCGTTTGAGTTCTAGCGAATTTGTCTGTGCCTAAAGAACCAATCTAGCTCCATTACCTGATCATATGCTTGCCTAATAAGCAATCTGGCTCCAGAACCTGTTATAAGAAATTTTTTGAAATCCTCATCTAATCCTCGCTCCTCCAACCGGATGCCTTTCCAAACGGTCCCCAAAGTGATCGCCTTCATTGGATCCTTAGTTTAGTTTTGTTTGGATGACAACAGGAATCCTAATGTTTAATTTGGGATAAAAAACTGATGCGACTGTGCATATTCTGTTTCAAGGTGCGGTGCATGGTGGGTTTGCAACAGAAGACAAAAGTAGAGAAGGATTTGTTGTTGAAGAAAGACCAATTCATGGTTTGAAATGGCACCAATATATGATAAGCAAAGGCACATGGAAATACCAAATTCTGAAACTACAGACAACTTTTGATTTTGCAAGGACCATATGTCATTAACATGAAGTGCTCCTCTTAAATAAATGAATCAAGTGTGTACCTAAATTCATTTCGCTTAAATAATGAGTAGTCATTTGGGTAACCTGAGGTATTACAATACGTTTTTCAATATCTGTGCACTGGCCCTAATTTGTTTTGCTAAGCATCTTTTTTCTTCTTTAAAATGAATGCCCTCCCAGTCCATGTAATTGACATACGGTTGTTCTCTTAAAAGTGGTTGCTGAGAAATATAAAATTGTCATTTGCTTTCTTTAATTTGTTGCTACTTTAGTGGAAAATTCAGATTTAAACTCTCTATTTGCTGGTGTTATTTTCCAATGTTTGGAATCATATTGTTGCGGGAGAACACATGTAGCTTCGTGGCGTGGATTCGTGGAAGGAGGATCTTCCATCAAAGTATGTCAAGAGTCAACTTGCCAATAGGGTGTTTGGCTGGGTGTATGACCTCTACTTAGTCTCTTAGTTGTGGGAAAATCTGGTGTCGTAATGAAATTAAATCGGTTTGATGGGGTACCCTTTAGGGTAGTGGTTCTTTTTAGATGGGCACGTTTAACATCCATTTTTTGTGATTCGAGCAAACAAAGCCTCCTCAAGCAGTGTTTCTTTGAAATGCATTATAAGTGCTCGACAAAATGCTTCATGCTCATTTGAGTACTTCATAAGTCGAACGAGCTAAGCTGTAGTTTGTTTGAACTTGGTACGGAAGCTTAATGAGCTTAAAAATGATGTTCAAGCTTGGTTTGTTTATATCTCAAACGAGCTAGCTCTTGCTCGAGCAGTTTGATTTGTTTTTCAGCCTAATATATAGTCATGTTTGGTGTTCTACAGGAAACCAGGAAATTCAAGGAGGCATTTGGGGATGACCTCGAAATCATCGTGAATGTTTGTGCCGAGGTAATTATCTGCTTTCTAATTGAAAAGTTTGAGCCGTTATCTTACTTGAAGCAATGAAGAAGAAAGGAGTGAAATAGTGAATTATGTTTATTATTGATGATACGTTTCCCAAGTGTAATGACAAACAAGAAAGAGAATGAATTATATGACTACATGATGTGTCCAACTAGCTACTCTTGCCAAGGAATTAACGAATCAATTAAGCAAGACGTTACATTGCAGTTTCTGAGCGGTTTCTGCTTGAGAAAATGTCTGAATGGGAATATCATTCTCTTGGCACACACAGCATTGAAGCTGGATCTTTACTCTGTGTATTGTTCACAGATTATACTCTGTGTATTGTTTTTTGGGATTTTAGTGACTTGATATGGAGAAATTTATTTGTTTGGTCGACGATTCCGGTACGTTAAAACAAGATGGGTAGTTTATAGTCATAATACAATTGTCGATTAGTTCTTTTGCGGGTTTGTTCTGTGTTACTTCGATTAGTTTTTTAATTTTTATGAGTTCTTGCTATTGCATGAATGGTTCTGTTGAGTTTAATTTTCACTCATGCTATCAAGGGTTGGATGAATAGGTTGGAGGGTTATACAGCAGATCTGAAAATTATGGACTTCAAAGCAGCTCTATTTACTTTTATGCAATTAAATTTCATTAGGTTCTTCCTTTGTTAGCCTTAATCACCCAGAAAAGGTCACCTTCAGATGGATTTCTCTTTGGAAAAGTTGAAGACATGAAGTACCAAGGAAGTTAAGCGTTTGGAATGGGACTATACTGTGGTTATTTGGATATATCGCCTTAAAAGTGACTTATTCTGGTGAATAGTAATACCGGATTATCTTTTGTAGAACACTATGGAAAACAAGCTAAGGGAAGAAGAATGATTAGGTTAGTGTCAGTGTGCCTCTGTCTTAGCACTTATTGGTGTCTTAGAGAGATGATTTATGATTGCACATTCTGATTTACTTACCAAGATTGGTCCATGTTGCACCCCGCAACCAGATTTTGTTGGGGATCCGGACAATATTTTTGTAGCCTTTGTTTCAATAAGCTTTTAATCTATTGTTTATTGTGTTTTTTTGTTACTTTTATTAATATTCTGAATGCGTAATGGTTGTTTATACTTTTTTAGTACCTTTCGTTGCCAATGCAGGATGGCTTTTGAATCCACCCTCAATTTACATTTCTAAATTCTTCTCTCTTTTTTGCCTAGGCGCAACTAATCTGGAAGGCGATAAGAGCCTCGATGGAACTGTTCTCGAAATACATTGCGGCCCACTCCATCTCATTATGTAGGTCAACCCTCTTTCTCACACCAAATCTTCGTATGTCTTGATTCCATTCCCTATGTATCTATCTATTGTATCAAACCCTCACCCCATTTTGTACGTCATTGAACTAATAAAATCTTTTGGTTGCTTTCCAGGTGTATTTTGAATACTATAGGAGTCTCGACCGTACTATCTTAAAAGTGAGGATGTAAACTTAACCATATCTACCTTGGCCACCATCAGATCAAGGTATTTGTAAGTCATTTTTACTTTTAGCTATCGATTCTTAGCGGTGGGCTGTGAATCCAAAATGGTGGTATATGCCATCATGGAGATGGAAGAAATATACCTTTGTAGTCAACATTAACTCAATCAACTTGCATTTATAGTTAGAGAATACCGTTTTTTACGATGTATTTGTCAAAAGGGAATCAAATTGAATTTACTACATTGCAAGAAAATTGTCATACTGTCCTGGATGTTCTTTTTTTTATCCTATACTGTGCCGAATGTTGTTTCGTAAGTTGAATTCATGATTATAATGATGTTAATTGCTTTATTATTATTACATTTACTTAAGTTGTTTGTGGATCTCGGATTTGTCGAGGGAAGAGAGAATGGGAAACTCGATCAATCCTACGATTGTGCACAGATGGATCTTTTAATTCTTACTCCTTTTTTTTTCCCTTTTCCTCCCACACATACTCAATTGAATTGATGTCATGTGAAGTTTATATTAGAAGGCGGGTTTTGGAAAGAGTAAAGATCGTGGGTTAATGTAAAGTAGTTGATCCAAAATATGTTTAGTGCCTTTATTTCTAAAGTCTTGATTACGAGGTTTGTTGCTCACCATGCTTGACATGTAATACTTGGTTCTTCTTCCTGTCAATATTCACACTTTGCAATATCCCAATAAACGCTCTGTACATCTGTGGCATTGTGGATTAAAATTTAGTTTTCTTCAAAAGCTTCATGCTAGGAATATGGATCTTTAGTTTGGGATCTCCTGTCGGATTCTCTTCAAGTGTCATGTGTGGGTATAATTGTAGAGCGGAAAGGACAAGAATAGAAAGAGAAGCGATAGAGATGATAAAAACAAATTAGTTCAAATTACGTCGACGCACCGTGCCTTTAGGCACGGGCATTCCCTAGTATTTAAATAAACTGAAGTCTATCTATGCTTGTATAAGAAAGAACATCCAAAATGATAATTATTAGAAAATGAAATAGAGAGTCCATATTTTTTTTCTTATTATTTTATTTTCATCAAATGAGAATAACAATTTTTTTTTTGCAGTTCATGTAATCCTATGACTCCGCTCATAAGGCTTTTCTACAGCTGACTTTGCCACCCCTTTTCAAATATCTCACTTGATGATTTCAATTTCTTGCTTTTACTTGCGAGTGAATCACAAATTTTACTATTCATGACATATATCATTTTCTATAATAAATTTTACGGCTCATATTTTATGAATTAATGTGTCTCGTTTTGATTTTGGTTGTATATCACACCATCTATGAATTTGTTGACCCATTTCAGGAATTTTTATTTTTCAAGCTATGAATTTTGTGGCTCTGATTTTCCTCGAATAAAAAGAATTCAAAAAAATATCGGGGGTGGGTTTTGTTTGGTTTGGGTTTGAGGGAGGTTTTGGGGTATAATGAGAAGAGAGAGATAAAAAGAAATTTTATGGGGGACCATGCTGGGTGGGTTTTGAGACCCAAACCAAACAAGGTGTCAGTGTACTCCAAAAAAAAAAAAAAAAAAGATTTTCGCCACCGACTATGACTTGGCGGAAAGCATTATGTAACCCACGTGAGCCCTTCAAATACGAACAAATACTCTCATAGACCACCGCACGGGGACCGTTTGAAACCAAATTCCCATGATCATTATACAACATCACATAGTAGTATTTAATTTTTTTAATCTTCACAACCGATATTACTATTTTGAATCTTTTAAAAAATATTTGAATGGAGTATATTTTAATTTTACGAATTTTTTTAATGTAATATGAATCTTTTTTTTGATAAATTACAAATAGTTCCTTGAAACAAATTTCAAAACCATTAAAAATTATAAATTGAACAATACAATCAAATTTGTTAGATGCATTCAAGGAATTGAATGTGGAAAATGGAAATGACTAGTGACAATCAACCACGACTACGACAAGAGCATTCAAGACATAAAAAATTACTCCCTCCGCCCCAAATTGTTGGTCCTAGTTACTATTTGGGACCTTTTAAAAAATTGATCATATCGTCTGATTTATAAAGATTTATATATCTAATATGGATCTTATTTGATAGATCTCAATTAATTTTATTAAATACATATTTCAAAATCATAAAAAAGATTTTAGACTGTAAAATATGCATAATTGTTTGAGTGATTCAAAAAGCAAAATAGGACTAACAATTTGGGATAGGTGGAGTATGAATTGAACAATAAATACAAATTTGTTAGATGCATTAATTGAATTGAATGTGAAAATGACTAGTGACAATCAACCACGACCACAATAAAAGCATTCAAGACATAAAAGAGTGTAACATTCCAACTTCTTATTTCTGCGGTCAATGAAATTCAAGGTGCCAAGAAAAAAGTGATAATGGAAAGATAATAAACAGGAAATGAAGGCAAATGATCGGACATAACATCCCAATTTTATAAAAGAAAAGATATGAGTACAAATATGCGTAACAATAATTGTGGAAACTTTTTGACATAATAAGGCCCTCATTCCGACTCGCAATCTCTACATATCAATTGGTCATTTGTGATTGTGGGGAGATTCTCATCTTGTGACTGATCATGAAAATCTGTACTGTACATCACCCTCTCCAGAGCAAAACAGACTCAATAAATGTCAGAAAAAGAAACTGTCCCCACCATTAAATTTGCCGATTTGGACAATCATCATCTCTCGTCGGTAAAAACACACTTTACAAACTGGAGATTCCCAGAATATTTACGTACATGCCGATTCAATCAAACTTTATTACATTACCATTGTAACCAAAAATCCCGTATTTTCAATGGAGTTCCCACAGGATTCTGTCAAAAAAGCCAACTTTCCCACGTGCCAAACACTGTCCATGGGTTGCGGCTCCTTTTCAAAGGAAAAACCAATGTTTATTGTCTCTACCGACAAGTTCTTGCCTCGCATTCATAAGCTCTATAAATCCCAATCAATGTTTCACAGGTACTGCATTTCTATGGTTTTTGGGTACTAAAATGTCATCTTTATTAGTTTCAGCACTTGCTTGCATATGGGTTTTGATTTGTTCAAATGGTGTAGTTGGGTATGTAAAATACAATACTGGAGCGGTAACTGTTGATGGGAAATTGAATGTTCATTTGGTTCCCCATTCACATGATGATGTGGGCTGGTTGAAGACTATTGATCAGTACTATGTTGGATCTAATAACAGCATACAGGTCATCAATTTGCATTCACATACACATAGAATATGTCTGATCGAACATTACAGTGATATAGCTTTGTATCTGATTTCTATCTGTATAAGTTGCGTTTCCTTAAATAAAAAAAATAAAAAAAAAGAGGCTTTATTGTGTGGTTTGATCTGGTTTTAGTTTATGGGAAAGTGAATTGTGTGTTGTTTCATGTTTTGGTGTTTTTGATCCAATGATAATGTACGAGTTTTCTTTCTTAAGGTTAATATGATGGAGTTTTAGCTTATGGGCGTGTGAATTGCGTGTATTTTTTTGGGCAAGTATGTAATTGTGAACTGTGTGTTGTTTGGTGATAATGTGCAGGGTGCTTGTGTTGAGAATGTGCTGGACTCGGTTGTTGAGGCCTTGCGCAGGGATCCAAATAGGAAGTTTGTGTTTGCTGAAATGGTAAAACAACTGAATTCAAATACTTGATTACCTATTTCTGGAATAATCCTAGATATAAGTGAACCTTCTACTTCATATATGTGGCGAGGAATGATAGCTCTTGAGGTTTGTAGCAGAACTTGGTCATTACTATGACAAGTTATTAACCGAAGTACCAATCTACACCACATATTGTATTTGGTGGGGTGAACAAGAGGACCTCTCTTGTTACTTGAATGACGATTCGGACCACATTTTCAGAGCTTCATAAGTTGAATGCTTTTCTCTTTGAATCGTCTTCCATAAAAACCATTTTGCAGGGAAAATTGAGTCTTTATTAATGTTGAATCTAGTTCATCCTTTGTTTTTGTTGAAGTCATTTACTTCACAGTACAGAATAAATGCAGCAGAAGTCGCACAGTATTTTCCTATCATTGATTGGTGCATAAGGGTTTATTACTTTATCCAGCAACTTATGGTTGACTGACAGAAAAGCTAATCATCTATAGGCGTTTTTTCAAAGATGGTGGGAAACACAAAGTGTGGAAATACAAGATGAAGTTAGAAAGCTCGTTGATGTTGGTCAATTAGAATTCATGTATGTAGTCTACAAGCAACTTGTATTCTTTTTTGTTGGACGGAATGTCGGTATATATTAACCAGGACATGATTCTTTGGTGCAGAAATGGTGGCTGGTGTATGCATGATGAAGCAACTGCCCATTACATAGACATGATTGACCAAACTACCCTTGGTCATCACGCATTAAAAACCCAATTCAATATAACACCACGTGCTGGATGGCAAATTGATCCATTTGGGCACTCAGCTGTTCAAGCTTACCTTCTCGGGGCTGAGGTTCATGAATTTTATGATTTTTACATGACGATATTCTGTGATGTTAATTATGGTCATCGTCCTATCATAGCCATGTTTCTGCTTCAAACTCAGCTGATTGAATTGGTTTGTTTTATTGCATTGCTACTGCTGTATTTGTCATTCTTTGAGATTTTAATAAGGCTCTGTACCAATCGATTGGGGTCAGCTACATGAATCCTAAGCACCTCCAATTAGGATAATACTCCCATAATGCGAAAAAGTTGGAATTTCCAATTCATATTTCATGGATATCAATATACTCAATAAATTCAATACATCTTTCATAGGCATCAATGCATTTTTAACACATTATCCAGTCGCCCTTAGGGCCGAGGTTAACATTTTCGTTTATAATGTGCCTTTGACTTTGAGTTCCAAGTGTATTTTAATGAAAATTATACTGCCAGGATTTCCTCTAACTCTGTTGCTCTATTAGCTTGGCTTCGATTCTGTGCATTTCGCAAGGATAGATTATCAGGACAGAGCAAAGCGCAAGGTAGATAAATCTCTTGAAGTAATATGGCGTGGATCCCAAACTTTTGGTTCCTCTTCCCAGGTCTGGAACTGCATTTGTTTTTCTTTCGGAGACCCTTTTACGTTAATGGCTCAGTTTCTAATATTCACTTTGGCTTTTTTTTTTCTTCCCCAGATTTTCACCAATGTATTTCCCGTACATTATAGTCCTCCAAACGGATTCAATTTTGAAGTGTCTGATACTGACCCTTTTCCCATTCCCGTCCAGGTTCTATTGTTCAACGAGCTGAACTACGCAATTTGTGTTATAGAACTTCTGTTGACTGTATCTCCTTGTCTAATGCATACTGCAACTGCAGGATAATCCTCATCTATTTGACTATAATGTTGAGCAACGAGTTAATGATTTTATTACTGCCGCAATCACACAAGTAAATTCAAATTCCAGTATTTGTTTTCGAGATTTGGAGTTAGTGTTCTTTCGCTTGATGGCTGCTAATAGGTCATAGAACTAATTAGCCACTAACCTGTAATACTTTGGACCCTCTTTATACCCAGGCAAATGTGACAAGGACAAATCATATCATGTGGACAATGGGAGAGGACTTCAAGTATCAATATGCCGAGACTTGGTTCAAACCAATGGATAAGTTGATCCACTATGTTAACAAGGTAAATTTTAACTTATGCAAACTTTTTAAGCTTGTTGCTTCTAAGCTTTCCTTATATGTTCATATACAACTTGAGAGTTATTGAATTTAATATTGTCATCAAATTCCATTGACATATTGTTGAGAGCTATTCTCATTTTAAAGAATTGGAAAATCAAGTGAGTGTCGAACACTGAAGTACCAAAGGTATTGATGGCCCAATTCATTCCGCCTCTAAAATTGGAAAGCAATAAGATTCTTTTTATCTGATGGTGTAAGGCCTTAGGATCTAGTTTGGTAAAAAGCCACACATCCTTTGGATTTCACTACATCATCCACATTCGACCATGTCAGGATTTCCAACTGTCCTATTAGTGTGGGTGTCAAATCTTAAACAGCTGCCCAAATCCTCCCATCATTTTCAAATCCTCCCAATATGAAGCCTTAGCCTCTTTTGAGTTCAAATCCTCCCATTACTGCCAAATTCACAATCAACTACCCTCCTCCACAATTACAATTGGCAGTTTGGCACAAGGCTTAAATGAAAACCCAAACATTCTGAATTCCAACACGCCTGCCAGAAAGTCAGCTAAGTGACACTTAAATTAGTCATTACCGTGCCACAAAATTTACAACCTCTCTGAAGTGTTGCAGTTCTAGTTGATTACAACCTTTCCTTAACCATCTTTGTCTCATTGAAGTTGGAATGACTGTATGTCTAGAGGCATATTTGAGTTGCGAATCTTCAGATGGTCTTTCCTGCTGCTATATTCTCTATTGATATCCCTTTTGGAAATTTTATTGGTGACAGTTTTCTGTAAGGTCCCAACTAGGAAGGCATATGTGGTTATTGCTTTGTTTTTTTAAAACGCAACTGCCTTGAGTTCAGTCTGCATTAAGAGTGTTCTTTTTTTTGCAGGATGGTCGAATAAATGCCTTGTATTCTACCCCATCTATGTACACAGATGCAAAAAATGCGGCAAATGAAACATGGCCACTGAAAACTCATGACTATTTTCCGTGAGAATTCTCTTTGATTGTTTTAGCTTGCTGCATCTCTGTATGAAATAATCACCCTAATCCATGATACATAAGCTTGTCTTTTATATTTTACAGATATGCAGACCGCGCAAATGCTTACTGGACTGGATACTTTACTAGTCGCCCTGCCTTCAAGGGATATATTCGCATGCTGAGTGGATATTATTTGGTATGGACTATAGTTTCTCTATTGAGGGTGACATTAGCCAATATGACATTTATTTTGACAAGAGAGATCTATTATTATACAATACTAGCATTGTGTAGGGTATAGTTAGTGGTAGAATTGTGATTAACTCTATTTCTCAATCTTTCTGAGTTGATCCAACAGAACCAAGGTCAAAAAGACTGAAAAATCAATGTCTTACAATCGTAACTTTGAGGGAGCGAGAGAGCAATAACCTGACAAATGGACCAAATTCAGCTGCCCATTCAGTTAGGTGCCAAACAGGACCCACCCTTGGTTTTAGATATTGGTAAGGTGAATACCAAGTCTAGTCAATGCTAGGCACAATGACGTGCTGTTGATGTGAAATATGCTTGCTGCAAAGGCCAGCATCTTCATTCCACCAAGGAATTCCTTGTCTCTATACTTCCTTGTCTCTAGAGCATCAGATGGCTCAAAGCCTATCAGTTAGAAAACATTAGTTTGACAACTCAAAACAAGATTTCTCTTGGAATGCTATGGGCCATTGTGGCTAGTTGATGCGTTATATGAGGAGAGATGATAAGATTTTGTGTGATCCATCTTTGGATAAACTCTCTCATTCTGTTATATATTGATTTATAAAATATGACTGGAGAAATAATTCATGTTCCCTTTGCCGCAAGTAGGCTGCACGCCAACTAGAATACATGGCTGGAAGGAGATCTTCTGGTCCCAATACTCACAGTTTGGGAGATGCTTTAGGAATTGCTCAGCACCACGATGCTGTCACTGGCACTGCTAAACAACATACAACAAATGACTACGAAAAGCGCTTGGCAATTGGAGCTTCTGAGGTGGGCTGCTGACTATTTTACGAACTTGACCTTCCACAACTAATCCCCCATCCTTTTAAATGATGCTTATATGCTCTTAATTTTTTGTGTTCAACACTTTCTGTAGGCAGAAGCTGTCGTAAATTCAGCTTTGGCTTGCCTAGCTAACTCAACATTGAAAAATCAATGTGTCACACCCTCGTTGACATTGAGCCAGGTGATTTTCGACCTTGCTACTTGGACAATTATGCCTCATCTGTTGTTGGATTTGTCTCCTCATTATCTAAAACTAACTTTCCTGTCCCTATGTTACTTTTTTGTTTGCTTTTTGTTATTGACAGTGTCAATTACTTAACATAAGTTTTTGTCCACCGTCTGAGGAAGATATTCCTGAAGGAAAAAGTCTGGTAATTTAAGATTTTTCGTATTTTCAAAGTTTGAGAATGTTCTGGGAACTAGTTCACTTATTTCAACATCGTTTCAGGTGGTTGTGGCATATAACTCTCTTGGATGGAATCGCACTGACATCATTAGGATTCCGGTGAGTTTTTATTGGACAGAATTGTACTAGATTTAAAAAGGCTCCAGTTGTTCAACCGGTGTTTGAAGATTCTAGTTTGAGTTGCAATGTTTATACCCGAAACCTTTGTAGGTTTATCATTGCCTCTTACCATGCTATGAAGATGATTGAAATTAGGATGTTCGGAGAGTAGGGTAGCCAAAATAAAAAAAATAAAAAATCAAATGTTAACATATGAACTTGCCTCCTCCTTGCATGGATAAACAATTTCCTTCAGTTGATGCAACTTTACCTCCTCAGATATCTAATTATCTCGGAAAAAGATTGCACTGGATGAAGGTATTGCTATCTATATTAACAATTGACGAGAGAGATTGAAAACCTGCATGATGGTAAGTGCCATCCAACCTGACAAGGTGGCAAGACCGCCGTGGTATCGAGTTAAGGAATCAGCCTACAGCCTACCCAGTAACCTTTCTCGAACTTTCCTACCTTCCAAAAGGAAAAAAGATGTGTCTGTCAGGTAAGATAGAGCCTTGCGTGCTGGATACAACCTTTATCTTTTTCGAAGAAGGGTCAAATGGGAAAAAGATTTCTAAAGTTGATTAGTAGAGAGGCTGAATGATGACAAATGCGGCTTCTAACTTAAGTTGTACTCTAGAACAACATGGACGCTGGACGTACTTTGTTTTGAATGAGCACTTAATCCTAGACCATCAAGGCATAATTTGGAAAAGGTCACGGTTTCATGATTATCTTAGGTGATCGAAGTAGTGTGACTGTCTGGTTACTGTCAACAACAACAACAACAATAACATAACCCATTTAGTTCCCAATACTTGGGGGTATGGGCGGGGGATGGATAGGAGACAGACCTAACCTTTGGCAATAAATGCACAAAGTGGCTGTTCCTAGAATACCACTGAAACATATGGATTGGAGACAGACCTAATCTTTGGCAATAAATGCACAAAGTGGATGCTCACAGAATACCACTGAAACAGTGGTCCCCCTATACCATCGCGTTTGCTGCGGAATCATGCCCTCAAATCAAAGCTAAAAGGCATCAGAGAGGGCAGACCCAAGAATCATTTTGATTTATGTGCACATTACCATGCTTCTTTCATTCAGCATCCAAAGCATTGGCGTTGCACAGTATGTCTGGTTACTGTCATAAATCTATAAATTCGTTAAAGAGGCAAAGTAAGAAGTTTCATTCTGTAAACCAATGCTTTGACAAGTATCTTCAGCTTACCAATGGACGTCAATAAAATGAATACAGTTTGCCATAACCAAGCATCAGAAGCTGTGTGTAAGTACTGCACCAGGTTGGGAATTTACGGTGGTCTGATTGTGGATTTGAACTTGCATTTTTAGATTCCTCGTTTCGATCCACAAAATTCAACGGAAACTTACAATCTTAAGCTTTTTAAATTGGAATTTTCTAGATGCAATTTTTTTTTTTTGGATTGTTGCACCATATTCATTCCTGACAATTTTACGCATTCAGATACAGAACTGCCTTTCGTTCCTGTACTTTTGCTTGGCAATTTGTGTGCAAGCTGAGATGATTTAGCTTAGGTATGACTAGAAGTACATTTTTGACAGGTTAATGATGCCAACCTTGTTGTCCATGACTCCACGGGTAATGCGATCGAGGCACAATACCTCGAGTTGGATAATGTTACAAGCAACTTAAGAGATTTCTACACCAAGGCATATTTGGGAATTTCGCCAGGACAAGCTCCCAAGTACTGGATTCTGTTTCAAGTATCTCTGCCTCCTCTTGGTTGGAACACGTATTTTGTATCTAAAGCATCTGGAAAAGGTATATTTGGATTGTGCTATAGACCATATTTTTCTAATGTTTGATAATCATTTTTAAGAAGTAAGAGCTTATAGTTTTTGGTGTTGCAAACACCCCTTAACAGACAGGGTTGTTTGTAGCTGACTGGAGATGGAGAGAAAAAGAAATGTGCAAAATGGAATGTGACTTGTAACTTTTTCCGTAAAACTAATATTTTTCACGTGCTTCTACTTCTGCTCCAAAATGATACAGGTAAAAGAAGAAAGTCCTATGTATCTTCTGTTGACCCTCCACAGAATGATACTGTTGAAATTGGACCAGGAAACTTAAAGATGTCCTTTTCTTTAGCATCTGGGCAGCTTAAAAGGATGTTTAACTCCAAAAGTGGGGTAAGTTGTTGAAGCTTTGAATGCAAGAGCTATGACATTGACATGGCATGCTGAATCATTGCTCCACACTCCACAGTCAACCTGGTTGCACGAAGTAAAAGTGCTTTTCTATGTTCCTAATAAAGTTAGGAGAAATATGGATGGGAAACAGATCAAGAAGTCACAGATAACGTAGTTGCATTTCATTTTATGTTGAATTATGTTGTGTGGAACCTTTTTGGTATGGCTCAAGCTATCTCACTTGGTATAAAACTTGATTAGAACATGTGGAACATAAATAGCGTAGTAGCATTTCATCGGTATAACACTTTGTTCTTACTTGCTATTTCACTAGGTTGATATACCAGTACAACAAAGCTATCTCTGGTATGGCTCAAGCACAGGTGATACAGATGACCAGGTATGTCATATTCTAGGTTTAGAACATTACATACACAATTTTTCCCTAAATTTTAAGGTTTATGGGCATGATGTTTTGACATGTTATGTTCTCTTGCAGATCTTGCAGAATTCTGGTGCATACATTTTCCGACCCAATGGTGCCCCTCCCACTTTGGTTTCAAGATCAGTAAGCCTCCTTCCAACTTATTTCTCAATAAAGCTGGGATGGGACGAGTGCATGAATTCCTGTCCGTATTCAATTCTTTTTTGGGTCTCTATTTTGTGTGAAAACTGTGGCCATCTTGCCTGCTTTTCTGGTCTACTTGAATGCCAAGGCCATACCCATATTGTTTGGTGCTTGTTGATGGCGTTTATTAGCAGCTAATATTATTTGGGATTGTAGGTGCCCATAAAGGTTGTTCGTGGCAGCCTTGTTGATGAAGTTCATCAGCAGTTCAACTCATGGATCTATCAGGTACTGCTTTATGATTGATTTTATTGCATTGACGCTGAATTTTCTATTATGTTTTTTCTTGACACTAGGTAGCACCAAAAGTGCGTGCATTTGGATACCATTTCATCATTGATAGTGAACTTTGCTTCTAAAGTCTTTCACTTCATGATTTCATTGAGTCACTTCAATTAACAGCTGTAGAGATTCTGTTCTGGAGAAGATCTTATCGTATAGAACTTGATCAAAGTTCATATAACCCGGACTATTGGGCAGACGAATATATCAATTTAAAGCAAAAATGGAAGAGTTCTAAATTCTAACTCCTCATGTTAGTCATGTGAAGCCTCCAGCTACTATGTATTACAGCCTGGTAAAAGTAGTTTACATACAATGAACTTTTTACTCTTTTGTACAATTTTAAGGTCTCTGTAGGGGCTTGGAAATGTTACCGGGGAATTTGTTTGTAACTGAAGTTTCTCTATTTGAAATGTGATAATTATGGGAAAATGGAACTGGTTTTGACCTCAGCAATAACCATTATCTTTGTTAATGTATAAATGCTTGGTGATAAGACTGTTGCTGCCCTTCAGTTTATTCTTCTGGTTTGTGTCCTCGTTCTATGACTTGCTTATAGCTGAGGTCTAATTAATGGTTATTTCTCAGGTGATTAGAGTTTACAGAGAGAAAGAGCATGCTGAAGTTGAATTCACAGTAAGTCAACTTGATAAACATTTTTCTGCTAATCATGGATTTTTGTTTTCCACAACACTCTCAATGATCTCATTTCCAAGAACAATGGATTCCATTTTCTAACCATGTGTACAGGCAGTAGCAAGACAGTAATTATTCTTTGTCTAAGTTTTGACGAAATTCTGTCTTTAAGATTGGCCCAATACCCACGGATGATGGTGTTGGAAAGGAGGTCATTACGCAGATGACAGCAAATATGGTCACAGAGAAGGTGTTTTACACTGATTCCAATGGGAGGGACTTTTTAAAACGGGTAACTTTGAGTCTCTCATATGATTATTCTCTTTGATAATCAAAACTGTATAGAAGATGGTCAACAAAAGACATGCATTTGGTGTTGAATTCTTCCTTTTCTCATATGGTTTTATGAGGTGTCATTAATTGTATACAGAAAATGGCTGATGAAAAATCTGTGCAATTCTATCTACCAAATACATATTTTTCACTTAATCAAAACGGTGTACCAAATATTGGCTACCTGTCTTATGGGTTTTGGATATACGGAAACAGTTTGTTGGAACCCACTTCTCTTTAAGTAATGATCTTTCTAAGTTCTCTCGAACGTTTACAGAGTTATGAAGCTTGTTTATTTTTTTTTTTCTATGAAACTCTTTCTTCATTTGGTTGTTCTAGTCTTGACTTGGTTCTGTTGCCACAATTTTTCCAGGTTCGGGATTTTAGAGAGGATTGGTCTCTTCATGTTAATCAACCCATTGCAGGGAACTATTATCCGGTAATGTTTTCAACTTCTATTGAGGTGAAGTTGATTCCAATTGCAACCTGACGAAATATTATATTGATGGAATTGTCTATACTTAGTAGATGGGCCCAAAATAAGTACATCAATTTAAGCCTGGCCTATCCAAGTCAATTGGTCTAGGCAGTTTAAACTACCAATTTGGCATTTTCTTTTCTGAAACCGCTTCATGTGGTGTAGGTCTTCCTTTGTTAACAATCTTTAATAAGCTAGATGGTTGAGGTTTGTTGTAATCATTGAACAAAATCCGTGCATGTTCCAATTCTCGGTCAATATAGTTCCTTTTCGCTCCTTTTGGAGTACTTCTCAAACAAGTAAACGTGTCAATATGGATCAAGGAGAATGGATCTCTTGGAAGCCTCTAGTAAAAAATAAACGGAGCTGCAATTTCCCACAAACCAACACACACACACCCCCCCCCCCCCCCCCCCCCCCCCCCCAAATGAATAAATGGTGATGCTGATAGATCCAAGACTTGGAATTACTAGCTAGAAGAAACTTCTATGGTTTTCTAAAAAGTTGCTATCACTGCTATAATATTTTCCTAGTCATTGAAGCAAGATTGAATGAATATGGATATTTTGCCTCCTGAATTAACTTTATAGCTTCTTTCTTTCAGCTCAATCTTGGAATCTATACGACAGACAACAAATCTGAATTTTCAGTCTTGATTGATCGTGCCGTTGGTGGAGCCAGCATTAAAGATGGAGAAGTAGAAATAATGCTTCACAGGTTTACATAAGGCCCTTCTACATTTATTTTCTTCTCTTTGCACTGAGATGTCACCAATGTTTTAATTTTTTTTGACATTTCTGTTATGCAAAAGGCGCACGCTCTTTGATGACAGCAGAGGAGTTGATGAACCACTTGATGAGACAGTGTGTGTCGGTGAAAAAAACTGTGAAGGACTAACGGTATGATACTCTAGGGACAACTTTTTAATCAACCTAATTGATGTGGCGTGAATTTTCCTTTTTTTCTATATAAGGATACCATAATGGCTTAGAATGCTATCAGGTGTATGCTTATTGAGACTCTTCTACGGAACCCAAAAGTTCTGGTATTTACATTATGGTTTTTTTTAATCAGATCCGAGGAAAGTACTATATTGGCATCAATAAGCTAGGCGCTGGATCTAGGTGGCGCCGAACAACAGGCCAAGAGGTTTACTCACCTCCTCTTTTAGCATTTACACACGAGGTATGCTTCATTGGATCGACTCTATGGACCATATAATATACTGATTATCTGATGAGGATGATTGAATTGACAGAAAATAGAAGATTGGACTGCTACTCATTTGTCGAAGGCAACATCCATGGATCCAAACTATACCTTACCTCCTAATGTTGCATTAGTCACTCTTCAGGTGATTTCAAGTACTACTGCACAATAAACTCTCTCTCTCTCTCTCTCTCTCTCTCTCTCTTCTGACCTCGGTTTTGCAGGAGCTGGATGATGGAAGTGTGCTCCTTCGTCTGGGTCATCTGTATGAGGTGATAATCAATACCATGATCCCGTTCTTATGTCCATGAGAAATGGCAAAGTAAAATTAGTTTGGGAACTGAATAGAGCCTTAACATGCATTGCTATTTGTAGATGCCAGTTTTCTCTCATCTCAACGATTTGAGTCAGTTCCATGATTCCTTTTTAGCTACATTTCCTAGGCTAGTAGGCTACCAAGCCTACTCCGACAAACGGACTATGTTTCCTAGTCTGTTGTGAAATCCTTCATACTTGATCTGTTGGATTAGGTTGAAATTTGGTTAGTAGACACTCGTATATTCTTAAAGAAGTTAAATTTCACAGTTGAGATTCTCATACATTGTCCAGAGAGTAGACATTGACACAGGACAGAGATAAACCAATTTTACTCGAAAAGTTGAAGATGGTCTCTGGAACTGACCTTTATTGATAGGTGATAACACTTTTCTACTAACAAGAGATTGGTTCAATGGGTAAGTACTTGAAGTTTCTCTCTCAATGTTTGGGTTCAAGTCTGCATAGCTGTCTGGTGGGAGTGTACATACCCTTTGGTGTTTGTAGCATGCGGTGGGACTTCAGTTTCGGTCCGAGTCCCATGCAGATGTAGTGCCGGGGGCAATACTCCCCGAAGGAGATGCAGAGTAACCTGTCAGCATGTCCATTTGATAACTTAATAGATAACCCTTTCGTCTCTTTCTTGTCTTTTTTTGTGTGATGGGCTACTCAAACAATTGAGTCCCTGAAAGCCCGCTCCTGTCTGTTCCCAGATTGAGTCAGAAATGTTGGCTTTACCATGTGGAGATAAATGCTTACACAGTTATCTAATTGATAAAAGACTTTCAGTGCACTTCATGGTTCATTTCTCTACTTCATTTTCCCTATAGTCCTCTAATCCACTCCTTTCATGCTGCCTAATCCACTCCTTTCATGCTGCAAATGTGTTTAGGCTGGTGAAGATGCCGAGTATTCAACATTAGCCAAAGTTGAACTAAAGAAGGTTTTCACCGGGAAAAATGTATTTATGTCCTATTCAACCTTATTTTCATACTTTTTCTGCTGCCCACTTATCGTAGACAATGTTCGCCTACATTCTGATTGATTTTTCTTCGCGATTGAACTCTTTAGATTAAGGAGGTGAAAGAAATGAGCTTGTCGGCAAACCAAGAGAAATCACAGATGAAGAAGATGACTTGGAAAGTTGAAGGGGACAAGGGAGGGGAACCCATGGGTATTAGAGGTAGCCCCGTCAACGATTCTGATCTTCTTGTTGAGCTTGGTCCAATGGAGATTCGGACTTTCCTGTTGAACTTCTAAAATCTTTTATGACCCGGTATATAGCTCATCGCTGATTGTCATACTACTCGACAACGAAAGCATATGTCTTATCCAAAGGAACACATTTCAGTTTTTCTTTACCCTAAATTTTCCCAGGGGAGTTCAGCTGGAATGTTGCAACCTGATGTACCATTGTAAAACTGTATCCAGAAAATAAGGTCCTTGTTTTCAAACATGAATTTTTTTTTTTTTTTTTGATTATTTATGATATTTGATCCAGCTTATGCATTCCTCGGCGATTGGTTATTTTGCACTTCTTCATGCACCTCACTTCCCTCCTAAATAAGTAATCCAAACATGTAAGAGCTACCTTTTCTTTTCCGAGTCATTGCTTCCCTTCTGACCCCTCAATGCAAAATTGCGAATGGAGTGACAGAAAGTACACAAAATGAGAACTTAAATTTAGTTTTTTGAACTTATTTCGAGGTTTTGAAAAAGTCTGGTAAGAAACTTAAAAGTGATCAATACCTTTTCTAAGCACAATACCATCGACAAGCTCGTCAATCTAAATTGACACATTAATTTGCTCGAAAGATCCTAAATGACAAACAATTCAAATGATGTAGACATGCTTAAGGTAGGTCTGCTAGAAACCCAATTATTTTTGTAACCTGATAAATAACTAGAGCAGATCTGAAAAAAGTTGATCTAGTATTTTAGCACAAGAAAGTAAAATCCAAACCAACCCGATTGACAAAGCCCAAAGATTAAATATTATTATTAAAGGAGATATAAATATCTAGTTTCTAGAAGCTCTAAAATATCTAGCTAGCTTTTAGGAGTTGTAGAATATCTTTGTGAAATATCTAGATTTGTTTCTATGATAATTAGTCATTTAATCAAACGCGAAACTAGGCCTCAGCCTTTTAGAAATAAGGTAACTTTTCTTTATATATGAAATTACATTTTCCCCCTTATATTTTCATCCCTATTTCTAAATTACCACCCAAATATAAAGAAAAGTTACCTTATTTCTAAAAGGCTGAGGCCTAGTTTCGCGTTTGATTAAATGAAATTCCATAAAATTAAAGGGTTGATTTTAGCAAATGAGGTGGGTTGATTTTCCCATTTGATTAAATGGAATTCCATAAAATTAAAGAGTTGATTTTAACAAATAAGGCCTAGTTTCCCATACAATTACCTCTCTCTTCCCTCCTTGTTCTCACTACCTCCATGGACTTCAATAGGAAAAAAGAGGAGAGTGTGTACTGTGTGGGTAACATTTAAAAGTGAATTCCGATTTGGAATAATCAAAAGATTTTGTTTGTTATATTATTCTATGCAACTTTATCTCCGATAAATATATTCGGGTTCATTAATTTATCTTCTTGGCATCATCTTTTGTTCGAATTTACCCAATGTTTCTTGGTTTTCATCGAAATTGTATTTTATCTTCACAGGATTTCTGGTGGTGACTGAATATTGGGGCGGGTAGGGGTAGACCCATACAATAGATACTTGATACGTATGTACTAGCACTAGCATATTGATTATTAGGCAAGTTAAACTAGAATATATAATCACTATTTCAACATGAGTGAGATTGAAATCCCATTATTTTATTTTTTTGAAATTAAAAAAATGATTGAAATCCCATGATTTTCACCACAGCCATTAAAATGGCTCATAGGGTGAGGATTGAACACTATTATCTTCTTCTTTTTTTTCTTTTTTTTTTTGCCTTTGTGGAAAGTTTATTGAATACAAATGTGACAAGTGTATTTGAATCCTTATTGAATGTCTTTTTATTGTTTTCCAAGGACATTATCAAGGGACTAATGTACATATTTTCCTTTTGAGTGCTTACTGTGGTGATGTGATAGAGGGAAGTTTGGTGACAATGAATGCGAAGGGGGTGGTGGTTGGAGCGCAATTGTTAATTGTAGAGAGATTTTTGACTAGAGATATTACTAGAAGTATGATCTGTTTTCCCTTTCATTCAATTTTGATTTCGTAATAATTTAGAAATTGTGTGTTTTTAATCTTTTAAACTTTGAATTATAGAATTCCGTCGACATTGTGTTGCGGACTTGAAGTCATTGATTGTAAGAATCCTCATGATACTGATCGCTGATTGGGATGAAGTCAACCAAAGAAGACGGGACTCCAAGCCCTTCAAGGCGTCTAAAAAGCGTCTCACCATCTGTCTCATCCCAATTAGCGAACGGTATCATCAAGATCGTTGCCTTCAATGACTTCAAGTCCACAACACAATGTCGACGGAATTCTACAATTCAAAGTTTAAAAGATTCAAAACACAATTTCTAAATTATTACGAAATCAAAATTGAATGAAAAGGGGAATATATCTAACCTCTAGTAGTATCACTAGTCCTAAATCTCTTTACAATAGTCAACTGTGCTCCAACCGCGACCGCTTTACATTCATTTTCACCACACTTCCATCTATCACGTCACCGCAACAACCATATAAATTATTTTTCTTGTATTATGGTCGAAGACAAATGATGGCCCTTTGGAAAGAACTGCAATGTGAAGTCATGTGTCTTTTTATCTCCACATCTCAACACGCGTTCCATAAATCTAGTGTTAACCCACATATTTATGTGGTGGTTGAAGGATTTGGAGCATAGAGTGACGATAAACAACGATCGACTTACCTTTTGGTATTCCTCAAGACAAATGAGTAGATTTGGAGTTTTAGAGCTTTCTCTTTCTTTAATTTTCTAACACAGTAATCCCTTCTTTATTTTTGTGAAAGAGTAAAAAATATACTAATAATAACGATAAAGTATAAGAACAGATCTTATGGACTTAAAGATCAAAACGAAACAGCAAGAACGCTATATTAATCACCCATTCAAGCAGCTAATGGAGTTGAGCTGCGGTGAGGATGAATGTACAAGTAAGAGATAATGGGATGAATCAAATTTTTAACTAGATTCACATGGTTATAAGTGTTTTTATTAGCAAGTAATTGAAGAAATTATATAATCATGTAGAATTATGACCAATTGCACATTTTGGACTGGATGAGACATCATAATCCAAGCCCTTGGGGGACCTATATTTAGGCATGTCTCAAAGATGCCCGCCCCTTTCGTCCAATTTGGACACATTTAACCCTCAAGTGGAAATCGGCTTGTTGATTTTGGGTTTCTAGCGTGGGCATTTCAGTCTTTTCACAAGTTTCTAGCGTGGGACTATGTGTATTGGCATAAAAGATAGGCAATATAATGAAAGAGATTCCCACCAATAAACACTTTGTGTTGCTAGATTTTCCAATTTGAAAAGTTTTATCTTAAAAACCTTCTCTTTTCTTTTCTTTTTCAGGCATAATTTTGAAGGTTTAGTGGCTTGAATTATTGTCGGAGAGCCTTGTGCTGCATCTTAAGCTAATACTCGATCGAGTAGGTAAAGCTTTTTGATTATAGTTTCTTGGAGTACACAGATTTTTTGTTGCACGCAAAAAACCACACATTAAAATTGATTTTTTTTAGTGTAAAATTGTGGAGAAAGATAAACCACTGGGAAGCTATGGTTTAGACCTACTAAGCTGGGGTAAGTCTTTTATTTCTCAATGTTTACTGATTTAGACGCTTTAATCAGCTACTTAGCTTTTTGCTCTTGCTATTCCACAGTAAAAGTATCTCATTGTATGGATATTTCTTAAATTCGTGTTGTTTACTGATGCAAGCTTTCACAAAGTTTTCCCGAAAACATGAAGGAGTTGTAGAAACATTTGTACACAAATCTTATTCACCTGCATTATAATCCTACGCTGCTCTATTCAAAAATCAAAAAGCAATATTCTATGTTGCTTTGCGGGGAAATATGAAAATCTAAAGCAAGGAACAAGGAGAGCTATGGCTAACGTTGCAGGGATCGTCTTAGCTACTGTCCTTGTCGGCACACTCCCTTATGGTTTTGCGGTTTTAAATAAAAGGTTTTTGACGTTCTAGGAGAGAACATTCCTCACAGTTTCGTGTCATTTTCTCTAAAATTCAATTCAACCGATTCCAGTCTCCAGAAGTTGTTGTCCTGCAAGCATTCTATCTTCTACCTAGCTTGCTCCAAGTGCAGAGAAGCAACAGATGCTTTCGGAGATGGAGAATTCTGGTGCAATTATTGCGTAGAAGAAGTGCAAGCATTTCCCAAGTGAGGATTTCATATCCTTTTGGCCTAAAAATACTACTAGAACAAGTCCCAATACTAATACGATTCCTCCAACACAGGACCAAATTTGAGGTTGAAATCATAGATGCAACAGGATCAGTTATAGCTACTGTATCCACTACTGAAATTGTGGAACCTCTGTTTCAGATTACAGGAGAAGAAATGGAGAACACAATGGATGCAAGATAATTTTGCTATTTCGATTTTCTATCTACGTACATTCTCATAACTAATGAAAATTGTCCGTGCTGAGGGAATGTAGCGTGAATCTAAAAGCTCAAATGTAGGACTACGGTGGAATCAATCAGTGCAAATTCAGCATTAAAGCATTTTCTGATGCAGGAATGCCAATAGATCAAGGTACTTCTGAAGTCCCTCTCCTTATGGCTCCAAATACTCCCAACAAGAAAAAGCAGAACAGAGGCCTACAGCACTGAAAGCTCCCCAAGCCACCAGAGAGCAGCCAGTTCACCTGTCAAAAGCAACAAAGGCGAACCTGGAGATGACACACACAATGTTTAGCAAGAAAAATGATTCAAGAAGCCATGCTTTCTATAGATCTTGCTTACCATGTCCAGACTTTTGGTATATAAAATATGTAAACATGCGTACTTATTCGCTCTTTTGTTACCTTTGGGCTGCTCTTGTAACAATGCAACAACAACTTTACTATTTATTACTCCCTGCCGACTCTTTTTGATTGACCGCCAGATATTATGATCTTTATCTGTATTTTGAATGCAAAGATGCTAGCAGTTGCAAAAACTTAGGTAATTTCCCATGGTCAACACCCCATCAGCCATCGGTTGATTTGCATCCTGTGTTGAGTTTGTTTACCATTTTATGATTGTTTCAGGGTGAAAAACTCGTTGTCTTGTTCTGATTTTCCGGGTGTGTATATGATTAGATCGCTCCTGGTATTAACAGGCAAACAATATGTGCAACGCACGTGTCCCCGCACCTAGTCTTAAGCAATGTGGGTGCAACCTTATGTGCTTTGGGCGCAACTTTATGTGCTTTGGGCGCAACCTTACGCTTTGTAGACACAACCTTATGGATGCATAATTCCTAGACCAACAAATAAGGCAGACATAATTCCTAGACCAACAAATATATTGGTCCCGGAAATGTGAGCAGGAAGATAGTACTTCCGGTGAGAGAAGATGTTAAACTAGTGAGAGATTGGGTTCGTAGACATTGCTTCCTCGTTTCAGTGCGGGACTAGCGATTCAATAACTTGGTCGTCCCGCGGCGGCTTCCATTGTGCAATTGTGGTCGGCGGCGAAAAGGAATGGACTTAAGTGGTTGGCTGCAGCGAGAAGGGGGAGAAAACGACGTGGTGTTTTGACCGGTTCTTCCCAATTTGCCTTGGCTTCGCTCCGAAGCTAGAAAGGAAAGAGATGAAAAAACAAAGGAATGAGTTGGAAATGCATTTAGCATATGCAAGTCACACCATTCATATCTGCAACTTTAAGAAAGCAATAGAACAATTTCAACGAAAGTTCAGCCTTCAAACAAATATTGCAAGACTCACCTCGTTGGTATAAATCATGGTAGAAACACACGTAGGCCCTTTCGAGACGAAGATCATGAATTTCGAAAAATTCTAATTTGAGGCTATTTCCCCAACAAAATGAATGGAAAACAATCAGAAACTTTTAGTTAATGGGCCTTGCTAAAGTTTAATCGCATTATATAAACCTTTCAGTTTTGCGGCATAGTATTGCTGCAACAAGAACTTTTTTGTTTAAAACCAGTAAAGAAGAATTCAATAAAGGGGAAAAGAAAGTACAAGAAACAGAAGGGCTCAGGAAAGAAGGAAATTAGGATCACATTCCAACTATGTTGGCTCCCAATCCTAAAAGTTCAACCAAAGCCCAATAAAAAAACTTCTTCGACAAGGAGCCAACCAAGCAAAACACAGTTTTGTTTACAGCACAGCCACCCGACTAAACCAAAGTTAACCCAACTAAAATACATGCAATACTGCCATATAATAGCAGAATAGCGCCTACTCAGTAGAGATCACTAGTTTGAACCATTATCATATAACCAGCAGTCTCACCATGTATAATCAGCATGATTTGAGAAAGCCTAGCGGACATGGCTCCTGCATCAGCATAATTTAAGAACTTCACTTGACCAATGCTTCAAAAACTTGGATTATGGATAAGATTTTAGAGGATTTGAAGTATGGATAACGGGGTTAGGACTAGGATTTTTGGAATTTTCTAGGCTAATGTTTATTTAGGGATTGTTTCTGAGGTGCATATAGAAGGACAAATGCTAAGTTTAAAGAGTCGGATTGAGAGCTTTTAGCTTGGATTTCTTCTTGGTTCATTGTTGTGTGTTGATATGGGAAGGTTCCCCTCCTATTCAATATCTATAGTCAAAGGAGAAAGCTTCTACTATGGAATTCCGAACAAAAATTCATTGGGAGGCTCATAAAATTCCCATAAATAGCCCAAGATGAATCTGTAAACTTCAGCATTGCAGCCACAAGCTTCGGCATTGTGGCAGTGAGGTTTGACAAGGTTGGCCGCAGACTTATACATTGTAACCACAGACATAGGCATCCTGGCTGCAAACTCAGCTGGTGTGGCCGCAAACTTAGACAGCTTAGTTGCAAACTCAGCTACTGTGGCCGCAATCTTTCTAGTGTCGGAGGTGTAAGTTTTAAGGTTTCTATGTGCGTTTTGCATAGTTAGTTTAGATGTAGTTTAATTGACAAAAAACAAATAGATGTGCGTTTGAAAGAAGAAAGAGAACCCTCAGTGCTTTCAACACTGAATGGTCTTATGGAAAATTATAATGAGGAAAAAAGTTTAATGGAAGATTCTGAAAAATTAGAGTAGTGATGTAAAGATTTATATAATGCGATTAAACTTTTAGGCAGACCTTTAAATTTTGAACAGGTTAAAGTGGTTGCATCCAAAAAATACTTAGCTTCATAGTCTCGAGCGTTGGGAAAAATTACAGCATACATTTAAAGAGTATTCATTTCGCCCAACAACAAAGAACGGGTTCTAGTGATGGGGTTCTATTACTTAGATTCATAATCACAACATTTGGGGAATTACAAGAGCAATTAAGATGATTCGATACTTTACAACATTTAGGAGATATATAATTCATATCCATTTGAGATCATCACATTTTGATCAAGTTCGCTTTGTTTACAATCAATGACATATAACACTAGCCAGAATAACATCTATCCTAGAAGATGCATAACAAATTCTGAAGAATGCTGTTAAAGTGGCTGAGAAAATGCCACAAGCATGAATTAAGAGGCAATAACAATACACAAAACTGCAGTTGTTAAGGCATCAGGATCCTAAATAGGGTTCACTCAAAATACTTTGTCGGCACGTATAATCATTCACTGTAACATGTATTTCAGCCAATATTCAAGAATAGGAAGTAAAAGGATAAACATGTGGGAAGAAGACCTCATGTTAGCTGCGTGACTAACCACGAGAATCAGATCTCATGTTGTCTGCAATGCTGGATGAGAAAGTGAACTGGTCAACTTGCAGGGACCCGTATTCTCCTCTGTACTACATTGAAAACAATAAACTCCGAAGGAATTTTTTGTGACAATGATATAAAAAGGAGATGAGAGAAGATTTTTAATAATGTCTGAAATAGTCGCTTCCAAGTAAACATAAGCAGCCCAGGGGAAAAATAGGTAAAGAAAGCAAACTGAAGAAAATTTGACAAGAAAATGACATGTTCCTGCAGCACTAGTGTATCAGAGCATGATTTTAAGTTAAAATGCATTTGCCAAGCACCAAAATGAATGTTCAGGAGAAAAATACTGAACTAAAGCATATACATGTACAAGTCAAGAACCAACAAATATGCATACAGACACAGACATCAGGTGCGGATTCAGGTTTCCCGTTGGAACCTTGTATATCAAATTTTAAAATATAGCTATGAAAATTTACTTTGAGACATTTTACTGGGTTCACATTAATAATGTGCATTCTGATGCTTTTGTGCAAAACTAAACATGTTAGTCTCAATGTAGACTTTTATCTGCAAGATAGTCAGCACTCGCAGCAGTAGGAAGGTGGGGCTGCTATTGCCCGGCGCTGAATCAATGTTCAAAAAATGAAGCTGAAGACCAACTCAAGAAAGAGTTTTTCTGCGGATTTCCATTTTTTCGGACGGGTTAAGGCGAGGGGAGAATCAACTACTCTGACAAGGAAAGCATTTGTTCAATTTTCATAAGCAATTCCTTTTCGACAATTAACTTGGTAACCAATCTCAAGAACTCAAAAGCAAAAAGCAACAAAAGCTTGTGAATACCTTAATGGGAAGATAAGATCCGCGGCCTATTTGAATGAGTAGATCCAAGTAACCTATCCAAAACAACTCTTCCTTAACTTCAGTTGTGTCAACCGCTTGACCAAAAGCATCAAAACAAGTTGTTTCCGCAGTCACAAAAACTGTGCTCCTTGGCTTCAAGCGATCATTAAGCTCTCCCATGTTATTTCTATTTATCCTCGGTTCACAATTCTAATACATCAAGCATTGCAAGTAAATAATGATTTTTACACGTAACAATACAACCAAGCAACAAAGAAGTTGAAGACAAAATGAATTCTTAAGAAACTTCAGAGAAGCAGGAAAGCCACATCATAGAGGCGGGCTGGTTCCCAAACAACTAAAATGAGAAAATCAGCACTCTTAAAAGAAAACTAATGACCTCAGGCCACATTTGGATCGGCTAAGTTTTTCATGCTTTGCTGATGTGGTTGTCAATCACATCAGTAATTCCTCCTCCAATTGTGGCATCCGAATGCTGAAATGAGGTCCAACAGGAAATCTCATTCAATCCGAAGTCTAATAGACCAATCAGACGGTAAGAGCCGACATGCAAGGGGTAAATAATTATATTCATGGTTGGTATGAAAATGGCTAAGGGTCAGAGAACCATCATCCCACCAGGGCCACCACTAGTAGCAAATAGACATAAGATTGAATGTGAAGCTATCAAAATAGTCAAAGAAGCAAGGGTCAGAGAGCCATAATCCCACTTCTGATGCATTTGCATGAGACTAGAAAGCTAAAATTGGTACTCAATAGTCAATACAAACAAGAATAAACACACATCCTTGACCTCATCAACAGAATGCTTCATAATTCAATTTTGTGAGCGAACACCATAGCTTGGTCTTAAAGCAACATCCGTGCCACTCAAGATTTATAATTACCAGAACTTCTGACACACACACACACACACACTCTCCGGGAGGGAGAGACACACGGGGACATGTCTGGGCCATGCCATGTGGCGTGCCAATAAATTTAATTATCTTTAAGTATAAGAGAAACCGGGATCACCCTTGTCTCAACTTGGACACAAATGGAAACATGACCTGGACCAATTCATAATATTGGAAGCTCATTTCTATTCCAAAAATACAATGAAAAAAAGTACGAATAACTGAATTTTAACCAAATAAAATGTAGAAAGACAACAATAAGAGTTGTATATATACTTTATACTTGGTTGTTTCCGTGTGGAAAGTTCACATCCATTCTACTAATACGACATACTTTTTGCCAAATCCCTTGTCGTAGTGTCCTGTACATGCCCCCATATATTAATAGTGCTCATGTCGGTATCCATGCCTTTTTTTTTTTTTTTGATAAATTAGGTCTCCGTGCCCGTATCCACGCTTCTTAGATGGTTGCCGACTCACCATTGCAGTCTATTCACAAAACTATTAAGTCATACGCATGATCAATATCAAGATGCTTTCCATATTGAAAACAAAGGAAAGAAGCTTAAAAAACTCCACCATTCACATCCCCAGCAATACCTTTTAGAACAATAAACACCCCAGCTCTTGACATCGTCGTGGTTCCTTGGCAAATATACAGACCTCCGAACCAAAAGAAAAAATCGCCTTGACATTTCAACAAACATTTGTGTGTATAGAATAGTAACTGACCGTAATGTAATTGTGTTTATTGGAGAGAGGGCTGCCGGTTTGGTCACCGGCGGTAGACATGCCGCCGGAGAGCTGGAGAGGGAGGTCGATTACAGAGGGAGAAGAAGAAGGGGAAGCGTGTAAAAAGCCCAGGGCTCTAAGAAACAACGTCGTCGCAACGTAAGTTTATTTAAAAATAATTTCCACGTCATGACATAGGTTAAACCTATGTCATCTCCTAAAAACGACGTCGTCCCAAATTTTAAGAACTCTTGGATATTACAAGGATATTTACTACCTATATAGACCATATTTTAATAATCTGAGACGTTAATCGTATAGAAATTACAATGAGACATATCATAAATAAATATCACATTCATAAAATACAAATAGTACTTCATCTGAATGAATTTCTGTTTCTTGAAATAGGTTTGGTTTCACTGAATCAAAACCCTCAAACCTGTTTAGCCCAAGAGAGACGTTTAACATAAAGGAATTGAAATTATGCAAATGAACAACAAGTCCTAGAGGGGGGGTGAATAGGACTATCCACTCATAAATTCACTAAAAATCAAGCAATGCAAAGTGATAGCTTGTCATCCAAATTCTATGAAGAAGCATGCAAACCAACAAGTTCAATGAAGTAAATTAAGAGCGAGAGCAAAGCACACACGATATACGTGGAAACTACTTAGGGTCTAATACCCTAAGCATAAAACCACGGCCTTTCTCTACTTCTATTCCACAAATCAAAAGGTTTACAAGAGATGAAAGACAAGGAATTTACCCAAAGCTCCTAGCTTTACCTAGCTCCAACTCTTGTTGTAGCACCCCGTGCTCCTTCTTGATTCCATGGACACCACGAGAGTCACCTTCTCGATCTCCGCTTCAATACGGCTCTGGTTCACCCGGCCAAGTAGACTCCAAGGCATGCAATCATGACTAAATGATAAAGATTGAATTTTTGAAATTTTTTTTCGAGTGACTACCTCCTACTAGAGCCGATCCATGGAAAGAAAAGCACTAGAAGGAAGAAAGATGATTGGGAGATACCCAAATCATCTCAAGAAGAGAGAAAACAAACAAAGGGAAAAAAGTGCAAATGGGGAGCACTTTCTCTCTCTAAAATATGGCTGATGTTCTCTCAAGTGTGTGTATGAAAATGAGTGAAAAATGCCTTTTATACCTCACATTTTCGTGCACAAGAAGATAGCCACTTAAAACAAGACATGTGGCAACTTAAAGAGTCTGCCAGACCCGTGTAGACGCGGGCAGACGCAGCGTCAGGATTTAGACACTTGGCACAATCTCAACAGACAAAGCCAGACGCGTGTAGACGCAATAAGCTCAAAGCTAAATCCTAATGCCTAGCTCATTTTAAAGGTAAGATCCGAATAAAGCATTATTAAGCCAACTTAATGCACATTAAAATATGTTATTTTGAATGGCCTAAATGCACAAATGATATGCAAGAATATACCTTATTGAATTGAGCTTCGAAACACTTGATTTGGCGATGGCTTGATCATGAAGCTTGAAGTTCTCGAATGGAGCATCTAGACTCAACTCCTAAGTACTCTAATTCCCAAACCCCAATACCCGAATTACAGACTCCGAAAGGCTTGACATAACCCGGAAAATGCAAATAAACCTAACAATCTCCCCCTTTGGCTTTTCCGGGACAAAACCTTTCACAACAAGAAACATTACAAGGAAACAAAACCTAACTAACTCAAGAACTTTCCAAAAACTTGAGTCAACTAGAGATTAAAGCTTCCAAGTACCTGCCAAAGAACTTCAACACAAGACATATGCCAAGATACTCACAAGATAGCAACATATTCAATGAAAGAGTAGTAGGCTGCACAAATCAAAACCATGCTTGCCCCAAACATGGGCACAAAGTATCACACAAATATAAATTCCATGTTTGCCCCAAACATGGGCACTTGCTACAAACCTGCAAAAGAAGTTCTACCAACACATGCAAGCATAGATATGGAATATGATAGCAATACAAGCACAACGGAGGACAAAGCACAAAGATAGCTATCATCTAAGTACAAAGCAAGCATATGTCCTATCAAGTAGCAAGACAAAGCCCTAACCACGGGCAAAACATACCAAGTACTAAGTAGCCAAGCAAGTGAAGTATCAAGTAGCAAAAAGAGAGATTACATAATCACCTCACTACATCTCTCATAAGTAACTAAGTAGAAACTCCTCTCAAGGAACCACCACTATACTACTCCCCCTTTTTGTCTCGGAACAAACAAAGGGAAGCACCCTAAAAACAAGAGAAGAGGTCGAGAAGCAAACAACTCAATCATCCGTCATCAATGTGTCTCCATCGGCGACAACTCCCGAAGTATTTCCCAAATTAGTACCAACACCGTTGCCCGGAACATTGTAATCACCAACACTAGAAATCTTCTTAAGGAGATTTTGAAAGTCATGAGAAGAAGCGGATAAGTGCTCCATAGTATCGGTAACATACGAGGACACACAAGCGGCACATTTAGTCTTAATTTGAAGAACATCCTCAATAATGCTCACACGATGCACCAAGTCCTCAATTGCGGCATTCCCCTTATCAATTTTCTCATGCAAGGAAGCAAACTCACTTTGAATAAGGCCCATAAGATTGATGTCACGTTGAGTGGGTGGAATAGAAGTGGACACGGGAGGCGAAGTAGTAGAAGAAGGACCACCAACGGGAATCGAAGTAGAAGTGGAAGGACCACCAATGGAAACATCCCAAGGAAACTTGTAGGTAGGTGGAACGTGGAGTGAGCTATAGCGAGGGATGATGGGAGTAAAGTGTGGTGCGGGTGGAGAAGAAGGGACCAAGTATCCCTTAGGTATGGTAATGGGTTTATCGCTATTTTCCAAGGTGAGTCGCCCAATGGGAGGAGGAAGGAGTACATAGGGTTCGCCGGGAGTGATGTAGACATGATGGTCAAGAATGAAACGGGTGATAAGTGAGGCGAAAGGTATGGAGGAGGTGCCCGGAGGGTGAAGATGGTAACCATACACATCATTCCAAATCTTGGTTGCGAGGTCATATGAGTAACCTCTACCAAGTCCATACATCAATATGGCTTGGTCATGCGTAGCATCTGAGGTATGAGTGCATGGTTCAATGAAAGAACAAATGATTTTCAGCAGCAAGCGATATTGAGGAGTCATAAAACCCAACCGAATCTTGTCTAACTCAGAGAAAACACCACCGGTCAACTCGCTCACTAACTCACTTCGTGTGGGAACAAGGGATGGAGGAGGAGGCCATTGAGGATTGTCAAGAACCGGGAGTTTAAGCTTATCACGGACAGTGTCCACAGAAAACACAATGTCTTTCCCCCGTACAACAGACGTGAGAGACTGATCCTCAGCATTGCAAGACGTAATGTTAGCAAAGAACTCTTTAACCAACTCAGGATGTGAAGGAAGCCAGCCAACACACACATTAATCCAACCCCTTGAAACAAATTGAGCAGTAATACCCACAGTGGAGAGTTCATCAACAAGAACATTGCGCTCAATCAGAGAAATACCTTTGTTAGCTAACACATTATCATAAACTCGTTTAGCATGAGGAGTAGCAAAGTATTTCCAAGCATTTTTGGGTTCACGGGGCCTTTTCCACACTTTCTCAGTGGGTTCACTCTGATTTTTAGGCATGATGTTTTACTGATTAACAGAAATACAGAGCAAGAGGGTACCACAACCAGAGCAAGCACAGTGCACAGAGCATTAGATCGCAGTTGAACAAGACTCGGCACAAGCTAATCGGTCCAAAATCCACCACACAATGCAACCACAGCCCTAAGCCAGTCACACAACAGATAGCACAGAGAAGAATATCACAACAGTGGACTTCAAACAATCAAACTGAGCAAAGAAATAACTAGGCAGTGGTTACCTCTGATAACTCGATCCCCAACTTGTGGACACAAATTTGAAGTAAATAAACCCGAACTATTCGAACCCAGAAACCAGACCCATTACAGTCCAGACCGAAAAAATCCAGAAACATCAACCCAAAAACCGTCGCTGGCTTGAGCTCAGAAACATCAGCCCATTACAGCAAGCGATATGGACTGAACTGGAAAACCTTAACTCCGTGATTTGAACGAGCTAACCCAACCCGATTGAGGCCAAAAGTTCAGAACCCCAACTAGCTCTGAGAAAACCTAACTTGATTCGAAGGAGTTCGAATCCCAGAAGCACAATGGAGCATAGTGAAAACTCGAAGCAGCCGCGAAGCTCAGCGAAATCCTAGAATCGATTTGAGTTTAATCGAAATCGCGATATCAGGTGAGGAAGCAAATCGATCGAGCAAGAACCCGTAACTCTGTCTTGGTACCAAGAGCACCAGAAACGAGTAAATCACATTCGAAGCCGTAATCTCCGTGGAAGATCAAAACCGAAGAACAAATAGGTGAGATCCTGATCGTGTAACTATCCCATGGTAATCGACAGGAAAGTTTGATGGAAATGATGACTTGGGAGAGTGATGGACGAACTCGATCGGGGTGAGGGTTTTGAGTCGCCACAGAGGGACTGATGGAGGTAGAGAGAGAGTGGGTTAGATACAAATGAGAGAATAGAGAGAGAGGATATGGGTGTCGGTAGGGAGCCCTAACTGTGGACGGATGGGATTAAACCCATGGGCAGCGAGATGATGCCACGTGTGGCATCTCAGAGGTTGGGGTAACAATTAAAAAAGGCACGTGTATTGCACATGCAAACGCCTTTCAGACCCGTGCAAACGCCCACCAAACTCACACTCTCTGATTCTCAACACAATACCCACGAAATTTTTCCAAAACAGGTCATGTACAAAAACCTTCACAATTTTACACTACACCTGCAACCAAAAGATTCACACACTAAGGTTCAAAATTTTTCTAAGGCACGAAGTGCCACAACTCAAAGGGAAAATTTTCTGAGGCTAGAACCAACAAAATGCATGAGCATTCTCTCTCAACAACCTCAAATGTGTGAATACTTAAAACACAAAATCACACTCACTAGAAAATTATGCAATCCGTCAAAAATGAAGACAATTGGAAGACTCTCTTCTCAATGAAAAACCTCACACAAGTTTAAGACTCCCCCTCACTAATGCATATACTCATGAACTTCGAAAGCACCACTCCCCCTAACCAAATGCATCTCCCAATGAATGAACACTCTCAAGCACACACAATGTGCATCTATCCATCATAAACAAGAAGAAGATGCGCATGCTTGTTTTGAGACATGATTTTAGAACACAACCAAGATAGCAAGAGCAATGCATCGCATGACAATATCATGAGTTCAAGTGAACAACAAGAGAATTTCATGCTCTCTACTATCAAAGTGAGTGGGTGAATTCTTATAAGATGGTGCAAGAACCTCAAAAATGCCAAGGGACACCCACCCAATCTCGAGAGAGACTCACACAAGCTAGACAAGTGAAGTCAAACCATAAGGCACTTGGACCTAAAGACTTTACGCACAAACCCCATCTCGATTTCTATGACCCAAGAGGAACACACAAATCTAGGATGGTGCAATGATTAGGTAGCCATTCGCCTAGGTGCGAGATCAACAATAACCTTTTTTTTTTTTTTTACTTTGTTTTGGATACTTTTCGACAAGCATGATTGCTTTTGAACAAGGATCTCACTCTTTTATGCACCAAGGAAGCTTTCACACTAATCCCTAGACGGTAGCTCTTGAGAAAAATCAATGGGGGAAAGCATCTAAAGGTGGACTCAAGCATTTGGTCAATCAAAAGTCCAAACAAGTAGACTCTAGCCAAGATAGGAATGAGTACCCTTAAACATCACAGGATTGAGCCCCAAAAGAGTGTGTGCAAATAGAGGAGAGCATGAGATTCACTCGAGACATGAAAACAACATGATATCAACATGAATGCCCACTTCATTGATCCCAATGGATATGCTCAAATCTCAACGTCCAACCAATAAGTGCAACAAGCTTATGCTTATGCATGATGAAAGAAGCATCCACATGACAAGCACACAAGCACACAAACAAAAAGACCAAAACATGACCCTAAATGCATGCAATAAATGAAAACAAAAGATAAAATGAAGAACAATGCAATACTAAATGAAAAATACATGAACACTCTAGACTCAAATATGACATGAAGCACACAAGAGTGACATGCAACCCAACACACTCAATCAATGGACGTTAAACCTATAGACTTCCTAAGGAACTCGAACCTAGCGGAGTCTAAAGGTTTTGTGAAGATATCGGCTTTTTGATCAAGGGTGGAAATGAACTCAAGATAGATGACACCATCTTCAACAAGATCACGGATGAAGTGATGACGAATATCGATGTGTTTGGTCCGAGAGTGTTGGACCGGATTCTTGGAAATATTAATCGCACTTGTGTTATCACAAAACACGGTCATCGACCCTTGAGCTAAACCATAGTCTTGAAGCATTTGCTTCATCCACAAGAGTTGGGTACAACAACTACCGGCCGCGATGTATTCGGCCTCGGCGGTGGACAAGGACACGCAATTTTGTTTCTTACTATGCCACGCAACCAAGCAATTTCCCAAATAAAAACACCCACCCGAGGTACTCTTCCGATCATCGGCACTTCCGGCCCAATCGGCATCGGAAAAAGCGGCCAAAACAACATTAGTTCCACGAGGATACCACAAGCCAAGGGACACGGTGCCCTTCACATAGCGAATGACCCTCTTAACGGCGGTCAAGTGAGACTCCTTCGGATCCGATTGATACCTAGCACAAACACCAACACTAAATGCAATGTCGGGACGGCTAGCGGTGAGATACAACAAACTTCCTATCATACTCCTATAAAGCATAGGATCCACACTCACCCCCTCGGAGTCTTTGGCAATCTTAACACTCGTACTCATTGGAGTTCGAGTGACTTTCGCATCAATTAAGCCAAACTTTTTAACCAATTCTTTAGCATATGTGGATTGACTAATGAAAATTCCATCTTTTAATTGTTTGATCTGAAAACCAAGGAAATAAGTCAATTCACCCATGAGGCTCATTTGAAATTCATGAGACATTTGAGCCCCAAAATGATGAGCATGTCTCTCACACGTAGAACCAAACACAATATCATCAACATAGATTTGAGCTATGACAAGATCATTTTCAACCTTTTGAACAAACAAAGTTCGGTCTACTCCCCCTCGAACAAAACCATTATTCAACAAATGATCGGTTAAACGCTCATACCATGCCCGAGGGGCTTGCTTAAGGCCGTAAAGGGCCTTGCGAAGACGGTACACATAAGAAGGATTAGATGGATCAACAAAACCTTTTGGTTGCTCAACATATACTTCTTCTTTAAGATCACCATTCAAAAAAGCACTTTTCACATCCATTTGAAAGAGTTTGAACCCTAAATGACTAGCAAAGGCAAACAACAATCTAATGGATTCCAACCTAGCCACCGGAGTAAAGGTTTCATCAAAATCTATCCCTTCCATTTGAGAGTACCCTTGAGCGACCAACCTAGCCTTATTTCTAACCACAATGCCACTCTCATCTTTCTTGTTCTTAAAGATCCATTTAGTGCCTATGACATTTGTGTGGGAAGGCCTAGGAACCAAGTACCAAACATCATTCCTAACAAATTGTTGTAGTTCTTCTTGCATGGCACCTATCCAATTTTCATCTTCTAAGGCTTCTTCTACCTTTTTGGGCTCTAAGGAGGATGTGTAACACACATAGTTGACCTCATTCCTAACTTTCCTCCTTGTCTTCATTCCATCACTAGGATTTCCTATGACTTGGGTTATGGGATGGTGAAGCTTAACCCTAGCCGAAGGTTCTTTGGAGATCAAGGGAACAAGATCATGTTGACCAAGTTCTTCATCTTCTAAGACCACACTATCTTCCATTTCTCCTTCCTTTTCAACTTCTCCCAATGATTCCTCTTCGTTTTCACTAGGGGTTACTTCATCATTCTCAACACTATCGGTGATTACCCCCTCAAAAATATCCCACATGGGATCATCATCATCATCTTTTCTAGGAGAAGACTCTCCCAAAGAAGTATCATCCACAATCACATTAGCCGACTCCACCAAGGTAGATGTTCTAAGATTATAAACCCTATAGGCTCGACTAGTGGTGGAATAACCCAAGAAGATACCCTCATCACTCTTGGAGTCAAATTTTCCTAACGAATCTCCCTCTCTCAAAATGTAGCACTTACTTCCAAACACCCTAAAGTATTTAACCGATGGTTTCTTACCATTCCAAATTTCATAAGGTGTCAAGGATGTCCCCGGTCTCACATACACACGATTGATGGTGTAACAAGCGGTGTTTATAGCTTCGACCCAAAGATTACGGGGCACATGTTTAGCATGCAACAAGACACGTGCCATTTCTTGGAGAGTTCGATTTTTCCTTTCAACTACCCCATTTTGTTGGGGAGTGCGAGGAGCGGAGAACTCATGCTTAATGTCGTGTTCATCACAAAAAGTGTCAACTTCAAGATTTTCAAATTCTTTACCGTGATCGCTCCTCACCCGGACAATGTTATACCCTTTCTCATTTTGAATTCTTTGACTAAGAGTCTTGAAACAACCGTAAGCATCGGACTTCTCCCTAAGGTATCCAACCCAAGTGTAACGGGAAAAATCATCGACAACCACAAGAATATACCTTTTGCCACCTAGACTCTCGGTTCTAGAGGGACCCATAAGGTCCATGTGAAGCAACTCTAAAGGCTTGGTGGTAGCCACAAGATTAGTCTTCTTATGTGGACTCTTGATTTGTTTCCCCAACATGCACTCTCCACACACAAGACCCTTGCAACTAGCAAGTTTGGGCACTCCTCTCACCAATTCGTGTTTGGTTATTTTATGCAAGTCAAGAAAGTTAACATGTCCAAGCCTTTGATGCCACAATTCAACTTCATCCAACAAAACACGATTGCACACATTAGAGAGATGAGGCTCAACACAATAGCAATTATCCTTAGACCTAACCCCCGTTAGAATGCAATCACCTTTCAAGTTTATCACCGAACAAGCATCTTTAGAAAATTGCACATTATGTTCATTGTCACAAAATTGTCCTATGCTCAAGAGATTAGCTTTCAAGCCTTCAACATACAACACATCATGCAATTTAGGAAGACCGGGTGAACACACCGTGCCGCGACCAACAATTTTACCTTTCTTTCCATCACCGAAAGTGACAAGACCACCATCATACATTTCAAGAGAAACAAACATAGCCCTATCCCCGGTCATGTGTCTAGAGCAACCACTATCAAGATACCACATGCATGCATTGTGAGTTTTATATGCGGTGTGTGCAACTAGACAAGCATAATCGACTTTCTTCCAAGTACGCCTCAAGTTAGGACCATTGTTCAAGTTCTTAGCATACAAGGACAATTTGTTTATCTCTTCCACTATGTATGATGATTGAGATGCAAGATGAGACAACTTCGTGAAAAATTCATCATTTTGAGATTTAGGGGGTGACAAAGTAGCAACATGAGGTCTTCCAACTTTAGGTTGACCAAGAACCACACTACGTGGGACAAATCGACTCATGGGTCTTTGAGTTTGACCCTTCTTGTTATTCTCCCTTCTCAACCGGTAACAAAAAGGACGAATGTGTCCCTCAACCCCACAATGATGACAAGTAACAATTTTTCGCTTAGAACTCTCAACACCTCTTGGCTTGCTCTTTATGTTATTGTTCGTGATGTCACACTCTTCATCCGAATCACGGCCACAAATATCAAATGGTACAAATTTCTTCTTAGATGTTTCATCCTTTGAAGGAGTGACAATCTTGGAAGAAGAAGGACTTGAAGTAGTCCCGGCACTCACAAAGGAAATTTTCCTAGTAGGCTCTGCACTAGGCTTGGAGGGAAGTGGTGAAGAATTCAAGAAACCTAGGCCACTCTTATCCTTAAAAGACCTAGTCATCTCCGCTATCCGTGACGCACCACAATCATTCCTTTTTATAACTTCATTAGCCTCAAAAAGATCTTTCTCAAGTTCATCAATTTTCGACTTGGCTTTTTCAATTTCTTTCAAACCCTCAATCCTCTCCTTTTCAATGAGTTCAAATTTTTCAACCAACTTAGTATTATAGACTTTAAGCTCTTCCAACTCACGAGTGGTGACAACAAGATCCTCTTTGAGAGAAGATTTCTCTTTCTCAACAATTTTAAGATTAGACTCCACTTCCTTCTTTCTTCTCCCAAGTTTTCTAAAGTCTTTGTAAAGTTGATCATAGATCACATTGATAGACTCGGTCTCACAATTCTCTTGATCATTTTCAACAATTTCATCAACTTTCCTTTTAGAATTAGATCCCTTGCTCTCAACGCTCTCATCACTAGATGAAGAAGACTCGAACAACACTTTAGGAGAGGGAGGAGTACCTACCGTGGTGACCAAAGCATTAACATTCGAGTTTCCCTCTCCCAACTCATAAGCTCCACACTCGCTACCCTCATCATCACTCTCATCTTCCCAAGTGACCTTAAACCCCTTCTTAAACTTCTTTTTAAGAGTATTAGCGCACTCGGATTGAATGTGACCGAAACCATGACACTCATGACATTGTATCCCTTGTGGCTTTTTGGATTTATCAAAAAAGGTTTTCTTTCCACTTGTGTCAAAAGTGTTTTTCTTATGAGCACTCAACGGTTTCGAACTCTTGCCAAATTCCTTAGGTTTTCGTAGTGTCACAAACCTTTTATATTTTTTAACAAGCATGGCCAACTCCTCATCATCAAGACTCTCATCCGTGTCACTACCCTCGGTGATTTCCTCTTTATCAATTTTGAAAGCAATATTCTTACCGGTCTTGGGAAGGGACTTCGAAGGTTTGAAGTCCTTCAAGTGATTTAGTTCAAAAATTTGAAGCTTACCAACCAACTCGGCAAACGTGATATCATCAACATCCGACCGCTCTTCTATGGAGGTCACTTTGGTCAAGAACCTAGAAGGGAGAGACCTAAGGATCTTATGACACACTTTAAGATTGGAAAGAGGTTCTCCTAGGCTATGAAACATATTAACAATTTCGGTGAGCCTAGTTATGAAGCTATCAAGGTTTTCATCATCAAGCATTTTGAGTTCCTCAAATTTTGTGGTGCACATTTGGAGTTTAGACACCCTCACCGTTTCAATACCCTCATGAGAGGTTCGGAGAAGTTCCCAAGCCTCTTTTGCGGTGACACACGAAGAAATGCGATTGACTTCGGATTTGGACAAAGCATTGTAAATAGCATTCAACGCACGTGAGTTAAATTCACAACTCTCGATATCCGCCGGATTCCACTCCGCTTCATTTTTCTTCCTAATCTCTTTAGTTCTAGCATCCTCAATTGTGGGTTCTTCATAACCATAAAGAACGGACCTCCAAACTTTAATCCCTAATGCAATCAAATGGTTCTTCATTTTTGATTTCCAAAGAGAGTAGTCACTACCATCAAAGTAAGGGGGGCGAGAATTTGACCCACCTTCCATAGGACTCGTCCTATCCATTGCACAACAAGGATCAACTCAAGCAATTAAGCAAACAAAGAGCACACGGGCTCTGATACCAAATGAAATTATGCAAATGAACAACAAGTCCTAGAGGGGGGGTGAATAGGACTATCCACTCATAAATCCACTAAAAATCAAGCAATGCAAAGTGATAGCTTGTCATCCAAATTCTATGAAGAAGCATGCAAACCAACAAGTTCAATGAAGTAAATTAAGAGCGAGAGCAAAGCACACACGATATACGTGGAAACTACTTAGGGTCTAATACCCTAAGCATAAAACCACGGCCTTTCTCTACTTCTATTCCACAAATCAAAAGGTTTACAAGAGATGAAAGATAAGGAATTTACCCAAAGCTCCTAGCTTTACCTAGCTCCAACTCTTGTTGTAGCACCCCGTGCTCCTTCTTGATTCCATGGACACCACGAGAGTTACCTTCTCGATCTCCGCTTCAATACGGCTCCGGTTCACCCGGCCAAGTAGACTCCAAGGCATGCAATCATGACTAAATGATAAAGATTGAATTTTTGAAAATTTTTTCGAGTGACTACCTCCTACTAGAGCCGATCCATGGAAAGGAAAGCACTAGAAGGAAGAAAGATGATTGGGAGATACCCAAATCATCTCAAGAAGAGAGAAAACAAACAAAGGGAAAAGAGTGCAAATGGGGAGCACTTTCTCTCTCTAAAATATGGCTGATGTTCTCTCAAGTGTGTGTATGAAAATGAGTGAAAAATGCCTTTTATACCTCACATTTTCGTGCACAAGAAGATAGCCACTTAAAACAAGACATGTGGCAACTTAAAGAGTCTGCCAGACCCGTGTAGACGCGGGCAGACGCAGCGTCAGGATTTAGACATTTGGCACAATCTCAACAGACAAAGCCAGACGCGTGTAGACGCGTGTAGACGCAATAAGCTCAAAGCTAAATCCTAATGCCTAGCTCATTTTAAAGGTAAGATCCGAATAAAGCATTATTAAGCCAACTTAATGCACATTAAAACATGTTATTTTGAATGGCCTAAATGCACAAATGATATGCAAGAATATACCTTATTGAATTGAGCTTCGAAACACTTGATTTGGCGATGGCTTGATCATGAAGCTTGAAGTTCTCGAATGGAGCATCTAGACTCAACTCCTAAGTACTCTAAGTCCCAAACCCCAATACCCGAATTACAGACTCCGAAAGGCTTGACATAACCCGGAAAATGCCAATAAACCTAACAGGAATATTTCACCGGAGTGTTCAAGGACAATTTCTACCAATCCCGGAAATATTTTGAAAATCCAAGACGTTCACTTTGAAAATTGTGTTTGAAACTAACTTATCCAAATTAATCAGATTAATTTGACACAGATTGGTACTTGATCTCAATGAATTTGTGTTTCTTGAAATAGGTCTTGTTACATTGAATCAAAACCATATAACTCGCGTTTGCAGGAGGCCTTTCCCTTCCCGGAAACGACGTCGATTATACTTAAACTCATTTGAAGCTCTCTGCTTCGCTGTTACTCTGAACTTTCCCGTCCGATCAGAATTATCTCCGACAAAGGTCGGCAACTCGGCGGCTCCGACCACATTGAGAACAGGTACCGCTTTCTTAGCCCTCCCATATGATTTCTCCACTCTTTCCCGTAGCTGGATCAACTAATCTCCAATTTTGAATTTTGATGACATTTTTTTTACATGCTTGCTGAACTTTTAAGCTTGTATATAGTTTAGGACTTTTTGGGTGTTTAGATGTAGCTCTTAAGCTCGTCTGGTAGTACCTTTCGGCTTCCGAGCGGGAGGTTTGGAAGCTGGAAGGTTGAGGTTTGGAAGCTGGAAGCTGGATTGTTTGTTAGTCTGATTTTGGATTTGGCTACTTCAACCACATTGAAGTAGAAGAGTTGGGAAAATAATTGGACTTAAATATCTGCTCTTTCATACCCAGTTCATGTGTCAAACGCACTTGTGATAGTAGTCTATTGAACTAGGTGTCGTGTGAGACAAATTTTGTTCTGCTCTTGTCTTGTTCTGGTCTATGATGAAACTGAACCGTAACAAGTCCGATATGTTTTCTTCTAGAATGCTTCTGATAAATGATAATGGTCACTGTTTTGATTTTTTTTAATTTATTTATTTTGGTTTCATTACCTATTCACATGATACCACCAGTGACTTGAGTATGTGGCATCGGGCATGGTAGTCAGCTCACAAAATTTGCCAAATGATAAGATTTAGATTATTGTCTCTTGATAAGTTACCGCAGGGGCCTCAATTTAATTGGTTTATCACTCGGTGGAATTTTACCCAACCTTAATGTTGATGATAAGGATCATGGTAATTCAATACTAATGCTTGTCCACTTGTTCCCACTTGCAGGTAGACATAGCCATTAGCCGAGCAAGGGATCTTGGCCTTTAGTTCTACTTATGATGGTAATTTCACAGCAGTGCCCAGTCCTCATGACCATACCAAGTGGGTCAGACCTCTACTACTACTAGTATGAAGGTGTTTTGAAGCAATTTGGTCCGGTTCTGTGATGTGGTTCTCGATGAATGATGGAGATTGCTGGCTTGGTAGATGCAGCCAGTCAAGGAATGTGAGCTTCTAGTACTTCTACTAAAAGGTAAATATCTTATTCTCTGTGGTGTCGGGACAATGGGGCTGGTTAGTGTGCCTTTCCTAACTCCCTCCAGCGAATAGATTTTGCTCAACGTAGTTATCTGGATTCAACACCTTCTATGATGTCTTGCTCTACGATATTGATAGTTGGGTTTCTTGGAAATGAGTGCGAATCAGTTTATGTGTGTACCCATGTGAGTTGTGTGCTTGTGCCTCATCATTTTTTTGTGAGAGGAGAAAATAACTAGTGGGGGAATATTGTGAGGGGAGTTGGGAACCCCCAGCCTATTGCTCCTGGTTTGTTGGAGTTAAGAAGTTCGAGGGAGTAGCAGAGTGAGCACATAAATGCAATAGGCTGTTGTTTTATCTCGATTTGCTTTTTTATGCAATCTGGGCACAAAGCGGCAATCCACTGTGTTCTCATGAGCAGTCTGTTATTTTGGTATCTCGCAGCCACGTTTGTGAATCTGTCACTTTGATACATCATTGTGTCACTTCATGTGGTTAACTACCTTGTGGTTTGGTTGAAATGTTGATGTTTTATTGTTCCGATTTCCAGTATGGTAGGGAGTTATGGTTCCTTTGAGCTTCACATTTGCAGCTTTAACTAACACAGTTTATCTGCCTAAAATGGCTGCCTTTGCGTGGATGCGATCTGATTGTACTATAAAATGAGCTACTTTTGTCCTCATCTCAATGTATTGAAATCCTATTTACGGGGGCTATCCTATGGATACTTTTATCTAATCTTATTTTATTTGCGCTTAGTACCCATTGCGTTAGATTTGCCTAAGACCAGAGCGGGCTGTCCAATGATTGTATTCAGTTACTAGCTGATGATCTGGACCTTCAGTACCCACTGTGTTGGGGTTTGCCTAAGCCCGGGCTATCCTCTGGTTGTATTTGTATTTGGTTACTAGCTACTGATCCGGACCTTCTTATGTTGCGGTTACCTTGAAGATCTGTCCAGATTTTTGGATTCCAGTGGTAGTATTTACCCCAGCAAATGAAGTCGTTTGGAAGCCCAACTGAAGCCCTTTTGGATCAAGTGGGTAGTTATTACCCCAGCAAATGAACTGTCATGACACATCCTTTAGTGAGCTCACGGCCTTCCAAGATTATCTGGAATGTGGTGAATATCCTTGCAGATTTATTGTACTGCTTACAATGGGACCTTTAATCTTTGAAATACCATAAAAAAAACGTAGGGTACTGGTGATCATATATTTAGCATGCTGCTGAAAATATCAACTTGTTGGGTGTCTGTGGGTGTTGGCACCCCCATTCACTACTTTTTTTTTTTTCTTAATTAAGCTTTTAACAACCTTCTTGGGTGTTTAGATGTAGCTCTTAGGCTTGTCTGGTAGTACCTCTCAGCTTCTGAGCGGGAGGTTTGGAAACTGGAAGGTTAAGGTTTGAGTTTATGGAGAGACGTAGCCCCTGGTTGTTGTTAACCCACTAATTCATCTCTAACTGATTTATAATATATGTTAGCGGAAAGAAAAAAAGCTTTTGGTGTTTGTTAGTCTGTGCTTTCGGATTTGGCTACTTCAACCACCTTGGAGTAGAAGAGTTGGGAAAATAATTGGACTTAACTATCCGCTCTTTCATACCCAGTCTAGGTGTCAAACCCACTTGTGATAGTAGTCTTTTGAATTAGGTGTCGTGTGAGACAAATTTTGTTCTGCTCGTTTCTTGTTCTGGTGTATGATGAAACTGAACCGTAACAAGTCTGATACGTTTTCTTCTGGAGTGCTTCTGATAATGGTCATTTTTTTTTATTTGGATCAATAACAACGAGTTTGTTAGTAACTCGGTATTTCTACTAAAAGAATACAGGACATGTCAAGACTTGTATTTTAACCAACAAAAATGCAAAATGGCTGAAAGACAGTTTGGTTTAATTTTAGATTGAATAACGTATAGTGCAGTTTGGTTTAATTTTAGCATGCAGAGTTGACGCATGACACCTCATAGACTCATATTGGTATGTACATTACTGCATTTTGGCAAAGATTTTGTATTATACAAGTATGTGCTCCCTATTTTTTCCTATAATCGTTTCACCTACACACATAATTGATCCTCTTGTATTGATTCGGTTGAGGTGCTAGATTTAACTAAGATGTGTCCTTCGCAAAAAATGCAAGAATGTATCAAATGAGTTATCCATGCTTGACTTCTTGTTAAAGTTTAAAGTCTGAAAACAACTTTCTTAGGGGTTCAACGAAGAGTATCTTTACTGATTAATGTCATTCCACTGATTTCTTAGGTTAATGCCATTCCACTGATTTAGTTTCGCCGATGGCAGATGTATTGGCTTTCGATTCTGCACGCCTATTTTTTGCACTGCTTGCTTTGGGAAACAAGGGAAAATCTATAGGTTGAGTGTAAATTAGTGTTAATACTCTTTGTTCTTCATGTTGCAGGAAGATGTTATCTTGGTGTGGCTCTTTACATGGTCCTAATACAAGATGGAATTGAGACATAAAAATGAGAGCCATCCTCAATATTGTTGGAATCATTTGCCAAGATGTCTACACATTTGTTTGCCTCCTGTTATATTTGAGGTGCTAGATCTGGCTAAGATGTGTCCTTCGCGTAAAATGCAAGAATGTATCAAATGAGTTATCCATTAATGACTTCTTCTTAAAGTTTAAAAGTCTGAAAAACAACTTTCTTAGCGGTTCAAGGGAGAGTATCTTTACTGATTAATGCCGTTCCACTGATTTCCTAGGTTAATGCCATTCCACCGATTTTAGTTTTGTTGATGGCAGATGTATTGGCTTTCGATTCTGCACACCTATTCTGAAATCGCAACAAGTAAGTTCATTTTGCCGAATCAAGAGCAGAAATTGGATATTGTAATTGTAATTGTTGTTTCATTTTGTTCTTATCGATCTTATGCGTTTTTGTAAATTAGTGTTGATACTCTTCGTTCTTCATCTTGCAGGAAGATGTTATCTTGGTGTGGCTCTTTACATGCATGGTCCTAATACAAGATGGAATTGAGAAAATTATTAGAGATCATCAAGGCCTTCAATAGCAATACAGGCCCGGGGAGCAACGGATTGTAATGCCGTGCTCCCGGAGCATATCACAGAGTGGATCTTCAGCCACCACGGGTGCGTCTTGTCTTGCTGATGAAGCCGGCGTGATGCTCTGACATGTTACGGGAGCAAGTCCTCCTTCCGTCTTAAAATGTTAAATCCCTCTTTAAACTAGTTTTGTAAGGAACACAATCATTACGCTTTTAAATAAATAAATTTTCAAAATTATCCTCCCTCTTGAAAGTGCAATGATTTATTTTCAAACTGTAATTCATTTTTCATTCACTTTTGAGTTTGAATTTAAACGTGGGAATGAAGGAGAACAAAAGAACAGTTAGTCAATTGGCATACTCACTCGAACACATGCCAACCACACCCCATGGTGTGGACATGTCTCGAGGTCTCACATGAATGTTCGGACTCGCTTAATTTGTTTAGAATATTTTTATAAGAGTTCCTGGAAAAAAAATCAGCTCAATTAGATATCAGTAAAGACTTGACAAGTTTGTTAAAATTTTGGTTCATTCGATTGAGGAACTGAAAGTTGAATAAATCAATCGAGCCTTCACCAGTATCTGATTGAGACGATTTTTCACAAAAGCTCTTAAAAAATATTCTAAATAAATTGAGCGGTTCTAATCATACGTGTGTGATCCTAAGGTAGATCCTAGACAATGCGGTGCGGCTAGAGTACGTTCGAGTGAGTGTGAGGACTTTATTGTTTCTAATTGACTATTCAAAATAGCCCGGTTGGGAATTGAATCATTCATTGGAAAATTATTTTCCAACGAAACAGGACACTTTGGTCGGACAACGACGCGTACGGGTACTTGCGCGGGAGTTCAACGAGATAACTTTATACGCTCGTCAACTCCAACGACCCCCCACCACGCCTCCTTCATTCGTTCCGGTTCTGCTACTCCTCCTCTTATCTTCACCATCACCAACGAGCTCAAACACCAGACCAACAATGGCATCCCAAAACCCTAATCGCACCCCTCTCTACCCAACCATGACCACCTCTTCTACCTCACCTCCACTGCCCTCCTCCTCCTCTTCTTCTCACTCCTCTCTCTACCCAAAAATCGACACCTCCGACCTCGCCGAAAACCTATTCCCAAAAAATGACTACATTGCCCCATCCGCCCCTCCCGAGTCCGTGGAAGAGCTCCTCCTCACCGTCCCCGGCGCAATCCTCCACTTGATCGACAAACACTACAGCGTCCAACTCGCATGCGGCGATCTCAACATCCTCCGCTTGCGTCAGGGCCAAAACGTGGTCGCAGTACTCGCCCGAGTCGACAACGAGATCCAGTGGCCACTCGCCGCCGATTTGGCCGCCGTCAAGCTCGACGAGTCTCATTACTTTTTTTCTCTCGTCCCTCTTAAAGACACCGGATCCGATTCAGACGACGAGGATGATGGTGATAGGGACAATGAGTTGCTGAATTACGGGCTGACCATCGCGTCCAAGGGGCAGGAGGGCTTGATAAAGGAATTGGATCGTGTTTTGGAGCAATTTTGTAGTTTTTCGGTACTGTTAACTCATCTGTGTCTCTTTTATGTTTATTTTCTCATCTCCATACACTGAAGTTCATTTACAGCCCCTCTGGAATGAGGGATTTCATAACAAAAGAAAAGAAAAGAAAGGGTTAGACTTTCTTGCCAAATCTCTCATTTGGATTGAGTATTTTGGTGAGAAATGGAGAGAAAAGCTTAAAAATGAGAATTTTTTATTGGCTCCTTCCCCTTTCTCATCGCACCCTTCTCGCTATCCAAAGGGGTTACTAACCTATCAACAGATATCTCAAAGTTGTGTCTCCATGTATTTCATAGTATATATACAACCCTTATGCAATTGAACGATTACACAATTCAATACAAAGTCGTGCTCTTAATCTCTGAGTCTACACTTACAGGTACAAAGGGTAGGGGAGAAGGGACAGAAGGGGGAGGTGTTGGATGGGAGGGTGGCGAAGGAGGTTTCACCGGGGGATTTGATGGAGGACGTGAAAAAGAAGGAGATGATGGAGGACAGGTGTGCGGCGTACTGGACTACGTTAGCTCCGAATGTGGAGGATTACAGTGGGATGGCGGCAAAGATGATTGCTGCTGGGTCGGGGGAGTTGATTAAAGGGATTTTGTGGTGTGGGGATGTGACTGTTGATAGGTTGAGGTGGGGGAATGAGGTTATGAAGAAGAGGATGAAACCCGGGTCGAGTTCCGAGATTAGTCCTGATACCTTGAAGAGAATCAAAAGGTTTGTTTTTTTTTTTTTGGCTGTTTTTGTCGTCCTAGAGGGCTGCACACGAGCCCAGTTGTTTGCACAACCTGAGGCTTGGCTTATTATGGGCTTGCTTGGCGCATTTGTGAGCAATCTAGCTTGAATTTTGAGCTCGTTTAGTAAACGAGCTGAGCTCAAGCTACTTGTATCTCAATTCCTTTACAACTAGCTTGGCTTGTTTGTGGAGGCTGGGCATGACTATAGAGGCTCATTTGGTAAAGGAATTGAGCTCGAAGCTTGATTATTTGGTCCAAGCTCAAGCTTGATTATTTGGGCTCGAGCTCGGTAGTTTTGAATGAGTCGAGCTCGAACACTTCAAAGCTTGGTCGGCCTGGCTAGTTTTGAATGAGCCGAGCTCAAACACTTCAAAGCTTGGTCTGGATTGGCGTTTGCAGCACTAATCCTAGTGCTTCATTTGCATTGCATTCCAGCTTTCATTGCCTAGATTGTTTTCGCAATTTATTGGGTTGTTTTCCTAAAGCAGTATATTTCCATCTGTAATTGATTTTTTTGGTTTTATTGATTCTTTGTGATTATGTGAATTTTAAAATGTGTGTATCCATTACATTTTCGGATTTGCAAGGGTAAAATTAGGGAATGGATTGTAATGCATAATGTTTGAATGGATGCTTTTGTGGTTGAATTTTTTTTTAGGGTTAAGAGGGTGACAAAATTGACTGAGAAAGTAGCAACAGGGGTCCTGTCAGGGGTTGTGAAGGTTTCGGGATTCTTCACGAGTTCAGTTGCTAACTCAAAAGTGGGCAAGAAGTTCTTTGGCCTCTTGCCAGGGGAAGTTGTTCTTGCTTCCCTCGACGGATTTAGTACGTGGATCTTCTCTCCCTCTGCGTGTGTGTGTGTTTGGTTGTGCTCAAGTTTTTTTGCTATGGAAACTCATACAAATTGCTGTTTATTTATTTAGAAGCCGAATGAACAACAGACAGGCACTCCATGAAATTTATCATTTACATTCTTACATGTGTGAAGTATAAGCAGTCAAAACCTGTATCTTTTCCTGTTATTCAATAATGTTGTGCCATTGATGTGGTGCTAGATATTCACATTGCATGCATTTGAATCATTAAGCAGTTGGTAGGGGATTGACCTATGAAGGCCATTGCAATCTGTATGTACTTGTCTTCGCTGAGGGCTCGACATTTAGTGTTGTGGGTGGTCTTTTTTAATTGGGTCCATAACCTTTACTTATCCTGGTTTATTTAACCTAGTTTTTGGCTTTGTTTGTTGAGGTTGATTGGCAACAAGAATTATTGTTGCTGAGTAAAATTTAAGAGCTTTGTGCGGTCATAAACTTTCAGAAATAAATCTAGTTGTTCCTGTCAATCTTGGATAATTTTGAACTTCCACCCTAAAGTTTCTAGTTTGATTGAGATTTAGTACAAATTTCCTCATTTGGAATTGGCAAGGGAAAATAAGGAGGAACACAGTATCAAGGAAAAATATACTATTTTCTAATCCGCATTTTCCTGTACTGCTAGATCGTTTTAAATGGAATGATAAGTAGAAATATCTCACGCACCTCTTTCCTATTTTCTCTGTGCTGTTTATATGGTAATTATATAGAATAATAATAAGTAATGGTACTATGGTAGCTGGTCTAGCAGGTGGGGATTTTCAAATTTCACTTTACTGGTTTGGGGTCTTGGGCTGCATTAGCATCATGCTTTTCGTGGTATTTCTGTTCCACTTAGGTACACGAATTGCACATATATTGCTGAAAATTGGCAACCCAACTAAAGGATAAAATGAAAAAACTGAAGCTGAAATGATTGAATTACTTAGCATTTGTGGAAGATTTGGCCATATTGGCCTCAGTGGTGGCATTAAATTCCCAGACATGGGGGAGAGAGAGTAAGAGTGGAACTTGCCAGAGAAAGTATAAGCTTGAATGCTGCTTCTTTACATGCATGGAGAAGGCCTTCTTGTATTCTGGAGCCAAACCATGGCAGACAGCTCAGCCACGAAGGTGAATAAGCCCCTTTAGTGCCATAATCTCACCTACTCACTATGCCTATGGTTAAACCTTGTGGGTCGTATGAGTGCCCTGGGGTGCCTGTGGTCCTTTTTCTTGTTCGGCACTGCTGGACCCCAGAGGAGAGATCATGGAGGTGTGCCATTGGCCCACCTGTCACCTCATCAGGTGACACAGCACCACATTCCTGGGAGAAGCAATGTAGAAGTGAAATTATGATGTTGCGTGTCAGAATTGGTCACTCATGCATTCATAATTTGGTGCAGCGAATGATAACTCATACAGCAATTTCCACTTCTCTTTAGGATAATACAGCTGGGTCATTCTTGCCACAGAGTCCCAGTATATATCGCTTCTTTGAACTTTTAATTTATGATGGCGGAGCTCACAAATGTAATACGGCATTGACTCTCTGATGGGAATGGGAGTAGGGGCTGCAATACCATGGGGCTTGTATTTCCTTCTGCATAGGAGAAACTTCAGGAAACAAGCCCAAGTTGCCATTTTCATTATGCAGCACCAATGTTACATTCCATACAGCAATGTTTGGATGATGGCTTCTTTTTGTTCTTCCCGTGGATTAATCCTATTTCATAGATTTTGCATCATCATTGAGTTTTTTTGTATACATCTCTACTTCCTTGGTTCATGATTTTATAGTTATATCCTTGTGAAATAGGCAAGGTCTGCGATGCTGTTGAAGTAGCTGGAAAGAGTGTTATGTCTACCTCATCCACTGTAACTACTGGACTTGTCTCTCACAGGTAATTTTCATCTGCCATATTGATTTGCACATCCATGAGTCAGGCAAATGAAATCAAATAAAAAGAGTGGGGGAGGGAACATAGGCTAATGATCTGCTTGGTTAGCTTTATGTATTTCTTTTGCGATAGGAATGTAACAACCCATCCCGCATACAGTGCCGGCCCCGAGGTTTGGGTTGCCCAAGCCCAACCTCATGCTTGGTTGCCCACTTACTTTTATAAGTCATAAAAAAAAAAGGCATAACAGTTATAAAAAAAAAAAATTTGATGTCACATATTGCTTTTAGCTTCAATTACATCAAAAAAATCAAATTCAAAATAAAACTCCACTTATAGTGCTTCTGATTTAAAGAAAATAACTTTTTCTTACATTTTTGAAGCAAATTCTTCTTGGTTTGGTGCGAAATACAAGTGTAGTATAAGTTGTAATGGGGTTGCTACGATATATAAACAGGAAGGCTACCATGGAAATTTTAAGTATTTTTTGTTTTATATTGTGCGTAATTTTGGTGTGTATTACGCTTATTTTATGTTATCTACGAAGAGATGTACGTTGAAAGTATATGGTACAAATAGTTTTGGAGGATGATACACATATTTTTTGGTGTTTTTTATGCTTTTTTTTTTTGGTAATACAGATTTTTAGGGTATTAATTATCAAAAAATACATTGAAGTTACGTATAGGGGTGTACCGTACACCCCAAAATAGTTACGTTTTTTTTTTTGGGTTAGTTGCGTATTTTGTTTTTATTAGTTTAGTATTTTTTTTTTATTGTTAGAAATATACCTTTTTGATAACCAGAACTTTTGGCTGGTATGGACCAAAAGAAATCTTTGTCATACTCAAAGATGAAACGGGAGCTACCTGTGTTTGTGTGTGAGGGGCAATATGATCTAATTAGTTAAAGTGAGATGGAGGACATTGTCATTTAAAACATCTAAAGGGAAGTTCTTGTTGTTGTTAGAAAACTCAGGGAGGTCAGTGTAATTTACCCAAAACGAAAATATCAAAAACACAAAAGGGGTAGGAAGGACTCGAACCTGCCCCATTTGGGAATAGTAGCATTGCGGTGACCAACTGCGCTGCAGCGCTTCCGAAGATGTAAGACCCCTCATAAAAATTAAATACTATAACGTATTACTCAACAATTTTTATTTTTTTTTGGGTTGCCCTAGCCCGGGGGGTTTCCCAAGCCTACGGGTTTGCGGGGCTTACCCCGGGGCCGGCCCTGCCCGCATAGTACAATATTGGTCGCTTTGTCGGACGCTCACAACGTACACATCCATGTGTGCACGTCCATGTCGTCAACACATGGCTTTATTCCATCTAAGTTTACTTGGGATTCGGGAAAAGGCCTTGTACTAAAAGTGTCAAGATATTCTACCTCCAATCGATATGGGGGAATTTGAGGCTCCCATCCTCCATATCCCGCGGCATGGCTCAAGAGCTCACAATGAATTAGTGCAGGATCCATCAGTTGAAAAATGAATATAAACGTACACATTGACCTGGGCATAGTATTGTTGATAGACATATAGCAGTGTGCTGATAGAAATATGGTTTGGGGTGTCAGATGTGGGCATCTGTGACATTTGTCAAAACTGTCATATTCATTTGACTCTGATGTCACGGATGCTCGTGGACATCAGAATTATGTATCTTCTCTATTCTACAGTATATGGCATTTACAATTAATACCTAATGTGCGAATCGCAGTTCTGCTTAACTCAATTACTAGACATGGCTGTGTGGTCATGCATGTCAAATTGAACATGCCGGCAACATATATCATTGCCCTTGTACGCAAGTTTTTTGCCAAGGATACTTCACGCGTGTAGACTTCACAATAGGGAGATGAAATTGTAACCTATATTTCGATGCCACTTGTCGAAGCAGCATTACAATACTATCAATTACTTCATTGGCATAGGTCATACATTTGAAGGGTCCTCTAACCATGGCTCAAAAATTTCTTTGGCAAAGCAACATGAAACAGATCTCCACAAGTCCACAGAAAAAAATGTTGCCAATTGCCCAAAGTGAGAAGCAAAATATTCTGACAAAGATGCCCTGGGGTTTTTATTATCAAGCTTATAGACTGATGGGGCCAGTTTATACAAGACTTTGTCTTGGCTTTAATGGCCCCCCTGCCAGTGGACAATGGGATTGGTCCCCCCGGGAGGTGTGCGTAAGCTGGCCCGGAACTCCAGAAGCCCCGAGTTATTGTAGATATTCTAGGTCAAATATTTAGATTTCCGAACTTAAGATGTCACAATTTTTAATGCGGAAAGTCTTGTAACCTTGGAGTTATATACGAAATGTGAATTTGAAGGATCACATTTAATTTTTACATCTGCAGGTATGGGGAAGAGGCAGGTAAGGCAACAAGTGAAGGACTTGATGCTGCAGGGCATGCTGTTGGGACAGCATGGGCTGTTTTCAAGATTCGAAAGGCTATCAACCCTAAAAGTGTTCTAAAACCCACCACCTTAACCAAGTCCGCTGCCAAAACTATGGCTGCTGAGAAGAAAAAGAAAGTCAAGGGTTCCAAGTAATTATATGTGCATTTTAAGTTCTACCGTATATATGTCCATTGAATTCTAAGCTCCACTTTTATTGCCGCCTTAAACGTGTTATGGAAAATGCCCTTTGCCTTTTAGGTTCTGTAGATATTACTGATGGCAGGGGAACTTTTGGTTGTCAAGTAATTTTTTTGTTTAATTTTTTTAAGGAGAAGATGGCACAAAAACCTGCCTGTACCTCAGGCTGTGGTGTCACTTGTTGTAAGCTTATCAGTTATTCGGTGAGTTGCGACTACCTGAACATTGTATTGAAATGGGACGTTATCGATCTTTTTTCCCTACTTAGGTTGAACTACAGACAGACAATTGTCTCCTAAATATAATTCACTGTCATGTTCAGCAAAGTGAAAATAAAACCTTCTGTTCTTTGATTCAACTTGAGATTAGAACGAGTTTTCAGTTATTTAGTCAAGACAAAGATTCATATCGGCTCAACAAAAGGTGAAATTTGAGAAGCCATTGGTTTTAAAGTTCATTAACCGAGCAAAAGGTGGTATCTGAGGCATTGTTCTAGAGAAGAAAACAACTGTTCTTTCTTGCCTGTTCTTTCTTGTTTTGTATGTTTTAGTTGGATATATATGAATCCATTTGTTTAGTGTGTAAATTGAGATTTGTGGATATCACTTCATCTACTTTTTTCTTTTCTCTGGACTTTGGCAGTCTTTCCGATGGGTTAATGTTTATTAGTTGTTTTTAATCATAATTAATGTTTACTAGGTGGGTAAACATCATTTTCCTGAATCATTACTGAACTCTATCATCAACCAATTGTTATTTATTGATATTGCAAGTACACTTCATTTTTCTCCACAAATGAGCATTCTGCTTTATACTATTACTCTTGTTATCCTACACACAAACTAATTATCTAACAACTTGAGTTTGTGGACGAGTACAATGTTAGGTTCTGCCATTACAACATGGGTATTATACTATTTCCTCTGTCCCCTTTTAAGTGTCCATTATATGAGTACGTTTTCAAACTAGAAAATATATTTCTCTGTATAATTTTTTATTTATTGAGCACTCTAATCTGGTGCAAAAAATTCTATTACAATACATTTTTCTACATCCAAGAAACTGCACGTTTCTCAAAGGAGACACTTAAAAAGTGGCAGATAGAATAGTATTATGGGCTCAAAATAAGGAAACGATCACCCAGTACCGGCCGTGTGGAGCTTTATGCATTGGGCTGATGCTTAATCTAACTTAGGGCTTGTTTGGTGAAATCACGATCATTTAGATTTAGATGACTGTTGTTAGCTTATACACGAACTTATTATCTAACAACTTAAGCTTAGAGACCGGTGCAATGCGAGAGTTGCCTGGGCTCAAAACACGAAAACAACTTCTCTATACTTGGGAGTGTGGAGCAGGTTGCTCTTTTAAGTTTTTGGTGCAATTGCCATCTAACTTAAGAATTGTTTGGCACAAATTAGAGACCTTGTTGGGCTCATTTTTCTCACAATCTTGGTTTTTTAGGCAACTGGTAATCGGAAACTTCTATTGTCAGTCTCAGTGGTGTCCTCCGAGGACCATGGTGTTTTGTTTCTTTGTTATGATGGACCCCACCAACCCTAGGCAAATAGCCAAGGAAAGTTAACCACGTTTTCCAGATAAGCCATTGTGTGCATATACATGTCAATCTGCATTATGGGGACACCAGCAGGGCTAATATAGTACTACTCCATATGGAATGTGATGTCTTTGTTCCTTTCAATTTGCACCACTACCTCTCCAATGGCCACAATATTTTTTTAAACACTAGCTTACGAATCAGATGCTCCTGAAGTGTCAATACCTTCCAACCCCATTAAAAATATACACTCCCCCTTTACATATGGACCGGTGTCTAATGTTTACACCTAGTGTTGGTCTGCTTTGTCAGAAAGTACTCGGAGCCGGTCACCTTATGCATTATGCCGTGCTCTTTGTCTACATGTTTAGTAGTTTTGGTTCTTTTCTGTCTTTGTGATGAAATCTTGTAAGTGCCGGATGACTTTCTCATGAGATGTTGATCTGATTATTAAAAAAAAAGTGAATTTAAACCTTCTTCTTTTCTTTTTATGATAGAGGATGTGTATACTTCAAGTCTAAGGTTATTCGCTAACAAGTCGCAAATTTATCTTTTTGTGGCTTCGTCACGACGTTCAACAAATTTATGCCTTTGATAGCTAAGTACAACATTTACTTGGGATGGTTGACCCGCAACAAGAAGTTAAAACATATACCATGCATAAAATTTCCAAGATTATGCCATTAGTACAGTAAGATTGGTCACCCAGAATTAGTTGACGCACGCGTATACTGGCCTTGACGCCCTGCGATAGTAAAATCGAGAAAAAAAGGCTGTCATTTTTCATTGAAAGGGGGATCTCCTGACCGAAAGACCATAGTGGGTGGGTGGCCTCCCAGCTTTGTATGGTGTAGAAATGATTTCCACCAAGCATGAAATAGACAAAATGAAGAACAAAATCCCATGGGCAAAGTGAATGAAGAAAAGACAAAAGCAATATGCTTTTCACGTGCTGATCTCCACAAATTTGTGCTGGGTTAAAGGTAAAACAGGACCACAACTATAGGCATCAGTGGGTGTTAAGTAAGCCTCGTTGGGATTAATCAAAATAAAATGGGTTTGTTTTGGGTGTTTTATTAAAACCTTTCTTGTTCTTGAGAAAACTTCTTTTAGAGTTTTGGGGCAATGCCACATCGATTAGATGAAAATATGTCGAGTGGCTTACATATGGGAGCACAACTACTAAAGTCGTTGCTTTTCACTGACGGCACGCAAGCCTGCGTGCGTGGCGGCCATTGCTCGTGATTGAATGGTCCACGATGTTACCAACCCACATATCCGGTAACATCCACATACCCGTTCAAGTAAAACGAGTGGGTGTGGACTGTTACAACTTCGTTTCAAATAGGGATCTAATCTAACGGCTATAGATCAACGGATATGATTCCATTCGATACGGCGCATCTGGGTCTATAAATCACACCCATTCAATACACCAAAATTCCAGATACTCTCTTACTCTACTTAGTTGCTTTCTTGTGATGTTGTACCGTTATCCTGTAGAAACAGATTTAACAGTTCCTTATTTCGTTTGTTTTCTTTTTTTTGTTGGCCTGGTGGCTGTCTGTCCTTTGTTTGCATGGGTGCAAACAGAAATCGCTAAAACGGGCTTTGTTTCGAAATAGATTTGCTACAACCCGGTAATGTATTTTAAGGTGGAAGAGTCACTAAAGCACTGTTTAGAGGCTCAAAAGCAGCACACACAAGTCAAGGTGCATAATGCACAATGGTTGCATGCTTTTGCCTTCGGTTTACATAATCTATAGTTTATGGCCGCCCTTGCCACCCTCTAATAACATTTGGAGAGAGAGAGAGAGATTTGGCATCACTTTCTCCTTTTGGTCTAAAGATAAACTGACCACTCATTTCTCTTTCTGTGTATTTTTTTCTAGCTGCCTTTTCACCCTCAAAGCCTGTTTGTTGCCGTGTAAACTATTGCAAAGAACCAGGTACGGATATGTGTCTAAGTGACTAATTTTCAATTTAAGACCACGGGAACACCGGACACGTCAAACTATTACCTTTGTTTTTGTTTCCTTTATTTTCCAATTACCAGTATGCTTGGTAGGTGAATGTCGAACTAAATATGTCAAACACATGTTTGATACTACTCTCATCCTACCGTCGATCGTCAAACACGATTACTACACATTTAGAACAGGCCGTATAACACAGCCTGTAAATCGCCATATAACACTGCCTGTAAATCAAGATGTGATGAGAAAGCAATTTTGAAAGAAAACTTTGAAATGCATAAGAGGTAAAATGGACCGGAAGTTTAAAAGTTTCTTCTGCCTATTAAACTCCTGCACTGATTACCCATATATGGATTTGCAGGACCTTTTTTAGTAGCTCACGGTAATTTAAGACTTTAAATTCTGCTTTTCAATCTTAGCCTTGTGGTTTAAGCTACTAATTGGATTTGAAGATCGTATATATTTTTGTCTTTTGCAATGCAGGGTATCCTCAGGCCAGCTTGCGCGCACTTCAAAGCCATGAGGTGGCCCTTGGGGGGATTCAAACCCCAAGCCTTCAATTTGTTTCTGCTGTATTTTTCCTTCCAATTTAAGTGGCATATATAAAAGAGTTACTAATACCTGAAATGTTTGCTTATAGGAAGAAAAACCCCCTCATTTTCATACAACATTTATAGGGCTGTCTCTGTTTGTTTTGTCATATTGAAATTCTTTGATTACATTGGGATTTTGTTCAGTCCAGGAAGAAAAGTGTGATCACATCACACTTTTGGGATCACAATCTTGAAACTTATGGCTGTGTTATTTGAAGGAAAAAACTTACGATTCTTCCTTTGTGCTGCATTATCACTTCTGCTTGGAATCACTAGGACCAAAATCTTAGTTATTTATTTGTTCCATTGTCAAGAATCCACACATGTTGGAAGAAAACATTGATGGGACATCATTTTATACCCATGGTTAATTTAGGATCCTAGGTCTTGGATCTTCAACCATCACCACAAAATAAAATTTAAAAAAACCTTAAAAAGTTGTTCGTGTAGGGGTGTTGGTGTGCACATCTAAGCCGTTGATCTCGGCAATCAACGGCTTGGATTTCATCTTGGCAATAGACAACTCGGATCTGCAAAGTGCCTAGATGAAGCCGGGACCGTTGAAAATACATCAGACGGGTTGGAGGCCGCACACCAGCACTACCGGCAAAAAGAAACTCTTGAGGTCAGTGGAAGTTTATCAGAGTTGTTAGCTTCAGGTCTTGAAATTAGTCGAGAAATGTGCAAACTGGACTGGAAACCCAGCTATACAAAAGAAAACCGTCAACAGAGAAAAGCTCATGAGATTTCCAAAATGGGCTGATTGGAAAATCTCCTTAGGTTTTGGCTTTTGCAAAGTTAAAGGAGATTGTACTTGGTCAAGAATGGTTTTTGGCAATTCCATTCCATAATTACAACGGTCCAATTTTGTCAAAGAGAATTGGAAAAAGGGAGGGATATATGGATGAGGAATAAGTGAATAACACTACAACACCTCCTCAACTTTGGAAGCACAGTTACAAAGACTGTACTTGGTCAAGAATGGTTTTTGGCAATTCCATTCCATAATTACAACGGTCCAATTTGTCAAAGAGAATTGAAAAAAGGGAGGGAGATATGGATGAGGAATAAGTGAATAACACTACACGTCCTCAACTTTGAAAGCTACATGTAATTGTGCCCCAAAAAAGTTGGTAGTGACACTACTATAAATATTAACCTCTCTCTCTCCTACTTGAAAAAGTTTGATTGCACTCTCATGTTCCCTTACTGCTTTGGAATTGGAGGATGAAAATAGCAAAGAGAGTACATGGAATTCCCCCTATAGAGCTCTGAATCTCCACCAACCCAAACTACTCCAATGGCTTCACAGCTGAAAAGGGTATGCAAAAGAATTTCTGACTTTTGCAATTCTTGTGAAAGGAACCAATCTCCTTCCGGTAGCCGAAGAACTTTCCATAGAGATGTTGAACCAGAAGAGTTCCAGTATGCAAGTAGCCATTGCCTCTCCTCATACTACAGTGTCTTCGTAGTTCGCCTCGCTATCATGGTTCGTTGAATTTTCCTTCTCTTGGAAACCAGAAAAAAAAGGGATCATTACCCGGGTTTGGTTGCAGTTTTCAGAATCAGTGTTTTGGATCCATTTTCTAGACAACACAAAAAGCTTGTTTGGTTGACAGTTTCCAAAGCTTCTTTTCTGCAATTTATTTGGAGAAGCTTCCATTTTTTAGAAAATTTCAAAAACATGTTCATATTTTCAGAAACTTTCTGCTTAATCACAAATGCACAAGCATCTGTTCTGTCCATTTACATTGTAGTTTTGCCAATGGCTTCATGCAGGTGATGCTGGCAATTTTGATTGGACTCCTAACCTTGCTAACATGGCATTTCACAAGGGTCTACACAGCAAAATCACTAGAAAACCTAGCATTTGCCCTCCGGTATGAACTTCTCCAACGTCCCATACTACGAATGTGGAACATCTTGAATTCCACAGTTGAAATAACGACAGCTCAAGTAAAATTGTCCGAGGTTGTGATCAGACGGTACAGCAAGCCGGTTGATCAAGCACAACAAGTGGAGGTGGTTTCATTTCCCAGCCACTCTCTTTCTAATCTTTAGTTTTAGTTCTGGTAATTCTGTGAATATTTTTAACTTTTTTTTATTTTTACCAGCTATATGAAGTGATGAGGGATGTGACCTGGGCTTTATTTGCGAGTCGTAGGGCTCTAAACGCGATAACTATAAATTACAGAAACGGGTTTGTCCAAGCTTTCCATAGGGATCACAGGAGTAACAACACATTCTACATCTATTCTGACCTTGTGAATTACTCGATCAGTGGCGCTTATGATACAAACAACCTTTCATCTCGTGGAGGGTGGAGCGATCAATCAATTCACAATAACACCACTGCTAGTTGGTACCGGGAGCCACTTGATCCTGCCACCGGTGAAAGGATAGGGAAACCAAGGAAAATCCCTCCTGATGAACTAATCAATATTGCAGGGATTTCACAAGTCCCAGATGGTGCAGCATCGTGGCACGTGGCTGTTAGTAAATATACAGATTCGCCCTTGCTTTCAGTCGCATTGCCAGTTTGGGATGATGCAAATGGGAGTATAGTGGCCGTTGTGGGAGTTACTACTGCGCTTTATAGTGTAGGCCGGTTGATGAAAGAATTAGTTGAATTTCACAGTGGACACATTTACTTGACCTCTCAAGAGGGATGGTTGCTTGCTACCTCCACAAATGCCCCTCTGCTGATGAATTCAACAACGGAGCCTAAGCTTATGAGGCCTACTAATTCTGAGGATCCTGTGATACGAATGGGAGCTGAGCTGTTGATGAGGCAATTCGGAAACAAGTTTCCACCGAATCATGAGGTTCATGTGGAGAATGCAAGGCTTGGACACCAGCTTTACTACATCGACTCATTTTTCCTCGACTTAAAGAGGCTTCCCATGGTAAGTTTTTGTTTTCTCAATATATATGTTACCTTGCCTTACATTCTCATTTCTCATATGATGTGTTTGGATCATGGGATTAATGGATTGAAAGGAAAGATAACAACAAAAAGAATTGAAGAAGGTACATTCCTGCTTTGGATTTCCTATCATTTCCCTTTTCCCTTGGTAAAACCTTCCACAAATCTATGGTCCATACACAAAATAGTTCTAGAATTCAGGTGTTAGGTGTTTTTGGCCTAGAAATATCACAGCTAAAACTAGTTTTCTCTCAAATCTTAAAGAATCAACAGTGCTAGTTTTTTCTTGTTTGTTAGCTTAAATTGATGTTACATTTGTATCTTGCACAGAGGACTAGTTTTAAGGAACAACACTTTTTACAGGTGGGGGTCATTATTATTCCGAGGAAGTATGTAATGGGGAAAGTAGACGAGAGAGCCTTTAAAACGTTGGTAATTTTGATATCGGCAGCATCATGTATCCTAGTTATTGGATGCATTTGCATCTTCATATTGACAAATGGGGTGTCAAAGGAAATGAAACTAAGAGCAGAGTTGATAAGCCATTTAGATGCAAGGAGAAAGGCTGAGGCATCAAGCAACTACAAAAGCCAGTTTCTAGCAAATATGAGGTGAGTATCATTTTTCGACTTTATATGCATTTGTGCCTGCCATGGCATAGTATATTATGATGGTAAAAGTTGCTTCTGTTGTGACAGTCACGAACTACGAACACCTATGGCTGCAGTGATGGGACTACTGGACATCCTTATGTGTGATGATTATTTGACAAACGAGCAATTTGCAACGATTACTCAAATTCGTAAATGCTCAACTGCATTACTCCGGCTTCTCAACAATATTTTGGATCTTAGTAAGGTGAGAAACAAATAAGTTCTCCATCAGCCGGATTAGTCAGTCCTCTAAACCAGATACCGAGTTATCAAAAAAGTTTTCAATTTCAGAATAACAAGAAACCGAACTGGTCATCTCTCACAAACAAATGAAGTAGCTTGAAGTTGCAAAAATATCAATTCATGCTAGAGTTGGTCACCAGTTTCAAGAACCATAGATAATTGCACTGGTGTTTTCCGAGGGAAACTACTGTTCATTTCAAAGTAATGTTGTCATTTTTATAGCAGCAGAATGACCAAGAACCTTATTACTCGTGATCTTTCAGAATACTGCACTGCTTTTTAATGAATCCTAGTGAAATATTGTTCAAAATATAGGTTGAATCTGGAAAGCTAGTACTGGAAGAATCTGAGTTTGACTTGGGAAGAGAACTCGAGGGGCTTGTTGATATGTTCTCTGTGCAATGCATTAACCACAATGTGGAGACTGTTCTAGATCTCTCTGGTATGATCCATAATTGTTGTTACATAAAGATCTCCATAGTTTCTCTTCGGTTAACGAAAAGAACTTTACTGCAGTAACACGATTTGTCATCTCTAACAATGAGCTTCTGATGTGGGATTATTGCTTCTTTTCTTTCCTGTTTTACAGATGATATGCCAAGATTAGTTCAAGGAGACTCAGCAAGATTAGTTCAAATATTTGCAAATCTCATTAGCAATTCTATCAAGTTTACAACCTGTAAGTGTATCTTTTTTCCTAGTCAAGCTATAAACTCCATGGTTTAATTTTGCAAGTGGCTTGCAGCTGGCTACATTGTTTTGCGGGGATGGTGTGAGAAGCCAAACACTTGTAGTAACACCAGGAAGTTCCCCCATAATGGAAAGGAGTCGTGGAATACGCATAAAAGGAATTTGAAACAATATGCACGCCACGAGAACAAAGTGATTCTTTGGTTTGAAGTTGATGATACGGGCTGTGGTAAGAATATGTAATTATCAGTCAACAATACGCACACAAAAAAACCCATAGAAGTTTATTTAATTTTTACTTCTATTCTCTTATGTAGGAATTGATCCAAGCAAGTGGGAGTCAGTTTTTGAAAGCTTTGAACAAGCCGATCCCTCAACAACTCGAACGTAAGCATATTTAGAAAGAAACAAATGTGTAAAAGCCTAATCTTTTTACAATAAATCCAACTTTTGTAATCCTTCCATTTCAGGCATGGTGGCACTGGTCTTGGCCTTTGCATCGTGCGAACATTGGTACGTAATATCATTGTTTTTTTGTTTTTTTTTGCCAAAAGGAAAAACGATTTATTGATAATACTCATAATAGAGATAACCATCATTGTATTTAGAATTCTCATAGCTCATCTTCTTTGAACTTCAATTAATGCAACAATATGAAGGACATCTATTTAGCATTTTTCATTTTACCTCAGTTGAACTATTCATTTCTTTATTTAACATATCATTTTACGCATGATCCACTAATTCAATGTTATTTTGGGAGGTTCTAACAGGTGAACAAAATGGGTGGTGAGATCAAAGTGGTAAAGAAGAATGGCCCAGGGACTCTAATGCAATTATACATGCATCTCAGTACACCAGCAGATACAATAGGAAAGCATTGTCAACTGAAATTCACTGAACATAACTTGATGGTGGGTTATTGTACTTGATTCTCACATTTTTCAACTTTTGACAAAGTTTATTTACCACTCACTAAAAAGGGATAACATTCGAAACATGCAATCCAAAAGTCGCTGTCCAGAATCGGATTAATATTTTGTGATTTTAGATCACTTTCCCTGCATAGTTCTAGGAAATGAAAACATGAAGCTAAAAAAGACAAGATTTTGATTGCATTCACTTAAAACACATGAACAGTTAGGAAAAATTCATAGTATACTCTAAGGCTGTGTTTGGTTCATGGATTTGTGGAGGGATTTATAAGTGAAAGGTAAATGGTAAGGGCCTTGCTCACTTGATTTGTCTACTTATCACCTCTTTACCGAGTTGCTTTCCCTCCACATATCCCTGATCAAAACACATCTAAAAAGTTGATGTGAAGAAGCAAAAATTATATTTTGACTCGAACTAATATATGACAATGGTTTGCAGGTTTTACTTGCACTGAATGGCAGAATGGGAAGATTGATCATGTCCCAGTGGCTACAGAAAAATGACGTATTCACGTGGGAAGCATCCGAATGGAATGAGTTGACGCAAATTCTCCAGGAAATCTTTCAAGCCAAGAGTTATGCAGAACCTAGAGAATCTTCAAAAGTCGAATGCTTAAGTAAACAAAAGGGGAAGGATTCCATTTTTCTCGTAGTTGTTGACATAGGCCTACTCGACTTGAATACAGATATATGGAGGGAACAGCTGAATTTCCTCAATAAATACAGCGGGAAAGCAATGTTTGCGTGGATACTAAATCATGACACTTCAAATACAGTTAAGTTGGAGCTTCGTAGTAAAGGGCATCTGTTGATGGTTAATAGACCTCTATACAAGTCAAAAATGATGCAGATTTTGGAAGCCGTAGTAAAGGAGAAAAATGTTGAGCTTCAACAGAAATTAAATGCCTCAAAAACTACTACAAAAGAAGAAGGTGATTTGCATGTATGTCTTGAAATGGACCCCATTCGGTATGATGCAGCCAGTTCTGATGATTCTGATAAGTCACCTTCTGCTTGCCCATCACAGTCTGACACAGTTAACAATTGCTTGGATAGCAATTTTACTCCAAATGATCAAAATCATACCAGATCCAATTTTTGCGAGAATTCAAAAAGCCTGGAACTAAGCTGTTGTTCTAGCAAAGTCGTTAATGGGCAGAAATCTCTTGAAGGACTAAGAATTTTGCTAGCGGAAGATACACCAGTATTACAGAGGGTTGCAACGATAATGCTGCAAAAGTTGGGGGCTAGTGTGGTGGTTGTGGGAGATGGAATGCAGGCGGTGGATGCTTTATCTGCCTTGGAAAATGACTCTGCAAGAAATGAAACTAAAATTGGGGAATGCCCTTTGTACGACTTGATCCTAATGGATTGTCAGGTAAGATATTTCAAACTAATCCTGCGTCGTGTTTTATTATATGCTTAGGGTTGAATTTGAGTGCTTCTGTGCTTTAGAACAACTCCACTGGTTATTGCTAAAATGGCAATGCCAAATAAAGCTATAAATTAGGTTCCTTCACTGTTAAACGCTAAATTTAGCAACGTTGCTCCACTGGTGTTAATGATATTCTGGCACAATCACAACTTATCCATTGATGGCAACACCAGTTTTTGGCAAGACTCTTAGCACACCAACGGAGAGAAACTTTGTTTTCGACAAGTAAAAGAAGTAATGCTTTTTCTGTGCAATGGAGAGAAACTTCGTCGAGGCATTTCTTGGCAAGAATTTTAGCAACCCATTGGAAAAACAAATGTGGTTCTTGCTTTTTGCAATAATGTGTAATGTATTGCAATACATTTGCAAGCATTTGTTGCTCTATAACAGAAAGAATTTTGAAAATCAGTAAGGTTTTACGCTATGAGATTCTGCTAGTAAATTCTACTTTGTCTTATGTCAAACCAGATGCCAAAGATGGATGGTTATGAAGCGACAAAGGCAATAAGGAAATCGGAATTGGAAACCCGTTCGCACATCCCAATCGTGGCGCTGACAGCTCATGCCATGTCATCAGATGAAGCCAAATGCTTGGAGGTGGGTATGGACGCGTATCTAACGAAACCAATCGACTGCAAGCTGATGGTGTCCACCATCCTTTCGCTGACAAGGAGAAACGCCAAGCCTTTACTTGAAGCAACATAATGGCCTCATTTTACACAAACCAGAGCTAACACACTCATTATGCAGTGTGTTTGATGCCCCCAAAAAGATAGTAACTTACCGCGAAAGCAATTTTATTAGCGCAAGTTGTACGGAAATATGTTTCATAGCTGAGTAGGCGACTTTAGTTTCTTGTAATACTTGTGTTTCCGATTCGAGCAACTTTCAACGTACATAAATAACATAATCCATGTGTATGCATAATTCGCTGAAAAAAGTGAATGCTTTGGGAAGCATTCGTACTTGTGGAAGCTTGTTTTTTGGCATGTAAGAGTAAAAAAAAAACTAGCAACTATGTTGCACGGATACGGTCACAAGACACGGATTTGATGATGCAGTGAGATATGTATATAGATGAGAACTCCTAAGATTTGGAAAACTGCCATACCTTTTAAAGTTGATGAGTTTCCCTAGTAGAGGCTGTTTTAAAAGATTTGAATGACAAATTTATTATGATGGTTTCATACTAATCGTTTTCTGAGATCAGTTCGATATGAATGATTAAAAACCGGAGGCAGCCTGAGAAAAGGCAGCATTAGCATCAAATGACAAAATAGTTAGCTATGCAGACGGGGTCCGATTATTAATGCGGGTCTGGCTTTGCTTGTGTTGAAAGGTAAGAATATCGAATTAGATGTAACGACCCGAACAAGTGCACCAGCTTGTTCTAGAACAAATAAATGATAGAAACAACAATCTTAGCCAAACTGGAATATAGTACTTTGGGAGCTACATAAAAGACGACAGTGATTCAATGATTCAAATTTTTTCGTGTAACTAAATGGAAAACGAATGAGTTGAAATGGAAGGAGCTTCATCATTACCTACATGTTCAATACTCGATTTAGGATTACGTCACGTTATTAGTATCGATTTCGAATAAAAAATAGAGTTCTGAACGAAAACGTGAGGACTGAAACTGACGTTGCGGCCACATAGTCATACATCGCGTCCATAGACTGACATTGCTTCCACACAGTCGACAATGCAGCCACATCGTCCAAGATGACGGCCATATATTTCAACATTACGGCCACAACGTCCAACATCACAGCCACTCATAGCAACCTTGCGGCCACATATTTTGACATTGCAGCGACACTGCCCAATCTTACGGCCACGTAACAGAACCTTCCGGCTACCCTGCCCAACCTTGCTGCCACGAAAAATCCCGTTCTGTTTCCTGCAACTTAACGTTATTTTTACTGTTTCAACCCTTGTAGACTTGTCTTATGAATAATTACAGTCAAAGTCCTGAAATGGAAATGGTCCGATTACTCAACAATGCGACCTCACTACCGAGAAAAATTTGGGTGCCGGAAGGTACACACATGGCAGTATCCGTCATGACTCATGCGTCTCGGCCATCTAAAAGTGTTTTAGACGGTCTAGGTTTTAGAGAGAGAGAGAGAAAGGAAGGGGGTTGGGAGAAATTTGAGCCGTCCAAAACACTTTTGAACAGCCAAGATGCATATTCGGCACATGTACTCCTACTGCTCGGCACCCAACTTTTTCTCCTCGCTAACATTTTATTCAGTAAGAATGGATATAACAAAACCACAAAACAGATCTGTTTTCTAAACCTATCCCATACATAAATTAGGGCCCTTAATTTTTCAAGGAATTCAATGGCTGAGATTCAAGTTAGAGATTCAAGTTCTCTTAGGGCTTCAAAGAAAATTCATCCTCTTCATTACCAATCCCTTTTCATTTCCAACCCTTTTCCTAATCCGACCTCATGCGTATAACGATTATCAAACGATGTACAAACTTTTTGGGCCCTTGCAAAATAATCTAAGCACAAAAAATATAAATCTCGCTATCATGGTTCCATTACAGAAATAATCAAATTAATCAAATTATTCCGTGAACAATCTCTTGGCTTGCATTCGGATCCTGAGGTAGTTGTGTGAAGTATATTTCTGAGGTAGTTGTGTGAATGACATTTCTTCCTGTGAAGAAAGCTGGTCTTGTCGAAGCAGGCAGAACCATTGTCTTGTTATTAAGCATGAAATAACGTCTGACGTTGTCGGTCTATCTGTTGCACCTTCTTGAACGCATAAAAGACCGACGTGAATGATTCTCATAAATTCATTTTTGGCACAAGAATCGCCGAGCGTTGAATCCTTTAACTCCAACGCAGTCCCTTTCTTTCCACAGCTCCCACGCCTGAGGCAATACCATTTTCATTTGTATGCATTCCGATGGTCACAAAATCAAAAAAAATGAATCAGTTAGAAAAACTTACATAGCCAATCAGGTTGAGTGGACGGTTCTCAACATCGTAGAAGCTAGTATTTCTTCTACCACCAACAATTTCCAGGATTAAGACTCCAAAACTAAAGACATGAGACTTCTCCGAGAAAGTTCCTTCCATGGCATATTCCGGGGACATGTAACCACTGTATCACATAAATTAAAGGAACAACTTCAGTGTAACAAGACCTTAAGACTTCAAAGTGATAGGTGACAACTCAATTTTGGTAAAATATCGATAAAACGGTTGAACTTTGAACAAATGGAATATAGTTCGGAGGAAAATGTTTGAAAATGGTTTTGGAAAGTATCAATAGACTGGACTCAAAAGTTCAAACTACCATGCAGTAAAGGGAGTTTTTTCGATCTCTTACTAAGTTCCAACAACTCTGTTAGTAATTGCTTCTGTCTCGTTCTGCTTGAAAATTCTTGCCATGCCAAAATCAGATATCTTGGCGTTCATGTTTTCATCTAACAATACATTGCTAGCTTTCAAATCTCTGTGTATTACTCTCATTCTTGAGCATTTATGGAGATAAATAAGTCCTTGAGCAACCCATCTATGATATTGATTCGTGTCTTCCAGTCTAAGAGCTCCCTTTTAGTAGAATCTATTAAAAAACGAACTCAAAAATTATTAGTAATTACCAATGCAGAGGTCGTCATAAAGAACTACTATTGTAAATTAACAAATATAGCAAACATTAGAACTGTTACAAACCGAAAATGAACGAATCCAGGCTCTTGTTTGGCAAATATTTGTAAACTAACAATTTTTCTTCTCCATGAATGCAACAACCCAAAAGCCGAACAAGATTCTTGTGCTGGAGTTTAGCAATAAGGATGAGTTCATTCTTGAACTCCATGAGCCCTTGACCTGATGTCCTCGAAAGTCTCTTGATTGCAATTTCTCGACCCTCTTGTGACTTTCCTTGTTCAAATTTTTGTGTGGGTGATTTGCTTAAATATTGGCTAGGGACTAAAGCAAATCACTCCAAAGAAGTCCCTATTGAATAAGCTTGGAGAAGATGGTTTTGGACCTGTTTACAAGGTAGCATCAAATCCTATTGAATTACTCCAGAGAAGTTACAATTCCCTAGCCAATATTTAAGCAAATAACTTCTTTTAGAAAATAAGCTTGGAGAGGGTGGTTTTGGACCTGTTTACAAGGTAGCATCAAATCCTATTGAATTACTCCAAAGAAGTTACAAATCCCAAGCCAATATTTAAGCAAATCACCCATACAAAAATTTGAACAAGGAAAGTCACAAGAGGGTCGAGGAATTGCAGTCAAGAGACTTTCGAGGACATCAGGTCAAGGGCTCGTGGAGTTCAAGAATGAACTCATCCTTATTGCTAAACTCCAACACAAGAATCTTGTTGGGCTTTTGGGTTGTTGCATTCATGGAGAAGAAAAATTGTTAGTTTACGAATATTTGCCAAACAAGAGCCTGGATTCGTTCATTTTCGGTTTGTAACAGTTCTAATGTTTGCTATATTTATTAATTTACAATAGTAGTTCTTTATGACGACCTCTGCACTGGTAATTACTAATAATTTTTGAGTTCGTTTTTTAACAGATTCTACTAAAAGGGAGCTCCTAGACTGGAAGACACGTATCAATATCATAGATGGGTTGCTCAAGGACTTATTTATCTCCACAAATGCTCAAGAATGAGAGTAATACACAGAGATTTGAAAGCTAGCAATGTATTGTTAGATGAAAACATGAACGCCAAGATATCTGATTTTGGCATGACAAGAATTTTCAAGCAGAACGAGACAGAAGCAATTACTAACAGAGTTGTTGGAACTTAGTAAGAGATCGAAAAAACTCCCTTTACTGCATGGTAGTTTGAACTTTTGAGTCCAATCTATTGATACTTCAATAGGATTAAATATTGGCTAGGGACTTGTAACTTCTTTGGAGTAATTCAATAGGATTTGATGCTACCTTGTAAACAGGTCCAAAACCACCCTCTCCAAGCTTATTTTCTAAAAAGAAGTTATTTGTAGCCTCAACAATGGATGCAAAGCTAAGCATCTTCAAGTCATGGTGGCCTTCTGTTCCATCTTCTTCCATGTTACATGTGTTGTTAAAGCCATCCGGACTTATCAACTCTTATAAATACTCTTTTCGCCTCTTCTTTTCCTCTCCTGCGTACAATAGTTTTAGCCCAACTTACTATCAACTTGCTTATTCATCGTGTTCATCTAGCATAAGACCAATACCTTCTAATCTTCGCTTTCTCATTCTTAGACAACAAAAGATGCCCACAATGAGCGCAAGAAAAGAAATAACCACGATAATTAATACCCATATCCAGGTTTTTCGTATCCCGTTTTTTCCTATCCCGGTTGTTCCTGCAAAAATATCATTTCATTCAAGATCAGTATCTCTTGGTAGAATTTTTTTTATCAATCATACTTTATCCATCTTTAGAAATCTCTACTGCTATACTACCACTAGCATGCAGTTTGAATAATCATGATACATTGTTTATGAAGATATAAACACAAACGTGAGAACAGAAATAGAGCAGTTAAACAAATACAGAAGCACTGTATTTCCATCTTCAATAAGGTGTGCTTTGGCAATTGTTCTATCCAATCATCAATAATAGGTTTAGACAAAATTTATTTGACCAGCGAAGTAGAATACATCTATCAAAATCTAAAACATATATCTTTATCGAGCCTAATCTAAAACATATATCTTTATGATTGGGATACACCATAAGGGAGTAACATTGTAACATTTTCCTAGATGTTGATGAATTTGATATGCAATTGGTTTGAGCTATGGACTATGGATACACCCGCGATAGTCGAAGATGAGGAAGAGAATTGGACGCTGAGGAAGAGAATTGGACGCATAGGGATTCTTCTCTCGATAGCAAAGTAGTGTGCAATTTCCCTATGGGGTGAGGAAGAATCGAGAAAAAATGTTTGTGTGGACACAGTTTTATTTGCGATGAGTTGAAAAGTATAACGGCTTTGGAGATTAAAGCGAAACAATCAGATGATGAGAAGGTCCAAGTAGGGCTGAAACCGGTTCGGTTCGGTCCGGTTCTCGGCCAAATATGAGAGAACCGAAAAAACTCGGTTCGGGAGTACCACTGAACCGAAACCGGTATTCTAGACTTCGCTTCGGTTCGACCGGTTCACTGGTCGGTTCGGTTCGCCGGAGAAAGGCAGAGAAGAGATCGGATTCGAGAGAGAGAGAGAGATTTACAGATCTCAAAAATACAGAGATATAAAGATTAGTCCAGATCTATACATATACACACGGTCCCGAACTACAAATACTCAAATACACATACCCTGTTGACGATGTATATACGTACACATACCCAGATCTACAAATTTACAAATACACATAACCAGATCTACAAATTTACCCATTAACGATGTATATACGTACAGTTGCACACATATCGAGAGAGAGAGAGAGAGAGAGACGAACGCAGATCGCCACAGAGATAGCCGGAGTCGACGACGGAAATCGTTCGCAACGGAGAGATCACCACGGACAGTCGATTGGTAGAGAGATCGCGACGGAGAGCGGTGGGAGTCGGTCGGTGTTGCTGTGGTGGTGTGAGAGAGAGGGTAGAGAGAGGGAGAGAGAGAGGGGTGACTTGGGAGTCGGTCGCCTGAGTAGAAGTTTGAGATATACGTGTCTTGAAAATGGGTCAAGTGTAAATATATATATGTGTGTGTGTGTGTGAGAGAGAGAGAGAGAGTGATCAAACACATCCAACACAAACTTCACATCATCATTTTCTCATTTCTCTCTATCTCTTCACGTACAAAAAAGTAGTGGTCATGTTCCTTTCACGTACAAAAAAGAAGGCTATGTTTGGCCAAATAAGTTAAGTGACTTTTTACTGTTCAATTTTCTTGTCCTTATTCTTTTTTTTTTTGTATTTTTAGTTTTGCGTCAAACTTTTGCGACCAATTGATCCGTCAGCTTATTTTGACTTATCCTGTATTTTTGAAAAAATTTAAGAGTTTCGTTCAAAATTTTTTACTTTTCCGATTTCTCTCGTCGAGACGGATCAATTGGTTGCAAAAGTTTGACGCAAAACTAAAAATACAAAAAAAAATGAATAAGGACAAGAAAATTGAACAGTAAAAAGCCACTTAACTTATTTAGCCAAACCTAGCCAAAGTGGCCATGTTCGATTTGTACTTTTGTTTTAGTTTTAGTTTTGATGACATCATCATTTCTCTCTTTCTCTCTCCACTCATTACACTTGTTTATATCATCAAAATTAAACTAAAACTTTAAACCAAACACAGCCAGTATTTTATTACTTTATCAATCCAGTTTTCTGCCATCACATTGTACTCTTTTTTTTACTTTTTTGAAATGGCAAGATTGCCCTTGTGTCTTATGTGAACTATAATGGGTGGTAACGTGGTAGAAAATTTCTTCTGACCTCAGACTTTTAGAAGGCTTTCAGAGTCCCCAAGTCTCCTCCACCCTCTCCGGTACTTTCCTTTTTTTTTTCCATTGGTTTGGCCTAACATATTCTTTTTTATAACCAGAATTTTCTTTACTTGTTCTGCTTTAATTTTTGTGATGGAATGGGTTATCTCATAAAATGAAATTAGGAACTTAAAATTTTTTAAAAAAATTTGACAAAACTTAATGAATTTTATACTCACTTTATAATCATACCCTTTTTGTGCTTATTTTGATTTATGACACGTACAATCTTTTCTCCTTTTTTTTTTTTAGAAATTTTAGACTCACTCCCTATATTTATCTCCGAACACTTTCACTATCTTAGTTTTTTTTTTTATTTAAAAAAAACTCAACCCGGAGGAATTCAGCAAATGATCTTGGCCTACCTAAAGTCTTAATTTCGACTCCTCTTGCAACTCTTGGGTCCACCTCATCACGTATAAGCGTGTGAAATGGTTGTGGAAGGGGATGTATGGATTAGTTAGAGATGCGCGTACACTAGCCTGGGATATCCTGTATTTTATCTGAAAAAAACTCTCGCTCTCCTAAAAACACTCTCTCTATTTCTTGAGAATTTTTTTCAATGCCTCCAGGATATGATTAAACATGATTCTGGAGTACACTTGTGTTGACCCCACAAATTTGTGTGGTCCAAAATCGGGGTTAACGATGCCCTATAGGCATTGAAAACTCTCTCTTTCTGAACCCCATCTCACAAATTTTTTTGATATGTGAGGGACCATGCCATTTTATCCTTAAAAAATAAATTATTTTGAGAAATGCCTATTTATTTATTTTTGTTGAATAGTTCAAAAAAGATCTTAAAAAGTACTTTGAATAATGGAAAAGGATCAAACTCATTTGTAATTGAATCATCTTTTCCTGTGCCACCAATTTCTCTTGAGTATTCATTCAACTCATGAGTATTTCCTTCGGTGTGAATAATTTCTTCTTCATCGTTTGGAAGCTCATTCAAGTCAAAATCAAAACCTTGTTCATCCATTATCCTACTACTCCAAATATGATATCCAAGTAAGCATAAGTAGAATTAAATGATGGCCGTGGATAGAAAAAAAAAAAAAAAAACATAGTACCACCAAGGGGATGCAACTGAAATAAATCTAGAAAAGGCAAAGAAAGAAATACAAAACTAACCGTGGTACTCGGACTGTTCAGATTGGGTGGAGTCTCGGGCCGGCTCTTGAGTCCTTTAAACTTAACGTGGATGGAGCTTGCAATATTAATGGCATAGCCACAGTTGGTGGTTAATTTGATTAGAAATGGAAACGGAATATTGTGGTTACAGACTTACAGGGATTTCAACAGAAACCCAGTCTTGGGGGCTGATTTGTGGCCTCTTAAAGAGTAAACTAGGAAGATGAAGTGAAAACAGAGAGAGAGAGAGAGAGAGAGAGAGAGGTTTGGAGCTCTGGGGAAAAGAGTAAAGTAGGGAGAAAGAGGTGGGAAAATACCCGCCAAATTTTTTTACTATGGATTACAAGTAACTAAACTAAGGTTGAGTTTGCCAAATACTGAAATGAGATAAAATCACAATTTCCATTTTAGATGAGTTTTATAGAGGTGTGATAAAAATCACATTGTTTTTTCAAATGATAAAATCTAGTTTTGATAAAATCTCCACCCAATATTTTATTTACCAATTTGCCCTTCTTTTTGTTTCATCCACCGTGGACAAAAAATAAACATATACAATTTTTTTACTATTTTTTTTTTCGTTTGTACTTAATAACCGTGCACGCAAGTGGAAACGAAAAGTATAATCCAATTTTTTTTTAATTTACTTGGAACCTGCTAGTTTATTTTTTCCTCATTCAACAATGGGGAGGGGAAAAATACTAATTTGGGCCATGAGATTGATAAGATCTCCCATTTAATCTGCAAAAAAAAAAAATTTCAAATTATTTAACTATTTGGATTATTCATATGATACTCAAAAGTGAGCCCCCAAACCACTTTGTACAACATTTTCAGTACCCTTGGTCAGTACCCATGTCTTTATTGATTCTTCAAATTGTTCGGAGATAACTTTTTCTCTTTTTATTTAACAAATAGTATAGATCTATAACGCCCTAGTTTCCGTAGACGTTAATAAAATCATTTATTGGAAATAGTATAACTGACTAAGTAGGATTATCTTAATCTACTAGCGGAATTTAGAATTTAACTTCAGAAATTAACTTACTCTAATTTACAACAAAGTACATGATTTACAGCATTCTAGAGATTTGGATTAAGGTCTCATTCTATGACTAGTCCCTGGGTGACCATTACCTAACCATTAGCTACAGTTAATCATAATTCATATATGCTTGAAAAGAAGTACAAACATGAAAAACAAATAACTTATTTGAGTTCGTAGCCTTTAACTCATAATTCAACTAAGTTCTCCACCTTGAGAACATTCTCCCATTTTAACCACCAAGACTATGATCATTCGTGTAATTCTACTCAATTAGTTTCCTCAACTGCCATTACGAGGAAACGAACTAATCCACCCAAAACACCATACTATAGATGTAACGCCCCGCATTTTGGGAAAAGCGTTATGGATTATTATTACAATTTAAAGTCGGTCTAAACAGTAATAATAATAACCAAAATACATATAGATGGTCTATCCTTCACAGATTACAAAAAGGTAGACTGGGTGGGTTCTACGGCTCCGCAAATTCCTCCGCCTGGTGGATCTCTATTCCGGCAGCTCCTCCGGCTCCGTGTTCTCCGTAAAGGTATTCCTGTCCATCGTGACAATCTAGCATAATACGTCAGAGTTGCGAAGCAACATCGTCGTATTATGCCAGGGCAAACCGTGAGCGAGGACGCTCAATAGATACCGTACCCCAACATTAAACTAGCAATTCTAGAACAATATTGTTGGCAGGTAAATAGTTGAAAATCATTTATCAAAACGGTAAGTTCATGCGTGTCAATGCATCAGTATCACATCAAATCAGAGTGCAGCTTAAATAAAATCAGTATCTCGTATTATTTCAGAATCCAGAGTATAGTGTCAGTATCTCGTATCATTTTCTCATAACAGCATTCTTCTTCAAATTTCAACCATGTCAACATCTCATATCTCTCGAAAGTTATTGGCCCGTTCTACAACCCCGTTCTAACGGTCACCAACCTTTCCGTACGAAGGGTCGGCCACCCATAAACTGACTCCTGCAGTATGAGGTTCGCTAACTCCGCGTCACACACGACATAGTCCCGGCTACCCATATCACTGAATCCCCACCAGTTTGTTTATGAGGTCCGCTTGCTATGTGTTGTACTGAGTAAGTTCTAACCGTCAAATTCACCCGCGGAATTTGAGGAGAAACTTCAAACAGCACTACCGTATAGTTCCGTTGGGCTTTGACCACCAGTTCACCCCGGGGAACTGAGGCGGGACTCCAACAGCATCAACATCTCAACTTTCATCACATCAACATTTTCATTCTTATTTCTATCTCTTCCATTTAAAAACATTCGATCACTTTCTCGAAAAATGTGTCGGGTCGTATCGTCTTTGAAAAAGAACGTGCACATGCATTAATTTCATAAAACAAAATCCTCCGTTTAGAATCGTTCATGATAAACCTTCCGCTCGTAACCCATCTTACGAAAACATGTTACTTAACGACAAAAGTTCTTTCTTCCGGGGATTTAAATCAAAACATAAGGATTAATTCTCGTTCTTAGATTTGCTGGCGTGTTTTAAGATTCGTACGTCAAATTGCCACTTGGTTTGTCTAAACCAAGAAAGTACCCTACTAGAAAACTCTAGTAGTTGAATCCGTTTGGCGTGTTTTAAGATTCGTTCGTCGAATCGCCACTTGGTTTGGGCTAAACCAAGAAAAAGCCTGACTAGACATGCTAGCCATAGATTCTATTTGTTAGTCTAAATAGATTAAGAATATTTATTCAATAATCCCGGAAAATCTCATTTCATTTGAAAAGCTCTTTTCTCAGAAAATTGGTCGGGCATTATAACTGCGTAAATTTGAAAAGTCGATTTTCATTCAGGCATTATAACTGGGTAATTTAGTTTCCCAAAGTCCATCGAACATTATAACGGTGCATTTTGATAGTCAATTTTAATTCGTGCATAGTAACGACTAAGTGTGTTTTTTTTCAAAGTCTAATTGTTCATAAAATCACTAATCACCAACATAATCACGTTTAATCATAATTAAGCACGTTTAAGCAAAATAATAACATAATCAATATGAACTAGTAAATACTAATCTAAGGTTAAGATAAAGTATCTACCTTAATTCCGATGATTAGTCGGAAGCCGATAAGCTAGTTGAATTCCGGCGGCGTAACAACTAGTCGACCTTTGCTCGAACGCTTTCTTTGCTAACTTATTCTACCTTTCTAAGATCTAGGGGTGGTCGAGGGTGGTGGAGTGTGGTGGTTTAGGATGAGTTTCAAGAAGAACACTCAAGAACTCACTCAAGAACACTAGAAAGCACAAAGTGGAGAAGTTGGGAGGTTTTGGTGTGAAATGAAGCAATGAGAGTGAGCTATTTATAGGGAAGTAATGAGGTTCACCTCCCCCAAAGATAATCACCAGCCAAAAACCCTCCCCACAAGTGTCCAAACAACCTTTTGCAAAAGCAAAAATTAGGTTTTAAAGACTAGTTTTAGGTTATAAGAAATTCCCCACCAAATTTCCCACCAACTTAAAGATTAGTTTTAGGTTATAAGTAATCTCCCACCTAATCAAGGTTAGCTTTAATAAAATAAAATAAGAGTTGGGGATTTAGTAAGGCTTCCGGACGCAGTGTGGTGAAATACCCGGTGTGTACGCGTTTATTTACGGCGCGAAAAATTTAAACAGGTTAAATCTAATTCGTTTAATCTAACCAAACCAAATTATAAACTATAATTATTTAAAAATAAAACCGCATTAATACATCGAAATTTTTTATTTACAAAATTTCGGGTTATTACAATAGAGAAACGCAACCATAATTGTTTATATCGATTTACATAGTGCATCTATAATTCGATATATCTTATACTATAGTGCAACTATAATATTGTATATTGAGTGCCACAGTGTAAATGTAACTACAATTTTGTACATTAAGTACCATAGCCCAACCATTAATTGGTACTTCACATACCATAGTGCAACTATTCTACTTTAAGTTTAGTACAATAGTGCATGATTACCTTTGTTTGCTTTAACCTTCTAACTACATGACAATCTTACCCCCTTTTTTATTCCCCTTCGATCGGACTTTATTTTACCCCCTGGCTCTTGGGTATTTGATGAGTCCAGCTAAGGGTATACCAATGGTCCACACCAAATGAGATCCATTTTAGCATTCTATGAAGACTTGAAGCCGCTCAAATTAAGTTGTAAGATTGTCAGTGTATTGAGGCACCGCTACATGAATGTCCCAACACCTTTATCAACATATATTTTCATAAGGTAAATACATTTAAGGAAAATGTTAACATAAGCCAAATGGGTTGAAAAAGTCTGTAAAAATGTGTGAACAGTGCATAAAGTAAATGTAAATGTATTGAACAGTATAAAAAAGGTGAACTGAAATGTATATTTTTTATTTATTTTTTTGCTTATTGTGTGTCCAATAAGCACACAATTTGATAAGGGTGGTGTGTAGTACCCCAAGACTACCAAATAATTTTTCCAATTGCACCTTTCGTAGGAGCTTGCATAGTAATGGTTGAAATTGAAAAGGGGTGGCGGGGAATAAATTTGAGTACCATGAAAAAAAATTAATGGGAAAATGTTAGCATAAATCTAGTGGCTTTACGCAAAGGATAAAAAAAAGTACGTTGAAATGTGTAAAAAAAATGTATAAAAGTACGTGTAAATGCATTGAAAATTGTAAAAGATGCATTGGAATGCGTTTTTTTTCCTGTGCTTACTTTTCAAACTGATATAAGCAATAAAAATAATATTTCATACATAAATTTATTTTGGGATAGGTACTAGGGAGGGGTGATGTCCACACTAACCCCTAACCTGGTCAAGTGTTTTCAATTCTGCTCCTACCTTGACCATATACTCAAAAAAAATTAAAAATACCCGCTCCGGTTGGATAGGTTGAATTGTCATCCATAAATGTGAGTGTACAGTCTATAGCTGTTCATAATTTGCGTCTAGTTGAAAAAAAAAAGTACGGTAAACGGTAAACTGGTGCACCATTGCACCTATTAAGAGTACAAAAAAAAAATACATTTGTTGGGTCCCACTTGTATTTTGTTTTTGTTCATTCGTCATTCTTAATCTATTACATGGGGGAGGGGAGAATGTGATTCAATCCCGGGATGCAATGTGGGGCATCCAAGAGTTCTATCGCATGAGCTAGCCACCACTTGCCGACTTATATTTTAAAGTACACATAAAAGTGTACTTAAAAGTACAAGTGAGGCTCACAATTGTACTTTTTTTTACCCTTAATGAGTGTAATGTTGCACCTCTTAGTATTCCTTGAAATTCTACGACGTACAAAAAAAAAAATGTAGTTTTTGATTGGTCCATTGCCGCTCCACGTGGGGAAGGCAAACCAGTTGGGAAAACGCCAAACGTAAAGGGTAAAAGCTCGTTGATATTGTCTGCACGCTATTCACTTTGGGTTAGCTAAAGGATAATTTGATAATTTGCGGTTGAAAGAATTCAATCAAATCATTGCAAATTGACTGACCAAAGACATTGTCTGCAAGATTACAACTTGGCTGACCAAAGGAAAGCGCGTGGAGTACTTTTTATGTGCGTGTGATACACAGGAGACCACCCATAGGGTTGTCTCCAGCTTTTGCCTAAATAAATTCGTTTCCCACCTGTATTGCAAAGGCATTAGCCAGCAGAGTTGGTAAGTCTCTTGCTCTCCCTGTGCGAGGTCATCTGTTCAATACTTGGACCGTTCAAGATGTGGCTTGGGATCCCCTGTCCCCATTCCCTGCCCCTCCTTGCCACAATTTCACACCAAAGCACGCAGCCACACTCAATCTCATCTTCTACTATAAACCCCTGCCGACAAAACCCGTGTTTTCCTTCGCCAAATCGCCCCTTTCGTTCCTCTCATGAAGCCTCTGTATGGCCGTAATAAAGAACCTTCATTCACGAAATTGAAAACTTAACGGCAACATCCTAAAAATGAATTGTTAAACTTACGAGATTAACCAAAGCATAAAATTTTCAAATGATCTGATCTAAAGTTCAAACGCAAACCTTGAAGAAAGGTATAGATAATGGAGTAGTATTTATTTTTGAAAACTTCCTATGCGTGTATCCATATTCAAATTTGGTACCATTGTTCATATGTGATAGTAATATATATTTGTCTGTATATGGGAATACCTAGTTTTAATTTCTTATATAGATACATATATGTATTTATATTACACACACACACATAGAGAGAGAGAGAGAGAAAGAGAGAGAGAGATTCAATAGATCACTGGGAAAGTGATTCAGTATTGAGGATGTGGTTGTGGAGAAGGTCAACGCGAGGAGGCCTTACGGAGGTGATGCAAGTTGCAACGGTAGCCATCAGCTAACTTGGGCGGAGTTAAGCAGGAAGGGGGTGATTGGGTGTGGTTGGGTGCTTTGGTGTTTGGTGTGAAAAACACATGTCACAGTATGGCAACTAGGATAGCCGAACAGGGAAGAGAGACAGGCAAGGGGGAGAGGGGATTCCAGGGCCCAAGATGTTGTGCCAAAATCTAAAATATGTGAATATAAACAAATCAACAAGAGAACAAGACACATAATATACGTGATTCCCCCAAAGCATAAAGCTCTAGAAGTACGTCCACGGGGAAGAGCAAGAGGATTCACTATCAATGGGGAGAAATACAAAGAGTCGGCTATGCCCTTAACTCCACTTGAAGCACCCAATAGATATCTAGGAACAATTAGAAACCCTAACAGAGCATCATTGTCTCACATTCATGAAAGAGACGATTCTAAATCCTAGATATCTCAAAAATCTCAACTCGAGACACAACCCTAGGAGGCTACAAGACTCCTATTTATAAGAAGGCACAAAAAAAAATTAGGTCAAAATGCACAAAAACACGTAGTTGCCGCCTAGTTCGTCTAGACCAAGCTTACCTGGTCCCTACTAAAGATGCTGGAGCAGAACTAGACCAATCGGGACCCTTCGTCTAGACCAAGAAAAAACCCCATCTGGACGAAGCATACTGCAAGCTCCCAAAACGTCCCAGATCCGCTGCTTCGAACTAGAGATGCTGAAACTGACCTTTCACACCAAATTTTGTACCTTTCTTCAAATGTCTTGAATTTAAGGCATATCTCCAACACAAGAAACCAGAATTGTGATGAATTATTGATTGACGGATGGCGTATGTTGATAAAATCTGGTCCCAGTGTGGCGGATTAACTTTAGGCAAGGCCGACCCTGAGCTGAGGAGCACTAGGCGGGTAACTTAAGCGTTCAAATTTTGGCCCAAAATTAGGGCCCAAAGAGGTAAAGTCAGATATTTAATTCTCCTTCCGTCCGGATTTGTTTGTCCACAAACATACTTTTTCAAATCCAAAATGTTTTTTCATTTTCAAAAGTCAAAGAATAAAGTATAAGGAAATTATTTTTTTGCCCCTTTCAAAAAACTTATTAAAATAACAACTCAAATTAGTACACCTCTTTTGGCGCACACTGCCAATTCAAAGCCAAACCAGTACACTTCCTTTGGCTTCTTATTAATTTCCGAACTCAGTTTGCGCATGGAATTTCAATACCAAATCTGCCAATTCAAATTCATGTTTCTTGGTTTGCGCATGGAATTTTGATTTGGAGCAAAAAATTTGGGAGTGAGAACAAATAATGATGGAGGATTAAGGATAAAATGAAAAATGAACAAAGTCAAAAAGTAATGAAAAAAAAAAGGTTAAAATTCCCAAAACGGACCAACAAACCCGAATGAAGGGAGTATATGTTTAAAAATTGTTTGGTAAACGGTACATTTTGCATAATTGTTTGGTAAATTGGTATATATCGGCAAAAAGCTGGCTTTGGACTGCTGTCAGAATGAAATACTATTCGTTATGACTAATGAAGGACAAAAACAAGAGTATTTAAAGATTAGGGTGCATAGCGCAATTTCTCTGACCTAATTACATCGACTGCCATCAAAAACTAGAATATTGACAAAGAAGTCCCCAAAAGCTTTTTAATTAGGTGCCTTGTTCCCCAACCCAAGATCGCCTCACCCTCAAAATCAGCCCAACAGACAAACCAGCAAAATCAGAGCAACAAAAGAGTACTCCGTAAACATCAATGGCGAGGTACGACAGAGCGATCACGGTTTTCTCACCGGACGGCCACCTCTTCCAAGTCGAATACGCCCTCGAAGCCGTCCGTAAGGGCAACGCCGCCGTCGGCGTTCGTGGTACCGACACCGTCGTCCTCGGAGTCGAGAAGAAGTCCACCGCCAAACTACAAGATTCCAGGTCCACCCTCTCTCTCTCTCATGTTTACATTGTCTGTGGTTATGGTTGATGTTGATCTTAGGGTTAGGGTTAGGAGTATAAAGGACTTCGATCTCGTGTGTGATTCTGAAGCTCATTAAACTTAGATGTGCTATTTCTAACTTGGTTTAGTGCAATTCATGGACATTATAAATTGCATATTTGTTCAGTTCACGTCTGCTTAACGTTCTCAGTGGATAGAAGTGTTCGCTCAAATGGAATCTGATTTGAAACCTGTTAATCACTTTGCAAGAGCTTAGGCTTGAACTAATTGGTATGGCAAAAGTTTCCGTTTGGTAGAAACCCCCGTGATTTGAAGTTTTCCTTTAGCGAATTAAAAGGTTGCAGTAGATTATCTGTGATTCTTTTTTACTGATATTAATGGTTTTTGTTAGAAATAGCCATTTCTAGGTTCATCAAGGTAATTACTAGCCAAGATGTTAATTGTCAATTAAAACGACTATGATCAGCCCTCATATTGGTTTGCCTACTCGTATCGTATTTGCTTCACACAAAATGTCGGTTTTGTTGTGCTCTATTGTTAAAGACAAAAAAACAACATTGTATGGTGTCTTCAGTATTTTCATGCCACGAATGTTGACCTTCCATAGGTCCATTGTAGACATATAACCCCATGCCATTGTGACGCGCTGATATTGTATATACCAGGGGCAGCTCTAGGATTTGAATACATCGGTGACAAAAATATACTCCCTCCGTCCCAAACTGATGCTCCCTCTTTCTATTTTGGGATGTCCCAAATGTTGGTCCTATTTCTAGAAACAATTATCAAAATATGTCAAACTTTCAGTTTTATCTTTAAAGTACTCTTTCCCTTGTAATTTATTTCACAATTTTTGAAATTCGTGTCATTTCTAAATCGTTTATATCTTTTAGTTTATAATGTTTTTCATGATTTTTAAAAATTTGTATACAACAACTAATTGAGACCTATCAAACAAGATCCATATTACATATTTTTTGAGATCCATATTAAAAGATATAAACAATTTAAAACCACTCAATAAACTTCACAGTTTTGAAGGATAATTTTGGAACTCTAAGACAATAACTTTGTCTCATTAAAAAGTTGGATTCCCAAAAGGGACGAACAATTTGGGACGGAGGGAGTATACAAAAGGCTTAGTGACAAAAAGTTCTATACAAATTAAAATTTAATGTGGTCTATTTCTAATGGACAAACGATATATTTCTATGCAAAATTTATTGGGCTTGATTTATTTTAGTTTTGTTAGATTATACCATTTAGTTATTCACAAATTTAATCGGACTTTTATAGATGAAAATTGATTTTTGCACTCCACTTTTTTATGGATGCACTCAAGATTTGGAGTGCATTTATAAAAAAGTAGAGTGCAAAAACCATTCCTCTTATTTATTTTGGCTCTGTACGAGGTATCTAGTGCTGTCAATGCTAAAGAAAACAAAATTAAACATAAAAAAAGCAAAAAAAGAAAAAGAAAAAGAAAATTGTAGTGTATTTTTTGAACCCTCTGAATTGATAGTGGACTGGAGCCGCCCCTGGTATATACATTGCACTATTTTATTTTCTTGTAAATAGCAACTACCTGAATTAAAAAGCATTCAACAGTCATTGTTACAAACCCTTTGGCTCGTTTATATGCTGGAAGGAATTCAATGATTTACTTGAGACCTTACATGAAGCACGGCCGGCTAGTTTAATGTCTTAAAAGCGAATGCCAGAATTCCTTCTTTATTTCTGCCACTCCATCCGTTATTACATTGTTTATCCTAGTTATGTGATTTGATAAAGTGCATGAGAACATTGCATGATGAGGATGGTATGTTTTTAAGTATCAGAAGTTGGGATTTTCTATATCTCCAACATGAGTTTCCACGAGTAAGCCTACCAAAGGTTTGAAGAACGTTTCCTGCTCCTGGAGGGGTTCATTTGAATCATAAGGCCATATGGATTTTTTCTGTGACTGAACTGCTGATCAGATCTTGTTCCTTTTGACTTGTGATGCATTCATTCTACGCCTTCTCTTTCTTCCTTCCTTTTTTGTCCCCCCACTTTTTGCTTCCTTAGTTTTGATCGTGTTCTTACTGTTTCTCTTTGTTTTGCAGATCTGTTAGGAAGATTGTAAACCTGGATGATCACATTGCATTGGCTTGTGCAGGGCTCAAAGCTGATGCTCGTGTCCTTATAAACAGGGCACGCATTGAGTGTCAAAGCCACAAGCTTACCGTTGAGGATCCAGTAACAGTCGAGTATATTACGCGTTACATTGCTGGTCTTCAACAGAAGTATACACAAAGTGGTGGTGTGAGACCATTTGGTCTTTCAACTTTAATTGTGGGATTTGATCCCTATACTAATGTACCATCACTCTATCAGACTGATCCATCTGGTACATTTTCTGCGTGGAAAGCTAACGCAACTGGGAGAAACTCTAATTCAATGCGAGAATTTTTGGAGAAAAATTATAAAGAAACTTCTGGTCAAGAAACTGTGAAGCTTGCTATTCGTGCATTGCTCGAGGTATTTTCTTCTGGTGCTCCTTACATTACTTTCTTGGATTTTTTTTATTTTTATTTTTTTCCCTGCATTTTTATTGTGGAGGGCATTATTTCTTCAGACTAGTTAGGTTCTATTTAGTGACCTTAGTGAATTGCTTCAGAGATTTAAACCAAAGACATCATTTTAACTTCCCCGCAGAAACCTTTTTGTAAAACCATTTTCAGTTCTGGATCAAACAATTTGCAGATCCTGCGGTTCCTGATTAGCCACTTGAGGACCTAGTTGATTCATATTCCTCAATCCTCTCCGGGCAAACAGACAGTCCCGAAATTGTAAAAAATACAAAAATGGAATCATGATGAGAGAAGCCTTTTGGTAATCAATGTTGGTCATCCTAACTTACACAAATTCAAGACGTTTGCATCGATTACTTGCAGAATTGAGGAAATCCATGAAATCGATGATGTGTTATTATAATGATTTGTAGCTGTGACATGATTCCCTATGGGAATGAGCAATCTATGTGGTAAACGGCTGCCGCCCATAACCATTTGTTGAATTGATTAAGAGCTGCAGAGCTGATTTGGTTGCTCTCCAAGTTCTGAATAGTGAATAGTAATTTCTATCCTTGCTAATTGCTGGTTTAATGGAGGTTACATGCCCACAGTTTACCCTCCTTACTAGAGAGAGTAATGCCTGACATAGTGTCCGGGCAAATCTTTTTCTCCCTCTGGAGAAACAAAATGTGAGCGATTATATGGGTGCCTCATAGCGGCTGACCAGACAGTATAGGAAGGAATCCTGGGGCCTTCTGGGAGAGAAAGCTATTATGGGATTCATGTATTGTTGCAATTCTATATTTAACTAGTTCGGGCGACATGGCTTTCTAATGCATCTGGTAGACAGTAGTTGTGGACAAGTTTGCAAATGAAAAATATTACTTAACAAACGGATTCTGTAAAGGCTCTGCAGCTCAATCCTAACAAATACACTGATGAATGATGATGAGATTGGTTTCTTGCCTAAGTACTTTGATCATGTAAGCGATAAACTCATAAACTAACCAATAAGTGGATATGTGGCACATCGCTTGTTGAGGCACTTGCTGATCTTTTGAGGCCAAAGAGGATCTTTAAAATGCAAAGATAATTACTGATCGGTTCCTTGACCATATTGTTAGCTTTGTAATACTTCGGTGAATGGTATGGTTGTTACAACTTCTGAGCTATTTGAATTGCATTCAGGTTGTTGAGAGTGGGGGAAAGAACATTGAAGTCGCTGTGATGACAAAGGAGGGCCTGCGTCAACTTGATGAAGCTGAAATTGATGCCATTGTAGCAGAGATCGAAGCAGAGAAAGCTGCTGCTGAGGCGGCAAAGAAGGGCCCTCCCAGGGACACTTAAGTTATCTTTTCCATTTGCTGATATGGATTTTTAGCCAGTCCCGATAATTCCATCGACTTGTGGACTTAAAAATTCTGTTACTTCAAGGTTTTAGTCTGGTGTTATGTGGATTGAATGGGATATTTTAGTGTTTTTTTTTTTTTTTTGATCTGGGGATATTTTAGTGTTTGTGCTGCAAAATTTATTTACATTTCTACTTCTGTTCTGATTGAAGTTGTAGCAAGTGGTATTGGTGACCTAGGATTGTATTTGATTTCAATTATGGTATATTTTCAAATTGCAATTTCACTGTGTTCACTCCGCATTTCCAAAAAAATTCCCAAAAAAGATTATTTCCCCATCTCTCATCCCTCCAATCATTAATCACATTTCTCGCTCTATTCATACCCCCTTTCCAATCATTTTCTCATTTCTCTCTCTCTCTCTCTCTCTCTCTCTCAAATTATTACACATCTCTCTAATTATTACTCTTTCCAAAAACCTATCCAAACACTATCTTAAAAATATTTCTCACAATACTTTCTTCAAAACTCTCAACCAAATACAACCATTTTTGATGACTCATTATTGAACCGATTAATTCGGGGACTAATCCCATTACCAGTGGCCCAACTAAAATTGGGATAAAGCCGCAAATGAATTTGGCCAACACATGAAATGATAGTCGGAGGGACTCGTGTTACTAACCATCACAACTCTTAGGGTTACGCAAATAGTACCATTTATAATGTGATTATTCAAAGTTTTAAGAACCATTTCTGATGAATTTAACCAGCATTGACCTTACCCTTTGAACGCAATATATTTATTGCCCAGCAAAAGGCAAATGAAAAATTCATTGTCCACTGATGGACTCGTGTTTCCTCTTTTTTTTTTTTTTCTTTTAAGAGCAACAAGAAAATGCAGTTTATACTGATAAAAAAATTAGATACAAACAACACGGCCTAGAAGCGTAGAGCTTGAAGAGATTACAACTACAGAACAAAAGAAAATTAAAAAAATAAAAAATAAAAAAACCAAAATATAGCAAGAAATTAGCGTCGATGTCACCCATCAGACACACTCGTGAAGGAGGATAGAGTGACCAGACCTTCTGAAGCTCGTTCCCTGCGGCCTTAAGACCACTAGATCTGCTACAAACACCACTGCTGGAGAGCTCAAAAATTCGTCAGCGAGGCCAATTGAATTTCAGAACCAAAACCCAGGAAACCATCTGGGTCCCGAGTCCAAAATGATGGGTGAGGGAGAAATGAATTGCGAACCGAATTTTAATCTCAGCCGAAAACCAAAAAAAAAAAACCGAGGTTAAAAGGCATGAGAGGAGAACATTGGCCCATGCAGGTCTCGAACCTGCGACCTTCGCGTTATTAGCACGACGCTCTAACCAACTGAGCTAATGGGCCGGTTTGACTACTCTTCCAATTAATACATTATGTTAAATCGCGACCAGGACGTGAATTGATCAAGACGACTTAGACGAGCAGGTGCCCGTAACAGAAGAGGACGAAGCAGAAACTTTTTGAAGAACAATCGAGTCATGAAAGACGATTACGAGGTAAAATCCCGTAAAAAAAATTCTTTAGATTTTCCTTCTGAAAAAATCATTCTATCCTTCAATCTGCCGAGCATCTGCTTTCATTTTGTTTACTCATATATTTTGGTGACGATTATTGGAAGTGAGATGGTATTTGAATCAATTGACTTCATTTTTACCAGCTGTGTTGGTCCTGCTAAGGCATGTTAATCATCTAGTAAAAATTTCGTCTTATCAGTTACAGTTCATGATCTCCGATTTTTGTTTGGTTGCTGAAATTTAGGTCACTGTTGTGTGTGGTTTGAGTTAAGATGTATTAGCTTTATGCTGTGTTTGGATCTGGGACTTGTGGGAGGACTTGTTAATGGAAAAAGAAATGGGTAAGGGAATGAGTTATTCCCTTTGGATTGAATGATTAAGAAGAAAGGAACTGAAAGGACTAGAGTTTCTCACCAAATCAGTCATTTTGATTGAGTGATTTTGTGAGAATCGTTCAAAAGTTATATTTTTTTTTATTGGCTCCTTCCGCTTTCTCACCAAACTCCCCTTTCTCATCACAACCTTTGTCACCATCCAAAGAACTGCTATTTTTCCTTGAATGGGTTCCTCTATAAATCTGAGATCCAAACACAGCCTTAGGAATAAATTTCTGCACTCCTGTAGGTGAGGATATGCAGCATGAATGAGAAATTCGGCCTTTTTGTGTTCTAAAAGTTTGATGCATCTTGCCGAGCTAATGTGTACAGAACTTCTAATCTGACGCCTAAGAATTTGCACCACTCTTTAGACAGTTTTGATCTTGAGAGAAGTTGATATGTAGGTGTTCTGTTATTATTCAAGATTTTCCACACCCATCTACCTACAGCCCCTTTGGAATGATTTGGTTAGAAAAGAAAAGAAAGGATTAGAGTTCTCACCGTATCACTTCTTCTGATTGACTGATTTGGTGAGAAAGGTACAAACATGGTATTTTTTTTTTATTGGTTCCTTCTCTTTTCCTACCATTTCGTGAGATTTGGTAATTTTTTGATGACCAAATGATTTGGTGAGAAAGGGGAACTTCTCGTCACACCCTTTCTCAGTTCTCACCATTCAAAGGCATTATTAATGCTGCTCTGCAGTTCTATATTGCTTCCAACATCTTTCTGCTTAATGTAGCTGAAATTGTAGTTTGAATCTGACTTCTCATCATGAGGAACCCGTCTGTACTTTTTCTGAATCCAGTTCTCCTTTTAGGCTATGTGATAGAAGAATGGTGATCAAGCCTTTTTTTAACTAGTATTTTAGCCTTTTTCATCCCCATTTCATGATCATCTTGCATTGATTGATCTGCTACCTTTGGTTGCTTGTCAAATTGGTGTAGTCCTGTTAGGAATGCACTTCACCTTAGAAGTGGATACCCACAATTTTGGTTTAATCCTCCGTGACAGGGCATGGAAACAATTATCGATCCCAAGGCATAGAACTTGTTTGGTTTATTGTTTTCAGGCTCTTCCTTGTTCCCATTTCACGTTTGAAGTGTAACTCATGTTTGCAAAGCTGAATTTGTCGTGTTTTACAACAATACATTTGGTTACAAATGCGTGATTGAATGAGCTTATTCCTACAAACTATCTATCCCATTCTGCACGGTCACAGTCACATCTTGTCATAACATTGGATACACTTTCTGACCACTTTGTTTTGGTGCGTCTTTTTTTCTTCTTCTGTGTGTGTGTTGCGTTCCTTCATGTGGAACCATGCTACATGGACTCTTCTGTATTTGCAAAATGCCCATGTTGGGTAATTGACAGTAAAGAACAATGGTACGGAATCATAGCCACATGTTCTGGTGTCCTTGATGCATACAACGGTCATACCTGAGTCCCAACACAATGTAAAAGATGCAAAACAGTCACCTTCATGTTCTCTCTTAGGATCAGAATATTAGCTTAATGATTCAAAGAAGAAAATGGTGAATTGCTATTTGTATGAAACAATGAAATTGGAGAACTCTGTTTAGTCTTAATCATATTACTATATTGCAGTACAAGTTATGTTAGGTTTGGATGTGTTACCAGACCAAGCTGAAATCTTTTTGTGCTGATAGTAAGATTGGATTCTTGTGGTAAGTATGATCTTGGACATTTTGCGGATGAAAAAGTGGGATTTCAAAGTTCTCTCATAGAGCAGAGATATTAACGTCTGCTTCACCCATTTTTTATGTGTCCATGCCCTCTTGTTTTCCAGTTGGTGCCTTCTTTAAGTACTTTCTGCATGTTCTTCTACACTCCAAACTGCATCTCTCTTCGCACTCTAGACGTTTTCACTCTTGTAAAAATTTGTATGGAGACGTCTATGGCTGCTTTTCAACAGTGAAATTGTCGTGAAATATTGCATGAACATGCTGCATAGAAAGATAAAAATTTGCTGAAAGAGTGGGGAAATCCCTCTGATCAAAATTACTAATGGTTTCAAGTTTGGCCATATGCAAGTATATGTGGTCAGTGTCATAGTTTGTATAACACTTTTGATTTGTTGGAAAATCATAATTATGAAGCTATGGAGATATTCCACAAAAAGTTAAAATGGAGTATGGATAGTAGACATAGAACTTGTGCCTTCGAACTTCATAGTTTGTAGCCTCAGACTCCCATTGCATGTAAGTATGTAACCTACTTTTGGTGTGAAACGACGGTGAGCAATACTTGTTTTAGAGAAATGGAGCAGACAGCAACTGGTAGTTTTTTTGTTCTGAGGAAAATAACTACTTTCCTCATTATTGGTAGTTTTTTTCTTTGTTTGTTAAATTTTCGGCAAAATATGCAGGTTGAAGAGAAGAAGCAAGCTGCTGCTGATGTTTTGTTTCATTACTCAAAATTTGTAATGGCATGTATAGGAAATCAAGCTCGGCCATGTGACTTGAGGTTGCACTTAATGAAGGTAATACAAATGTTCTTGCTCAATTTTCCTCTTAAAATTATTAGTGATAATATCTCAGTTTTATTCAACTTCATTCAGTGGATTATGTTGGCTGGAGCATTAGCAAATGTGGCTGCCAACGATCTTGATATCAAAATCAAGAAGAGGCTGCCTAGACTCATTAGGATTAATTATTTAACAGATCTAGGACAAGCTTGTAACACTCGTCTGTAGTGTGACTATGGAGAGGTAAACAATGGATTCACACTTTCTAGGATCAACCGAGGGGCACCATTTACACAAACAAGGAGGAATCCATGATCAAGGAAATAGAGTCTTGCAAGAAGCCTTTCAAAGCCTAATTCTGATACTTTCTTAAAAGAATCTATTTGGAAATCTATCTACTGTGACTGAAAGGCTTTCAGGCTCACATACTAGTTCTGGAGAACTTATTTAACCAACATGGGACAAGCTCTTAACAATCTGACACAAATGAGACACTCAACTTGCTTGTGGAGAGGTAAACAATGGTTCCGTACTTGAAGGATCTCCTCGGTTGAATGAGGTCCAATGTTCTCATAAACAAGGGGTATCAATCATTAGCAAGTCCAAAGTTGATACCATGTTAACTTGTCCACAACCAGCTTATCTAAAATCCTTGGCTACTAAAATGGAGGGATAACTACATTCTTCATACTCAATACACGCCTTCACGTTTGGTCGACTCTTCTTCATAAGAAGGCGAAACATGTGCAACTGTTTGAATAATTTGGTTGGTCGTGTTATTTGAAACATGAGCTACGATATTAGATTCTTGACCCTCTATTTAATATGGTCTTAAAAGTCTGACCAATGTGGGACAAGTTCATAGTGATAATAACCGTAGAAGCATGGATGTTGATAGAAGACAGTGCAGTAATAGGCTAATTTATGGAAAAACTAACAATTTTTCCTGGTTCTTGTTTTTCTGTCGGCCTATTCATCATTTTTATTTAATTAGGTTTTAATATTCTTCAGGAGATTTCCGGATTGCCAACTTCTCTAAAGAGGGAGTCATCCCAAATGGCAGCTTCTCCCGATGCAATGGGTGAGTCATCCAGCTCGGGTACAGCCAGACTTGATAAAGTCGACAGTTTTCGAGCACTAACCTAGTTTCTGGGATGTATTGTTATGCTGGGGGATCTGCGCATTGCCATATACTTTGCGCTTCTCCCCTTTTTGTTTGACTCCTTACATTTATGGTGTTTATGTAGTATTGCGTAGTAGATTATGTATATTCCTAACTTTCTGTGCAACGATTTGTAGACCGTGTATTGATTTTCTTTCATTCAGTAGATGGTTTTAATTTTTTGTAGCTTCTCTCTTGTTCTTCTTCTTAAATGGTGTTTAATTGCCAGTAATAAGCATGTTACGTTCCATCCTTACAGTGCTTCAGGTAGAGTAGTCAAGGACTAAACTTCCCATGGCAAAAACCCTTGCAGTTGTCTTGTCCACTAATATGAAAAAAGTGTCCACACAATTATTAAGACATTGTTCTAGCGTAAATAATGACTTGAAATCAAGAGTTGCAACGTGTGAAGTTTTACGGTCCTTTTTTCTTTTTTTTTTAAGACAACAGGATGTTAAGTTAGTAGTAACTCGACCTTAAAAGGGGATTAACGAACCAATAATACTAGCAATAGCATCGGTGTTCAAACATATGTGCAACATGTACAAGAAAATTCTAAATGCCAGAGTTTTTAGACCACGATGCCCTAGGTGTCAGTAACTTTTGGGACCACCTCACCTAAAGTATAAGCGTACGAAATGATTGTATGATAGGCGCCCGTAGAAATTAGTCCAAGGTGCAAGAAAACTAGCCCAGGAACATAACAAGTATTCCATTTTGCTTTTTGTAATTTCAGTATGTGAAGTTGAAGAAACATTCTATCTTTGTCACTTTAGAATAAGAAGTATCGGTATCGTACCTTTCTCCTATTTCGAAACTACTCCATGAAAGACACTTTTTTTCCCCTTTCCCTTCGTTGGTTAAAAGAAACAAGAAATAAAGTTTTTTTTTTTTGCTTTTATAATAAAAGCAAATCAAAAGGTATCTAAAAGATCTCTCCATCACAAATCTTCACCAAAACTTGTTTAATTCAAGTACAAGTACCATTTGATGAGCTCCATTCTTCTAAATTTTTTGTCTTTTTAATTTGTCTTGTGTTCACCTTTTATGAATTTTTATTAGATTCGCATTATATTTTTTAGATTAATCACCCGTCTTGATGAGAGGAGTTTCAAACTTAAAAATTATGACCAAAAGGTATAAAAATTAAAAAAAAAAAAGTTCACTAAAGACGAAAAACCACCAAAAAGTTGTCTTTTTTGTCTAAAGTGTTGTCTTATATGAAATTTTTTCAACTTCAGCTCAAATTTTTATACTTTTCTCATTCATCTCGTTGATACAAATAATTATCCAAAAAGATTGATGACAAGAAAAACAAAAAATTACAAAAAATAAAAAAAACCGAAAAAGAAAATTACTACTATAAAAAACCCACATGGGCCAACCCACTATTAAACAAATCCGCTACACTGACCCCGGCAAAATCCAAATTATCCACGAAGGTAACGAACTGTACAACCAGAACCGTAGGTAACTCTCAGCATTCAAAAATAGTGACAACGGCTAGTTTCGGAACAGCGTTCTTCCCCGCACCTTAAACAAACGGTCACATTACCGTTTGAACCCTAGTTGCCAATCAATCAATTCCTTTATAAAACCTTCCCTGCTTTTCCCCACTAACATCTCTCTCTCTCTCTCTCTCTCTCTCTCTCTCTCTCTCTCTCTCTCTCTCTCTCTCTCTCTCTCCCACATTTCTTCATTATCTCTGCATTTTTTGTTTGCAAAACTAAAAAAGATGATGAAAGAAATGTGGAATGGCCCGCCAGGTTTCAGACCCACGAAATCGGCGCCTTCTTCGCCAGCAAAGCCTCTTGGGGTCGCCAGAACTCGCTCCGAGTCCTTCCATATCACACATAAAGTCCCAATTGGTGACACTCCATATGTTAGAGCAAAAAATGTTCAGGTAAATTTCTGGGTTTGGGCAATTATGTCCGAATCATTCTGATTTAACCTCGCGATTTGGTTGAAAATTTGTCATTGATTTATGGGTATTTATCCTAAATCTTTTAGTCTGCGCAAATGTTTTAGTCACCCCGACTTGCTACGGTGTGAAAATGCCCGAAAAATAGCGATGTCGATGCACCGATGCCAATTTAGTACAATATCAAATCAAGACCATCGAATTAAACCCATATCATTTTTGGATGCAAGTTTTGCAATTGCTAAATTAGATGCCAAAATTCTGTGAGATACCAATTTAGGTTCTACTGTTTTCAGTTAATGGCACAGTTATCTTGATATGATCTCATAATTTGGTTAAAAACCTGTTTTTGATTTCTGGGTTTTGTTGATTTTCTTATCAGTTGGTGGAGAAGGATCCGGAAAAGGCGATACCGCTGTTTTGGGCAGCAATTAATGCAGGAGACAGAGTGGATAGTGCTCTGAAAGATATGGCCATTGTAATGAAGCAACAGAATAGGGCCGAAGAAGCCATTGAGGCCATTAAGTCTTTGAGAAGTCGGTGTTCAGATCAAGCCCAAGAGTCTCTTGATAACATCCTTTTGGATCTTTACAAGGTATTCTACAACCTCTCTTTTTGATTTTATACTTTGCTTATTATGCAGTGGAGTGGATTATGAGAGCGCTATAGAGTTACTGAAGACTAATATGGGATCAATTGGATAATTTTCATTGTAGAAGCTAAAAAAAAAGCAAAAACTGAATTCTTTCTTGTAATAAGTTTGTGTTGTGTTGTAATCCAATCTGTATATATGTACATTTACAGAGATGTGGGAGATTAGATGATCAGATAGCACTGTTGAGGCACAAATTGTTTTTGATTCAACAAGGGATGGCTTTCAATGGGAAGCGCACGAAGACGGCTCGATCCCAAGGGAAGAAATTTCAAGTCTCCGTAGAGCAAGAAGCCACTAGATTACTGGTACAAATCTATTATCTGTGTACATTTCCAGTTTTCTATATTACATTGTCTCAATCAACTGCCCATGAAGAAATAAAATATGGCGCAGGGGAACTTGGGGTGGGCATTGATGCAGCAGAACAATTACATCGAAGCAGAGGACGCTTACCGGAGGGCACTGTTGATTTCACCAGACAATAACAAGATGTGCAATCTGGGTATTTGTTTGATGAAGCAAGGGAGGATTTCGGAGGCGAAAGAAACTCTTCGGAGAGTGAAACCAGCTGTTTTGGATGGGCCAAGAGGTGTCGACTCCCACCTCAAAGCCTATGAGAGAGCCCAACAAATGCTTTTGGACTTGGAGTCTGAAATGATGAAGAAAGGCGGTGATGATCGCGTTGAGCAGAGTAAATTGTTCGATATCTTGCTGGGTTCTTCCTCCATTTGGCAGCCTCAACCTTGTAAAGAACACACATCTTCTAACTCATCATTCAAGCCCCAAAGTGACTTTGCTGATGAGAATGTCAATTCGAACATAATGCCGAATCCTCCGGTGGGTTTTCCAGTTCAAAAGAGTGTCAAATCACTAGTTTTTCCTCAAGGAAACAACAGCAACAGCTACAACTCACTAAATATCGACGCCCCTCCTTTTTATTCATCGAAATTTGTTAAGGATCCAGTGGAAAGCCAGATTCATGAGAGGCTTAAGAGAACTAGGTCTGGAAATGCTGCTAACTCGATGAGAGCTAGGGAAATGGGGGAGTTATGGAAGCCTTCTGTGGAGGGGCCAGAGAATAAGACAAGGAGGCGGTCAGCTTCACCGGAGGAGAAAAAGGCGGGAGAGAGGTGGGCGGAGGTGTTGCCGGATAGTAAGGACTTTGAAGAGGCTATTTTGGCGGCGGTTTTGGGTTCGGGTAACGAAACGGAGAAGGTGGTGGAAACAGGTAATAAGACTGGAATTGTTCAGAGAAAGATTGATAAGAGGCTGAGGGTTTTTCAGGATATAACACTGTCTTTGAGTCCTAGGGCCTGACTCCAAAAGTACACAACTAATTTTAATGTTCTAATTTATTGTAGTTTTATGTTGGAGATGCACTTGTTCTCCTCAAGTTATTATTCTCTGCCAAGGTAGGTGGTAGCTTAGTTAGAGCTTATCATCCAATCATTAGAGTTAACATTGCTCTGTTATTTATTCATGTTTGTTTCACCAAGGCCTATCTGTAATAATTATTTGGAATATGACACTTTGATCAATAAAATACCCTTTGCAGGAATGCCAATTTCATCCTTTTCTATTTCAAACACTTTTCTTCTGGACTCAAAACACTTCTCTACATTTCAGAAGTCATTTCATGGAAGAAAATACAATGGTTGTGAGTGTGAGGTAAACAAACCGAGCTGCTCGCAGGCAACTCGAGAGTTACAGCAATGTTGCTAGACTTTCCTGGCATAAGATATGAAGCAATAACCCAGCAATCTTTGTCCTCGAGAGTTAAAACTTCCTATACTAGTTTATGAAGAATATTATATTACAATCGAGGTGAACTTGCATCCACTTGTGTGGCAACTAAATTGTGCTTTGTTGATTAGCATAGATTTTTTGAATTGGTCATGTTTACTTGACTCTCCTGTGAACTTCATAAAAGTAACTCAGAAGCACTACCGCAGTGGCAACGACAACTCCCACAGCACTTTGCGCCAGTATTGTACCAGTTTTTGCAGTTACCTTGAAACAAGATGATGGGGGAGTAAACCCCAGCTCCGACAGCTTCTTGTGTGATGCTGCATAGTCTGCAAAGAATGCTTCTTCATCCTGCGACAAGAATAGATAAACACAAAACTACCAACCTACAGGAATAGTGTGAAAAGAAGTTGCAGATCAAATTATAATATTGCAAAACAGTGATCTATGGGTTGAGAAATTTCAGTCATAGGATAAACACAACCGTGACATATTTTCTGTTGAAACAAGACTTGCTTTAAGGAACCATTTCTTGATATCTACCAACCAAAATCCTCTTTCTCCGAGCCCAAAGGACCTAGTAGTGACCCCCATCCAGGACACCAAGTTGAAGCCACGCATACAAAAAACAAATTCATCAACCTCAATGGCTCAATCCAGGACTGAGTTCTATGACTCTTTCCCTTGTCTTTATTTTGTATTTTCTTTGTGAGGATGGATAATATTAGCATATCCTAGAACCTGCTAAAGTGTTGGTCCGGTGATATAGAGAAACTATTGCTCACATGAGCCATGCCGAAGCTGATGAGTAAACCATACTGGAATTTGGCATCATCATGCATATAAAATATGATAAACGTAGGACAATCCTGTTAAGATACAACTGTAAATCTATTGTCCATCCTTAACACTAAAGCAATGGGAGATTCAGTCATTCCAACATAAGCATCTTACCTGTGCATAAATCTCGACATAGCGACGAAATTCAGGATCCTCAACTAGAGCCATGTCTGTTGGAAGTTTTAACAGCTCCTCTGACTTCTTTTTCAGAAGTTCCCTGATTAGTCATGTCATTAAGCATTATCTCTCATATAGTTCTATACTTTATCTTAGAATAACCCTTACAAGTTAAGATGATGAAAGAGACATGAAAGTGGTCAAGTTCTTCTCGAAGTCTTACACAAAGTATGAATTGTCAAACTTCAACGGATCCTTGGTCCAAGGACCCTCAAAACCTGATCTCTCTGGATGTGCCCTTCCCTACAGCAGAAAAATACAGCAAATATGTACTTTAACGCACTACAAAGAACTACTTGAAAACAGTTGCACAGCAGTCCGGGAAGTTACCAATGTGTGGGCTCCTGACAATGCCACAATGTCCTTGTCGGATAGTCCCATCCGATAGAAAACCTCCCTTAGATGTGATGGTCCTACAAGGAAACATCATTGGACAAGATAACTTAAGGAAATTCTCTTTGTGAATGAGGTTTTTCACTTCTACTAATAAAATCACGGTAAGTATCTATTTGGTTGGTAATTCCGTAGTACATCAATTTAAATAATTAAAGGATAATTGACGAGTAACAAGAAGTTCAGATGCAAGGTTAGTTCATTGTACTATTCAATAAATCTTGTCACAATGTGAGCTCCTTAAGTTTGGCATCGATGAATCTAGAAAGAACTCACCCGTAATGCTGAATCATTCTAAATTCAATTGCATAATGCCATTGATCTTTGAAGAGTTAGTACATATGCTCCATTCAGAAAATATGATACATAGATGATGGAACCGAATCTTTGTTCAAAAAGATCGTTATGAAATAAACTAAATCAACTTGATCATTATCCAACCTTGTTTGGCATCTGGAAGGCGCCCTTCCTCTGGAGAATCCATCAAATCCTGCATGAGAAGTAGAAGAAAGTTAATGAAAAGTGCTTTGTACGGGGAGAAAAGACCTACCACTCTGAAGTCCAAACATACCTTTCTTCCTGGAACGAAATCAATTGTGGGGCCTCCAGTGACCTCTACTGCAACTACACCAGCAAGCTACAAATCCAATAAAAGATGGAAATGATTTAGTCCATTACTCAAAATCAGCCAAGGCTGCCAAGCCAAATGTGATTCTTCGGTATATGTGCTTTAGAAATCATTGTAGATCAAAATAGGTTCAAGGTTATCAACTTTTTACAGCATCTAGTTTTATACCTTAGCGCAGGCAGTTAAGAAAGACAGACGGTAAAGCAACTGATATGTTATGTTACAACAAGTATTTGCACTCATAAGAAGTAGCATGGTTTGGGTTAAGGTTTTACTGCTTGATAATGTAAAAACATGACCGACGTTTCCTTAAGTGTTAATACCTGGTAAAGGTCAGCATATGTAATCTTTGGATGTCTGGCCTTCACAGGTTCTGGTATCAAACAATAGTACACAAACCATTAGGAAATAGATCTCTGCTTCATTATCACTAAAAACCATCAAGAGGCAAAACAGGCAACCAAAGCTGCCAAACTAGATATTGAATCAGGTACTTCAGTGAGGATAAATCTTCAGAACTTCAAAACTAACGTAAAATATTTGAAAAGTTGTTCATAGTTGTTCCGATTACAAGTTCATTTTAGCCATAATCATTTATATAAGATCCCATTATGACCATCCTCCTATCTGTTTCTCTCTTCAAATTGCGTGTTTGGACTATTTTTAGAGGATAGTCTCTGGTCACACATGAGGGGGGGTGTTGAGGGGTCAACTAGTAAGGTTGCCCCAATCTCGAGTAAGATTTTCAATGAGTTGACGTGAAACAGATCAGCATGAATCATAATCAAGGAGATCACTTTGCAATTTTGGTTTATATATCAAGCATGATTCAATTTCAACCATGCGCCTCACAATAAGCAAGTAAAGGATTGCATTGGCACCGAATACCTTGCTTTAAAATAAAATAAAATCAAACAATTGTACATAACATGGTGGATAATATCAATGGAACGCAAATATTGTAGATTTCCAAATCAACACGGCCATTCAATGCCAAAGTGATCCCTTTTAAGATATGACACAATCAATATAAGGCCAAAATATGTTTGATAGAGAGGAAAATATACATGATCAGTAGGACTAGAAAGTAGAACTTATGTCAGACTTCTCAACGCACACAAATTAGGGGTAAAAACTCACCACACAGGTCGATTGCTATTTTCAGACCGATGTTTGAACTATGATTTAGCTCTTTCTCATTCCTGATTGAGCCATTGGGTCCTCCAGTCCTTGATTTAGCATCATAAGTTCCTGCATCGTGCCACCTGTAACATAACATTATCAGCACCTTGAGCATCAAAGGTAACAATTTTAATCTAATGGCACAAACCAGTCACCATACTGGACACGAAAAATGCTCCGAATAAAATGCCATACGCCATACGTCAAACAACAATTATACATGTGCAACAAAAGTCTCCAACAAACTTACATGGTGTGTGGATCCCACACACACTTCACACTCAAGTGTGTGGGGGCTCCACACACCATGTGAGTGTGTTGGAGACTTATTGGAGTTGGTTGTTGTACACTCATCATTTTTGTACGTCCAATGTTTTAAGTTCGGTTTACAGAATCAAGGATTAATAATTTCCAGCACGAATTTGACATTACAAACGAACTTCTTGCATGCGTATCCCACCAAATTTGATTCCTTAGTACTCTTAATATTCCAAACTATGTTCACTCTTCAAAAAATCAGGAAAAGGAAAAGGAATCGGAAACCGTAAAAAAAAAAAAAAGGTTAGCTAAACTTTAACAAGAAGATTGCAGAGAGAGAAAGAAGATTACGCCAAGCGAAGCATGATTGGAGCGCAGTTCTTGCTGGAGATGAGAGCTCGAAGATCTCGACGAGCTTTATCGATCTCCTTCAGGTACTCTGCGTCTACTACCGGTGCCGCCATTGGAAGAGTTCACAGAAAACTGATAATCCCACGAACAATGAAAGCCTAGTGAGGGTTTCGAATGGAAAATACTACAGAAATTTACTTATATATATTGCAGATTCGCGTGCATGCACGAAAGTAATTTGCCAGAAGAAATGAATATGAACAGTTGAAGGAAGGAACTGATTCGTTAGCTTCGAAGCGCGTGCTTGTGTTTTTTTTTTTTACTTAGAAGATGGGTCCCATCCATCTTATCTTTCTTGGAAAGCGGTCCATATCTGCATGCAACGGATTTATGAATTCAGTTCGTCTTCGTCGTCCACGTTGTTTATTGTTACAGTAATAGTGATAAGTACACACCCTCTCAACCATTCCCCACCACACCCTCTCTCACATGTGTGGTGGGGCTCACTGGGACCCACCGGGTGGGCCCCACCACACATGTGAGAGAGAATGTGGTGGGAGAGTGGTTGAGATGGGTGTGTACTTGTCATTTTTGTTATTGTTATTGGTGGGTTTGGACGGGTCGGTAGCAAACGAGCCGAGTTATTCGCAAGTAGTTCGAGGCTCTACTCTTTACAAGCTTGAATCGAGTTAGTACGGTTGACGGCTTACTTATACTCCTTCCGTCCCAAATTGCCCGCCCCTTACGAAGAGGAGAGCAATTTTCAAACTAAATAAATTACTCATGTGCATCATTTTTTTAAAAATTTTTACACCAAATTGAAGTACTTAATGAGTTCTTTAATATGGGGCATTAAAATTTCAAAAATTGTGTGAAAGCATTTTATTTTTTGATCTCAAAATTGCACGACTTTTAGTAAGCGTCCAGCAATTTGGGACAAAAGGAGTAAGTTGTAACGACTCGTTAGTAAAAGAATCGGGTTGACTTTTTTTTGTAACGACTCGTTTACTTAGAGAATAGAACTTGTAAACATTGATACTAAATGAGCAGAGCTCAATTATTTGTGCTCAAACTAAGCTTAAGCAAGACAAATTTTGAACTAGAAAGCCGAGCTCAAATACTTTAAAGCTCTAACTCAGCTGCCAGGCCCAAGTACATAATTCTGGACACACAGTCGACCTTTGGACCAGAGCAATTTTCTGTTGATGGTTTAACCGGTCGAACTCGCCAGCATAGTTTCTAAATCATTGCTTGGGACGACCTCCCAAAATAAAACTGAAAATATAAGAAGCTCCAACAAGCCAACAATGGCCCGCAAATCGCATGCATCATCATTTGGTATTTTCTGATTACTTGTGTGCTTGTCAATGACTCAATATGCAGGAAGATGGTGAGAAAATCTAAACAAAGCTGCAAGAGAAATGGAATCCAATTTGAAAGGAGAGATGAGAGACAATTGGAATGATCGATTAAATATGCTAGGCTAGAATATATGCAAAGTCTCTCACACAACCACAATCGCAATCCCATTTACATAACACAAACCTAATGAAACAAACAGATTACAGCACGGCTCCGTTTGTCAACCTAACGAACTAGGTAGGGCAGAACACTTGCCATACAACCAAGTCAATCGCTTTTCGACTTTGAGTGACAAAAATGTTTCCCTCGCATTAGGGTTGTTGAACAGATCCAGAGCAGAATAATAAACATGGTCATCAACACCTTGCATTTGATCCAATACTCGGACGCAATCTGATATGGAGAATCTGTCGTTAAACTGCTTTATAGCGGCTGCCTTCAGCTTTGAAGCAGCTGCCATCTCTAGTATGGCATTTGCAATGACATCATCTATCCCCTTACGCCCTCTCTTGCGAGCAACACCAGATGAGGGGTTGGTCGATTGCAATTTATACCGTTCATCTTCAGTGTTGGCCTCATCCTCTGATTCTGATGAGGGCTGCTCCTCCTTGAACATGCTCAAAGGTTCTGGACAATGAATCTCATTTTCAGCTGACCCATTGAACGCCCCGTTTGTACTTTGTTCCGAAAATATTGTGCATAACTGTTTGTAAATTGGGCAACCAGCACTTCTCATGGTCTCCGAATCAGGATGATCCTGATTGTCATAAACCAAAGAGAGTTGGTGTGAGATACTTAAAAAACACAAAATCTTACCATATGGTACAAATTTTTCCCCAAAACTGGGCCCCACTTGAACGTAAAGTATCTATAAATACAAAATGTTTCCCCAACAGACATAAAGCTTTTCCTTGGTTCAGTGGTCGCCGTATGGTGTCTAAGCTTCCACGTGCCATGGGTTCGACTCCCCTGGCTTCCATTTTTTAAATTGAAATTCTGCTTTATCAGGCCCTATATTGCTTTGTTGCTGTACAAAAAAAAAAAAAAATTCTGCCTCTTTTTTCCTTTTTTCCCATAACGAAAATCACACTACTCAATTACTACTTTGTTAGGAATTTTCTAGTTAACAAACACAGACAACAAGAATATGATATGTTCTTACATGTAATTCGAACAATTATCACAAAGGTTGAAAACTAAAAAAATGGAGTAATAACAGTTATCAACTTATTATGTTTTTTTTCACAAATCATGGTAAAAATATGAAGCAAATTATCTTATTTTCTTCATAACTCTAGCAATCATATGTTTTATGTTTCTCTCTTATAACTATAACCTTTTAGGCTTTTAGCTTGAACTTTTGTCATCATTTTTAGTTTTCTTATTTTTGTGAAGAATTTTTGAAGATATGGGGGCCCCAATATTGAAAGTTTGCTTCAGGCCCCAAAATGGTTGAGCTTGTCAATGTTCACGTTTTTCCATAAAAGGACAAATGAAAACAGAGTAAAAAGAAACAAAAATACCGAAGAGGCCCACCGTCAAAGCACTTAGGAAACCCTATAGGCTATAGATAGATACCATGACAATGAAATTTACCCGGCTACAAGCCAAAATAATTCTGCAGCCATGCCCAATGAAATGAGGTTCCTCTAACTCAAAGAGTAATGGTTTTGTTTCATATTACCGATAAACAACAGATAGGGAAGGAACGCACCTTGATAATTCTGTCCCAGACTTCATCCGTAGCCGTGATGGTGCCAGTGGTTTCATCCCATTTGAAATCACTCTGTTCTAGAAGCAACTTTGCAATAGTATACTGTTTCCTTAAGACAGCATATCGATTCTTCAGTTGCTCTTTATCCCATTTAAGACCTGTTTTCTTATAAAATTCATCTGTTATGGATTTCCATGCTTTCTTTCCAAAAGAATAGTTTTTCTTATTTCCCTTATGAACCTCATCAACCATCAAGTCCACAAGAATCTGAGTCAAGGGTGTTGTCCACTTAGCCCTTGACTGTGGTGACTGTTGTTCTGGCTGTTGCCTGGGAGGTAGTTTCCTCAACCGAGTTGACCGGGTAGCCATCTATACATTCACCAAAAACCAAGTGAGGGAAGGAATGCAAAACTCATAATACCCATCAAACAAGCAAGAATTCAGGACTGGGAAAAAGTTAATGGCAATAATTCGTAACGATACAAAAAGGCATTTCTTTTCACCCTTCCCACATGGTACGTTTCAAGCAATCAATCACCATATGGGAAGGGTGAAAAGAAACGCTTTTCTGTATCCTTATGAATTGCGATCAATCACCCAAGATAATATGCCTTCTTGTAAAGTGCCCTTTCCTGATTAACCTGATTCACATGGGATTCCAATATGCCATGCTACTCAGGTTTAGCAATGCAGAATGAGTCCATACAATCACGGAAGTTCCAAATTATTGTTCTGATTTAGGTAGAAGTTCCAAGTTATTGTTCTGAAATACTAAAACAAGAAAGGACGTGGATTCAAGGAACATGGAAAAACATGATTGCTTTAAGTTTGACCAAGGACATAGCAATGCCAACAAGAGAAAGAATGTCCATTTAAACAATTATAAGGCCATACGCGTACGTCGAGGCTACTGAAGTTACATCCAGAGTAGCTAAAAGAGAATAATATGAACTCCACGAAATTGAAATCCCCAGCCATATATCTAATATTGCCGTTTCTCTGTTGGCAACATGAGAAACATCCAGACAGTCGCATGGACCGGGGAACGAACCCCGGGTTAGGATATCGGGTCTTTCTGAAATTTGTGGCAGTCTGGCGGAAACTGCAACCCGTTGGCATTAATACACTTTGAGAACTACAGTCACTGCAGTCAAGGGCTTCCGCGCTCCCAGGCAACAGCCAAATGGCGCTGATTATGAAGAATTTAGGGGGCACTGCCAAATGGCACTGGTTATGGTACTCGGCCATGTTGTACGTCTTTTGCAAGGTCCTCAAACTTTTTCCATCAATGTACTTCTCGTACAAGGTCCGTAAACTTTCTCAAACATTGAGTCGATTAACTGCCACAATTTCCTCCTCTGAAATTTCCAAGCCTACATTTTTCTTTGATTTCAATCAAAGATCGAAGAAACAACTCTCTTCCTTCTCTTGATTCCATTTAAATACACCCATGGTGGAACACTCAACACTCAAATCTCTTCAGGAGCTTAAGGGGGATTTTATTTTCTCTATAGAGATTTTCTCTCAGGGAAATTGAGGGGTTTGGTGAGAGATTTAAGGGGGGATGTTAGTGTATGTAATCTGTATGCTCATTACCATTTCCAGCCATATCTACTTTATCTTATCCACTCACACACCAAGGCTGCCTCCCACCACCCTATCCCATTCCCACCTAGCAAGACACTGTCTCTGCCCATTCTATGGATTCATTACATTGTTTTCATCTGTGTATATATTTGATCTCCTTGTGTATGCTGACGAGTGTGTTCAAGCAATAAGATTTCTTCATTTTCTGTATTTCTCTAACAGGACCTATTCTTCAACTTAGTTTAGAAGTTAATCATTGCTACTGAGATATTATGCATGGGTCACCCTAGTGTGCGACAGCTCCAAAACACCCAAAATTACAAGTAAGAAATGTTGCGAAAACCGAAACCTCTAAAGCACCAAGTCCTAGCGCTACCAGAGATTCAAAACCAATTAACCTAAACAAATCACCAGATGCAAATAATTGAAACTTAAATTCATCAAATACACTGGTTCGTGAACAAAGTATTAGCAGTTAACCTCGAGATTGCTTGTACGGTTTATTCACAAACTGGATATATATCGACACAAATCCGGTGTTTGGTTGCATTTTTCGGAAGGTGGATTTGAGAGGAGGTGGATTAAGCCGCATATACCAACGATCCCCATCGTTGCCAAATCAGGGTGTATTAGGTCGATTTTACCCGTCCAAATCCACCTCCCAAATCCACCTCCCAAATCCCAACTGCCATCTACCAAAAGAGAACGGGAGTATACCTGACAATGGCCGTAAACTGGAGCAGTCGCCGGAATCTGGAAAATCTAGCCAGAATATGCAACCACGGCTGTGGGATTGAGAGAGAGGCTGAATCGAGAGAGGGGGGTTTAGTTGGTGTGAGAGAGGCGGGGGTGTTTGATCGGATTTGGGGAGAGGAAAGAGGGGTTTGTTTGGATTACACCGTGGGTTTGATCGGTGAGCTGGCAGTAGAGAAGTGAAAATCGCAGGAGAGAGAGAGAGAGAGAGAGAGAGAGCAACGGAGAGGGAGAGAGAAGTAGTACTAATCTGGAAGTGGAAGGAAAGGGGAACAAACGGTAATTTTTTTCCCCAAATCCATAAATACGTGCGTTGATGAGTACAAATTAGGGTGTATTAATTTTTTTTGAGCACTTAAATAATCATCCTTTTAGTCACTTGAAATTAGAAAATCATCCTGAAACTATTTAGGAGTTATGTTTTCATCCCGAGATTCAAAAAAACCCTAAAATGCCCTTTATATATAATTATATAATTGTAACATATTAAGGGACTGATGACTAAATTAAAAATTATATATATGGGGCAGTAGGTAGTGGACCATTTTCAAAATTATGAGGATCTCCCCTGTAATTTAGGGATTGAGGGATAAAATCCAATCCCTCAATTCACTCCATCTTCATCCCTTTTAAAAACTAGAATAGGATTTCTAAATTCTTGAACCGGCGGTCCTTCAATCAACGTTCCAAACCTTCAATCCTCGTGGTCCCATGTCGCCGTCGCGATCATCCATCCCGACTAAATAAGCGTCGTCTCCTCGCCGTCCCAAATCATCGTTTCACATCATCCGTCGACGTCCTCCATCTCTGCCGACCACCACCAACCTCTACTGCCGTCGTTTTCCATCTAGGATCTTGTAGTTGGGTTTTGTATGGTTGTGTTTGGTTTGGTTTTGAATTTTGGTTTTTGTAATGATTAGAGGAAGAAATAGGGATAATAATTAAAAAATAGGTATTAATGATTGGAGAGAGATAGAGAGAAAAATAAAAATAATATTTAAAAATAGGGGTAATAATTGAATAATAATTGAGAAAACCGGTTCTTAAGAACCAAACCAAACAAGGCCATATATTTCTCTTCCTTTTCATTAAATTTTCATCAAAAGACAAAACCTCAAGAAAACCATTACCCCATACCCAAAGGGAAGAAAACCCACCTCAGATATTCATCACCCTTTGATTCTGCTTCTGGTTTTGCTTTGAAGATGGTCCAAAGATAGGTACCCAACAAGCTTTGTATCCAAACTGATCTTCATGTTAAATCCGATAAGCGGTTGGGAAACCTCATACCATCTTCTCCAAAACTCCAAGATAGCAAAAACAAAAGTGATCTAAAGAAGAAGATGAAGAAATCAAGATCAATCACGCAAACAAATTTTGAGAGCTTAAAATCACATGATTCTCATGTCCTTTGTTGAGTTTTTTGATGATGCGGTTCATTGTTGATGGTTGAAAAAAAATGTAATGGTGGTGTATTTGATTCATATACTAATTTATCTTCAATCGAATTTACCATGTTTACTAGTAGGGACGTATTTTTTTAACCATGATTCTAGGGTAATGAATCAGATTAATTATATTTACCATGGTTCTTGTCAAATCATTATACTCACTACTATATACGTATTTTTTTACCATGACTCCTAGTGTGTCAATTATGTAAAATTTACCATTTTTACTAATTACCATGTTCATCAAACATGGTAAAAAATAAGAACAGATGCAGCACATTTTTTACCATGTTTTTTTTATTTATCGGCATACTATATTTTTTACCATGTTTGATGTGTTGTACATTTTTTTTAACTGTTACAATGATCACTATGTAATGTTTTCAAATGATAAAAAAGGAACGAATTAAAATATATTTTAAAATTTCAAAAATTTCCACTTTTCCTTTTCGGTGGAAGTTATGGGTTACAAGTCAAAACCCAATATTTTAGGAAACCAAATCATCCCTGAAGATCCGAAAATATTAAATTAGTTATAAATGGCATCAAAATTTTTACCATAAAACACTTTTATATGTTTTAGTATTTTTACCATGATTTGAATTCTAAAAGTATTCTATATTTTAAAGAATGAAAAGCACTTACGTACCCATATTGTTACCGTGATTTTCAATCTTTATTCAATTTTACCATGATTTCCGTTCTTTACGGATGGCTTTTTGTATTTATTTTGAATTTCAAATTTTATTCATTTAAAATGGAAACCAAATTTTTATAGGATTTGGTTGTTTTGAATGTTTGAAATTTTTGAAGATATATCCAATCCCACTAATTTAGGAAGACAATATATACATGCACATAGATATCTTAATAAAAGGGTAAGATAAGTAATTTACACTCCGATAGGATGAAAACATAACCGTTCAAAATGACTAGGATGAAAAAATACATGGAGTGGAAAAAGAGGACGATTATTTAATTATCTCATTTTTTTTTTCGGAAGTTATTTTTTAACTTGAAATCTGGTTTCAATTTTTTTGTGTAATTTTTGTAATTATTACTCCATGTATTTATTGTAATTATAATGAATTAATCAATTTTAGCTGTTAAAATAATAACGTGGGGGCAACTAAGTCATTTGTCCTCCTATCCTATCATATCCACCCTCCAAATCTCCCTTGTCAAAAAAACATCTAAACACCTCATATACAAATCCATCCTTCTTATGAGGTGGGCTCACCGGCATTATAAATCCACCATCATTACAAATACACTTGCAAATCTACCATCATTACAAATCCACCCAAAATAAATTCGGCATCTAAACGGGCTGCTAGAGTCTCAGGTTTTATTCTCCAATTACCAGCAACTGTTAGTCCTTTGGGGAAAAAACCAAAAACAGATTATTGGTTTTTTTCATTTTTGTTCTTATTCAAAAAAAAAATTGTATTTGTTAGTTTTGCGTCAAGATTTTGTGGTTTCTGGATTCCTCTCGACGAGACGACTTTAACAAGTATAAATTTATGGTCAAACCAAATATTTGCTTGAATAAAACCGAAATACTTGGATTATTGGATTAATTTTGGCTTTATTCAAAAATATTTGGTTTGCCCATAAATTTATACTTGTTAGATTCATCTCGTCGAGAGGAATCCAGAAACCACAAAATCTTGACGCAGAACTAATAACAAATGCAAAAAAAAAAAATTGAATAAGGACAAAATGTAAAAACCAATAATCCGTTTTTGGTTTTTTTTTTTTCCCAAATGAGCCCACGCATAAGCATTTCCAATAACCAATAATCCGTTATTGGATTATTGGATTAATTTTGGCTTTATTCAAAAAAAAAAAAAAAAAACCCTCAAACACGGTAGAAAAGGAGGAAGCTAATAATGTGAAAGTATAACATAAAAAGCAGATCTTGAAAAAAAAATTGTCCTAAAATTTTGTCCAAAAACCACTCGCTTGTACAAAATTATTAGGTACTAAAGTCTTTAAAAAATAAAAATAAGAAGAACTTAGAGGTATAGCAAAAAATCTTTAAAAAGAAAAAACTATTCAAAAAATGTTTACTTTCCCCTTCAACTATCAATTGCATTTACTTGCCCCTTTAACTATGTAAAAACTACTCAGTTAGGCTCAGTTTTTCAAAAGATTTTAGCACCTATGTGCTAAAATCATGAATTTTCAAATAAAAAAATGAAGTGGTTCCGTGTATCGTTTTTCGATTTTTTTTGCATCAAACTAAAGTATACGAGGAGTACTTTAATTTGGTGCGAAAAAAATCGAAAAACGATACACGGAACCACTTTATTTTTTGATTTGAAATATCATGATTTTAGCACCTGAGTGCTAAAATTTTTTGAAAAACTGAGCCTTAGTCCATTCCATCAATTCCATCCATTTCAAAGTTACCAAAGAGGGTATTAAGGTCATTCACCTATTCCTATGTCTATGTATATGTGTAACACTTCTTCTCTTCTTTTCCTTTGTTCTCTTCCGTACCCCTCCGCCTACAAAACGGAGCCTTTCACTTCTCTCAATGTAAGAATTAACTACAAAAAAAAAAAACAATATCATCTCTAATATAATGAACCATGAATAGACTTGTTATTACTCCAGTTTTCATTTTCTTTCTTCCTTTGATTTCTAATTAAAATCTCTTTCTTACCTGATGTAGGCTCGTAGCCATTTGTTCAACTTCCTGCGTTTGAAGATGGAGATCTGAAACTCTTCGGTATGGATCATTGGACACATATCCATTAAGATTGGTTTAATCTTTAATTTCTAATTAACAACATTGCTGCAATTGAATTTTTTTGGTATTTCTCTCAAACCCTATATCACAGTCAGCATGCAGCCATGCACATGGCGATCCATTGACACTAAAATATGTTCAATAGCCTTTAACAACAATAACAGTAGCAACAATGGCCTCCTCTCTCTCTCTCTCTCTCTCTCTCTCTCACTCATCAAGTAAAGTGAAGTTAGAGTTTGTCAATTTCCCCCAAACCCAAGATTGAGTAGGGTTTCGGAGGAAATTTCTATTTTACCCTTCAATTGGCTCTTTTTTTTTTTTTTGCTTTTCCATCCAACTAACGTCAAAATTGGATGGAATGGACCAACTGGGTAGTTTTTACATAGTTAAAGGGGCAAGTAAATACAATTGATAGTTGAAGGGGGAAGTAAACATTTTTCGAATAGTTTAAGGGGCAAGTAGATTATTTACCCAAAAGAAAAAGGTTGAACTTAGAGGTGTATCTGCCTGCCCCGCCCCGATACATTCATACATACATATATATGAAATTACATTTCCCCCTTATATTTTCATCCCTATTTCTAAATTACCACCCTAATATAAAGAAAAGTTATCTTATTTCTAAAAGGCCGAGGCCTAGTTTCGCATTTGATTAAGTGGAATTCCATAAAATTAAAGGGTTGATTTTAGCAAATGAGGTGGGTTGATTTTTCCATTTGATTAAATGGAATTCCATAAAATTAAAGGGCTAATTTTAACAAATAAAAGGTCGGGCGTTGGTGGCCGGCCAACAGCTGTATTACCCCTCTGGCGATTCGTCCTCCACAGATGACAATTACCTCTCTCTTCCCTCCTTGTTCTCACTAGCTCCATGGACTTCAATAGGAAAAAAGAGGAGAGTGTGTATTGTGAGTGTAACATTTAGTCAAGCGAATTCCACTTTGGTATTGTCAAAATATTTTGTTTGTTATATTATTCTATGCAGCTTTATCTCTGATATGTATATTCGGGTTCATTTATCTTCTTGGCATCATCTTCTATTCGAATTTACCTAATGTTTCTTTGTTTCCATTGAAATCGTATTTTATCTTCACAAGATTTCTGGTGCTGACTGAATATTGGGGCGGGTAGGGGTAGACGCCTACAACAAATACTTGATACGTATGTACTAGCACTAGCATATTGATTATTAGACCACGTTAAACTAGAATATATAATCACTATTTCAACATGAGTGAGACAGAAAGTACATGTCTTATCCAAAGGAACACATTTCAGTTCTTTTTTGCCCTAAATTTTCCCAGGGGAGTTCAGCTGGAATGTTGCAACCTGATGTACCATTGTAAAACCAATATGCAGAAAATAAGGTCCTTGTTTTCGAACATGAAAATTGAACATCCCAGTCTTTCTTTCATTTTTTTTTTTCTTTTTTGATTATTTAGGATGTTTGAGCCAGTTTATGCATATCACGGCCATTGGTTAGTTCGAGATTGACCGTGGATTATTTTGCACTTCTTCAATATTAACCAACTGAATATAAAATCAACACTATTTGTTATCGCGATTGGATTAATTTACGTAATTTGGTCTAAGGTTCCTATTCCTTGGGGGGAAGGGGAAGAGAGTACTGTAAATGTTTGAACACCATCTCCATACCAACTCCTTCATGCACCTCACGTCCCTCCTTAAGTAATCCAAACATGTAAGAGCAACCTTTTCTTTTCCGAGTCAATGCAAAATTGCGAATAGAGTGACAGAAAGTCGACAAAATGAGAACTTAAATTTAGTTTTCTGAACTTATTTCGAGGTTTTGAAAAAGTCTGGTAAGAAAATTAAAAGTGATCCATACCTTTTCTAAGCACAATACCATCGACAAGCTAGTCAATACCTTTTCTACGATACGATCTCACATCCTACGATTTATAGTTTTATATGCGTATTCTAATTCAGTACATACCCTATGATTACTTATTAGAAAAAATCAGGCCTTATTTAATCTTTAACATGTTAAAGCATAAAGTTGATTTAGTATTTTAGCACAAGAAAGTAAAGTCCAAACAAACCTGATTAACAAAGCCCAAACATTAAATATTATTATTGAAGGAGATATAAATATCTAGTTTGTAGAAGCTCTAAAATATCTAGCTAGCGTTTAGAAGTTCTAGAATATCTTTGCGAAATATCTAGATTCTCTGATAATTAGTCATATGTGTAATTCTAGAACCTATCTCAATGTTTATCTTGTACCAAAATATCTTTGGACTAGAGTCTTTCATAGAGTAGTATAAATATGTGATCGTATCGTAGAATTTTTATACAAAAAGAATATGGGGTGAGATACGTATCATTTTCCGTAGGAGTATGATTCTAAATGAGAGCCATCCTCAATATTGTTGGAATCATTTGCCAAGATGTGGGCACATATAACGAGAAAAGTATACACACTCATATGTGTGTGTTTGTGTGTGTGTGTGTGTGTCTCGGTTTAGACTGAGAATCCATATTCATTGGGTTCATATAGATCTGGAAGCTTGGTTTTTTTTTTTCCAAAGAAGATGGCCTTAATTCTAATAATTTGGAGGAGGAGGAGGAAGGTCTATAGGTGTAGCAGCATCGGCTCTATCTAGAAATTCTCCATCGATGTAGTCCGATTAAAGGTCTGATTTTGTTTGACACAATTTTATTTTCCCTTTTTGTTATGTTAATTCACTGTTCTCATTCTTACCACTTTTCTTTTTTGTGACTTATAGATCTTCATCTATCAATCGGAATTAGTCGCTCTATCCAGAAATTCTCCATGGATGTGGTCCAATTAAAGGTCAGATTTTGTTTGACAGAATTTTATTTATTTTCCCTTTCTGTTATGTTAATGTACTGTTCTTAATTCTTTCACTTATCTTTTTTGTGTTTTAGATTTTCATCTATTGATTGGTATTAATCGATAGGCTTATGCAATCCTCCGGTTGGTCCAGGACATGACAGGGTTGGTCCAGGACACGATAGGACTCGGATAATGAGATCTTGGTGCTCCTTCCTATTATGTGTCTTTATTTAATTTTTTTCTCATTTTTTACTTTACCGTTAAATTTTTTAGGATTATTGGTTCTTCCCGATGAGAAGAATAAAAAATTTTAAAAAAAGGTATGATCGAAACTCTAATTTTTTTGCATAAAGACTAAAATAAGCGAAAAGATCTGTCTTCTGGTTTAGTTGCCTTTAGGGCTGTAAACGAGCCGAATCGAGCCGAGCTTTAAAATGTTCATTTTCGTTCATTAAGTTTTTAAATGAACTCGAGCCGAGCTCGAACTCAATGAAAATTTGACGAGCCGAGTTCGAGCCGAGCTTGATGAGGTTTGAGTCGAACTCGAACTTGTTCACGAGCCTTAGCGAGTAAAAAATGCTAGATATTTATGCTCTCATACAAGTCTAGAACTAAAAATAATTTTATTATTTTGTATATAAAGAAGCCTATCCATATATAAAATTATATAAACATATTAAAATTTAAGTTTACAATACATTTATAAGTTTATACATGTACAAGTTATAAAACTTTCATTATGTATATGTGAAAATTATACATATTCAAGGTCATTTATGAAATTCTTATGAGATATACGTATATATTCTAAGTTCGCAAGCCTAATTGAGCCGAATATTGTCAAGTTCAAGTTCGGCTCGTTTATTAAACGAGTCTAAAATTGAGGTTCAGGTTCAGTTCGTTTAGTGAACGAATCGAACTCGAACGAGCCTTTACAGAGTCGAGCCTCGAATAGTTCACGAACGGCTCAGTTCATTTACAGCCCTAGTTGCCTTTATTGCAAAAAAAAAAAAATTAACTCAAATCATAATTTTTTACTTTTACTAATATACCTCCTCCTTTTTTTAGGTTTTAGAATAGCTCACCTGAACTTTCTGCTAAACTCTTTTAAACGGGTGATAGAAGATGTTTGGCTGAAAGGGTAAAGGGTATCGTGTACTTAGATTGCAGGCATTATGGCTTCTGCTTGGCCTTCTCTTTTTAAACAGGCTGCTGCCGAGCAGCCAAGAAAGCAACTGAGCAGCTAGTAGGTTATATTCGTACTGCAATAACCATATCAAGGCACGAACTGAACATGGAGAACACAGACAAGTTCAAATGCTCCTACGCATTGTACATGATATAGCAAATTCTTGGGTTACACATACCAAGTTATCAGAATGGTGACAAACTACCAAGTTATCAGAATGGAACACGGCTTAGGAAGAAATCGGGACCCACCTCCTCATGGGTTACACCTGCCCCCCAAAAATATTTTCCGAGCGCCCTTCTGAGACGCCAGCACATTCTGCCAGCAATTACTTTATCAGCAATCTCCATAATAGCTTCATCTGAGAGAGAGAGAGAGAGAGAGAGAGAGAGAGTTTCAAAATAAAAACCAAAGACAAATTACAAAGAAATATTTGAAACGATATAAACAAACATACCACAGGGGCATAGTCGTTATAGTGCGCAAGGATATTACGGAAAAGGACGAGTCCCAAGAAGTCTCTGAAAGTTACTCCAAGATTTCTATAATGGTCTTCCTTGTGCGCATATACTTTCCTAATAGGATCTTCAGGATCAGAAGTGATTAAGTCAGACCTATGTTGACGATGACCCACTGGCAAATGTTCATCAAGCCAACCATCCATATTTTCAAATAGCTTCATATGAAAGGCACGTGAGTGCAGCTTTCGAATGAAGCTATATTTTAGAGAGCTATCCCAGTAAAACGGATGATCCAGGATCCAAATTAAATTCCACTTTTGCCTACAAAAATTCAAAGAAAACAATTAATCTAGCTATATCAAATAATTCTGTATTATATTTGCAAACGAAAAGCAATTATTAATTGTGAGGTTAAAATGGCCCCAATTATTAATTGTTGCTCTTCGTTTGCTAATATAATAAATAATTATTTGATATAGCTAGATTAATTGTTTTCTTTGAATTTTTGTAGGCGAAAGTGGAATTTAATCTGGATCCTGGATCATCCCTTTTACTGGGATAGCTCTCTAAAATAGAGCTTCATTCGAAAGCTGCACTCACGTGGCTTTCGTATGAAGCTATTTGAAAATATGGATGGGTGGCTTGATGAACATTTTCCAGTGGGTCATTGTCAACATAGGTCCGACTTAATCACTACTGATCCTGAAGATCCTATTAGGAAAGTATATGCGCACAAGGAAGAACATTATAGAAATCTTGGAGTAACTTTCAGAGACTTCTTGGAACTCGTCCTTTTCCGTAATATCCTTGCGCACTATAACAACTATGCCCCTGTGGTATGTTTGTTTATATCGTTTCAAATATTTCTTTGTAATTTGTCTTTGGTTTTTATTTTGAAACTCTCTCTCTCTCTCTCTGATGAAGCTATTGTGGAGATTGCTGATGAAGTAATTGCTGGCAGAATGTGCTGGCGTCTTAGAAGAGCCCTCGAAAAATATTTTTGGGGGGCAGGTGTAACCCATGAGGAGGTGGGTCCCGATTTCTTCCTAAGCCGTGTTGCATTCTGATAACTTTGTAGTTTGTCACCATTCTGATAACTTGGTAGTGCCATTCTGATAACTTGGTATGTGTAACCCAAGAGTTTGCTATATCATGTACAATGCGTAGGAGCATTTGAACTTGTCTGTGTTCTCCATGTTCAGTTCGTGCCTTGATATGGTTATTGCAGTAGGAATATAACCTACCACTGTTAGAGAACTAGGGTAACATACTTGGGATTGTTTGATTGTCCTGGAAGGTGCATTTTGAAGCACAGACACCAGAATATGAATTTTGGCTGATCACCAAATATTAATGCTACTACGATACTAAAGAGTAAAGGGTGATTCAAAAACATGCTGAATCTCCTACGCCCTTTCTTATCACTCTTTCAGTGGCAATCCAAACATGCTTTCGGATAGATGTAGACAAAGAAGTCTCAGTCAAGCATTCCAGATAACCTTCGTCCAAAAGGATACAAATTTTTAACGGAAATTCTTTCTGCCGGCACAAGACTCCTAAAGTGATTCCTAAGTTGTTCTCATCTGCAGAATAGCAAGAACAAATTGGAAGGCCAAGGAGGACATGACACAAGTAACTTCACTTGCACTCCATAAATATATGCCACCAATAACTAGAAATGTGGAAGCCAATGGTTACTTTGTTACATAGTATAATCCAACACACTGGACAACTGATACACATGCCAATAGTTACTTTGTTATACTCCCGTCCCCAAATTTTGGTCCCTCGTCCAATTTTAACCGGATAAAAAATTAGTTATAACTTTAAATCGGTAATGAATTTTATATTTAATATGGATCTTGTTTGATAGATCTCGATAAAATCTATAAGACAATATTTTTAAAATCACGTAAAACAACGTAAATTACGAGATATAACCAATTGAAAAGTGGCACGAACTTTCAAAATGGACAAATAAATGGGGACGGAGGGAGTATATGCCTTTCTTTTTTCTTTTTCCTTTTTTGCTTTTTAGCCACAATAGGAATGAAAAGTTACCTTTGTTTCTCGAAGAATGGCATAGGTGTTCCATCAAAACCAAGCCCTTGGGCAGATTTAGAGGCATCATTGGCGTTAGAATCACCATTTCCAGCACGCGGAGCCGCATTGGCATGAAGTTCCCAAGCATGGAGATTTCCAAATTCAGGGACTGTCAAATCTTTTATTCTGCTGAGTTGATCCACTAATGGTTTAAGCTGTTCATTAAAAAGATGAAAAGAACACTTGACAATCCTTAAAAATACAATGAGCATAAGGATTTCTCAGAAACCATCAAGTTGAAGGCCAGATCATTCAAAATCGATAGGTAAGGTTGGATATCTTGACCCAAGCCAACAAAATTTGCATAACACATTCTGTTATCTTAATATTTTACATATCTTAAACATGATTGGTCAGTTTCTACATAAACCTGAAAAAAATATATGGTGAAAGCATAGCCAACCAGAGCACTACGACACCCTGAGGAATTTCGTTCATTGGAGACCATACTAGCACCCCCACAGCTGGTCCTTGTTCTTGCTACTGCTCCATAGCTGTTCAGTTTTTGCGCAAATTCTGGAAATTTGAATCTCTAATCTAGTTTTAAAGGAGTGTTAGTGCTTCAGTTGCTATCTTACCCTTCGTGACTTGAGTTGCTCTTCTGCATCTCCTCTTCGAACCTTCATGCTTATGCTAAAAAAAAATACACAGTTGATTGCGCAGTTGAGTGATCGGCTCGGTAGTCCCTGAACTGGGTTCTTTTGTTGATTTCCTGGATTCCCTTGACTCGAAGAGTAATGGGCCTGTTTGTATCTTTGGCCATCTAGTGCTCATAGGTTTGGGTGATACTTACATGAAACAGAATGAAAAACCAACATAGCTAACAAGGTCAGAAAAACACTCAGCAATGACAAGATAGTATTTTGAAACTGGGATCCGGGAAAATTTCAATGAAACACTGTTGGTTTGGAGAGAAGCCTTGGCTATCACTGAACCAGCTTCGCACATAAGTTGCAGCCCTCGTTGCGTACGCTTCATTCTTTACATTTACGAATGGCTTTAGCAGATTATTTACAATGCATGCTCGATTGCTCGTATATGAACATAGAAGTTGAAGAGGTAGATTAGAGGCTCTAAAGGCGTTGGTGGTTGAAATGAATGTCCTTTTTGGTCTATGACCAAACCAATAAGTACGAGCAATGAAGTATTCCCAAGCTGGAGAGGTGAAAGAAGTCAGTTATTCCTTCCTGTCGTCACCAAAGAATCCCTCCCGGTCACTCAACAAAGTAACTCCTGGGCTTTTGTTTCTCCAAGTCACTAGCCCTGCACTTACCTCTGAAGGGGGACACACATTTGCTTGGCAGCAGAATGTAGCAAAATCCAATCAATGCCCATACTACATGTGTGGCAGTTCCTTTCGTTTAGTTGTGAACGACCCTAAATGCAACGCTTGACCAATTCTAGATACCATGAACTCCATCTCGTTTTATAGCTGCCTTTATCAAATTCCAATTTCCAACCCCAACAACACAAAGCAGAGAATGGAAGGGAAAGGGAATATATCAGGTTGATCTAAATGTCGGGCATATGTCATTCTTTCGTCTCCAGAGCAGAGAATGGAAGGGAAAGGGAATATATCAGGTTTTGGGTTCACAATAAAGCCAGGAACCTGATAGAGTAACTAGTAGTCCTTTTTATACCACCTCTCCAAACACAAAATCTTGAGCACCCATAAAGGTGACCACATTTGCCTGCATCTGATATTTGACCAGAGAATTGAGATCTTGTAAACAGGAAGCCTGATGAGTCGGTTGCTATGATTAATTCCCACCATAGTTATTCATGGTCGTCGGGTTAGAAAGCATGTCCATGGGGTTGCTTGTAGGATCTCAACCGTAAAGAAGCTGATGGGGTTGCTTTTCTCCACCAAGAAAAGCAGAAAGATTTCACAGGAATTGGTTTGATCATTGGAAGAGAGATCCACTTGTTAGCCAAAGTCACTAAGACTCTCTTTTCCGTTGTAAGTCATTTTAGTGAGGGCTCAATAATTAATTGGTGCTGGTTCCATTTTTAGTGAGAGCTCACTAATTGTTGTCATTCCGTAAGTCGGTTAGGGATTTTGTATAAGAAGAGAAGAGTCGTCATTTGTAAAGCGAGAAGAGAGAGAACAGAGACAACAGAGAAAACCATGAATGGGAAATAGAGTTGATTGAATTGTGATTTTGTTAGATTATTCTTCTCTCTGTAATTCTGGTTAGTATTGATAATTCCATATGGTATCAGAGCTACACGACGAGAGTCAGTAGTTTGTCAAGGATTCCTTGATCATTGGATAAGTAGTGTTTATCAATTCCACCTTCTTTAGCATTTCTTGTTTCGAATTTCAATTCGTTGGTGAAATATCAAGTTATACAGTGATAATTACCTTCTTTGGAAAGTACATTCGATGAGCTAGTTACTATGCTTAAGGGAGAAGATAGAGATATGATTAAAGATGATGATTCTAGTGTTGAAAGTTCTGTACTTGTGGCTACACACACTGCTACTGTAATTTCTGGACATGTTACCAATTCTTCATCAAATGTTTCATCAGTAGGGCAGTCACCACAAATGAATCAAGTTCAGTCTTCCACTAACATACCAATGGATCAAGTTCAGTCTCAGTTTACTGCTTTTCAGCCTTTTGGGCCACATCCTTCCTTTTATCCTCAACAACAATTTGCTCAAAATCAGTTCAGACCGGATTTAACAGCTCTCCTAGTAGAAGAAAGGCAAAACGAAAGTTTAGGTGATGATAAAAGGAGAAAAGCTAAACCACAACTTTCACATCGCTCTATCCCAACATGGCCTCCACCCACCTCCCCAAATAAGCCTGAAACAAACAATTACAAGACCTTATTACTGACGAAACTACTACAAATACTAAATTTGAGAATTGCATTGAAATAGGAAATTCCCAACAATCTAAAATGGAAAAATGGGGGAATGGAAAGCCACAAACTTTAACAAGTGATTTACAAAATTTACAAACGAAGAACCCACATCTCGGGCCTCGTTTCAGATATGATTCCTCTGCACTACCAATCTTCTATTTCATCGTCGCTGGTCTCGCTACCTTTGTCGTCGAAACTAGTGCCATCAGCACTTTCATCATCCAACATAAGATCCTTGTCTGATACGTTTTGAGATTCAAGACCTTTGGATTCTCTAAACCCGAGCCATTTAAGGGCAGGTTTAAACTCAGTAGCAACAACTGACAAGTCAGATAACCTCATGCCATCATGCACGATGCATCTCTGCCTTACCATCTCTAACTGAAATCAAATGAGAACACAAAATGAGGATGGAAGCAGACATCATAAAAGTAAACAGAATGGTCACACTTCTATTGAGTTTGCAACCTAGTGAGTTACTACGAAGACTATGGTCTGCCCGGATGTAATCCCGAATCACATAGCTAGGAATAGATTGAACTTTTACCCCTTTTTGTCGTTTATGCAAAAAAAAAAAAGTCGGTGAAAATAGGTGGAAATGGAGACCGAAGTACACTGTCGCTGGTAATTGCAAGAACAGCAGATAAGTAGCTCCCAGAAGCGCAACCATAAGGGAAATAGTATCTAGGTAACCTTCTGGAGTCCCAATTCTTGAATTCACATTGAAACAATTTCTCACCAACACAAAAATTAATAGAAACAAGATTGTTTATGACTTTATGTAGTGTCCCATCAATCATTTTCTCTCATGAAGACGGTAGGTCCGGACTTTGGAACACCACGTCAGCATGCTGCTGTGGCGTGTACGATTAATAGAGGTGCGCAATGTATGTGGGTGAGCGACACACTAGCTACTTTTCTAACTATATATTTCAAACGTCGTGGTACTTTCTTGAACTGCTAAATCCCAATTACTTGGGGACAGTGCCGCTGGCCTGCTGTGGTGTTCCAGACCCATGCAAAAAATGCTCCCACACAGGGTTTCACTTGAGGAATGCTCAGTTTTCTGACTTAGAATTGGGAAAATGCACCTCGATTAAAACAAACCTTATTGTAGCGTAATGATTGCTCAACCTGCCAGAGACTTGGACGTCGAATAGTATGCCACCTGATTGCAACAGGAATTCACGATTATACTCAACTTATAGAAGTCATTGCTGGAGCTTGAAACAATGATTGATAATAAATTAATGAAAGAATAAAGAAGTACTATATGAATAAATACCTGGAAGACAACGGATGAAAATTTCCAAATAGCACCCCTCGGACAGCGACTGAAGCAGCAGCAGACTGTATGACATTCTCTGCCTCATAATTTCTGGTTATAGTTCCACTTAGTGAAGCAAGAAGGGAGTCGGCATCACTAAGGTATGAAGTCACTACACAAGCATCATATATTGCCTCCTCGCTCAGGAAATCTAGAACTACAAGAAAGTTGGACGTGAGAGCCACTGAAAATTGTTTGCAGCTGGTTTAACAATTTAATCGTAGGAAAACATTACCCGCTTTAACTTGTGCATGACCTTGGGAATGTATTTCTAATTTTTGTCAAAAAGGAAAGGAAAAAAAGAAAAGAAAAGAAGAAGAACTGCATTTGTTTCCCATCTCCTTTCCTTCTACTTCTTGTATGCTATTCCGGACCCTCCAATTCCAAACATAGGATTCTCTTATACTAGCAGGAAGGCCCATTGGGAAACTAGAAATATATGAGGATTCCACCGGTAATCTCAACAAACTATATCACTATCATAAGGCTGCATTTCAATCATGGATCTGTAAACGGAGTTGCCAAAGTAAGAGAAAATGGCAAAGAAACTAATAAGTAAATTGAGCAAAAACGCCCAAGGATTACGGAAAAAAGGCAGGGAACAAAAGATGCAAAAATGAATAAGAATAGTAGAATACATAAAGAGACTTGACGCAAACAGAAGTGCACCATTGACTTAACAGAAGTGCACCATTGACTTTGTACATTTTCAATCCAAATCATTAAAAAAATGTTAAGCATGCTATTTAAAAGAGCAGAACCTCGTTAGACAAACATTACTAAAAGAAATCGTTTCTCAAATTGAAGAGTTGCATTGATTTACAACTAGGCGACCAAGTTCTTATCAAATCATCATCCAACAACACTACTTTGCATGAGACTTTATGAACTTGAGTTGTCAATGTAACATCAGACATGGGGATCGCCCTATCAACAAGCACAAACCACTGAATTTCCATACAATTTTGATACAGCAAAATGAATGCTAGCTTGGTAAACAAGTTTTGGTTGTTTGTGTAAGCCTGAAGGAAGCATAAACATGCACAAGGGATTAATGCCTATGAACATTGTTGGGCATGGACACTGAATTTAAAACCTAAACACAAGGTCAAGGTGGCCTCAAAACCGCGGCAGTTGCAACCCACTCCAAACGCGAATGCACAAATAGACACTGTGCGAGGGGGGTGTGTGGGTATGGTGTGGGTGACAACGCGTGCACGCAACCCACTCCATTACATGCTCTGATGGACCTTCTGGGCTTCCCACCAGTAATGCACTTTATATAGTATTACCAGGCAAAAGAAAAAAGTTCTACAATGTTCGCAACCTCTGCAACCATGAAGTTTGTCACCACTTTTTTCTGGGGAGGGTACGAAATTACCATTTTCATGCAGAAAATCAGTGACAGGCCTTGCTTGACCATGTGCTTTACAAAGAACCTTTTCTGGAGCATCCATTTTTCCCGGAAGTCTGGCAAATCTCTCCTTCAAAAGAAATGCATCTTGCTCTACATAAGAATATAATATCAACTTAGAAAGTAGACACCAAAAAGTCAATGGAGAATGAAAACATTACACACACAAAACCTGTCTCAGGGACCTCAACATATGGTTAAAAAGAGAGCCACGTCTATATTTCCAGTGTGTATTTGTGTGCGTGTGTAACTGTGTATATATGTTGGATATTCCGTAGTGGTACTAATAAGAAACATGTCATTCAAACCGTCCTGAAATAGGAATGGCATCAACATTGAATTGCTTTATCACGTACAATCTTTAGCTTACATAAATCCCATCACTCCATCAGAACTTACCAAATGAAGTAGAATTTTCTGTCTCTCTTTTGTTGTGAAGAAATTTGCCAAGGGCATGAAACAGAGAGAGAGTTTCATCTCTCCCAAATGGTAAAGGAAATCTATCATCCAGGCTATTCATCTCATCTGATCGTTCTTTCAAATAAGTAGGAGTACCATTGGACAAGGATAATGAAAGCCCGTGGTGTGGTTTCACACCGAAGTACTGTAGAGACGTGATTGCATGTCTGATATCACCTCCACTGGCTTTCGCTATTATATCTATTTGTTCACCATCCACATTCAAGTGCTCTTCTCTGCATATTCTGGAAAGTGCCTTCTTAATGGAGTTTACCGTAATAGGATTGAAAGCCACCTGAAAGATTTCCCTAAGTAAATTGAAATAAGCATTCAGTAGATGACTTGGATCAAGTATAAATAAAGTTGAATAAAAAGCACAACCTTACAAGCACCAGCTCTCTGAAGAGATAACTGAAGTTCTTCCCAGTTCTGTGGGCTATTATCTGAAGAGTCGGCCTCACCACAGTTGGTTATGGATATGACTGTTGGAACAAGAGCAGATTGCACAAGAAGATGCAAACACTTGTTTAGTTTTTCATAAGCAACTCTACCATTGGCCACAGGAAGATCATCAATTAGGAGTATCATTGACGCTTGTGATCCTCCGCTAAATGATGAGGGAATTAATCCGTACTTCCTTGTCCTCTCAACGAAATTTTCAAACTCATCCAACTTTGACATGTAGCGTACTCCTAGTAACAAGGACACAGGCATACAATGAGGAAATAATAAACTGCTAGTGATTTGCATTCTCATCCTGATGAAAATACATCTCTACACTTGCATGGTGACAGGAAAACAGTACTGCTGATTATAAAGTCATAAGACGTACCTGAATTGGAGTTGTGCAAATGTTCCTGCCAAATTGTTGGAGTAGGCGTGTTCCACTCACATACTGTGGCTCCAAGATGAGATGCAATCACATGAACAGTCACCTACAAGACGAGAAAGCATCAAACTAGAATGTTATTTCAGTCCTATAGCATATACTTAAGGTAAAAGGGAAATAATTTTGCCTATATTTAAATTACAGGATGAAAGGCTAAACCTATGGAAGACTAATAGCGACAACATACAGATTTTCCAACTCCAGCTTGTCCACTGATGACCAGGACATTATTGCAAAATTCCTTCTGCAATTAACAAAGAAATAAGTTTCCACAAATGCTGAAGGACCAAAATGCATATATGCTCATGCAGATGAAATTATAGGATGGAAGGAAGTAGAAATTGAGTGAAAAAAGACCAACAAAAAATTAACCAATAATTCAAAGTGACAGGTCAAAGAATCAGCCAATAATTTTTCCAGGCCAGGTTGATACAAGAGGCAGATACTTCTTTTACATAAATAAGTTAGCATTTCACTCCCCTGCTTTCAGGAAGACAGGAAACTTGAGTCCCAGATCCAAAATTCTCAAGGTTTAACTAATATTCACATACAGACCACTGCTGGGATGACAAGGCAAGCAATCATCTTACAGTGAAAAATTGGAAGGAAAAACATGAGCAACAGTCAGGAAGCCAATCAATAATAAGCTGCTGGTCTTTGCATCTAGGGATTTCAGGAAGACTTTTTGTTAAACATTGGCATTGTACAGCTTGGGTAAATGGTCTTCTCATCAGTTAAAGTTATTAATTCATGTGCAGTTCAGATCAATACATATAAGCAAAAGACTTTAGTCCTTTAGTACACTAATTAAAATGTACCCCAAAATTCACACGACAAAATTTTTATCCTGATTAGTCATCTTTTTACTTGAGCCCAGGATGACTAGGGGATGAAGGATGCATGCTACAAAAGCAATCTCGTGCAATAATTATCACCAATTTCATTTTTACAAATATCATTAGCTTTGTCACCTGATTGTCCTAGTGAAACTTCAACTAATGCAAATTGTGTGAAGAATAAGGCTGCGACATGGATCCAGTTCCAGCCTACCACTCCAAAATTAGACAGAAGAGTCGCAATATGGTCAATGAGGCTTGCAGCCAGCACAAGAAGGAAAACCGCATATACAGGAAGAGTTATACAATAAAAAACACTTCCCGGATATAAGCCTCCACAAAGCCAATTGAAAATAAAAGACATACAACCATCCAAAGTTTTATGCGTGTTACTATTGATGCTCAACACTTAAGCAATAGTGAAATTAAGAAAATCAATTATTCTGCGGTCTATGGATCCAACAAATAGTCTGAATGGGAAACATCATTGCTTTAGAAATTTAAATCTCGCAACATTCATGATTATTGTACCTTTTGCCTTTTCAATCTTTTTTCAACCCACATTTTAACTTCTTCAACCTGCACATCCAAGAGCCAAGGAGATATCACTGAAGAGTTCATAACTGTGAATTAAAGCAAACTAACTTTACCTTCTTTTTGTGAACAGCTAACTCTTCCAAGGAACAGGGCTTATATTTATCCACCCATAAGTCCGTCCCGTTGCTCCTTCCAGAACCTGATTTCAATTCTAAAATCACCTCAGGAGTGAAGTGGCTAAAAAGATTATACCATAAAGAAGATTATTACCCACCATCCAAACAAAAAGTGCAGAGAATGGTATTCTAGAGATGGCAAATTTAGTTAACTTGTATCAAGGACATAGTGAGAATGATATTCTAGAGATGGTAAATTTAGTTAACTCGTATCAAGATCAAGAACATAGTGACCAATAAGATACAAAACAGAAATAAAATCTCTACAAAACGTAACGTATCTTAAAGGCAAAACCTATACTGATCTCATACCAGTAGACATCCTGAAACCACTAAAGCCTTCATCGAAATCCTCACAGAACAGTTTGATCTGCAGGAAGCAACATCAAATGTCAGATTCTCTACACTTCAAAAAAAAAAAAACTTAGATACAACTCTTCACTCACCCCACCCAAAAAAAATGATGAGAAAATAAGGGCCTAATCCAGAATCCACATGGACATCTGTAGCAGCCTTGTTTTTCCTATGGGAGGGTGTTTTTCATTCAACACTTTGTTGGATGTTTTGTGTTTGCTTCTTTTGTGGGTTAAATGTTAAGCACGCGGTTTGCTAGGATTTGGGTGCTGGCCTAGTTAGGATGTATCTCCCAGCTATCACACTATATTTAATCCATCTCAATGCACCCTTCATTGATTATGAATAAAATTTATTTCCCGGTCAAAAAAAAAAAAAAAAAGGCCAGAGCTAAAATCATGCTTGCCACCAAAAAATAAAGAAGGGGAATAAAAAACTGAACAAGGATCAATTGAGTCCTACTGGGTTGCTGTCATATAATTATTTAATATGCAAGATTTTGAGAGGAGAAAAATGGACAGTAAAGTAAGTAACTGTTTCGGGGTTGGGAACAAATCCATAATACAAGTGTGCTTTTGAGAGCATCAAATCTGTGCCTTCTGTATAAGAATTGAGAGAATATGGGTTCTGAAGTTGATAATATACAAGCCTGCGCTTCCAATATCAATTCCAAACCGAAAGTTCCATATTGCCAAACGCACGCAAATCTTTCAAACAGCTACACATCAACTTAGGAACTCATACCAAATGTTCAACCTCAAAACTGAATAAACTTCAATTCAACTCAACTCAACTCCATTTATAATACCTCATCAAAACCATTGGATTCGTTGCACGAAATATCACAAGAATCCGAGAGGCGTGCCTTCTTGGACCTTGTACTATTCGCACGAGGCACCGATGATGGTCTCGATTTCGCCTTCGAGTTTCTGGTCTTGGAACGCAATAAGAATCTTTTATCATCGTCGTCTGATGAGGACAGCACAACCGTCTTCCTCTTCCCCATCGATTGATAATGCAAACCCCTAGTTATAGAGTTCAAGTACAGAAACAACTAGTAGGTTCCTCGTCCATGATCAGAGAAAAGTAAAACCCTAACTGAAGAAAAAAAAAAAACTATCAAGCAAAAAGTGAGAGCTTCGTCGAATCCGCGACCTCAAAAGAATTCACCAATACAGAAATGTATTACAAAATGAAGAGAAAGAATCGACATATAGTTGTATATGTATATATGGGTTCGGGAAAAAAGCGCGGGGGTTTTGAGGGGAGGACAACGGCGTAGGGTAGAAGATGGAGGGAAAAAAATTTACAGAAAATTGGCGCATTTTATTGAGGTTGATGATGATAGTGGCCTAGTGGAGTAGTAGGAGTAAAATGTGGGATTAAATACACGGATACTCCCCTGACTATGATCTATAACGTAACAGTCCTCAAGTGAAAGGATTAGGGATTGTTCCACTAATTGGTTTTTTAGTTTTTTGATTTTTTTTTATCTTTAGTTTTTCAAAAAAACCAACTAGTTCCATGCTTGACCGACCGGATGACTAAAAATAAGACGCGTCCCAAGCGTAGGACTCTCGACCGATGTAGCATAATATCCGGAAGTACCGGAGTCGAATCCACAGAGACGGACGAACGTGTGCAGGACTCAAAGATGACGGGTTCATAGTTTATCTTGGCTCTTAGGTAACCACCCCTTGTTCAATGAGATTAATTTACTAACTAAATTACCAGACTAAATTAACTAAAAACAGATTTAAAAAGGAGAGTACAGCCATGGGAACCCAGCGTCCGCAACTAGTCTAACCAATGCTTACTCGGGCCACAATTATTCATTTTATTGCTTTTAGAATAAGAAAAAGGATCCCTAACAAATGCGCACCACCTGTCACCAGATTCCGTGCGCATTCGAATTCCGGCGATGCCTGGGTTTTGTTTGTTAGAAGAGTTTTCGTCTCCTAAAATTGCTCAAAAATTATATTAATTCGATCCCGAGGTAAAACATTAATCACACTAGCCACGAAGCGCCTTCGCCCCCCAGCCGCACTCTATGAAACTACTCGCTCATGATTCTATTAAACGCAACAATAATATTAACCCTAGATCTAAACATGCTTCAAACAATTGAAATAAATAAAACACGATACCAAATATTTGCAGCGAGAGAACGGATGTGAAGAACAAGAAATCAAAACTGGAAATCCTGAAGAACTTGAATTAAACTTGAATCTGAAATCATCCTGAAAATAGCAGCCAAAATTAAGAAAAATAAAACCTAAGTTATGAATGAATCGATCCCTAATTTCGAGTTATAACGGGGTATTTATAGTAATCCCCACTAATTTACAATTAAAATCCTAAAGCAAATCGGAATTGGACCCGCATATGACTCAAAACGCCGCCGTTTCAAAGGCAAGATAAGCTCTCGGTAGGGCTACACCAAAAGTGGTGTAGCCCTACCTAACCCATTAAGAGCAAAGTTAAGCCCGCGGTAGCGCTACACCACTTTTGGTGTAGCGCTACAAAACCCATTAAGAGCCGTTTGACCCTTGACTCCGCGAAGTTGACCGTTGACCACTAACGAACCGGTAGTGTAACGACCCGTATTTTAGTAAATCCCAATATTTCGTTTAGCATATAAAATTATTCTATTTTTATTATATAAAATGGTTTTGGTATTATTTTGAAAAAAATATAATATATAGTATCTAGGTATTTTTCATACGCTAATTCGGTATCGGAATCAGCATTGCGGAGCGGAGCACGTGTCAACACTAGGAAAGATACTTGGGGACCAAGTACGGGGCTTGCGGAAAATAAGCGAGGTGGCACCCTTTTATTGAGTGCTTGGTGGCTAAGTAAAGTGGTTTCCGGAAACTATGCATGTGCCACTTAATTAATAGGTGCAATGAATAAGATGAGATATTCTTAGATTTTAATTGAATTTTTATTAGATTATATGAGATATTGTTAGATTATGGAATTAATGGGGATGGTTCTAGACAAGGGGGTAGTAGTAGTATAAATAGAGGCTCTCCTCCATTCAACACACACACCCCACACACCATACACACACAGTGCATGGCAGTTAGGAAAGAAAAGAAGAAAGAAAACCACGGAAGGAAAAATAAAAAAAAAAAGAGAAAGGATGTTCGGACATCGAATCAAAGGCTCCGATTTAAGGTAAACCGGGTGGTATACAATATGCTCCTCAAATTTTATGTGTATTCCTTTGTTGTCTCATTTTATACTCTATTTGTTGATGTTATACTCTTATTGGATTCCATGTTACGATCACGTTTAAATTGATATTGCTCTATGCGAGGACTATGTGTTATGGAACTATTTGGTACGTTGATCAGGTGGGTCTACCAAGATCCTGACCCAGTAGCCGGGAATAAGTTAAAAAGAGGTTTGGCTCAGAGGTAGCTAGGAATAAAGTAAGGAAGTTTGGCTCAGAGGGGGTGAGGTCATCCACCGGTCATGTACCAAAAAGGGCCTAGTATGTGGTCTAGTACATGGATAGTTTCTATTGAATTTGATAATTATGCTTATCGTTCCCTTTTTCATTGAGCATTTGTATTCCGTCATATTGTATACTTCCCGGCTTAATATATTTTTCAGGATGGCTCGGAAGTGAGAAGTACGATGGGATCGACTATTGGGAGTCGCGGGACCGAATTCTTCTTTTTAGAGATTTTGTAAAAGCAATTAAATTGTACTTTTATTTTAAGAAAAAAGTCTATGTTTTCATGTGTAAAAGGAAGATATTTGTAACGGGTGTACGTAGTTTATTTATTTTTGACAGCTCTGAAAATCAGGGTCGTCACAGGTAGCGCTACACCTCTTTTGGTGTAGCGCTCAAGAACCTTCTGTTCATCTTCTGCACCCTTTTGTGCCAATCTTGAGCGCTCCAAAGAATTAGTGTAGCGCTCCCGACGGAGTATGAGCACTTTCACGCGAAATCCACTTCATTCTTAGCCTCCTCAGCCTTCCCACTCTTGATCCTCGTGCATGCCCCTCCAACAACTCCAATTAGCGCAAAAACACCTCTTTTTCCTGCGAATTAAGCACAAACACCAAATCCAACCACGTGCACACATTAAATGAAAAATGAGGATTAAATACACGAAAACCGCGCTAACTCTATCCTACTTAGGCGCTTAAATGCATGGATTTCACACGCCTATCATTCCACTAACAAGTTTTTGGTTTTTTTGGTTTTTTTAGTTGTTTTATGAAATTACAAATCTACCCTTCTACCCAAACAACTATTGCTCTTTTTTTTAAGGGAGGGCAGATTTGTAATTTTACATGATTAAAGTACATGTACTTGATTGTGCAATGATTTGGTTTTTTTTAGGTTAGTGGAATGAAGTGGTTTTTTTGTTGGTTTTTTGTGAGGGTTTTTTTAGTGGAATGAAGTAGTTTTTGATTTAAAACAAAACTAATTTTTTGTTAGTGGAACATGGCCTAAATACACGGATACTCCCCGGAGACTGTGACCTATTACGTAACAGTCCTCAAGTGGAAGTTTACTCACTTTCATCATCCATTAAGGTTAGGGTTGTAAATGAACTAAACCGTTCGTGAACTATTCGAGGCTCGGTTCAATAAAAGCTCATTTGAGTTCGATTCGGATACTAAATGAACTAAACCTAAACCTCAATTTTTTTAAACGAGCCGAACCTGAATTTGACAATATTCGGCTCAATTAGGCTTGTGAACTTGGAGTATATGTATATCTCATAAGAATTTCCTGTATAACCATGGATATGTATAAACTTTCGCATATACATAATGAAAATTTTATAATTTGTACATGTATAAACTTATAAAAGTATTATAAAATTTAATTTTAATACTTTTTAATGATTTTATATATGTATGAACCTATTTTATATACAAAATAAAAAATTTATTTGAAATTCTAGACTTGTATGAGAGCATAAATATCTAATATTTTTTACTCGTTAAGGCTCGTGACCAAGTTCGAGTTCGACTCAAACTTACGCAAGCTCGGCTCGAGCTCGGCCCGTCAAATTTTCATTGAATTCGAGCTCGGCTCGAGTTCGTTTAAAAAATTAACGAACGAACCTGAACATTCTAAAGCTCAGCTCGATTCGGCTCGTTTACAGCCCTAATAAGGGTGTAATGAAAGCCATGGACCCTCATTTTCTTTAAAAATCCATCGTTCCAAAAAATTGGTTTAGAAACTAATTTATTGTGTTTTACGATACAAGTCATTTTCTCATAGCATATCAAGTGAAAAAGTCAACTTAAACTAATTTATGACTTAAGTCAATTTCTAGAACAACCTTTAACTATTGTTTAGCTTAATCAGTTAAGGGCATTTCTAATAATAGAGTTAAATTTGTAATTAGTTCAGATTATGATTTAGTCGGTTGATATTAGGGGGTGTTCCACTAATTTCTTTTTTCTTTTTTTGGATGTTTTAGTTTTGCAAAAAAACTAACTTGTTCCACTAACTAATTTTTTGTTTTTTGGGTTTTTAATTTTGCAAAAAAACTAACTTGTCCCATTAACTTGTTTCATTAAACTAGTTTTTTATATGTTTACTTTTGCAAAAAAAACTAACTTGTTCCATTAAATAGTTTTTTGGCTTTTTTTGATTTTTAATTTTGCAAAAAAACTAAGTGATTTTTTGTTAATGGAATGAAATAGTTTTTGAGTTAAAACAAAATAGTTTTTTTTTAGCGGAACGGGACCTTAGTGTTTTATGTGTTCCCAATAGTGGAGTTAAAGTGGGCCAGTGATTTTTAGAAGGAAAAAAAACAATAAAATAAAATAAAAAATGGGCCCCAAATTTGCAAAAGGACTGGTCTAATTTGCAGACGAACCCACACCAAGACAAACTCTATATATGTCAGACAAGAAAAATGAAACACACGTGGATAAAAATTAAAGCCAGATTTAGTGCAATGTCACTTTAACTTATTTTTTAATAAATCACTTTAACTTTTTTCTTATCTTCATATTTTTTTCCCAGGATAATTTTGACCAAACACAAACTTATATGTGTTAATTTTTTCCCAGGATAACTTAATTTTTTTCCCAGGATAATTAGTTACATGTTAATTTTTTCCCACAAACTGTATAAACAAAAAAAATTTAATAAATTTAACTAGCGTGAAAAAAAAAACCTCAAGTCAATTATTAGCCAAATCATACTCCTACAGTCCTACTATACGATAAAAACTCAATAAAATAGGTGGACTTAAGTCTCTCACCAAACCTCCACTCGAAACGAGCGTCGTCTTCACCTGGTACCTGCAAATCTCGCCTTCCCGTTCTTAAGCCCAAATTCAAATACGCATCTCTCTCTCTCTCTCTCTCTCTCTCTGCACCTAAACCACAGCCAGCCAGCCATGGTCTCCTCCTCTCTATCTCCCAACCACATTCTTTCTCTCTCCAAATCCGCCACCACCACCGACGTCTTCCTTCCCTTCCGAACCCCCGACTCTGCCTTTCTCCGACGCTCTTCTCTCTCTTCCCCATTGAACCTCAAGCTTAATTATTGTTCGAATCTCGCTCGGAGACGGTTGAGAGTGAGTGCCACAGCTCAGGTGATTGACCAGTCACCGAGTAAAACCACTCCCATTGTTCCTACAATCGTTGAGGTCGATTTGGGCAATCGGAGCTACCCGATTTATATCGGGTCTGGACTTCTCGATCAACCGGATCTTCTCCAGAGGTACTCAGTTTCTCACTCTTGTCATCGCTGTCCAATTCCGGTTTTGTTCACATTTAAGTTTTGGTAGGGTGGGAATTTTCGTGGTACATATCAGAATCTTATTTATAAATTTTCACAATATTTTTCAAAACTTAATGTAACTCATGTCACGTCAAAAAGTCGTATTTTTAGCTAAATTTTTATTTTATTAACTTGAAAGTTCATCCAACTAATGTCTAATGTATAAAATTACTCATAAAAATGTTTATTTTTAGCTCAATTATATAGATTTATTTTATTTTTCGTGTCAGGCATGCCACCTTAAGTTTTGGGACTCAGTTTAGCTATCAACCTCAGGGCCCTTTTGGGGCAGTCCACACGAAACTTATAATGTATTGAGTAATGTAGTCAAATCCTTCATTTGAAACCACATCTATTCCAAAGTGAGGGTTGTGGGTTATAGAGCTGTCTTCCCCTTCGATATTCAGGTCAAGATGCAGCAAAACGTAATGCTGGGAAGGTGAAACTGGTATTGACAGTTGAAGGCGAAGAAGGCACAGTTTTGGACATTGAAATTTGAAATGTGCTACGAATTTGATTCGCTTGCAATGGCTTGTGAAGCAGTGAAGCTGTTGCACAATCAATTTTTTTGGTTTTAGTCCAACCCCTGTCGTATTTAGGCGGCCCTAGAATAATTTAATTGTCTTTTCTAGTTTTCTCGAGCTGCTCTTTTGAGCGGAACTGCTTATAGTGAGGCAAGTTGATTCATGAAATGAGCTCTGAATACGGATTCTCAGGTCATTTTGATGTAAGATGCCTTCTTACATTTAAAGAAGTATTGCTCATATTTACATGAACCCAGACTTTCACCTAGAAAGCAAAGTATCTGCTATAGATTGGAACTCAGTGCAGTGAGGCCATACTCATTATCAGGTCCTTACATGTCATTGACGAGTTCTCTTTCATGTTGTGTAGCAAAACACTGAAACAGTCTGTACGTGTCTGGCTTAAGTTCCTACACCTCAGCAGTTTGATCAGCTTCTTTCCTCCTTGTTGGTTGGTTATCAGTTTGCTGCTTTTTTAGCCATCGCGAATGGTTCCACAAAAGGGAAATAACTATAGCTCTGTAATGTTTCAACTTGGCTAAGTCTACCCTTTTGTGTCCTCTGAAACTGGACAATTGAAGTACTGAACTATACAATCTAAGATTTCAAATGTACTTTTGACTTAACAAACTTTCCACATCCTGTTGCATGGTAAGTCTTTGTATCTTGCTTACTTCTTTAACAGTGAAAAAACGACATAGTGATAAAAGGTATTTTTTTGCCCATGAGAGAAGGAATTGAACCAGTTTGGAAATTCAATATTTTGGTGTTTTCTTTGTTATTTTAGTTTTGTGTTTTGTTATTCTGCAGGCATGTTCATGGCAAGAGAGTCCTTGTAGTCACTAACACCACAATTGCGCCAATCTACTTGGATAAAGTTGTTAGTGCTCTAACACATGGGAACCCAAATGTTTCAGTTGAAAGTGTGATCTTACCAGATGGGGAAAAGTACAAGAACATGGTACGTCTAATGAGGCTTTGTTCTGTTACATTTTTCTTATAAATCTTGTGGAGTAATGGTTGTTAATGCGAAAGTTTTATCGTGATAAAACTTTAATAGGACACTCTCATGAAAGTTTTTGACAAGGCAATTGAGTCCCGATTGGATCGACGCTGTACATTTGTTGCCCTTGGTGGCGGCGTCATTGGTGATATGTGTGGATATGCAGCTGCCTCCTTCCTCCGTGGAGTTAATTTCATTCAGATTCCGACGACTGTGATGGCACAAGTTTGTTGCAACTCCTAACAATCCTTTCAAGTTTTGTCTCTTGAGCCACATTTATTATTTGTTTGTTCCACATGTCAGCTGATTGTCTATTCTTTTTCCCTTTCCAGGTGGATTCTTCTGTTGGGGGCAAAACTGGAATAAACCACCATCTTGGAAAAAATTTGATTGGTGCCTTCTATCAGCCTCAATGTGTGCTGGTAGATACTGACACATTGTACACATTGCCAGATAGAGAATTAGGGTCAGGGCTTGCTGAGGTTATTAAGTATGGGCTTATAAGGGATGCTGAATTTTTTGAGTGGCAAGAGAGAACTATGCCAGCTTTGATGGCGAGGTAAAGATATTTCCTTATCCTTGTAACCATCTTTCTTATGAGGTGAAACATTTTTGTCACCAATGGACTTATGAGATATGGAGCTTAAAAGGATGTATTATGTTTTACGTTGTTAGAATATGTTGAATATCATTCCTTTTTCCACTTAGCATAATATAGGTGAGTGCTGTATGGGGTTCAAATTCTGATTGCAAAAGTGTGATTGGAATTTACCAAAAGGAAAATGGTTTGCTTCTTTCAGGGATCCCAGTGCACTAGCTTATGCCATCAAGCGATCTTGCGAAAACAAGGCTGAGGTGGTATCCTTGGATGAGAGGGAAAGTGGACTGAGGGCAACATTGAACTTAGGTCACACTTTTGGCCATGTAAGTCTTGGTTTTCAGCACTTGAGAATATTCCTTTTTGGCCTGCAAACCTTCTTTTTATTCTGGATGCCTATTGCATGATCAAATTTTTCATTACATTTGGAACTTGGAAGGATACGTGGGTGTACTCATTGTCGTGTTTGTCCCTGATTTTTTTCCTAGGCCGTGTCCTTCACTTCCCGTTATCATCATTGGATTGTAATGATAGAGGTCCATAGTTTCTCTGTTTGAACTCTTTCCAAAGCATTTGAATGAACATCAAGAAAGTTGCAGTGTCATAAAATTATGGGGACAGCAAATCTTTTAATAATTATGGGGACAGCAAATCTTTTAATAATTACTAGCTCGGAGGTCATTTTTACTACAGTATTTCTTGGATCATCAAGTGACCTATTGAGGTTTGGTTCAGAAAGCACCATTGGCCAACAACCCCCACCAAAAAGGAAAGAAAGAACTAATTCTCAAACATCATAGTTACGTCAATCTTTCATTGTATCTTTTTCTATCATATTCGCACGTTATCTTCTCCTTTTCTTTGAAAAACCCATATATGTTTGGAAATATACTATCTTATTAAAGCTGTCTTTTTTGTGTTTCCGGGCAGTCCTCATTACGTGCCACATTTTTTCGCAGGCTATAGAAACCGGTTATGGCTATGGGCAGTGGCTTCATGGAGAAGCAGTTGCAGCTGGCACGGTATTTTAAACTATTCTCAGTTACCCAAAATGAAGAGAGGGATTTATAAGATTAACTGTCCATATGCTTATGCTAAATGTGATTGCGTCCTTGTTCAGGTTATGGCTGTTGACATGTCATACGGCCTTGGTTGGATTGATGAATCGATAGTGAAGCGAGTTCACAACATCTTACAACAAGCTAAACTACCTACTTCTCCTCCTGAAACAATGACAGTTGAAATGTTCAAGTCTGTCATGGCGGTAAGAGATTCAAATTTAGTGCTCTCTCCGTCTAATTTTGTTGCCTAGGTTCTTCATTCGTTTCCGTTAATCAAATCAACAAACTGGGATGAAGTATAGTTTTACCAAGTTTGAAATATCTCCATTTCATTTTTGTGTTTATATTTTATGGCAGGTGGATAAAAAGGTGGCTGATGGACTATTAAGGCTGATCCTCTTGAAAGGTCCATTAGGCAATTGTGTTTTCACTGGGGATTATGACAGAAAGGCACTTGACGAAACACTCCATGCATTTTGCAAGTCATGACCCAATTTCCTGATGATTTTGGTAATTCATAGTTATATTTTTATTTTTCAGATTTTGTTGATGTTGTTATATAGGTCCATTATTGGTTTTCCCATGTGCTTTAGGTTACTCTTTATTTTTATTTTTGGCTTTATTGTACTGGTAGAGAAGCCACTACCAAATTGTATTTGATACGAACCATGCTACTATCTTCATATGGCGCTGTCCTCGTCACTAAACCAATAAAGAATTTCCTTTTCCATTTCAATTTTGATATTTTTAGTCTATCTTTGTTTAGAGTTTTTTGCAAGCGAGGTTCATCTTTTTACTAAAATTTAAATATTGCATTTTTCCAATTAATTTTACCTTCCCTCTCTTTCTTATATTCAAATGAAGCCACACTTCTGAACAAAAAGAGCATATTTAAATTAAGCTGTACACTTATATTTAAATTATCTGCTAGACTAAAATCATCATTAATAAAGATGTGAAATTATATGCAAATTTTACACATGGGCCAATAGAGCCGGGGTTTGGTTCCTGACTTCCTCGTAGATGTTATTGCTTATTGCTTATTTCTCACTTTATTTTTGCTTTCAATTACTTTAGTAAATTTTTTTGATTTGTCTCGACGAGGTCTAAAATTATTGACCAATGGGTTAAAATAACATTCACTGGAGACAAATAAATTAGGAAAAAATTCAATAAGCTATGACATTTCAACCATGCACTAAATTGATTTTATGCGGTGTAGCATACCAAATATGAAAGAACGAGACAACACAATCGAAATGAACCCACCAAAATTCTCATAATTTAAGAACTCAGAAACTCTCTTTAACCAATTGGTGGTTTTTAAAAGTAAATTCCAGAGAACAAACAAAAGAAAGTCCAGTTTAAATTTAAAAAAAAAAAAAGAAAAGAAAAGAAGAAAGGAAAAAAAAAAAGTCATATGGGCTTTTGGGCCGAAGTACCAGGGCCCCAATCCGAGTCCCGATAAACCCGCCTCTTGACAACCAGTAACAATCCGGTTCAACGGCATTCTTTCCCGGCTAAAAAACAGCTCTCCATCTCTCTCCTCTATCTTTCTCTCTCTAGATTTCCTTCATCAACCACATTCATTCCTCTCTAGGGCCAACGCTGGCATTTCTTCTCTCCAGTATCAGCCACTTTTTCCCAATTAATCCCCACCTGATTCTCAACTAGGGTTAGGGTTTTCTCTGAATTCTCTCGTTTTCTACTTGTGTGTGATTGGGGAAACAAGAAAGAACAAGAGAGAGAGAGGGAGGACAACGACGACGACGACGACATTGGGGTTGTGATTTTGTGATCAGGTCTTCTGAAGAAGATCTGAAAAAGGGTTAACAAAAATGAGTGCTTCGAGGTTCATAAAGTGCGTCACGGTCGGTGACGGCGCCGTCGGAAAGACCTGTCTCCTGATATCCTACACCAGCAACACGTTTCCCACCGTGAGTCACCGTCCTGTATATCTTTGTTTATTTTTTCTCCCGTTTGATGTAGCATTTGTCTGTATTTTGTTATGTTAAAAGTCTTGTTCTTTAGTTTTCCTACACAACGGCTTTCGTAACGGAGTTTCTTGTTTGTTTCTTTCTCAATTTGGGATTTTTATTGGGTGTATTTGTTTTGAGATTATGGTAATGGGGCGCCAGTTCACCTGTGAGACATTTGCCTCTGTACCTCTTGAATTTCAGTCGCAATACTGGGTCTTTTGTGTGATTCTATGGCTGATATTGTACGGGAATAGAGGTAGTGATTTGAACTCTGGTAATGGTAATGCGAACGACATAAAGAACCCGTTTGATGTGTGGGATATGACAAGTGATGATAAGAAATGACGAGAAAAATGATTAGTTCTTACGTTTGGATAACAAATTTGGTAAAAAATGGTGAGCCAAAAGAACTTTCTAATTGAATACATTTTTTTTTTCTCACCCTGATAAGCGATCATCATTGGATCGTTTCCTTCTTGTGCAATAGGTGATGTGATATATTTGCTGCTATTGTTTTGGTCATGCATTTTATCTTTTCCTACAGGTTATGATGTGTGTGATTCTCTCAGAATTATTTGATTTATGTTTGGCACTGATTCCTGTAACCTTCTTGAGATTTGCTTTTGTTTTGTTATGGGGATCAGGATTACGTGCCTACTGTATTCGACAATTTCAGTGCAAATGTGGTCGTCAATGGAGCAACTGTTAACCTTGGATTGTGGGACACTGCTGGTAAGTTTGTATTATCATCATATATTTCCTTAGTTTTCCATAATGTGGCAGTTTAATAAGGTTATTAGGTTGTGAAGCATAATCCATTTGTTTCTTACACCCATGAAGAGTACAAATGTGTTTTATATTATCGTCATTGTGTGGAACAGGACAGGAGGATTACAATAGATTAAGACCATTGAGTTACCGTGGGGCAGATGTTTTCATCCTGGCATTCTCTCTCATTAGCAAGGCCAGCTATGAAAATGTTTCCAAAAAGGTGAGGACATCATGGTTTAGATAGGACCCTTATCTCTCTCGCATGGATATCATATCATTTCAGGATGCAACAAAATATTAACAGCTCATTTTTTTAAATGCCTTATTTATTGCAGTGGATTCCTGAATTGAAGCATTATGCTCCTGGCGTCCCTATAGTTCTTGTTGGAACAAAACTTGGTTAGTCCTCTCTAGCATCATATCGACTCTCATAGCCCTTTTTTTTTCCCGCGTGTGTGATCAGATTGACTCTCATGCTTGTGACACAGTTTGTTATTCAAATTTTATTTCCTGAATTATTTGGCTCTTTTAGATTGAATGCTGGATGAACGTTGATTCAAATCTGCTTTCATCTAATTTTTTTTTTGTATGAAATGGCTATCTGATTTTATTTTGGTTCAATTAAATTTGGTTCATTTGCAGAATTAGTTTCTTTGATTAATTTATCAGAGGTCTGGCGCTCTTTTTCTCCTGGAAATGCAGCAATGTTTTGGGATGTTTTATTTGGGTTGAAAAAGTTAACAGCCTCCTACCTGCTTGGTTGAATGGCCTATAAATCCACCTAGCCAAATAATTTTGCTCGGTGTCACTTCTGTTTATTAAGTTATAATATTCCTACAAAGATCTTATGATTCTTTTGTGCATGACCATAAAACACGTCCTTAGATTCACATCAGTTAGCATTTGGTCAACTCGTCTAAACTTTTCTCCTAGTCAGAAGTAGAGATTTTTATGTCAGCCCAGCGGAGGAGAAATGGAAAAGGATTTTTTGTGGAAAAAGTGTTGATTTCTTTTAGACTGTGAAATTTTGGCTTTTCCTTGAAGCATGAGCATAAGATGTGTTTGTTTTCTGGTCGTAAATTTCCAAAGGGCAATTCCCCACACTGTTGGCATAATGGTTTGCCTGTTGTCATTCTGCTTCTGTCAAAAGTCGTTCTGGCGCATGTTATTACATATTCCACTTTTTTTTTTTTTTGATAATCTAATGTACTTCTCTTATTATATTGCAATTTTGCCCATAATGGCCTCAGATCTTCGGGATGATCAGCAATTCTTTATAGACCATCCTGGTGCCGTGCCAATTACAACTGTTCAAGTAAGACTACTCCTTCCCATCTTTGACACTATTTGTCCGATGCTTTTCCCCTCGGGCTCATTTCTTTCTCATTGACCATTTGCTTCCTTTTTATGCTTCAAGGGGGAGGAACTGAGGAAGTTAATAGGGGCACCTGCTTACATTGAATGTAGTTCGAAAACACAGCAGGTATTTGTGCCTTGTCCCAGAATTCTTGCACTTTGTTGACATTTTTCGTTCTGACGACGGGTCTTGTGCACATTTTTGTTATGGCAGAACGTGAAGGCTGTTTTTGACGCTGCCATCAAAGTCGTGCTCCAGCCTCCCAAACAGAAGAAAAAGAAAGGCACAGCACAAAAAGTTTGCTCCATATTGTGAAACAAGAAGAAGTTCGAAGAGATATTCTCTCTCTCCATGCATTTCTCATCATATTTGTTCTTGGTATCCTTTTCCGTTCCATTTGCCTTTCAGGAAGCAAGAGGTCCTGGATTGTAGTCTCCAGTGGCCTTTACCTTTCATCAAGCTGATATTTGACTCCTTCCTCTCGGGATCTCTTAAGCTGTAGAGGTGGAAATTTCATTCTGTATCGTTCTGTTCTATTTCTATAGAGCCATGCTATGTTTTACCCACCTCATTCTCCCCACCCGGTTGTGATTTGCTTGGATGTATTAATTGACCGGAATTTCCCAGATACGAGCACATATTTTTCTTTACAATGATTGATTGATTTTCATTAGTTTAAAGATGTCCTCAATAGTTGTGATGTTGCTTAAGATATTTTACTCAGGCCAAAATTGTTGTGTGATGTTATTCTGAGTTTCGCCATCAAAGAGATCTTCTGCTTGCTAAGCGCTCGGCGCTCTTGGTACTTGATGGCAGCTTCTTTGCCTGGCGATGAATGTTTTACCTCTCTTTCGAATGCTATTTGTTTGTATATGATGCAGTTTTCTAGTCTCCTACCTTTTCCGATGGTAGCTTGCATCAAATTTTCAATTCTTAATTCCGAAATTCCCTTCAGTGTGCCTCAGAATTTAGCTTGCTTGTTTTTGTTTCTCATTTTGCGCCTACGAATCAAATTTAGAATGTGTTCAGAAAGAAGTAAAAAACAAAAGCCTGATAAATGATCAAACTAGATTCGTGAATCAATTTTCAGCACACGTTCAAGATCAAGCACTTGGGGCTGGCCTCGTGATAACTGAGGTGCGATGCATGGGTTTTCACGACGAGTAAGAGTTTCGTGGCTGCAAAACAGATCTTTTGATTCCCTTATTCCTTTATTATGTACAGTCAGGCTTAAGGATTTATGTTTGGTTAACCAACATGAAAACAGAACAGGCTTGAGTTCAAGGATTTACGTTTGGTTAACCAACAGGAAAACAGAACCAAGTGAAAAGGCGAGTTTGTTTCTCTGCCAAGGTTATGAAAGCATCCATTGCACGGTTATCGCGTTCTACAAAGGCAAATGAAAAGAAAGACAACGAAAAAAGATGCACAAATCATCTTCACAAAGATTCATTTAAGAGTGACTTGCGCAACTTACATAACAAACATCAACATTATCGCCTCTAGTGGAAAGGAAAAATGTAAATATGAATTCCACAGAAAATTACCCCATTTATGAAGAATTGCCATGATTTAAACAACAGAGACTTTTCACTTGATCCATAATGTCATTACAAATGATACTGAAACTACAGGCAGTACATCAACGTGACGATGTAAGTCTAATACATACAGGCTTCGATGCTAACCTGTAATCCACATTGCATGAAAGGCAACCTCTTCCTCCAAAAACATAGCAGCCTCGTGCCCTATTCTAGGAGCGTATATGCAGTCAAAAGCTTGAATATCATTTTCAACCTCCAATTGAATGGAAATAGTATGTTGTGGTCCCATCCTAGATTCTCATCTGGATAATCACACTTTAATAGGCTCGTACTTCTCACCCACCGTGCCCCCTTTCTGCTTCTGGAACTGGATGTATCTCAATGTACTGGCAAAGAAAGCATCTGCCGCTGGATCCAATGTCGTATTGTCACTTTGCATTTCAGTCTTTATTAACTCAATTAAGCCCTCAACTGAAGAGACACTGATCTCTGAATTCCCCTTTTCGAAGAAATATAGATACCTGAGATCACCGATAAAGGGGTAAGTTTTTCCTTTGAGAAATTCTGAGAAGTGGAAAGAGGATCGAGAATGGGAATATTTACTTGTTCAATATTTCGATGAAGAGAGAGACAGATCCACTGCTACCTCTTGTTGCATTGGCCATTTGTTGAGCAGCATTCGCAATTCTCAAAGCACGTTTCAAGCAAAGCAACACTCTAGATCAATGGGAAAGTACCAAATTAATGAAAAACCAAGCGACAGAAATCTCTCAATATGTACAATACTTGAACTAGCAGTAGTGAAACGAATAAAAAACCACTAGACACAATCGAGGGTCGTAATCGGCCATGTACTTGTTTTCATTTCAAGAAAATTCGAGAAAAAGAGTTAGTATTCAATCTCTTGTTTGCGTTTCTCTCTTGTTGGTTGCTTCATCCCATAAATACACATGTATTGTATGTTGTAGCTTTAAGTTACCAACTCTCCCAAAAGCTTAAGCTATTAGGAAATTGACCCAACAATGTATATCAAGCTATCTAATACCCTCCCTCATGTGCAACTCTGTCTTGCACGTGGAGATGCAAATTTTCACAGAGAGGGCATAACAGAATACGAATGGGAGAAACCAAATGCAAAAAGAGAGACTTGAACCCAAGACCTCTCGCAACTAGCTTTGATACCATGTTAAGTTACCAACTCTCCCAAAGCTTAAGCTTTTAGGATATGGACCCAACAATGTATATCAAGCTATCTAACAGTAGCTTCCTATGACAGCCAAAGTATACGGGTAAGTACCTTTCTCCATCCTTGATGCTATCGCTGTCATCAACCCAAAACAGATGTGAGCACGCATAAACAGCTCTGCACTGATCAGGCTTCTTCAAAAGCTTCGCCGAATACTGCTCACAAGGGAAAAGCCTTATGTAAGGGTTTTAACTAAATAAGCTGAAGTAAGAATACATGATGTACTAGTATAGTTACCCCGGTGGCCTTATGTGTTAAGGTATCCCTGTTCTCCACACCAAATACATGCATCCTTTGAAGAGTGCCTATAATCAGATGTATCGCAGTCACCTGTGCCCTTGAATCCTGTCCAAATATTCATGTCCAGGCAAGCAGGAAGAAATAAGTATCAACTCCATGCAGACTCGTGGAATATTTCGGAAATCTCCGAGAAAACAATTAAGTTTCAAGAAAAGAGAAGACGGGGCCACAACAAAACAACAGAAGTGAAGTTTAAAATTACCGAGACTTCTTCCTCGTAAAGTATATATGCTTGGGTGAAAAATTCATAGGCAACAGGTTCTAGATCACAGTCATTTGCAGCCTGGGGTTAAGGAGAACAAAGGGAAGCACAGGTCAGCAAGAAATGATTTTGCATTCAGTTAAAATGGTTAAAGGCCCAGCATTTTCAAGTACCTCCGCACACTGCAAGTACAACCTCAATGCAAGTTCAGGTACTGGAACACTTGACAAAGCCTCAATTGTCTGAAACAGAAACCAAAACAATTTAAAGAACAAGAAGATGGATGAGTAGATACTGGACTGGATACATAATGCCGAAGAAATAATGGATCTATACAGACATTAAGACCAACTTTTCATGCGAAAGAATGATGCTAGAGATTCCTAACAGTAGATCAGAAGGACATATAGCTCAAAAGAGGACGAAAAGAGAATAAAGGACTGCAAAGAAAACGTAACTGAAAACATTTGACAAAGTAAACCTTTTTTTAGGTTTACAGTTTCGACCACTCAACATCTTAAAGACCCTAAGAAAATAAAACACAGCTATGAAGATTAAGACAAAAATATCCGAGGAGACAAGCGGGAATCAACTGTGTGCTTCACAGTTGTGATAACACCCAATCTGCAGTATACAGCATGAAGTCCTTATTAATACCTCTATGCAAAAAGTATACAAACCAAGTACTTACCTGATTCAGAATCTGGAAAATTTTCTTTGGAGTAGGTGCCACCTCTTCTCCACCAGCATTTTCTTCCTGGCCTTGCAATCGTCTAACCAACTGCACAACAGGCAGGGCAATGTAACTGTTGGCATAATGAGGTTCATCTTATAAAAGACATTAACCATATAGTTTCATCAATATACGTTATATGTTCTCTAATGGCAATTTGAGTCATGTATCTCAGATGGAGTATATACTTTTCGAGGTTGCGAATCTTTTAGATCCCTCCACACAACACCTCTCTTCTTTTTCCTTTTTGCAAACCATCAACTGAATGGAGTTATAATTTAAGAACGGGTCTGCCTTCTTTTACCAAATATTGAGCTAACATCTGAGCGTCACCGCAGCCAAATATTTAGTATTGCATCGCCATTGTTGGCCTATATCATTGGCAGAAAAAAATAACAACTGATTGCTAAGTCTCAAATTCAGAAAATTGTTTCATCAAATTCAACTCGTAGCCTCTGCTTATACTTTTCTTGACAAAGCCACATTCATCAATGACACATAACCTATGGAAATTACCATACACAACTCAAAACTGGAGCTAATTTAGCTTATGAGCCATGATTAACTTACATGTTCAACACATTTAAAGATTTATGAATGAATCTACCTATAGATACAACACAAACATACAAAGCAAGCTCGCACAGATGCATGTGCAAGAGTACATGCCTCATACAAAGTTATTCTATACCATAGACATAAAGTTGGTCTTTGCAGGGAAAACAAAACAAAGCCTCATTGATTGCCTTCTCTTACAAAAGAAGATTAGGATGATTATTAATGACTTTCTGGATCCATCACATTTCAAATCATGACCAAATCTGAGTGATTCATGATTCAATTCGATTCACGATTTATAAAGGACTATTTCGATTCTTGATTCGGTACACGGCATGACAGCTAAACCCAGGAGAGAATTGGCAATAGGCTGCTCATATGAATATAAGGATTTTGCAATACATCGTAAAACTGAAGCAAAAGCAAACCTTGAGAGCGTTAAAAATAAGGGGAGGAACAGTGAAAGGAAGCCTCTTAGGTCCTCCGGTCAGTATGTGCTTCCTCACTGTACATATGATCTGACATGCAGCAAATAAGGTATGGTCAGATCATTAAAGCAAGAAACAAAAAACGGTGCTGTGCTGAGATTCATAAACAGTGGGTCATGCGAACAAAAATAAACTGTCAGAAATGGAAACGAAGATTTTTGCATAGATATAAGCATGCTACCACCACATTGACAAAAATAAGCAAGAACAAGTAGGCCTCAATGTAGAACTCAAACTCAAGCCAACAAGCCATTGTCCGAATCACTTGGGGTTGGAAACATTGGATCCATTTCCTCCATTTGGTTCTACTCGCCGAGTATGCCAACGCCTAACAGGCTAAAATTACAGAACAAGGAGAAAGGAAAAGAATCTGTCCAGTAAACAACCATGGAAGGAGCTCTGCCATTACCAGCCATTCTCCACCCAATGTTCATTGTCATGCGCATGTATGTACGTTTATTGGTTTTTATCAAAGAAATGGAGAGAGAGAGAGAGAGAGAGAGAGAGAGAGAGAGAGAGAGAGAGAGAGAGAGAGTAGGACATGGACATAATTTGGGAATTAAATGTCAGAATTTTGTAAGTTTTACGGAAGTGGCAACAGTTGAAACTTTAAAGACACATCAAACAAAGACATCGTAATAGTTCACAAAAAGGATCAACTCCTTATATTTCTTTCAGAGCCAAGATCTATAAAAACTTGAAATAGATAAGACAAGAATAATACTACCTTTAACATCTCTTCTGGATCATCATTATACAGCATCTGAATGAGACGTGAAACAGAATTCTGCTCCTCATTGAAATCCTCCTCGTCAACCTGAAGAAGAAATATGAAGTGCACATTTGAATAAAAACCCCAAATAAGTGTAAAAAGCTTATTTCCATACTCAAAAGCAAAGGGGAAAAAATAATGAAATGATTAAGACCATATACAGAAAAGAAACGTTATGTTTTGGCATAAACTTGTAACCAACTAGAGTTAACAGTAGATGGCTGAAATATGGATCACCTCGTCATGAACATTCTCATCTGAATCTTTGATCAGGCCTGTTATCAATTCAAACAATGCCTCGACCTACGAAGATCAAGAATTGTACATGATTCAGAAGCACGGTTCTCAGAAGTTTCAGAACAGACTAACTTGTAAATAGAACATACCTTGTCCGAAGTAGAAATACTAGTCCGGTTTTTCATGATGCTTTGAATGATAACACCTGCCATGACTTTGTTTGTTCCATTGTCGAGGTGCTCCATGACACGAGGATAGTTAGAAAGCTTCAGCGCAGTCTCAATATCATTATATTTCTCCAAGGGTGCACTTAGAAGTGAAACTATCTGTTTTGTTGCTCTGCTGTCATCCAGCTTTCCTTTCCCAGAGAGTTTCTTAACGCATGCTCCCTAAAGATGACGAAGAAGAAAATTTTCAATAGTATTAAGCCCATCGCAAAAAATCTAAACAGGATGGGTGCCAAACCAAACCTCTTGTTTGACATGTTCATAGTTACAAAACACAAACTTATGCCCACCAAACCTTTCATTCAATATATTCATAACCTTACTCAGAAGAGAATACATTTCCAGTTCATAATCTTCAGACCACTTTAATATTAGCAAAAGATAAGCAATCCATAGTCTTAATATACCTAAGGCAATTTAACAAAGCATAAAGCTTAAATTTCTTCCCACAACTTTGTGTCAAAATACTCAAGACTCATGCCCAAAAGCAATAAAGTGGGGAAGTCAACAGAGGCCTCAACATACAGTAAAGAGAAAAGTTTCATCTCTCTCTTTGTTTAAATGAGTGTGCAAGATTGCGTGTGTGTGTGTGTGTGTGAGAGAGAGAGAGAGAGAGAGAGAGAGTATTCTAAAAAGAAACCTACCAATATTTGGTTTACATAATCAAGTCGATCAGGGTGGACGTTAAGTGTAAATGTAAGAAGAGATGAATATAGAGTCACGGCTCCAGCAATAGGCATGTCAACCTGTGCTTCAATCACCTGCATCGAAAAAGAAGCATCAAATTTGAATTAAGATAGTTTCACACCTCCTAATTTTGCTAACGGTTAGTGCAGAAATTGAAGTACACGAGGACAATGCTATTAAGATGGGGTTTCACACTCCTAATTTGGGAAGAAACAATAATAAAGTACAGGGAAGTATACAGCCACAAACACCCACACTGAAGCAAGGATGGTTTGATGTAAAGCATTTAAAGCAACAGACAGGTATCCAAACATAGCTTCACTTTAATTCCACATAACTGCCAACTCAAGTGAACTTTTCTCATTTCAATTGCCTATAGAGCTACAGAAACAGAGAGAAATAAAAACTGAGAGATCATCAAGAACCTTTGACGCTTATGTTTGTTTATGCAGAGACACCATTTCTCAACAGCTATTGAATTAATTCAACATGTGAAGAGGGAAGTGACTTATTTGGCTAATTGTCACACAAATCTGGGTGTTGATGTTAGGCTGCAGCCTTATAGTCCCTGCATGGTTTGCTTGGTTCCACAATTAATAGCAGAACACCAAGTGCACTGTAGTGAAGTAAGAATTTGAAGCTACTTTCAGCTATTTAATGATCGGTCTGCTTGTTTCTTTGATCCTACTCAGTGTTCCTTTTCAACATAGAAGCAGATTCTGGGATCAGGAAAAGGCCTTCGTGAAAGTAATCATAGAAGTAGTCCAAGGTTTATTCGCAAGTCGATGCTCGACTGAGATAAAGTAGGAGGCTAGGAGCTTTCTGGTACAGGGGTGGAGTGGTCAATCAAGAAGGCAGTGACAATGAGTGGGAGATTTTTCATTTCAAGTAGAAAGGGTAAAAGAGTTAGGTTGCTTAGTAAAGTTGACTTCACAAATTATTCACTCAGCGGTGACATAAATACTTTACTAGTCCAATAAAATCAAGTGAATATACAACCCAATTTCCATAGTCAACAAAGTTATAACAAGAAACATGGTATCCCTGGATTCTTTGAAGGTACCAAAACAATATTTACCTTCCCTATAGCATTGTTTAGTTTCGCAAAAGCTTCTACTTGTAAGAATTCAGGTAACACCTGTAACAAATCAATCATCATTAGTACCCCTGTCAGGACTCTGAAGACAGGATAAGAGATTTCAATGACTCACTTCTATACTTGAAGCAGCATAATTTGACAACCTCTCCATTAACCGTGAAAGCACCGTCTTGATATCAACGGATGCCTGAGATATACAGAAGTAACCAGGAAAAAACAATTATGCTGCCTATAATTCCAAAAATATGGGAATGACGTTCACAATGCAAATCTTGAAACTATTAGATGTCATTGTCAACGATGAATCTGAAAATTTATCATAGGAGATAGCCTGTGTGTGTGTGCGCGCGCCTTTTTTCTCTCAACTTATTTACTATTACCAAAGGACTACCTTCTTGATACGCTGTTCCTTTTTGGTCATTCTTACTGACCGATGGGGCGAAGCGTCATGGGAAAGAAAGAAAAAGAACAGAAAACTAGAGGACTTGGGTGAGTAATGATAATATTAGAAACTTTTAAAAAACACGTTTAAGGAAAGAGAATGTTCTCCCTACTATGATACAATAGCTTCGTTGCCTTGAAGAGTAAGCAAAGTACAAAATCACTATTGGAATCTGGCAGAGATGTATTACGACTTCTGAGACTCAGACCAATAGAATGCATACAAATAGACTTCGAGGAAATCCATATATCAAGGAGGGTCATTTGATGAACAGATAAAAACAGAATGTTTTGAAGCTGTAATTTTTTTATCATTTATAAGTGAGAATGATTCAAAATTTAAGAGGAGCAAAAACAACAAAAAGAACTCAAGAAAAAACAAATAACTTATCAGCGATTCAGCATAGATGGCCAAGAAGAGGAAACGATACATAAAAGAAAACTGCTTAAAGTGCACAAGCAACTTAATGAACAAATGGATGCATGTATAGCCGTGTGTGCACCGCAAATAGGATCAGGCAGGAGAACTTATCCCAGGAAACTGTTCTGAGAGTAGCATTTTAGTCACTTGGATGCAAAATATTATTTCATGCCATGATGGACAGCCCCAACCCATGGGACAAGATAATTCTCCGTGGCGATGGCAAGATTTAACATCTCAGGCCAGTATGCCTTACCAAACCTCGCATATCATTGTATAGTCCAATCAGCCCCTTACTTGGGAATCAAGCTGGCCTAACTGTATATTTCATACAACCAGTGACAAATTCTTTCAGAAATTGTAAGCATGGAAAACCTCCTAAATCTGTTTCTTCACGGTTTCAAAGCGTACATGTTGCATCAACTCTCCGCAAAGTGTACAAATCACTTGGCTACATAAGATCATAAAACCACTTATCTAAACATGACAATGCTCTAATTTAAGGCAAAGAAGTAGCAGCCTAATTTAAGAAAAATGAAGGAAGAAGAATATGTTGACTAAGAAATTGTAGCACGAATCAGGAATATGTGTTAAACAGGTGGCGTAATAATAAAATGCTACTACCTGAAGCTGGGGGCAAGCACCCAACAAGATTTCAAGGGTCTGCAAGTGGTACTCATCAGGAAAGACTTGAATTACACAATCCATCAAATAGTATTGGGCAAGCTCGTCTTTACAATTGACAACCTACCAAAAGTGATTTGAGAGAAAAATTCAAATACTTTACATATTTTCCCACAAACAAAGTGAATGAGGTATAACTAGATCAGACCTGCTCCAAGACCCTGGGAAGCACAGTTTCTCTGTACATGTCAAGGTCAACACCTTCAATCTGACTGAGGACATGCAGGTTCTTCCCAACCTAACGAAACATGAAATGCTTGAAGTTCAAACTTCCGTAAATGCATACCTATTACCTACACACTTCTATGGCCAATGTGGAAAAATATAAGCTGATTCCAGATCCCTAAATCTTACAAGATCCCGAAGCTCGCCCCTTTCCTTTTCTCGTCTCTCCTTCTCCCGAGCAGGTCCCTGCAGACCAGAAAGGCCGATTGCTATCCTCAACTCAAGATCAGCAAAGAGTATGAATACAACCACTATTATACCTGCATGACCAGAAATCATGCTTTCGTGATTGATAATTTTTTACCTTGCTGACATGCAAGCACCGGAGCATCATGCATGTCTAAGCTTTTGTGTTTTTTTTTTTATTATTATTATTTTCAGAATATTCCATGCAGGTCCATGCATAACAGCGGATAGCACGTTCTACAGAAATTTGAACGAACCTGATGATGCATCCGCACCCACAGTTTGTTCATTTCTGTGAAGTTCTGGAGGACGAACTCCACAGCGTCCATGACAGTGTCAGCATCCCTGCAGAATTTATGGAAAGCTCATACAGATCAGGTCAACACCCAACCCAGTAAACTAATTCCAGTCTCCAGATTAAGAAGGTAAAAAAAACTTTTATTATCCACAAAAGAACATATCATTCATGTGGAATATCAAATGTGCGAAAACAGTAATGAGTCATGACAGCATTAACAGAGGTTTGTCCATTTCTTTCCTTTCGGTCACGAGGTAAGACATTTTGTCTACTTATTTGAAATCCACACCAATAGGTCAAATAATTGATGACACCTGACTCCATGCTGTGGATTTGAAGATAGCATCAGCTATACTGAATGATACTCCAAGTACAAAACAAGTTAATTTGGTGATCTCAATTCTCAAAAACACCAAAAGGAAATGTGCTTAGCCAATCCATTTCGTGAAACTCCCAAGAAAGATGTAGTGGCACATAGCCACATACCATGGTCATCCTGCCACCTGATAGCACCTTAAGGGAGAGAAGCAAATTCCCTTTGACTGAACGACCAATATTCTGATCCATTCAATACCAAAGTCAAACAATTCTTCCACCTAAAGTAGCAATGAAGTAAAAAAAGTGACCAACTGATTTCCTTACCCTTCATATTCGGAACCAATATCTGGTAATTTATCCCTGCTGACCTGAGAAAGATAACTCCTCAAAAAAAGCCCACGTACAGGGTGTTGTATGCCACGGCACATTTCCACAAGATCCTTAAGGATATCCTTTGCAGGAGCCTCCTTAGACTTGATGTAAACAGATCCAACTGTACAGAGAAGATACCTGATAAACATCAATGCAGAAAAATACCTCAGAAACAAAGATCAAAAAAGTTTTCACAGGGAAAAATATAACACAAAAAATACACGGTAAATTAAACTTTGGAGAAGCAGGAGTCTCTCTAGAACAGTCAAAAAATGGATCCGAAAACACACACAGAATAACAGGAACAGGAGTGAAAATTAATGGGAACATGATATGTGCTAACTGCCTTATTGTTAAACACATATAGATAAGGGGCATCTATACCACTTTTAAACTGAAAGGTAGGAAAGAAAGAATGTAAGAAGCTCAGACGATCTTTCATTGACCAAAGTTTTTCAAAGTAGCATATCTCTTACAACACAAATAATGCAAGCAGTTATTTGTAATCAAGAATCAACCAAGTAAGCAAATTAAAGCACAAACAACGCTTGAGTACTCAAATGGAAGGTTTTCTCAGTATGAAATACATAATAGAACATTAGGGATAATTATGGCGTGATGGTTTCAACAAACTGCACAAACTATAAGGTCCACTAAGAGGAAGCATCTAACTAATCCCTGATGCAATTCACCACATCCTTGGATGAGATATCAATGACAGACTATGAAGCACCGACATTCCTAGAGGTCACCGTGTCCGCGTATCGGACACGGGACACGTGTCCCACGCGGTGACATGTATTGGACACCCCACATGGCATGTCCCTTAAAATTAAATTATTTTTTGGAGGGGGACACGTAAGGGACATGGCATGGACATGCGTGTCCCACACATACTCTCTCTCTCTCTCTCTCTCTCTCTCTAACGTATTGGACACCCCACGTGGCATGTCCCTTAAAATTAAATTATTTTTTGGAGGGAGACACGCGAGGGACACGGCATGGACATGCATGTCCCCCACATTCTCTCTCTCTCGTATTAGACACCCCACATGGCATGTCCCTTAAAATAAAATTATTTTTTGGAGGGAGACACGCGAGGGACACAGCATGGACATGCGTGTCCCACACATACTCTGTGTGTGTGTGTGTGTGTCTATAAGTATATATGTGTGTATATATATAGAGGTACGTATGTAGGGACACAGCATGGACATGCGTGTCCCACACATACTCTGTGTGTGTGTGTGTAAGTATATATGTGTGTATATATATAGAGGTACGTATGTATATAATGGTATATATTTCTATCATTTCGTGGGTGTATATCAACAGGTTTAAGGAAGGATTTTGATCTCCGGGTATTCGTGCGCGAATCAACGGACTCAAACTCGTGCTATATTTTAATTCTTCAAGCTTCCGCTACATCAATTTGGTATCAGAGCTTAGGCTCGTTTCCTGATTCATTATTAAATGGCGTTTGAAGATAATGTGTTGGAAGGAATTTTTTTCGATGAAGATTCGACAAGCTCACAACCAGAAGTTGATTGGAGTTTGCCTCCAATGTACGATGAGTATGATGACGATGGATTTTTAATTATCCAGGGAGGTCAGAATTTTGTTTCATTGGCTATTGAACAACGCGATCTTATTTTCGATGAGGAACCGTTAGCTCTCAAGGCTCTCACAGAAGTTCCTTTGACCGAATGCATTGAGGAAGAGTTCAATACTACTTTCTTATTTGAATCACAAGTTGAGTGGGGTTCACCTCCAAAATATGATGATTATCCGTTGGAGGACTTCGGAGATGTGAAAGTGGCAATTCTACAAGATGAAATAATTAATCTGGTTCATGAAGATGTTTATGAAACTAGTCCGCAATTCATCCTTGATATCAATAATATTTCTGGCCTTGATAAGCCCATTGGATACATCATTCAAATTGACGATGAAGCCACGGAAAGTCATATCACTCAGATTATTGACGGAGACCATGGGCAGTTTGAAAAAGTTAATTTGAAGTATAAAGTGGATGTAGACAAACAAAGGCGTCTCAAGTTATTTCAAGCAATTGAAACTCGAGGACGAGTCTTCTCCAACCCAGAGAGAATGATGCAGGAGCAAGTAATGAAAACGGTGGAACCGAGGAGTCTTCTTAGATATCTTATAATCATTAGGCTAAGTATCTGTTTACACAGTTTTAAGTGCCATTTTAGAAGTTCGAAAAGTCATTGAGTTGTTCAAAGAGTCTCTTTTAAGTTCATTTCAATTTCCTTAGTGTCTTTTAAGTTCTCAATAGTCTTCCTAGCTTTTAGTAGTCAAAGTCTTTAGTTCATTAAGGTTAGAGTCTTGGAAATTGGAGTTTCTATTTCCTATGCTTGGGGGATGTTCCAAGTTATCTATTTAAACCTATGTGATGAATGAATGAGATAGAGCTTTTGATGATTGATTAAATTGAGAGAGTTTCTCTTTATTCTTCCAATTACTTTGGTATTCTGTGGAATCAACAAAGTTATTGATGCCCTTAGTCTTGGTATTCTTAGTGAATCAACAGGTTTAAGGAAGGATTTTAATCTCCGGGTATTCGTGCGCAAATCAACGGACTCAAACTCGTGCTATATTTTAATTCTTCAAGCTTCCACTACATCAAACACACATTATTCTCCGCTATTGGTCTAACCGTAAGCAAATTATAACAAGAGAAGTGAGGTTTGTATGAAAACAATTGTATTCATCTGTGTGTGTGTGTGTTCATTTGTATCTAGAACATTATATCGAGTTGAACCATGCAGGTCTCTTTCTTTGTGTCAAAATTCAAAATCACTCAGGTATTTGAAGAAATTCAGCTTCACAAACTGAAAATATCACTTGGAGCCCGATCTGTTCCGTTCTTTGTTGGGACCAATTCAAACCTCTGCTTCCTTATCACTTCCTATGTTTAGAATTTATCCCTCAGTTTCATTTCTCTTTTCCAAAATCAATGAAACCAACATATATCATTAGGAAATAATAGAGACAATCATCATTTCACTCGAATGAGTCATTCTCATTTCAATTCCAAGAGAGCACGCATACCATAAAATCATCATCCAATTCAGAACCGAATCGAATTCACACAACCAACAATTTTACATGAAGCAAAATGAATACAAATAGAGAGGAAGGTGTGAAATGAAATTCTCACTTACAGTCGGGGCAATATGTTACCGGCGTGCTGTACGAGCTCGTACAGATCAATAATAGAGCAGCCCCGTCGGGTCTCCTCCTTGAAAAACATCTCTAGCTTTCTCAATTCATCAAACGCTCTCATGTCTAGTGAATCAAATTCACACATTACACTAGTCAATTGGAGATCAATAAAAAACTAATGAAGTTCGCGGATCGAACAAGCGAAATTAAAGATGAGTTAATAGGAAACTAAAGCTTACAAAGCTCGTAGTATTTGTGAGGGGAAAGACGTGAAGTCCGAAGCTCGGAGAGCATCTGAGCGGAGTACTTGAGGGCGTCCCTGAGATTGTTGGAGTCCTGATGTGAATTGATCCGAATTAGGGTTTATGAACACAAGACGATCTATATGCATCGATATGTATGTATAGAGAGTGAATGAGAGAATTGATGGGTACGGTACCAGAGCGCGATGCATGTAGAAGGCGTTCTGTTGAAGGCCGGCGATCCCTGCCGCCAGCCATTTATCTTCGTCTTCTACTCCGTCGGGGATCATTCTCTCTCTCTATCTCTATCTCTCCGACGAGAATTGGTAGTTCCAATCGAGCAACGTTGCGTTTGACCTGTTGCCTATTGCAGCACAACTTGACGGAGTTTCGTCGAAAATGTGCTCAGTTTACTTTTGCAGAACAAAATACAAAATCGATAAATTCTACTCCGACAGACAATTTCAAAATTTTACTTGCAATAAACCAATAATAAATTGGTGTTTCTGGTTAAAATGATTGAGTCAGATTTTTAACCCAAAAAAAAAAAAACCATGGTTGTTAGTTTTGAGTCATTTTTTTAATAATTTAAAAAGTAAAAAATTATTATTAAAATCTTAACCTAAAATAGATTGACTTGTTGAATTATTTTTATTTTTATTTACATAAATTTTAGTTTTGTTAATAATTTTTTAGTTTTTAGATTCTTCAAGTAAAAAAAAAAAGACCAAAAACAAAAAAAAAAAATGAGAAATTTTTTTCGAATAAGAATAAAAACATAATCATATAACTCAATTATTTAGCCAAAACATCGTTAAACTATAATGTTTCACAGACTTATTTATTGGCAGTAAGTCAGTTAAACTGAATTATTAAGTGAATTGAGTTGGTGTATTGTAAGAGAATGACATATCTCGTAAAGTGCAATAAACTAACTTTGAGAATAAGTCAGTTTTGCAAAACGGGATAATTTTTCACTTTCAATAATAAATTGTATAGCCCCTGATATTATATTTAGACGAGCTTTTCAAGAATCGAGTTAAATTGTGAGCAATTCTACAAATAAAATTTTAAAACAACTCAAAGCATTGCTGCAATCAGAGTTGTTCAATGCATGTAGGTCCACACACATCACACGACTCCAAACAAAGTTATATGCTTGTATTCTTAGACTTTTTGTTATAGTAAATAATTGGGTCGTTTTAGAGAGCACCTACAACCCACAACCAAACTCAGAACCAAACGTCAAAACCCCTAAGACCTCCCTCCAGTCTTTGAACCAAACCCATACCAAATCAAACTTTACTCAAATTTTTCTTCGTCCAGAGTGGTGTTCGTTTTCGTCTAGATCTGGAGGAGATGTGGTGGTCGTCGTCAAGTGATGGTGATCTCGATCTGAGTTGTGGCAGCAGGCGACGGAAGACGGTGGTTAGGGTTTGAAATTTGGATCAAGGACCGGAGGAGATGATCTTACACCTGTTAATAATAGTAACTTTTTTGGGTCTCGTCTTTTTATCGATAGGAATTAACAAATCCACTTGCTCTTCCTCTTTTCGTTGCCTTCGTTGTTTAAAAAGTTTTTGGTTTGGTATTTATACATGAACATGAACTAACTTTCATTCTTCTAAACGACCATACAGTATCATTTTTAGTTTGGAATACTCCTAGTAAAATTTATCAGAGATGATGGATCCACAGTAAATCATTATCCCGAAATTAATTGGGAGTATTTACTAGGGTACAGTAATAAGTATTCTTGGTAGGTTTTTTTTTTTTTTGGTAAAGAGGTAGAAGAAAAATCATTGGCTCAAAATCGGCAAACAAAGACAACCAAAAACAAAATCACCAGCCCTCAAAACTACCGGCTAAAAACCACCTACAAAACAAACAACAAAAAAATACAAAAAATAAAAACTAAAACCTATTGTTGATCTGGAAGACCATCTGATGCTTTTTTGAACCAAAGAGCCATTCTTTAAACACAGTTCCCGAATTTAAAGCCAGCAAGAAGGTGGGAAATTGACTAGCCTCTGAGACATTACATTTAAGATGACATTTGCAGAGAGATGCTCAGTAGTTTCCTCCTCCCTAATATTACCCATTTTCCCCGGGTTTTAGCAACTTGTCGAGTTTCAATGGTACTTTATTTACCACATTGCTAAATAGGTCTTGCAACAAAAAATCTTTGACTCCAAAAGCGGATATTTGTGGCATATGCCGATAGAAAGACCGCTATTAATTGAGAGAATACCTCGAGTATTTTCCAAATGAAGACTTTTATTCGTTCTGGAAGATCCAGGGACCAAACAAGTTTCCAAATATTTTGTATTTTGTACATCCGGACTGCATTAGGGTTGGTAATTGAGCTTCTTTGGTTTTTGTCATCGAGAGTTCATTGAAGACTTTTATTCATTCTGAAAGATCGAGAGACCAAACAAGTTTCCAAATATTCTGTACTTTGTACGTCCGGACTGCATTAGGGTTGGTAATTGAGAGCTTTATGCCCAGATTTTGTATTAATATATCGACCCATTGGAAAATGGGCTACATTAACTGATCTGGACAAGGGCTGATTGGGCTGATAGCCCACTGAAGTCTAAATGGAGGGAGTCCATCACTGATGTATTGGATCTTCCTCGTTATTTCTTAGGATATTAGAAAGGCAAAAATGACAATTCGATTTCATCTATATAGTCCTTTTTTAATTCCAAAATTTCTACTTTTATTTCTTGCCGGGCTGATAATACACAAAAAAAAATTGCAATACCCACCCCACTACGAACAAACAATGCATCAAATGCGTTGCATATGCATTACAAACACTTTTTTTTTTAATAATTGAGGTGTCCAGTTTAGTTTACGCGCGCCTCGACTAACTCTGGGCGCGTTACAAACACGTAACAGCCTTTATGGATGTTACTACTATATATACATAATATACATAAGTTTATGTTTCAGCCTTTCAGGTGATGCTATCTGTATTCTGCACTATGGACCCAAGCTGGAATACCGCACTTAACTGTCCACTATGTGGGGCGGCCTTGGCTCCAACTCACAATATCAATCCCACTATAAAATTTATTGGTTTGTTATCAGTGGTGTGTGGTAGATATTCCATATTACGCCTATTTTGATTAAATAAGTCATTTGGATTATTTTTATGTCTCTATTTAAATGTTTTTTCGTGTTTGTTAGTTTCACGTCAACTTCTTGTGGATTATTATTCGTCTCAACGAGAGGAATCCAAAAAGTAAAAAATTATAATCCAAACTCAAATTTTTGTTAATAAAGAAAAAAAAACCTGGCTTTTTGGATTTTTTTTAATTCAAAAAATTGAATTTGAATCAGAATTTTTTACTTTTCCGATTTCTCTTGTCGAGACAAACCAGTAATTCACAAAATTTTGACACGAAACTAACAAAGGTAAAAAAATAATTCAAGTGACTTGCTATTTATCCCGAAGAACTGTTCAGTAGTAAGTACTTTCTTAATTTATTAGTATTTATTCTACAACTGACTTTCTCTCTCCTCTTCTATTCAATGTTTACTTCTTTTTTATACAAATATTTTATTACTTTGCAATATTTTATTAGTATTTTTTTTTGATCACTTATATTTTATTAGTATACCTTCCCCTTTACAGAGAATTGGTGTAGTCGGAAAGTCAAACGGGATAGCAAGAAATACAAATTTACACATGAGCATTTTTTTGTTATCCATCGGTTTACTTGCTCTTAAGAGTTCTTTTTGTTGACATGGCTCTTCAAATGTAGTTTGCTTCTCGTTTTGCTATCTCCTCTAGAGATGTTCTTAATGACAAGGAAAGTTAAGAGGCGCGACACGGCAGATATACCTTGCTACTGTTGGGGTCCTATTATCTAGAGGCTTCAAGCCTAATCTATGTGTGGTTGGGGCTCCTACCCCTGTTATTTAGGGAATTAGCCTTGGACAGATATATACATTCATAAAAGATGTACTTGTTATATTAGTAATTGAGGGTAGTTCTACACTCCCTATGATTTTTGTATATCCCACCCTTGCGAGACTACATGTTTGTTGAATATTTGTACTTTCAAATTTTTGACAAAACAATGTGTGGAATATTTGTACTTTAAATTTTTTGACAAAACAATGTGATTTCTGCAGTAGCAGTAATTTTCTAATTCAGTATATTTTAGAATATATAGGTAATTAGGTACTTAGGATTTTTTTAGCATATGTAGGACCACATCCGGGAATATTTTAAAATAATACGGAGTACCTCTTTTTTTTTTAGATAACCGAGGAACAGTCCTACAATAGGCTACTAATTGGACGCACTGTACAACTCAAATCTCAGATGGAGCTGGCACAACCCACCCAGTCACAGCACCTCACTTAGCACAGGCACTCCCCCTGCAGGGAATCGAACTCCTGACCAAGAGGATTACTCTCAAAGTCAGGCACTCGCCCTAACCGCGAGGGCAATATTTGACACTGATAGTTCTAAAACCACACACAAATAAGTAATTAACCTCTCACACGTACATCATATGGATGTGTGTTGAAGTGTTTATGAATGGTCTTAGAAATTTTGATATGATGATGGCATTGAAAACTCGTTAAGAAATTGTCAAAGTAGGTAAACAAACATCACATGCAAGTGCTGGTTGTATTGGTTCTGGATTTATGTAGACCATAGTTTGATATACTAATTATGATGGATATAATCCTAATTACAGTAGTAAGGCTAAAATATAGTACACTCTCTAGCTGTGATTTGTATATTCCATGGCTTGTGAGATTATATGTTTGTTGAATATTTAATTAGACTTCAAAAACGAAAAAGTAAATGTGTGATTTCTGCAGTAATTAATCTGATTCAGATAGAAAAAATATGTTAGGTAGTTAGGTAATAATTAGGATTTTTTTAACATGTATAGGACCACAACAGGGAATATTCTAAAGTGAGTACTTGATAGTTGATAGGTGACACAGACAATAGAGGGAGGGAGGATAATTAATATGTTAACATGAAGTTCTAAAACCACGCACAAATATTGGCGACGGGAGATGGTGTTGTTCCTTCGAAAATAATACTGATGCTGAGCCGATCATGATCGGTCGTGGTCAGCTATGGATGCCTCAGATTTGTTTGACAGCAGACGATTCAGATTTGTTTGAACAAGATGTGATTTGAACCGTTTATGGCTAACCACGGACGGCCGTGTCCCAAATACTGACACACACTAGGAGTTCAAGCGGGTGTTTATTTAAGTATTTGTGTATGGTCTTAGCAAATTTGATACTATGTAATACTGTTAAAAACTCATTAAAAAATTGTGTCCCACGTGATGTTAGGTGGGTAAGCAAACACCACATGCAAGTGTTGGTTGTGCTTGTTCGATCAGTATTAAACGGGTAAGAACAGATCCAGAGTCCAGACCATGGTATTTGAGAAGGTCCTCTCTCAACTTGTTACCATAAAATTCAAGATTTACCCATTAAGTTAGTATGGATAATAAGATTTGAGAATCAAGAGAGAAGAAGCCTGTGACGATCAAGAGTGTTCGGCCTAACTTACGCACATCTCGACTAATTTCTTTCTTAGTCCGGTCAAAAGTGACAAAAAGGGGGGAAATTACAGCGTGAGCCAAACATACCTCTGGTAGGATCAAAGAGAGATTTGGGAAATGATTGTGGTTCCGGCATTACCACGTTGAGATATTATACTGTACTACTATGTTGGATGTTTCAATTCTTGTAATGATGGTGTCACCCTCGGTCAAAGGTTAATCAAATAAAAGTAGAGCATGTGCATCAATAACTGGTTAAATTAACAAGTAAACAGCTCACAATTTTTGTTTAGGCCGACGGGTGTTTGGGCTTGGAATGGAACACCGGACCAAGAACCCTGCAGTAGGGGTAATGCTACAATGTGCATCCGCCCATATGAGATTTTGTGTCTCTAAATTTGAGTTTTGTGGCACCAAATATGAGATAATATGAGATTTTATGGTACCAAATATGAGATTTTGTGGCTCCAAATATGAGATGGCATACAGTATGCACCCTATACGAATGGACGGCTGAGATTGCGCCATGTATAACATGTGGGAATTTGTGTCAACTTTGACCATTGACTATATGAGATAGTGTGTATATTAATATGAGATTTTGTGGACTCCAATATTTATTGTTGTGATTACCGATATGAGATTTTTTGGCTCTAAATATGAGATTTTGTGTTCTAATATAAGATTTTGTGGCTCTAAATATGAGATTTTGTGTTCTAATATGAGATTTTGTGGCTCTAAATATGAGATTTGTGCCTCAAAATATGAGATTTTGACTCAAAATATGAGATTTTGTGGCTCCAAATATGAGGTCCGCACGCACTGTAGCAAAGTCCGCATGCACTGTAGCAAAGTCCGCATGGATCCAATATGAGATTGTGTGGCTTCAAATATGAGATTTTGTGGACATATATGAGATTTTGTGGACATCCGTATGAGTGTGCATACCATATGCACTTCATATCTCTAGCCACAAAATCTCATATTTAGAGCCACAAAATCTCATACTTTGAGTCACAAAATCTCATATTGAGTAATTTTTAGAGGGTGCACATTGTAGCATTACCTCCTAGTAGAGAATGAGAGAGAGAGAGAGAGAGAGAGAGATAAATAAAGACACCGGGGACTTTTGGGGAATATATTATCACCTTTGGTATTGACAGAGGCTTGCAAGGATTACAGAAATTACACCGACGGTTTTTGGGGCTCACTTTTGAGTTTAACACGAATGATTTAAACTGTTTATTAATTTTACATTTAATGTTTCTAGTGGTTATACAAAAGACCAGCTCAATTGGACACAAGTAGTTGTTGATATGTACAATATTCTCATGTAGATAGTACTACTATTTTTCATCTATCCTCTTTTTTGTTTTTTCTTTTTATGGGGCATGACATTGTACGGGGGACACAAAGGGGGTATCTGGTATTCAGGTGGGGCTGGGAAGACGAAGATTGATCAACGGTGACAGCACTGGCGGTAGAGCCGTATAGGGATCAAGGGATGTCGTAGCAGCTAATATAATCTAACCGCACAACACTATAGGGTTGTAATGTGCGACATTTAAGCCGTTGGTCTCGGCAATTAATAGTTTGAATTTCATTTCGGTAATGAACAACTTAGATTTACAAGAGCGAAAATGAAATCATGACCATTAATGACGTGGTGTACAACTCCAATGTCGCACTACATGGATATAGTGTGGCACAACATTACAAGGTCCCGTTCCCGTGGTGGAGCTTTGGACCCACCTGAATGGGTGTTGCTACCTAAAAAACTGGAGTTTGATGGGAACATGCGCCCCTCCTGTTTTTAGTCGGAGAGTAATTGGCGCAAATACCCCTGTTCATGCAAGAGACTTTTGACAATTAATCTTAACTAGTCCTTTCCCCCTTACTTTTAGCAATTGGCTGGAATTATCCTATTACTCTCTGTTAAAAAAAAATTACTTTCAACTCTTTTCTTTCTTTTTTCAATCACTAACTAGTGGCGGAACTATGATTTGAAAGTAACTAGTCCTTTCGCCCTTACTTTTGACAATTAATCTTAACTTGTCCTTTCACCCTTACTTTTAGCAATTGGCTGGAATTATCCTATTACTCTCTGTTAAAAAAAAAAAAATCACTTTCAACTCTTTTCTTTCTTTTTTTAATCACCTAGTGTAACTAGTGGCGCAACTATGATTTGAATTTCGGGTGACACAAAAATGATCAAATACTCCCACCGTCCCCCAAAAAATATCTGATCCGTCAAATCAAGAGCATACAAAGGATATGTTTTTATTTGAACAATTTCAAAATTATTCAAAAACTTAAAAACTCGTTGATATTAGTATCTTCCGAAGATAATATATAAATTCTTTGAATCAAGATGAATTATTTGAAGTTCTCGTTTTGCGGACCTAACAAATTTTTTTTGGGACAGATGAATATTTAATACTATAAAAGTACGCGTGTTCTTTGATTAATCTTCAAGTGTTCCATTCTAACCACCTGTGTTACCTCCCATCAAAGGCAGTGTTCATTGGACGTTCTAGTGCAGTGACTAAATAATTGAGCCAAATTATTTTTTTGTCTTTATTTGGGTTTTTTTTTTTAGCATTTGTTAGTTTGCGTCAATTTTTTTTGTAGATTATTAGTTTGTCTCGGCGAGACTCGAGAGGACTCTAAGAAGTAAAAAAATATTAATCTAACTAAAAATTTGTGAATAAAGGCAAAAATAATCTAAGAGTTGGTATGTTTAAAATTATTTTTGTCTTTACTGAATTTTTTAAGATTTTGATCATAATTTTTTTTTAAGATTTCTCTTATTGAGACGAACCAATAATCCATAAAAAAAAATTGACGAGAAATTAGAAAATGGAAAATCTTTTTGAATAAATGACACAAAAAATAATCTGACTCAGGTATTTTACTTGTTCCGGTGTTTATTGAGGTTAACCAATGGCTCATCAAACTTGCAGAATGAGAAGTACATGCGCCCGAAAAATTTAACGGCACAAAGTCTTGGTCGAATGATAGGGGGCCAAAAAAAAAAAAAGCCTCGGTCCAACCGTCAATGCTAAAATACCAAGATAGATATTTTAGCGCTTCGATAGGGAGAACTTAATAGCAATATTTGTATTTTTCGATGTTGGTATGATTGAATTAAAATCCCACCAGAAATGAAAATGTCATTATACCAAAAAAGGTATCCTGTGGGGCTGGGAAGATGGAGAGTGATGAGCCGTGACAGTTGTTTAGATGGCAGTTGCTACCTAACTCCAACTATAAAACTGGATTTTGATGGGAACATTAATTTGCGCCCCTCCTCTTTCTGTTTTTATTAGCTGGAGATTAATCCTCTGTTCATTCCAGAGACTTTTGACCTTTCCCTTCTGCTATCATTTATCAAAATAAAAACCTAAGCCCTGTTCGTTTCTTAACTTAGTTTTAGTTTTGATGACATCATCATTTCCCTCATTTCTCTCTCTACTCATTACACCTGATGACATCATCAAAACTAAACTAAACTATCTAACCAAACACAGCCCCTTTTGACGACCGGATTTACCTCTAGTCAAGGCATATACGTGTTCATCGGACGGTTTTGTTTGATGACTTCCTCTCAACATGTGTAATAATTTTGGTATACCTTTTTAGATTCTTATCCAGGAATTCCCATTGTTATCACACTTTGGTAAGAAAAAACAGTTAAATGCCAGTCTGGCATTGTATTGAAAAGATTGTGTTGAGTTGAAAATTTATAAGTAATGTTTATTTGTTTAAGACACTGAGAGTAAAATTTTGCCAATTCAATTGGCGTAGTTGACAATGACTCCTAAACGAATCCAAGAGGTGGACTTGTAATGAAGTATTTTTTACACCTTCCGGTTTTTATTGAGGCTTACCAATGGCTCAGGCTTGATGGCGTATATAATTACTCAAAACCATTTGAGATGACAAGTATATGCGCCTGAAAAAAAGAAAAAGAAAAAAAGAGAGAGTCTCGATCCAACAATCAATGCTAAAATAAAATACCAAGATAGATATTTTCGCGTTTCGATATAGAGGACTCACATGGGCTTAAAACTTTGTTGACCTCTTCATTTATCGTAGTCACGCAAATTCCAAAATACGAATAAGAAAGGTACCGCTGAGACCTGGTTTGGCTAATTCGTTTCGAATTTTTTTATTCAATAAAATTCGTAATTATTAGTTTTGTGCCAAATCTTTGTGAAATATTTATGTCTAGACAAGAGTAACCTAAAGAACAAAAGCTGTTTTTTTTTAATAATGACGACAAATGGATTAATTTGTTTTTGTTCAAAAATAATAATTTGGAGCAATTTCTTTTCTTTTTAGGTTTGTTCCATCGAGACGAATGAATAATCCAAAAAAAAATTGATGAAAACTGTAACAAATATATATAATTCCACTGGATTTTTGAGCCAAAACCGGTCTTGATAAGTAGATTTTGTGAGTGCGATTTTTTTTCACCCTCGTCAAAAAATGGTGAACTGACTCTTACTTTTATTAGTTGAAATCGTGTGGATCTCACCCTTGTAATACACTTTTTGATAAGAATGAGAGTACTTAGTGGTGGAATCCACATTAACGTTCTGATGCAGGACAAGATATACACCCCTATTATTTATGGAAACATTATTTTAGTAATAATTTTTATTTACGATTAGTGTTAGGAGATTTTATTTGTGCTGCCTGTTTTGCACGTTTTTAGTTTAGTTTTGGTTAGATTTTATTTTATTTCCTTTTAGCAAATAGTCTAGGTTTCCAAGTAATGCTTTGCTTGGTCACCACTCTAAGTAATTTCCTTTTAATTAGGACTCCTACTAGTATAAATAAGGATGTAAGCCTATGGCATTATTAAGCTTTTAATCAATTAAAAATCAGAGTTATTCTCTTTCTTCTTGTGGATTCAAGAAACTCGTGGATTCGAGACTTATTTTCGTTTGAACTAGTACGCAACTAGTTTCTCGTGAATTCCGCTGCGTCAAGTGGTATCAGAGCAAGATCGTTTCTGGCTCGATGGCACCTAACAAAGTTGATGACACAACCCGTGACGTTGCTCAGGGGCTTGCTGATCTAAGGGCAACGGTAAAAGATCAACAAACGCAGTTTCGCGATTTTCATACGGAATTTCGTGAAAAGTTGCGACAGTTGACTCTTCGCCAAAACCATGGACCAGCAGGGGTTGAAGAAGATCGCGCGGTGGGAGTTGCCCAACGCCGTCCTCTTAACCAGGTTCGGGAACACGCGGTGGGATTTGCCCAACGTCAGCCCGGTGCCCAGATTGTAGTTGGGAGACACTCAACTAACTGTGCTGATAGTGAGGAATCAGAACCCGATTTCAGGTCTTATGATAATTTGCCTAAATTAAGTGGTTATGAGTATTTTGAAGATATTTTAGATTGGATTTTAGATATTCATGATTTCTTTGAATATGTGAGAATGCCGACTGAAATAAGGTGGAAATATTTGCTGGCAAAACTTACGATACGAGCGCTACGATGGTGGTTAGATATGCAAGATAAGAGAGAACGATTGGGAAAGCGTCGAATTCGCGCATGGTCAAGAATCAAAAGACTTATGATGGAGAGATTTTTACCATAGAATTATGAACAACTTTTGGAAGAAAAATATGGGCCAAAGCAACAACATACAATTCACACATATGCCGATGTTGTTGAAGAAGCTGTTAAAGAAGAGGTAATTCAAGTTGATGGTGAAGAGCAAATTGATATCAGCAATAGCGGCAACGTGAATATTGTGATTGAAGTTAATGAAGAGCAAATCGATACAGATTTGGGTGATAAGCAGAAAATTGATATGGATGTTGGTGATCAAGTTGTCGAGGACCCAATTAATTTTTCAGTTGAAGAAATTGACGTTGCTACCTTATCTGACGACTCTATGGTCAAGCCAGCCCGTCTCAATGAGCCAATTGTTGATGTGTCAACCAATACCAAGATGAAACAAGATCAAGAGTACCCACAGAATCAAATTATCTTTGTTGATTTTCTTGGAGTGCAACAATATGAATGGATTCTTAATATTCATATAGTGGATCTTATCAATCAATTGAAGCATGCCGAGAAAATATCATTGCAAGTAATTTTTGGTGTGGAACATTTTTGGAAGGGAATCAAGAAGTTGAAGTTTTCCAAGTATCTTTTCCTTTGGAATGGAAGATGGCAGATTTCGAACGAGAACTCGAGGACGAGTTCTTTTGAAGAAAAGGAGAATGATGCAGGACAAGATATACACCCCTATTATTTATGGAAACATTATTTTAGTAATAATTTTTATTTACGATTAGTGTTAGGAGATTTTATTTGTGCTGCCTGTTTTGCACGTTTTTAGTTTAGTTTTGGTTAGATTTTATTTTATTTCCTTTTAGCAAATAGTCTAGGTTTCCAAGTAATGCTTTGCTTGGTCACCACTCTAAGTAATTTCCTTTTAGTTAGGACTCCTACTAGTATAAATAAGGATGTAAGCCTATGGCATTATTAAGCTTTTAATCAATTATAAATCAGAGTTATTCTCTTTCTTCTTGTGGATTCAAGAAACTCCTGGATTCGAGACTTATTTTCGTTTGAACTAGTACGCAACTAGTTTCTCGTGAATTCCGCTGCGTCACGTTCACCTTCTTTCGACGAGGGTGAACGAAGTTGAACTCATTTTTTGTTTCTTGGTAAGCAGTTCAAAAGCACTTAGGCTTTCCATATCTTATTGGTTGTCAAGTCCACCTGTGATACCAATAGTAAAGGCCAATCTTAGCTTTATTAGTTAGTAGCATGTTAGTGAGTACCTACCAAACTAGATGTTAATATCATACGGAAAGAAACAGGGCATCACACCACCAACTAAACCTAAAAAAATCAATTAAGTTGGTAGCACTTTTTAGAAGTTAGAAATGGTCCCAATAACAGTTATAGCCCATGCGCATGGGCACCATTGAATTTTCTACCACCTCAATTTGGAATTACCTGAATTTGTCACCTACGAAAGTCCATGGCTTGTGGGCTATATTTTGGATTGGATAAGCATATGTATGCATGTATGTGACTATATTGTTGGTGCCTGGTGGGCGACCATTTTTTTTCCCTGACGTTTTGGAGTGTCTGGATAGCATATGCTGTCTTGGACTAGTCCACTTCTCGGTTCGATCAAAGACAGAATATTTATGTCGGGTAAACTTCCTAACCATTTGACCTCAAGAATCAAATACTAATTAATTATATATGAGGACCAAACCTACCAATAAACCGAATTAATTATTGAGGCTAGTTGGGCTACTTTCTATCCTTACAAGGAGTCTTCCAAGTGATTAGAAGCCGTGCTGTCACATAATGTTGGCCACCATCATGTTATGCGGCCTTTTCAATTGAACAAAAAACGATGGAATGATGACCCCATCACCACTTTTGACCCCTCTAATAAGAGAAATTATTGATTGTATAGAATCAGACCCAAGACACGATAATTATTCAACAACAAATCCTCCGGTCCGTACCTCTATCATTCTCCATTGCTTGTGCAGTGTTTTCTAGTGCTTTTATTTATTTATTTTTTTATGGGTTTTCAAATGTTTATGGTTTTTCAAATTAAGGTTTTCTAAAAATTTTGCGTTTTATTCTGATCAGAATCCACTGTTTGTTGTTCTTTCGGTTAACAGGTTGTGTTTGCAGGTTGAGCATAGGATGGGAGTAATGTTATTGTTGTGATTATTCGAGTATATGATGGGAGTAAGGATATTGTTGTGTTTATTGGACGTTTCATAAAGGGAGGGCGGCAGTATCTATCGTATCCTATTTGCGGCGGTTGCAACGATGATTACAAATTTGTAGTTTATTTTGTTGTTCTGTTATCTTTCTGTCATTACTAATTTCATCGTTGTGTTCTATTTTGTTGGCCTTATGCTAATTCGTGATAGATTAGCCTCGTTCTGATCTTCGCCTGTGGCCGGCGTCTTTCTTTATGTAATGACGATATCACGGTGCAATAGCGTTATTAATAATATCTCTCTATTAACCAAAGTAAGAGAAATTATTCTTTGCTCCGAGAGGTGGTACTATTAAAGTGTGCTGTGATTGGTAAATATTGTACTTCGGACTCAAGATTTTTGTGTTGACAAAGTAGGGCATAAAATGACGTGTTTTGTGTTATGATTGGCGTGGAGCACTAGGGAAGGGCTTCGGGGATCGAGGACGGAAATAGTACTATCCAGCCCCGATCAGCCTTCATGCCCCTTGTAGCTAAGCATATATCATTTATCACCCTAGGGGATCTAGGCTTTGTGACTTAGAGTTTGCGGCTTTGTGACTTAGAGTTTGCTCCCTCTTATGGTCTCAGATTCAAAACCTCCTAGGTGCTATCAATCTCTTTGTGATAAGAGACGGATACACTATGGGGCACGTGAGGGCATGTTCCCCGCTCAACTTCAAGATTTTTCTAATTTTTGAATTCTTTTTATTTCAGAGAATCAAAACATGCTACAAAAAATCATAACCCGGGACATAAAAAATTCTGAAAAATAGGCCATAGAATTCGTAGATGGTGTAAATGTACACCCAAAATCAAAACGAAACACATTAAGCATAGCATGAGCCGTGTAATTTGTTATGTAAGGCATGAAAATTCGTAAAGAGTGTGGAATAAAAATCTTATTGCTTGTGATGAAGTCTAGTTTTTATATTGAAGACAATTTTTGGATCCGTCCCTGTTTGTGATCAATCCATAAGGAACCCTGTTCCGATTTTAATTAAGCTCTCTGCAAGGCTGCAAGTGGGTGATGGGATTGGACCTCCAAGATTAATGTAGCTGACTTGGACACCTTAATTACCAAAAAGATTAGATACCATTTTCAATTCTTTGTAGATTCTAGGGAAAAAAACACAACTAAAAGCGTGAGAGGAACATGTTTTGGGGTAGAACAATTGAGTTAATTTTACTTGAATGTCTCTTGAAGAATGTTTCATGACACGTGTGTTAATTACGCAACAGTTTTGCTTAAACAATGACGGGTGACCCAATGAGAATTGAATTGATGCCTCCCCTTGATAGCTCCTCCAATCCCTTTTAAGTGCCTAGTAAGTAACGATAATTCTAAGGGAACAGAATTTTGGTGCACAGAAAATGCACAGATTGGCTCGGGGATTCACTTTTGGGTTTCACACGAAAGATTCAAGTTGTTCATTCATTTTAGAATCATTTTTCGAGAGGCATTGTGAGAAATCACCTCAATCGGACATGCCTAAGTGCTCAATCCAAAGCCTACCCTGTTTCATTTAATTTTTTTTTGAATAAAATGGGGTGGACTTTGGATCGAATACTTAGGCAAGTCCGATTGAGGTGATTTTCGCGAGGCCCCTCGAAAAATGATTCAAAGATGAATGAACGGCTCGGATCGTTCGTATGGGGATCCAAAAGTGGGTCTTTGAGCCGATCAGTGTATTTTCTGTGCACCAAATTTCTGTACATGTAGTCTGGTCCATTAAGTAATTCCAATTAGAGAGTATTTTTGAAAAGTTGTAGTTTGTGAAGTATAATGAATAATAAGATATTGCCAAATTAGACAAATTAATTAGGGAATTGATATTGACACTCCTCAAGTTGTTAACGACACTCCTTTCTTTAGAGTGCCAATATGAAGTCCATATCAATTTCCTCTCTTGGATTGATATTGACACTCCTCTCTTGGAGTGCCATTAACAATTTGACGAGTGCCAATATCAATTTCCATTAATTGGGACAGAAAAAAAATGTATTAATTGGCTTTGTTCATTTCTCTCTTCTACATCTCTTCTCTCTCGTCTGTCATCTCCTCCCCCCTCACTTGGGGTTTTTCAGCTATGGTGCACTATTGGGTGCGGCTATGTTGGCCAAACGGATCATCGGTTTTGGCTGCTGTTCTCGCCAGTTTCGTTGTTAAAAAGTTAGTGGTTTTAGGCCTCGTTTGTTTGACCGGAGATAAATGGATGGGATATGGAATCTCATGGGGTATGGGTGGGATATAAAATCCTTGAGATATTGCTCAGGATATCAATGGATGGGAAAAATTCCTATCTGGTGTTTGTGTTCGACGGGATATAAACAGTGCAAAACATTTTTTTGTACTAAAATGGGGAAATCCCATCCCCCCATGGGATTCTATATACCGTACGGATGGGGAGAAAAATTTGGTAGGGATTTCATATCACATGCAAAAAAAAAGAGAACAAACATTGAAAAATGGGGCCTACTCCAACCCACCCCCAAATCTCCCCAAACAAACAAGGCCTTAGGGCCTAACGCTAGTGGAGTGGCATCGATTGGTGTATGGGGTTCAAGATCTCCGAGTGGCAGTGACGACTGTCTATGGTTGGTGGCTTTGGGCTTTGGCTTTGCTTGGATCGGTTGGTTTACAGCATCGTTTTGGTGCGTTTTTGGGCTTTGACTTTGCTTGGATCGGTTGGTGCTCCCGTTGGTGTGAGGTGCAATGGCTAGCGGAGTATGTTTTTGTGATCTTTGGATGGCGGTGGGTTTGCTCTGGTTCTCACACAGCGGTTTCTCTTCGTCGATCGGTGTTCATGGTGGCCGACATAGGGTGCTTTATAGTTTAGGGTTTAGGATGGATTAGATTTAGGTGTGTTTTCTTTGGGTTTGCTGTTGGGGTTGGGCTCGGTTCATTTTTTCTGGGTGTGATTTTTTGCGAACCTTGGAGGATCTTGGGTGGCATTTTTTCCTAGTATGCCATTGATCTATTTATCTTCGTACTTCGTGTTCAACGATAATAGTTGCAAATTTTTTTAAAAAAGGTACTTAATGTGCTACTACATGTTTTAAACGTACATGGGTAGAATTCTGGTCATAATTGCTTTGCCTTGTTTCTTATTGGTGGCATGAATATAGCTCCAGGCAGAATGGCAGCTGTTTCGCTCCGTAAAAATTTTCGAGCCAAACAGAGTCAACCCTTCCGTATACGTTTACTCCCCGTGAAGCTCGCGGGCATTTTCGTAATAACAACCAGTAACCCAACCTCTTTCAGTCATTCCAACTGACCCAAGCGGGACTTGCTTTCATTACGTGTCCCCTCACATCCATAGGAGACAGAGAGCCCCTCACACACACAAATTCTCAGAGAGAGAGAGTTTGCAGAAAGAAACAGAGCGGCGACAAACAACACCGAAGCCGTGGTAGAGAGAGAGAGAGAGAGAGAGAGAGAGAGAACACATTGAGCTGCTCAAAATCCTCAAAACTCTTCTGTTTCAGAAATCTCTTCTGGTTGATTTCAGAAATCTACGTCCGTTGTTTACTTAGATTCACCACATTTTGCTGGTCTATCCACTGAAACATGTGAAGAAGAGTACTCAAGAGGAGGAGTTTTCTGCGTGGGATAAAGGTTTAACTCTCCTCAACACCTCCGATTTTCCGTCAACATTTCCAGTACATCTATCCATACACAGGCAGCAATGCATTTTTGTTTATGTATGTACTGTGTGCAGTGATGATAGATTAATGCGGAGTAATCGATTTTTTATTGCTTTTAGGTCGGCCGTTTAGATTCCCGCGAAATACACCGAGGCCAGCGGTTTCAGCAAATTTCAGGTAACGCTGTCGTATTCACTAGATTTTTCTGTATATTTTTATATATACTCTTTTTTTTTTTTTTTTTTCTTGTAGTTTTCTTTTTGTTGATAGATCTATTCAGGAATTAAAGACAACAATTTTTTTTGTTGTTGTTTCAACTTTTTTTTCCTTTTTCTGGTTTATTTTTCCCGTTGAAAAAGAGAGTCAAGAAGCGTCACGGGCAATCCTCCAGATTTGTTGACCCATTTGCTAATTTAATTGCAGTTGAATTTTTTAGATATTAATTATTATTATTTTTTGGAGTTTCCCTTTTTGTTGATAGATCTCTAGTCAGAACTTAAAAGACAGTATCAATATTATTTGTTGTTTTGATTCACCTTGTTTCCTTTTTTCTGGTTTATTTTCCCTGTTGAAAAAGAGAGTCAAGAAGCGTCACGGGTAATCTTCCAGATTTGTTGACCCATTTGCTGAATTCATTTGCAGTTGGCTTTTTGAACTTTATTCAAGGAGATCTGGGACGGAGCTTTTGGATTTCTCTTGAAGCAGGGTGCTGAGATCAGCTTTGCCTTTTGCTTCATTAGGCTTTTGATATTATGTTGATATGCAGTTAAAACGTGCAATTGGGTAGAGGAATTTTAACGTCAGATTCTGCTTTCTAAATTTTCTGAGCTATTCGAGCACGGAGGGATCTCATTCGAGGAGATCCTACAAATCTTTTCTATTCATCTTGAAATAGGGAAACTACAAACCAGCTTGAATCCTTTTATCGAAATGTGGGAAAAAAGTGGAATTAGAGTAGTGGTATTGGAACTGAAGATCTGATTTTCCTGCATTTTCCAAGTAATTGGTGTAAGGAGGTGGAGAAAAAGTTACATTGGTTCTTTAATCGAGTGATCTCATCAGATGTGTTTATTAGGGGGTCATCCTGTTTGATTTGAAAAATATGAGTTAAAAGTAAACGGCTAGGAATAGAGGTAACCTGAGGGGTGTTGAAGATGGCTGGAGCTTGGGAGCAAATAGGGGACATTGCGAATATAGCCCAGCTTACGGGCCTTGATGCCTGCCGGCTAATTGGGTTGATTGTGAAAGCCGCAAGCACGGCTCGTATGCACAAAAAGAACTGCCGGCGATTTGCACAGCATCTGAAGTTGATTGGTAATCTGCTGGAGCAGCTCAGAATCTCAGAACTTAAGAAGTATCCAGAGACCCGGGAACCGTTGGAGCTACTCGAGGATGCACTGAGGAGGTCTTACATTTTGGTCAACAGTTGCCAGGACCGGAGCTATCTCTATCTACTTGCAATGGGATGGAACATTGTGTACCAGTTTAGGAGGGCACAAAATGAGATTGACCTATACTTGAAGATCATACCTCTCATCACTCTCGTGGATAATGCTCGAGTCAGGGTACTGATAAATTGTTGATTGTTTCTTGTCCTATTTCAAGTTCCTTGATGATTGTTTAATGATTTTTCATATTTTGTGTCTGTTTTTATTTCTTCCTTGTTGGATGTAAACCTTTGTTGAAACTGTCTTCAAATCCAATTCTTATTTTGTCTTGACTACCACATCACTTGGCTGCCTTACGATAGTTTCATTCTTTGTCCAACATTTATGCTTGTTGTTCTACACTCTGTCTGTGTCCTGTAATGTTTTGTTCTTTGGTGAACAGGCAAATGCCTACTAGACTTGATTTTATGCGAGTTTCTGGAAATTAATCTAACATCAGATTTGGTTGAATTTCCATCCCTATTTTCCTTTTGATGTAGCGAATGATTGGTGATTTAGTATGCACCTTTGGGCATTTTCTTGGTTTCCGGACGAAGGCAGTAGCAGGAGTAGACATTATTTCACTGCTTGCCTGTACTTGGTGACAACATGCAAATATGCAAGTTTGTAACCTGATATTGAGTTTCTGTGGAAGGAGGCGTATACCGGTTCTTAATTGGTAATGCCCAAGCATGTTAAAGGTTGCTTTATAAAGCTTGAAATGGGTTCATGTTGCTATTGGAACAAAAAATTTTGATTGGTACAGTGTCCTCTTTCTGATTATTGTTGATGAGTTCACCAAAAGGTAATGTGACAGCTGCACCACAAGGTGTGCTGTGACTCAGATAACTCGGTATGACTTGCTGTATTGTAAACTATTAGAGAGTGTGAGTCCACTCAAGGTGGAGTTTTGTTTTTATTTCTTTAACTTTTCATACAATCCACGTAACCTGGAGTTCGTTTTATTTTGTGATTTTTGGGCAAGAAAGCTGCTGGGGCAAAACACAATTTTGGCAGCAGTAGTAGGTAGCATGTCAACTGTGAAATATGTTTATATTTTTCTCTGCCGGTAACATAGGTTATTACTATTACCACCATATTGCTTCCATGCATAATGTTGTGGCTGTTCATGGCAGTGCAGCTTGTGGGGTTTTATTCTGTTTAGCAGTTTGAACTGAGTAAAATCGAACAATTTCTTATTTGTTGGAGGATAGTTAATTCTGCCAGGTTGGTGTTCTAAATAGTGAAAATGATATCCTGAATGCTTATTGTTATATTTGCACGTTTTAGTTCTTGTAATCAGCTAGCATGTAGACTGTTGTAATTTTCCTTGTGTTATTATGCCTATATGTTAAGGGTACTTCTGATTTTATAGAAGAAAAGAAATTTGTTTTAAGTTGGTCAATATTAATTTTTCTCTCAATTGGCAGGAAAGGTTGGAGTATATTGAAAGGGATCAATGTGAATACACATTGGATGATGAGGATAGGAGGGTGCAAGATGTGATACTTAAACCAGATCCTGACGCTACGGTGTTGAAGAAAACTCTTTCTTGTTCCTACCCCAACTTGCCTTTTAATGAGGCAATTCAAAAAGAAAATGAAAAGCTTCAGTTAGAACTACAACGCTCACAAGCCTGTATGGATGTGGGCCAGTGTGAAGTAATTCAGCATCTGCTTGATTTCACGGAGTCAGTTGCTGTAACTTCACTGTCTCAGAAGAATTCATCCCCCAGAAATTCAAAAAACGTGGATCATAGTTATTCAGATGTTAACAGTGATAAGGACAGTTCATACGACGAAAGCTATACTAAGAAAAGTGGGACTAAATCAACTTCAAGGTTTGTTTTTTTATCTCTCTGTCTCTGGTGTGTAACGGTGTATGCATCAATCATTTTTTCTTCAAATACGTTTGTGCCAATGTGTCAAATGACCTATATTGTCTATCAGTATGTCTTGGTATCAAATGACCTATACTGAGTCACTCACTGTGCTGTCGTTTTGATAACTTTTTTTTTGGGTAATTTGTCGTTTTGATACTTGCCTTATCAGAAAACAGATACTCCAGTTTTTTATTGACCCAATCATGTATTATTCCTCCATGTCTCTGTCATCAATACATTGTTAACTGTAGCCCTCTTTGCTTCATGCCTTAGTCGCATGACATGAGAACTTTTGGTAAATTATTTGCAGAAACACTTCTTCAGTGTCATCTGGACAAGATCTGCTGTCTACTAGAAGTTCGCATTGGGGTGACGAATGGCACTCGGATTTGCTTGGCTGCTGTTCTGAACCTATGCTGTGTATGTTCTGTCAATTCAGGTTCAACTAAATGACATTAGAGTCGTGATCTTTTGGCAATGGCTTTATCATGGCATGGGCTATGGTGGATGTATATTGGTGGAACATCTTAGGATCACTGATACGAAGAACCTATTACTGCGATATCTTATGTGGCAATGATAGACCATGGGAAGTGGGTCCGGAAATTTTAATTTTCATGAAAAGCTACATTTGAGGTGTTCCTTTTTTTTTCTCCCTGCTGGCACACTTTATTTAAAGAAGGGGCTTGACTTTGAAGAAGTGAATTTGCAAATTAAGCAAACCACGACTTATTTCCCATTGAATAGGGGTCAGCTACATGAATTCAGTTTCGTGATTCCGCTCTATTGGGAGCTTTATGCTCAGTTTAATTTAACATATTCATGCCATTTAAATGGGAATATCTCTTGGGAAATTAGGTCCAATTGCAATTTGCTGCATGACCTTTTACACTTGTAACTTTTAAGCTACTCATGGCTGCATTTTAAGAGGGTTTAAATTTAACTGAAACCTCGCCGTTTTCTGAGTAGTTTATTTAGTTGTTTCGTTTTTACATCAATTGAGAAATTGGTCTGGCAGCCTTTGGAAGTTACAAATTACAAGACAAAAAGAGACTATTTTTTTTTCATTTTATTCTTCTCTGTGTCCTTCATGCACTTAATGTACTCCCTCTCTTGAATCTGTTCATCAACTTTGTATAATCTAGGGTATGTTTCCTCCCTGCCTTCCAAGTGAAGCTGTTTTGCTTTCACTGCGAATAACAGTCCTGTTTTGAGTAATTGGGTGGTTAGTATATATATTTTTAAGTGTTTTTGATATTATTATCTATATTTTATAGGTATAAAAACTTGCTTCTGTCCTTGTGGGACCTTTTCGAAGATTGCTAGTGTTGCAACGAACAGACACATCTGTAAGTACCACCCATATTGGTCCAGGCTTATTGTTATTATCTTCTTATTACAATCAAGCGTCTCACTGGATTAGTAATTGCTTGCTTCAGCTAAACAGGGATGCTTTTATATCGTTGCAACTCTACTTATTAATTTGTTGGTTGTTTCGCTTCATTATTAACTTTGGTCTGGACTGTAACAGCCCGTTTGGATGCCGGAGATAATTTTGGGTGGATTTGTAATGAGGGTGGATCCACCTCTTAAGAAGGATGGATTTGTTAACGAGGTGTTTGGATAGTATTTTGAGAAGGGGGATTTGGGAGGTGGATTTGATAGGATAAGAGGACAAATTACCTATTTGCCCCCAGTTTGTTATTTTAATAAACTAAATGTATTAATTTCATTCTAATAACAATAAATACATAATAATTAAAAAAATACATATTAAATACATAAAAATATTGAGACCGAATTATAAGGAAAAAAAATTTCCGGAAAAAATTAATAATTATTTATTTGTTAAGAATTTTAAAAGACAATTACTTGTTCATTTAAATGGTATATATATATAAGAAGTTTCCTGTGAGGGCTCCCTCACAAAAAAAGTGCGGGAAAATAGTTGTGGGCCGTTGGATCCTATGCCCTTCACGCGATCCAACTAAGAAAAGAATCGTCATTTTTCGAGTGGGCGCAAGTACTCTCAGAAACCAAATTTAGTTTCTGTACTATTATTGTGGTACTCTAAGAAACCAAAATTAGTTTGTGTACGATTATTGGTGGTAACACTGAATTCTGGGTCCTGGACTTGCCTGATTTGTTATTACAAGGAAAAAGGAAGTTTTCAACTGTGTACAGAAACATGAAAATGTTTTCCGTAACATTAGGAGGCTGTAAATAGTTGACAAGTAACTTCATGATAGCTTTGAGTTGATGTTGATTCATTGTAAAACTAGATCGTCAGTCTGTATGGTAAAATTGACTGTGTGGTCTTAAACTGGCTTTACCGACTGATTTTCGGGAAGTCCTCGCAAAGGTAAAGTGAAGTGTCCACTTTCCTTCTTTTTCGACAGAATCTCATGAAATACTGCATCTTCTTTTGTCATAAGTCGTAGCGTAAGGGGACAGTTGTAGATCTATCTCCTGGAATTAGTGCATGTCGGTAGACAATAATAAAATTGTTATCCAATATTAGCCATATTTGTAGGAGTGAGGTACAATTTGGAGTCTATAATATGTAGTCTTGTTTTCTAGTAAAAAGGGCGTACCCCATGCACGAAGCTACTTCCCGCATATGTGGCGTCTGGGGAAGGGTTGATCTACGCAGTCTTACCCCTGCAAGCAAAGAGGCTGTTTATGAGAATTGAACCCGTGACCTACGGGCCATAATGGGGCAGCTTTACCGCTGCGCCAGGTGCCCTTCATGTAGTCTTGTTTTCCAATGTTAACCATATTTTACAAATGGGCTTTTGGGAGTTGTTGTATTCTTGTCTCTTTTAGAATCCTGGTCAAGGATGCTTCTTTTTTCCTAAAAGAACTTCTGTACGTAGTTCTTTCTCCTTCAATTGGCGATTTGGTGGACTGGAATATGATTTTGTCTCTATATTCTCCATGATTTTGTATCACATGGAAGCTTACGCAGAATTTTGCTGTCTGTAATTATCAGCTTCTGGAGAAGCATGCAATGATTTAATGGCCTATTCGTTGATATTATCTTGCTGTTGCTATACTTGCTGCATCCGAAGGAAGCTTCGCAAGGCGCTGAACATCACGGTAGCCCCTCTATGCTGCTTCTCAACATAATATCTTTATGTAGTAGATGAAGCATTGGAGAAAGTGAACTGGATTAGGTTTAAAAGAAATTGCCTCAGCCAAACCCACTCAATAGGAGTAAAAAAATTAACCCTGTTAACGCTTCATGCCCAATATATTACAGTTTAATTGAGCTAACTGCTTTACGGTGCAAGTGGTAGTTAATGATTTCTGCATTTAAATCAGATTTGTTTAGGACCATTTGACTAGAGATTTTGTCCCAAGTTCCCTACAATGGTCATGCTACAAATGCATAGGTTCCCATATACTCTTTTTGTTTTTGTGCTACCATCCCAGTGTCTTTTATACACAACCCGAGTATATGCAAGGAAGGTGTGGTGACAACAAAATTCCATAGTTCGTAGTTGTGTCTACGGAAGACATGGTAATTCTTGTTTCTGCCGTTGTTCTGTCCAAGAAGGCTTAGTTCGTGATTTTTTGTATTATTTTTTTTTTTTTGTGTTTTCGTTTTGTTTTTGTCCTTGCTTTCATTTCTTCTGTTTGTTACTTCCGTGATTTACTTGTGCAAAAACAAAAAAAAAGACATTTCTGATCTCAAGTCTCAGTTTCATTTATAATGACTGGATTTAAAAAATGTGCAAACTTTAATTTGTTCGAGCTACAATTGTGGTTCCTATATTCCATAACATTATTTGTCTTTTTCGTTTTCTCTCTCTCTTGCAGGGAGGGTGTGTTGACGATTTTCTCTCACATTTGATGTGTTGTTGCTGTGCCCTTGTCCAAGAATGGCGAGAAGTGGAGATTCGAGGGGCTCATGGTATGTCGTTTGCATAATGCTTTACTTGACTTTTTTCGAAACAGCACCGTTTTCCTTATGTCAACATAGAGATCTGAACATAGCTTCTAAACTATTCAAAACTGCCCGTTCTTCAGGAAGTTAGTGATACCATTAATTGTTTCGTTCTTTCTGGGTTCTGTTTTTTGGCAACACATTCTTGCCGATTTTTCTATTTTTCTTTGTGTTCTAGTAGCTTGACTTTCTATCTGTTCTATTAGTTTGTTTTCCATTTGTGAAAGCCAAATGTATTGTTTGATTCGTGATCTAAATTCGACTTTTAACAGGTCCTGAGAAGACGAAAACAAGCCCTCCACCCACTCAGTATATGGAATCCTGAGACGGCAAAAATCGTTTAGCCGTTTGAAGATTTATGTACTTGAGTTTCATTAGAGACGACGCCCAGTTGCCACCATTTCTTAGAACCTTGGGTTGAGATTCCTCTTCTGCCATTTAGCTTACTCGTTAGATGTAAAGAAGCTTTTAATACCTATTTTCATATCCAGAGCGTGTGTCATAGAAAATTCAATGCCATTAACTTAGATAGCTGTAAAGTAACTTTTAATATCTACTTTTAGATTCAGCATGTGTATCCAAATTGCTGGGTACGGAGTATGTTATTTCTTTTTGTATATATGGCAGTAATTGTTTCAAAAAGTCTATGCACACATACAGATGTAATGTGTTGTTTGATGCATGTGGGCCCACATGCATCAAACTGTTCTTGACACATCTACATCGAGATCTATGCAATGCACTAAAACGTATGTACATGGTTTTGCCTTCTTGTTTTCGTTAGACTTCATAGCCACTTTGAAGTGAAGTGTACTGTAATTAGTTAACAGAACATGAGAATTATTTATCAATATGATTTTGAAAATATGGATAATTTGCATGAAATGAGTTTTTTTTGGTTTTTTTTCATCACTGTATACAAGAAGTAACAAAAATATATAGGACATGGCTGGTTTTGGGTAGGAGTTGACGGAGCTTCGCGCCACTAATTGTGTAGGTTGATCAACTTAGCTGGACATTGGAGTAATATTTTGAGTAAAACGAATTTGTCTCGCGGAAGGAGAATGTTGGGGCATTTGACATGATTTTTCGGTACGATCGTTTTAGTATACATGTACAAAGTAAACGACTCAAATCGTCAAGTGCTTAGAATACATGTACAAAGTAAGCGACTCAAATCATCAAGAGCATTTGACGTGATTTTTGGGAAGAATGTTTTAGAATTTGGGAAGAATGTTTTAGAATATACTTCGATTTACAAGGTAAACAACTCAAATGGTACTCCCTCCGTCCCATTTTGTTTGTCAATTTTCGAAGATCGTGTTATCGGTCAAATGCTTATAACTTTTAATCCGTAATGTTTGTCATGATTTTGAAAACTCCGTCTAATAAAACTCATCAATAACTATCAAACGAGATTTATATTGAATATTTTTTGAAATTCATATTAAAAAATATAAGCAATTGAAATCGGACACGGTCTACTAAAAATGACAGAGAAAATGGAACGGAGGGAGTAGTTGATATCTCATTTTGCGGATTCGCCTAAGCTCTTATCTAACACGTGGGCCTGGGTTTATCCGCTCATATATATGATATATCTCAATTTTGATTGAAGTTGGTCTTCAATATTCAACCACTTATCAATTAGCAAAAGTACGTTCCTGCATTTTCTTTTAGTTTCCTTTATTCGTGTAATTGCCGTCCATAGGCCATAGCACATTAGCACGAGTCCACCTTTTTTTTATTTTTTTATTTTCTTCCGATTCACGATAAAGGGTGTCCGTATCAGCTTACGCGCACATCAATTATTCTTTTCCTAGATCCAATTAAAATTAGAACACCTGCGACCAAATAAAGGGTGTCTGTATTAGTTTATGCGTATACCAATTATTCTTTTCCCCATCCAATTAAAATTAGAACATCTATGACCGGATAAAGAGGACTAGATTTATGCGTACATCAATTATTCTAGTTCCTGATCCCATTTAAATTACAACACTAACGACCGAATAAAGAGTGTCTGTACTAATTTACGCGCATATCAATCATTCTTTTTCCCGATCCAATTAAAATTAGAACATCTACGATCCGACTAGGAGATTCACGAGCACGGGTCTGTATTTGTACACTATTGTCCAAATAACACAGCTCACGCCTACTAAGAAATCCCAATAAAGTAATAAAATAATACAAAACGGAAATACTCTAAACTAAAACAAATAATCCAATTCTGCCCTTCCAATTCTCATCTTCACAGACAGAGAGAGAGAGAGAGAGAGAGAGAGAGAGGGGTTAGGGCTTTCGATTGAAATCCTTTTCTCAGCAGCAAGCGAAGCAATCGAAAACGGAAACATGTCGACGGAGTCGAAGAAGATCACTCTAAAGAGTTCCGACGGAGAAGCCTTCGAAGTGGAAGAAGTGGTGGCGCTGGAATCTCAGACGATCAAGCACATGATCGAGGACGATTGTGCCGACAGCGTCATTCCACTCCCAAACGTCACGAGCAAGATCCTTGCCAAGGTGATCGAGTACTGTAAAAAGCACGTCGAGACTCCCAAGACCGATGATCGATCTGCTGAGGATGAGCTCAAGACTTGGGACGCTGAGTTCGTTAAAGTCGAACAACCTGTTCTCTTTGATCTCATTTTGGTATCATATCTCTCCTCTTGATCCCCCTTTGTATGAGGCTTTTATCCCTTTTGTTGACGTTTTCTAGGGCTTCTACTTTTTCCTACTTTTGGGTTAATTGTTTTCGATTTTATCTCTATTTTAGGTTTCCTTTTGGTACATTGGTTACGATCTAGTTGGCTAGTTACTGGGTGATGGTAACTATACAATTCTCTTTTGTCTACCCGTAAAGGTTTTAGGCTTGTACGAGGTACTGGGGTTTCCACACGTTTTGGTTCCTTCTGTTGACGCAAGGGCTGCTACTGTTTATTTTTTATTTTTTGCCAATAGGGGCGAAAATTAGGGCTTCTACTGTTGAATGACTGTTTTTCGTGTTCTGATTTGATCTCTATTTGATTTACTTTCGGTAAATTAGTGACGACCTACTTGACTAGTCATATGGTGATGGTGGGCATACGGTCCTTATTTGTCTATTGCTTAGGGTTCTCCTTCTTTTCTTTTGGCCTTGTTCAAGCATTTGAATGGTGTATGGTATTGTTGTAATTTAGCAATTAACAATACTGGAGAGTAATGAGGTTTAGATTCTTTATGATATAGTTCTTGGCTCTTTTCACAGTTATCTCTTTTCCTTAAAGCGGCCGTCAGTATACTCACAGCTTTTGGGCTAAGGTGATGAAATATGTTTATTCGCTGAACTTTGTTACCAGATGCATTTATTTTTTTGGGTGGGTGGGTTTTGGAAGTGTACGAGGAGGTAATTTGTCTGTGTGTCATTAGTCTTAGATATGGCATTGTTGTCCTATTTGAGGCAGAAGTTGGAGGTTAATTAGTCACTCAACCTCTTATCCTTGCTGGATTGCTTGTGTTTCTAAGTCCTTATAGGAAACTTAGCTCAACTCCTGCGCTCATCAGAAGCTTGAGCTACTTTACCGGTAATGATTAGTTATCCAATTGCTTGCTTTACTTTACTTTACTTTTGTAAATCAATTTCGTGTCTAACAATCCTTGCTGGGTTGGATTTATCCATTTGGAAACTGGCTGGATGTTGAAACATGATATCAGCTAAACCCATTTATGTGTAGCGAATTATATACCATATACATGTCCTTTGGTGCGGCGCATAAGAAATTGTATAGAGGTGATGTAGCCTGCACATTTTGCAGACCATTTGCTATTTGCTTTTGCTTATGACCTGAAGGAGACATTTTACGATTTAAAATTGATTTATGGTCGCTTCTGATGTGTCTTCATCAGTCTTTCTCTTCGAATGTGTGAACACCAAGTCACAACACCCACTCCTGCAGGGATTCCTCGATCCCTTATATGTAAGGTGTTTTACTTGTGAGTAGATGTTGGACATACCTTTTTACTGTTACCCATGTGGTAGTTAGTGTCTTCTTGGTATGTGTCGATTATAGTTTTGTTTTCCTGTTCTAATCTCTGATACTTTGGCCAATATTAGTATCATAATGTTATCGGTAACTTGCGCATGAATTTCTTGTCTGTTGAACACATGTAGCTGTATTTCTTGTGCTAGTCGTATATCATACTGTGCCTTGAGCTGATGATGTTCCTTTAGCCATGTTATCTCGTAAGGGTGTCCCTTGTCTTTTGTTTATCTATTTTCTTTCCTGCTATTCAGGCTTCACATGCTTTCATATGTCCATTTTTTTGTTGAATTCAAAGTTGAGCGAGTTACATCCCTGGACCACCTTGGTTGATACCCTATAGGGCTGCCTCAAAATACATTTTGTTGCTGATGAATACATTTTATAGGCAGTGGTGTTTATTTGCAACTACTTGTATTGGTACATTGTCTCATCTACTTTACTTCTCGATGTTAAAGTTTCCACATGATGTGGTGCAGTAATTATAATATAATAGACAGAATTATAGATTGATTTGGACCCGGCTTACATGGTCCGCTTTATCTGTTTTTTATTCGTGTTTCGTAAATATTTACTGTGTCTTGCTCAGGCTGCGAATTACCTGAATATCAAGAGTCTGCTGGATCTGACATGCCAGACGGTCGCGGACATGATAAAAGGGAAGACTCCTGAGGAAATTCGCAAGACCTTCAACATCAAGAATGACTTCACTCCCGAAGAGGAGGAAGAGGTCCGTAGGGAGAATCAGTGGGCATTTGAGTAAGACATTGAAGTATGGTAAAACTGAACTTACAAAGAAACGGTAGTCTAAAGTAATGGTGGATATTAAAGACCTTGGCTGTCTCTCTGTTTAACTACTCTACCACTATCTATTTTCAAGTCTTTGAACGTGGAAGCTCTTTGAAATGTAAATAACAGCTGAATTCCGGTGGTTGTTATCATTGGTGATTGAGACTTTGGTCAGCTTGCAACTCCTTCGCTGTCTCTGTCATATGATTCTCTGCCTTTTTGTATTCATGGATTTGCTGTTTTGTTGTGCTGTTTTCAGTCGACATCTGAGGGTTTTGAATATCGGTGGTCAAATGATGTTTGCCACTCAGCTATTGCTCAGTGTTCTCTCCATGCTCATTTGGTGTTTGTACTCCATTGACCACCCCCGGCACCTGAAGTTGAAACAATTCCCGTGTTTAGTTTAGGTGGTGATGTTTTACTTGTTAAACGGCATGGGATCCTCTGTCCCAAAGATGCTCGGTCACTTGAGCAATTCCCTTGCAGTCTAACAACCTTGATGACACTGTGTGATTACTTTAAACCCGTAAATGAGGATATGTTGCCACACATTAGCTGTGAAAGCCCAATGTTCCTCTCCTCATTTGCTTGAGTAGATGGCATAAATGACATCCGGGGGGCACACCACCTATCGCACATCACCCCTGGAAGAAAACTCATAGATATCAGCACATCACCTGCCGCACAAACACCCCTGGAAGAAAACTCATTAAAAAGGAAAACTCATAGATATCACGCCAAGCTTTGCAGAGTCTGAGAGATTTCTGTATGGTCAAATACAGTCTAGACTTTGACAATGCAGGCAATTGTTTGGAAATCCCTTGTTCGCTAAAGCAAGGTCCACAGCTGGTGATACGTGAACAAGAGGCGACGCTGAAGTACTTTCTATCATTTCTCGTCTTGGTTGCTCAAGATGATGAACTAGGGTGCAACATTTTGCAGTTAGCCAAAATCGAATTGGCAGTGGGGTTCAATGAATCTAAACCCCGAGGGTTGAGCGAAAGCTTTAGTCATGTTCACCTGCTTGTGTCACACTTCGGCAAGAAAACAAAAGAATGTGTCCCAAGCTACTAAGCCCCAATGCCATTACCTAGCAGAACTGGGAAAACACAGTCAACTTAAAGAAGCATGTCAGATACAAAATTGCATGATCCACGACGAAGTTTGTAGTCAAAATTTCTTAGAGATGAACCAAAAGAAAGGGTTTTTTTCGGCAGTACACCTGATATATCTCTGGCATTTCACATTTCCACTAGAAACTTGATTTTGCAAGTTGAGTTTCAAAGGGCAAGTGGAAGAGGTTTAGTCAAAGATAAGATTTGGATAATTGGGAGGAGAAAAAACGTGAAACACTATTCAACATCAGGTTTGAAGACTTCAGCTTCCGCGATAGTATTTGTGATTTGTTCCATAAATGAGAGCTTATCTTGTATTTGTCTTATTTTCTTGTTTAGCCTATAAAGTGGCTTGTATTTATATTTGTATTTGATTGTATAAAAGTGTGCAAAAAATAAGAGTGAGTGAGAGAGAGATACAAAGGTGTATGTGAGAGTATTTGTTAGTGTCTGTGCGCATCAGCAGTAAAACTGTGTTTGAGTTTGTGCGCGCAAATCTGTGCCTCCTTTGTTGCTTGCACCCACACAAACTTACCACGGTCAGAACCGAATCGGCTGAAGCTAAAAATTAGGTTTCACACGTGAACACTTCTCGACTTCTTCCAAGACACTGATGTCTCAGGAATCCAGCAGGACAGAAAAAAGATGAGAAAAAAAAAAGAGCTTAAACGGTAAATAGTTTGAGGTGTTGGTGGTAACCAGGCTCTTACTTTATTAAGTCTAGTTCCGCCAAGTTTTTCAATATGTGGTCATGAATAATGAGCTGATTTCAGGAAAAATGGAGAGGATCCAAATCCCTTTGGATATGCCAATCCTTGAATGGACCTTACTTCCGTTCATGAGGGTCCAAAAGCATTAAATGTCATGTCCCCCACGAAGCTGGTGCCTTTTCAAAAGTTATGCTCTATTGTAAAGGTTGCTTATTTTGTATTTCTCATGTAATACACAGAAATGAGACTATGAGAGTCATAAAATATGTTCCTGAACAGCATGTAAAGTTCATCTTGATTCCTGTTAAGTGATAACCCAAACCAAAGCAAAATCAAGATACTTACTATTCGAAAACATGAAAGCATGGTGTGCAACTATCGATTCTAGTTCAAAAGACGTTTCTGGGTACGGGATACATCAAAGAGACGATATGTCAGAGAGATAAGGAAGAGAATGGCAGAACGCGTCTTTGTGTTGTGCTCCAGTGTCGTCAAAAGCTGAAAATGTTTCTGTTCGAACGAGTTAATCTTCACTGATTGACTTATTTCAGCTACCTCCCGTTCTTCTACCAAAGTATGAGGTCTTGTATCATCAGGCCAGTAAAGAAAGTGCACTTTGTCCTCATCATAATTTGACAGTCATCAAAATTCAACTTTCCCCTCACGAGCCAAGCCTTGTCCCATATTTCAGGTGGACATAATTCGACAACTATTACCTCGTCAAGGGAAGCCAGATTTGTACAAGCAAGGTTTCGATTTCCCATTGGAGCATAAGTTAGCTTTTGGTTTTCGTTTTGTGCAGCCGTGGCGTTTGGGAATTAGTGGACAGCAAGCTTAGTCACTGTGCCTGCGTACTATCTCCAAAAGTTGTGAACAACTATCTGCTTCGTCTTAGCAAACATCTTCCCATTGGCCTGCTACGGCATAGACATTCAACAACAAAACACAAGGGATTCTCAGGCTCCAACTCAATTAAAGCTTTCGCAATCTGTTCTCCTAAATTCACATTTCCCTCAAAACGGCATGCACCAAGCAATCTAACCCATAACATGGAGAATAACTTGTTACGCAAGCACATTAAGCCAATAAGTCAGTTAGTGGAACCTCTCTAAGTTTTTCATTTTGATGTTTAGAGGGTCGGTAGAAGCCAAAAGTAGGATGGGTGGAGCTTTTTGACATCCCATTTTTCACTTTTTCCATTTTAGTTAACAAAAAGACTTAGAGAATGTGTTCTGCACATAATTCAACAACTATTACCTCGTCAAGGGAAGCGAGATAAGCACAAACAAGGTTAGTCGCTGTGCCTGCGTATGCTGTAGGCGTTTGAGAATTAGTGGACAACAAGCTTCTAAACACTACTATTGTATTTTGCACATATCTTCTAAACACTACTATTGTTGAAAGATACATTTTTCACATTTTTTCCACACTATATGCCTACAAGATTCAAAATACATTATGACCATAATCCAAAAAGCCAAAAAGTAAAAAATGAGCCCTCCTAAACACCTAGTTTGGAGGCTTAAGAGTGAGTGCAACAAGGAAGATAAATTTTGAGCAAAAAAAAAATATTAGTGAATAATACACAGTTTTTATTTTATCTCATTTAAAACTCCAAACATTAAATTAGAATATAGGAGTAATGCATTTATAACTTCAAACTCGATTAAACTTTTGTTTAGCGCGCCCTATCGGCATATACATTAGATTAGAATAAAAATCGGTATGAAATTAGAACCCTAGAATAGAAGAGAGTGGAGATGGTGAAAGCGAGTAGAGTGCTGCTAAGAGATGGAGGGCTCGCGATCAGCAAAACCCTCTCAGAAATACTGGTTTGTCCGCTATCAAAACAACCATTGAGGTTAGCTTTATTTACCGAATCAACCCCTAAACCCTGGCAGTGTATTTGGAATGCAAGAATACCAACTTGTTACATTTTTCATTTGGGTTGAGTGATTTGGTGAGAAACACTAATCTAATTTTTTTCTGTTCTCAACAAATCGTTGAATTTCCTAGCAGTGCCTTAGAATTTTGCCCCTTTTTGTTGTGCTTTCTTTGACAGGATATGTGAGAAATCGAATTCTCTGATCAGCGACGCCACTGGTGTTTCATTTCCGGTGAGCTTTGGTTCTTTAAACTCTCAAAACTCTGCTGATTTCGACTGCAATTCTATGATTCCTGTCAACAAAGTTTAGTTCCAATGGTGGCTGAGTTGAAATTGCAACGTTTTTGTAAGTGGGCAGTTTCAATTAACTAAAGTTCATTGCCATCCCTATGCTGAGAGTTGGGACCAAATCCATTTTCTGGCATTATATTTGAAAGAGGGACAGGAAATAATAGGAATCAATGGCAATCCCTGTATAAGTCTTAGGATTTCCATTTTCTATTTGGATATAATGAAAATTAGAGAGAACTGTTAAATTTTTGGAGTCCATAATATCCCCATACGTTGGTAGTAAAGGATGGTATTCATCCCGCAAGAGCTTCTTCGCTAATTCTTTAGTCCTGGCGTAGGCCAAACATGAGAGAAGATTAGTCAAGGTGCGCGTAAGCTCACCGAGACACGTCTTACCACTAATTCAAAAAAAAAAAAAAACAAAAACAAAAAACAAAAAAGCGATGTTACTTGTTAGAGAGTAGTAATCGTATAAAAGGTCAATAATGTGGTTGAATAATTTCAGTACTTTTGAAACCCAACCATTTTAAAGGATTTCAATATGACTTTTTCCCCCTTTGAAATCAAATCTCACTTAGATTCTCTTTCCATTCTGACAATGGAGAACCTGAGTATGAAATAAAGATTCCATGAATTCCGGTCATTCCAATAAAATGAGTCCATCTTTCTAGATCGAATGGAGTGAAATATGTGTAGTCTTTAGTTTCTAGGTATGCTGGCTGGGAATACGTCCTAGTTCACATGAAACTCTGTTTTAGTATCTCCGTACTTTATTGTTAGATGATGTAAATTTTCTCCTGCTTGTTCATTTGATAGATTGTGGATGGGATCCCTTGTCTTGTGCCAAATGATGGGAAGATAATCGACACTGATGACATGCCGAAACCTGAGGGCGCTGCTATTGATTCAGCTGACAAAATTGGAACTTAGCTTGTAGAATGTGAGAACTGGCGGAGGAGGTATCCCATTGTGCTAATATGTTGGATTTGAGCCGCTCCACATTCAAATAAGAATTACGTTCAGTGGTTTTCTGTAATATCTTCACATTCTAGTATAGCCTGCACAATTTTTACCTGAAAAACTACTTCTACAAGCTCCAATTATTTGTGGCTGTGCATTCACTAATTCTTCTATTGGTGTTTACATGTTTATAATAAGGAAAAGAAATTCTAACATGGGGAATGGCAATTTTTACTTCAAGACCTTTACATTCTTACAAATTAACAAGCATAATAGCTCATTTGAATTATTTTTGTTGGTAAGATGTCTAAATCATTTCTATGGGCTTTGCTTGGTGCAATGCTTGTAGAAAGCTTGACCAGCGAGAAAAGATGTTTGGCCGAAGCCAAAAAGAGGTTGACCCACTTCATATGCCAAAACTTGACGCATTATTATGCTGTTGGTGTCGGGTACTAATTTGCTCCGACTTTGAGTTTAACCCATTTCTTCATACTGATTTAAAATGTCATTTGAGTTTTTATCAGTAAGACAACTTTGACAAATGCTCAAATGGACAGGTTTGCAGGTTCATGTTCATGATCTTATGAGTGCCAAAATGGTGAGTTTGTTGCATGGTGAGGTCTCAGGCCTAAGTAACCTAAATGTGCCTCTATGTAAATCCTAGCTTCGTCCCTACACTTGACTTATCAAAAAAAAAAAAAAAAAAGGCTCTGTCCCTACACTTGAACCTCTTATATGCAAGCAATAGCTCTTGTAATCCTCCTGCTAGGGATTTTATTGGAGTTAACTTAGTTGCCAACTTGCTATCTATTAGCAATTTAGCACAACTATTGTCTCCTATGTTACGTGGATTGTTCTATATATAAAATACCAGTGTGACATACCTGACATTTACACTCAAAGGTATGGGATCAGTGTCCAACATGTTTAGTTGGACATTCACTCAATAAGCATATCTTGTAATTCAAAGTTACTATGAGGTTGGATATTATGCCTGAAAGGCCGTAACTAATGCGCCTTGTAAACTTCATTCATTGTACAAAAGTAAAAGAAATATACTGAGAAAACCCTTGTTCAGTAGGGTTTTCCAAACCGGTTTTCACGACCCATTTTGCAAAAACCCTTGTTCGGTTCCCAAATGGTTTCCACTGTCATATTCATAAAAAGTACTACGAGAGAGAGAGAGAGAGAGAGAGAGAGAGAGAGAGAGAGAGAGAGAGAGTAAAAAAGGTGGCTTACCCGTTGGGTTTTATTCTGGGGAATGGGGTGAGCGTGAGAGAGAGAAGGGGAAAGAGAGTGTATTATTAATAGAATTTCACATGTTTTCTAGTTTTTTTTTTTTTTTTTAAAGGTGGAGGGACCCACCATGAGGGCCTCTCTTTAGAAAACCAGTTTTGAAAACTGGGAATAGAAACCTTAACCGAACATGGTGAATACTCTGGCATGTCATCACGTCCTTGAAATGGAAACTAGATGTGTGACTTAAAATAATACCTACACCTGATGCCTTTATAATTTGAAGCTACGTAACATAAGTTTTTCCTCATCTGTGAGGATTAGGCTTTTTTCCCCAGGTGTAGCAATATTTATTTTCCCCCGTTTAGTCATAATGAAGTAGGAGGACAGATTGACTCCACTGTTTAACTATCTTTTCCCAACAATTGGCTTTGACGAGGGAGTTATTTTGTGCTATTTGAGGAAAGGCTGAATCATTTCTTGATTCAAGCCTCTTCTAGCGACTCAATGCACTCATTATATGTAGTCATTTTGCTAATAATTTGCTCTATTTCTTAACCGTTAGTAAGTGAGCTCTAAGATGTAAGTGGAGGTGTTTAAACTAGTTTGTCCAGAAATTGGAGAAGATTAAACTGATGTGATTTGAACATCCAATGATTTTGCGCGATTGATGCCCGTAATTTTTTTGAACATAGACAGGTATATATTTGTTTCTCTCCTTTGTGAGAGGTCGAAGAATCCCTAGTGCAGACAAAAACCATAACTGGATGCCTATTAGTTGTGAAGGAGAGTTAAAACAAGCTGCAGTCTTAGGGGCTTTCATGCCAATGATGCTGCTATTTATAGTTGCCTATAGTTGTGAAGTAGATTTAGAACAAGCTGCAGTCTTTAGGGGCTTTCATGCCAAGGATGCTGCTAGAATAAGGTAGATTTGGCACCCTCTTGCTTTTTTTTAGTTCGGCACTTTTACTAATGCCTAATTACCATCTCGAATTTTTCAAGGAAATTTCACTCTCAAGACTGCTGTTGGTCCATTTGGGAGGACCATTTGCGAGCAGAAGCAGGTCGTATTCGCATAATTAGGTTATGCACTTTCTTGTTCCAAATTAGATCAGAACACAGAATCTCATGCATTTTGCTTCCCCCTTTTTTTTAATCAAAGCTTTGGTAAGGATTCCCATCTAGATTTTCCTAGTACAAACGGATTTCCTGGAAAGTGATTCTGCTAGTGAAATTTTGAGTATGTAAAGTAGGGGTCCCCTTGCCTGTGCCCTCTGGTTGGGTGGAAAATGATTCTTTCTTCTCCAGATTTTCCCATGATGCACTGGGAAATTGTGGAAAAGCATTGAAAGAAAGACCTGCACATTTTGTACCATAAGCAACTTCTAGGACATAGGTATAGACACAGACTGGGGATTCTGTTTGAGTTGTTGCTTTGTTCATGTTCACTCTACTACTTCCACCTTTCCTAAAAGCATTTGTGCTAGAAAGTGACGCTGAAGAACCGACAACAGGGTTCAACACTTGGGTAGTTGGGTTATTTTTAATTTGCTGAAGCCACCCAACTAATAGTAGGAAGATATACAGTTTCATAGGATGAGTAATCTCGTCGGCTTTATAATGGGGGATCGACATTGCTGCATCTCTCAAAATGTTGTTTATCCCATGTTTTGTGGAATTAGTTTCCTATCACTCCACCAATAGTTGTGTTCAAACATTGAAAATGCGTGCTCATAAAATTTATAGAATTAGAACAAGCGGCAGTATTTAGGGGCTTTCATGCCCATGATGCCGCTAGAGTAAGGTAGATTTGGCACCCTCTTGCTTTTCTCTAGTTCGATATTTCTGCTATGCCTAGTTACCAATCTCAGATTTTTAAGGAAATTTCACTCTCAAGACTGCTGCTGGTCCATTTTGTTATGACAGCCACAAAGTAAGAGAATAAATAAACTAACAAGCGATGAACAAGGACACAAAGATTTACATGGTTCCGCTAAAACACAAAGCAAGAACGTACTCCACGGGTGAAAAGTGAGAGAGGATTCACTATAAAGAGGAGAGAATACAAAGAGCCGGCTATACCCGTAACTCTCAATGAAGCATCCAATTGATATCTAGGGACAAATCTTTAGTGGAGGGAGACACAAACCCTAGATGGAACCCAAAGAGAACTCAAAACCCTAATATCAAAACCCCCAATACAAAAGACAAAACCCCAGGAACCCATAAAGCCCCTATTTGTAGGTAAGTATAGAAAATAAGCTGAAACCGACTTAGTACGTGTGTTTCCCAAGTCCGACCGTCCGGATGGACATGACTCCCGTTCGGACGGGAATTGTAGAGATCAAATTTGTGACCTTTCATCGAATGTCCATAATTCAAGGCATATCTCCAACAAATCTCCACCTTGTCTTGAATTTCATTGAACTCAACACCATAGAGCAATTCTCTCGCAACACAACTCTTCTCCAAACACCTCCCCCGTAGGGCAATCAAAGCTTGGAACCAATATTCTAGGGAGTAACGACTAAGAGTCCGCCACATTGATTGGACTCAATATTCATTAAATGACCCATATCCACTTAAAAGGCCAAGTATTGTTAGTGTTGAGTCACCCAATTGTATATTGAGATCCGACTCTTTTTGTATTTTTCCAATGTGGGACTTAACATTCACACATGTTCTAACACATCTGAAAGGACTATTCGCGTTCAACAGAAGCAGGTCATATCTACATAATTAGGCAATGCACTTTCTTGTTCCAAATTAATTTAGAATACATTTTACCCTAAAAAACACACCCCCCCCCCCCCCCCCCCCCCCGCCGCTCTCTTCCCAACTAGATTTTCCTAGTACAAATAGAAAAGAATTTCATGGAAAGTGATTCTGCTAGTGAAATTTAAGGGTCCCCTTGCCTGTGCCCTCTGGTTGGATGGAAAGTGATTCTTTCTTCTCCAGATTAGCCCATGATTGAAAAGGGAAATCATGGAAAAAGTACTGCATGGAAAGACAGGCATATTTTGTACCAAAAACAACTTCTAGGACATAGGAAAAGAGTATAGACAGAGACTGAGGATTCTGTTTGAGTTGTTGCTTTGTTCACGTTCACTCTTATACTTCTTCCACCTTTCCCAAAAGCATTATGTGCTAGAGGGACGCAACGCTGGAGAACCTACTACAGGGTTTAACATTTGGGTTTCGTTTGATTGACTGAACTAATAGAAAGATACATGGTTCCATTGGATGAGTTATCTCGTCGGCTTTATAATGGGGGATTGACAATGCCACATCTTTTCAAAATGTTGTTTGTATAGTTGTTAGATTTAACATTAAATCCATCCACCAATAGTCGTGTTCAAACCTTGAAAATGCTCGCTCATAAATTTTGTAGAATTTAACCCCATGACAAATCTGGCAAATCAAACAGGCCCTAACATTGGTCTGGGAAAGAGAGTGTCTTCTGCCCAAATCCTAGGTTGCATTATTAGTGAGATGCTTCTTAAGGAGCCGTCATGTTTGGTAGCAGGATCTTGTACAGGATTGTACCATGGGGATAAGTTATCCTGTGGGATTATTGGATGGGATAAAGGCTTGAGGCTTTATATTGCATCACTAGCGAATTGCCCGTGCCTGAAGGCACGGCTCGAACAATTAGCACGCAAATCAATAGTGAACTCACGTGCTCCCGATCCCTGTTCAATGATTCTAACTTTGCAGAAAACACTAACCCAAAAACGGAGTTGTACTGTATTTAGTTAGGTTGAAATAACGATGACATAAGGAAATGGATGGAAGAGTCCTCATTCAAACAATTCCACACGGGCAGTATTGGTTATTCCCTACATAATATTTTGCGAAGGGTGAAAGGAATCCGGTGGCCATATTGGGCCGTCGTGCTAGCAAACTCTCCCTTACCTCTTAGGGAAGGATCCATGATTTTGATCCAAGGACCGACCTAAAAGACATATTTTCACTTGGAATGCAATTATTATATTATGTGGCTTTTGTCTTTGAATATAAGACATATGATATCAGGATTCTTATGGCTCAATGCAGTATCAAGTATGTGAAATTATTTTGTTTGTTTTCTTTGGGCAACGAATAGAACCATAAACTTATTTTTGGGCTATCAAAAAAAAGTGAGGAAATTTTAAATTACAGTGTACAATTTTAAATTATTTAGATAATAAGAGGCTAATATACTAATAACATTCAATATTATATTACTCAAATAATTTAAATTTTGGGTGGGGTTAAAGACCTTTACCGGCATCAATGTAGTTCCGCCAAGGGATTTGCGAAAGAACTTAAATTTTTCAAAATTCAAGGAATAAGGTTGAAGTTTTCCTTGATTGGCAAAAAGTTCATTAAGAAAACTTGACAAACCCAACCACCTTATTCCTTGAATTTGGAAATATTAGATTAAAATACAACATCAAGATTTACATCAAAGCAACAAATATTAAATGGTAAAGAGTGACACTCTTTATAGGTGCAACAGCTTTGTGTTGAACTCTCAAAATCCTTTCTCGATCTGCATTTCCTCCAATCCAACCACCCTTCCAAACCACGCAAAACAACTGAGCAACAAACTGATCCATTACAAGCACACACTTTCCCTAATTTAAACTCTTTCTTCTTAAACTCCTTGTACAAAAATGTTTATCCCCATTACTAGAAAAAAAACCCAATGGTTGTCAAAAGTTTGGTTTCCTTCTTCTGCAGTTTCATCGGCTTCAAAGCACGGAAAAGGATAAAAAACTCATCCAGCTCGCACGAAACGATTGGGTCGAAACTCTGTGAAGATCTTGATGGGGAGTTGTGTTGTGTGTGTTTGATGAATTTGGAGCAGGCCGGAGAAGATTCTGGTACGCAGGTTCTTCCTTGCTTGCACGAGTTTCATAGGGTTTGTATCGATACGTGGTTTAGTGGGCGTCGGAAAACGTGTCCGGTTTGCCGGTTTTTGGTGGAAGATGAAGAGAAGTCTCGGGCTAAGGAGGATTTGACTGAGGAGATGCTTACATGGTTTTCTTCCTTTCATGTTGCTGGTTTTTGAGTTGCGATCAATGCATGAACCAACAGAATACTCTCTCTCTCTCTCTCTCTCTCTCTCTCTCTCTCTCTATACATGATGATATGAATGCCAATTTGAATCTTATGACATGTAAATGGACGATTACTTATGAAATTGATGTGATTTTATGCTATATGTTATAATCCTTGCATGGTGCAACGCAGTCTATCTGAAATTCAATCCATGTCAGAATCTCCCGCAGGGAGAAGGTGGATCACTTTTTTTTTTTTTCCGGTGATGCTTGGTGTCCCAGACCAGTTTGCACGCACTTGAGACAAATTCTTACAAGTAAAACCCATGAGTAGAATATTTTCTATTTTAAAAAAAAAAAAAATTTGTTCTTTCGTACGACATTCTAAACTTGTATGAAACCTTTGCGTTTGGAAGTCATCACAAACTTTTTCTTCTGGAAGTCATCAATACTCTTGTCAAGAAGCATAGTTCATGCCTTCTATATACATCTCTCAAATTCACATTTTTTTTAACTATACTGTACTCTAATACTTTGCGGGTTTGGATTTTCCTCCTGCCCTTATTTAGAATTGGACCAAATAGTTCAAATCTTGATAGTCGGTTCGACAATCAGTGGTCAGAAATTAGTTCAAATCTGGATAGTCAGTTCGACAATCAGTGGTGAGAAATTGATAGTAGCGTCTATTGGTAAGAGACTATTGATGTATTATTTGTCTAGTTACAATATCGACATGTTAGGCTGTCCATTGCCTGGTACAGTTGAAATCCAAGACAGCAGAGGATCCAATTCCAATCTAATAATAACTTCATTTTTAGTCACTGTCCAATGTCATTCTCGAATGGTGACATCCTAACCATCGGCAATCTATGGAGTGTTTCATAAGTGTTAAAAAGTTCACTTGTAACCCCTAAAGTATTTTAAAAAATGTTTTCTCTGCTTTTTTAACATAAAATGTTTTTTCTTTCGGAAAGTGTTTGAAATAGGGAATGTTTTTTTTTCCATGTTTCGTACCAGGGCTCTTTTTCTTTGTTTGATATCCTGTCCGGGCTAACTTACGCACACCTCGATCAATCTCCTCCTCGGTCTGGTCAAAGGTAGACCATTCATAGCAGAACTACGGGATTCACAAAAAAAATATTCTTATGGCCCTAATCCAATAATCGAACCCGAGTCAATTATATAAGGAGTAAACCCACTAACCAAACCGACTTACCCTTGGGACTAACTTATAAACGCGTTAACTTAGTTCCTTACTTGACAAAATGGAAATCCATGTGGTCCTTTTTTGGATGGGCCGGAAGCTGGCACGACACAAGTTTTATGGAGCTAATACCTAGATGGCAAATTTACAAAACTACTCATATAAGTAGCAATTCTTTAACTTTTGAACGAACCTCAGTGAATTTTTTCGTAAGCGCTTTGTCAAAAAAAAGAAACAAAAACAAAAAGATCAATCATTCATCTCGATGAGAGAAATCGGAAGATTATAAAAACTTTTATGTGATATTAACCCGTTTCATAATCACAAGAGAGACTTTTTTGGAAGTTCTTAACTGTTGTGGGTCTGGACTAATCACTTAATAACCAATACAGATTAGATTGAAAGCCATGAATGAATACATCATATAAAAAATAAAGGCCAAAATAAGTTCAATCACTTAATAACCAATACAGATTAGATTGTGGGCCTCCAATCGATTCTCGTACCCATTGGACCAACTGGAGGCTGTTTGATTAGCTAAATTAACTAATACTAATTAGATTGAAAATCTCGTGGGGATTACGGATTCTTTGTTTCCATGCACCAATTTGTAAAGGGGTCACAATTTTCACTATGGTATTTTCGTCACTTAGAACCTGACTGCGGGAATACTGAAAATTTCAAAAATATCAAGAGTATTTGTAGCAGAAACTCCAGTCTAAATCTCTGTTAGCCATACAATCATGAGATATCAGAAACCAGTAGACTGGGAAATGGGCTCCATTGGTGGCCAGATGCATGATGTTATAAAGGGAGTCCCATAAGACAATTTGAGTGTCAATTTAAATAATCTTGTAGGGGCCAAAGTATTACGTTTTCAAATATACACAAGAGATAAGAGTTTGAAACTTCCTGCCGATGTGGATGTTCTTTCTCTTGTGCTTGTTAGAATTATCTCTCTCCTTAATTTGGCTATTAGTTGGATTGGGCTTATAGTGAATGTGAATTTGTTTCTATCCGAAACTTGTATTCTACTATTGGTTCTAATGAAAAAATAAAACATACACCGTAATTTATATAGGGTTTCCTAATTTTTCAAAACGTGAGAGATGGCGCGCGACTTTTGCCTTTCCCAAGAACTAGATTATTTAGACTCTCTCCATTCTAAAGTGTTGGTTACCTTTGGGGATTCCAACTTTTTAAAAGAGACATGCATGCTTGTCTCCTTGGATAATGAACATATATTTCCACTTCCACCTCTTAATCTCACTTATAAAGTTATACTCCCTCCGTCTCGAAAACATAGTCCCTCGTTCCATTCTAACCGGATAAAAGTTTCAATCGATAATACATTTCATATGTGACACGGTTGTACTCTTTGTTCTTGATAGTGAGGATTTAAATCCTTATTAGGTAAACTCTGATATTCTCCTTCACCGCTCAGAGGGATGTTATTTGTTTTATACCCTGTTCGTCGTGGCTTTCGCATATCTGTTTCTTTTGCAATTTCTTAGGATTTTTTTTTTTTTTTAAGTTTATCAAGCACTACACCGGATTTTTCTTAATCCGAGTAGGCTGCACATGAATAGGCTCTCAGATGCGGCATTATCGCCATTGATGGAGAATAAGCTTGCAAACAACGTGATGTGCCTAGAGAACCAACGACGTGTGAGGCGAGTGAAGAGCTTGGAGCCCAAGTAACTCCTTGCCTATAAAAGATATACTCCCCCAACCTAAAGAGGTATCGGTTTTTAGAATGCATAAACCCCTCTCTCTCACTCACTTTCTCTCTCTAGAAGCTCTAAACTCTTGCTTCTTTCATTTTTTTCCTCCTCTCCCCTGACTTGAACTTCGGAGTGCCTTCCTGGTCGGAACCCCTGGTCGGTTAGGCAGCACGAATATCCCAAGACGCGTAGGCCTTTCATCCTACAAATCCTACCCCCTCCCAACCATCCTTTTTCAGAGTATCAATCCTGGTGGTCGTCCTCTTCAGATCCAAATATAGAAAGAGTTCTGCAACTCAAAAATACAAAGTTTTGAAAATCACCTAAACCATTAATATAGATTATAAGATATATTACATTGAAAAGTGGCACGAACTCCCAAAATGAGACTATACTTTTTGGGACGGAGGGAGTATATTATCGATTACTATTGAAGAAGGGTAAGTGCTGAAAATTCACAATTTTTTATTTGTTTTTTCAAAGATGACTACTGTTCCATAAAATTGATTTAGTCTCAAAATTGACTTATTGCACTTTGCGAGATAGGTCATTCTCTCACAATACATCAACATAATTTCACTCAATAAACAAGTTCCAATTTTCCGCTAACTTATTGCTAATAAACCAGTTTGTGAAACACCCCCTAATATTTTGGGGCATCCCCAAAATGAATGGAGGATTAACATTATGGGAAGGAGAGAGTACATCATATACGACTGATTAATTTATTTAATTTTTTTCTTTGCGAATTCAGGGACGAAAATTGATAATCCCTTATCAATATCTGAATAAGTTGATTTATTACAAAGGACTCTAACAAACAAGTTTTAAACAAATTAAACTGCTCCGATCATTTGTATAGTACCCTGGGTTGAGTCCCACACAAACCGGTGTACACCAAATGGTGTACCCATAATTTGTCTTACGACTAATAACTCATCATCTTCTTTGTTGAAAAACTATTTTGGGGCCACTTGTCGTTCCTTTTAACCAAGAGGCAATAGGTGATGGGTCTTGCTAATCTCTCCCTAGTAGGCAATTGATAAAAAGTAAATATCAAACAAGTTCGAATTTTAATAATATTACAGATATCGATACATTTTTTCAAATATTGATACACCCGTTACATATTATCATCCAAAAATGCTATGGATTCACTACATGTGCACACCACCTTGGGGTGGCAAATGAGGAAAGGACCATTTTTTTGGGTGAGCCCCACATTGGGCTTCTCCTCATTTACCACCTCAGGGTGGTGTGCATTTAGGGTGCACATGTAATGTATCCATATCATTTTCCATTATCTCTGCCCTTAGGGCTGAGGATAGCATTTTCCATAGGTGATTTCTTCATTCTTGAAAGGGCAAAGGACAAAAAGAAAAACTTAGACAGGCATTAGCTATAGGGTGTTCGATTTATGATGTGGATTGAAGCACGGTCCAAATCTTTGTGGTTCCAGGTGTCCGTATTGTTTAACCCATTGAACAAATTTTATATGGACTATAAATTTTCGATAAACTTAATTCTGTATTTTATATGAATGATTTCTCAAACGGGTTATAAAATGTTATTTACATTAATACAGTATTTTCAGTTCTCTTCTACGCGCTGGGATAAATGGTATTTTATATTTTTTAGTTTATACTAGTATTTTTTTATGTGTTATGGATCTTATTTGATAGGAATAGTATATTTCAATCAGTTTATTAAGCAAGAATTTAAGCGTTTTTGAAAAAGACCAATCTGCAAAAAGAAAAATTAAATTGTGACCGACGGAGTGCCAATTAAAACGAGGAATGAATTTTTGTATCTCTTGTCCAACCATCAGGTACATAGTGTTTGGTTCTTTTACTTCTTTGCAACAAGAAATAATTGTATGCGAGCGTGCCAGAGAAAGCCTTTAAGTCTTGTTTCTCAGATTAACTTTGGAAAAACCAAATCTAATCAGACGATTGTGTTTGAATGGTTCAATTACCTCAACTAAGAGGAGTTTTCTTTCAAAGTGAAAAAATACAAAGCAATTTACGTAGGAAATTAAAGAACAATAAAGAAATAAGGTACTTTGATTAAGAAATCAAAAGTAAACTGACTTCGAAATCTTTTTCAACTTCAAATAGAAAGACAAAACGAACTTTGAACACTGGATTGTTACAAATATTACTTTCATCTACTTCCTAAACTACTTCGAACTGAGTCGAATTCCTAAAATTACAATTCTAACTGCCAAAAAACAAACCAAGCATCATTTTTTATGTTTGTTGAAGATTTGTCTGGGGGTTTTTCACTCTTCAACTTCTTCTATTTATAGGTCTTGCTTGCAATTTGAACTTTCCCGCTTGATCTCTTGACTTCTAACTTCATCATTTCATTTCAAAAGTTTGTTTCATCATTCCAAAAGCACTTGAACTTCAACTGCTTCGAATTCCCTCCAGAAATATTTGAACTTGAATCTACACGGTTACTCATTCCAATCATATTTTACATATGATTAATTTCAAAAGATAACTTCCTTGCACGATCTGTTTCATGCATAATTGCTTCAACTGTCAACTGCCCAGTTTTACACGTGTAATAACATGAAGTTCATGCTTTCTAGCAGTTTGAAATGTGGCTTCGAAGTTCACTTCTCTATTTATTCCTGGCTATAACTGCCAATAACTGCCTTTTACACTAGAGGAAATCCTGGCTATAACTGCCTTTTACACTAGAGGAAAATATGATATCGTATTGATCTTCTTATGAAACTATAATCCAGTGCTTTTGCATTAACGACATGTTTCCAACATTTGGAATTTCTGATTACGTGTCAATTAATTACTGGATGTGTTAATTTTACATGTAAACACATAGATATAGGAGTGTCAAAATAAGCACCTCATATTATCATTTTCGTACCTCGGTGGGTTTTATTGCATTTCAAATTCGAACGAATCTTTATATACTGGTGGGGTGGTGTTCAATCTTCGCTCCCTTTGACTAGATTTTTTTGATTGACTAGACTTTTTCGATTGACTTTGAGTGTGGCTAGCTCTTCTACCATGTGGTTCTACAAAAAAGAGTGAATCACGTTGATGTGCAAATGGTGGAAGATGACTGAAGACACTCCAATGGTTAAGTTAGTCCATAAATGAGAAGGGAAAGGCGGAGCTTTGAGAAGGAATAAATTGCGTACCCATTATGATTTATGATCACTGTTGAGTTTATAAGAGTGCCTTGGCTTGAAAGGTAGGGTATCACGTGTCGTCATGCCGAGGTGACATCACCGACATCCTCTCCCCGATAATCAGCCCTCGACCACCACCTCTTGACCGAACGCCGCGCATGATGGTCTGCAAACGTTGTATGTTTGTCAGACTGAATATCGGAACGCGTGGATAGTGAATAGTGGTGCCACGTGGCCAAACCATACTGCGAGTGATCTCATTCTGATGGTACTATACACGGTCGGACGACCTGTCGCAAGGAAACCTACGCCACGTGGCCTACCCATACGATCCTTGAATATCACGCCGCAGTTGGTCCGAACAGTCTTGGCACATGCTGATCGGAGATTGTTGCCTCTACGACGAAGCAAATATATATGCACCTTCGTTCTTGCCACCTTCTGTCTCTTGGTCGTGACCCAACTTCACGATTCAGCTCGACCATGATGACACAGGTGGGCGATCATTTCAAACATTCTGGAATGTACTGGGCCTTCAATGACGATTGGGCCTGTCCAGACCTGATGGGCGTAAATGAGCCTAATGTTTCGGACTCAATTAGTCCGGCCCACTACAATAGTTGTTGTGCTATATGTATTTTCTATGGGTTTGTGATTGCGGTTCGGAGAACGATTGTGGACATGTAAGTGCAGTAAAATTATGAGTTTAACTCCTGAAGAGGTGAATTTGATATTTATTGTTTATGCTTTTCACAAAAGACTTTAAAAAAAGATAGACTTTGTTATATGATTAAAGTGTCAATGAATTTTCCAACCCATCACAGATAATGCCTTGATGTGAAATAACCTTTTTTTTTTTTTTTTTTTTTTTCATTTTTGACCTTCCACCACAACTTCAAGTCATAAAAAGTAATGGTCTGCATACTTGAAAACTTAGGACCACTAATGTAATTGTCTTTGCATAAGTATCATTTATGAAACATGTAGTACTTGGGGGAGTAGCACCACATGAGTGGTTGGGCCACAAAAAGCTTTGAAGTCATTGGACTTGTGAATCAATCCAAACAACGTTGTTCCCCACTATTGAATCATGGAAACAAGGAAAAGAAAGCAAAAGAAAAATGGGAATGGAAAAACCAAACAAAAGAGGGAGCATAAAAAGGACTCTAATAATCAAAGGTAAGAAATGGAGGAATATTATCACTGTAGCAATTGTTTGTGGGTTGGAAAGGAAAGAAATGGAAGAGATAAGGAGATGATGAAAATGACTGCCAATAAATAAGGACAATGTGTCCCATCCCTGGGACTCTATTACTAGGGCTCAAGTCCTCCGTACCAGTTTTTTGTCGTATTCTTGGAGCCATATGAAAACTATGTTTGCTAGCAACTGCATAGTATTCCACAAGAATCATGACAAAAAGAGGGAAGGCAAAGCTTTGGGTCAAAGCAATAAAATAAAGCAAACAAATGACCCACCCACAAATTCCATACCCTTTTGGAATTGGATTAGGTAAGTTTTTCAAAAGATTTTAGCAACTCAGTTGTTAAAATTTTCTAAAAAACTTAGCCTTAGTAACATTTCAATTGTTCAGATTGAAGAGAGTTGTTTTTTTTAGAGGATCCAATAGGTCAAGGGCTAATTGAAAATGATTCAAGAGTTTTTTTTTTTTTTCCTCGGCGAAAGTCAACATTGTTATTCATCATTTAATGAGATTTGAGGCCCGGCTGAATGAATGCGAGTACGACGGTGGCACTGGGTACTACTCCTCTGGCAAAATGATCCAAGAGTTGAAGGGCTAAGGAAGAAAAATCATTCATTTGTGGACCAAAATGAGAAAACTCCAATATGTTAAAGGGGATAAAGTATTCAGATGTAAAAGCACGAAACATAAAACAAAAAGAGACAGGAAAGATGGGGTTAAAATGAGAAAAACAAAACACCGACAACTTACATTTTGCACCAACAAGCCACGGGCCCGGTTGCACTTGATTCAATAGTACTAATGCGAGAAAACTAATTGTTCGAGGGTGAAAGTGAGAACAGACAATACTTTAAGGGGCAAATATAATACTATTAACACCACAAAAGAGGAAAAGGAAACATAAGGTGCCCAAGACCCCCAGCCAAAAAAAAAAATGCCCTTTTTTTCATTTTTGGAATCCAAAATGGCATATATAATATCAATGTCTCCTAGTATTTCCCTAAAAAACCTCATTCCCTTCTCAAAAGATTACAACCAACCATATTACTAAATCTCTCCCTAGCTAGATGGGGAGGCTTTCTCAGAATGGAGCTGTTGAACTTCGGAAGAGACTCTTCTTTTTGGGAACTTGAGCAGCTGCAGCTAAACTCAACTGACACATACAAAATATAGACACGAGAATAGGTCGATAAGAAGCCCCCAAAAAGGAGATATGGATATTAGCTTTACAAATGAAACTATATACACACACACACACAAACATGGTAGGCACGGCGAAGCATAATATAGTCTCCACTGATATAAATCACCCGTTCTACCCAACTGCTCTGTCTGACAAATGTAATCTACACATAGTATCAGTTACCATTTTGAGATAATTTTCCGTTATTTTCTATTTTTCCTATTTGATCATAAAAGGGAACATGTAAATAAGGATGCATTACCTTAAAAGTGAGGGGGGAGGGTCTTTTTTTTATTTAAAAAAAAAAATGATTTGATTATGCGGTCGGGAATGTTACTTTATTTGTTTGCTTAGATATTTTGTAAAAAAAAACGTTACTCCATGTTTTATTATACTATAGTCTTTCTTATGGAAAAAGAATCACCTTGGTTGGTCTATTTTAGTGCTTACTTTAAGTTGAATGTCAACTGTTTATATAAAGAGTCTTGCTACAATAAGTACCAAGGAGAAAAAAACATGCACTCCAGTAATGCACTTTTCAATACATTTACACCTATTTTTATAGTACATTTTTCACACATTTCAACATACTTTTTAAACCTTAACATAAGCTCACTAGTTTTTTTTTTTTTTTTTTTTTGCATTTTCCTTTAAGACTGAGTTTTCCAAATGAGATAAAATGAGAATTCCCATTTTAGTTAAGTTTTATGGAGGGGTGGTAAAATCAGATTGTGTTCCCAAATGATAAAATCTAGTTTGATCAAATTCACCCAATGCCTTTTATCATTTGAGGAATGATTTTGATAAAATCATGGGCTAAAATCACTTCTGGCTTTTATCATTTGAGGAATAATTTTGATAAAATCTAGGCTAAAATCTGATTTTATCTATTGACAAACTCGCCCTAAAAGAATAAAAATGGAGCAGGACCTATTGAAACCAGGGGGCCTACTATGCCTCCCGTTCAGGCCTTGTCTCGAACTCGAAAACATGATCCAAACCGTTCATTGTTTATACGCGAAAAATAAACGAATAGTAAGTCAACTTTTTCCTCGAATACAATGAAAAGCAAATACACTTTAAAAAATGCACAGCAAAATTACTTGATACAAATGTCCCAATGACTTGATTTATTTTGGGGACTATTGTTCGCGTCTATTCCTAAACAATGAATGTTTTAGGTCATGTTTTTTAGCACGGGATGAGGACTGAACGTGAGGCACGGCAACCTGTTGTGCCCCATCAGATCCCCTTCTTGTTTGGGCATTTTGTGGCTCTATACCGGACCAATTTTGCTGGATGGTTCATTTTTTTAGAACTTATCGAAAAGAACAGTCATGAAAAAAAAAAAAAAAAGTTGATTGGATATCGATAAATACAATACACGAGAAAGTTTTGATCATAGAAACTGCCCAACAAAACCATCCCGTCCAAAAAAAGGGGGGGAAGGATCATGTTCCATGCAAAATGTCAAAGTGCTACTCATATATGCCTTGTGTTTTTTTACCTGTTCCTGCTGTTTTTTTAGTTTGGCATTCTCTTCCAATAAATGGGCAACTTCTAGCTCCAGTTCATTTGTGTAAGCCTGCAATGATTGCACAAAAATGGAAACACATGACACACAGAATATGTTGATATCCAAAATCTTTACCCGAATTCAATTTGAAAAGAAAAGTTTGTTTCCTTCTTTACAAAATCTTTGCCCAATAATAGTAGGACATGCAAGTAGTGGCTAGCTCATGTGGTAGAGCTTTTGGATGCCCCAAACTGCATTCCGGGATCGAGTTTTATTCCCCCTCCCGTGTAATATGTAATATATTAGGAATGACGAATGACCAAAAAAAAAAATGCTAAGGACACACGTCAAACTGCACCTGTCTGTGTGGCATTGCATGGTGGTAGCAAAGTAATTTTAAAGTATTTGTTCTCACATCACCAATTATGGAGTGCCATGAGGTTTGTGGGGTGCGGTGGAGAGGTATGTCCCCGTATCAAAATTCATCTTTCTTACTGATCGGGCCTAATTTTGTGTTGACTTTATCCACGGTTTTTTATTTTAATTTTTCCTAAATTAAGGTCAATTTTCTACATCAGACCGTGAGAAACCTATATTTGTCGTTTCAAAGTGAGAAAAATAAAACAAAATTCCAACTTTTGCATTGGAACTGAAACGACAGATAAGTAAGAGAACAACCACGTCATTCTGAATAAAAGATTTTGGGCACAAAATCGAACTAGCAAGTTCGATCGTACAACATTTCTCTAACAACTTTACAAGGATGTTACACATTACCTTGGGTATTAAACCACCTTTTCTTTTGTTGGTAAATACATTTATTTTGTTTTTCAGAATGTGTGAATGTGGCCAAGTGTGATCCCTTAATGGCTAATATTCACAACCCTGTCACTCACATTTATTAAAAATGGGTCTTTTGTTGGTAAAATATTTATTATATTTTTCAGAATGTGTAAATGTGGCCAAATGTGATCCCCTAACGGCTAATATTACAACTATGTAACTACACATTTATTAAAAATGGGTTAAAGTATTTTCTCAAAATAAAATTATTACGGGTTCGAATCCCGAAAACAGCTTTCATGCTTGCAAACTAAAGAGTAAAGACTTGACCAGCACATTTATTAACGGGAGGCGGAGTAGTCCTTTTCAATACTTGAAGCATACCCCATGTTTTCCAAAAATTAACATATACGGATTAGAAGAGAAATGAAATACGAGTATGTCTGTTTTGTGGTACTATACACACGACACAACCACGACGCGTGTTGACGTTGTGTCACGGTTTCACTCATAGTCTAACGTAGGGGGCCGCGCCGAGCTGGCCGAACACGAAAAACTTTCTTGCTTTTTCAGACACAGCAGTAGCGGGAGCCTAATGCACTGGATAACTCTTTTTGGAGCTAGAAGAATACTAGTACGAGTACCATTTTTCAGCAAAATAATATTTATGCCTTGTCGTTACATTCAGGCCTGAAATTAGTTGAGGTGCGCTCAAACTGACCACACATCCAGTTATCAAAAAACAAAAAAAAAAAAGATTAGAAGAGAAATGGAAATATGCCTGTTTTCTAGCTCTGGATCGAGCGGCGGACTCACGGTTCTTGATCATGCGCTTATGCCGCCGATCGCCGGAGTTGTGATCGGACTCCGGGACCCTTTTCCTCCCCAAACACGGCAAGCTCGATGCCAAACCCTCAAACGAAACGTCCAAACAAGAAGACGCATCCGAAATGGGCCTTAGAACTGGGCCCTGTAGAATCGAGTCGAACTGGTGATCATCTGGGCCGGAGTTCAGCCTCAGAGCCACGGCAGCCGGAGAAGACGTCGGAGATCCGTAGCCCCCGTGGATGGGTTGTGGTGGGGGTTGTGGCGGTGGGTTTTTGTTGGAGAGGAAGTCGAGCAAAGTGTGGCCGTGGAAGGTGGTGGTGGTGTCAGGGTTGTTGTCTGTGGTGGAGTGGCGGTGGTGGTGGTGGTCTTGCAGGGAGGCGAGAGTGATGTCGTTCCATACCTCTTCCATGGAAGAGAGAGAGAGAGAGAGTGTGTGTGTTTGGGGATTTGGTACTCGTTAAAGCTCTTCTCCTTGTTTGTTTCGAAAAAAGGGTCATGCTAACATGTGTCATAGTGCACCCGTTAAGGGTAAAAAAAAATACACTTTTATAGCTCTTACTTGTACCAAAAAAATACACTTTGAAAGTACACTTGTACATTAAAGTATACTTAAAGACATACTTTAAGGCCTTGTTCTCCAATAGATTTTAGGTAGATTTTATGAAAATCTCATAAAATGAACATTTTATGGAGGGGTGATAAAATGAAGTTGTTTTCCCAATTGATAAAATGTAGTGGTTTTCCTATAAATTTTAGGAGGATTTTATGAGAATCTCATAAAATCACTTTTACATTTTATGTGTTGAGATTGAAGTGTCATAAAATGTGAGATTTTATTTACCAAAAATCTATTGGAGAACAAGGCCTAAAGTACAAGTGTACTTTTAAATTGTACTTTTTTGTACTCTTAACGGGTACACTATGGCACCCATTAGCATTTCCCTTTGAAAAATGCTACAGGTAGACAACACATTTCTCGCCGTCTAAAAGTATTTTTTGACGGTTCGGATTTGAAATATTATTTGACCAGCATTCTCTTACCAGTCAAAGAGTATTTCAAATCCACACCATTAATTGCTGAAACAAATGGTTGAGATCGCGTTATCCACTTTTATTGTACCTGTAGCATCTTTCATTTCATCCACCTGGGACTCATAACATTAGAGGGAGGGAATATAACCCCACGAACCTTTTTCCTCGTAACTCACGTGCTCGGATACGTACACCTCGATTAATTTTGGCCGGATACGTACACCACTTTTAATTTTGGGATCTCAATTCTATCTCTAGTAGGAGTATCTACCACTAGTTGGTAGCCAAATAATAATAATAATAATAATAATAAAAAGGGTTAATGCTCCCTTTGTCCCAAAATTTTAGTCCATGTTATTATTCTAACTGGGTAAAAAAAGTTTATATCTTGTAATATATAAGAATTTGTCTATGCAATATGAATCTTATTTGAGAGATCTTAATTAGATTTATTAAACAAATTTTTTGAAATCTTAAAAAATATTATAAATCAAAAGATATAGACAATTGAAATGAAAATTATAAAAGTAAGGGAAAACATTCTTTACAGCGGCGGTGTAAACCAAAATTTCTTCCAAATCTATTACATTGCGCTTCCAAACAGTGGTCGCAAAAGATAAAAACACGGACACATGTCGCGATGCAATTGATTTGGAAAAAACTTTGGTTTACACCGCCACTGTAAATAATGTAATTATTACTCACATTTCTCTCTAATCATTACCCTTATTTTTAACTATTATTCTCATTTTTCTCTATATCTCTCTCCAATTATTACTATTTACCATTTATTTATAATTATTACCTCCATTTATCTCTCCAAGTATTACTCAAAAGCCAAACCAAACAAGATTCACGGATCACTCAAGCCAATCCATTGCATTTCAAACCATAGCTGTGATGAGTTCACCTTTGTCTCACAATGAGAGTTGTACAATTTGAATAAGTTAGGTGGTTGATCAATTCATTCAAAACTTGATTCAGAAATTTGAACGCTAATTTTTGGATAAAAAAAAAATGGAATGAATTGGCCGAGCACTTGTCAATATTCAATTGGGTTGACATTTTTTCTTTTAAAAAAATCGAATGTTATTGTTCTTTACAAAATGAACGTTTTTTATTTTTCTCATTAGATTCAAAGTGGGCTCACGCATCACATCTATACATTTTCATACACAAAGAATTACTTAACCACAATAGCCCGTTTGTTAAGGGGATAAATGAGGGAATGAGATAAGAAAGATGTTTGTTTGTTGGAGAAGAACGCTGCTACGTGCACAGACCATGGTGCACCGACGGCGTCGCCGACGCCGTTGTGGGCCCCAACCGATCGATCCGAGCCGTTCATCCTTTTCAGATGAAAATTGGGTGATTTTGGATCGAGCTCATACAGCCGTCCGATTGCCTTGATTCCCACGTGGGCCCACTCGGAATTCGATTCTGAGAACGATGAACGGCTCGGATGGACCGATTTGGACCCACAACGGCGTCGGCTACGCCGTCGGTGCATTTGGGTCGGTGCAGAAGGAATTACCGATTGGAGAATGAAGAGGGTGAAGGAGGGGGGAGAATTTATCTTCTTGGAGTGGTCCTAGTAAATCTCATCCTAGGATTAGCTAATCTGGCTTAGTAAAAAGACCAAATAACCCCTCAAACCATTTTATATTACTGTAGCAATTGAATGATTTAATGAGGGTAGCCAAGTCCCACGTACTACTCAAATCGAGTACTGCTCCGTCCCAAAATGGAAAACACAAAAATGAAAAAAGTCTTCCTTCAATGATCTCTTGTTATAACATGTCCGTCTTTTCTCCACCCTCTTCCTAATTCACTCATAACATTATCTACCCGAGAAAAAAGCCACAATTTAAGTGATCAAAGTGAGTGAGCTCAGTACATGTGTGTAGTGAGCTCTCTTGGCCGTCTGATCCGAGATCAACGATTCGGATTGTCTTACACTTTAAAAAGCACTTTTACATTTACTATAACTCTAATTTATTTGGATCGTTGATCTCGGATCGGACGGTCGAGAGAGCTTACTACACGCATGTAGTGAGCTCACTCACTACAGGGCCCTGGGTCACAAAAGGACAAAAAGAGGAGGGTAAAACTACTTGGTCAGACATGTATAGGCATAGTTTTTCAAAAGATTTTAGCAACTCAATTGCTAAAATCACCATGATTTTAGCAAATGAGTTCAGCAAGTGCTAAAATCATGATTTTGAAATAAAAAAATGAAGTGGTTCCGTGTATCGTTTTTTATTTTTTTCGCACCAAATTAAAGTACTCCTCGTGTACTTTAAGTCGGTGTAAAAAATTTAAAAAATAATACACGAAAACACTTATTTTTATTTTATTTGAAATACCATAATTTTAGCAACTGAGTTTCTAAAATCTTTTGAAAAACTATGCCAACATTTACGAAAGGTGCAGACATATATAGCGGACCCCTTCATTTGGACCCCTCATTAACATTTTGGGTTACACTTTCTATAAGTGGAAAGAAAGTGGAAAGAAAGTAGGAGTAGTTTAAAAATACTTATCTAGGAGATTTAGCTTTCATTCAGTTTTTGTTAAAGAGGTCCCACGACCAATAGCAAATTAACACAGGCACAAATTAGCAAAACCTTTTAAAATTCAATGTATAAAAAGGTGATGCGAGGTGATGATTTATTGGGCAACTCCCGCGGTGAAGATAGACTTTTTGTTAATCTTGTCGAGGTAATTTTTTGAACCAATAATTACTCACAACGAGACGAATCAAAAAGACATAAAAATACGGATAAATATTGAAAAAAGTTCATCAAAGACGACATTTTTTTTAAAAAAAAAACAGCGGTTTGCTACGTTTTCGTCCTTAGTGATATTTTCTTTCTTTTGGTTATAATTTTACTTTTAAGACTTTTCTTGTCGAGACGGACGATTAACTCAAAATAATATTACAAGAATCTAACAAAAATTCATAAAATATGAACAAGACACACAAAACGAAGTAGAAAAAGCAAGCTGAGAAGAATAGAGCCTAAACAACACTAACAAAGTGCGCAACATTGTGCTAAGTACCCAAATTATACACAGAATGTTTTTTGCTTAAAAGTGACACGTCCTTTCACAGTGAATTAAAATGTTAGATAATGTGAGTTTTTATGCATCGGGTCTATCATCAGGGAGAAGGAGTCCTTGCTCGTAGCGTGCCTTTTTTTTTAAGCAGTGAAAATGATTTTATTAATCAAATGGTAACGATATAGAGATTAAAAGATACTACAACATGATTGTATTACAGCGAAAGAATAATGTTCTAATAAGGTCGACACTCTATACTCATGACGATAATGGAAGTGCGCAAATGCCTAACAGAGTGCAGCCGCTTCTATGTGTTCAATTAAAATTTCATTATCGTGATATGAACTGTTCAGGCTGTAAATCGAAGTGCGCAAATGCCTAACGATATTGAATGGTTGCACTACACTCCGTAATGCATTAACGCATTGCGAAAATGCCTTTGACCTAGCTATCATCAAACTCACAGAATCTACATAAATACTCGGTGATTCTAAGAGCCCTTTGGGCAAAAAATTTTGGTTTGCCCAAGCATTTTTTGTTATTATATATATACATTTTTACTCGAATTGAGTCAATTTTTTTTTATATTTGTCTTGACGACATAAATTGGACATCGTCTCGGCGTAAACAAGAAAAGTATTAAAATATTGGACAAAATTGAAAAGATGGAAAAACAGTCTTTTAGTATCTAAAACTTTGTTTTTATATTTTTACACTTTTCTGATTGCCATGGTCGAGAGGAACGATGCGATGTGAAAATTATGATGAAAAAACTTGTAAAAATGTTACTAAAAGTTAAATGATAACCAACAGTATTTAACAAAAATTAATTTAGTCCTAACCCATTATAATAATTTCAAAGGGTTTTTTTTAATATGTTCCCCCTAGGCACACGATAAGGTTCATTAAATGAGCCTAATTAAACCAACTTTTATAGAAAGAGTAGAAGAGTTTGTGCCCAGTACTTAAAACTTAAATTTTCTATGCAAACAAAGGTTTAATTAAGCTCATTTAATGAACCTTATCATGTGTCTGGGGCAAATATTAACAAAACTCAAAACCATGCATGCGTAAGTTCCCGACAACTGAAGAATTAAACAGCGTAGCTTTTAAGGGGGGACAGATAATCCGATCTCCCAGCAAAATTACCACTGTCCTGCTATACAATCCCCCGCCAATTTTAATGGCTACTATTTAACTATTGTTGATTGATGATTAAACCGTAAAATTATGTATGCTTTGGGGTAGTATGTATAATTAATCTTAGATCATGAGTATTTTTTTTTAGTAAGTACTCCCTCTATTTTCAAAATAATTGTCCGGTCTGCCAAAGGACTTTAAAAATACATTTCAATTCAAAACAATTGATTTTTTTTTTCCCGCAACATACTATATATATATATATATTATAAATTCTTAGTTTGACGAATCAAACATTCTTTTCAAAACAACAGGAGCATATTGATTTTTTCGGGTGTCACCTCCGAATCTGAATTCTAGCTCCGCTATTCGACATCCTACTTTTTGTTGGGTTTTGTGAATTGTCACAATAGTACTAGTATAGTGTACTAGGCTAGACGTGCATCAATTGTGTCCACTTCAAATCTAGGAGTACCATTGTTGGGGATTCTTGGGAATGACTCAAATCTACTACCATTGTTGGGATTCTTGGGAATGAGTACGTAAGTACTGGACTATATATATTTGGCTGAAAACAATTCTTGCCATTTCTCTTTCTACTTTTACTTCACCTGTCACACAAATTTGCCACTTTTCCTTCTTCCATGTGTAAAAATGTTACAGTAATTTTACTTGGTAATCATTTGGTTCGCTTTTTTGTTTGGCAATTGCCAAGTGGAGTATTTTTCACCCTTTGACTCTCCACTTATGATCTCAACTTCTCCATCATTCTCAGTACAGTTATTTATAGTATTCCAATCTCAACAAACTTCCTCTTTTGAACTACGAGTTTCCTCTAAAGAGATGGACCCAGATCTTTGTAAATAAGAGCATATTCTATCCGTGAGTCTCCAAAACTCTATTTTTAAACTCAAAACTGAGTACTACTTTCTGTCCCAATTTGATAGTTCCATATATTTTAGGATTCCGATTTTTTTTTTTCCTTAGGAAACATACTGATTGCATAAAAAATATTCAACTTTCCATATTTATTTTGTAAAAGAACATAATGATTACATCACTTTTTAAGAGTAATAATGAGATTTTATCAAGTTTTTATGGATGATTTTGAAAATTGGACATGTATTTTGGGACGTCTTAAAATGGAACATGAGACTATCAAAATAGGACAATTTCTCGGAAGTGGTCCATTGGGGGTTCATTCTACTAAATATGAGGAGGAAGCATCATTAGGAGAATATGTGTCTCCTGCTTCTTCTTCTCTGCTCCACGATCTAGGTCTAAGTGTTTTCAAATATTCCAGGTCTGGTGTTAATGGTCTTGGTTCATCAAGGAGGGAGTATTTATAATTCAAAAAGTTGATTTGAAACTTATTATTGTTCATACACACTCCAAACACAAATCTCCATTTGCATCTTGATATTCCAAAGAACTCACAATCCATTCATCTTCTCTCAAAAACTGACCAACATTTTTTCAAATTTGAACTTACCAATTTTGAAAGTTCCACTAAACATATCTATTTAACTATTTTGCAGTGAGCTTAAATCTTCATATCTTCAAAATATGGACATATGAAGTTTGATTGGAGATGCTCTAAGAGACTCAAAGTACAACAGTTATTTAAATTCTAGAGACTCTTAGAAAAAAAATTTAAATACGAAATATTGGGGAGTTAAATTTTGATGGCGGCGGCCTTTGCTTGTGACTTTATCAGGTGGGCACGTAAGGTTATCCCCAATGGGATACTAAAACCAAAATGTTGCTAAAGTTAGCAACGTGGGACCCAAAAAGTGCTCACAATAGAATAATCAAAGTTAATAATAACATTTTAACCAATATTCAAATTTTGACACTTGCATACTCAAAATTAATTACCAACGTTTTCACAATAACGAAATTTAATGGACCCCACATCTCTTCAATTAAGTGACCCATCATTACAAAAAAAACCTTCTCTCTATTTTTTTTTCTTCCTTTTTGAACAATGTTTTTAAAAATAATTGATTCTGTTTTTCAAAACCTTTTTTTCCCCGAAAACTGTTTGTTTTTTAAGCTGAATTGTATTTTTTTAAACGGTATTTTCAAATCTATTTATTTTTTTCGAAAAACTGTTTGTTTTTTAAAAACTTTTTTTTTTTGGGGAAAAACTATTACTGAATTTTTTTTTTAAAAGAAAAAGTGGGTTTTTAGATAATTTAGTTTATTTTTTAACGTGAAATGTGATATAGCAGTCAATTTTGATTATGCCATTGTGGACCTCTACATTATTAATTTCAGCAATCCTCTAAATGGATAATCAAAACGTGATGTGACAACTTTTGGTTTTTCAATTTAATTTGAGTATACCATTGGTGATACTCTAAAATAGATACGTGACAACTAAGCAATTTTTCGGTGCGCGGCGGGTACCACGCGCTTGAGCACCCATCTCAGTCTTTTAAAATACTTTTGGACGGTCTAAATTTTAGAGAGAGAGAGAGAGAGAGAAATTTGGACCGTCTAAAATATAGTTGGACGGTTGGGATGGGTGCTCGGGCAACGACTACGTTGTGCCCGCCCGGCGCCCAAAAAAATTTGATTGACAACTACCACCTCCAAGCATGATTATAGAGCTCCTAGACTCCGAACTAATCTTGAAAGGTTGTAGTTACAGGGTCCCCATTGATAACTCACTGGTTGACAATAAAATAAGAGCAAGACGGAAAGTGAACATCATAGGTTTTTTTTTTTTTTTTTCCACATTTCTATACACTTTCACACGTTCATATGCATTTTCACACATTTCAAGACACTTTTAAAATCTTAACAATGAATTGATTTTAGAATCTTTTAATTGTATGCTAACTTTTCTTGCATCATCAAGGCTCGAACAGAGCAAAGTCTAGTACTCCCTATGAGTATTTCACAAGGAAATAGTACTCCTATTAAAGGGGTGATCCGCTAAGAGAGTTTTTTTAAATAAATTATTTTTTCACGATTTTTTATGTGATTATTGTAATAAGAGAGTGACCAGTCTTGGTTTTTTTTTTTTTGTCATTCATTAATCCTAATCTATTCTATCCTAGGGGACTGGGGGAGGGGAATGGGTGCTTATAGGAATCGAACCCTACCTATGTGCATGAGAGTCTAAGGAAGGCACCAACCGCACTCCACTCCACTTGTGATCTGTCTAGGTTTTTGAAAAATTGATTTTTGTTAGTGGAACACCCCCTAAAGTTGATGTGCTTACAACGGCTAGCCATTTTGACTTTACCACCAGATGATCTGTGAAAAATTAGTCTGTGCATGACGGCAAAGTTCCAAACAAACCGAACTGGACGGTGCCATGAATTGCAGAAATCAACACCCTCAAAGGCGCCAAACTGAAAAAGCCAACTGGGGGAGGGAAGGGAACAGGGGGAGCAGAGGAGGTACTTCATGATTTTCCTTTTTTAAGATCAGAAAAATGTGCAGATTGAAGTGAAAGATCATTGATTCATCTGTTCATTTGTGGTCATTCCAAGAGCGTATGCATTAGCAATAGTATATACGTATAAATATACATATATATACTGGTCCATACTCCTCGTTCATGCTATTAGACCATCCACAACAAGGCTCCACAAATTTTGAGCCAAAAAAATTACTGAACAGTGTTTTATTTACTCACGTCCCTTTCAACACTCCAACAATACTACCTATATTACCTCTCTACTACTCCCTCCGTCCCAATTTTATAGTCCCTCGTTCTATCCTAACTTGTTAAAAAAGCGATTATATCTTTCAATCGGTAATACATTTTATATGCAATATGGATCTTGTTTGATAGATCTTAATTTAATCTAATAAACAAAGTGTTCAAAATCACCTAAAACATTGTAAATTACAAGATATAACACTTTGAGAAGTGGCACGAACTCCCAAAAGGGACTATAAAATTGGGACGGAGGGAGTATTTTTTACTTTTCAAAATAATATAATATATAACCCATATATACATACACCCCCATATATACATACTGCCATATACATACACAGCCATAACCCAGATCTCGAGCAAACCCATTTCTCGCCGTTGAACCCATATCTCGCCGTCGGCCACCCATATCTCGCCATCGCCGTCGAACGAACCCCCAAACCCCCAGTTCCCGTCGGCCACCCATAACCCAGATCTCGAACGAAACCTAGATACTACCGTCGCCGTCGAACGAAGCCCGGTGTGCCGTCGCCGTCAAACGAACCCCCAAACCGCCAGACCCAGACCTCCAGAACTTGCCGTTGCCAGATGCCGTCGAAACCATCCGGCCGACCCAGACCTCCATCATGGAGAGAGAGAGAGAGAGTGAGGGGAAAATGATTAAAAAATAAATTGGGAGTGAACAGTGGCTGAACAAATATGGGGTGATTTGGGGAGCCACTGTTCACGTTTGTATTTTGTTCACCCGTTTGAGTCATCTGTTGGAGGCCATTGTTGCTCCTGATCTCGGTAAAATAGGGAGAGGAGTGGTTTTGGGTCGGCTGTTTTGCTTGCCCTTAGAGCATCCTTATCTCACACACAAAAAAAATACCAAATTTAACTTCAAAAACACCTTTTATAATTTAACAAGTCACTTTTCAAAAAATTCATAAAATCAGACTCTCTATTCAAACTTTAGCAAGTCACTTTATAAAAAACTCACAAAATCAGACTCTCCATTCAAACTTTTACTCTTCCCTCCCCCTCATCTTTTGGTACGTGAACAGTGCCTCCCTAAATTTTGGGGGGTTACTGTAGTAAAGTTACAAAATATAGCAAATTAGAGAAGCATTTGAGGAGCTTGATTTTAAAGATTTTTGGAGACTTTGCTCTCTACTTTAACTTTAAAGTTAAAGTTAAAGTTAAAGTGGAGAGCCAAATGAGGATGCTCTTAGGCCCTGTTCCACTAAGGTAGTTTTGTTTTATGTTCACACCTTTTTATGTGATTTATTATGAGAGGATGATCTGTCTTGATTTTTGGGAAAAACTAGTTTTTTCATAAAAAACTAGTTGTTTTTTTATGAAAAATTGAGTTCGTAATCATAAAAAATTAGTTAGTGGAACTCTCCCCATTGCAAACTGAGTTCTTAATCATTGCTCTACAATTAATCAACCTCACAAGCACTTACTAGACAAAAATTACTTTTAGCCACGGATGCTAAAAACGGAAAACTCAGCTAGCTTTAAGTCATTGCTCTAATGGTAATAATAGATACATACTAAGATACTTCACATAATCTTCATCGAACATTGCCTCAACACTACAGAGACATCTGCAGAGAATTACTGATTATAAAACAACTTAAATCTCACCTCGTCCTCTAAGCGTTAAATTAATTCCAACAAACAACTACGAAGTCAATTTCAACCCCTCACGTCACCTTTTGAACGTGAAAATACATTACACTAACCAATTAATGGTAGTTCTACATATTTCTGCACACATTTTCCATGAACTAGTAAGGTTGAACAACTATGCAAGGGACCGTTTGTAATCTTTTCATGCTCTTTCTGTCCCTAATCTTTGGTTTCAAACAATACTTTTTGTTATCCTAATTTGTTGGTAACAGTTGAAAACTAAGGAGACATTAGCTAATGAAGTTTCACTTTTACCCTTTTTTTTGGGAGTAAGTACATGAAATGTTAATGTTTTGAAAGGTAAAAGGAGGGAAAAAAAAATGAAAGTGTACTGATTATGGTCCCCTAATTAGTTGAAATCCCTAAAAGGGATCAATAAATTTATTGGGATGGATAGCACAAAAGGTTTTGGGGCTTTGGGCTCCCATCTAGTAACTATTTGGAATAGTATTGACTTAAGTCAGTTTTTAAGTCGACGTATTGTGAGAAAATGACCTATCTCGTAAAGTGTAATAAGTTAGTTTTGAGTTTAAATCATGAATTAGAACAAGGAAATTTTTTTCCACGGTGCAAGAATTTTAACAGTAATGTGAGACTTCTTTTTCCCAATAATTAAGGGGGGTGTTCCACTAAAAAAATAATTTTTTTCAAAACCAAAACAAGTCGTTCTCTTATAATACATCACATAAAAAACCGTGAAAATTAGTTTATTTTAAAAACTGTATTTAAAGGAACACCCAGTTTTCGTATAAACGAAAAAAATAAGTGATAGATTTGACAGAGAGACTTCGGAAAGAGATTTTGAGGGAGAAGGAAGTCGGATTTTTTTGCAGAGATTCTCTTTTTGGAGTAGTTCTCGTAGGAGATGAATAAAGAAAACAGAGTGTACAACCTTAATATTCAGGGGACAACGTTAGAGGATAAAGACTCTTTCCCTCAGATCATGTATACCACTTCCTTTCTCGGACGAACAACCACCCACTTAACACTATAATTTTGACCAAGTTAACCTCAAAAACATTACTTTAACAGGGCATCTTGTCAAACTTGATAAAATAGTTTTTTGGCTGAAATAGAGAGCCAATCCCTTAAAATCCCCCCAAAATCAGTCTCTCTATTTTTTCTCACCAAATTATTTTTGCTACAGTACCACACCATATTTGGTGCGGTACTGTTCACGCACCAAACTTTTTTTTTTTTTTTGTTTCTTCCGTTGCACTTTCCAAATGCGTCAGATGAGAGAGACAGTGGGGAGCAGGATGGGGGGAGGGGTGGGTGGGGTTCAGGGACACGTGGATAAGTCTATATGGGTGGAAAATGTTTTAAGGGTTGGGGGGACCACTATTGCAGCGAATGCTTTTTCCGTTGCTTCTTTTTTTTTAAGATTTGAGGGGAATAGTTTAATGTAGTAAAGTTAAAATAGAGAGTCTAATTTTGTGAGTTTTTGATAAAATGACTTGCTAATTTATAAAAGGTGTTTTTGAGGTTAAATTTGGTGAAAATTTTGGGTAGGCTGATTAGGATGCTCTTAACAAGTTACTTCATAAAAAACTCAGGGAATGTTCCACTAATAAAAAATAAATTTTTCTAAAAACTAAGGCCATGTTTCACTAACAAAAAATTAGATTTGTTTTAACTCAAAAACGATTCTATTCCACTAACAAAAAACTCCCAAAAAAATCAACTACACTTTACAATAAACTACAACTAAAAAACCAAAAAAACACTTTAGTGGAACAAGTTGTAGATTTAAACTACAACTAAAGGTCTACAAAACCAAAAAACCAAAAAAACAAGTTAGTGGAACACCCCCTAAGATAGATTATTCTCTCATAATATATCACATAAAAAATTGTAAAAAATCAGTATATTCTGAAAACACACATAGCGGAACACCCGTTCAGAGAATCAAATTCTCTATTATAACTTAACTGTATTAAACTATTATTATTTTTTTCTAATTCTACTTCTCTATTCAAATATCTTTCTAAATTTTTTTATTCTAACATTTTGCTACTTTCAAACAAACAAATTTTTTTAATACTTTCCAAAGGGCTATATTCCTCCCCCCTCCCAAAAAAAAAAAAAAAAAAAAATCCCCAGAAAGAAACCTTTTTTTGAACCATTCAAATGATAATTTCATATTCCTAAAAAAATACTTCTAAAAACAAACAAGATTAAGAACATTATGTTGAGGCTGGAGAATGGACGCTGGAGAAGAGAAAAGACATTCAGAAATACAGTAATAAAATAAAAGAAGTAAGTGAACAGTCCCTCTCTTTATTTGTTAAGTTCCAGTAACAATATTAAGAACATTATGTTGAGGCTTCCAATTGAGCCTGATTTTGTGATGTTTTTCAAGGGTTTCCTCTCTACTTTAACTTAAAAATTTATTTGTTAAGCCTGCTATTGATACTCTCTCTCTCCCCAAAAATCTTGTAGTGTCGTGGCAAGTAGAAATGGGAAGAGCAATGCTCCTGACACAACTTATAGAGATCTCCAACTAAGGACACACAATTGTGAGGAGTATTAAGATACATGAAAAGCTTCTCCGAAATAGTTTTAGAAAAAGAGAAATCAATGGTTTAGATGAATGATCTAAATAGATGATTTCTCTTTCTTGGAATATTTCGGAGAAACTTTTCTTGTATCCCAACATTTTCGCATAATTGTAGAGTTGTGTTTTAAAGTCATGGTTGTAGAGTAATTTTTGAAATAGGAAGCAACAAATTATTGTTCCAATTCTTGACTTCAACTCAAAATTGACTTATTGTGTTTTATGAGACATGTTATCTTCTCACAATACATCGATTTAAAAACTGAATTATGCTTTGGCAAAAAAGAAAAAAATGTTTTTTTGGTTTTTTCTTTTTGTCTTTATTCATTTTATTTTATTTTTTTGTATTTGTTAGTTTTGTGTCAAGTTATCGTGGTTTATGGATTCGTCTCGTTACGAATCCAACGAGTATAAAATTATGGTTGAAACTAATTTTTTTTTGAATAAAACTGAAAATAAACCAAAATAAACTGGTTTACAACGAATTTGGCTCCAAGGTGGTCACTTGAATACCGTCACTTGGCATGAAAAATAAATACGAAAAAAAATATTATTTAGGATGATTTTTTTTTTTTTTTGTGCTTTACTACGAATTTGACTATCCTAAAAATGATTATCTTAATGTTATGGAATGTATCATCTCAAGCAAATAATGTATGACTCACAGACCAATCTAATTATAGTTGGGGATTTTAGCCCATCTAATTCTAAAGGGAAGGTCTATGATTCGAGTCTATGGAGAGACTTCAAACTCCCATAAACTCCCATCTGTCCAATGGCAGCCTTGGAATTTTGTCTGAACATTTGCACCTTGTTTGGTTTGGGTCTCAAAACCCACCATGCATGGTCGCTAATAAAATTTTCTTTCTATCTCTCTCTACTCATTACCCCAAAAAACTTCCCTTAAAACCCAAACCAAACAAAGCCGTATCCATGGTATTTCTAATACTTTGTTTGTTGCTTAACTTTCTAAGAAAATATGTAATTAATGCATCTCTCCTTATTAAATTTGAATAAGTTACAATAGCATACCATATTGCTCCATCAATGTGAACCTAGACCCCTCGTCCCCGGATGCGGGGAGGTACTGCGCGCAAGTTACTGTGCAGCACGATGTGCATCAAAGCAACGTAGTTTTGATGCTTTAATGGATCACTAAAATCTGCTAGGAAAGACTTTGTTTGGACCCCTTAAAACTTAACTGCAGATTCAATAGGAAGATTGTCTTCTGGTTACAAAACCAGGCCCAAGTAAACTAAAGAATGAGATCCTTTTAATTGTAAGTTAATTGAAGGATATCTAGCTCTGGCAGTTTAAATTTCATTCGACAGTATTCGAATGTGCACAAAAGTATTACTCCAGTTAACTAGTATTCGAGACTATCCTTGTGTAGTGCTGAGATTCTGTACTACAGCAACAACATATAAAAAACCAACAAATAGAAATCTAAGCAACTTCATCTTCCATCATGTGCTATGGGACACCGGGCAGGTTTAATAGGATCTCATTCTTTATTTTACTGGGGCCTTATTTTGTAACGAGAAGACAGTTTTTCGTTGAATCTGCTGTTGGGTTTTAAGGGATCCAAACAGAACGCTTTCTAGCAGATTTTGGTGATTCATTAAAGCATCAAAACTGCGTCGTTTTGATGCACAGCGTGTTGAACAACAGGTTGCGCGCAACACCTCCCCCGCGTCCCCTCGTCCCCTCCCATGCTCCGTGACACTTGAGCCAGAGCCCTGGTCCATTTCCCCGATTAATCCCCAGTCCACACCTTGTTTCAAACTGTCACACACCTAACACTACATTTACACCTTGTTCGGTTTGGGTCTCAAGACCCATTCTGTACGGTCCCCAATAAAATTTTCTTTCTACACCTCTCTACTCATTACCCCCAAAACCCTCCCTCAAAACCCAAACCCAACAAAGTCTTAACCCTTTAAAAAATTAAAAAGGGTGTTGTTAAGTTTACAATAAGTATAGGGAAAAAAAATTGCATTCAGCGCATGTTTTACATTTTTAATATAATTGCATTTATTTTTATACACTTTTTATATATTTCAACATACTCCCTCTGTCCCGATTTTTTTGTCCATTTATAGGTGTGCGTGTCATTTTTCAATTGTTTATATCTTTCAATTTATAACGTTTTTTATAATTTTGAAAACTTTATTTAATAATATTAATAAAAAACTATCAAACGAGAACTATATTGAATATATACTTATAACATTATACATTGCAAATTATAACCATTTTTTTGAGAGATAGTGAATAGTAAAAGTAGACAATAAATATGCGACGGGAACTTTTGACTCATTAAGCTCTTCCGAGGAGTAAATGGGTCCCCACTAGTCCTTTGTCGTGTAGTCAGCCAAGTGTCCAATGTACGAGAACAGATGTCAGCAGTCTGCAACACCCACCCAAACCTGCCCCACGCCACACCAAAATCTAGGAGTAATTAAAGGGCAGAAATTGTACTATACATTTTTATTATTTGTCCAAATAGATACTCTAAAATATTTTGGATCAAATTTTTGACATTACTCTCATCGAGACTAGGCTTGATTTGGCTAATTTGAAAAATTTTGGTTTTTTTGTCCTTATTAAAAAAATTAGCATTTGTTAGTTTTCGGTCGATTTTTTGTGGTTCTTGGCTTGTCTCGACGAGAGCAATCTAAAAAATATAAAATTGTTAATCAAACTTAAAGTTTTGTGAATAAAGACGAAAAATAATACAAAAAACTGCTTTATTTTTGTTTATGTTTGGCTTTATTAAAAAAAATATTACTTTTGACCATAATTTTATACTCTTTGGATTCGTCTCGACGAGATAAATCCAGAAACCACAAAATCTTGATGCAAAACTAACAAATGCAATTTTTTTTGAATAAGAACAAAACGAAAAAAACAGAATTTTTTTTTTTTCAATTTAGTAAATCAGGCCAATAAAACTATAACTTTGATTGTCTTCTCACTAATAAAACTATAACTCAAATCAGAGTTTGTTATCAAAAAAAAAAAAACACCGGAATGCATTTTTTTTGTCTTATCATGTGTTTATTATTAATCTAGTGGGTTGACAATAAAAAGACATTTCCCATTAAACTATAACAGACTCTGATTTTCCAATGGCGCCTTTGACTGAGCTTTTGTTAGTAAAAAAATTATGGGTATACGCGTTATGTGAGATTCATTTTGAAGTTTCATACAAGTGATTGGAGCCGCTAAATTTGTTTAAAACATGTTTTTTTATAGCCTGTAGGAGAAGTCAACTCATTCAAATATCGGTAAATGATTGATCAACTTTTGTCCCTGAATTCGCTTGTGGGTGGGTTTTGGCTTAAGACTGAGTCTATAAACAAAATAATGTGGACAATTCTATAGAAAATATAGCGTGTCAATGTAATGACGTGCAGCTAATTTAAAAAAACAATTCATTTGATCGTCCTCTAAAGAAGAAGTCGAGAGAAAATATTGTAGACTCGTAGATACAATAGTAAAAGAGTTGATACAATAGTTTTAGGTAATAATGCTACGGGGAGAAGAAGACTCAAAATGTCATTGAATGTTGTAATCAATGTTATGAATCCCGTCCCGTATCGAACATAAAATGATACACATAATGTTTTGTACTGGCCAAAATACCGGCCGATACCCGGCATACCGACTTGTACCACCCTTGTCTCGGGATCTTGGCCGGTACACAAAAACTATTTTTTTTTCTTTTGATAAAAATACATGAATTTTGAGGTGCTTTAACCAAATTTGGAGTTCATTTTATATTAACCATGTCAATTTGTTATTATAACTAGTATTAGGTTGTATCAAATTGGTAAAATTTATTTTATTTCTCCATTTTGCAATTGGACATAAGTATATTTAAATATGTATATTGCAATAAATCCGACACAGTATCAAGATACAATCCGGAACAGGTACATAACGTCCCAGTTAAAAAAAGGTACACTAACCGGTACGAGATTAATAATTATTGTTGTAGTGCACCAAAATATGAGTCTACAAAGCCTAATTATTGACATAGCTCAATTGAAAAAAAACGAATTCATGTAGCCAACTCAATTGATTGGGATATAAGACTCAGTTTGGTTTTGTCAATTTAATAGTATCACATTAAGCCATAAGGGTTAGTCCGTTGGGTTGGTGATTTTGCTCTCCACATAATTGACTTGCATTTGATTATTGGAGTCAGACCCTTGTGAATAAAAAAACCTATGGGTACAAAAAGAAATAGTTTAATGAAAATGTATAATGGCTTTTAACCCTATTTTTGGGTCCCACACATTCATATAACCCGAACCGTTAAATAATTTCAAAATACTTTTTCCTATGGCCTTGCAAAAAATCAACTCAATTGGATACGTGTAACTGGTCGATCCCAAACTCAAGTTTTCATTCATAACAAGAAAAATTATTTTGAAATTATTCAACGGTTCAGATTGTTTATGTGGAACCCAATAGTGGGCCACAATAGCCATTGTACATTTTCTGTGCATTATTCCTTCTGTAAGTAAATGCAGTCAAGTCCATGGGCGGGGCATAAGAAATTGTGGGTCCCATTTCATTAAAAATTTAATGAAATGGGGTGATTTTGGATCGAGCTCATATAGCCGTCCGATTGCCTCGATTTCCGCATGGGTCCACTCGGAATTTGATTTTGAGAAGGGTGAAATGAAATGGGGTGATTTTGGATCGAGCTCATACAGCCGTCCGATTGCCTCGATTCCCACGTGGGCCCACTCGGAATTTGATTTTGAGAAGAGTGAACGGCTCGGATCGATTGATTGGGACCTACAACGGCGTCCACAACGCCGTCGGTACGGGGTCGGTGCACCCCCGTAGGTGCAGAAGGAATTATCGATTAGAAGTTTCACTTGTATCCTTATATATTTTGTGTAATTGTATAAATAGCTCCTAAAATTGAAATATGTCATTTGTATATAAATTGAAAATAATTAGATTTATCTCCTTTCATGCATCATTTTCTTCCATAATGTTGTTTGATTTATAAATTGCTAGTGCGGTTGTGCTATAAACTTCTTACTCATTGTTGTTCAATATAAAGAATCTTGCTAATATCCACGCATTAGGCAAATGATAATATGACAAATAAGTTCGGATATCAATAATAGATATCAATATATTGTCATAGACATATATCATTACACTTTTCTCGGATATCGGTACATTTTCGACACATTATACTCCACGCTAAGGGGTTGACGCATTTTTCTATTATGAAACAAATTTTCTTGACATGGTCAATGATCAATTGAGTGCCCCCACTGCACCAAATTTCTGAGTCTGCCACTGGTCAAGTCCCTTGTGAATTACCTAAACTTGGCGTGAATGAGCCTACATTAGACTAAAATAGGATGAAAATTAGTCGAGATCCGAGTAAACTGGCATGGATGCATCCGCGGTCGAACTAAAAAAGTACCTTCATTCATGTTGTACACCATGTAAAAAAGACAAAGGGAAAATGAACAAAGACTTGACAGCCATCCTGTTTCAACATGTAACAAGTAACATCATTGTCATGGTTCTAAATTTCTCAGGGCTTAAACAGGTGAGAAAGAAAATGAACATTAATAATGGTCATACTTCAGTACTGCAAATTGGGAAATGTAATCACAGGGTTCAACTTTAGTTTTTTTTGTTTTTTTGAGCAGGGGGTTCAACTTTAGTTGTGAGCCCACTGTACGTTCTAAATTGATTATTCAAAGTCATTTATTTTGAAGAACATCAGCCCAAAAAAAAGTCATTCATTTTTAAGGAGAATCACCTCCTTCAAAAAAAAAAAAAAAACTGATTTAATAAACTGATGATAGCCATACAGGCTACAGCCCAGATATATTTCGCAAGAATAAATGAAAACTTGCATTTACCTTTTAAAAACTGCGACTCTTAACGAAACGGATGATCTACTTTTATGAGTGAAAAAAATAAGAAGTCTATTTTGATAACAAACCTGAGCTTCAGCTTAGCAAAATCCTCCTGACAGAATTTGTTCGATTGAAGCATCTCATTTATGCAAAACTACTAGGCCACCCAACGTATCATAAATTAAATTCGAAACAAAACAATATCCGGCATAAATCACCGGCACTTGCCTCGTAAAGTAAGATTTGGGGTTGCTGCTCTGCATGGGATGCACAACAGGTGTTGTGCACCATCCGAGCCGTCTGTTGCTCGGATGGATGGTCCAGATTTTATCTTGCACGCAAGACAACGAATAGTTTGGATGCAAAGGTGCCGAGGTAAAATCTGGGCCGTCCATCCGAACAATGGACGGCTCGGATGGTACACACGATCCCATGCACAGCAGCAACCCATGTCCCATAAAGTCACACCAGCAGGAAGGCATCATGGCTCATAAACTCAAAAAACCAAACAGAATCCAATATCCAAACATCCGAAATATATATAACATCTACAAGTTTCAAGTCGAAAGGTAAAAACAATGTCAAGATATCCCTTCTACATTTGAACGACCATTATCAAGACTGCTGCATAAATTGCCCTCGACACTGCTTTGGCACATAGGTCCTTTTACAATACAATGAAATAAAAACCATAAGATGATTATGCAAGAGATGACCACATAATAACAGTACAACCAGCATCATCCACCATCGACGTTTCTTCCATGATCCATCTGCGCCCTATTCCATATGCTTACCCTTGAGAATGGGAGATAATTGCTTGACCGTTCGGGTGATTAATAATTAACTAGAATTTCGTCCCAAGCATAGGACTCTCGACCGATGTAGCATAATATCCGGAAGTACCGGAGTCGAATCCACAGAGACGGACGAACGTGTGCAGAACTCAAAGATGATGGGTTCACAGTTTATCTTGGCTCTTAGGTAGCCACCCCTTGTTCAATGAGATTAATCTACTAACTAAATTACCAAACTGAATTAACTAAAAACGGATTTAAAAAGGAGAGTACAGCCGTGGGAACCCAGCGTCTGCGACTAGCCTAACCAATGTTTACTCGGGCCACAATTTCTCTTTTTACTGATTTTAGAATAAGAAAAAGAGCCCTAACAAATGCGCACCACCTGTCACCAGATTCCGTGCGCATTCGAATTCCGGCGATGCCTGGGTTTTGTTTGTTAGACGAGTTTCCGTTTCCTAAAACTGCCCGAAAATCAAGTTAATTCTGCCCCGAGGTGAAACATCGATTAGTCTAGTGCGCAGCGCCTTCGCCCGCAGCCGCACTCTATACGACTACTCGCTCATGATGCTTGGAGTAACAGAAATTATAATAACCATAGATCTAAACATGATTGCAAATTAAAATATAAAAATAGAAAACGATACCGTAAATTGCAAGGAGAAATCAAACTTGATTATCAATACGAAACACCAATCCAAAAGCTGAAACTCTGAAAATCTGGAGCAAGCTTGAACGTATAATGATGGCAGAAAACTGTAGCCGAAAACTTGAAAACACAAAACCTAATAATAATACGTGGAACCCTAATCTGGGTTTTAACAAGAGTATTTATACTAAACTTAGTAATCCTAATGAAAAACGAACTAAAATCCGAAAATACTCCGCGCGAAGACCAAGACGACGACGTTCACAGGCCAAGCTAAAGGTCTCGGTAGCGCTACTACACTTTTAGTGTAGCGCTACCGCTTTGCTAACTCTGCGTGTTGACCGGCTGATGCCCCGTTGACCGTTGACTTCTAACCAACCGGTAGCGCTACACCACTTTTGGTGTAGCGCTCAAGAACCTTCTGTTCATTTTTCTGGACCTTTTGTGCCCAATTTGAGCGCTCCAAAGAATTAGTGTAGCGCTCCCGACGGATTAAATTGCTTTCCTCGAGAAATCCACCAAGTCTCCACAGCTCTGCTTGCTCCCACATGCCGTCACGGCCTCTCCAATATCTCCAATTAGCGCCGAATTATCTCAATTTCCTGCAAATTAAGAGCAAACACAAAATCCAACCACGTGCACGCATTAAATGAAAAATGAGGATTAAACGCTCGTCTAACGCGCTAACTTCCCCTACTTAGGCGCCTAAATTCACGACTTTCGCGCGCCTATCAATAATCCGACCCCAAAGACAGATCATGAAGAAATAACAGCCGAGAGACAATCCCTCCTCCTGACCTTGTTTGTTCACATTCTCCTATAGAGACATACTCTCGACGGCTCCAAGCAGAGGCGGTTCTACATTGAAGCTTGGGGGTCACTTGAACACCCAAAAAAAACAAAACTTCTTCAATAATATGGTTGATATTTTCATTTTAATTTTAGTTTAGCCATTTCTTGAACAACCAAACAAAAAATATTTGAACACTTTACTAAAAGATATTTGAACACCTAGTCTAAAAAATCAGTCAACAAATCAATCTAATGTTGTGAAGAGCAATTTGCGCAATGGAGCATAGGATCAATGGATGAATGGTTGCTAAGTTACTTATATTGAGAGTGATGTATTTGATACAGTTGATAATGAGACTATTATGCAATAGTTTCAAAATATGAAAAGTAACTCGTTGAGGGCAATATTAATATCCTACTCGCTTCGTTATAAAGGCACAATTTTTGGATAAAAAGATAAATTACTTCCATACATGATTTTTCAAATTTCTTCGCACCAAATTAAAGATCTCAACTAGTTCTTTAATTTGGCGTGAAAGAACTCAAAATATTATGAACACCAGTTCTTTATTTTTTTATTAAAAAATTCCACGTCTTTTGCAGTTGACTAACTTTTAGGGACGGAGGAATGCTGTTTCTCATCCTGCAAAACAATGAACCTGTGCAAGGGTATGAGAAATTGATCACCCTGAAGCTTAGTTCAGCTGCAGGGAAAGGAAACAAAAATAAGGAAGTACTACTACTAACTTTGGTGCATTTTCTGCTTGTTTAGTTATCAAGAAACTTGTGGGACGTCCGTCTCAAACTTTTCCAGCTATGATTAGTTTTCCTTTTGGTAACACTTATCCTGTAAAAAGTACTCTCAACAAAGTTCAACCAATTCTCTCACAAATCATCATATCAAAGGATCACATACAACAACCTATGCATGATTTTGCATACTTTACTACTACTTGGTTTTGAGTTCTTTCACAAATTTTTCAACATAAAGGAACTTGTTTGCCACATGATTGATTAGTGGGAGACAATGAGAAGTTTTTCAAACTTTTCCTGCTAGTTTTTATTGACAGATAATACCATGTAAAAATGTCACTGTTGTACTCCAAGAATCATGCAAAATGCTTTCTGTCATGGACTAAAATCCGGTTTTCCCAAAGAGATGTATTTCCATCGTTCAGTGAATGAGGCCTATAAAAAGATTGTCCCAAACGGTGTGCTTGCTGCTTATGATCAAGCATTCAACAATATACAACAATACACAAATGTGTGTGTGTGTGTGTGTGTGTGTGTGTGTATATATATATATATATATATATATATATACTCCAGTTATCCAATCCGGGATCCCGGATCAGAGGTTTTTTGATGTTTTGAAGGTTTTAAAACATGTTTTTGCATGATCCAAACCGTCCAATGTGTTTAAAAAGTGTTTTCAAGGGTCTGCTCGAGAAATCGTCCAAAAAAATTACCGGGAAGGGCTTGATCCGAATAGTTTTTTTACGAAAACTGCACTTATATAGTTTTATGAAAAACTGCTTAGATCAAGTCCTTCCTGGTATTTTTTTTTGGATGATTTCTCTTGGGGACCCTTGAAAACACGTTTTAAACACATTTGACGGTTCGGATTATGAAAATTTGATCCGGAACTATGAGTCCCGGACTCTATATATACATATTGTAAATTCTCATAAACAAAGACCAAATGGATAAAAATTTTGATGTTAAAAGAGTGCTGAAATCATTTGCCACTATAGTGTTCGGAATCGATGTTCTGAGAACGCTGAGCTAGCTGGTTGTTTCCAAGCATTGACAAATGATACTAGAAGCCCTAACAATGTACAGCTGGAACCCCAAAAAAAAAAAAAAAAATCGATTTAATTCACGCGTGACAACTTATTTTTTGTTTTTGGCGTCAAACTTAAAGATAGAAAAACAAAGACGAATTGCATTAGGAAGTAAAAGACAACTGAAAATGGCCATGTGAATCACAAAACTGAAAAGTTTCTAGCATCAGTAGTCAAAGCAGTATCATTCCATTTGCTTGAAAAATTGTTGTCTTTGAAATACATTCATTCATTTCTAGCAAAACAATCTCTACATACAACTATGTATATGCACAAGACTTCCGTGGATTCAAACTTTGCCATGTAACAAAAAATACAAGCAGCCAATTAATCGGGCCTAGATCGATTGTTGTAACTCATGCATCCACCTTTCTTGAAGTGAAGCCCAAAAAAATTTCAAACAATTGTTTTCACATAATCACCTCATGACCTGCAAACTCGAGTAGAAATCGGCAAGGTGATCAATGTCAATAGTTTGAAGTTACAATGTCACATAAATTCGCGACTAATATGTGGAGCATGAGATATCATTTCATTCTTTCCTCTGTTTGTCAAACAATATAAGTGACTTTGTGAATTCAGAGGTGCAAATACTGATAATCTGTTCTCATTTTAAACAAAAGCGCGACATCAATATCACACATAGGTCCATATACTGCTTATTCAGTTCCTTTCTTTTGCTACAAGCAGAAAAACAAACAAGAAAAAAAGGATTACCAAGTCAATACTCAACAATCAAACAACTATATACGATCTTGAAAATCAAATCCTACAAACTCTTACCTTAAAGCGGAGAGAATAAATGTACAACTAAAAACATTGACCAAAAAGAACGAGAAGTACTGGCATCAAGTTAAGAGAAAGGAAGCCATCTCTTCGATCTACCATAATGCTCTCTAATGCTCAAAAGCAACAAAAAAGATGGCTTCCGAGACCCCTTCTTCATTGATAAGCTCAGAGCTTGTTTGGATGCTGGATCAGAGGGGTATTAAAGTTGGCCCTGTATGACTAATCCTAGGCTCACATTTCATCGGCAAGTTCTTATATAACTGGATCAAATATGGCCTGCCAAAAACAATACCCCCAGGGGATGTTAATTAATTGCAACCTAGGGGGTACTTGTAGATAATATCCCTTATAACCTCCCCCCCCCCCAATCTCACCCCCTCCACGCTAGACCTTCTAATTTATCATTATCTCCCCATTTTAACTACAAAAAAAGTACTATTCTATCCTCCCCTATTACCCAAATCTTCCAAAGCAAGTACTATTTTATCCACTCTTCATAAATGTCACATCAATGTGAGTCTACTCTCTGTAAATAATACCCCATACTATCTTATCTCCCCTTACTATTTAATCCACCCAAATCTCATCCCGCATTCAAGCGAGTTGTTAGGAAGAAAAACTATCATAGTTAGTTGTTGAAGTGTATGCATTGCATGTAGTACTAATTGTTATTTCCAAATAACTATCCTATCCTCTTCTATCACAATTGGTTAAATTAGATGTCATATTTTGCGTAAAGGTACTTCTATAGTTGAAATTTGAACTACCATTTCTGTAGGAATCTTAATGATAGTGAGGTTAATGAGTGTGCTTCTTTGCTATTTGTCCTTGAGGGTGTTGCTTCTACCAATTCATCTACCAACGGTGTAGACTTTCATTAATCTAGGAAACTTTCTTCCTGGGCCATTTTCTGGTAAAATCATTGATGGCCCTTAGGTCACACTTGCACAATTCAGGACTTGACCTCTTCAAAATGCAGTGGGGTACGTGCCGGGGAGTGTGTAGTTTGTGCCGTATAGAACGAACTAACGACTCTGAAACTAGCATATGAGCCTTGCGGGCTTGGTTTTAAGTTGGATGCTTTAACAAGAGTACAAGACATATTTCACTGGATTCACAATGTCTATAATTTTATAAATGTACAGCGAGCATGAAGACATTGAAGAGTTACCTTTACAAGTGAAGTAACTGGTAATTAAGGTCAGTGGGAGCTACCATCCTTAGTCTAGTCACCTGTAGTTGTACTATAGCCATTGTTAGTGGAGGTCCAGTTCGAGTCTTTTTGTTCTTGTTTGGTAGGAAAGAAGAAGGGATCAAATGTACCATTTTCCCCCTTCTTCGTCAAATTATCATCGATCCCACCATAGTCCAAACTTCGAAAAATATTTGGAAGCGGAATGCCATTGTCCTCGCTAATCATACCTCTCATTTCCAAGTCCACATTCTCCTTTAAGCCAATGATACCTCTGCCAAACTTTTGAGTTACGGATCCTACAATTGGATTGTCATCTTCCACCACCCATTCCCTGAAATTGATCGTTGAATGACCTTTCTTAGAGAATAAGATTTCAGTGAGGTTCTTCACTATCCCGTTGTCATATGGGTTTCTTTCTTGTCGTAACGATAACGGAAGTTTTCATAAGTTGTCTGCAGATAACCAAATATCAGCAAAGAATTTACATACTCAAACAAAAGAATAAAACATCTTACTTGAAATGCTCAAGATCACTAGATGCATGGTATTTTAGTTTATTTGCATAGGCGTTGGCAAACAATTTGCACACTAGTGATCCGATCTCAACTACAATACGTGACATCCCTTAAAAGTTTCAATAGCAATCACTTGAAATTTGCTGTACATAGAACTTCTTCGGATCAAAATGAGCTACAAATACACCATAAAACCATATCCAGAAATGCAGTAATGGAAATTGTTTCATATAGATATTGTTGATAAGTTTTGAAATCACATCACCCGTTTCAATACTCCGTCCCATGTCTCATGCTAATTGACTTGTTCCACAATCTGGGGTCTCATGGTTTTCAAAATAAAAAACAATGTCAAAAATATTTCTCAGGAGGAATTTGTTGGAAATTAAACTTAATTGGTGGTCATGAATGTGAGGGTCCATGCTAGAGAGGAGATGAGGAAACAAGAAGATATGGGATTTGAGAGTAATGACAAAGTCAGTAATGAGATGGATGGCCAAGCCATCTATCTAGTTCGGTGATTCAATGGAAAGGTGGGAAGTAGTTGGATTTAGGCTTATTTACCTTTTTGGTCTCCAAAGTATTAATCCCGTCTCAATTTAGTCCCCAAAGTTTCAATTGCTGACATTTAGTCCCTATCGTTACAATTTTGTACCAATCAAGTCCTCAATGCTAACTCCGTTAGCCCCATCCGTTAAAATGAGGGGCATATTCGTCATTTCGCCTACCCCAAATTTCTCTCAAAAAAAAAAGAAAAAAAGAAGGAAACCTTGGGCGGCGCCATGGTGGTTGATTGCCCCGCCATCCTCTTCCTCTCCATTTATCCCTCTCCTCACTTCTTTCTTCAGCCCCGGCACGTCTGACTTGAACACGTGCGTCGTCGGAGTCTCCTTCTAGTCGATGTCGGCATTGGAGAACGACGGCAGCTTAGAAGGGAACCCTGAGCGGAACTGGTCGGAGAGAGAGGGGAAAGAGTGTGCAGAGAGGGAAGAGGCGAGGTGAAGTAGAGAGATGAGCTGCCGCAGCAGTAGCAACGAGCGCATCAGCTGCGTCGGCAATTGGCGTCCATGGCTGCCGTCGTGTCACTTTCAATTTTGTCTCTCTTTGTTTCTTTTTCTTTTTTTCGTTTTGTTTCTTAGAAATTTAGGGGAGGCCCGAGAGGTGAAGGAGAGATGGGAAAAGAAAGAAGGAGAAGTGGAAGAAGATGAAAGTGACCAAAAAAAGGCCGAGAGGTAAATTGATATAATCATCTCCTCCACACACACAACAAAAAAAAAGGATAAATAAGCCCATGATCCAGTCATCTCCTCCCAAAAAAAAAAAAAAAATTCTTCTAGAAGTTTAAATAATTTGATATGAACTGGAAGGATTTGATACCTTTCGAGAGGTGGGACGGTGGCCTTCATCTCCAATTTGATATCAAATAGTTTTTCTAGTTTTGAAGAAATAGTTTTTCAAAAAGGCCGAGAGGTGGGACGGTGGCAGCAACTGTGGCTGCCGTTGCAACCCGTTTTCCATTTCTTAATTGTTTGGTTTTTAAAGAAGAAAGCAAAAAACCTAAAATACCCCTCATTTTAACGGATGGGGCTAACGGAGTTAGAGTTGGGGACTTGTTTGGTATAAAATTGTAACGTTAGGGACTAAATGTCAGCAATTGAAACATTGGGGACTAAATTGAGATGCGATTAATACTTTGGGGACCAAAAAGGTAAATAAGCCGTTGGATTTGTATGGCTGTGACTTATTTCCATGTTGTATAAGTGCACATGTGCGTGCCTTGTAATTGTGTGGGAAACAAAGAAGAGAAAAAGAGTGTGAGAGAGAGAGAGCATAGAGGGGCACAACGTGGGGAGCCCCTAAGGGGGTCTCCCCCACCACCAAAATGTAGTGTGTGCTTGCAGATGTGTAAGAGTTGTATTTGTATTTGTTTGTGAAAAATTTGAATAAAAATGAGTGAGTTTAGTTGTGTGTGGAATTCTTTCTTTTACCCCCCAACAGAATTTTCCCATCCCATAGAAACTTGTTCTTTATAGTATCATGCGAATTTAACAATTGAACAGCCGACAACAGTACACCCCTGTATCAAAACCCAGACATGGGCAACCAGATATCATAAATGGATGAGATTCTACCCTTTTTACAAATTGTGGGGAATTACACACAATTCTCAAACCTAAGGGCATATTGTAGTTTTGTATCCTTAAAAAACAACATGGTCGGTGGTCTCTCTCTCTCTCTCTCACGCTCTCTTGTCTTCCTCTTTGTTTTTCTCTGTATGCAAACGTTTAACTACATAAGATTGGATAGGTGATCTTATACACTTTTTGTGCCGGAAGGTTGAAAATGTGAATAATATGGACATGCCTCATGAGTTCCACATAATGATTGAATTTAGCAACCAAAATTCTGAAATGCATAGGTAGTCTTTTGAGGAGAGCAAGAAGATCACCTGGTTCGTACACATAAGATAAAAGTGGAAAACAGTGAGCCCTCCAACGAACCAGACAACTATGAAGCAATATACTATTAGAACAACTGATACGATATCCCACGACATAGGATTCCACGATTTGCTCTGCTGTTGGAGAAGATTTATCAATGAGAATGTGAAGACATATACGCACAGCGTGGTTGACGTTGATATAAACAGGATGTAGAAGCGATAATTCCGCTGCAACCACATCGGTATGGAAGAGGTGGGTTAGGCCGAATGTGGTTGAGTGAGTGTTGATTACCCTAGATCAAAAGAGAACACAAAATATATTTACGTAAATGTGTTCAGTTAGTACCACCGAAGGTGGTAGCCTGGATGGCAAGGGTGAGTGGGCCTAAATGCTCCTCCCTCCCATACACAATCTAACAAGATTAGAGTCCCGCCAACTGCAGGACTAGAGTGGAGGGTCCTTTGTTCATCTAGTACCTAGGTGGTGGTGTTGTGACAGTTTGTCCTTCTGGGTAGTAGCTATGGCTCGAAAGTTGAACCGGACATTGCAGAGCTAGTTAGGAGCCCATACGGTCACGCCCAAGGGGTTGCTCCCTCCCACCTTTATTTCAGTTCCCAAGAAAAAAAAAAGTGTTCAGTTACTTAGACCTAAGTGATTATAATTAGAACCATGACAAGCGGATGGGGGTGGACGGAAATATATATCATCAACTCATTTGAATGCGCAAAATCCAGTAAAATCTACAATTTTCGTGCAGTGATGTTTAAGCATCATAATATGGACTGAATGACTTACTATTCCAATACACTGACCCACCCACGGACAATGGTGATCAAACCTCCCTACGCAATTGTTGCAAATGGAGCAGTGAGAAGCCCGAGGTGGACGGTACAACAAACAAGTATCACAGTACTTGACTTTAATACTGTGGCCATTGAATTTCAAATCCTTCGTTCTGGGTAATTTCAAATTAGGGGTTGCACTGTTGACCCATTCCATGGATGGATTATTGACATCCAATGCTTCATTGGATTCAGGTGGCTTTGAGTTCCTCAATACTATTCCAGGATTTCTTCCGTATATCATGATGAGGAAAGTCAAATCCTGCATAACTACCACAAGGCCAACCAAATTCAATCAACATTTACTTACACTCCATTTGTTTTGGTGGAAAATATTTTCTGCATACCATTCTCTTTATTTTATGATTTTCAGTGTGACGGAAAACGAATGTTTTCCACGCTCAACAGAAAGTACATTCATCTTGGCAGAAAACGTTTTCAAAGTATTTAAAGGTGAAAAATGTCTTCCGGATCAGCACTAATACCACACCACCACCACTACCACTCATACACAACTACCACCCCACTGCCATTATCCATCACCGCCTGCCACCATCACTTTCAGGGTTGCAACCAGACACATTATACCATTTTTCGTGGAAAACATTTTTGGACAAATGTTTTTTTTTTCCCCCGAAAACAAACAAACCATTCATCGAACCACCAAAATTACTGACAAGTACCTCATTATGCTTACGAAAAATGTGAGGAGACATCCAACTATCAGTAGAGTATACCCATACCAGAGGCGGCTCCACCTTGAGCCGAGGGTGGTCGCCCGAACACCCTGGAATTTCTTTTTTTTTAGAAATACATGTAAAAAAAAATTTATTTTCAATATTTTTGTCATTTTGAACACCCTAAAAAAAATGTTTGAACACCCTAACCAATATATTTGAACCATTTTGAACACCCTACCTAAAATGTTTGAACACCCAATCTCAAAAAGTGACTTCTTCCCACCAGACTCACACACTCTTTTACCATTTCTTTTCTTTCCCCCCACCTTGCCACCGTTTCTTTCTTCAATTCCCCTCTTGCCCCTGGATTTCTTCTCCTCTCTCTCTCTCTCTCTGAAGAATTGATTCGTTGATCAGTCAACACACACACATCGACTTTATTACCTTAATTCTTTGTGGTCACCCCCAGATCCTCCTAAACATTTTGGAACTATTCTATTCTGGTACTTCATTGGAGTATGAAAATAGTCTAATTACTCCGGTCCTCTAAATGGCTCAATAGGAAGTAGAAGTTGCAATCTCATGTGGGAGGCAACAATAGTGCTCACAACCAAGTTGTGAAGATCTTCCATTCTTGAAATTCTGAGCAATTGAATGGGAGATCAGTGGATAAACGATTGCATAATTACTTATATGGAGAGTGATGCATTTGATACTGATGCTATTATGGAACGGTTTCGAAATATGAAAGTTCGATGAGGAAAAATTCCAATATACTAAATATTTTGCTTTTTTTTTTGGTGGCATTTTTTATATTAGAAGTTTTTTTTTTTTTTTTTGCATATGCACAGTTATTATTTCTAGAGGACTGTAGTAGAATTTCTGAACACCCTCATGAGAAATCCTGGAGCCGCCACTGACCCATACAAAGGTGTTGTTTCTTTAATCCTCAATAGCATTAGTATGCAGAAAGTTATTCCAGGGGCCCCTATTAGGAATGTAGATAAACAAACCGATGCCGCATCAGGGCCAAATATCAATCTTCCACCACACAGAAATTTCTGCCATTCATATGAAAAGAATATTTTGCAATTTTTTTGTATGCATAATTTTATGTAGAGAGTAATTTTTGCAATTTTTTTGTATGCGTAATTTATTTTTTGCCTTTTTGTTTGTGTGTTAAAATGAGACTTGTTAACAGATATTGTTATAACTTCATATGAAAAAGGAAAAGAAGAGAATGAGAAAATTATTTTTCCTTGAGCAAAATTAAAAATACATAAAATTATTTCGCAAACTAATTATTTTATTTGAGTATTTGTTGAAGTAACGTCCCACAGTATTTTGTTTGGAGAAATAGAGAGAAAATTGTATTAATCACCCACTATTACAATCTTAAACAACAAAAAACCTGAAAAACAAGAAAAAATCGAGAAATTACAGAAAAATGAAAACAAGAAAAGGAAAATTGCCACCTTGCATGCGCCATCTAAAGCCTCTGGTGGTCGTCTTCGCGCCCACTGGAAGTCTGGAGTTGTTGGAAGTTGCCACACTATTGTTGTTTGTGGTTTGACCAACTTAAATCTGGCATTAGTTTTGCATGTGATTGGAAACTCAAAGCACTAATAACATGCATTGAACTCTTAACTGAAGGTATTGCCTGAAAAGCTTTTCTATCGCGAGGTGAAATGACAATATTGCCCTCACACTTGCTAAGTCTATTTAACTTTTTCAAGCACAGAAATGGGTTCCTTAAGCCTAGAGCTGAACACATGCCTAGCGGGGGTTCTTGGGCTTGTTGACGAGGTTCCCTACCTCGTGTACCTTCAAGCATGTGACACTATGGGTGGGCTCAGGCACTAAGAGATGGCGAATTGCATGGCAATAGACTCCTCAAGAAAAGTAAAAGAATAAAAGGAAAGGACAAGAAAAAACTTCTTTAGGCTTAGTTTTCTGTTTGATTTTAGCAAATAAGTTCAGGTGCTAAAATCATAGGTATTTCAAATCACAAAATTAAGTGATTCCGTTTATCGTTTTTCGATTTTTTTCACACCGAATTAAAGTACACGATGAGTACTTTAATTTGGTGCGAAAAAAATCGAAAAAGATATACGGAACCACTTCATTTTTTGATTTCAAAATTATGATTTTAGCACCTATTAAACTCATTTGCTAAAATCAAATGGAAAACTAAGCCTTAGTAAACAACCGAACGGGCCAATGGGTTTAAGGGTTTCCTTACATGAGGGGGTAAGTCTGATACGTCTTGTAGAGAAGGTGGTGTTATTGTTAAAATCTGATAGTTGGGGGGTCGTAGAGAAATAAAGCCCAAAATTCTTACCCCATTTGTTTGAGCGAATTCTTATTCATCAATTCACCGAATTCTCACTCGAGATCACGACGAACTATGGCGAAGCCGGCGTACGTTTCAGAACACCCGTATTACGAGCCGGAATTTAACCAACCGGCGCCGTTGGTCACTTCCCCGTTTTACGAGCCGGTAGGTGAATTGCAGCCAATCTATTGGGCATCAGAGTCCGATGTACCATCGATGTCCTCCGCAAGTCTAGGCGCAGGCAACCCTCCTTCCAAGGGATCGGAAAATTACAACCCATTCTTCCCTCCTGGTTTTCCCAAGGTGTACAAACGTACATACAATCTAAAAAAAAATCATATGAAATTACGAATATTATGGGGTCAATGTCATTTCATCTATGGTTTGATCAAACTAATCGTCCCCTTTTCATCTAGGGTTTGATGGAGGACTGAATTGAATTTTTTAGAACCAGATATATACTTGTCTTTATTATGCATTATCAAGTATTGATTATGCATTATCAAGTATTGATGTAATTTCTCCTCTACCCCCAATTGATGTAATTAATAATACGGGGCCAATTTCGTTTATCGTTTAATCAAACTTAATCGTCCCCTTTTCATCTAGAGTTGGTTGGACCGGCAATCGAAATTTTGTATAGCACGAGCCAAGGCTCTTGGTTACTACCCATCCCAGCAGCAGGAGGAGGAGAAGGGAGAAGGAGAAGGAGAAGGAGAAGGAGAAGGAGAAGGAGAGCTGACGAAGAAGCCTTGTCTTTCCAGAGAACCACGGATTTCGGTTCATCATTTCCATCATCTCACCAAGGAGGAGAGGAAGATTCACACCAAGATGGTCATTGAGAGTGATGTATGTGTATGTGTCTATGTTGTGTTCAATTTGATCTCTAATGTTGACTTTGTTCCTATACATACTTACAGGGTTTTGATTGTCCGTACGTTCCCCCTGAGCGTGCTGTCCCTTTTCTCCTTACGCCAGTTCCGGAGGAAGGACTGAAGGGCTTGGAAGATATGGCTGACTTAGCTCTTAAACCCTACAATGACCAAAATGTATATGGACGCACTTTTTGGTTCATTAAATTCTTCATGTCCTTGACTGTGTTTCTTGGTACTGGTTGTAACTTACCTCGTTAAGTTGTAGGGGACGTCATACCAGCTTGTCAAGGTCATCAAAGCCACTTCGACGTGTGATGGAGGTATGAACTATAAGATTACCTTACAGGCTAAGGACGATGCAACTGGTTCTTCCCCCCGGAACTTCCAAGCTTACGTGACTCAATTTGTGGACAACACCACTAAGGTCCACTTTTGCAGGGTTGAACAAGTATCCAAACCACCCGGAGGTACTAATTGTTTCAGTTATTTTTGCTTTCATGTTGGTTTCGAATGCATACCATGGCTCTTGACCATTAGTTGGTCTCCCTTAACCTGTTTTCTCGCTTTCGATGTTATTGGCCTTTTTCTTTGTTCACTACACCATTGCACCTTTCATAGACCAAAAATCAGTTGTAGGTTTGTTCGAAGCTGGAACTGAGAAATCACTTTCGCTTAGCTTAACAACGTTGCCAGCATGTCATATCATTTGCTTTCTGAATAATGTTTACTTTGGACCGTTTGTTGTTAACAAGCGCTATTAAGAGAACCTGGAATATTTGTTCAGCATATTCAAAAGTGATTTTGCCATTCAATGTCCAGTGTTTACATTTTTCACCTTTGGTAATTGTTGTGGGCTTCTAAATAGAATATTGTAGTAGTAATTGTTTATCCATTTTTAATGTCTTTTTTTATTATGTGTTTTTGAAAATTATTATCAATCTCTTGTGCCATTTTGCAGGTTCCAAAGAGAGACATCGCAGTAGACTCTGAGTTCAACCTTTTGGATTCTGGTTAAATTGGTTAGAAACTATTGTTAAGTTGGCAAAACTTGTGGCAGTCTGGTTCAAATCTTAGGAGGGCCCTTTCGCTAAGTAATTCCTTTATTCTTTTTTGGTTGGATCTAATGGGCATAATATGCTTTAATAGTTCTAGATGCTACTCGAAGTTTAATGTTCAAATCTGTAACACGCCTTAATTGATTTGATAAGGTTTTTATTTTTTAATTTGATTTTAATTTTAACTTTTAATATCTTGTCTTCACTTTTCATTAAAAAAAGTTAAAAATAGAATTATTTTCTATTGTTAAAAATTCTATTCTTACAATTAAAGTTTATAAAATGATCAGTTAGAGAAATCAATAGTATGAGCGGTACTTCATTAAGTATGATTCATCCATCTCAAAATCAAATTTCGAGTGGGCCTATGTGGGAATCATTGCAATCGGACGGCCCTATGTGCGGATGCAGGACTCTCATGTTTATGTTGAAAGTTCTCGTGATCACGTCCAAACTCTCACAATATTTTGTACTATTGTAATGCATGTTTTCAATTTCGTCCCTATACTTATAAAAAAGATTTTCTTTGGTCCCTCCGAAATTTGACTTATTTCTCCTATACAACTCGATATCTTATTACCTTTGTCATGGTCCCCTCTTTGCGGAATTCGTGCATTTGTCGAGTGGGAGAGGATGATGCACTTTGGACAAATTAATTTTTCGCTATATATATATATATATATATTTTGTTGAAGTCCACAAAAATTCTACCTAAAGTAAATTCCAAACAATACATAATGTAGTTACAATGGGACTGTAACTGCATTCTGTATCGTTCGGTCGCCAAAACAATATTTCAAGAAAGCACCAAGACCTATACAACTTTTCTTCGAACCCCTTTGCTTTAGTAGACCAGATAAGGGTCGGTGTGAAAAAATTGCTCCTATATCTGTTTTGCTACATGAATTCAACATCTTTTTGCCGAATAAGCTAGGCTTGTCCGCACTCCTCTTTTTGGATCTGGAATGAGACGTGTTTGTTCGCGGTTCAATTGAAAGAGGGATATTTTCTTCATGTTTTTCCTCTCTCGCCAATCAACAACCGAAAAATATAAACCAGAAAAGGAAGTTTCAGTTTGCTCTGTTTTTTAACAAACTAACAGAGCTGATTTTTTTTATCTCACATTTTCCTATTGGGTCTCGCGTTTTCCTCGCATTTGGCCTTTTTTTTTTTGAATGGCCAAAATTCTATTACGAAGAACGAGCAGAAAGAACATCAGAATTACAAACAGAAATAAACTCCAAAGGGGGATTAGCGACCCAACCCAAAGGAATTGCTCCATTAAGCATGGAGGTAGCCACCCAATGGGCAGCTCCATTACAATTTCTAGGAGTCCATAAAAAAGAAAGGTTCAAAACTGATGCCAGATTCTTAATATGTCCCAAGATGGTCGCGCATTCCCACGGGGAACATTCTCGGTAGAGCAAAGGAGAATGACATGCTTGCTGTCGCTTTCGACAAAGGCATTAGTAATGCTGTTAGCCTCCAGTAATCTGCCCACAAGTCTCACGGCTAAAGCTTCCCCTTGCTAGGAGGACGGGGCCTTTGCAAGACCTGAGACTCCGTCAACCACTTTTCCGGACCAATCTCTTAACACTGCTGCTACTGATGCTTTGGAATTCCCCTTCCTCAGGGCAACATCACAGTTAACTTTGTAAAATCCATGGGGAGGAGGGGTCCAGCGGGTATTGGGAAGTTTTGGCATAGTTTTAAGTAGCGGTATCGGTTGTGGAATCGGTATCGGGACGTATCGACTATACGTCGAGGGAATCGGGTGTAGCGGTCATGAATTTTTTAATTTTTTGAGCATATCGGCCGATACGGTATGGTACGTATCGGTATTGGAGCTTCCAAATCTCGAGACGAACAGGCCGATACGGTACGTATCGGCCGATATTCAAAACTATATTTGGGTATTGGAAATGCCTTGGTTAACTGGTGTAAACAAAAAATCTTGAAATTCAGCCCAAGAAAATAGGTATTTGGTCTTTGTTTGCTCTCTTTAATAGTACCTGGTCTCGCACATATATTTGCACTTTATGTTGTTGTCCATAAGACCCAATTAACTTGGGCCCACCCCAAGTTTGATAACCTCGTACAAGCATGCATCAAGGAGTGACTAATTTGTTCACAGGGAATTGAATCCGTATTCATCAGAGTGTCAATTGGTCCACTATTTTGATTATTTTGATTGGTCAACTCCTTTTCTCGTACTTTTTTTGTTTCTCTAGTCTCTTCTTGCTTTCTTTCCTTTTTTTTAGTTTTTTTTATTTTGATATCAGCAGGCCCCCCTCCTTCCCTTTTTTTCCTCACTCCCTTTTTTGTTCCTAACAAGTCTAGTATTTTTTTGTTTCTCTAGTCTCTTCTTTCTTTCTTTCCTTGGTTTTTTTTTTTTTTAGTTTTTTATTTTGACATCAGCAGGTCCCCCTCCTTCCCTTCTTTTTCTCACTCCCTTTTTTGTTCCTAACAAGTTTAGTATTCTCTGTGATTCGCACGATCAATAGCTTGGAGGTTTGTGTTGAAAAATGGGCATCGTCTCTCCTGTAGCAGCTGAATTTGGTGCTCTAAAAGAAGGACTAATAAATTAAAACTCCTCTTAGATCGAAATATCAGAAATGTTGAAATAGAAATGGATGCATGCCTGCCAGGTTCTTCACTTGATAAACGATGTAGCAACACAATAATCAAGCATGACAACTGCAAGTAACGATATAAATGGGCGCTTGGCGACGAAAAATTAAGGAGTGCTAATATGAACATTTGTGACTATCACCGTAATTCGTCCCCCAAGTACTTTTTGAGTGTGCCAAAACATTTGGATATTTTTAAGTCAATCAATCAGACTTTTTGATTTCCTTTTCTATCCTTGTTCTTTTCAATCGGAAAGAGTAGCTTTACAAAAAATAAATAAAGAAAAGGTTCAAAGTAAGGTTAAAATTTTGACGTGTAAAGTTGATGCTAGCTTAATAAATTAATAAATTAAAAAATGATTTTCACACTCTTTCTTTTATAATTGAACATCTTTTTTCTTGTCTTGTACTGCGCTTTTATAATTTTTCACTAAAAAATAGTAAAAAGTACTAGCATACAATTATCAAAATAAGAAGTGTGAAAATCATTTCGGAAGCATCCCTAAATTGACAAATGATATGTGACCAAAGGAATACAATATATTTACCAAAAGAAAAGAAAGGAATACAAAAGAAAGGAATACAATACAGCAACAAACAACTTTCCAACACGTGATGCGATGCCCCGTTGAGATTCAGTAACGGCGTCCCTCTCACCAAAATAAACACCAAATTTAATTTCAAAAACACCTTTTATAATTTAGCAAGTCACTTTTAAAAAAACTCACAAAATCAGATTCTCTATTCTAACTTTAATATGGAGTGTTAAACTATTATTTCTTTCTACTCCTACTCCCCAAAAGTAATTAAAAAAAAAAGTTAACAGCGCGTGAATAATGCGTGAACAGTCCTTTGGTGCGGAAACAGTGCCGCACCAAATTTGTTTGGTTACTGTAGCAAAGTTAAAAATCTGTAAATTGGTGAGGCACTTGGTGAGGCTTATTTTTTGAGAGTTTGCTCTTTACTTTAACTTAAAAGTTAAATTGTTAAGCCGCATATTGATGCTCTAATATCACGGAAAAGTGTAGGAAATAGGAAAAGAAACCAAAAAAAAAAAGTGCATCGGACGGCTGAGATCCATTCGGTACTGCACTATCTCTCTAATATCACAGGTAAAACATGAATTGCAAGGACAAGGAGCATCCGATAAAAAAGCAAGGACAAAAACAAAGAGCAACAGGTGTTTAGTGAATTGGTGCCATATTTGGAAGGTGAAGGACAATTTTCATTACTGTCAAACAGTAATACTCCAAAAGTTGCACGATCGAATAAATTCATGCCCCACAAAAGTTGCACGTACCTTTCAGGCTTTGTATTGAGTTAAAGCTTAGTTTTTCATTTGATAAAATGAAAATCTCATAAAATCAATGAGTTAATTTTAGCAAATGAATGAACCATTTGCTAAAATAACTCATTTTTATTTGCTAAATTGGGTTGATTTAGGATAAAAATGAGTTGATTGAGAAGATTCTCATTTTATCAAATGGAAAACTAAGGTAAAAAAAGTGTCTCGAACTATATGAAAAATGTAAAAAAGTAAGTATAAATGCATTGAAAAGTTTAAAAAGTGAATTGAAGTGTGTGTTTTTTTGTTTAAATCACCCAAATATTTAATTGATTAAAAACCACTGAAAAAAAAAAAAAGAACAAGACTTAGACCATATTTGGATGGGGGCATATCTCCCTGTTATACTTTTTCACCCCCTCTTAAGAGGAGGGCCCTAGACATATCTAATATCTCCTTGTTAGCAACTTCAATCTCCTTCCCTGATAATCCTCCACCCCCTCTACGCGTTCCCCCTCTGAGGTGCTTCTCCTTGATAATTTTTCGGCTACCCTCACCCTCCCCAAAAGTTATCCAGGTGTAGAAGAGGAGTATTTTGACGAAAACAGCCCTCTTTATCCCCCTACTCGATCAGCCAACACAAACTACCTCAGCACAAGCTCACCTGTATCTGGATCTGAGATGGCTGAAAATCGCAGAGCAACCACCAACTGGATTAGTTATTAATTAGTTATTTTCAATATACTTTAAAAATTGACTAAAAACAAAAAATAAATAAATTGCGCAACACTGTACAAAGCTACTATCACCAAAACTAATGTCAAAACTACTCACCAAACAAAACTTACTAGTAACATTTTTCATTACCTACGGCATTCTCTTGTACCACCATTGGTACGGTCTACCCCACGGAAAATCACTTGATTGGGCCACCACATTAACTAATTAAGTCTGCATATTATATAAGAGACCTACATATTTAGAGTCCTTTTATTTTTTACATTATTGAATTATTGAAGGATCAGAAGCGGCAATTTCATTAACTTATTTCATGAGCCGGCCGTGGTCTGAAATCACTTGATTGGGCCACCACATTTCATATTATCATGAACGTTGACTTCAAAATGAGAGAAATAAAAAAAAGGGCAAATTACGCTGACCTCCTCTGAAGTATTTAACTAATACACTAACCCCCCTCAGGTTCTGAAAACTACAGTCACCTCCCTTACTTTACAAACTAAATATACAAATTAACACATTTTTTTAGTATTAACATATTAAAAGTATAAAAGATAGATTTATTTTTTGAATGCTAAATAAAATAAAGAATAGAAAATTTTAATTTTTTTAAGACTTTTTTATTATTTATACATTTTTCGTATATATATATAACGAAATATTTACCTTTTGGATTTCTATTGTTTATACAAATAAAAAATAATAAAATTTGTGAAAAAATCCAAAATGAATTATCTTTACCAAAATTAAAGTATTTTTAATTTAATTTTATGATTCATTTTTTTTTTTGAGAAAAACAAATAAACATTAAACTTTGTCCAAATATGGAGAAATCAAGATTCTTTGTTTTTCTTTTTAATTTTTGGATAGTGTTGATAAAACAAACTACCAAAAAATTAAGAAGAAAAACTAAGAATTTTGATTTGATTGTAACTTACTCTTTTTTGATCTTCCTGCAAATTTTATTATTTTTAGATTTGTATAGATGAGAGACATTCAAAAGTAAATATTTTGACTATATATAAAAGATGCATTAGTTATTGAAAAAAAGTCCAAAAAGTTTAAAATTTTCTAATAGTTATTTTATTTTGCATTAGAAAAATAAATTTAACTTTTATACTTTTCATACGTTAATACTACAAAAAAAAGAAGTGTTAATTTAAAGTAGTAGAATTACTTGCAAGGAGGGTATAAGGGTCTTTTGGTTCTCAAAGTTAACGCCGTTAGTGTAATTTTAACGGTAAGGGGGTAATTATATATTAGTTTGTAAAGTAAGAGAGGTGGTTGTAATTTTTAGAACCTGAAGGGGTCAGTGTATTTGTCAGAAACGTCAGGGGAAATTAGTGTAGTTTTCCCCAAAAAAATGAAGATAAGGCCGTACAGATATCAGCAGTATACGTAGATATTCTTCTCTCTTTACCTTTAGGGTTTGTTTGGAACATGTGGAAGGAAAAGGAAAAGAAGAGAAAATATTTAAGAGGGAATATATAAAGAAAATGGGCTTCTTTCTCTTGTTTGGTTCTAGAAAGAAAATGAGAAGAAAGAAGGGAGAAAAATATTTGCCCTTGTTTGGATCCAAGAGGAAAATGAAAGTAAAAATTAACAAATTCTATTCTGCCACTCTTTCTTCGTATATATTCAGTTGCTTCCATCAATAAAGTTTTGAGAGCACCAACAATTGGGTGAAATGGACCAAAATTTTCAATCCATCCAGATTGATTACTTTTAACGTTACTATTGTTTTTTCTTTTTACGGTGAAAGATGTCCGAGCTAACATACGCACATCTCAATTAATCTCCTCTATCAAAGGCAGGTCATTCACTACAGGACTATGAAAATCTACAGAAATCACTTCGTACGCCTAACCGTAATAATCGAACTTTAGTCAATTATGTCAAAATGTCCTGTTGGGCCTAACTTTATTATTGCATTATTTTTTGTCATTATAACCAAAAAAGAATTGCTAGATTTTGCATCACTTTTTGGGAATTATTGGTTCATCTTAAAACGCAAAAAAAAAAAATTAGAAAAGTACAAATATGTGAACTAAAAGAAAAGTAAACGTGAAAATTTTTCAGAAAAGAAAAAAACCTACTACAACAGCCAAGAGATTCGGATCAAAAAAAAAAAAAAAAAAACAACGGATGCTAGGCCCCTCTAGGGGTTTCGCCATTTCGGACTTGGCGGGGATTTTATTTTTGTGTGCCTCTTTTTTGTCTTATTTTCCTTCCTCTTTCTAGACTTTTCCAGTTTTCCCCTTAGAATTCCCTAGTATTTTCCCCTTCCCTCCTTAAAACCAAGAACCAAACAACCAAGAGAGAAAAATTCTTATTTTCCTTTCCCTTCCACCATTTTCTGCAGGTTCCAAACATGCCCTTAGAGATGCCTCTCTCTCTCTCTCTCTACACACCCCCCCCCCCCCCCCCCCCCCCCCCAGGCCCTCAAGAAACCCACAAACCTTCCCATGATTTTACACCAGAGAGCTCAACCCCATCGTTACCCACATGAAATTTGTTCCTCCTCTATAATATACGAAAAATGCTACTATTACCTCTTTGCTTAGCGTACAAGAATGCTTGATCGAGAAAAGCAAGCAAAGAAGCAAGCAGCAGCAGTATAGGATGCAGAATATAAAGGGGCTGGCCGGATCTTGAGTAACCAGACACGTTCTCAACTCAGCTACCTACAAACCCACCCACCAGGCTTTGACTCAGTATTCTATCCATACTTGAACCATTGAGTCAGGTTTGATCCATTTTGTTCCAGCTAGCTAGCTCTTTCTTTGCTGCTCCTTGAACTGGTTCAGCATTCCCCATCAACTGCCATATCATAAGCTAGCTAGCATCACATTTCTCAGTTAAAGGTATATCTAAATATATGTGCATAAATATATGTTTAAATTTGGGTGGAGTAGCAGATCAAAAAATCTAGGTTACGAAAAAATTTTCAGTGCCGGGTGGGTATTGCCCACGTGATACCGGCTCGGCAATCTCAGCCGTCTAAAGCGCAATATGACGGTCTGGCAGAGGAGAGAGAAAAAGAGAAGAGAGAGTGGTCTGGTGAGATGACAGAGAGAATCGATCTGGGCCATCCAAAACTCTTTTGGACAGTCGAGATTGTGCTCGACATGGAGAAATGGTACCCATTCGGTACCCAAATTTTTTTCTTAGGTTACAGTTAAAAAAAAATAAAAAACATCTAGGTTTAATAATTAATTTCCGTCAAAACTTTATACAGTGGTAGGATAGAGAGTGTTGTGCGAATCACACTGTCGTACAACTGTGTACCATAGTTGTTGAAAACCTACGATACACGATACTTATCATACGATTCGTATTGTCTCTTTCACTAAACGATACGTATCGCACCCTGTATTCTTTTTGTATAGAAATCCTACGATACGATCACGTATCCTACGATTTATACGCGTATCTTGATTTGGTACGTATCCTACGATTACTTATAGGAAAAAAGTCTAACCTTATTTTAAGAAGCGGAGCCCCAAACTTATTAATCTAAGCCATTTGATCTAATTATGACGATATTCAAACACTTGATAGAAATTCAACCTCAATGTAGGGCTAGCTTGAATAGAGGAGAACCATAATTCAATTGTGTTTTGCCTGAATCATACAAGGGCAATGTTACGCCTTATTAGGAGATTAGAGCAAGTTTACCCATTGTTATTGAAATAGTATTGCCAATTTTTTTTAGTTTGTTACAATGTCAAAAAATAAATAGTTTTGTTAGCTGACAAAAAGAAAAATACTAGGGAAAAAAAAGAAGATTTGTTTTGGTGAACGAGGATATTTGTGTTCGCCATCAACCAACCAAAAGAAAGAGAATTTTTTTTTTTTTCAAAAAGCATCACCAATAGTATAATTAAGAGAGTGCATCATGTAATAGCATGTGCCAAAAGTTTAAAGAAACTCTTCTTTTCTTTCCATAGCTAAGGCAACAAAAAGCCTTAATGTGATAGACCCCAATTGAGAGACTTGAAATTTTGCATATTAAAAATATTTTATTTTTGTAAACATAAGTATAGTCTACTGATGTCATTAGGTATAACTACTTTTAATCGTATATTAATTATGATTATTATTGTTGAAGAATAAACTAGATTTAGTATTTTGGCACAAGAAAAATAAAGCCCAAATAGCCTAATTGACAAATTTCAAAGATGAAAGATATTATTGTAGTAGATAAATATCTTGTTTCTAGAAGCTCTAGAATATCTATCTTCTAGAAATTCTACAATATCCTTGTCAAATATCTAGATTTTTTTGTGTGAATTAGTTACATTTGTAATTCTAGAAGTTGCCTCAAAGTTTATCTTATATGAAAATATCTTTGTACTAGACCCTTCCATTGAGTAGTATAAATATGGATGGGTTCTAGCCATTTTGTACCAAGCCAAAAAAAAGAGTTTTGAGTTTAAGTGTAACATAAATACTTTCCTTCCCCACCCTTGTCTTAATTATTTCTCCCTCCCCCAAAATCTTGTCTAACTAAACATTATAAACTCCCACTCTTCCATCAAACGTATCTTAAGACATGCGATACACGGTACGTATCCCGATTTGAAAACACTGCTGTATACCCATATGTTAATATTAATGATGTTTTCTTTAATTTCCCCAACCTATCAATGGAAGCCCCTTTGAGAGTTTTGCGCGCTCATATCTGGCTGTCCTTTTTGGGTTTGGATGGTCCGGATTTGAAGGGAGAAACAAGAGAGAGAAAGGTGACAAAGAAGGTTTTGATCTGAGCCGTTCAACCGGAATGCACGACAACTCCCACAGGGGCTGCCCTACCTTGTGCCGTTCTCCAGTTCTGCTCAATCAGCCCACTCTCTCCTCTCTCTCACTTTTTACACAAACCCCTTCACAATATATATATACTTCATGAAAGAAGGGGATCCCACAAAAAAATTCTTGAAGAACCGGAATGTTTCTGGACCCAAGTCTCTTTGGTGCTTGTGACAATAAATGGCAGGCCATAATTCTCACCAAAGAGAGAGTGATTGTGTGGACATGAGTGATTTGTGTGTTGCATATATATATATATGGAGTACTTCTAATCCGGACCTCCCGTTTTCGGACCTCCATGATCCAAACATTTTTTTGACGATCCGATCTGTCCAATGTGTTTAGAAGGTGTTTTCAAGGGTCCTCGCGGGAAATCTTCAAAAAAAATATCGGGAAGGGCTTGATTCAAACAGTTTTCGCAAAAACTTTATAGGTTTGGACTAGAAGTTTTACCTATATATATATATATATATATATATATATATATATATATATATATATATATATATATATATATATTTATGTGTGTATATTTATGTGTGTATTGTTGAATTTCTTCGAGGGTTTCAACCTAAAACCAATTGGCAATAGGTGAAGTAACCTCAAGAATTTATTAACCAGACTTGGGTGGCTTAGATGAGCAATGTGGGATAATTTAACACTCCCCCTCACGTGCAACCCAGATGCACGTGGAGGTACGAATTGAGAAGATTACGAGTTTTGACTCAGGCAAAGGAGACTTGACCACGTGAGATGAGGCCACCCGAGACCTTGCTTTGATACCGAGTTAAATTTCTCGGAGAGTTTCAACCTAAAACCAATTGGCTGTGAGAAAATCAAACTCAAGGATAGAGTAGTCCAACGGAGTTTTTTCCGGGTGAGGAGTGGGAGGCTTAACTTCTTCTATCGAATGTTCTGGGCATGAAAGATGCCCAAAACGTTTAACGGACAGTACCCGAGACTGATGACCAATGGTAAAAATAAATTGTCCAGCCCGTAACTTTTCCTCACTCATGTCAAAGACATGAGGATATACCTCTCCCTCCGGCAAGGGACGAAGTTGTAACAGGGCAAGGTCTGTTCCCGTGTCCACGGCCAGCACCATAAGATCAGGAATAATTTGATATTGGAGACCAGTATGGGAGACCCAAACCCTTTTGAGTTCAAACTTCCTGGGTGAGATTTCAGACACGAAGATGGTGCTATCATTGATCTTTTGGATGGCGTCACAAATGGCTGCCAAATTCGACCCTTCAATGGTTGTGAGTGGCCCGTTTTCTAGGGCTTTCAGGACTTTTCTAGTTCGTCCACAACTGGGTGTTGTCACAGGAATCAAAACTGGCCTATTTTCGAGGGCTTTCGGCACTCATAGGCCTCATCTAAAGGTGCTGGACGAAGAGCTTACTGAGGCTGTCGCAGAGGCCGAAAAAGGTATTATAAAGCTGGCTGGAGTGAAACTTGAAGTGGAGGACGGAGGAGTTGTAATTAAAAGTCATACCCAGAGTGGGTTTATTGTATCTCGCCGTGGAAAGGTTTTGGCAGCTGCCCATGGAATTTTGGAAAAATCTCACCCAAGAATTTTGGAAGAAGTGGGAGGCTTAACTTGATATTGGGAGGCTTAATTTGGTATTGTAAAGCTGGTTGGGTGAGATTTCTTCCAAAATTCCATGGGCAGCTGTCAAAGCAAAACCTTTCCACGGCGAGATACAATAAACCCACTCTGAGTATGACTTTTAATGACAACTCGTCCGTCCTCTGCTTCAAGTTTCACTCCAGCAAGCTTTACAATACCTTTTTCGGCCTCGCGACAGCCTCGATAAACTCTTCGTCCAGCAGCTTTCGATGAGGCCTAGGAGTGCTGAAAGCCCTAGAAAACAGGCCAGTTTTGATTCATGTGACAACACCTAGCTATGGACGAACCGGACAAGTCCTGAAAGCCCTAGAAAACGGGCCACGCACAACCATTGAAGGGGTCGAATTTGGCGGCCATTTGTGAGGTCATCCAAAAGATCAACGATAGCACCATCTTCGTGTCTGAAATCTCACCCAGGAAGTTTGAACTTAAAAGGGTTTGGGTCTCCCATATTGGTCTCCAATATCAAATTATTCCTGATCTTATGGTGCTGGCCGTGGACACGGGAACGGACCTTGCCCTGTTACAATTTCGTCCTTTGCCGGAGGGAGAGGTATATCCTCATGTCTTTGACATGAGTGAGGAAAAGTTACGGGCTGGACAGTTTATTTTTACAATTGGTCATCCATCTTGGGTACTGTCTGTTAAACGTTTTGGGCATCTTTCATGCCCAGAACGTTTGATAGAAGAAGTTAAGCCTCCCACTCTTCACCCGGAAAAAACTCCGTCGGACTATTCTATCCTTCTCGCAGCCAATTGGTTTTAGGTTGGAACCCTCCAAGAAATTTAACATGTATTGTGTTCAAGGTGCGGGTAAGAAAAAGAGAGAGAAAGTGAGACGTGGGGAACCCCTTTGGGGGTCTCCCCACAGGTTATTTACGTGTGTGGAATAGATGTTTGGGTGAGATGTGTGTGTGCGAGTGAGATAAGTATGTAGTTAATGAATAGAGTTTTTTTTTTTTCCGGTTCGTAAATAGAGTTTGCTTGTGAGTGAAATTCGCCCTTTAAGGATCTCCCCCACAGGTTATTCACACTTCATAGGCGATCTCCCTATTAAATAAAATTTTTATCTCTTCCACCTTGAGGAGATTGCCTCTTTGAATTTTTGTGCTTTCCTTCCCGTGGGATCAGTTTAGAGTCTCGCACAGTATATATACTTTCAAACTTTGTTTTCACGTTCACTTCTTCTTTAATGGATATAATATAATAACATTTTCGTTTTCTTCTTCACTTTCTCTCTCTCTCTCTCTCTCGTGCAGATATCATGGCGTGGGAGTGGTATTGGAATATGAATGAACCCGGTGTCCTTCCGAGAATGTTCACACAATAAATACCTATTCTTTTTCATGCAAACTAATTTGTTAACACACTAACTCTCTTTACTTAAATTAAGCATACTGCCTAGTCAATGCACCATTGCAATACGTTTAAAAAAAAATGTGGATGGAGGTGTTGCTCACCTTGGGTGGGAATTTATAATGAGTCTGCCTCCCATAATATGGAAGATCATGTTCCATTCTGATACCATGCTCCTGTGTGTATTTTAACGAGGTGCTTGTATAACACAAAGCACAACCGTTTGTCGATTCTATTTAGTTAACGTGGGTAGAGTTTAGGGACTTGGTTGATCGGATCTTGAACAAATAAATCAATAGGGTGTCCTGTCTTGATTTTGTAGGCATAGGTACAAACTGCTGCAACTGCGACCATGGAACACGATCAAGACATGACACCTATGCGATTGTTGTTCCATGGTCACAGTTGCGACAGTTTGTACCCGTGCCTACAAAATCAAGATAGGACACCCTATTGACTTATCTGTTCAACATCTGATCAACCAAGTCCCTAAACTCCACCCGTGTTAAACCGATGGAATCGACAAAAATGGTTGTGCTTCGTCATTTACAAGAATCTTGTTAAAATACATACATGAGCATGTTTATCGGGATGAAACACGATCTTCAATTTTACCGAAGGCAGACTCATCATAAACTCCCACCCAAGGTAAGCAGCACCTCCATTGAAAATATTCGCATTTTTTCGAATGTATTGCAACGGTGCATTGATTAAGTAGTATGCTTAATTTAAGTAAAGAGAGTTAGTATGTTAGCAATTTAGTTAGCATGAAAAAGCATAGGTGTTTATTGTGTGGTGTGTTAGGTAGGCTATTGGCACATGACTTATGGATGTGGTGTGACATGAATAATATAGAGTTCAATTTAAGCAAAAATTAGGCTCCCACGAAAGTTCAATTTCTGGGTTGGCTGGCAATGTTGGGGAGAGCTCAAACAATGGAATTGTTATTTTCTTTAGGCGTGATTTCAGACTTGAATGATTGATTGGGCAAATTTTGTGGTGATACTACTAAGACTGTTAATCATCTATTCTTACACTGTGAGGTAGTTTGAGAGGTGTGGTGCAAGGCTCTCAGCTAGTGGGGCATCAAATGGGTGATTCTATCATCTATTAAAAGCCTTTTCATTAATTTGGCGGTAGAGTTGGAGATTCAAGAAGGCAAAAAAGGTGTTTTAGCTTGCGGAGGGGGGATGCTATTGTGCATGTACCGCACAGCAGCTGCTGTGCAGGGCTTAAATGGCACAGTTTTGAGGCAAACCCCAGTGGTTTGCTAAATGTGATCTTGTGGGACCCACTTTCGGGTCTCACACAAAAGATTCGAACCGTTAAATAATTTTAAAATAATTATTCAAGTGGTCTTTAAAAAAACCATGCCCATTGGATATTTTTACATAATTGATCTAATTCGTTTAATATTTCGTTCAAAATTCAGGACCCTATGGTTTGAAAGAATCTTCAAGAAAAGTTATATAATTGTGCGCTTTATAATCCATTGATTTGAACCACAGATATTGTAGGGCTTATGGAGGAGTATCCAGTAAAAAAATTATCTTGATTGGACATCGATAGGTATAAAAAAAAAAAACTCATATTTTTAGTTTTTTGATACCTATCGATGTCCGAACAGGATATTATTTTTACTGGATGATCTTCTCAATAATGGAAATTGAGGGGTTGGAATCTGCGGGATAAAAATCTCGTGGATATTGTAAACGATGTGGGCTTCTAAATAGAATATTGTAGTAATTGTTTACCAAATTTTAATGTCTTTTTTTGTGTTTTTAAAACTTATTCTCAATCTCTTGTGCTATTTTGCAGGTTCTGGACAGAGACATCGTAGTAGTCTCTGAGTTCAACCTTTTGGATTCTGGTTAAATTGGTTAAACTTGGGGCAGTCTGGTTCAAATCCTAGGAGGGCCCCTTTGGCAAAGTAATTCCTTTATTCTTTTTTTGTTGGATCTAATCTACATATTATTCTTTAATGATTCTAGATATAATCAAGTCCAAGGTTCAAATCTTTTGCACGCCTTAAATGTTTTGATAATTTTTTTTTCTTTTCGTTATTTGATTTTACTTTTTACATTTCATATCAAATTCCCTAGTCGTTCGAGTTGACCAATACGCGTGTTGCCTATATTGGATTTTGGTTCATGACTTCACCGAGAAGGTAAGGAAGATTTACAACAAGATGGTCGTTGAGAGTGATGTATGTATGGGTGTTTGTGTTGTGTTCAATTTGTTATCTAATGTTGACTGTGTTAATGTACATACTTATAGGGTTTTGATTGTCCGTACGTTCCCCATGAGATTGCTGTACTTGGTCTCCTTAAGCTAGTTCTGGTGGGAGGACTGAAGCGCTTGGAAGATATGGTTGACTTAGCTCTTAAACCCTACAACGACCAAAATGTATATGCACACTTTTTGGTTTATTAAATTCTTCACGTCCTCGACTATGTTTCTTGGTATTGGCTGTAACTTACTTCCTTAAATTGTAGGGGACATCATACAAGCTTTTCGAGGCCATCAAAGCCACTCCAAGGTGGGCTGGAGGTAGTACCTAACTACCTATAACATTACCTTATAGGCTAAGGACGATATGACTTGTATAGTGTAAGAAGATTGTTTGATTTCCAAGTAATAGAAAAGTTAACCGCTACATTAATTTTTGTAGAATTGCATTACAACCCAAAAATATAAATACGTTTTTACAATTCATTATGGAAGGGAAGCAAAATGAAGCTTAATTCTTAATTTCAAATCTAATAGTTCACACAAACAGATTTTTGTTTTCAAAGTTTGCGAAAATCCGTAAGGACAATCAAATCATTGAAGTTCTATGGGCATGCCATTTGGTTTCAGGGGTGCGCCCCCTCTTGTTTCTCCAATTGATTTTTGTGTTTGTGGATTAAATGTTAAGCAACTTAAAAAACGTTAACGTAAGCAAATAATTGAGACAAAAAGCATCTAGGAGTGGTACGTCTTCCTCAGCAAAACTACAACTTTATACGAGTAAATCATCAACTGAGGTAAGAACAATAGCCTTGAAGGAATAGGGATCAACTTTATCCTCCTTGGCTTCAAAGGTCACATAATACAATGTAGCCTCCACCCCTTTGTTCATGACATTACTTGGTATATGCACATCCCTAGAATTGAGACGAACGAGTTTGATGAGCTTCTAGGATGTGTGCTGCAATGTAAAAGAAGTTACATTCAATACCAAGAAAAAGGTAAGAACGAGAAGAACTTGATGAACTAATAAGTTCGCACAACGTACATTATTTTGGTTGTAAGAAAGAATGGCACTTTTTTGCTAAATTATCCTAGAAATTCAATCTTTCTTTTGAGAGAATATGGCCAAGCAAGTTTTTAACTACTGGGTTTTGTTTGTGGGTACATCATCCCTGGCTTTAAGCGACAAGGTTATTGGTCCTAACTTTTTGCTTGGCCATATTCTCTCAAAGGAAAGATTGAATTTTTGGGATAAATTGGCAAAAAAAAGTTTTTCTTTCTTACAACCAAAACAATGTACCTTGTGTGAACTTATTAGTTCATCTAGTTCTTCCTTGTTCTCACCTTTTTCTTGGTATCAAATGTAACTTTTTTTTGTATTGCAACACACATCCTACCAGCTCGTCAAACTCGTTCGTCTCAACTCTACGACTGTTCATATACCAAGTAGTATCATGAAGAGGGGGTGAAGGCTACATTATATTATGTGACCTTTGAAGCCAAGGAGGATAAAGTTGATCCCCGTTCCTTCAAGGTTATTGTTCTTACTCAGTTGAATATTTATTCGTTTGGAATTGCAGTTTTGCTGAGGAAGACATATCGCTCGTAGGTACTTTTTGTCTCAATTATTTGCTTACGTTAACCTGTTTTGAGTCACTTAAGATTTCATTCCACAAACACGAAACTGAGTTGGAGAAATAACAGGGGCGTACTCATGAAACCAAATGGCATGCCCATAGACTTCAATAATTTGATTGTCCTTATGGATTCTTCCAAACTTTGAAAACAAAAATCTGTTTGTGCGCACTTTTAGATTTAAAATTAAGAATTAAGGTTCATTTTGCTTCCCTTCCAAAAAGATTCGTGAGAAGCTTATTTATATTTTTGGGTTGTATTGCAATTTTATGAAAACTAAATGTAGGAGTTAACCTTTTTGTTTCTTTATCGAGGCACAGATTGCTAGTATGTTGGAAATCAATACAATAATGCGGTATGTGCTTATGTTCTAATTATAAAATCGTCCATTTGAGTTATGTCCTGATTTGAAGTGCACATGCATGTGAATAATGTAGTAAACTGGGGGAGATGAGAAATTTCTTAATGGTTTGTCCATTTCTTTGTATTTTGTTTTATTGTTTTTTCCTTGCTTTTAACTTGGATTGTATTAGGAAACAGATCTGGGGGGCCTGTCGTGAGTGAGCTCACCAGAATGGTTGTTTTTTACGTACACTTCGCTTAATAGTACTCCATCTTTTGCAGTCTTAAAAGAGGAAAAGACACTGTAGGTTGTAGTTCGTGTTAAACAAATCGAGTCAATATTACACACACACACACAACATATATACACACAACAAATATATATATAAATAGCCCTTGGAATTTAAATATCACAGTAGCGAAAAATGTGGATGATGTTTTAGCTATTGCATTAGGGAGAACATTTATTTATCTCACCTTTGATTACAAATTTACAATACTTGTTCTGGTAGATTACCACCTCTTCTAGTTCTATTCTATTTTTATAACCGAACATACAACCAATTTACCACATTAGCATATGGGAGGCATCAATTTGATAATCAGAAAAATTCACCTTATCATGGTGGAACTAATAATAATACCAAAATTCATATTTATACTTTATAGGATGTCAAAAAATGCAGGATCAAAACGGGAAAAAAACTCACACAGAAGATAAATTTGTTTTGATCATGCATTTATGGAAATCAGATAAATATTAATGTTGGCATGATTAATGTTTAAAACGTGCTCTATAAGGTGAACGGCTCCAATCTTCAACATGATTGAGCATATATGCTAATTTGGCAAATTGTCTGTAAGTTTGGTTGTAAAAATGAGAGTCTATGTATGACAAACAAGGGAAGAACAATGAACCAAGTCATATAGAAAATTTGGACACAAATTTACACAAAAATGAACTTAGTTACTAACATTTCGCTATCAATGCAAAAGGACTATCATGATCCCTTGATTTTACAATACATGTTGCACATTACTATGGTTAACCACCTTTTCTTGTTTGGTAAGTATGTATTTATCTTCTAGAATGTGTAAATATGCCTAAGTATGATCCCCAAGTATCACAACCATGCCACTACACATTATTATGGCTAAGTAACTTTTTAGAGGTGAACAATTTTTTATTTAAATGGGATAACTATCGTTAAGTATTTTGTCAAAAGAAAATTAGAAGGGGCGTCCTTTTAAAATTAGAAGAAGACCATTTTTTCCCTGATTAATACTCCTATATGGCTAAAGTATGATCCCCTAACACACCAAACATACACGTCAATACAGATTAGGAACGGCCCATTAAACTTTGATTTTTTTGGCTTTTTAGTTGATTTATGGGGGAATGACAAGTGTCAAAAATCGTGAAAAGCTAACTAAAAAAAAACCCAAAAAATCCCTTTAGTGGAACTATGTTGGCTAAGTATAGATTTTCTATGTGAATGTCGCAGAGTATTTTGCCAAAAAGAAAAGTGAACAGAGAGCAACGGTGAGATAGCCCAAATGTGACGGGCGTTTACAACGTTAAAGTCGAAGAAACAGCTGCGGATCCACTCTGCTTTCTCAGACCCTGTAGAGTGAGGGAGGTGGAGAATGCAGTGGAAATAATAGAGAAAAAAAGAGGAGAAGAGAAGGTAGAATTAGAATTAGAAATCGAATGGTAGAGGAAAAAGGAATTGAGAGAAGGTCCATGAGAGAGAGAGGAAGACAGTAATTTTGATATTTCCACAGCTAATTTTTATAAAAACTTCGTATTCTGTTAACTTTTGGATGGCCAGCAAAAAACGGAAAGGGTATTTCTATACTGTCAGGTAAGGTAAGGGAGGTCCGCGGCATTTCAAAAACCTCAGGGGAGGTCTTTATTTTTGTCGGAAACTTCAAGGGAGGTTAGTGAAATTTACCCTTCTTTTTTTGGTGCAAGGGAAATGTGTGCTGGTTGATTAATATAGTGCCCTGTCCTACGCATTTGGCAGCATTACTCTTCTTGTGTCCCTTTCTTGCTTGATAGCAAATAATTTTTGGTGCCAGAAATTTCTCTTGGCAAACAGATAATCTTTTGTTTATGTTAAACTTAAGGTGGTGTTTGAATGCATTTAGCAACAATGCTCTTGTGTTCCTTCAGGCTTGATAGCAAATAATTATTGGGGCAAAAAATTATCCTTGGAAAACAAATACTTCTTTGTTTTCGTCCATTTTTTATTTTTATTTTTTATTCCTTTTCCCGAACAATATGCAACGACTCAATAGTAAAGGCCAATTATTCCATGGTCTTGGGACACCGCCACGTGGTGCTTTAACACCCTTATCCACCACAAATTGTACGGGATGGCTAGTATAATTGTGTTGGATAAGGGTGTTAAGGCACCACGTGGTTGTGTCCCAAGAGTCCAAGACTATAGAATAATTACTTGTGAAGTAAATGGTGTGATGAGTAAGTCTCACATTCAGATTTCTGGGTTGAGGGAAGGTAACTGCCATGAACATAGGGTAGCAGTTGGCATGTTGAGAGTAGCTGGAGGTTGCCATGTTTTTAAGACTGTTTATTACTCCCTTGTCCCGCAAAGTTGGTCCTCTATTGGGATGTCTCAAAATGTTAGTCTTGATTGAAAAAATCAAGTTAAAAAGTGCATGCGTTTCCAAAATTTACCTTCAAAATCATATGACATAGCTTTATAGGTGGGATTCAAGGTGTAGAAATGAAAATCATTGCTCTTTAATGCATGACTCCTTAAAAAGTTGGAATAAGCAATGATAATGTGGCTATTTTCTGGTGATCAAAAAAAAAAAAAAAGCAATGATAATGTGGCACATCATTATTTTATATAATTAAAATTGGAAAATATAGAAAATTAGGGTCGAAGATTCGGAGGCTATGGAAGCTTCAATTACATTAGCCTATGGTAATGATAGATAACATGTCAAATGTAAGTCTTATAGTAGCTAATTTAAATAGGACATGGTTTCTCGGCAAACTGCCGTCTTTTCCAGTCACTTGCCGGACGTAGTTCGATAATCGGCCCGTCCATGTAGATCGTGGTAAAACCAGAAAAAGGGCAATTGAGACGAGAAGCCATTTCCATTTTAATAAGTATTGGAAATAGGTAATTCATTCTATCGTCGATGAAATAGCATCATATACACGTACACCACACATCCTTTTCGTGGTTCTAAAATTTCTCAGCACATAAACAACTGAGCAAGAAAGCGAAAATTAACGATGGTACAGCCAGAGAGATGACTGTTATGAAGCTATATCAAAGGGCATTTCAGGAGCTGCTATTGCGGTCATTTTAAGGGATCACAAAGGGAAAATTCTGAATAGGAGGGCTTCAATTTTGCTTCATCAGCTCTCCAAGGTGAAGCTATGGCAATCCGGATGCCAGGACAACTAGTTCAAGCAAAACCATATCACTCAAGCCATTATCGAGAGTGACAAGAAGATGGTGATCAAATTGTGCTCCACTGAGAATGTCCCGCCGGCATGGGAATGTCTCGGCATCCATCCAATGTTCTTTCTCTAGGGTTGCTCGTATTTGTGATAGGGCAACACACTGTTTAAAGGGTGCTATTCCAGCTGACTAGGTCTATAATCCTCCCCCTCCGCTTTCTAGTATTTGTAATGCTGACTCTGCTTTTGGAGTTTTTTGGATTATAGAAAGTTCATGCAATTCAAAAACAAAAATAAATAAATGGTAGTAGTAAATAAAAGAAAGCGCAAATTAGTACTCCAACCGACATGACTTCTGTACTGCAAATTGGGAAATGTAATTGCAGAGTGCAACTTTGCTTTGAGAGTCCACTGTTTGTTTAAAATTGATGATTTCATTTATTATGACGACAAATCCCCCCGCTTTTAAAAAATTAAACTGATTTAATATTGATAACCATACAGTCCAGATATATTTCTCAACGAATAAATGAAAACGTGCATTTACCTTTTAAAATCTGTGACTTGACTAAACCGAATGATCTACATTAGTGTGCAAAAAAATCGCAAGCCTTGTTGGATTGCAAACCCGAGCATTATTTGTAATACTAAACGGCAGAACTAGTTCAATAGAAGAATCTATTTCTGCAAAACTATGTTCTTAGGTCACCCAAAGTAACATAAAATTCGAACAAAACAGTATCCTGCATAAATCATCAGCAGTTAAATCGTAATGTCACACCAGCAAGAAATGCATCGTGGCTAATAAACACGAAAAACCAAAAAGAATCCAATATTCAAACACCCAAAAAATATATAGCATCCGCAAGTTTCAAGCCAAAAGGCAAAAACAAAGTCAAGTCATCCCTTCCATACAGAATGTGCCAAAGCAGTGTCCCGACCAAGGGCAATTTATGCAGTAGTCTTGGTAATGGTCATTAAAATGTATACATGTCTTATAATGAAATAAACACAATAAGCTAATTATGCAAGAGAGACCACATCATAATAGAACAACCAGCATCATCCACCACCGACGCTTCTTCCATCTCCCATCTGCGCCCTATTCCATATGCTTACCCCCAGAGAATGGGAGGTAATCCGACCCCAAAGACAAATGAAAAAATAACAGCTGAGGGGCAGGCAAGGGGAAGTAGAACCAAAATTCCCCGCAAGGAAACACCAAGTCGCAATGATTTACCACGAAAAACAGAAGATAGCAATGGTTCCACCAAAATCATACATACATCCCAAGAATTTCTTGCTACTAACCTTACAGCCAAGAGAGCCCTTGTATTTTTTAAACTCCTTATATGGTATTACTCTTATTTTTTAAAAAAGTTTCCCGGTTTTATTTCCCGTTTGTAATTTTGTTTGTCTATCTGCCCCATGAGACATAATGTCTCATCACACCACAACTGAACCAAGACCCACATCTCCAAAAGAAGTATTCAAAATATTCGATATCAGCTTCCCTCCCTCCTTCCATACCTCTCAAGAATTTTCAATAGCACAATACTCATTTACTTCTTGCTGAATTAGAAGGCTCACCAGCTTGAAAAGTAGCTTGGCCTGTCCCCTCACCACTGGATCGTTGAGACTGGCTATTCAACTCCCCGGACAATGATCTACTAAGCAATGCCTCCTCCTGACCTTCTTTGTTCAGCTTCTCCTCTAGCGACATACTCTGGATGTCAGCTGCAAGCATATCATGACTTGACCTTCCTTGCGATTGAGGACTTGAGGCATTTGGAAACTGAGCAGAAGGCATAATCCATCTCCACCAATCATCACGCTTTCGTACCTTCTCATCCTGCGAATCAACGAACCCATGCGAGGGCAGTAAGAAATGGTAACCCTAAGGCCTTGTGCAGTTCCAGGGAAAGGAAACAAAGATATTTAAGTACTAAATCTTGGTGCATTTTCTACTTCAGTTAGCAGGAAACTAGGAAACTTGGGACGCCCATATCTTAACTTTTCCAAATTTTCCTCTAATATCCTGTAAAAACTATCCCTACACGGCCCACAGTTAAACTGATTCTCCCACAAATCCTTGTATCAAATGAACACAAACGTTTTCAAAAAAAAAAAAAAAAAAAAAACAAACAAACAGGCAACTATGTTTCTATTCTTTTTCCGTTCACTGAAATTTCTCACTTTTTCTGCACTCAAAAAATTGGAACCAGAATGATCCTAAATTAGCAAGTTTGCATAACAGATGCAAGAATAAGGAGGAGAGCAATTACGTTCATCATCACATTGGATGAGAGTAACTTTACCGGTTTACCCCCATTTGATGACGTATATGCAGGTTCCGATTCAGTAATCAGGATGGCATATGCCCACATCAATTGATTTGTTAGGAAACCATGCAAAAATTCAGCTCTGTATATCAGTACTTCGGTAGTGCAAAATTGAGTTTTTTGATCAAGCACTCGTATGGTTATACCGAATTGAACTGTATTTTGGTGTGACCTCCTAACAAATATATTTACAAATTATAACAACTACGCGGTTCTGATTACCAAATTACAACCCGCAACATGGCTTGCCGAATTACCTCACCTAAGGTAGAGGGTGAAAAAAATTGCTCTCAGGAGTAAGAGTCTATACTAGGCAGGAAACTTTGGAGCTATAGCCTACATGTACTCACTACCAAGCAGAGGTGAGTCATCCGGAGGCCCCAAGTGAGTAAGGTGGTTCAGGAAACAAACTAGAACTGGAAGTAAAAAAAATTAAGAAAATAAAAAACTTAAATGATCCTTGGGTATATAGAATCTTCTGTATATTTAAAGTACCTTCACTTCCACAATATTTGAAAAGCGCAAAGCATCCACTATAAGCGGGATACTGTCCGTCAAAGCCTTAACCTGTAAGAGGAGAGGAAGGAAGCATTAAAAGGTATGGAAGAAAGTTTCTCTTGAGCCAAGCATGCTTTTAAGTAGCATAAGTGTACAATCACCAAAAGCGGAGGAATACACTTCTTAATTAAATCTCAAAAAGTTCTCTAAAAGCCAAACATGCATTAGGTTTGCATATTTATATTATCACCAAATACACTTTTGGGAAAAGAAAATGTAAATAAGTTGTCGGTGAAAAACTAAAAGATACATAAATGAGGAAGAATAGTGAAAAGACTACTTTCAACATGCTTAAAACACATGTTTGAAGACTGGAGATCCAAAAACGGAACATGTAAATATTTACGTTAAATTCTAGTGTGGTTCCACTCAGTGTTTCAAGATTCTTTCCATGAGAGAAATTTGAAATGCCAATCACTTGCAATTCACTTGGTACAAGACATCAAGTCTTCAACTTTCATACGTACATTAAGCATATAATGCATGCATAACTCAATACAGAAGGAAACCCACTAAATTAAGCTATCTGAAGAATCCCATCTTCTTCTCCAAGGGCACGTACAAACTATAAGCATAGAAAGCAAGCATAAGATGCAACTGGAGGGCACTCTAAAGTTTTTTTTGCAAAACGAATAATGTACAGGGATCATGCTGATGGAAGTGAAGGGTAAAATCAATCTTACTTGCTTAATAAACAAGCACCAAAAAATTACAGCAGTTATTGGTGACCGAAGGACGACGGCAATAAGAATTGACTCAAGCACATAAGAATACCAACTAAGAAGATGCAGCTACATCTGTCTATGAAGAATGCATTTAACAAGAAGTGAGCGTGATATTGACAGGTTTTTAACTATAAGGAATTAGAAATTGGACTTTGTTCACTGGCTGCAACCAGAACTATAAGATAATGTTATTCCTTCTATCTTACGCCCTTACCTCTATCAATTGCAACTGAATCAATTAAAAACTCCATTTAACGACTTTATAATTCTGGAAAGAAGGAAATTAGGCGGGAGCATAGGGATAAATAAATGAATAATAGAAAACTCATTCATCCAATACGCCTATATGGAACCTATAGAAACCTATTTCACAAACACCTACACTAGGGTGGCAGGGCCAGTCCTGAAAGGCATATAATCCCCCGGACAACTCAAATTCCTTTTCAGAAATAAGGATGCCACCATAATCTAACTATTCTGGCTTGACACCTGGTGAAGTGCCCTGCCCTTTGGCCTCAGTTCAGGTCTCATCTCCAATGGCAGCAAATACTTCAACTGTAAATTGGAATAGAAGGGGTTCTACAAAAAAAAAAGGAATAAAAGGGCAGCCAGCAAACTAAAATATTTCTTTTACCATGGGATGCTAACAAACTAAAATGTTCCTTTTACCCTCAGTCCTCACTCTCATTACATGTGTACACGCATTAGACTTTAGTAAGAAAAGCATCCTCCTTTCATTCTTGAGATGAGTGAGTGGATTGGATAATTTCATAATTAACTGATCATGAAAACCTTAGGCCTTAACAAATACCTAACCAGTATTGTGGCAATCGAAAATTATTTCCACAACTGACCTTCGAAAACTCATGTCGCAACTACGGACCATGGAATATTGCATTAACACATCTAAACTTGTAATTTTTAAAGTACCCAGCAAGTACCCATGTTGGGTACTTAGACAATTTTTAGGAAAGCATATGTGAATGTGTCCAATAAGTCAAGTTGGGGATGCACCCCAAAAAATATGTTTAAGCAGTGAACTGGAGTTCACCATAGAACTTATTTATGACTCATTACTATGTCAGCAATCGTGCTCCTACTACTATATTCACACAATCATGCTCATTAAGTTCCACTCTTCATCCATTGCTTCTATTAGATCGATTGATACACCAAATGCTGAAGAAAAAAAATGTCATTTCCAAATTTCAGACAAGCCCACGATAATGTCCATCGTCAATTTGAATAAAAATGAAGACGTTTTGCGAATTTCAGTCCATCATTTGTCATATGAGTATCTGAGAGAGGAATAAGGGTTTCGCAGTACATTCAACCAGGAGATCACAATCATGAGAACTCTCTATCAAAGGAAGCAACATTGCCTCCCTGCCAAATCATCAAATCACAACAGCAACTTCCACAACATACGTAGATGTCATGACCAAAATAGAGTACAACGAGGCAGAAATTGATCTCATACAGTGTGCCTAACATGTAGATCTGGCCCCTAGAGGCCAGAGTTGTCCTTGATATTAAGACTGAACAATTTGGGCTACAATATTTGGGTGGTGGGTGTTGCAAGTCAGGTTAAGTTTTAGTCCACCACCTTTTGGTATGTTAAGAGATCAGGAATCTTTCCCGCATCCCGGCCATTAGGGGCAGACCAGGGTGTTACTGTATGTAGCACAGACAATGACACGAATACAGACACCGACTCGGATACAGACACGAGACGCAAGACATGGAAAATTCTAAAAAATAGACACGGACACAATGGGGGACACGGAAAAAATAGATAAATAAATAATTATATATGGAAATATATTATATATGTATGCAGTAACAGTTTAGATACATAGATAAATCCACTTTTATTTTGATATGTAAGATATCTACATTGTTATATACAGATATATATTGGTGCACGCATATATGTAAGATAGACACCCACAAAGCAACGTATATATGGGACACGCGTGTCCATGCCGTGTCCCCCGTGTGTCCCCCTCCAAAAATAATATAATTTAAGGGACACGCCACGTAATGTGTCCCTGTGTGGGACACGCATGTCACCGTGTCCAATACGTGGACACGGCGACCTCTAAAAGTGTTGGTGCTTCATAGGTTACAGTGTTGTATCACTTGAGGAGAGAGAATGGAACAGGGCTTCAGGATTGGGAAATGGCAGAGAGGTTGTATGGGGTGCCTACTCTTGGTTCTGGTCAGGAGTATTGGAGAAAGAGCCTTACTCCTTCGGGTTCTTTCCAGAAGAAGTCTATCTGGCTTTAAGATTATGTGACTAATAAATGCATCACCTGGAGACGGAGGATAACTAAACATTCTCAGTCTACTGATTCTCTTTATCATAAAACTATGCAGATAAGACAGCATTGTACCTGGATCAAGCTCGAAGTTTCTAAAAAGTGTTTATTTTGATTAGTAACAGCTGTGTTCCCTTTCTCAAATAATGCCATTAAATTCCAACACCAAACTGTGAGGATGGTGAGTGTACCAACTAACAAACTTCCTAGAAATTCACTAAAATCCGATTCTTTGGAAAGCATGACTTCAACTATAGCCTTTCAGACATCACAACCATGCGACTGATACGAGTGACCACCTTGCGCATAAGAACAACTTGTTATCTGCAACATGATTAGCCAGCAAGAAGTTTAGGATCCTACAGGCTGAATTTCTAAATCAACGTTCTACAGATTACCAAAAGATGTTCTAACTCCTAATCAAAACGACATCCTCCTAATAATTCCTCATTGTTCTTTTAACAGTATCTCCAATTACTGAAGCTAGAACGGATAGCAGGTACTATGAGACTGATAGTTTATGCAGTCCAGAAAAAAGTTACCAAGAGTATTAGGTACTCAAATTCTGCTTTCAAGCCTGCCTATAAGATGTATCTTCACTACTCCCAAAAGAGCATGAACTAATAACAACTTTAGCCTAATAAAACTTCATTAAAACTGAAACTGATGAACCAAATTTTATTTCAATAAGCAATAATTCGAGGAGCAAAACTCCAACCCTATACTATTAAAGGATAGTATGGTCATATTTGTACATGGTTGTATGTGATATAATGATTTTATTTGCAAGATTTATTTTGAGGAACTTTGAAAGCAATTGCCAAAAAGTTTTTTACCATATAGGTTGGATAACAAATGAACACTAACTAGACAAAGGAAGAGTAAAAATGAACACATCCTTGGGGTAACCCGCATTAACCAAGGTCAGATTATGTAATTCCAAATATCTCTCAATGGTGACAAAGGATATAACAAAGATGGACCTAAAACAAAAGATTAATTACTGAACTACCAAAATATAAATGCAACCACAAAATAAATTGACTATGGAGAAGGATGGAAGAGTCAGAATGTGTGTCGACTATCGTGACTTGAACAAAGCAAGCCCTAAAGATGACTTCCCTCTTCTTCACATTGACATTTTTTTTAGTCAACAACGCTGCCAGAAAGGGGATGTTCTCTTTCATGGATGGCTTCTCGGGATACAATCAGATCAATATGGCGAAGCAGGACCAAGAAAAGACTTCTTTCAAATTCTGTGAGGACTGGATTTACCCTTTGATTAATGGCTGACTGAATTAGGAATTTGAAATGTGAGACTGAGCAGACTTGTCTTTTAATCCAGACGTGGCTATGTAAATAGCTGATGGCTTCTAAAAACTGTATCAATGTCCCATGATAACAAATAAGCACATTCAAAGTGCACAGTAAATTGCACAAAACAGGGGGCGGGAGCGGGGGCAGGCGCATGGAGAAGATCCTAAGTTGGAAGTGCCGAGAGGACCGTGTATAAAAGTATTTATTATATATAAACAAGAATGAGAAAAGACAGCTCAATATGGTTTTTATATCAAATTTCTTGACTACACACTTAGATAACTAGATCAGTCAAATACGAGAAAAGAGTCCTAAATCTCCCTTCTCTTTTTTCTTCTTCCTTGCATAAGCTTGCAAAGAGAAGTCCAAATTTTTTCCTTGAGATTATAGTGGAAGCTCCCATCCTATTTAGGAGTGCGCTCCCGTCTCAATGGGAGTGAGATGGGAGTGCACTCGTTACTTGAGAGCGCTGATTTGAGCTCCCATCTCAAGAGCGCACCCACTTTGGAAGCTCCCCACAACTACACACAGTAACATATTATAAATTCGAGACGCACTACCGATGTCTAGATAACCAGAAACCAGAATGAACCCGAGAAAAAACAGGATGGATGGGCCAACCCCATATATTAGTCAGCGAGGGAACCATAATCTCATATAATAACTTTCTGGAACATCATCTTACAATGTTAAGTTCCACATACCAACTGCATTAAGCAATACATCTGAAACACAGCAGAGCGATAAGTTCACTAAGCGGGCAGGCCAATGTTCAGATGACCAGAAAAGGAATAACACAAAATTCTCTCCCATCAATAGAAGCAACACATATCAGTATGAAGCTTGATTTACAAATTACAGAAACAGATTAATTTTTGTGACAGAATGCAATCACCAGATAGTGAAACAATTTCAGAAGTCATGATAGCACCACGGTCAATTCAACAGAGAGGATGAATACAATGACCAGAAAGAAAAAGCAAAACAACGCCTTCAAGATGTGATTCAAGGTTAGCCAGAACTTCTGCAAAAACTTAATGTTTTTAATAATTAATTCTTGAGACAGAATGCAATCCCCCAATGCAATCCCCAAGTAATGAAACAATTCAAAAGTCGCATAGCACCATGGTCCATCCAACAGAGAGGACGAATACAATGACCAGAAAGAAAAAGCAAAACAATGTCCAAGATGTGATTTAAGGTTCACCAGAACTTCTGGAAATACTTAATGTTTTAACTTATCAGTTTCTCCATCTATTTCTTTAGCGGCAGAAATACGAGTTTAAATGTAGAATATGCACATCATCATCTTACATTTAAATCATTTTAAGACCGATCAAGAAAGATGTGGGAAAAAAGGCCCATCATAGTGAAGGTCATAAATAAAAATATTAAAAAGCAATATCCCAATAGGAAGTGTTGAGTAGAAGGATATTGAATGCAAGGAAAGATCCAGAACAAGATTCATCGAAATCTTACATATATCAAAAGCTATTATGCGCATATTTTGTCATCATCAATGCGTCACTAAATTACTCAATTTGGCAAATAGTTGCAATGTTGCATGGTTGAAGATACAAAATACATTGTCAATGATTCTGACAGGTGAAAACTATACCGTCCTAGGTTGTAAAGTGACTTAAGATGGAAAAGAAACCCATTTTCGTGAGCTACCTATAAAGAGATTATGTATGCTAAATTTCAAAGATCCTACTCTCACATAAGAAAAAACAAGAAGAAACCATAAGTTGCCCAACAATTAGAGGTCCTACTATCACATAAGCAAAAACAGGAAGAACCCATAAGTTGCCCAAGAAACTCACTTTGGCGAAGCTTGCTATTAGATGAATAGGAACCCATCCCTGTTCATCCATGTTCCGCCGCAAGTATGTATCTCTAATTAAATTTTCATTACTGCAATAAGTAAATAAGAGTGCACCGACCATTAAGAACCCATAGGCAAGAAAATAGAAGCAAACAGTTCTCATTCCAATCATAAACAAAGCAAACAACAATATACGGCACCTGAAATAGTAATCTATCTGACTCATTATCCTCGGACGCAACTGATCAGGAATAGGAAAAAACATGGCATGAGGCGGCAATTGTGCAACAACAGGCATACCCCTAAAGGAGTCTGGAGGTGGAGCGGGAACATAAATAAACTGAGAAGGCATTTCTGCAAACAAATGCGATCAAACATTGGATTAACCAAACATCAACAATATCCAATGAAAGATTTAAAAAAATCTCACCAGGGTACATGATAGGGTTGCCAAATGGTTGCACAGGCACTGGAGGCGGAGGGGGGATGAAGGGGGTAGGATTATGTGGTGAAGGACGCATGAACCCTCTAGGACCAACTCTTTGCGGATGCATGTGAGCATCTCTGCCACTAAAACTACGATGAGAATTCCACTCATGATTTCCGCTGTCCTGATCCCTCCGACCCCTGTAGTTTTGATGATAAGAACCATCTCCACGAGGATAGGGACTACCACCATTGCCTCTCCTAAACGAACTGCGTTGTTGTGGGTGATCGTTACCACCATGGGATTGCGACCCAAATCCTCCCCTTTGTCCACTTTCTTTGTTTGTATGGTCTCTCGGAGATGACTCCGGAACAGCTAATCCCAATCTTCCGCTATTATTAGAAGCCATTTCAACTACTGGACTAGATGGTGGCGGCGGCTGAGGGAAGCCACCGTTAGAATTTGCGTTTCCACTTGAACTCCCACCAACTTTCTTCATAGACTTCTGGCGAGTGGGTGGCATTACATGGTTTGGTGTTACAGTAGGGTTTGCATTATTTGTGCTTACCAATTTCTGAGTAGAAGAAGATGCAATTCCAGCCCCCTACAGCACAAGAAGACATATAAATGAAATCATTGTAGAAGGAGATATGAAATACATAGAAACCAATGACGCTACAAGTAAGATACAATTTCAGTAACTTAAGCCGAATTCAGAAGAATAAGCTCCTATAAAGAACTGAAATCCTTAAGTTTGCAAGAGAACAATCAGTAGCAAACTCTCTAACAAGCATAAGAAATCTTGCTTAGAATATATTGGTTGTGGTAGTGGTCGTGGTGGTAGCGGTGATCATGGATGAAGGCGGTGGTGGTGGAAGGGGTGGTAACATACTAACATCTATCCATGAATCAGCTAGAATTAAGTAAGCATAAACTACTTACTTTCTATGAGTTTTTTAGCCTACATTTTAAGAGGCATTTAAAATTTTAAGAAAATGTATGGTCGTTAAACCTACCTAATTGAGTATCACTTAAGACATTCAGTTTTAAGCGCTGAATAACTGGGTTATCAAACAACCCCCGGCTCTAGGTCTGCCACAATTTCTAGGCTTACTTTATGGTATTTTTCAGTTTTCTATGGTGGTTTGCTCTTCCATGATCTTAACATAGGCGTGCATGGAACACCGTTATACATCTTTCGTGTTCAGTTAATGTATGCTTAATTACCGCAATATATATCAACATATGAATCTACATACTAAAACATTGCAGAAATAGATCACTCAGAAACGAACAATATGAAACCCCAAGGCGTCTGGCCTGGGACTTAGGGTTTGGTATCTCTCAAGGTCAGAATCATAGTCAAGCTGTGCGTAAACTGGCCAGACAACACCTGAGTTAACAATAATAATAGACGAACAACATGAGAACAACCTGTGATGAAGACACCGAAGCTGGATCAGAGAGAGGTTTCAAAGAATCAGACGAAGCTGATTTAAGAGAAGCCTTAGTAGACTCCGACAAAGCGGGCCAAGAAACGGCCCCCATCACTGCTCCACCAACCTCCACAGCACCATTAGAAGGCTTGTTCCAAACCTGCTTCTTACCCACATTACCATCCGAATAGTCCGCCTGAACATCACCCGCACAATGATCAGGCGATGACGAATTGCTGATTGGTCCCCGATCAGGAGAAGAATTACTAGTTGGTCCCCGATCAGCAAAAGAATTGCTGATTGGTCCCCGAGTAGCAGTTGAAGCGGACGGCGAAGAAGGACCGTCTGATGCCGCCGCCACCAACGGTTCGGATTCAGCGCCTCGAACGAACTGCGACCATGGACCACGCGCCGCCGCCCCTCGCTTCGATCGAGGGCTGTTGACGGCGGCGGAGGGGTCAGGAGAGTGATTAGAAGAAGCTGCTGCCATGGAAGTTAGGGTTTGTTTCAGACTTGAAAGTTTTGGGTAAATTAAATAGATTCTTAGGGCTCAAAAAGGTTGGTTCGAAAATTTTTATAGTTGAGATGAATTAAGAAACGAAAAAATAGAAGGATCAAAATTTTTGGATGAGGAGAGAGAATGGTGGGAAATTTAGGGTTTGCTTCGACCAGTGGAGAATGCAAGAATACTGAATGAGTTCCAAAGATTGGTCGACGGATCACTTGAGAATCCGATCGCGCTCGAGACGACAACGCTGAGCTGCAACAAGCTCTCTCTCTCCTCTCTACCCTTCTCTCTCTCTCTCTCTCTCTCTCTCTGTGCTTTTTTGTCTGTCGCCTCTCTCTCTCTCTCTCTCCTCTTTCTCTCTCTACTATTCTTTCCTTCTCCGCTTTGGTTTTGGGTTCTGGGACGCCCACGTATTCTCAAGTGACGAAAGTACCCCTTCTATTTTGCCTGCGTCAGGGCTTACTGCTTGGTACTAGGATTAGTACCCCCTTGTTCTTTGACCAGGATTTTAATTTAGCCTCTGTAATTTCTATTGTTTCAAACGCCACCCTTGATAATTTATTGTTGAACAAATGGTTGTGATTACTATTGTCAGACCTCCTAAAGTCCATCACTATTCTCAGACATTAGGGTTTTTTATTTGGTTTTTTTGTGGAGAAAATGTTTCTTATTCATATCCAACGACAATATGAAAAGGGTTTTTCAATGATGATGCTGGCTAATAATATTCAAAAGTATGTTTTTATATTACCAACACAGGCCTCCTAAAATCCGTTACTATTGTCAGACATTAGAGTTATTTATGTAATTTTTTTTACAAGTAAATGTTTATTGTTCATATCCAACGACAATATTGAAAATGGTTTTTCAATGATGCAAGCTAATAATCTACCAGTGTATATCCAAACCGAAGGAGACTCTCTATGAGAGGGTTTTCTGAAATCGTGCATGTCAATTTGGCAGTTTGGGACACATTTACCCCTCAATTGGAAATCTCAGCTGTTGAATTGGCTGTAATTTTGCGTTTTGAGTGTGGGCATTTATGTATTTTCGCGAGATTGGCAAATTACTTCTACTAGGTCTCCTGACCGTACAAGAATTTCCCTTTGTGTCCCTTTTCTAACGCTATTTTGTTTGTTTCTGCTAGGGCTTTTGGGTCATTTCGCGTGTGGGAGAGAGTATGGGTCATTGTGAATCTCACCATTTTGTAGGTCTCGCCTTCTCTCTACTTCTCTCTCTTTCGACGGCAAAAACGAAGAAGACCACTCTTACGATGATGAAATCGACCTCTAAATGTTAGATTTTCCGCCCTCCGATCTCGTCAATCAATCTTCGACACAGGATTTGGTTCATGTTTAAGGGTCGATTTTGGGTTGTAGGGTCGATTAAGGGATGGAATCGTACTGGGTTGAAGTCGATTTTGGCTTGGGATATGGTCGACGATGGTGTACGATTATGAGAGACGATGGTGGGATGGTCGATTTAGGGCCACAGCGTTCGACTCACCTAAAGTCTGAAGTAGATCCTTCACTATCATTGCCAGCCGACCAAAAGGCAATAACCCAAATCCAAGACGTGGGTTCGTGTTTCTCTTGCTGAAAATCTCGATTCATCCCATTTGATTACACTCCTTTCCACACTTCAGAAGGCTTTCATACTTTTGAGTTTGCATTTTCTACTCTAATTGCAAATCCTTTGAGTTCATACTTCTGTCCTCCAGTTCCATAGATTCCTATTCTTTTTTGCTCAAGAATTCCCTTGACTTGATTGATTGTGGTCTTTGACTATTTTGGTTCTTTTCATGAGAGATGGACTTTGAGGTATGTTCAGACTTTGACCTTTGATGGGTTTTTTTTTTTGAATGCCCATTAGTTAGTTTTGTTTAGATTCTCTGATTTCTGGGTTTTGGAAATGGTTGATTCATGACTCTGCTCTGTGAATATTTTGAAGGAATTCTTTTGTTAGTTTCTAAAGACTGATTACAAGGGTCTATATTTTCGGTGTCTGTTGATCTTGATTTGGTGGTTGATAATGCACCCTATTGTTGATATATTGGCTACAATCCGTGATTGGCGTTCTATTTTGCTTGGTACTTTTGAAACCCTTGTGTAGAATTGCAAATGCTGTATATTGACTCTAAATGCTCTGCCTGTATTTGGATTTTCACCATGATTATCTGAGTAGCTTAGAGTATAGAAAGTTGTTGAGTTCTCAGATTTTTCTGTTCATTTGACACAATGGAGGGTGTTATAATGTCCGACTCTAGGAGAGTAATTGTTGCGAGGGTTATTGGAATTTTTGTTGTCATGGCTCGTCTGGTTTATACTTCAAAAGGGTTGAATTCGGATGGGTTGTACCTTCTGGAGTTCAAGAAAAACATCCACGACGAATTCAACATCCTAGGAAACTGGAATCCTTGTGACCGAACGCCATGTGGATGGAAGGATGTGAATTGCACAGCGGATTACTACAATCTGGTGGTGGAATCTCTTGATTTAAGTTCAATGAACCTTTTGGGAACCCTGACCCCTAATATTTGCAATTTGGTTAATCTTACTATACTTGATGTTTCCGACAATGGTTTCACTGGAAGAATTCCCATGGAGATTGGAAATTGCTCGAGATTGGAAAGTCTTTATTTAAACAATAACCAGTTTCGTGGATATCGTAGCAAGCTTAGCCTGGCTTCATTATTGGCCTTGGTTTGCTTTTCATCGGATATTCGCTGTGATGATTGGGTATGGAGGAGCCAACCCATGGTGGGCCAACCGGAGGCCCTACGGCAACCGTGGTTGCCGCCATGGAAGAAGGCGATAACTCATCTCACAAATCCGAGCCAATTTTAGAGTTCCGAATTTGGGGGTTTTCGATTTAGGGCTTTTATTTTCGTCAAATATTGGCCACGATCTGGTTTTCGTCGGATATTGGTGCTCAGGTTTCGACCAAACCCATTTTGCCAATATGGCCTGCAATCGAAGCAGGTGAGTCCCTAACATTGAAGCTGAGGAAGTCATTCAGAATCTGAGATGTGGCAAAGAAGGTTTATACACTAAAGCCGCTCAGCAAAGGCTAGAGCTACTTGGCCATAACAAACTTGAGGTCCTGTACACATGCCGAAGCTCTTTGACTACGCTGGTAAGCAAGCGGATCCATTCATAGTTTTTTTGGTTTCCCTGTTCGTTTCATGTCATTTCAGCTCAACCTGCTTTACTCTTGTTGGATCTGGTGTTATTAAGTAGGCACACGTATGGGTTTATGATGGTATTTATAATTCTCTATTTTTGTACATGTTTGCATTTTTATCCAAAATTTGTGCTTTCCGTGACTAATTTTTGACTTAATGAGCTCTGTTTTCCTTTTTGATTGTAATTATTTTGATGCACAACGCTGGATTTCGTAGAGAGATGTAATTAGGAGCCTTAATTTTGTGAATTCTGATGGGAAAGGATAATTTATCTCTTGGTTGACATATGTGTGTAGATATATGTGTATGTGTATTCTTCTTTCAAGGTTTTGTTTAATTTTGTGTGCTATGTAAGGGCATCTCCAATCCTTCACCCATTTTTTTTATATAACTTCAAACCAAATTTTACATCTACTAACAAACTTTTACAAACCAAGTTAAACTGACACGACCATACAACACAAAGCCAAACAACACACGGGCATCACACTCGTGCTACGCACGAGGCCTAAAACCTAGTTTTATATTACCAATATGGTTATTATTTGCGAATACTCGACCCGTCCAATTTGCCGATTATATATAATAGTAGTTCTTTCGTTCTGCAAGTACATCAATATTGGTTTCTGGTTTTACTAGTACTAAATGGTGATAGTAAATTAAGTTATGGACAACACTACGGGTACCGACCCAAATGGCACGAAAATGTACCGATCGCACCCGGGGACCTACTTTTGGGTCCCACACGAGTGATCCGAACCGTTCATTATTCTTAAAACATTTTTCCGAGGGGCCCCACAAAAGTGGGTCCCCGTGTGCGATCGGTACATTTTCGTGCCATTTGGGTCGGTACCCTTATCATTATCGTTAAGTTATTGCTAAAGAATGTTTTATTATTATTTTTTAAATCGAAAGTGGGACATTATTTGAGCACTGAGCACGGTTTCATGTAAATAAGGATCATACTGGTTTCTTATTAGTCCTTTTTACCTGTATAGGCTGGCAGCTTTATGCATTGACGTATAGAGAATTAATTGAATAAAATGGGGTGATTTTGGATCGAGCTCATACAGCAATCCGATTACCTCGATTCCCGCATAGGCCCACTCGGAATTCGATTTTGAGAAGCATGAACGGCTCGGATCGATCGTTTGGGACCCACAACGACTTCCCCAACACTGTCAATACGTGATCGGTCCTCCCTCATCTGTGCAGAAGGAATTACCGTAATTGACCAGTACTGGCACATGTGTGTAATTTCCACCAGATTATACAATATTCTAGTTTTACTCTTTAACCTATTGTTCTATTCCAATTTGGATGCATAAAATTCGGCAATTGAATGCCCATGTTACATTGGACCATATTATCCCGACAGAAAGTTAAACGCACCTAATCTATTACAGTATTGTAGGATAAGTTTTCGTGAGGAGCACTGTGAGTGCAATACTTGAAAATACTATTATTTTTGTAATCAGAGTATTAATACACGGAATATGTGTGAATATATTGAAAATTTGGATATGTATTGTCAAGTTCAGTTTGGACTCCAAGTAATTTTTAACTCTGTTCAAGTGGCAATGCCTGATTGGCTAAGTGTTTCTAATTCCCAAAAGATGATGTTAGAAAAATAGAGTATGAACAAAAAAGAATGGCGATAAGATAGGCTAAAACTCAAATGCGCAAATATATACGATAAAGAAAAAATAAAAGACCGGATTGGATTAGATAGGGCTTCTAACCAAGTCTCAAGGTTAATTCATTCGAATTCAAATATACTTATAAAACAACTCTCTCCCTTAATTACCTGGCTGTGCTTCATAGGTAAATGTCAAAATGGTAGAAGTTACTTCAAACAATCTACTTTACTTCACAAAGGACGTCCTCTTCACTTACTCTTTTTTTGTGCCCGGCTAAAGACCTTTTACAAAGGATTATTGATTTCCTATTTCTGTAACCTCTTCCTCGGCTAATTCGGGTGTGTTTCAAAGATCTATATGAAACAATTGGTTTCACTCTTCTTTTCATGTATAGTTTCATTCTTCATCTTTTTTTTTTTCTTTCTTTTTTTATATATATCAGTTCGTGTTTCCATGATGGTTGTTTTTTCCATATATTTTTGTGCCTAACGTTGCAGGACGGATTGTGAGAATGTTTATCCTAATAGAAATCGGCCCCGTCGAAAAAGACAAATATTTGAATGTCAAAACGCTCAAAATGATCGATCAAATGAAATAGCCTAAGAAGCACGCCATCTACGACCAAGCATCTTTTGCAAGAAGAAGTCGGTACGCCAAATATAACCATTTCGTAGGCGGTTCATATCTTTCCGAATTGAGTTTTCTTTGGATACTTCAATGATACTAGTATATATCATTCCGCATTGAGTTTCATGCTAGCACGGGTTCATTCCGAAAATTTTCTTTAGACATTTAAATGATATATCATTTTAAATTGAGTTTCATGCTAGCACGTGCAAATCGTCATGTGCATAACACGGATTCATACTAGTTCCCTTGTACCAAACCATCTCCATATGAATATTTTCTTCAGAATTACAGTGCAAAACTAATTTGAATCGAAGTTGCGCGAATGGCCTCAGGAAAAGTAACAAGGAAAATTAGTCCATTTTTTCAACTTGGAAACAACTACATTTGGTACGAGTACCATGAGCTCTGGCTACCCGGTGTAAATTATAGTGTGTTGATTCGTAAATCTAAATTATTATTAAAGAAATATCATCTTTTCACCTTTCATGTTAACTTTTATCTTCACTTTTCATATCAATTTTTACCTTTACTTTGCAAAATTATCCCCTACTTTTACTCATTAACTCTTGACCGACTAACTTTTCAAAATGGCAAAATAATTGTATAAACTTTCAGCCATTAACTTTTCAAAACACACACTTACTAAAGGACATGCCAAAATGAAAATGTCAATACTAAAAAAAGGACAGAGTAAGTAGTACTTTTGTTCCTTAAAATTCAAAGTATTGTACATAAGAAATAAGAGCATCTCCAACGCTACCTTCCAATCCTACGTGGCATATAAATAGTAACTTTTGACATACTTCTTTCATCCAACTTTGATGTCAGACGGATTGTCAGATTCTACATAGATTTGGCTCCACACTATTTGCTTCAAACTTGACTCCTTATGCCAAATCTCTTTTCGATATTTTAAAATTCAAAATGTAGGTGTTTTGTGCTCTATAACTACTCGAAATTTGAAATCAACTCCTCATGCCCAATCTCTTTTCAAAAACATCTATTGTTCTTTCTCTTGTCTTTTCACTTCCAATAGTACCCTTTTGCTTCAAAGTAAGTAGACCTGATGCAGTCAGTCAAAATATCAATGCGGAATCTCAATATTAAAAAAGAGGTGAAAATCCAATTTAAGGGATCAACCCCTAAGGTTAGAAAGAAACTAAAATCTCAATTGTAATTTATTTTAACATTTTTAATACTCAATATCTCCCAAAAGAAAGACCAACTCACCAATCTCTGGACCCCAATTACCACTAAATGATCGAAAATGACACAAATACCCTTAATTTGTACTGAATCAAGACCCCATAAAATTTGCTATGAACGGATAAATAATGATATCCAGGACGCGTATTGAAAGTTTGGAATGAATACAAATCCAAAAGGAAGATTAATGGACGCACAACTCTCAACTATTATCCTCTCTCAATTACTATATGAAACGTATGTTGATGATCAAGGTCATACAAACATATACAACAGCGGGTTCAAATTAATGCTGAATAGACTAAGAAAACAAATAGGAAGCCAGCAAATGCTTCGTTTATATTGTGCGGAGAGGCACTGGATTTTGGTAAAGCAGCATAACCTGGGAGAGGAAATATCATCATCAGAGAGAGAGAGAGAGAGAGAGAGAGAGAGAGAGTACATTTCAAATTACAAATCAATGTTCAGAGAAATGTACTCACAATTAGATGCCTCCCAGCCCAGAACCATATTTCCGCGATCAAAAACTATATTGTATCCGGTCATGAAGTTTTCTGGGAAAAGATTACATGTGTATTAGCAGTTTTACGAACAAACTCCCCGAGCAAATTTGAACTCATGTAGACATTATCCTCTCAAATTTGAGTTTACTCTAAGGAAAACCATAAGATAGGGAAGGCCATTATCCTTTCAGCATTAAACTGGTTTAATGACTCTTGGTCATTTGGCAGGAACCTAAATCAGAACCAAAATCAGAGCAAAGCAGCTGTTCTTAAACTATCGATAGAAAGGTTTTTATTGCAGTATTAGTACACCAATAGGCCATAATTCGACAGGTACAAAATATCGGAGGAACTTAGCCCGTACATATAACTCTTTCGACTATCGCCTACCCCAAATTAAAAAAACAGGATGGCATTTGCTAATAACACTTCAGTTAGTTTTAAGGAATAATAGAACTTTTGTCAGTATCCTATACACTCTTCTGTAATGTGAAAATGATATCAACATAAATGTTCGTTCAGTCTTAAATGTGCGCGTAACTGTTGCAGTAACAGAGATGAGATATGCTATTCTACCGGACTACCAGGCATTCAAAGTAGTGGCAAGCAAAGAAAATAGCTATGAGCACAGTAGATCAACATAGAAGATACTTACGTCCAATGGTATTTATATCATTATCAGCAGCTTTGGTAATGGCCAGGCAATATACAGAGCCTCCACCCTGCGAATCACGAGAACAGACTTCAGTGTCTTCGAAGAGGCAGGACTTATAAAATCAATAGAGAAAAAACAAAAGCATGTCTGCTTCGTCACGGAAACAATGCAAACCATACCTTAACATAGAATATGGGCTCAGTGACAGAGAATTTGTCTCCGCCTTTCATTGTGAGATTCACTGTGGGAGGCCGAAAGTTGCTTTGATTTGTACGAGAAAAGAGCAAGTCAATTGTGGATGTTTCGTACGAAGTTTCACATAAATATAGTCACTACTTGAGTATCCAGTGGGAACCAACCTTGTACTATAGCAATACTCAAAAGGGGTCAAATTAAAATGCTGTGTCTGTTGGACCTGGGAATTGAACTGCAAGATCGCAAAATTTAGCCGCAGTTATCAAGAAAACATCATATTTGGAGCTGATTATATTCATTTCTTGTCACTTACACTCTCAGTGATTATCGTATAAGCTGGGTCTTGTAAATTTGTGAAAGAGGTACCAGAGTCAAAGATTGCAGTGAAACTGACACCAGTGGCATTATTTCCCACGGTAACTTGTGACACAGTAACATTGTAAGCTGGACTGGTAAGAAGTTCAAAAAAAAAAAAAAAAAGAAATCATTATAACAAATAAGACAGTTACTCGATGTGCCAAATGTGAGAGTTTACCATCACGATTGGCAAATATAGAATTGATAACTTACTATGATTGGTCAAGATTGAAAGGTGTTTGTCCTTGTACTGAGTTGCCTGTATCCCCAAAACTTATTCTTCCAGTTCCGTTAGGTCCAAAACACATTGAAAAAGAATCTGCGGTGAGCCCTTGACTCGATAAAACGCTGGGAACAGATATGTCATCCATACCAAGGCCAAATAGACCATTGGGAGCCGCCGCACCACTTAAAAATGCACCACCCTGAACCATGCCACAACTGCAAAGGAATTAAAAAGAATGATTACAAGGTCAATAGAAAACAAAACAAAACATAAACTACAAGAATGAACTCACAGCAGCTCACTGCAGTGTGGAGGACAAGAAATAGGGGCGAGCATGGACTAGATTGGTTCGGTTTTACAGTATACCAAGGATCAAATTATTACCTACGAATAATGAATTTAGAGAACCAAATCAACCTATTAAAATCATAGAACCAAAGCAATCCAAACCCTTAAAATACGGTTCAATATCAGTTTTGAACCACAGTTCGCTTGAAACTGAGATATCATCTTCATTAACTATTTAAAGCACTTAAAATTGCAAAGATAAATTAAACCAAAAGTTATATTAAAACAAAATCTATTAGATTATGAAATTAATTGACGATGGATATACATTTTGGATAATTAGTCTTGGCATTGAAGGAATAGGGAGGTGTACTCTAGTATTAGATAAGGAAATTAACTAACTATGGCTTAGCTTATGTTTATTTGACGTATCTAAATTACATGCAGTATATATATACATATAATACTGTGTTGGATCGGTTTTGAACTGGAACTGTTACCAAACCATATAACTCGATTTGTAATTTTTTTTACCGGGACCAAACCAGTGATGGTTTTAGGAATTTCAACAGGGTGTTCAAAAATTACATAAAATCTACTAGCTCTATTTACTAGTTCTATATATACAAAATTTCATACATAAGTGTGAATAATGTGACCAAGAAAATACAAAATACACAAGATGTTACAATTATTCCCGGTGAATTTTTATATATTGCGCGAGGCAAGGGACAGTTTCCCGTTTTTATCACAAGTGCTAAATATAGTTGATGTATGTGAGGAGAATGACTTGTCTCGAAATCCATGTTTAGCACTTTTAGCAAAAATGGGAAACCACCCGATGCATCAATTGACTGATATTCTTTTGCAGGAAATTGTGTGGGAAATAGGTTTGCAGGAATTTTTTGGACACATGCTATTATTTTTGGAGATATGGGTTGATTGTTGTAAGAGAGAAGCCAGAATGTGGTACTCATACCAAATAATAGATCCTCTTTTCTTTATATTTTTCTAATTTTTTTCTTTAAGAGTGTATAACTTGTTTTGGGTTAATGTATTAAGTGTTCGATTGTGAATTACCTAGATCGACAGATGTTCATGATATTGGACTAAGTGTTCACATTAAAATATGAAATAAAATTATTACATGCATAACCAAAACAAAAATCCTTTTCTGGGGTTTTCGATTGATCACCTAACGTACAATGTGGTACATAGGATTCATTTGTGGGATTACATTTTGTGTTGAGTGTTCAAGAAGAGCTAAACTAAAATAAAAGTAGAAATTTTTACATTTACTGTACCAAATCTTTTTTTTTTTTGGGTATTCAAGTAACTACCCATGAGACACTGTACAGCTGCCCCTGGACCAAACCACACAACTAAAAAGCCAAACCAAAACATTCGGTTTGCATTAGTTTGGCCTGAATTCAAGGTTTGACGTTTTCTTTTTCACCCCTAAAAAGAAACCCTAAAGAAAAAACAGTTTCTCCTACTCGGCTGACAATAAGGCAAGACTCTCGCATGAAAGAGTTAACTCTTGCACGCAAGAGTTTCTACTTTTCGAAAACTCTTACAAGGAAGAGTTAACCCTTCCACGAAAGAGTTCACTTTTTAAACCTTACACTCCGCCCATTGAGCTGATTTTCCAAGAAAAAAAGCACAAGTAGTACAAGGCCATCAGTGACGGGAAAAAAAGGGTGATGGTGACTCTACGGACTAGGAAGCTTTTGTCCGAGGTTCAAAAATATCATTGCTCAGTCGGACAAAAGTTATATCCATCCGCATAGATCATTGTTTTCAACGGGCAGACTTTCACCCACCACAAAATTTGTTGTTTTAATTGGGCACAGGGCATAACTCTGACAGTAGGAAAGAGTCTAGGTGTGATCAATGTCATCCCATTTTGATAGTTCCGAATTCTATTTAGATAAGTACTTTTTGATGTAATACCTAATGTTCAAATTAAAGTATTACTTCCTCCATCAATCAAATTTGAGAAGTTAAAGGGCATAATTGAAAAGTCAAGTGCTTTTTGATTTAATCATGATGTTCCCTTCAAAAGTTAGAACCCCCAAATGCGACGGAGGGAGTATTTACTTCTAATATTGACATAGAGGTTGTTACCCTGTGGCCAACTCGAAGAGGCTTAAGTTCAACCGCAAAGCTTTTTGGTTGTTGAGTTATAGCAGCACTCACCAACATCCAATAGCTCCAGTCCTTGTTTGTAAAAAAGTGCCTTAAGTAGCCCTCGAAGAGTCCGTTTATTCTCTCCGTCTAGTATCTGCTCTTGCGTGTTCATAAGTTCCCCTTGGAAGACTTTGAGCATATAATTAAGGCATGAACCGATCCTTTTCCAATTCTCCAAAGAGACCATCTAGATGAGCCAACAACACCTATGATGCAAGGTATAATAGACTTGCATCACTATATCTTTTTCTTCCTCATTCTGATTTTGGTTTTCGTATCACGGGACTGGGTTCATGCTTTATGGCCCACCCATAAATGAAACTAAGGACATAATTGGTGCAACCAGAATATTTCATTGAGAGTAGTAGAGAGAGAAACATAAAAAATGGGATACCAAGAGATAAACTCTTGATATTTGTATTCTTAAAATGATAAGAGCACCTCCAGCCCTGAACCAAACTCAGAACCAAATTTGAAATTTGAGTAAAATTACCCAAAACACACTTCCAGTCCTAGAATCAAACCCATACCAAATAGAGTTTTACTCAAATTCTTACCCAAATCTAGGGAGAACCAGGCCTTGAACCAAATTTCAAATAGCTACTTTCTGGTGGTAGGTGGTGGTGCTTGCTGGTGGTGGATGGTGGTGCCGGTTTTTGGGTGATGCATGTTGGTGACGGCGGCGGTGGTGGTTGATGCTGGTAGTGGTGGTGGTCGAAGCTGGTGGAGGTCAACGCTGGTCGACGGTGGTGCTAGTTTGAGTCTTTGAGATCTAGGGTTTACCAGAGAGAGAGAGAAAGAGAGAGAGGAATGGGTGGAATTTGAACGACGGGACCTACAAAACCTAAAGTTGCGTAGAAGGTGAAGGAAGAGGGTGAATCAAGAACCTGGTTAAAGTTTCAGCGGGGGCTGCCTGCTGCGGCAGCGGCGTAATGGGTCGACTGTGTTGAAGGTGAAGAATTTGGGTAACAAAATGTTTATGAATTTTTTTTTAAAGCAAAATCTGAGTAAAAAATAGGCTTGTGATTGGAGTGCACCATACCAAATCAAGCTTTTACCCAAATTTTACTCAAATTTGAGGGGGAAAAAAGAGTAAGGACTGGACTTGCTCTAAAAAGCTCCCTAATGAGGACTCTAGACACCTATTTATAGACCACTAAGACTAGAGGACTAAAAATGGAATAAAGACTTTAAAATGGACTACATTAGGACTCACCCTGTAAAATAAAAAACTTGTCCTCAAGTTGGACAACAAAACGCGACAAATGAAAAAAAAAAAAAAAAACATAAAAGTCTTTATTATGTAGCTTGGATTGGGCATGTGGCTGCATTTTCCTTGGTCAACGTTGGCATCTTGCAACAACCCATCTTCAATATAAGCTTCCTTTTGTGAACTACTTCCACATCTATACTCAGGTATAAGTAAGCAATCCATTTGCCATGTCTTTCTCAAGCAAAGCATTATCAAGATAATTCTCATTACTTGCTCCCAAAATGTACCCATATTCCCTTGTAGATTCAAGAACCGGTAACAAACCACACCAGATACTGGATTCAAAACCCGGCACAACATCATACCCAAGACTCGCTCAAGTGAAGACCATACCCAAGGGGTCTTCAAGCTGTCCTATGAGTGCTTCCGCTTGTTTTGGTGAAGTCCGGTGGGCGGGAGGGGAGAGAAGTGTTGGCTTGGGGACCAATATACCATGAACTTGAAGATCTTGCAATTGGGGCAACCCACGAGGCAACACTTGAAAGCAGTCCTCAACCTTTGGTTCAACCAACTCTTCACCAAATAGCGGAGCTTCCAAATTATTCGCATACTCTTCAAGTTGTGTGTCTTGTACCAAAGGCAACTTGAAAGTAATCTTCAATCTCAAGGTCACACCTTCCCTCTCCTCTACAACTTTCCGTGAGCATATCAATAAGCATTCCCTCATCATCATCAACACCAAACTCCTCGTTCGGAGATTCATCAAAGACGGGAACATCTCCATAGTCACCTCCAAAGTCTTCTTTTGGAGACTCATCAAAGATGGACAAATCTTTAAAGTGATACCAAAACTCTTGACTTGGAAATTCATCAAAGATTGGGCTTTATCATACTCATACTCATCGTCACAACGTGGTTCTCTAACATCCTTAACAAAGAGGGAATTAAGAACATGCTCACAAACTTTTTTACCAACTTCCAACTCGAGAATTGGTTCTCCCAACTTGAAGCATTCGAATAGTGTACTAGGTGATGAATTTCTAGCCTCCAAGGTGCCAATTAAGGTTGATTTTCAGTTGGGACAGCCCTAAGGGCTTACTCTTACCAAAACTAGTCAAGGAATCAACATTGAGAGGACGATGAAAAGGCAAGAACTGCTCATTGAGCGTCTTCTTCATCTTATTCCAGTCTCTAATCTTTTCTTTGCCTCTCCTTTGTCGACTAACTTTCAATTGTGTCCACAAATCAGAAACTCTACCTGTAGGCAACTAGGATACCAATGGAGTTCTTTTCTTTGATAAATGACAATACTCGAAAACACTCTCAATGGAGTTCAGCCAATCAACAAAGTTGCGAGTTTCCACAAAACTTGGGAAGTTCAACCATAACATTGCTCTCCAACTCGTAACCAAACTTGATTAGATCCGCTGTATGCCAATGTGGAGCTAATAAAGAATCCTGAAATCAATTTCTTGTGTTCTTAACAAAATCACTACCTCTAGTTGGAGGGTCTAAGTGTCGCACCTCCTCAATCAAAATAGTAACTTATTTACTCAACTCTTCAATCTCAAGGTTTTGGTTACCAAACTCAACCTCTTCACCATTATTCACCATAAGTCCTCTACCTCTACCTCTACCTCTACCTCTACCTCTATGAGCCATTACAGCACCCAAAATCAACTCCAACAACTAAATCAGCCCAAAATAAGCAACACCTAGTCAACTCCGGACTCCAAACTACCATAAATTGCAAGCAATCAACACAAGTAATCCCCAAATAACGACAAACCAAAACATACAGCAACAAAACGAGGCAATCAAGGCAAATCGCAACAAATCCAAGGAATGTAGAGAGCGTTGAAACTTCTGGGTCGAGGCTGAAATTGCCTATTCAAGCACTGACAAGGCAGATCGAGGGACCCTTTGCTAATGAGTGCCAAAAGAGGCTATCAAAAGGTAATCTCACTATTTCAAGTGTCAAAATAGTGAGAAAACAGTACATCAAGCACCGAAATGGCTAAAACGAGCGGGGTCGAAGCTCGAAATGGCTAGCTCGGAGGTCTATACTGCTCGAAATACTTGACCTCAGGTCGAACAGCCTTTGAAATGGTTTGAATCAGTGTTTCGAGTAACAAAACAGCAAGAACACCCTTCAAAATGGGTCAACAGCCTTCGAAATGGATCGAACAGTCTTCAAAATGGGTCGACTTGTGCTGGGTCAAGTGCGAAATGGTGCGAAAGTGGGTTTGATCGATCAAAACAGCAAGAATCAGCTCCAAAAATGTTTAATCCGTAGGTATTGATGTTCGAAATTGAGATTTAGGGTCTCGGGTTGAGTAGATCTGGAGAAGACGAGTGGAATGGTGACTTCGGCGAGATTTTTCGACGCCATTTTAGGGTTCGGAGAGATTTAGGATTCCAGTGAAGTTTCTAGTGAAATGAGGGTCAGGATCTGAGCTAGAAGCTCTGATACCAAATGGTGTAACCAGAATATTCCATTGAGAGTATTTGAGAGAGAAACTCCCAAAATGGGATACAAAGAGGTAAACTCTTCACATTTGTATTCTGAATATGATAAAAAGCTCCCTAATGATGACTCTAGACCTCTATAGACCCACTAAGACTAGAGGACTAGAAATGAAATAAAGACTCTAAAATGGACTACATCAATAATTGCTCTAACGGAAGTGCACCCGATGACTAACTTAGAGGCAGAACGTTATTAATGTTGACATAAACCAAGTTGAAGCTGGTAAAAGTCTTTTAAAAAACATAAGAAAGATACCACCTACCCAAATGGAACTTGTGCATTAACAGCTTCTAATTGACTGTCATCCGTAGTCAAGTGCAAGATATCTTCTACCATGGACCCAGAAGAATAAGTATCATTTGATTCGTAATTGTATTGATATAAACAAAGGTAAGGTGCTGCCGAAGTGCATTGGTATTCTTGTAGTCCAACACAAAAGGCACTGTTGCAGGAAACAGTAGCGCTTGTTGATGACTTGCTAGGGCTGTATCTGACCTGGTTCACAAGTAGAAATTAGAATTAAACAATTAGTGATCCAAGTTTTCCAAACAGCGATGATTCGTTATGCAAAAGGTGCACGCACAATGTGCTGAGATCATTTGGAATCCAAAGTAAAAACAATAATCAGGTATTTTTCTCAAAAATCTTGCAACTTATGAACAAAAGATGAAGTGAACAAGACTAGTTGCAACTTGAGTCGTGCATGAACTGAAATTGACTAGAGTCGGGAGAAAAACTGAAATAGTAACATACTTGTGCTGATTTGGTGTTGTAACATTGTTTACAATCACACGGTAACCAAAAGAGACTGCTTCCGGTATCAAGTGCCACAAGAAACGATAAGCCCGGAGACCCCACAGTAACGTTTGTGTAAAGCAAGCTGAAACCCAAAAGGAAGGATTAAAAAATGGTAATTACTAAAGGAAAATCATGACAATGAATTCAGAATCACCAAATTGTCATTTTGAAACACAAGCAAAATATTGCTGGTATCTTCTTTTATATTATTGTCAAGAATGAATGAAGTGCAGAAGGAGAAATAATTGACTTTCATTATCACATAATTAACAAATAATTCAGCACTGAAAGAAAAGTTATCACCTCTCAGCTAGTCAACCCTGCATCCGTGCCTAATGCAATAATTTGGTTTCTGTAAATTTGAAGGAACATTTGGTTTTGTATCTTCTATCACTTTGAAGTCACATAATCACATGAAAAAGATAATATTGGAGCTTCAATTTGCAGAAACTACACACAAATGGGGACTCATTTAGGAAGCCAGTTTATGAAAACTGTCAGAATACAAGAAATGAAACCTATCTATCTATTCTATCTCTATTTTAGTAGGGAAAGGGAAAGGGGCTTTTGGTGTGAACAAAATTGTGAAGCCCTGTCACAAAAGTCCCCGGCGGCTCTACAGCCACCACATGGTGGTCACTTAAACACCCCGTAACAAACAAAAAAATAGAGAATACATGTAGTAGTAATTTTGGTTTAGCTTTTTTTTTTTAACACCCAATGAAAAAATAGTTGAACACTGAACCCAAAAACAATGGACCACCCAGCCCACAACCCAATTACAGCCCATAACAAAACTGAATAATGAACAAAACAAAAAAGACGGAAAAGAGAGGAAGAAAAATAACATTATTCATCATTCAAGAAAAATAGAGGCCAGAGTACTGGCCAATGAGCACCTACTAATTAGCTCGAACAAAGTTGACACTCAAAATGAAAGAATTGAAACAAAAAGTTAGAGAAAGTGAACAATTTATTGGTGTACTCACCAAGTCCATTGCCAATGGTACAATCGTACTAATTTCATATTTCTGACATTTACATATTTTTTGTTGTTGTTTTAACTAACAGAATTATGGACAGGCTTTAAAAAATTCATCTATGTTGAAAAACTTGTTTTCTTCAACAATTTTTACTTGAATTCAGAACTCACAACAGAAAATCTCATCACATCATCTTAGCGAAGAACACCTCTTCAAAAAGGTTCGTCTCCGCCTATTTGCCACCAGTTCTTTCAAAAGGGTAATAACAGAGCAATACGCTTGTTTAACTCGTACATGAAACTATTAAGTCTTATTCCCCTAACACCCAAAAGATAATCCAATACGCAAGATGAGAATTTTTTTTTTTTTTTTGAATTTTCGGACAGATATTTATGTATTTAGATTATCATCTTGCATAATAGACAATCGTTTTGGAATGGAGGGTATGTTTTCTAACTGCACTATTTATACTAATATATTAAACTGTATGTACATATTAGTGATTAACTGAGTTACCAGAGTTAACTTTAATAAATATGAACGTCTATAAAAAAAAAGGTTATGAACACCCTGCTACAAGATCCTGAAGCTGCCACTGACAAAAGTGTTTCCCACTTTTATACGGAGCTTTCCAAGTACCAACTATCTGAGGTAAGTTTGTAAAAGACATCACCCCCAACTGCCATACCTCCACACATCCCCACAATTTTCCATTTACAAAAGTAAAAACCACCTCAAGAAAATTGCCCATGTCTCCAACCATTCCCAAGTTGCACCACCTTGAAACTCTAATTAGAATTCACTTTCGATGAGAGACAATAAAACTAGAGAATTTAATTGACACGTAAGTCTGCAGAAAAAGAAAAGTATTCTCTTTGTTGATGCCTTCACCCTCTTTAGTGCTGCATCCCCAGTGACATAGGCGCAGAGCTTTAGGTTTGTTGTCCATTACTTTGGAAACTTTCCTTATTACATAGAGTGTTTGATTTTGTAGTCAAATTTTGACAATTTGCCTTACTGGGATTTGTTTTTGTAGGACAGTTTTTAGGCTTCCTGTGATTTGATGAATATTCTATTTGGTGTAGTTTAAGTGACAGAGGAAATACACCCACAAAACAGGTTGGGTTTCGAATTGTGCGTGGGTTTCTCTCCGTGGTGCACAGAAAGATCTAATTTGTTGGCAGGTAATGCATAATACATCTTATTACCTTCTTTCGCATTCTCGATTGAAAAAACAAAAAAACCTTATTCTTGCAAAATTGCAGTGTAATCAATTGAGTGCTTAATTCATCCTATATGGCTATATTAGATTCACGGAATTGCTAATAATTGATCACATGTTGTCTTCTGTGGATGGTAGAACAGGTTTGAGCCCGAAGAGGAGAAGATGATAAGAGTGGCGGCTTAATTTCTTATATTTTCTTGTGGTGTTTATTTATTTTATTTAAAAAAAAAATTTCTCTCTACAAGTATTTTGCATGGTTGAGAACAAAATCATCTTTGCACACTCTTTGCCGATCTCCTAATTTGTTTAAAAAAGGAAACATGATATTATGAATCATGAAAAATTCGACTCAAACACACATCGCGTGTGCTCAGCCTCTATGATTAAGTCAAAGACGAATAACTTATGATTAAGCTGTAGCAGAACACCGATAACTCAGGATTAAGTGAGAAGTAAAATTAAGCCGAATTAATCAGGTAAAATGAAGAACTCAAAATTAAGAATCAAGTAAAACACAAAGAACTCAATAAGCCATAACAAATAAAGTAAAAGATGAAAGAGCCCATACTATCCAAGTGAATCGATTAGGGAAGTCTTGTTGCCGCCAGAAAAAGTGAGCGGAGTGGAACTGGTGAGGTGGCGACCACGAATGAGGTGGTCACGGTGGGCCATGGCAGCGTAGTAATCGATACTCCCTTTCTCAGGCAATCCATCTAGGCCAAGAATCCCCTTCACCGTATCAGAATACCTATGATGTAAATCAAATCCGAATGTACCAAATCCTTCGCAGCAGCTGTTGTGAAATCCCCAAACTACTGTCAACATAAGCAAAATTGAAGCGCAATTACAAGAAAAATCCATCACAATCGTCCTCGAAGTATTGAGAGAAGCAACCAATGAATCAATTAAAACCAAACAAGTATAAGATGAATTGTCAAATGAGTCAATGTGTGTGCGCGTAAGAGGAATTGATGACGCATTCGAATTAACCTGTGAGTGTGTGCAGGCCTATTGCAAAATTAGCCGGCCGAGAGAAAACAAAAGAATCCCAGTTGAATTCCACAACAGGACTGCTTCATAAACTGCCTGCGTAATCAACCGATGATGCTCGTTCCATACAACGCCACGATAGCGTCTGCTGCATTCCGATAGACCAGAAACTGTACTTTACTATTTGTTTTCCCTTTCAGTTTGAAAGAGTTGCATAGACCGAATCACATACAACGCAAGAGAGAAGCTAATTAAATTCAATAATGCTAGTATTACGTTTACCAACATTCGGTTAATCAGCACCTTACGTAGGTACTAGGCCCCACCAAATTAATAAACTGAAAGAAGGGAAGAAAAAAAAAACTCCAAATCCCTCTCTCTCTCTCTCTCCAACCGCCTCTCCAAACCACCCGCCATCACCACTCTCTCTCCTCCCCTCTCCGCCTCTAATAGCTAATAGCTAAGGTAATCTGTTGAAAGGTATGAATTGATTCGTGCAATACCTCCATCACCAATCTCTCCTCCCCTCTCCGCCTCTAATAGCTAATAGCTAAGGTAATCTGTTAAAAGGTATGAATTGATTCGTGAAATACCTCGTCGTAACCAGCGATATAATTTTCTCCTTGATGAACACAGAGGTCTCAAAATCGATCGATGTCGGGGGTGTCATCGTGGGCAAAGAGACCATGCAAACTCAAAGAGCTGAACCAGAGCTTGACTCCGCCTTATTTCTGGGAAAGTTTCGAGCTTCGAGAGGCTTCAAGTCTGTTTTCGATCAGAGAAACCCTAGACTGGTCTAACGGTGAAGAAGCATCTGGAGATCCTCCCAGATTTACTTCTCCGGAGTGAACTACTTGTCCTCTTCGAGCTCCGATCACGTCGAACGAACGTGTGGAACCACCTCCGTCGAAGGCCATCTTCAAAACTACAAAATGAAGAATGAATGCGACGGAGATTTGCCATTTTTTCTTCAACTTTTTTAACTTTATGATACGATTACCATATAGAAAATCTTTAGGATCCATCGCCCTGAGGTTTCGTCTCTAATTATACCTATGGGTCTCCATTTTAAAGATCAAATCTTTTAAAAGAATAAAAGTCCTAAGATTTATCACATCCATTCTCCATTTTGGGGATAGATCGGAGATCCTCTATAACATTTTTACAAAAAGTACCCCTCTATTTTGGAGAAAATTTTAGATACGAAGAGGGTATATACACGTGGTGTCTGACACTCTACTCGAGCCGTCTCAACATGTTTATATCCTAGTAACAAATTTGGATTATCCAAAACATGGTTAGACGGCTCAAATGGGATGTCAGACATCACGTGTATATACCCTCCTCGTACCCAAAATTTTCTCCTATATTTCTCTCTCTCTCACTCATCTTTGATGGGTTATGATATCATTGTTTTGAGAGTAATTTTGTTCACGCTCACTTTATTCATTTTTTGCCAGGATATGCTCGTTCTATATCTCACTTTGCTGATCGAAATCATTTAGCTTTTCCAAAGTCATTTTCTACGAGACCTTAAGGACAAAATTCAGCTCAATTAAATATCGATAAGTGCTTGTGCTTCATATATGGAAAAATCTACAATACACACCCCCTTTTAGGATGTACGATATGCACCCATTGTATGGTCCATATTGCGCCACCTCATAAAAAATGACCTGGAGTACCGGTCATTCGTAACATTTTCTTGGGTTTCGTAACTTTTATACTAAGAATTCGTAACTTTTGGATAATATGATTCGTAACATTTTCTTTCATTTCATAACTTTTCGTGTGTTTCGTAACTTTTCGTGGGTTTTGTAACTTTGAGATAAAAAATTATAACTTTTCTCAAATATGATTCGTAACATTTTTGTATGTTTCGTAACTTTTATACTAAACATTCGTAACTTTTGGACAATATGATTCGTAACATTTTCTTTTGTTTCGTAACTTTTTTTTTGTTTCGCAACTTTTTGTATGTTTCATAGCTTTTTGTAGAACTCGTAACTTTGAGAAAAAAAATTATAACTTTTGTCAAATATGATTTGTAACATTTTTGTACATTTTGTAACTTTTCACAAATATGATTCGTAACTTTTCGCAGATATGATTTGTAACATTTTTGTTGGTCTCGTAACTTTAATTAAAAATCATAACTTTTCAACCATGTATAATCGATTGCGTAATCGATTAAAGTGGTCTTCAAAATTGAGTTATAAAAAAATAGTTGGGAATAATCAAATACGTAATCAATTATGTAATCAATTCCATAATCGATTATACAACACAACACAATCAATTGGGTAATCGATCAAAGTGGTCTTCAAAATTGAGTTATAAAAAAGGTTGGGAACAATCGAATACGTAATCAATTATGAAATCAATTCCACCATCGATTACACAATACAACACAATAAATTGGGTAATCGATCAAAGTGGTCTTCAAAATTGAGTTAAAAAAATGGTTGGGAACAATCGAATACATAATCAATTATGTAATCAATTCCATAATCGATTACTCAACACAACACAATCAATTAGGTAATCGATCAAAGTGGTCTTCAAATTTGAGTTATCAAAAACGGTTGGGAACAATTGAATACATTATCACTTCTACAATCAATGTTATAATCTATTATGCGATACAATCAATTATGCAAGGCAATAAAATTGGTAAACATTGCAACATCGATTGTTCAATCAATTTGGGTGAGTAGAGTATTTGATTTGGCAATCAATCATTTTCAATAACCTTTCTAATAGATTGTGGAATCGGTTAGTGTGAAATTCCTCAATTGATTGGTCTTGATAACACATGTGACTGGCCATCTAATAAAATCAGAGTGATCAATTATTTTTAATCGTGATACGAGCACTAATTTACAAGGCACTAGTAGTGCGTCCTCAATGTTATCTTACTGCAGTTAATATTATTTTGGTAATCTAGTGTCAATAACTTTGTAGCTCACCCATTACCTTCACTGTTGGTGTTCCATATTTGTTTAACTCGCATTATCGACTTCACTGTTGTTTAATTAAACTATTATTTCCTTGAGAACAAATTCGGTAAAAAGTTATGTTATCATTTTCTCTGTAATAAAAAGTGTTGTGCAATATATTGAAAATATGCATTTTTTTTTTTAAAATACGAAAAAGAAAAAAATTGACCTTACATAGTTCAAACAGTCTTAAAAATAGTTTTAAAAAAAATATTTAGGTTTGGTTTTTTTTTATTACCTTTTGATATTAAATGGCCTTTGTAATTGTTGAGGCTGATGTGTTTCAAAGAAGTAAATGAATTTTTTTAAAATTAATTTTAGTTTCAATCTTCCAAAAAAAAAAAAAAAAAAGAAGACAAAGATATTTTTATTCTATACTAATTTTAGATATTAATTTGGGCATTTCTTACCTTCAAATTTGAAAACACTTTTACTATAACCATTGCTCAACTTATTTAAAAATTTAAACTCATAATTTTTTTTCCAAACTATAGTTAGGGCGCAACTTGTTGAGCCTATGGCGTAATTTAAAGGAGGATGCTAGGCGTACAGAAAGACAACATACAAATAATGTACAGAGCTATTCAGGGACCCACATTTGGGTCCCACACGGATGATCTGAACCGTTCATTCATCTTAGAATAATTCTCGGAGGGGCCCTGCGAGAAATCACCTTGATCCAACATTCGTAAGTGGTTGATCCAAAATCTCCCCATTTCATTCAAACTGAGGTTTTCCATAATTTAAGCCCTTATATTCGAGCGTTACTACCCGTATAGAGAGATAGGCACAGAAAATGTACAGAGCACATTCGGGGATGCACTTTTGGGTCCCACACGAATAATCCAAACCGTTCATTATTCTTAAAACATTTTTCGGAGGGGGCCCACAAAAATTCAACTCAATCGAACGGTTATAAGTGCTTGAACCAAAATCCCACTGTTTCAAGCAAAAATCTTTTGATTGAAACGGTGGGACTTTGGTTCAAGCACTTCTAACCGTCCGATTGACCTAATGAGAGATGAGGAATGAATAAGCATTATTTTAGTAATGTTTTTTTACATTTTTGTGTATACCAAAGCACAAGCCAGTTCCCCCACTGACAAAGTGGACCTCAAATCAGAAGTACATATTATGGGTTAAATTGACAATTTTTTTAGTTTACCAAAAGTTCTAAGTGAGAGAAAAAAGGATGAAAATAGAGATGGAATTTAAGCATAAATGGCATTTACGGTTCACCACCCTTTTGTCTTCTCTTTGAAGTCCATTTCACACACGTGCATGTATCTTATCCTCTGAATTACCTGGGGTAGAATTTTCTGTTTAGAACATGAAGAGGGCTTAGAGACCCTGACTTTTCCCTTTTCTGGTTACTAGTTTTAGGCCGACGTGCTACGCACGCCGTTTTGTACTCATTGACGTGCTTAATTTCTTTTGCAACACAAAATATTTTAGCAATGACTTAATCACCAAACCGGCACAATTTGGCGCACGAAATCTCAATATATTGGGTAGGGGAGAAATTTCGATGAGCAAAAATGAAGTGAAGACAAATTTTGTAAGATTCTGGAAGATACTTATTAAGGTGCCTAAAAAGCAAAAAAGTTACAGTGAAGAAATAGGAACTAAAATCCTAAGAGAGAATAAGAAAACAACCACAAGAAATCCAACTATCGACAAATCAACCCGTACTTTGGCATTTCTAATAACTAAATCAGAAGATACAAAAAAATGGTAAAACCATTTAGCATAGAGACATGTTATAACAACAAAGCTAAAGAATTATGATATCTGAACCTTTACATTCCATTTGGAAAAATAATACCGAAACAAAGGAAAGTTCAGAATATGACCAAAGCATTTGGACCCTATATAAGCAATAACATCCGTGACCACTTTATTTCCTTTCATATTATCTGGAGAAACAACCAAAGCAAGTCCTCACTAATTGAATGATCTATTGGAAACTCCTTGAGCTTGAAATGTGTGTTCAATAATTGAATGATCTTCTGATGTTTGGTGGCATTTTCGGTTCCTACGTTGTCATCGAACTTCCACCAATTATGGGGCAAATTAGGTTGAGCTCACCTAGTAAAGTTACTTCGCTACGGATATGAGATTCAAACAATCAAATAATGCACTCCCATTTGATTACGTGCGGATTAGAGCTCAACCAGTTCTCTAGGTCCACAAATTCTTGGCGTGAACCAAGGCCAGCAAGTCGAATACCAAAATATGAAGGCACCATATCCAATACTTGTAAGAGTATCTGCAACACACAAGTGAAACAAAAGGCACGTCCATTAAATCCACAGTATTGGAGATAAGAGTATAAATGGAAGAGACACATGAAATGAGAAAAAAGAGAATATGATGCACAAGGCTATATCTGATCTTCATATCCACTTCTCCACCAAAATGTCCTCTTTTGCTTGTAGCCCATAAATTTAAACACACGAGCAGCAAACAAGATGTAGTTAAGAATTGAGCATCAAACAGGTTGTAGCAGCTCATACAGCAAAGTACAACTTATAACAGCAGCAGGACATCCCAGCAGTAGCAGATCACAACAGAAACTATCTACAGTAGCAGGTCACAACAGAAAATGTACAAGGGACAGCCCCCCAAGGCTAGGCCAAAAGCAATGAACCATGCATACAATCAGAAAATGATACAACCCAACAAACAACAGGATCAATTATGGATTGCAAACCACAAAGTATTAAATCCATAAATGAGCCACTGCGAAAGGAAGGCAGCAGCAACTAGTACTTCAAATGCATGGTGCCAGGGAGCAATTCCTCCATCATCAGGCATAAATGTAAATTTGGTAACCATCTAAATAGATTACCCAGCTCTGCCTAAGGTACCAATCACACTGCTCACTGGGATCACACATTATGGTAGGACACACACACTCAAATGGATTCCAGCAATGAGAAACTGCTCATTAGATAACAGGAGAGAGATTAAGCTACCATACCTTATACATATAAGTAATACTCCTGAGCTAACTTGGGATCACACTTTGCACCACTTCTGAACTAGCTGAGCATAGACACCATGAAACACAATGAAGCTAATATGTCAAAAGGCTGTAAAACACCATGAAATTAGTAGTGGCTAGCTACAAGCTCACTAATATACAAGTAAGAAAGAAATGATAAACATAAGGTACAAAATACCCATGGCAAAGATCCAACAAGTTATATGGCAAATAAATATGGCATCCCAAACAAACTCATTATCAATTTTATTGCATTTAGCTTTGTCCAATCAATGTTGGAGTTCTTATCAGCGCAGAAGTTCTATAAGTTCTATAAGTTATGCGGAATCTCATAAATAAACAAAGAACTTCTACCTAACCAACGAACGTGGAAGCCAAAAAATGAATCTACAAAACTGGTGGAAAAGATTTCTCACCGCTGCTCCAAAACAATTTCCTCTTACACTTTGAAGGTAGTCAATAACTTCATTCGTCTTCTTCTCGAAAACCATCGTTGGTTGGTTGTATCGGAGACAATATCGCTTGAGCACTTTCCTCGGCTACCAATCTATTGTTAGCACCAGTTGACACTCTACTTTCATTCCCTTAAATACCTTAACCATCGATGCACAGAAAGAAGAGTTTTTTTTATTATCAGAGCCCTCTTCCTCCTCTTTGTTTGATGCACGCCAAAACATGTCAAATTGGTGCTCACAATTGGCTAGTAGCTGAGGAAAGTGCTCAAGCGATTCTGTCTTCTACACAACCAAAGATGGGTTTCGAGAACCAGAGGAATGAAATTATTGATTACCTTCGAAGTCTAATAGGAACTTGTTTTGGAACAGAGGTGAGAAATCTTTTCCAACATATTTAATTGAGTGACTTGTTCACAATCTTTGGTGCAGAGCGAAAAAACGGAAGGCATATCTCTTCGTAAAATCAGAGAAATGTAAAGAAAAAACAAAGACAAGAGATCAGCAAGGAAAAGAATTGAAGAAGTTAGGAGATCCATTTGAGGTTGTAAAGGATAAATGGTAAGATGCAGATTCATGTAATCTAAGACCAGATTCGACCTTGGAGTCAAGTCCAATAGTTTGACCACCAAAGATGGTAGAAAACTATTAGACTTCTCTAGCAAACAAGCTATGCAGTTACTACACTCTAAATTTTACAATGGAGAGGGGAAAATTTGTTGCTTTAAATGTAAATGCATAGCCTGGCTGGATTTAATGACTACCAATGCTACCTATTACTCCCTCCACCCCTCTTTAAGCGTTCAACTTCGTAATTTCAATAAGGAGACATCTTCATTACACATCAACTTTTATTCGCTTTCGAATATTATCCTCCACTTTTACCCATTATTTAACTTTTCCAACAGACAAAATAGTAATTGTACAACCTTTTACAATATTAACTTTTGAAAATGGGAGACTTGTTAAAGGACAACAAAAAATGAAATACTGGAGTATTATTTGGGAATGACGGTTGAACATACGTAAACTAAGGTTATATATTTCCTGAATCTCTACCTAATTCTAGTCTCATGTTTCAAAAATGATAAATGTACAACAATTAGTCTCCAATATGGCTCTAACACACTCACACGGTGTGTGGAGCCCACAAACACCATGTGAGTATTCCCGCAATCCCTTCCTGATTCTACTCTAAAAATATCAAATTTTTAGGCAATATCTGAAACTGATACTACGAGTAATTCTAGTAGATTTGACCATTGCAGAGCCGAAGTTAAAGTGTTACTTGTAGGATTGCACCAAAATTACATGGAAAATTTCTGGAAAATATATAAACAAATATTTACATGGAAAATTTTTGAAAAATTTCGAACAGAGATGAGCCTAATAAGATCTCTTCAAAACTGGGTTTGTAAGAAGTGGAACTACAAAAGCAATGAAAATCAAATGTCAAATCAGAAGTCAGATTCTGTAAACTTACTTGGTGTGTCTTTAACCTCCTGTATCTCAATTCGTTGCTTCTGCTCCTTTGCTACAACCACAGACGTAGAGGCGAGCGGCGTCGCTGGGTCTAGACTCTAGGGTTTGTGGGAAGGAGATGACGACGATGGGAGATGAAAGAGATGACAATAGGAGATGGCGGCGATGACGATAGGAGATGGCGATTGGAAATGGCAGAGATGATGATGACGATAGGAGAGTTTGATACACCTTGTTCCTCTGCTGTAGTTTTTTTCCCCTTTTCCTCGGTTTTTGTTTTCATTTTTTTTTCTTTAATTTATTACTTATTACGTAACCTGTTGCTTAGGTTAACAAGTTACCAATTCGTAACTTTTTATAATTGATTCGTAACTTTTAGCGATCCAACGGTAGAGAGCAAGGGTGCATATGATACACAACGTAAGAGGGGTGTGTATTGTAGCCGCTTCCTTCATATATACACCCTAGATCTTCTGTTATGTGATAGTAACCGATATCTTCACAAATCTTCTTTCAGTCTTGAATGTGCGCATGGCTGTCGCAGTAACAGATATGAGATACGCTATTCCACCGGACCAGACTACCACTCTACCAGACATTAAAAGTCATGGCAAGAAAACAAAAAAAAGCCATGCAAGCCAATAGCTAATGTAATCTATTACTATGTATGAATTGATTCGAGGTATTAATACCTCATTAGAAACAGCGATATAATTTTCTCCTTGATGAACACAGAGGTCTCAAAATTGATCGATGTCGGGGATGTAATCGTGGGCATAGAGACTGGTGCAGATTGTTTGTTTCAGTTTTTCCAAATTCAATTTCTAGGAGGCCTTAAGGACAAAAGTCAGCTCAATCAAATATGAATTGCTTCGTCTAGAAGTTCATTAATTTCCTTAAATTTCGTTACTTGAACATTTAGACCAAAAGTATATGAATATGCGATTAAGTTGAACTTTTAAATAGTCTCATAACAAATGCATTTGGTCAAAGTAAACGGTTTTAATTATTGTAGTGAAACATGGAATACAAGTAAAACGGTTTTAAATTGATTACAAGTTTCTTAGTAAAAAAAGAAAACAGAGCCAGATACAGATTATTCGCAACCATTCTATATATAAAGGCTCAAGTGCACCGAAGGCTTGTGTCCTTGGAGAAATATTTTAGTCTTGGGCGGGTATCACGTGGTTCCCGTAATGCCCCATCACAGCAGTCCAAAAAAGTGTTAGATTTTAATAAACTCTTACCGTTCAAAGTATCAATAATTACCCGTAATAGTTCATTTAAAATCTGGACCATCCAAAACTGTTTGGATGGCCGAGATGTGCAACAGGTACTGCCACGTGGTACCGCTCGGCAATGAAAAATTTCTTGTATCCTAGTGTTCTAAAGTTGTTTCCTAAAATTGTTCCCAGAATACTATTTGAAAATCTACACCCTTGGACACATACATCCGGATATAAATTTTGAATGCAATGTGTCTTGAACCTTCCGATGGACGTGAAGAATTAAAGAAACAAGAAGCTCAAAACCCTAATGATAGAAAGGGAAAAACAATCAATCGAATTCTCATTTCTGATTTTCTCGACCGGTTTACAAACGAACATCTGTTTGCTATTTATAGTGCTAAGCCACATACTTAGGTACCACTAACTACCTCACTAACTACAATTACAGAATAACACCCAGGTCCACAAGATACAACATATATTCCTAATGCCCTTTACTAATACTCCTCCGCAAACTTATGGGGGTGTCCACAACCATGAGTTTGGTTCTGAGAAACAAAAATTTGGAAACAGACAAGGACTTGGTGAAGATATCAGCAACCTGCTCAGCAGAACCAACATGTTGAACCTTAATCTCTTTGGAAAGAACCTTCTCCCTAATAAAATGATAATCAATCTCCACGTGTTTAGTCCTTGCATGATACACTGGGTTGGAAGCGAGAGCTATGGCAGAGAGGTTGTCACACCATACTAAAGTAGGCAAATCAGATGACACAAACAATTCAGATAACAAATGACGAACCCATGTAACATCACCAGCAGTTTGAGCTAAGGAGCGATACTTAGCTTCAGTAGAAGAGCGAGCAACAGTGTGTTGCTTTTTAGCACACCAAGATACAAGATTAGCACCAAAAAATAAACAGAAACCAGTAGTGGATCGCCTACTCACAGAATCTCCGGCCTAATCGGCATCTGAAAAGGCAGTCAACTCCAAGGGACTAGGTGTAAAAACTAAGCCTTGCTGAATTGTGCCCTGAACATAACGTAATATTCTTTTGACAGCCACAAAATCACTATACTTGGGTGAATGCATACGTTGGCAGGCAAGGTTAACAGCAAAAGAGAGCTCAGGTTTTGTAAGAGTCAAATACTGAAGAGACCCTACCACTGTACGAAACCACTGAGGGTCAGAAAACTCAGGATCTGGATCAAACTTGGCAGGTTTGGTAGAAGAAGGTGATGAACTTGGTTTACAATCCGACATACCTGCCTTTACTAACAGATCAGTAGCATATTTTGCTTGGGACAAAATTAGTTTATCCTCATGATGCAAAACTTCTAGTCCCAAGAAGTAACTTAAAGATCCCAGATCCTTCATCACAAACTGAGCACTTAATGCAGAAATTAAGGATGTAATATAACACATATCACTGCCTGTAACCAAGATATCATCCACATAAACAAGGACCAGAGTAAGAGCAGTTTCTGTCTTGTGAATAAACAAAGACGAATCAGACTTACTCTGAATAAAACCTTGCTGTAATAAGAATCCAGAAAATGCAGCAAACCAAGCCCTTGGAGCTTGACGTAAACCATAAAGAGCTTTACTTAATTTGCAAACAAAGTTGGGGTGTTGAGGATCCTTGTATCCCATAGGCTGTTTCATGTACACTTCCTCATCTAGAAGACCATGCAAGAAGGCATTTGATACATCCAATTGCTTTATAGGCCAATGGTAGTGGACAGCTAAACTAAGAACAATCCTTATAGTGGGTTGCTTAATCACTGGACTAAAGGTCTCTTGAAAATCAAGACCCTCAGTTTGCTGATTCCCATTAGCAACCAAACCGGCTTTATACCTTGCCACTGTACCATCGGAGTGTCGTTTGATCTTATATATCCATTGGCATCCAATGACATTTGCTCCCAAAGGAGGAGGCACCAGGGTCCATGTGCCTTGTTGAACAAGAGCTTGATATTCAGCATGCATGGCCTGCTGCCACACTTGATGTTTAATGGCAGCACTGAAATTAGGAGGTTCCTTGTCTGGCACAGGAGTATTAGACTGCTCAAGAGTCAAAGCAAAAGTATGCCTAGGTTTAACTATGCCACTTTTTGATCTAGTTTGCATAGAATGAACATTAAGAGAAGAAGAGGAACTAGAAGAAGAAGGTAAACATGGGTGAACAGTTTCAAGAGGAAGAGCTGAAGAAGGAGAAGAAATAGGCTCCATAGAAGGAGATATAGAAGTAGGAGAAGTAATAGGAATGGAAGGGGTATGAATAGGAATAGAAGAAGGAAGAGGAAAGAATTAAGAGGTAATAGGAACAAAATGTGACTATAGATGTTGAGAAGAGGAAGACTGTGTGGTAGGCTAGATTGGGGGGGAAGAACAAGGAAGTGTAACAACAACATCTTCAAAACATGTTAAAGGAACATGAAAAGAAGTAGTGGCAGTAGTTGAGGGAAAAGGAACAGACTTCATCAAATCAAGGTAAGGAAATTCTGTTTCAATAAACCGCACATGTCTAGAAATATATACTTTGTTTACACAGGGGTCATAACACCGATAGCCTTTAGTATAAGAACAATAGCCCAGAAAAACACATGGTTGAGACTTGGGAGTCAATTTGTTGGGAACATAAGGTTTCAACCATGGATAACAAGTACACCCAAATGGTTTGAGAAACAAATAATCTGGGGCAGTTTTATGGAGAAGAGTATAGGGAACCTGAAAATTAAGGCTAGTATGGGGTAATCTATTTGTAAGATAGACAGCCGTAGTGAGAACTTCAAGCCAAAAACTGGTGGGTAAATGAGATTGTAATAAAAGAGTAATGGTGGTTTCTAGCAAATGCCTATGCTTTCGTTCAGCTAGGCCATTCTGCTCTGGAGTATGAGGACATGAAGTCTGATGTATAATCCCACTATCAAGCATAAGAGTTCGAAGAAAGTGATTAATAAATTCTCCCCCATTATCACTTCTAAAAGTCTGAATGTGAGCATGAAACTGAGTGAGGACAAAAGCTTTAAACTGTTCAATAACATTTTTAACTTCAGATTTGTAACGAAGAGGAAAAAGCCATGTAAATCTGGTAAAATCATCCACAATCAACAGATAATATCTAAAGCCTTTATGAGAAGGTATTGGAGAAGGTCCCCATACATCTGAGTGAACAAGTTGAAAAGGAAAGGAACTAACAGTTTCAGAAAGAGTAAAGGGAAGTTTTTGACTCTTTGCCATGTGACAACATCTACAATCAGGAATATGAGACTTTATAATAGGCAAGTCAAACTGTTTTATTAAAGCAGACAGCAAAGTAGAACTAGGATGACCAAGCTTCTGATGCCAAGTCATTGCAGAAGTGGATGATGAAGTATTGAGCAAGGCTGTGTTGGAAGATGCAGTAGAAGAAGATTCAGAGAAGATCAGAAGAGGATACAGACCCTTGTGGCAGGGTCCCTGGTACAATATTTTGTGGGTATTCTGGTCCTGAATAGTAAGACCATATGCATCAAAGGTTAAATAACATGAGTTATCTAAGGCAAACTTATGAACTGAAAGAAGATTATGAGTAATGGATGGTGTATGCAAAAGGTTGGTCAATTGAAAATGAACAGAAGGAGTAGCTAACACACCTGAGCCAGTATGAGAAACCTGAATATGCGAGCCATTACGAACCATTATACCATCCTGTGGTGCAGCAGGTTGAGGATTGACCATGTGCTGAAAATTATTGGTGATATGACTTGTAGCACCACTATCAAAATACCATGGTTGCTTCACAAATGATGGTCCAGTGGCTGATGAAGAAGATGAAACTCCAACAAATCCTGATGGTGACTGTGGAACACCTGAATAATTTTCAGAAAAAGCAGCCATGGCAGGACCAGTGAATGCCTCAGTAAAACCAGCAAAATGAGCCTGAGGTGGAGACTGTGAAGCTGTCCTTGGTACCCCAAAACCAGATGAAGAACCAATAAAACCAGGCACCCCATAGCCAGGTTGCTGTGGCATACCAAAACAAGGAGGCTGTGGGTGAAAAACAGGAGATGGTGCTTGGTAATTAGATTGTGAAAACATCTGAGACTGAGGTGTAGGGAAATTCTGATTGAGATAAGCATGCGATTGTTGTGGTTGTGGAGGTTGATACATAGGTACACCACTAGGATAAGAGACATTGTTAATCCAGGGTGCATTTGATACACTAGGAACTCTCCATGTTGGAGATTGATTGTAGGACTGATAGGACTGAAATGCTTGGTTTTTGTAGTAGCAATAATTGGTGGTATGATTGGACTTGCCACAGATTTCACATGGCTGTCGTGAACCTCTACCTTTTCCTTTAAAACCCCTAAAAGAATTAGAGTAATATTGAGGCTGTGAAGCCTGTGATATAAACTGAGGTGCAGGACCAAGAACTGAACCATTAGCAGACCCCATTTGTGGAGAATACACCATCTGTTGAGGCACTCCACTCTGATTATTCAGTCCAAGATGATTAAAAGACTGAACCAAAGAAGATGTATTATCAGTTGGCTTTGTATGACCTGACTGCGAACCATGAGTAGCAACTAAAACAGTACCACTATCAGTCTCTGTTGTAGAATCTTGAAGCAATTGTTGATGTTCTGCAGTAATCATGTTTACCACTTCTGCAAAAGTAACATGCTCACCCCTGGTAATCATGGCCCTGACAGTTGTTCTTAAACCATTGAAAACCTTTGGTAATCCTCGTAGAGTGTGAAAGATTAAATCATCTTCATCAACAGGACGCCCGGCAGCAATCAATTTTGTGTATATTCCTTAATAGTATCCACATAGTTCTCAAGAGTAGATGTTTGGGTGATACTATACAACTTGCTCTTAAGATCTTGAACATGATTGCGAGACAATGAGTTATAGCGGTGTGACAGAGAGACCCAAACCTCATGAACATTATGTAACCCTAGAATGTAAGGTAAAGTAGTCGGAGACAGCGATGAAGTGAGACATGTGAGGAGTTGTATATTAATCAACTTCCACAGTGTACATTCAGAGTTTGTAATTAGGTTTCCTTCATCATTTCGAACTTGTGGAGCGGGACACGGTACTAAACCTTCCAAATATTCGTAGAATCCATTGGCACTCATCACATTTTCCACTTGTATTAGCCATAGGAGATAATTTGTCGAATCAAGTTTAAGATTGACAAACGAGTGAAAATTGGACATCAGAAACACAAGAGCAGGTGGTAGAGTTACTGTCGAAGACGATGATGAATTCGTCGTGGTTGAAGCACTCGCTGCAGCGGACATTTTTACTGATTCGCACGAATGTAATCGTAGATCAATTCAGCAATCTAAGACTCAAGAATCAATCTCAGGATCTTGTGACTTTCGTCTGTGGGTCCTAGACGATCACGTGAAACCCTACCTGCATTGAACAGCTACAAAACAACCATGGGGACACATTTGTATGCCGATGTGACTTGAGTCGTTGAATGCAGTCCCTTACACGATCACGAGAAACTCCTATACATCGAACGGCTACGAAATAATTGAACAGCTACGAAACAGGGGAGCTCCGGCTCCTCTTTTGTATACACAAGGTAAGAGAGGGTAAAAACTAGAGAACTATACGATGGCCGTGAACATATCTGATTTGAGGAACCACATAAAAAATCCATGTTTTCTCTTTTTCAATTGGGTGTGTGTGTGTTCATGGTGTGGTTCTGGGCACCACACATATGTCCTTTCATATAGTTTTAATTGTCTTTTCACTTCCCAAATGCAAAAATCATGATCAAAATAAGGTTACCACTAGGAACATGAGATGAATATTGGGCTAGCTCCCTAGTTAATACAACCCTTTTGCCTCAAATAAAGAGACGCCACAAAATAATATGAGCAAATAAATAATGACATCCAGGTCAAACATTGAAACTATGGGAGTCCCAAAATAAGATCAATAGAAAAGCGGAGCCGTATCTTATATGAGAAATCCTTTCTCAATTACTATATAAAGGATGGTGATGATCAAAATCATATATACATATACAACAGCGGGTCCAAATTAATGCCTAATATAGTATATAAGAAAAAAAGGAAGACAACAAATGCTTCCTGTATATTGTGTATTAAACTGCAAACAAATGGGCCAATGAGGGAAAACAACGAGAACCAATGAACCATGCATACTATCAGGGCTAATGAGACTCATGAGGAACCAATGATCCAACAATGGATAAGAGCGGTAAAAATGATTGCGAATAGTGTGGAAATGGAGGATTTCATGAGGGTTGAATCATTAGGTGGAGAGAGACTGGAAATAGGGGAACCTATTGATGGTGCTTCCGGACTGAGAGCTGCAGGAGCCACTGCACTAGATTCAGTACCATAACCTGGGAGAGGAAATATCATCATCATCATCACACACACACACACACAGAGGAGAGAGAGAGAGAGAGAGAGAGAGAGAGAGAGAGAGAGAGAGAGAGAGAGAGAGAGAGAGAGAGAGAGAGAGAGAGAGTCCATTTCAAACTACGTACAATCAATATATATACATAGAAATATACTCACAATTAGATGCCTCCCAGCCCAGAACCATATTTTCACGATCAAACACTATACTGTAGCCGGTCATGAAGTTCTCTTGGAAAGATTAAATACATATTAGCAGTTTATGGAACAAATTCTCAATGAAAATTTGAATTCATATCGACACAACATTATAGTTGGCAAAGTAAATCAAGAAAATTCTCTGAAAAAACATAACGCAGGGAAGGTCCTTATACTTTCATCAGTGTTTAACTGTTGAATGACTTGTTTATTTGGCAGGAACCTAAATCACAGCCATGCAGCTGTTCTTAAACTATCACTAGAGAGGATTTTTATTTTTGTATTAGTTGGCCAATAGGCCACAATGTTACGCACTACATTATCGGAGGAACGTAGCACATCTAACTCCATCTCCGCCCAAAATTAGAAAAAAAAAAAGGGAGGAAATCTGCAAACAATTTTGGTTAGCTTCAAGGAGTAATAGAAATTTTATCAGTACAGTAAACACTTCTCTTATGTGAAAACAATGTCAAAATAAATCTTCTTTCATTATTAGATGTAAATGTGACTGTTGCAATCACATAGATGAATAATTATGCCATTCTACCAGAGTTTCAAAGTCAATGAAAGAAAAGCAAAAAGTTAGGCCTATGAGGGAAATGCTAACGGGTGCCATAGTGCACCTGTTAAGAGTACAAAAAATACAATTTAAAAGTACAGTTGTATTTTAAAATACATCTTTAAGTGTACTTTAACGTACAAGTGTAATTATCCAAAAAAAAAAAAACGTACAAGTGTACTTTTTTACAAGTGGGACCCATAAAAGTGTACTTTTTGTAACCTTAACAGGTGCAATAGTGCACCCGTTAGCATGACCCTGTCTTTAATTCACTTTTATGGTGAATTTTCTTAAAAAATAGAACCCAAATGGGCCAAGTTTGGCATCCATTGGTGGCCTTCTGTTTGTGGGCCAATTTATGAGAGTATTTGGTCCAAAAAGATAAGAGTCCAGTCGGATTTTCTCTTGCGGCCCCAATTGAGTTGAGTTTTAGGGCCCAAATGGAGCAGTTGGTTAGGCCCATAATTCATGCGTTAAATATTGCCCAGCTAGGATGGTGTTTGATCCGGTTTCTGAAAGTCAGTAGGGGATCAACAGTGGGGCCCTAATTTTATGGTATATGGATTTCAAAAGTACCCGTTTTGGATAGCAAATGTACCTTTAAATTTCCTTCTCATTGTTCATTTCCTTATACTCCATTCAAATTAATCCAATTTAATGAAGTTCATTTTAGCTTACTTCATTTTTCTCACACAGTCGGGAAATTATTAAGTCCTCACACTTAGGCAAACCACGAACCTCATTTTCGCATCACCCCCTTTGTGTCACACGCAATCGCTATGTTTAGAAGCCAAATCGAGGCACCACGCCTGTTCACACGTTGGACGTTGACAAGTCTTGGCATGCCCGCACTTACCACGCACGCATTTGGTTTTTTTCAAAAACGCGAGAAACAGCATGCTAAATTTTATGCACAGGAGATGAATATAGAAGTATTGAATATTTTGTAAGAAGACACTTACGTCCAATGATATTTATATCCCAGCTTTTGACAAGGGCCAAACAATACACATGTCCTCCATTCTGAGAATCATGAGAACATAATTTAGTGTATTCCAAGAGGCAGTACCAGAATAAAAACAAAAGTGTCTGGTTTACTCCATCTAGCAAACCTTACCTGAAGAGATACTATTACTGTGGGAGCAATGACATAGAATTGGTCTCCACCTTTCATGGTAAGATTCACTGGGGGAGGCTCCAAGCTGCTCTGATTTGAACTGAGCACGAGAAAGAGAAAGTCATTGATGTTTCGAAAGAAATTTCACACTAATATAGTCAGTAGTTGACTTTCCTACTGACTATATTAGTGTGAAAGTCAACTAATATAGTCAATTGTTGAATTTTCCAGGAACGGGCAAATTGAAACTCAACGCGGATGGTAGCAGTCGGGGCAACCCGGGACCAGCTGGCTTTGGTGGAGTATTTAGAGAGGAAAGGGGCCATTGGGTTATTCGCTATCTGGGTAGATTGGAGGATTGCACAAGCTTGGAGGCTGAACTATGGGGAATATTCAGAGGACTTGAAATGGTTCATCACCAAGACATGGAGGCAGTTGAAGTGGACTCAGATTTGGCTGTTGCTGTGGGGTTAATCAATGAGGATTCCCCTGACCACTCTCCCCATAAGGTGTTGATTGAAGAATGCAAAGCCCTCATGGTGGCCACTGGCCACCGGATGCACATTGAAACACACCCTCAGGGAGGGTAACAAAGTGGCAGACAAGCTGGCGAACATGGGAGTTGAACAAGATGAAAGGATGGTGTCTCACATTACCCCGAAGGACGGCATCATTCCTCTACTTGAAGCCGACATGAGAGGGGTGGCCTTTGAAAGGGTCTAGTTTGTTGTTTTTTTCTATTCTGGTGTACCCAAAAAAAAAGTAGTTGACTTTCCAGGGGAACTGACCTTAGATCATAGCAATACTCAAAAGGTATCTGAGAATCAGAAGAAGAATGCCGTGTCTCGTTGGCCTGGGAATCGAACTGCAAGATAGAAAAACTTAGTTACACTTGTCAGGAAACATACTTAGAGCTGATTATTCAGTTCTTGTTAGTACTTACCATTTCAGATATAATTGTGTAAGATGGGTCATTTAAATTTGTAAAAGATGTACCAGAGTCGAAGATTGCAGTGAAACTGATATTAGTGACATTATTTCCCACGCTAACTTGTGTCACGGTAACATTGTAAGTTGGGCTGGTAAGAAGTTCAAAAAAACAGAAGAAAAGGACATTAGTATTTCAAATAAGACAGTTACTCGACATGCCAAGTTTGAAAGATTGCAATCATGATTGGCAAATACAAACTGACCACTTACTTTGATTGTTCAACATTGAAAGGTGTTTGTCCTTGTCCTGAGCTTCCTGTATCTCCGAAATTCATTCTTCCATATCCGTCAGTTCCAAAACACATGGAAAAAGAATTTGCGGTGAGCCCTTTATTCGCCAAAACGCTAGGAACAGAAATGTCATTCATACCAAGGCCAAATAGACCATTGGGAGCCAAACCTTCCAAAAATGCACCAGTCTCAACTATGCCACAGCTGCAAAGAAATAACAAAAAATTCTTAGAGGTGCAATAGAAAACAAAAAGTACAGAAAAGACATCAGCACACAGAAGTAAGGAGACAAGAAAACCCTAGAGGAAAAAATGCATAAGTGGTAGAAGGCCATCAATGACGGAGAGGAAAAAAAGGGATTGGTGGTGGTGGTGAGTTGGTGGGGGGCCTGAGGGACTCTAGAAAGGTTTTGCCTGAGGTTTTGCCTTGGTTCTTGGAGGTTTAGAGGGGCTACTGTTTCAGTGGTATTGTAAGCGCAGTTTGTGCATATTGCCAATGGTTAGGTCTATCTTCAATCATCTCCTGCCCATACCCCCCAAGATGGGTTTTGTTATTGTTGTTACTATTGTTGTTTTTCTAAGCGTAGCCACTTTGTGCAAAAATCATTGTTCTAAATGGGCATAGCTTAACTCTGACCGTTGGTGTAACTACGTCAACCAAGTTGAAGCCAGTAAAGGCCTTTTAAAAAACATAAGAAAGATACTACCTACCCCAATGGAACTTGTGCATCAACAACTTTTAATTGACTGTCGTCTGTAGTTAAGTGCAAGATATCTTCTACCATGAGCCCAGTTGATGAAGTATCATTTGAAAGATATTGAATTTGATAAACACAAGTATTACGTCTCGAAGAGCATTGTCTTGGTTGTTCACAAAAGGTACTGTTGCAAGAAACTGCCTCGCTTGATGATGTATTGGGGTTGTAAATATTTAACTCTACCACCTGTTTCACAAAGAGAATTTAGGAATAACAAAGAGCAATCCAAGTTTTCCAAAAAGGGATGATTAATCAGTGCAAAAGGTGCACAATGCGCATAGATCTTTCGGAATCCAAAGTCAAGTAAAAACAATAATCAGGTATTTTCCGCGAAATCTTGCAAGTTCGAGTCGTGCATGAACTAAACTTAACTAGAGTCTTGAGGGAAAAAAAAAAAAAACATACTTGTCCTGATGCTGTCTTCAAGCTTGTAATGCAACTGGTACAATTACATGGTAACCAAAAGAGATCGCTTCCGGTGTCAAGTGCCACAAGAAACCATAACCCTGGCGAACCTACGGTAACATTTGCATAATACAAACTGAACCCCAAAGGAAAAATTATAGGAAAAAAAAAAAAATTGTTGTCAGCAAGAAAGGAAAATTCCAACAAGGAACTCACAATCACCAAACTGGCACTTTGACCCACAAAAGAATTTGACTAGAATGCCTAGTATTTTATTTCATTTTCAGAAATGCAGAAGGGAGACCCTATAGTAACAAGATCCTCGTGCACTGGATAGCCCTGTTTTAATAGACGGCGAAATTAAGAATCTAGCAAAGACGAAGAACACATAATTAAGTCATAATTAGTTAATTAAGTAAAAGAACACTCGCAGTTCTTTTCCTATGTATCTGAATTTCACTATTTTATCACTTATCAGAATGAAACTTCTTTGCCGATAAAATAAAAATCAAATAAAAAAAGTAAGGACAAGAGGATTACAAAAATTTAAAATTTTCTCTCTCCGTGTTTGGTTTGGAAAGAAATTGAGAAGAAAATAGGGAAGCAAAGTTTCAAGCACAGTGAATAGAATTTCCTCGCACTTTCCTTCATAGCAATTTTCTCTTCCTTTCCGCATGTTCCAAACAGGCCGGAACTCCACAAAATTAAGAATCAAGTGAAAAAAGGAGAATTCAAAATGAAGTCATAACAAATCACGTAAAAGACTAAGGAGAGCCCATACTATCCAAATGAAGCGATATTGTAAGTCTCGTTGCCGCCGGAAAAAGTGAGGGGAGCGGGAGTGGTGGTGGTGGTGGCAGCGAGGTGGCGTCCCCGGAGGAGGTGGTCACGGTGGGCCATGGTGGCGTAGTAATCGACACTCCCTTTCTCAGGCAATCCATCTACGTCAAGTATCCCCTTCATTTTATCAGAATACCTATGGTGTACATCAAATCCGAACGTACCGAATCCTTCGCAGCAGCTGTAGTTAAAACCCCAAACTACTGTCAACAGAGGCAAAATCGAAGCACAATTACAAGAAAAATCCATCACAATCGTCCTCGGAGTATCGAGAGAAGCAACCAATGAATCAATTAAAACCAGAGGTGTATGAGATGAATTGTCAACTGAATCAAATGTGTGTTGTATATATAGGCGGAGAGAGAAGGTTGAATTTTAGAGAGAGAGAGAGAGAGCAATCGATGACGCATTCGAATTAACCTGTGAGTAGCCGGCCGAGAGAAAACTAAAGAATCCCAGTTGAATTCCTCAACGGGTCTGCTTCATAACCCGCCTGTCTCCATCCGACGCCACGATTGCGTCTGCTGCATTCTGAGATGCCAGATACTGTACGTTAGGATTTGACTATTTGTTTTCCTTTTCAGTTGGTGAGAGTTGCAGAGACCAAGTCACAGACAACACAAGAGAGCAGCTAATTAAATTCAATAATGCTACGTAGTAATAATTAATTAACTAAAAAGGAAAGAAGAAAAAAAAAAAAAAAACTCAAAATCCATCTCTCTCTTCCTTCCCACTACCACCACCAACACTCTCTCTCCTCCCCTCTCTGCCTCTAATAACTAATAACTAAGGTTTTGAAATCGGAATACGATTGTTTCGTTTTTCTTATTTTATAAATCGTATATAATTAATATAAAATTAACAAGTATTTATACCTAATAACACCAACAAATTAAGTTTTTAAGTTGCAAAATTGCAAGTCTCTCCTAACCGGGATTTATCAGTTTGAGTTTTCCTACTACCTTAGTCTTAGTCAAAGATAGAAAAGATAATTTCTTATAATATTCTCCCAAAAAACATGATCAAAGTATGGTTTTTCTATTCGATCCCCACATTGAGGTTGAATATCTTTCAATTGGTTTCATGTCGCTCAAATGACTTAGACTAATGCGTTTGAGGTTCCAATTCTTATAATAATATTTGAATTTCTTTCATTAAGTAATCATTGGATATGAAACCGAATACCGAATACGCATATGCATATACATCGTAGGATATGTCATCATATTTTAGGATTTCTATACAAAAAGATAGGGATACCTATCGTTTTTTTGCCAAGGAGACGATACCTATCCTGTATCGTAAGATTTTAACAACAATGCTGGTAATAGCTACGGTGATCTGTTAAAATGTATGAATTGAATCGTGAAATACCTCGTCGTAACCAGCAACATAATTTTCGATTTGATGAACACAGAGGTCTCAAAATCGATCGACGTCGGGGGCATGCAAACTCAAAGAGCTGAACCAAAGCTTGACGACGACGATGAAGCAGCATCTGGAGGTCCTCCCAGAATTTCTTCACCAGAGTGAACTACTTGTCCTCCGGTTCTGATCATGTCGAACAATCGTGTGCGACTCCCACCGTCGAAGGTAAATTCAATCCCAAAAATCGAATCAGATCATTGTCTTCTCGGCTAGATAGTGCCTTATGATGCAGCGTGCATCTCCATCCATTCATAACCCACTCATGTTCATGTGACTATGTGAGTTCAACACCCATAATTATATGCGGCTAGATAAAATGGTTGTACATGTAAATTTGTTTGGTTTTAATCTAGCTCCTTTTCAAGGACTCTGAAAAGTAAAAAACTACTCGGGGGTGGTTTCGTTAAAAAGCAAAAAAATGGTTTTTTGGTTTTTTTCATTTTGTCTTTATTTCAAAAAAAATTATATTTATTAGTTTTGTATCAAGTTTTCGTGGTTTATTGATTTGTCTCGTTGAGACGAATCCAAAAAGTACTAAAATTATGTTCGAAACTAAATTTTTTTTAATAAAGCCAAAATTAATCTAATAAACTGGTTTATTATATTTGAATGTTTTCTTAAAAAGATTGTTTCGGAAAAAAACTCCTTCTACGCTCCACCGTCATAAAAAATTTCACGTTGATTTTTTTTTGTCTCATTATTTATTATTCCTAATCGGTTACATGGGAAGGAAGGCATGAGACTCGATCCCAAGATATAGTGTTGAACATCTAAGAGCTCTACCGCATGAGCTAGTTACCACTTGCTTCACCGGATTGTTACGGTTTTCGATTTTACGTTAATTTCAATATTATTGAAGTCCAATACCCTATAAAACTCGTGAAAACGTTCAAGGCAGACGTGCTAAGATTGTTGTTTACCTATGGATGAGTCATTGTTTACTTGCATCAATCACTGTTATAAATACTGGCCAAACTGGATTTACACGTTTCTTAGTAAGAAAAGAAAGCAGAGCCGATGGAGACCCAAAATACTTTGTCAAATGAATCAATTACAAGATGAATTGTCAAATGAATCAGATGTATAAATTTGTTTATATATAGTTGGAGTGAGAGGAGATTGAATTTTAAAGAGAGAGAAATCTATGGCGCGATCAAACCGGTGATTGAAGAATTTTAAAGAGAGAGAAATTTGTTTATAATATAGTTGATGATAGAGGCTGCCTTCGACGTTCAACGGGGAGCGAAGACAGTGGAGAAAATGGGGATGTGTGGGGACCACTTTTTGTGTTGGAAATCAGAAAGTCTTGGAACACAACTTTGGACGCAATTTTATGGAAGGCACTACGGGTACAAAATTTTCTTGCACATAAAACGTAGAACGGCTTTTGGGTCTCCTAAGAATAATCCGAACCGTTAAATAATTTCAAAATAATTTTTCTTTAGGCCTTGCGAAAAATCAGCTCAATTGGATATGTGTAACTAATTGATCCAAAACTCCTGGGAAAAATTATTTTGAAATTATCTAACGGTTCAGATTATTTATGTGGGATCCAGCCGTTGTACATTTCTATTGCAACTTTATTTGCAGCCATTCGATTGTGTTACTAAAATTGTTTCTAGTAATATTATTTTGAAAATCTACACCCCTGTACACGTGTCCGGACATAAATTTGGAAAGCAAATGTGTCTCGAATCTGGACTGGAGTTTGGCCAATCAATGGGGACAGTTAAGTTAGTTGGATCCAACCAATAGGTAAGCATATACTCCAGTGCTTTTTAATATTTTAGACTGGTATATGTACAAGTGGAGAAAGGAAAATGAATTTGAGAGAGAGGAATCTACTACGTGGAAACTTTATATCTAACTCAAAACCAATTGGCAATAAGTGGAGAGATCCCAGCATATCTTAAGTGATGACCCATTCCACTCCTGGGCAATGTGGGACAATATTTCTTAACATTCCCCCTCACATGCAGCCGCATTTAAGGTCTGTCACGTGTGGCCACATTTTGGGTCCTATCATCGTGCAACCTTTTTGCTGGTCGGTCATCGTAGGTGTGGGATCGCAAATTTTTTTTTTTAATGTCGAGTGGAGTAGGCCCCGCTCTGATACCATGTGAAAACTTTATATCAAACTCAAAACCAATTGGCAATGAGTGGAGAGGTCCCAACATATATTAAGTGATCACCCATTCCACTCTTAGACAATGTCGGACAATATTTCTTAACATACAACGCATGAGGCCGCCTTTGACTTCTTCAGTAGGGAAGAGGAGTTATGTGCACGACACTGTGCGGTGCGAGGCATCCAGTCGTTCATTGCAAAAATGCATGGCTCGGATTTAATCCGATCTCATGTAAATCCAAACCGTCCATTGCTTGAATTAAATTTAAGCCGTGCATTTTTGCAATGGACGGCCGGATCCCCGCACCACACACATGTGCATTGCATCATGTGCACTGTCTCTGAAAGGAAGACAGCAAATGCTTCGTGTATAGTATTGTGTATCAAACTGCAAACAAATGGGCCAATGAGGGGAAAAAATGACAACCAATAAACTATGCATGCTATCAGGGCTAATGAGCCTCATGAGGAACCAATGATCAAACAATGGATAAGAGCAGTAAAAATGACTGCGAATAGTGTGAAAATGGACGATTTCAAGCGGGTTGAATCATTGGGTGGAGAGAGCTTGAAAGTAGGGGAAACTTCTGTTGTGGCTTCTAGATTCAGAGATGTAGGAGGCAGAGCTGTAGGACGCATTGCACTAGATTCTGGTGGGTATAAGGTAGTAGAGCTTTCAGTACCATAACCTAGGAGAGGAAATATCATCATCATCATCATCACAGAGAGAGAGAGAGAGAGAGAGAGTGTGTCACGACCCAACCGGATACATGACCGGCCAGTGAAAAGAAGTCACCGAAGGCCATCTTTACTTTACATTGTAATCTTTTTTCTAAAATAATAAGTTTCTTTATCAGAGAAATGCGGAAGCGTTAAGCTTAAAAAAAACTTCATTCACACAACTCCAGAGCTGACATAGGTGATAGTACAACAATTCACCCGTAGGCTTATATTACAAACTTGTGGGCACTACTTAGGCCGCACCGAATACAACCCTTTTACAAACTTTATTACAATACCGAAATTAAAAACAGCAACGTCAACAGCAAGTAAGGCTAGGTAGGCTAGCCCATTATTTATCCACGACCTGAAATGTTTCATAAACACAAAACATTTCAGAGAGAATTACGATATACTAAGTTTTCACAATTCGGCATACAAAAACCTTTTAAGAATTCCATTCCCTTTTTAATAATAGAGCAGGGGAGAAGTATCTCTTAACATCTTTCATGAACGGAACACCGGCATTGTTTGGGTAGCTAGCCCAAGAATGCAGGAAATGATATCAGGTCCCTAAAATACCCGGCAATATTCCTCTTTAAATGGCCAACTCAACGCTCAGATGTTTCAATACCATAAGCACAATGATTCCCCTTTTCTTTAAGGAATCTCATGCTTCAACTGTTTCTCTTTAAGCAATTTAATCACAATTTAGTATCCAATATCTCAAATATCAAAAATAATTCCATTTTAATTAAAAGTGACGCTTCCTTGCAAGCCGTCCAATTTTAATAAATTATCAGGGGAGGTTTCAATGCTTTTAAACACATAATCACGTACGCAACATTTTCTTAAAACCATAATTATGCAAACAAAGTATATTCGTAATTCTCACCTCCGTAGCGTGAACCAAAGCTAGTACGCGCGGTTCAGGGTGAATCTAACGGTTGCCACTCGAACCTGTATAGCAACAAATCAACTATAATTAATATCTGGAACCACTTAGACGCTTCTAGTTCACTGACTTATCCTATTGTTGTGGCATATTTCCGTGATAACTAAAAATCGTTAAAAGCCATAAGCTCTTTAAGTAAAACCAGTAACAGAAGATATAGTTAAATAATATTACGTTTATTTAAGAAATTCTATCTTTTTGTATTTAACTCTACAAATACTATAAAAAAAATATTTCTCTTTAAATCGATTTATTCTTCCAATAAATCAATAAAATTCACAAAAATAATTTTTAAAAAATATTAAATAACATACTCACTCCGAAAATGTTATTTCCTCTAAAAATCACTACTTTCACCAACAATATTCTTTTCCAGTAAATAACATGATTTTTCCAAAAATCACGATTTAATTTAATAAATAACATAATTACTCTAAACAAGATTATTTATACTCCAAAAATATAATTTCTACCAATTATATCCCTTTTTACTTAAAATCAGTATTTTCCAATAAACGGACTATTAACCACTAAAAATTATAACAATAATATTCAATATATATACTGTAAAAACAAACAAACACAAATACCTATATATGTGTGTTTCGAGAGAGAGATACTGAGAGTGGAAATGAGAGGCCAAGAGGGAGAGAGAGATGGTGAAGATTTGGGCAGTGATGATGGTGGTGGTGGTATTGCGATTGAGAGGGAGAGAGATGGAAGCTGTGATGGAGAAAGAAAGAGAGATGGATGTGTTTTGGTGAACAAAAGAGAAAGGGAGGAGGATATATATATATATATATATATATATATATATATATATATATATATATATATATAGAGAGAGAGAGAGAGAGAGAGAGAGAGAGAGAGTCCGGATGAGGGAGAGATAGGGGTTGTGTTTGGTTTGGGTTTGGTTTTTTGTAATAATTGGAGGGAGAAATAGAGATAATAATTAAAAATAGGAATTAATGATTAGAGAGAAATAAAGAAAAAAATGAGAATAATATTTTAAAATAGGAATAATGATTAAATAATAATTGAGAAAATTGGGTCTTGAAAACCCCAAAATGAACAAGACCCCGAGTAGTCAAGTGAGGGAGACAGAGGGACGAGAGAGGAAAAGAGAGGGAAAAAGAGAACGGAAAAAGAAAGAAAGAAAGAGAAAAAGGGAGAAAGAAAACAAAAGAGGAAAGAAAGAGAAGAAGAGAGAGGAAGACGTGAATTATGGGGGTGGGGTGGGATCCACTCCCATACAAGGAAATTTCCACTTCTAGCAGGCTGCTGGGACTCCGCGCGGCCCCGAAAACAAGCCCCGTTCTGACTGCACAGTCCAAATTCCGCCTCAGAAAATTCTAAAATTTTTACCGTGGCCCAAAAAATTATTTCGAGACTAAACCCGGTCTCGGTTTATCCAATAACATTCTCGAAAAGTAAAATTAAAAACCATATGAATTTTTCAGGCCGTGACAGAAAGAGAACATTCAAACTACAATCAACGTTCAGAGAAATGTACTCACAATTAGATGCCTCCCAGCCCAGAACCATATTTTCACGATCAAACACTATACTGTAGCCGGTCATGAAGTTTTCTGGGAAAGATTAAATACATATTATCAGTTTTAGGAGTGAGTTCTCAAAGCAAATTTGAACTCATATCGACACAACATTAAAGTTGGCAAAGAAAATCAAGAAAATGCTTTGAAAAACCATAACATGGGGAAGGTCCTTATCCTTTCATCAGTGTTAAACTGTTAATGACTTGCTTATTTGGCAGGAACCTAAATCAAAGCCATGCAGCTGTTCTTAAACTATCAATAGAGAGGTTTTTATTGCTGTATTAGTCGGCCAATAGGCCACAATGTGACATACTACATTATCGGAGGAACTTAGCACATATAACTGTATCGCCGCCCCAAAATTAAAAAAAGGGGAGGACATCTGCAAATAACTTTGGTTAGCTTCAAGGAGTTGTGGAAATTTTAATAGTACACTATATACTTCTCGTACGTGAAAATAACGTCAAAATAGATCTTCTTTCATTATTAAATGTAAATGGTCACATATATGAGATATGCTATTCTACCAGAGTTTCAAAGCCACGGCAAGAAAAGAAAAAAGTTAGGCATGCTAGATTTTATGTACAGGAGATGAACATATATGTATTGAGTATTGTGTAAGAAGATACTTACTACCAATGATATTTATATCCTCGCTTTTGAAAAGGGCCAAGCAGGATACATTCCTTCCATTCTAAGTATCATGAGAAACACAATTCAGTGCATTACAAGAGGCAGTACCAGAACAAAAACAATAAGAGAAAAGGAAAAAAACAAAAGCATGTCTGTTTTATCCAGCAAACCTTACCTGAAGAGAGACTTCTACTATGGGAGCAGTGACAGAGAATTGGTCTCCACATTTCATAGTAAGATTCAATGGGGGAGGCTTGCTCTGATTTGCACTGAGCACGAGAAAGAGTTACGTCAGTCATTGATGTTTCGAAAGAAGTTTCACACTAATATAGTCAGTAGTTAAGTTTCCAGGGGGAACTGACCTTGGATCATAGCAATACTCAAAAGGTATCTGAGAATCAGAAGAAGAATGCCGTGTCTCTTTGGCCTGGGAATCGAACTGCAAGATAGAAAAAACTTAGTTACACTTGTCAAGAAACATCATCTTTAGAGCTGATTATTCATTTCTTGTTACTTACCATTTCGGATATAATTGTGTAAGCTGGGTCATTCAAATTTGTGAAAGAAGTACCAGAGTCGAAGAGTGCACTGAAACTGATATTAGTGACGTTATTTCCCACGCTAACTTTTGTCACGGTAACATTGTAAGTTGGACTGGTAAGAAATTCAAAAAAACAGAAGAACAGGAAATTAGTAATACAAATAAGACAATTACTCGATGTGCCAAATTTGAGAGATTGCCATCACAAACTGACCACTTACTCTGATTGTACAACATTGAAAGGTGTTTGTCCTTGTCCTGCACTTCCTGTATCGCCGAAACTCATTCTTCCATATCCGTCAGTTCCAAAACACATGGAAAAAGAATTCGTGGTGAGCCCTTTACTCGCCAAAACACTGGGAACAGAAATGTCATTCATACCGAGGCCAAATAAACCATTGGGAGCCGCACCTTTCAAAAGTGCACCAGTCTGAACTATGCCACAGCTGCAAAGGAAATAATAATAAAATGCTTGGAGGCGCAATAGAAAATAAAACGTACGAAAAAGACATCAGCACACTACGGTAAGGACAACAAGAAAAACCTAGAGGAAAAAATACAGAATTGGTAGAAGGCAATCAGTGATGGAGAAGGAAAAAAAAAGGATTGGTGGTGGCGGTGAGTTGGTGGGGGCTTGGGGGACTCTAGAAAGGTTTTGCATATTTTTGCTTTATCATATACAATTTACATCCACCCACAAAAATCATTGTTCTAAATGGGCATATTTTCATCCACCACTATTTTTTTGCTTTATATTGGCATATAGATTAACTCCGACCGTTGGTATTATTAGATTGTTAACCACCAACTCATCTAAAAGCTTAAGTTGTTAGGAAATGGGCCAACAATGTATATCAAGCTATCTAACACCTTCCCTCACGTGCAACGTACTCCGTCTTGCACGTGGAGATGCAAATTTTCACAGAGAGAGAGAGCAGAACAAAATATGAAGGGAAGAAACAGAATGCAAACGGAGAACAAATGCAAACAGAAAAACTTGAACCCAAGATCTCTCGCAACCAGAGTTCTAATAACCATTTTAAGTTGCCAACTCTCTGAGAAGTTTAAGCTGTTAGAGAGAGGGGCAACTTTATTATTTATATTCTCAACACACCCCCTTACGAGTAGCCATCATAAGTGGGCTAAACACGTGTAAATTTTAATCATTTGGTAGGCAGTGAGGTTAGAACACAAGATGTATTGTCTGCTCTGATACCATATTAGATTGTTAACCACCAACTCATCTAAAAGCTTAAGCTGTTAGGAAATTGGTCCAACAATCTATATCAAGCTATGTATAGCAACGTCAACCTAGTTGAAGTTGATAAAAGTCTTTTAGAAAACATAAGAAAGATACTACCTACCCCAATGGAACTTGTGCATCAATAACTTTTAATTGACTATCGTCTGTAGTTAAGTGCAATATATCTTCTACCACGAGCCCCGTAGATGAAGTATTACTTGAAAGATATTGAACTTGATAAACACAAGTGTGACGTCTCGAAGAGCATTGTCTTGGTTGTTCACAAAAAGTACTGTTGCAGGAAACTGCCTCGCTTGTTGATGATGTATTAGGGCTGTAAATATTGAATTTTACCACCTGTTTCACAAAGAGAATTTAGGAATAACGATCAGCGATCCAAGTTTTCCAAAAAAGGATGATTCGTCAGTGCAGAAGGTGCAAAATGCGCAAAAAAAAAAAAAAAAACAATAATCAGGTATTTTCCGTGAAATCTTGCAAGTGCTGACCAAGAGAAGAGTGAGAAGATTACTTGCAGTTCGAGTCGTGCATGCTTGATTAGAGTCTCGAGGAAAACTGAAAAAAAAAGAAAAAAAAAAAAAAGAAACATACTTGTCCTGATGGGGTCTTCACGGCTTTAATGCAACTGGTACAATCACATGGTAACCAAAAGAGATCGCTTCCGGTGTCAAGCGCCACAAGAAACCATAAGCCTGGCGACCCCACGGTAACATTTGCATAATACAAACTGAACTCAAAGGAAAAATTTAGAAAATTTTGTAGTTAGCAAGAAAGGAAAATTCCAACAAGGAATTCACAATTGCCACCAATTTAATTACTTAAATATAACTTGAATTACATATTTAAATCTAACTTTATTTATTTAATTACCTATTCAATTTTAATTTGGTTTACACAAATTACATTTTCAAGTTAATTATTATTTTTACATTTACATTTAAATTTGACTTTATATTTATAAACTTTATATTATTTTAATTAGTTAATTGTACTTTCCTCCTCTCTCACAACCAAGAATGCACTTCGGCAGCTTGCCACCTTTTAAATTAGCAGATTTATTAATAACCACCACAATGCCATTTTGGAGACCAACTCTACGCACTCAATCTAACATATCTTCTCTACTTTCAAAAATCTATAAAAAAAAAAATAACGAATATTTATAAATAAGTGGTTATAAATGAAGATAAGAAGATAAAAAGGTAAAAAGAAAATCTGAATGAGTGGTTGTAATTGAAGATAACAAGATAAGAAATAATCAGAATATACAAATTAAATAATTAATAAAAAGAGGTAAATAAACAATATTAAATAAATAAAAGAGAAAAATAAAAAAGATAAATAAATAATTAAATAACTGAATTAAAATATATATAAAGAAAGAGAATTAAGAGATTTTAGAGAAACAAGATATTAAATAATTAAATAATAAAAAAAGAGAAACAAGATATTAGAGCATATTAAAAAGATAAAAAAGAAAAAAGAAATAAATAAATAAATAATTAATTAAATAAAGAAATGAATTAAATAAAAGAACTAAATTAAATAAAAGAAATGAATTAAATAATTAAATGAATTAATATAAAGAAATGAATTAAATAATTAAATGGGGAATTGATATTGACACTCCCCAATTTGTTAATGACACTCCAAAGGGGAGTGTCAACATCAATCCCTATATGGACTTGATATTGGCACTCCCCTTATTGATATTGACACTCCTCTTTTGGAGTGTTATTAACATTTTGGGAAGTGCTAATATCAATTTTCATTAATTGAATTTATATAAAGAATGAATTAATATAAATAATATAAATAAAGTAAATAATTAAAGGTGGGGAGGAGGCACAGCTATTTCCTTTTGAATCACATAAGCAGAATTTGACTAGCACGCAGAAGGGAGACCCTATAATAGTGAGATCCTCGTACACTGGATAGCTTTTTTTAATGGAAAAACAATGGAAAAGTGTCGGACGTTCATTATCTATATTCCAAGAAAAATTTAGACGCCGACTAGGTACCACGTGGCAGTATCCAGCGTGGACGGTCCGGATTTTAAATACACTCTTATCGGTAAGAGTTGTGTATTTAAAATTCGGACCGTCCACAACACTTTTGGACAGCTGTGATGGGGCATTGCGGGTATCACGTAAAGTGCCACGTGGTACCCTATTTGCACCCAAATTTTTCTCCTATATTCCTATTAAAGAACTAAAAGAAACGTTACACCACTTAGCCTTGCACCCAAGGGCGGACGGACATGGAGACAACTAGGGTCAATTGACCCCCCGGACTTCATTTTTCAGTAGGGCTACTACTAGTATACTCCCCAAATTTGCTTATTTACCCTATTTTGATTTTATATTTTGCCCCAACCTATTCCAAACCATCTGGTATTTAGCAAACTAATGGTGCAAAATAGAGTTTCTGCCATGTGCAGAATTCAAGAATCCCCAGGTTAGTTTGGTTTACCCGAGGATCTCTTACTATAGTAAAGGGTTTCTGAGGTAGATTTTTTGGGATTACAAGAAAGTCGATTTTTTTGGTAATGAGTGGAGAAAAATAAATACAGAAATGAGAGAATTATAAGTAGCTGAATAGGTGCTCTAACTTTCTTTCTTTTTTTAATAACCGAATGTCCAAGCCAGCTAACGTGCATCTCAACTAATTCCGAGCCCTCGATGTAACAACCGAACCTGAGATCTCAGGTGGGGGCAAACGCCTAAGATCACTTTGCCAACCTCTTAGGGTTTAAGTGCTTTAACTTTCATTTTAAATTTTTGGTAGTTTACCTAGGGAATTAACATTTTTTTAAAATCAATACTTTTGACAAACATTTATATGCATGATTTAACAAGTAATTTGCAAAGTCGACGGGTTTTTAGGGGGTGTATGCACCACATATTTGAATCCACAAAAAATCTTTAAATTACCCCAATTTACTTGTAATACATGTGAACTTCAAGCATTATCTTCTTTTGGAGTACTGTTGATAGTAAGTTTACAAAATGAGGTTATTACCAAATAACTAAGCTTTTAATTAAAGTTTACCTAATAATTACGTTTTCAATTTAATTTGTCTTTAGGTTAATCAATTAAAAGAATAACTCGCATAAGGATCTAATTTTTGCACCCCTGCCTAATGCAATACATTTTTAAATTTTTTTTTTTGAAGGAACATTTTGTTAGTACTCCTCTATCCGGTTCATGAATTCACATAATGAAATGAAAAGAATAATATTTCGAGCTTCATTTTGCCAAAATCAAAATAGAGACCGTCAAAATACGAGAAACTAAACCATAATTAATCACAACCAAAAAGACAAAGAGCTCCTCTTTTTTTTTTATCGGAATGAAGAACTCATAATTAAAAGCAAGTAAGAGAGGGCAAACTGAAAATTAACTATAATTAAAAGTAAAAGAAAAACTCCTCAAAATTAAGAATCTAGTAAAAGACGAAGAACTCACAATTAACCATTTTAGAGAAGAAAGAACTGAAAGTTAAGCGCTAATTAATCAAGTAAAAGAACTCTCTCGCAGATCTTTTCCTACGTATCTGGATTTCATATTTTATCATTTATCATAATGAAATTAACTTCTTTGCCATTAAAAAAAAAGATTAAATTTTTTAAAAAAATTCTGTCCCCGTGTTTGGTTTAGAAAGAAATTGAGAAGAAAATAAGAAAACAAATTGCAGAATCGAGCGGAACAAGAAGAATTCAAAATTAAGTCATAACAAATAAAATAAAAGACGAAGAAGAGCCCATACTATCCAAATAGAGGGATTTGGTAAGTCTCGTTGCCGCCGGAAAAAGTGAGCGGAGCGGGAGCGGCGGCGGTGGTTTCAGCGAGGTGTCGTCCACGGAGGAGGTGGTCGCGGTGGGCCATGGCGGCGTAGTAATCGACACTCCCTTTCTCAGGCAATCCATCTACGCCAAGTATCCCCTTCACTGTATCAGAGTACCTGTGGTGTACATCAAATCCGAACGTACCGAATCCTTCACTGAAGCTGAACTGAAAACCCCAAACTAACACTATCAGCAGAAGTGAAATCGAAGCGGAATTACTAGAAAATGCCATGAGTTATTGGCAGAGTTGATCAATCAATCAGTGTGGACGGAATGAATTGTGAAAAGAATCGAGTGTATATGTAGGCCTCGTTTGTTTGGCCGGAGATAAATGGATGGGATATGAAATCCCATGGGATATGGGTGGGATATGAAATCCTTGGGATATTGCTCAGGATATCAATGGATGGGAAAAATTCATATCCGGTGTTTGTGTTCGACGGGATAGTGCTCGGGATATCCGGTTTTTGCACTTAAAACACCAAATCCCATCCAAATCCCACCCCCCATGGGATTTTTATATCCCGTACGGATGGGGATATAAAATCCCATCCCACCCCATATCCCATCCCAAATAATGTTACCAAACACAGGATTTTGGGACCCACGTCCAAATCCAAATCCCATCCCACCCCAAATCCTCCCTAACAAACAAGGCCATAGGTGTGTGTATATGTGCGTGTACAGGTGGAGAGAGAGAGGAGGTTGGATTTTATGGAGAGAGAGAGAGAGAGAGAGAGAGAGAGATGACGCGTCAAATGAACAACCCCTTCAAAAAGAAATCCCCCTGCATGTGATAAAATAAAGATGATTGGATGAATGATGCAAGATGACAGCAGCAGCATGACATCAGCATGGATCATGAAGGAAGAATTAGGAAAGTGTTGGAATAGGGTACCAAATTACACTTAAGACCCTGTAGCTATGATATATTACAATTTCCGCCCCTAAACCTCCTCTATAAATAGGGCTCTTAGTTTCCATTTTAGATTATCCAAAAAGTTAAGAACCATAGTACTATTGTAAGAGAATGATGGCGAATTCTAAGAAATATAGCTGATCAAAAAAAAAAAAAATTCTAAGAAATATAGCAATAAAATGTTGTTAGTCTAGAAGACTAACCTCTGCTTAGATAGTTCCTGAAGAAACTATCCTTATAATATATCTTGTGTCCCGTTATTTTACTTAAGACCACCAAATGAAAATTTTAGTATTGCTCTTCTTTTAGTTAATTTTGCTCATCACTAATGAATTGAAATTTTGATACTTTTTAGAAAATGAAAAAACCTCAAAAACCTGGAGTTCACACCACTAGACATTTCTGGAAGAAATTAAAACCTGGAGTTCACACCACTAGACATTTCTGGAAGAAATTACTTATCTTGGATACTAGATGTTGAAATCCACCAGGATGCAACGGAACTTGGGCAGACCATTGTGGATGGGAATAGTGCATCATTGAAGGATCGCGCTAAGGCTATGATGTTTATCCGTAGTCACATTCAGGAGGACCTGAAAAAAGAGTACCTCACTGTAAAAGATCCGCTTGAACTGTGGAAGGATTTGAAAGAGAGGTATGAACACCAGAAAACGGCGATCCTTCCACAACCTCGTTTTGATTGGTTAAACTAGAGGTTCCAAGATTACTTATCAGTTACAGAGTATAACTCAGCAATGTTCAAAATTGTTTCTCAACTTAAATTATGCGATGAAGAAATTTTTTATGCTGAAATGCTTGAAAAAACATTTTTTACTTTTCACCCCGCAAATTTGCTTTTGCAACAGTAGTATAGAGAACGTCGTTTCACGAAGTACGCTGAATTGATCTCATGCCTTTTGGTAGCTGAACAAAACAATGAGCTTTTAATGAAAAATTATTGGGCTCGACCAATGTGAACACCCCGCAAAAATAGTTTGAAAAATCTGATTATGATTTTAGAGTCGCCACCCGGGTTTAAAGATCGTACCCGAGAAACCGGTTTGAAAATGACTCTTTTGCCCTTACTTTGGAAAAAGCTTTTACCGGCACATCGATACCAGGATTTCTCGGGTTCGGGAGCTAAGTTACGAGGGGGGAAGGTTTTTAAGGCACCCCCCTCGCCCAGTTATAGAAACCGGTCTCTACTAAATACTTAAGGGATTTTTAGAGAACATTCATTTCTTAGACTCAGTCACATAAACAAGGTAAAGGAGATAAACATACAAAGATCATCACAATTTATCATATGAAAGTGTATGCTTGTGATCGTGTAGATGATATAACATGATGATGAAATGACATGAATGACAGAAAGAACAACTACAAACTGTATATACAATGAAACAAAAAGCTTTTAGGGACCCTTTTGGTAAAATCAAATTTGATCCTTCCATTTTCTTTCAAGCACCTAAAGGAGTGCTTCAGGCGCCTGAAGCTGAGAGGATCAGGCGCCTAAAAAGGGCTTCAGGCACCTGAAGCTACTGCTTCAGGTGCCTAGAGCCAATGCTTTAGGTGCTTGCTCAAACTCTTTTTTGCCACTGTTTTGACTTTGAAACTGGTAGAATAAACCACTTGGGACCATTTTTGGAAAAACACAATCTAATCTTTGAACTTTTCTCCATGCACCTGAAAACATGTTTCAAAGCCTGAAGCTGAGAGGATCAGGCGCCTGAAAGGGGCTTCAGGCGCCTGAAGCTACTGCTTCAGGTGCTTGATCAAACCAACTTTCACCTATGTTTTGCTACTGGAACAGGTAAAATAATGATGTTAAAACTCTTTTGAGAGGCAAACAAACTAGAAAGCTTCATCTAACAACTCATTTGAACCATGTAACACCATTTATATCTCATAAAAACATGTTTTTCATACATTCAAATAGCAAAACAGAGGCTTTTCACTCTTACATGGAAAGAAAATGACCTCCAATAGAGATTTGTGATAAATACTTGATTTTTAACTACATTGAAAGTCATTTTCTTCCTTAAAAAGCTTGATTTTCACCTCTTGGAGTGAAAAATAGAAAGCAAGCAGATTGTTCCTAGGATTTAAACCATCATCATCATAAAAATAGACCAAAAGAAAGCATTTTAAGAAAGAAAGCGACAAAAATGAACAAGGCCTGAAGCTGTTGCTTCAGGTGCCTGAAGCTGTTGCTCCAGTTACTTCAGGCGCCTGAAGCTACTGCTTCAGGTGTCGAACAAAAAAGCTTTTTTTGATATGTTCAAGTCATTGTAAACCCATTATTGGTATTAATAACCAACATGAGCCTACTGACTTCCCTCAATAATAACTTTTTCACACTGATTTGGTAGAATCACTACCTTTTAGAGCTTGAAATGGAAGATTGGGCAATAGAAATAGATTTTGGATGGATGGTGGGTGGCTTAGATCAGATTAGAGGCTGGTTTTTGGGTAGTTTCTTGAGAGGAAAATGGTAGAACTTGAGTAAAATGTGTTTTAGGTGGAAGAAGGATGGATTGGAGGTGATGTTTGGTTGATGTTAATGGTTTCTTAGAGAGAGAAATGGCTGATTTTGGCTAGATTTTTCAGAAAAGTGGTGGAACCCCTTCAAATGAGGGGTGTGGGGGTATTTATAAGGCTTTCAAAGGTTGTTTTGGCCTCTTAGGGGTCATTTTAGGGGTTCACTTAGGCCATAGACGCTCCTCCCTTGCAGAATCAGCCAAAATCGCATCACATCATTACACCCACTCAAAATTTAAAACTTTGGAAAAATGCTTCAGGCGCCTGAAGGGGGCCCTTCAGGCGCCTAAAACGGCCCTTCAGGCGCCTAAAGGGAAGGCTTCAGGTGCAAGAGATGGGTTCAGGCGCCTGAAGGGATGTGCTTCAGGTGCAAGAGGAAGGTTCAGGTGCCTGAAGGGAGTGCTTCAGGTGCATGGAATAGGTTTGACGGTTTCTTTTGGTTTTTGGTTTGGAAGTGTTTTATAGGGTTTTGGATAGATTTCAATCATCCCTTCTAAGCTCTAAAACGTGTTTGAAAGTTCATTTTCATCATCGGGAATGCTCGAGCGTATCCCGGGTTCAAAATCGGGGTGTCTACAACCAACTGGCTCTACACCATTTTCTGAAGCAAATGGAGTCAATTTCAACAGACGCCAGCATAACCGTAGTCGTGGACGAGGAAAGCATCACTACAAAAATCATGGTGGATCCAAACCATCTTTCAAGAAGAATGTATCTTTCCATCAAAAGGGAAATAATGATCCTGAAGCATTAACATCAAAGGGAAAGAATTTCAGGAATAACCCTAAGAATTCTAATAATATTTGTTATCGATGTGGTGGAAAAGGCCATTGGTCACGTACCTGTCGTACGCCTAAACACTTGGTGGATCTCTACAAGGCATCGAAGGAAAAAGGAAAAAGGGACTGAAACAAATTTTACTGATGGAATGGATATGGAGACTAATTTCACAGATGATTTTCCAAATCTGAAAAATCTTGAAATTTCTGACTTTATGGAAGATATTGACTAATTGGTGATAAGGATGCCTAAACCAATTAAGCTATCTACTATGTTTAAGTGTGGTGTGTTTTATTTTCTTTAAAAATGGTGTGCTTCATTCCGGTCAGGGGTGGTGTGTTTTACCTTCATCATGTAATAGTCATGTTGTTGCTTTTGAATAAAAGTGCTTGTTTTATATAAATAATTAGTTTTGTCTATGTTTGAAGCTAAATGAAAACAACTGATGATTCAAAGATGAACGGGGAAGATGTTTGCTTAGTGGATAGCACACTATTCTTCGGAATGCCAAATATTTCTCCAATTTAATAAGAATGGAAGCCAGCGTCAATACAATATCGGGTCCTGCAGACCTAATTAAAGGCTCTGGATGAGCTAACATCATATTGCAAAATGGAACAAAATTATGTATTTACGAGGCTTTATACTCTACTAGATCCCGAAGAAATCTCTTGAGCTTCAAAGATATACGTCGTAATGGTTATCATATCGAAACCATAAGTGAAGGAAGAAATGAATATCTCAATATCATTTCTATGGTGTCCAACCAAAAGTTGGTACCGGAAAAACTCCCTTCCTTTTCCTCAGGTTTATATTATACAACGATAAAGATAGTTGAATCACATGTTGTTGCGTACCAGAAGTGCTCTAACTCAAAGTTGTTTATGCTATGGCATGATCGCCTTGGACATCCGGGAACTGTAATTATGCGTCGGATCATTGAAAATTCAATGGGCATCCGTTTAAGAACCAGAAGATTCTTTTGCCAAGTGATTATCCCTGTAATGCTTGTTCACAAGAAAAATTGATTATTCGACCATCTCCCTCAAAAGTAAATATTGAATCCCCTTCATTTTTGCAAAGAATTTAAGGGGATATTTGTAGGCCAGTAAATCCTCCCTGTGGGCCTTTTTGTTATTTTATGGTTTTAATAGATGCATCCACTAGATGGTCACATGTTGCATTACTTTCAACTCGTAATACTGCATTTGCTAAACTTTTGGCTCAAATAATTAAATTGCGAGCAAATTTTCCAGATCATCATATTAAGACTATCCGTCTTGATAATGCAGGAGAATTTACTTCTCGGGCTTTTAATGATTACTGCATGTCTGTAGGAATAGAAGTTGAGCATCCTATTGCACATGTACATACTCAAAATGGTTTGGCAGAATCCTTAATAAAAAGACTGCAGTTAATTGCTAGACCCTTACTTATAAAGTCAAAATTACGGATGCAATAACATTAAGATTTTTTATTAGCTTTGTAGTTACTGAAAACTTAGATATGCGCTTGATGGATGTGGTAACAGCATATTTATATGGATCATTGGATACTGATATTTACATGAAAGTCCCTAAAGGGTACAAAATGCCTGAAGCATATAATAAACCCAAAAGTGTTTATTCTATCAAGCTACAAAGATCTATGTACGGGCTAAAGCAATCTGGACGCATGTGGTACAATTGTCTCAGTGGATATTTATTAAAAAAGGGTTATATAAATGACCCAATTTGTCCATGCGTTTTTATTAGAAAATCAGAAACCGGATTCGCTATCACTGCGGTTTATGTTGATGATTTAAATCTTGTTGGAACCCTAGGCGAGCTTATAAAAACTGTTGAATATTTAAAGGAGTTTGAGATGAAAAATTTTGGAAAAACAAAATTTTGCCTTGGCCTACAAATCGAGCATTTGCCAAATGGAATTCTAGTGCATCGGTCAACATATACAGAAAAGGTCTTGAAGCACTTCTATATGGATAAGGCTCATCCTCTAAGCATTCCAATGGGTGTTCGATCACTTGAAGTGAACAAAGATCCCTTCTGACCTCCAGAAGAAGGCGAATCATTACTTGGCCCTGAAGTACCGTTTATGAGTGCAATTGGTGCACTTATGTATCTTGCCAATTGTACCTGGCCGAATATTTCATTCTCAGTAAATTTATTGGCTAGATATAGCTCTTGTCCAACTAAAAGGCATTGTAATGGAGTTAAACATATCCTACGTTATCTTCAATGTACCACTGATATGGGCTTATTATATTCAAATGGGTCAAAGCCAGAGCTAGTTGGATATGCAGATGCTGGCTATCTATCTGATCCACATAAAGCTTGATCTCAGACAGGGTATGTATTCACCTGTGGTGGTATTGCCATGTTCTAGCGTTTAGTGAAGCAAACATTAACTGCCACTTCTTCAAACCACGCTGAAATTCTAGCAATTCATGAAAGGAACGGATTATGTTCAATCAAAGATAGCCCAACTATATTACACGAAGATAACTCTGCATGTATCACACAAATCAAGGGTGGCTATATCAAGGGTGATAGAACCAAGCACATTTCTCCTAAATTCTTCTATAAGCACGAACTTCTGAAGAACAGTGATATAGATGTCCAACAAATACGTTCTAATGACAACTTGACGGATTTATTTACCAAGGCACCACCAACTGCAACATTCAAGAAGCTTGTTCATAATATTGGGATGCGGCAGCTCAAAGATTTACCATCCACCATTGAGGGGGGAGACAATGACCTGAAGATCATTTGTCGACTGTACTCTTTTTCCTTCGTCTAAGGTTTTTTCCCACTGGGTTTTCATTAGCAAGGTTTTAATGAGGCAATCTGTAGACCCCGTCATCACTCCATAAAAACACAAGAATGGTGTACTCTTTTTTCCTTTGCTAAAGGTTTTTTCCCACTGGGTTTTCCTTGGCAAGGTTTGTAATGAGACATCTTCTTAATGTGCGATCATCCAATCAAGGGGGAGTCTAGAAGACAACCCCTGCTTAGATAGTTCCTGAAGAAACTATCCTTATAATATATCATGTGTCCCGTTATTTTACTTTCACTTTTATAACAATGTAAAATTTTTAGGTTAGTTATTCTTTTGATCACCCAGCCCAAATATAAATGAATACCCAATCTAAAATTAAATGAACACCCACCTCAAAAAACAACCCACAAATCAATTCACTTTGAATAATCAAATGGGAGAGTAGTGGATGACTGATTGCGTGGTTACTTATACTTAAAGTGATGTATTGGATAATGTTGGTAATGAGGCTAATAAAATCTTGTTGCCGATCAAAAAAAAAATGTTGGTAATGAGGCTATTATGCAACAGTTTTTCAAAATAAAAAATCTCATCGAGGGTAATTAAAAGATCTTATGTATACTCAGATGTTTTTAGATGACATTATTGATATTAATAGATACTCCCTTCATCCCAAATTGTTTGCTCCTTAAAATTGTTCATTTTGTACGCTAAAAATAATGTATTAACATGATTGTTTTTTTTCAAAAAAAAATTCACCAATTTGAAGATCTTGTTGAGAAGAAAAAATTGGTGTAAATTTGTTTATAAAAAAATCTTATATGTGCATTATTTTTTGTTTGCAAAATGCATGGTTCCCTAAAAAGGAGATCAATTTGAGACCGAGGGAGCAAAATTTTTGGTTATATATAGTTCTGATTGGTAGAGGCATTGTAGTGTAAGTAATTGTGACCCTTGTAAGAATCTCTGGAGCCGCCACTGCAGTCTTCAATGGGGGAAAGCCAAAGTCGCCTGCGAGAGAAGACGAAACAGCGAAGGTGGTGGTGGTGGGTAAAGGTCGGGATATGTGGGGTCCACGTTCCTGTTCTAGAAAATTTGCACCACAAGATGAGATTATCCCATTAATTAATCAATTAAAAGTATCCCGAAAATGTAAAAAAAACAGGGAATGAATAACTCAGATTCACGACCATAAGAGTGGTAGGATAGAGGCCTTGTTTCCAATGTTCTAAAATGGGAAATCCCATATTAATTTTATGAGATTTCCTCATTTTAGCACATGGACTAATATGGAAAATGATCTGGGATTTTATGCAATTTTTCTCTATTTTAGCACATGGGAAAAGGCCAAAGTTGTTGTCCAGTAGTATTTCTAATGTCTAGTTCGGTCTAGTTTTGGGTCATTGTGGGCATATCTCGCGGCTAAACAATGATTGGGATTGCTCGTTTTGTAAAGCTTCTCAAGTATGTTTAAAAAAAAATTAACTTGATCAAAGTCCGATCAATGTATGGGCGAATAGATTCTTATAAATGAAAAGATGGGCAATTTTGAGTTCTAAATTATTATTTTTTTCATCTTATTTTCTTATATGAATTTGTTTTGCTTTCCGAGTATGTTGTCAACGGAAAAAAATTAACTTTGATCAAAGACCCACAGATATATGAACTAACAGATTCGTACATGGGAAAAATGAGCAATTGTAAGTTTCAAATTATTTTTTGTCAACTCATTTTGCTCCTACAAATCTTTTTTTTTTTTTTTTCATATAACTATCAATGTTCGATTAACCTATTTTTTTTACGTGGATTACATAATCGAGCTCTATAAAATGAACAATTTTGATCATTGTTGTGGGAAACCTCAAAAATAGACTAGACAGTTCACTATAAATACTAGATAGGAGAGTCGAAATTCACTATAATGCATGTGAGTTTCACGTACCATTATAAAGTTACATCTGTATTTGAATTTGTGCTCGTCTCGAGCAAGTTTCATTCTTCCACAAGATAATTGAATTGAAGTTGTGGTGTGGACTCCGGGGGGGGGGGGGGGGGGGGTGGTGGTGTGTGTGGTGACTTCGTGTGTTGTTGCTTGTAAGGTGTAGTGTAGACTGAAGGTTTGCAGGGAAAAATATTCGATACGCATTTTGCAAATACTTTTTGACACCTGGACTGGAGTTTGGTCAATCACTGGGGACAGTTAAGTTAGTTGGATCCTACCTGTATTTTGTGTAGTACGTAGTACTAAATTTATACTCATATTTTAAAATTTTCAAAAATCGTTTGGTCAAAGTATTTTATTTACTGATCATGAGATAGGTAACCGAACAATTACATCTTGGTTTTTATTTAAAAAAGATTCTCTCGTGTTTCCAGATTAGCTCAATTGCTTTTGCTCATCTTTATTTGTGTAATACTATAGAACTGTAATAATATGTCATTTTGCAAAAAATGAATCCTCGAAGTAAGATGAGTTATTTTGTTTCTCTTCTATGGTTCATAAACTCATCGAGCGTGCGAAACTGGCCATTTTATAAGAGAAATCAAGCTCCTCTAATTACTAATGGAGGCGTCTGAATCATATAGTTCATACAATATATGTATGTGGTCTCTCTCTCTCTCTCTCTCTCTCTCTCTCTCTCTCTCTCTCTCTCTATATATATATATATATATATATATATATATATATATATATATACACGAAAAACTTCTAGTCCACACCTCCCGAAAATAAGAAAAAATTGATTTTTTTTGTGTTGCAAATTATTTTTGGAAAATCCGAGTCGTTCAATGTGTTCAGAAGGTGTTTTCAAGGGTCCACGCGGGAAATCTTCAAAAAAAAAAAATACTGGGAAGGTCTTTGATCCAAGCAGTTTTCGCAAAAAATTTTGGATGAAATGGGGGTGATTTTGGATAAAGCACTTAGGGCCGTCCGATTGTCTCGATTCTCGCGTAGGGCCCCTCGGAAAACAATTTTAAGATGATATAACGGTTCAGATTTTCCGTTTGGGACCCACAAGTGCGTCCCCGACGCCGATCGGTGCACCATCGGTGCATATAGAAGGGTTCCGTTGGTAGTATCCTTTTGTTGGTAAGACTTTACCTTTCTCTCTAGTCTAGACTCTTCTTTCTTTCTTTTTTTCTTTCTTTATTTTCTTTTTTCTTTTTATTTTAATATCATTCCTTACTCCATTTTTCTTCCCAATATGTCTAGATCACACTCAAAATACACATTCAAATATACAAACACTCTTATAAATGTATTGGATCACTCAAACTGGTGGTGTTGTACGAGTGAGCCCTATAGATTTATGTATGCGTCTGTGTAAATGTAGGTGAACTTTGAGTGTGGCTCTAGAGCCTTTTTTTTTCCCTTCTCAATCCACAGTATTACGAAATCACATTTCTCAATTACACTATTCGAATTTTGCTTTAACATACACGACAATAATGTACATGTGATATCTTCTTACATTTGATTAAAAGAATATCCCAATGGTGAAAAATTAAAAACAAATTGAGCGAGCAAAAACGATTTATTGTTTTTCAACACAAATCATAGTTAAAATATGAGGATGCTTTCTTATTTTCTTAAACAAATTCTTACAATTATATATTTTTGCATTTATCTTTAATAATTCTCTCCTTTTAGTTTGAAGTTTTGTAATTTTGCTATAATTTAATATTGAGTTTTTTTTTCCGAAATATCCCTTAAACTATCACTAATCTCTCTCCTTCATACCTGAACTTTCAAAATCCTTTAAATAGCCCTTGAACTACCACCCTTGAAATGCATGTGGTCCAATTTTTAACTTCTATTAGTGAGATGGACGGAAAATCACTCGTGCTCCCAAAACATGGGATTATGGTCCCAAAAAAAAGGGGCAAAAATGTCATTCCCTTCCCTATTCACAAAACCCAGTTGATGCTATTAGTTTATATTGATTCTTATTTTTCTTAAAGGATAAATTATCAGTCAAGTAAACGAGGGCCGAAACGTACAATAAAACTTAGTCACTGAACTAGCAAACAAATGTAGTCTAGCTTTCCAAGTAGAACTTCAACAAATTTTGCTAAACAAAAGACTTCGAACGAAAACCAGGGAATTTTTTTTATCAGAATGCCACATTGTGACTTACCCAGATGCACAAGAATGTTAGAGCATCTCCAACACTGCTAGGCAGAGTAGAGAGCCAAAAATATTAAAAAAGTATTAATTCTATTTTGCCTAGTCTCTTTTTCACACCACACTCCAACACTACTCTCTACTCGGCTAATAAGAGAGGCTAGGGGAGCCGGCTAGCTACATGTAGCTAGTGGAAATGAAAAACTGTAAAATAGCTAGCCTGTTAGAGTGAAGAAAGTGCTCTGGACTAGCTATTAAAGCTAACAGGCTCCATTTGTTGAGCCTGTTAGAGATGCTCTTAGATGGGATAAACTATCAACCAAGGACCTCTTTTCTATTCCAAAAAAAAAACCAGTTGATGGATCACAGAAACCCAGAGATTCTACATTAGGATTTTTCTGGTTGAGTGTTTATCTCTCTTGGAGATAGAATGCTTTAGATTTAATTGTACATATAAATTATTCCAAAACTGTACTGTGTTGTTTATTTGCATAAATCACCGTTATAAATACTTACCAAACTGGATTTAACGTTTTTTAGTAAGAGAAATGGACATGCTCTACCCAAACAAGAACCCTCTTTGTATCACTCTTCAATTTCCATTCTCGCTGAGTGAAGATGGTGTCACGGCGGTGGGAGCAATTCCCGTTTGGTTTCTTGATTTGCTGAGAGAGAAATGGGGATCTTGTTCGATAATGTCCAAGTAAGTCACAGCAACTCAGAACAACTCAAGGCCCTTTGAGCTTGATAGCTCTGCTAGAGAAGCCTTCAAGGTCCCGTGAGTAACAAAAACCAGCTATTAGAGCGGTTTTTCTGGAGCTACAAAAATGGAGCTATTGCTTCAAGTTTGCAAAATTCTGAGTACAAAGTTTTTGTATTCTTCAAACAAGGCCAGATTACTCACTATAGCTTTCATCCTTGTCTTGTCACGGCATTGGAGTGAAGTGGATTGTGGGTCTCTAATCTGCTGAGGGATGTAGAATATTTTATGCATAGATCTTTCTTTTAAACCGTGCTGAATATGTATTATACTCTTGTTTGCATTTGATCTGATGCACATGTTGGTTCCACTGAAGTGGAGCTTGAGGGTGGTTACCCAAAAAACAAATGGAAATCAGGGAAGAAGATACGTGTAATTCACTCTCTTGGACGTGAGTGGAATAGGTTGTTGTAATATGCAGACAACTTTCCCTTAAAAAGTGGATCCACTTCTGGTTTGCACATGGAAACTGTACCGCATTGTTCCTTGTGGAATATCTCACGCCTAATTTATTGGGTAGTGGAAAAGCTTTTGGAAAAGCAATATTTTCTGATCAAAAAAAAAAAAAAAAAAAAGACAAGCTTTTGGAAAGGAGAAAAAGAAAAAGTTGCAAAGCTGTTTGCTTGTTACACGTCAATGCTGATTGGAAGGATTGAATATTCAAAAAGCAAAGGCTGCTTTGCTTTAATAAGGGGCAGTCCTTTATGGGGGGAAGTGACTATTCCTGGTACATCATTTTACACGAGATAAGAGGTGCTTTGCCCACCCTGGCCCAAATTCCTTTTTTTTTTTTTTGAATTTTAATAATTTCATTTACTATTAACTTTATTTATTTAATTACTCATTTAATTTGGTTTATTCAAATTACATTTGCAAGTAAATTATTTTCTTAAATTTACATTTAAATTTGACTTTATATTTAGAAACTTTATATTATTTTATTTAGTTAATTAATTGTCTTAACAATGAATAATTTAAAAGAAAATTTTCTAAAAATGAATAATATTACAATAACACTTAAAAGTAAATAAATATTACAATCACGTTTTAAAGTGAATAAATATTACAATCATGTTGACAACGTTCAACCCTAATCAATATTGCCTGTAAATTGTGGTCCCGGCACGACGTCCAGTATGTTCAACCACAATTGGGCACGTACATTATAAGTAAAATCCCATTCCCTAGCTTCATCCGACACATTCTGCCACCACCACATTGGGATGGGTGGTACAGGGTGATGAGGGCGCAAAAAAAGTTGCACAAAGTGATTGTTAATACGGGTAATAGCCATTTCTTGGCGCCGTTGGACTGGAACTGGAGGGGATCTCAAGGGCAAATGAGTAAAACAACCTATAACATTCTCGTTAAATGTGTGTAGTACAATGTTGTACCGTGATGCGATGACTACCCCCAAACTCATACAGTCCATCCAATTTGTATGTTGAGCCGTAGGCATCCAACAGCTCAGTGACCGTAGTACCTCATTTGCCATATTTTGTAGTGGATAAACCGCATTGTAGACAACTCTATTCTGATTAATTTCTTGGATAAGATCATGTCGCACTTGAGCCCAGCCCTCTTCAGTGTCATAGATTTGCGCAGCTATTGCCCTGAATCCACAATGACCATTAGCTTTGACGTCTTTGGTGTGAGACATATACTGCTGAAATTGCCAAGGTAAATGCTGAATCTAGTGATCCTCCTCCCTCTCCCTCTCTGCCCTCTCCCTTCCTGCATTTATCCCTTTCCCTTTCCCTCTCAATGTGGATGCAACCCTAAATGATGGAGTAGACTTTTCTGTATAAGAAGGTATGCGTCGTCCACTCTGCTCAGCTTTTCCCGCAGGTTGACCTTTATGTTCTGTATTATACGATGGCCCTCGAACACTGCTGTTAGATGGATCTGTCAATCAACAAACCTGCCTATCATATGCCTTCGCATACATGGATCCATCCCTTGTAATATGTCAACCACACGAGATGTCTCGTCGGGTTGTTCTCCCTCGGCATTAAACCCGTCCGCATGCATAGAGAGCCTACTCCAATGAAAGTGGATACTGGATAGCGGAATCGGAATGCCCATGGTATGGTAATCCCTCAGATCGTGCATGCATGGCAATCTGTGTGATGTTTTGATCGAACAACCGCAACTGTCACTTGGGAGGGGGTAGGCGTCTGCAGCGGATTCTAGCTGAAAACCGATCAACTCCATTCCATTATTCAGTCGTACCATATTTTATCTACGTTCAAAATAAATGACGAATATGCATAAGAATAACGAAAATAACTAACCTGGCCAGTGCTAAATTCGGATGTATAATCGCGACTACTGTAGGAGATGCTCTCCTCACTTGGAACATCATTCTCAAATGACCAACCATCTGGATCGTAGTAGCCATCCATAATATTCTTCGATGAATTACGAAAAAAGAAAGAAAAATATTGGGAGATGTTCTGTGAATGTATGTATGAAGTAGTGGGAGAATTTAGAAGAGAAGACGTGAAAATGAAGTGCTCTGATATATTGCTCTGAAAAAACCTTTTCTTTTATAGACAAAAATACGTTGTGCAATCTTCTTCAGTAGTAGATTCACAATATCAAATTTGGCATAGTAGATTCACATGTCTGGAATAGTAGATTCACATGTCTGCACAATATCAAATCTGGAATAGTAGATTCACATGCTTGCACAATATCAAATCTGGAATAGTAGATTCACATGTCTTCTTTGGAATAGACAACAAAAGCTTCATTTATTGACTAGGATGAAGACTTGTGGACCACTAATTTCTAAAAAGAAATGAATTAAATAAAAAAACTAAATAAAATAAAATAAATGAATTAAATAATTAAATGAATTAATATAAAGAAATGAGTTAACTAAATAAAAGAAATAAATTAATATTAATAATAAAGCTATAGTAATTAAAGGAGGGCCACTAATTTCTAAAAAGATAGAAGAGAAAAAAAAATTAATAAAAGATATAAATAAATATTTAAATAAAAGAAATGAATTAAATAAAAAAACTAAATAAAATAAAATAAATGAATTAAATAATTAAATGAATTAATATAAAGAAATGAGTTAACTAAATAAAAGAAATAAAGTAATAAAGAAATAAATTAATATTAATAATAAAGCTATAGTAATTAAAGGAAGAGAGTAGGGGTAAAATTGTAATTACGCGCGTGACAGGGGTGGGGCCGGGGGGCAATTACTTGCAAATGTAATTTGAATAAATCAAATTAAATGAGTAATTAAATAAATAAAGTTAATGGTAAATGAAATTATTAAAATTCGAACTAAAAAAACAAAAAAGAAAAAAGAAAAAATAATTTGCACACGAGATGTACAGCCACAGCTGTATGTGAGCGGGAAATTTTCACAAGTGGTCATTTGGGTCCCAATCCAGATGTACTCCAAACAAAAATGGCAGTATGCAATATTGTTTTAAATGTTTGTATCCCTATCCCAGCGGGTTATACTGGATTTCATATTTCCCACCCCGGCGGGTTGTGCTGGGGAGTATGCAATTTTTTTTCTTTTATTTTCTTTATTTTGTTTTGTCCTCCCTGGGATATGCCCCTTGTAGGTTGTACATTCGCTTAACCACTTTTAATTTCAAGCTAAATTACCCAAAAAAAAAGAAAAAAAAGAAAAGAAAACAGAGCCGATGGAGACCCAAAATACTGTCAAATGAATCAATTACGAGATGAATTGTCAAATGAATCAGATGCATAAGAACCCTTCTACTGGTACATACCAAAGTGCACAGATTGTGCACAGATGGGTATCGGGGACCCACTTTTGGGTCTCACACGAACGATTTTGAATGAAACGGGGGGTTTTTGGATCAACCACTTACACAAGTCCAATGGAGCTGATTTCTCGCGGGGGCCCTCGGAAAATTATTCTAAGATGATTTAACGGCTTGGATCGTTCGTGTGAACCCAAAAGTGGGTCCCCGAGACCCATCTGTGCACGGTCTATGCACTTTAGTCTGTCCCCATTGATTTACCGTTCGATGTATAAATGTGTTTATATATAATAGTTGGAGAGAGAGGAGATTGAATTTTAGAGAGAGAAATCTACGACGCGATCAAACCTGTGAGTGTGTATTGGTCCAAGGTTGATAAAGGCTGCCTTCTGACTTGTTCAACGGGGATGGGGGCAAAAAGTCGCTGGCTCAAAGAACAAAAATGTTATTTTTACAACCATTTTGAATCTATGCGAGTCCCAAAAGAAGATCAATAGAAAAGCGGAGCTGTATCTTATCTCTATATAAGAAAGAGTAAATGTAAGAAATCCTCTCTCAATAACTACATAAAAGAATGCTGATGATCAAAATCATATATACATATACAACAGCGGGTTCAAATTAATGCCGAATATACTACATAATAAAAAAAGGAAGACAACAAATGCTTCCTGTATATCGTGTATTAAACTGCAAACAAATGGGCCAATGAGAGAAAACAATGACAACCAATGAACTATGCATGCTATCAGGGCTAATGAGCCTCATGAGGAACCAATGATCAAACAATGTATAATAGCAGTAAAAATGAACGCGAATAGTGTGGAAACGGATGATTTCATGAGGGTTGAATCATTGGGTGGAGAGAGACTGGAAATAGGGGAACCTATGGACACTACAAGAAAAATGACTATTCCCGGCATTAGAAAACCGCCGGGAAAAGTATTACCGGCGGTAAAAATGCAAAAAACCGACCGCCGTCAAAACGGCCGTCGGGAAAAGATAAACGGCGGTAATCTACCGCCAGTAATAGTAGTCGACTTTTGCCGGTGGTTTCATTACCGCCGGTAATGGTTATTTCCGAAAAAAAATTTGTCCCGCCAAGTTTCGAACCCGCGACCCTTTGTGTGGAGCCCCCGACACCTAACCGCCGGACCACCCAAACTTTCGGTTATACTTAGGAAATAAAAATATTTATATTAAAATTTACATTTTTACCGGCGGTTTTTTGGATTACCGCCGGTAAAAGTGACATTTGCTATTACCGGCTTTGTTACCGCCAGTAAAAAAACCGCCAGTAAAAGTAATATTTGGCGTAGTGTGATGGGGCTTCGGGACTGAGCGCTGCAGGAGCCACTACACTAGATTCAGTACCATAACCTGGGAGAGGAAATATCATCATCATCATCATCACAGAGAGAGAGAGAGAGAGTCCATTTCAAACTACGTACAATCAATATACATAGAAATGTACTCACAATTAGATGCCTCCCAGCCCAGAACCATATTTTCACTATCAAACACTATACTGTAGCCGGTCATGAAGTTCTCTGGGAAAGATTAAATACATATTAGCAGTTTATGGAACAAATTCTCAATGGAAATTTGAACTCATATCGACACAACATTATAGTTGGCAAAGTAAATCAAGAAAATTCACTGGAAAAACATAACACAGGGAAGGTCCTTATACTTTCATCAGTGTTTAACTGTTGAATGACTTGTTTATTTGGCAGGGATTAACCTAAATCACAGCCATGCAGCTGTTCTTAAACTATCACTAGAGAGGATTTTTATTGTTGTATTAGTCGGCCAATAGGCCACAATGTTACACACTACATTATCGGAGGAACGTAGCACATCTAACTCCATCTCCACCCAAAGTTAGAAAGAAAAAAAAAAGGGAGGAAATCTGCAAACAACTTTGGTCAAGGAGTACTAATAGAAATTTTATCAGTACAGTAAACACTTCTCTTATGTGAAAACAATGTCAAAATAAATCTTCTTTCATTATTAGATGTAAATGTGACTGCTGCAATCACATAGATCAATATATTATACCATTCTACCAGAGTTTCAAAGTCAATGAAAGAAAAGCAAAAAGTTAGGCATGTGAGGGAAATGCTAACGGGTGCCATAGTGCACCCGTTAAGAGTACAAAAAAGTACAATTTAAAAGTACACTTGTACTTTAAAATACATCTTTAACTGTACTTTAACGTACAAGTGTACTTTTAAAGTGTATTTTTTTGTACAAGTGAGACCCACAAAGTGTACTTTTTGTAACCTTAACGCGTGCACTATGACACCCGTTAGCATGTCCATTTCTTTAATTCACTTTATGGTGAATTTTCTTAAAAATTAGAACCCAAATGGGCCAAGTTTGGCATCCATTGGTGGCCTTCTGTTTGTGGGCCAATTTATGAGAGTATTTGATCCAAAAAGATAAGAGTCCAGTAGGTTTTTCTCTTATGGCCTCAGTGGAGTTGAGTGTTAGGGCCCAAATGGAGCAGTTGGTTAGGCCCATAATTCATGCGTTAAATATTGCCCAGCTAGGATGGTGTTTGATCCGGTTTCTGAAAGTCAGTAGGGGATCAATAGTGGTGCCCTAATTTTATGGTATATGGATTTCAAAAGTACCCGTTTTGGATAGCAAATGTACCTTTAAATTTCCTTGTCATTGTTCTTTTCCTTATACTCCATTCAAATTAATCCAATTTAATGAAGTTCATTTTAGCTTACTTCTTCATTTTTCTCACACAGTTGGGAAATTATTAAGTCCTCACACCGAGGCAAACCACAAACCTTATTTTCGCATCACCCCCTTTGAGTCACACGCAATCGCTATGTTTAGAAGCCAAATCAAGGCGCCACGCCTATTCACACGTTGGACGTTGACAAGTCCTGGCATGCCCGCACTTACCACGCACACATTTGGTTTTTTTCAAAAACGCGAGAAACAGCATGCTAAATTTTATGCACAGGAGATGAATATAGAAGTATTGAATATTTTGTAAGAAGACACTTACGTCCAATGATATTTATATCCCAGCTTTTGACAAGGGCCAAACAATATACATTTCCTCCATTCTGAGAATCATGAGAACATAATTTAGTGTATTCCAAGAGGCAGTACCAGAATAAAAACAAGAGTGACTGTTTTACTCCATCTAGCAAACCTTACCTGAAGAGATACTATTACTGTGGGAGCAATGACATAGAATTGGTCTCCACCTTTCATGGTAAGATTCACTGGGGGAGGCTCCAAGCTGCTCTGATTTGAACTGAGCACGAGAAAGAGAAAGTCATTGATGTTTCGAAAGAAGTTTCACACTAATATAGTCAGTAGTTGACTTTTCTACTGACTATATTAGTGTGAAAGTCAACTAATATAGTCAGTTGTTGAATTTTCCAGGAACAGGCAAATTGAAACTCAACGCGGATGGTAGCAGTCGTGGCAACCCGAGACTAGCTGGCTTTGGTGGAGTATTTAGAGAGGAAAGGGGCCATTGGGTTATTCGCTATCTGGGTAGATTGGAGGATTGCACAAGCTTGGAGGCTGAACTATGGGGAATATTCAGAGGACTTGAAATGGTTCATCACCAAGACATGGAGGCAGTTGAAGTGGACTCAGATTCGGCTGTTGCTGTGGGGTTAATCAATGAGGATTCCCCTGACCACTCTCCCCATAAGGTGTTGATTGAAGAATGCAAAGCCCTCATGGTGGCCACCGGATGCACATTGAAACACACCCTCAGGGAGGGTAACAAAGTGGCAGACAAGCTGGCAAACATGGGAGTTGAACAAGATGAAAGGATGGTGTCTCACATTACCCCGAAGGACGACATCATTCCTCTACTTGAAGCTGACATGAGATGGGTGGCCTTTGAAAGGGTCTAGTTTGTTGTTTTTTTTCTATTCTGGTGTACCAAAAAAAAAAAAGTAGTTGACTTTCCAGGGGAACTGACCTTAGATCATAGCAATACTCAAAAGGTATCTGAGAATCAGAAGAAGAATGTCGTGTCTCGTTGGCCTGGGAATCGAACTGCAAGATAGAAAAACTTAGTTACACTTGTCAAGAAACATACTTAGAGCTGATTATTCAGTTCTTGTTAGTACTTACCATTTCAGATATAATTGTGTAAGATGGGTCATTTAAATTTGTGAAAGATGTACCAGAATTGAAGATTGCAGTGAAACTGATATCAGTGACATTATTTCCCACGCTAACTTGTGTCACGGTAACATTGTAAGTTGGGCTGGTAAGAAGTTAAAAAAAACAGAAGAAAAGGATATTAGTATTACAAACTGACCACTTACTTAGATTGTTCAACATTGAAAGGTGTTTGTCCTTGTCCTGAGCTTCCTGTATCTCCGAAATTCATTCTTCCATATCCGTCAGTTCCAAAACACATGGAAAAAGAATTTGCGGTGAGCCCTTTATTCGCCAAAACGCTAGGAACAGAAATGTCATTCATACCAAGGCCAAATAGACCATTGGGAGCCAAACCTTCCAAAAATGCACCAGTCTCGACTATGCCACAGCTGCAAAGAAATAAAAAAAAAAATCTTAGAGGCGCAATAGAAAACAAAAAGTACAGAAAAGACATCAGCACACAGCAATAAGGAGAAAAGAAAACCCTAGAGGAAAAAATGCATAAGTGGTAGAAGGCCATCAATGACGGAGAGGAAAAAAAGGGATTGGTGGTGGTGGTGAGTTGGTGGGGGGCCTGAGGGACTCTAGAAAGGTTTTGCTTGAGGTTCCAAAAATAATTTTGCTTGAGGTTTTGCCTCGGTTTTTCGAGGTTAGGGGGCTACTGTTTCAGTGGTATTGTAAGCGCACTTTGTGCATATTGCCAATGGTTATGTCTGTCTTCAATCATCTCCTGCCCATACCCCCCAAGATGGGTTTTGTTATTGTTGTTACTATTTGTTAGGTTTATTGGCATTTTCCGGGTTATGTCAAGCCGAAATCATTGAACTTGTTGGTTGGCATGCTCTTTCATGGAATTTGGATGACAAGCTATCACTTTGTGTTGCTTGATTTTTTGTTGATAGTCCTATTCACCACCCCCCCCCCCCCCCCCCCCCCCCCCCCCCCCCCCCCAGACTTGTTCATTTGCATAATTTCACTATTGTTGTTTTTCTAAGTGTAGCCACTTTGTGCAAAAATCATTGTTCTAAATGGGCATAGCTTAACTCTGACCGTTGGCGTAACTACGTCAACCAAGTTGAAGCCGGTAAAGGCCTTTTAAAAAACATAAGAAAGATACAACCTACCCCAATGGAACTTGTGCATCAACAACTTTTAATTGACTATCGTCTGTAGTTAAGTGCAAGATATCTTCTACCACGAGCCCAGTTGATGAAGTATCATTTGAAAGATATTGAATTTGATAAACACAAGTATTATGTCTCGAAGAGCATTGTCTTGGTTGTTCACAAAAGGTACTGTTGCAGGAAACTGCCTCGCTTGTTGATGATGTATTGGGGTTGTAAATATTTAACTCTTCCACCTGTTTCACAAAGAGAATTTAGGAATAACAAACAGCAATCCAAGTTTTCCAAAAAGGGATGATTAATCAGTGCAAAATGTGCACAATGCGCATAGATCTTTCGGAATCCAAAGTCAAGTAAAAACAATAATCAGGTATTTTCCGCGAAATCTTGCAAGTTCGAGTCGTGCATGAACTAAACTTGACTAGAGTCTTGAGGGGGAAAAAAAAAAAAAACATGCTTGTCCTGATGCGGTCTTCAAGCTTGTAACGCAACTGGTACAATTACATGGTAACCAAAAGAGATCGCTTCCGGTGTCAAGTGCCACAAGAAACCATAAGCCTGGCGAACCCACGGTAACATTTGCATAATACAAACTGAACCCCAAAGGAAAAATTAAAAAAAATAAAAATTTGTAGTCAGCAAGAAAGGAAAATTCCAACAAGGAATTCACAATCACCAAACTGGCACTTTGAACCACAAAAGAATTTGACTAGAATGCCTATTTTATTTCGTTTTCAGAAATGCAGAAGGGAGACCCTATAATAACGAGATCTTCGTGCACTGGATAGCCCTATTTTAATAGACGGCGAAATTAAGAATCTAGCAAAGGCGAAGAACACATAATTAAGTCATAATTAATCAATTTAGAGAAGAAGAACAGAAAGTTAAGCCTAATTAATTAAGTAAAAGAACACTCGCAGTTCTTTTCCTACGTATCCGAATTTCACTATTTTATCACTTATCATAATGAAACTTCTTTGCCGATAAAATAAAAATCAAATAAAAAAAGAAAGGAAAAGAGGATTACAAAAATTTAAAATTTTCTCTCTGTGTGTTTGGTTTGGAAAGAAATTGAGAAGAAAATAGGGAAGCAAAGTTTCAAGCACAGTGAACAGAATTTCCTCGCACTTTCCTTCATAGCAATTTTCTCTTCCTTTCCGCATGTTCCAAACAGGCCGGAACTCCTCAAAATTAGGAATCGAGTAAAAAAAGGAGAATTCAAAATGAAGTCATAACAAATCACGTAAAAGACTAAGAGAGCCCATACTATCCAAATGAAGCGATATTGTAAGTCTTGTTGCCGCCGGAAAAAGTGAGGGGAGCGGGAGCGGCAGTGGTGGTGGCAGCGAGGTGGCGTCCCCGGAGGAGATGGTCACGGTGGGCCATGGTGGCGTAGTAATCGACACTCCCTTTCTCAGGCAATCCATCTACGTCAAGTATCCCCTTCATTTTATCAGAATACCTATGGTGTACATCAAATCCGAACGTACCGAATCCTTCGCAGCAGCTGTAGTTAAAACCCCAAACTACTGTCAACAGAAGCAAAATCGAAGCACAATTACAAGAAAAATCCATCACAATCGTCGTCGAAGTATCGAGAGAAGCAACCAATGAATCAATTAAAACCAGAGGTGTATGAGATGAATTGTTGAATGAATCAAATGTGTGTTGTATATATAGGCGGAGAGAGGAGGTTGAATTTTAGAGAGAGAGAGAGATAAGAGCAATCGATGACGCATTCGAATTAACCTGTGAGTGTGTGCAGGTGTATTGTAAAAGTAGCCGGCCGAGAGAAAACTAAAGAATCCCAGTTGAATTCCTCAACACAGGTCTGCTTCATAACCCGCCTGTCTCCATCCAACGCCACGATTGCGTCTGCTGCATTCTGAGATACCAGATACCGTACGTTAGGATTTGACTATTTGTTTTCCTTTTCAGTTGGTGAGAGTTGCAGAGACCAAGTCACAGACAACACAAGAGAGCAGCTAATTAAATTCAATAATGCTACGTAATAATTAATTAACTGAAAAGGAAAGTGATAGGCGCGTGAATGTTCACATTTAGCGCCCCTAATTTATTCTTGCTAAGTCTGTTAATATTGTTACTTGGCGTTTAATGCATTATTTTTGTGATTGTAGGTATTTACGAGCTTTGATATTAAAAATGTGCAAAGTCGAATTATAACTCGGCGTTGAAGCAAAGCCCATGAGCAAATAATATCAAGTGATGAAGCAAGCACAAGTTTGGGCCCTATTACTAAATTCACGTGATTGGAAAATTGGTTGGATGGCATCAGAATTTACATATATGCACTGGTGGGCCATTGTACTTCATAATTTTGTTTGATCAAATTTGGACCAGTGAAAGGGGTCAATCTGCTTCACTTCATAAGTCGGCTAGGGCATTGGGAATTGGCGCAATTCTAACCGACTTGGGAATTGACAAACGTGGTGCGGCACATTTATTATATTATTACAAAAGGGAGGCGTACATGAGTATAAAAGGGGCAGTAGCCTATGACACAAGGGGATCGAATAACAGAGGCTGCCGCTTGGGCTTTGGCAGTTCTTCCATGTCCTGCTAAACACCCATCTAGGGGGAAGATGAAGCCCCGCTCCAAGTAACTTATTTATGTGTGGGGTTTGGTTTTATTAATTCGGATCGATTGCATAATTAGAACTCTTTCGTTTTCAATTGTACGTAAGGATTTTACTACTTTCAATCTGTTTCGTATTCATATCCGCGGTTTTTGAATACAAGTTATGCAATTGTTTTCAATGTTGTGCTTGGAGTTCTGAGATAGGCTATGCTCGTGAGACGGATCGTGCCATTGGGTGACGTGACACCATGCCAGTGAGACGGTCCGTGCCGTGGGATAGTTTATGCCTTTTAACAATCACAAATATTTTCTTGACAGTTGTGATTCGAATAGTAGCCTTAACCTATGCATAGTTTTGTTACGTGGTCAGGGTGGATTCGAAACCCTAGATCTTCTCTCCATCGTTGTTCGCTCAATTTAATTATTGCTTTGCTGTCTTTAGTTTATTATTTCTAAAATCAAAACCATCAAACCAATCTCTTTTAATTAATCTAGAAATTAATCGAATCTATTGTAACTCAGCCAATCTGTCTCCGTGGATCGACACTCGGACTTAGCCATTATTCTTCTGAGTAGTAGTTAATTCTAAGTTTTTATAAGTATAATTTTGACTCGGCACGACACGACCAGAAAGAAAAAAAAAAAAAAGAACTCAAAATCTTCAATAATGCTATGTTAGTTTTGTATCAAGTTTTCGTGGTTTATTGATTTGTCTCATCGAGACGAATCCAAAAAGTACTAAAATTATGTTTGAAACTAAATTTTTTTAATAAAGCCAAAATTAATCTAATAAACTGGTTTATTATATTTGAATGTTTTCTTAAAAAAAGATTGTTTCGGAAAAAAAAAAACTCCTTCTACACTCCACCGTCATAAAAAATTTCACATTGATTTTTTTTTTGTGTGTGTCATTATTTATTATTCCTAATCTGTTACATGGGAAGGAAGGAATGAGACTCGATCCCAAGATATAGTGTTGAACATCTAAGAGCTCTACCGCATGAGCTAGTTACCACTTGCTTCACCGGATTGTTACGGTTTTCGATTTTACGTTAATTTCAATATTATTGAAGTCCAATACCCTATAAAACTCGTGAAAACGTTCAAGGCAGACGTGCTAAGATTGTTGTTTACCTATGGATGAGTCATTGTTTACTTGCATCAATCACTGTTATAAATACTGACCAAACTGGATTTAGACGTTTCTTAGTAAGAAAAGAAAACAGAGCCGATGGAGACCCAAAATACTTTGTCAAATGAATCAATTACAAGATGAATTGTCAAATGAATCAGATGTATAAATTTGTTTATATATAGTTGGAGAGAGAGGAGATTGAATTTTAAGGAGAGAGAAATCTATGGCGCGATCAAACCGGTGATTGAAGAATTTTAAAGAGAGAGAAATTCGTTTATAATATAGTTGATGATAGAGGCTGCCTTCGACGTTCAATGGGGAGCGAAGACAGTGGAGAAAATCGGGATGTGTGGGGACCACTTTTTGTGTTGGAAATCAGAAAGTCTTGGAACACAACTTTGGACGCAATTTTATGGAGGGCACTACGAGTACAGAATTTTCTTGCACATAAAACGTACAACGGCTTTTGGGTCTCCTAAGAATAATCCGAACCGTTAAATAATTTCAAAATAATTTTTCTTAAGGCTTTGCGAAAAATCAGCTCAATTGGATATGTGTAATTGATCGATCCAAAACTCCTAGGAAAAATTATTTTGAAATTATCTAACGGTTCAGATTATTTGTGTGGGACCCAGCTGTTGTACGTTTCTATTGCAACTTTATTTGCGGCCATTCGATTGTGTTACTAAAATTGTTTCTAGTAATATTATTTTGAAAATCTACACCCCTGTACACGTGTCCGGACATAAATTTTGAAAGCAAATGTGTCTCGAATCTGGACTGGAGTTTGGCCAATCAATGGGGACAGTTAAGTTAGTTGGATCCAACCAATAGGTAAGCATATACTCCAGTGCTTTTTAATATTTTAGACTGGTATATATACAAGTGGAGAAAGGAAAATGAATTTGAGAGAGAGAGGAATCTACGATGTGGAAACTTTATATCCAACTCAAAACCAATTGACAATAAGTGGAGAGATCCCAATATATATTAAGTGATCACCCATTCCACTCCTAGGCAATGTGGGACAAAATTTCTTAACATCCCCCCTCACGTGCAGCCGTATTTGAGGTCTGTCATGTGTGGCCACATTTTAGGTCCTATCATCGTGCAGCCTTTTTGCTGGTCTATCATCGTGGGTGTGGGATCGTAATTTTTTTTTTTTTTAATGTGGAGTGGAGTAGGCCCCGCTCTGATACCATGTGAAAACTTTATATCCAACTCAAAACCAATTGGCAATGAGTGGAGAGGTTCTAGCATATATTAAGTGATCACCCATTCCACTCCTAGGCAATGTGGGACAATATTTCTTAACATACGACGCATTCGATCCTGTGAATGTGTGTGGAACTACGGTTGCTGAGGCCGCCTTTGACTTCTTCAGTAGGGAAGAGGAGTTATGTGCACGACACTGTGCGGTGCGAGGCATCCGGTCGTTCATTGCAAAAATGCATTGCTCGGATTTAATCCGATCTCATGTAAATCCAAATCGTCCATTGCTTGGATTAAATTTAAGCCGTGCATTTTTGCAATGGACGGCCGGATCCTCGCACCACACATCATGTGCACTGCAGGAACCCCCTTCCCTTCAGTAGGGGGCAAAAGTCGCAGGCTGAGGGAAAAACAAAAGAGCAAAGATGGTGGAGATGGTTGGGAAATATGGGGTCTATGTTTCTGTTTTGAAAATCAACTGTGTTTGCAACCGTTTGATATATGCATGCTCACATGCACTGAACGGCTCTTGATACAGCTGTTTTCTAAAGTTGTGCTCCTGTACTTGCTCTTGTCCACAAGCTATCCCAAACCCATGTCCTTTTATATAGTTTCAATTGTCTTTTCACTTACCAAATGCCAAAACCATGATCAAAATAAGGTTACCACTAGGAACATGAGATGAATCTTGCGCTAGCTCCCTAGTTAATACAACCCTTTTGCCTCTACAAAGGAGAAGCCACAAAATAATGAGCAAATAAGGACATCTAGGTCAAACATTGAAACTGTGACAATCCCAAAAGATCAATGGAAAAGCAGAGCTATATCTTATATGAGAAACATGATATGTAAGAAGTCCTCTCTCAATTACTATATAAAAGGATGCTGATGATCAAAATCATATAAACTTATACAACAGCGGGTTCAAATTAATGCCAAATATACTATAAAAGAAAAAAAGGAAGACATCAAATGCTTCGTGTATAGTATTGTGTATCAAACTGCAAACAAATGGGCCAATGAGGGGGAAAAATGACAACCAATAAACTATGCATGCTATCAGGGCTAATGAGCCTCATGAGGAACCAATGATCAAACAATGGATAAGAGCAGTAAAAATGACTGCGAATAGTGTGGAAATGGACGATTTCAAGCGGGTTGAATCATTGGGTGGAGAGAGACTGGAAGTAGGGGAAACTTGTGTTGTGGCTTCTGGATTCAGATTTGTAGGAGGCCGAGTTGTAGGAGGCAGAGCTGTAGGAGGCACTGCACTAGATTCTGGTGGGTATAAGGTAGTAGAGCTTTCAGTGTCATAACCTGGGAGAGGAAATATCATCATCGTCATCATCATAATCATCATCATCATCAAAGAGAGAGAGAGAGAGAGAACATTCAAATTACAATCAATGTTTACAGAAATGTACTCACAATTAGATGCCTCCCAGCCCAGAACCATATTTTCACGATCAAACACTATACTGTAGCCGGTCATGAAGTTTTCTGGGAAAGATTAAATACATATTAGCAGTTTTAGGAACAAATTCTCAAAGAAAATTTGAACTCATATCGACACAACATTAAAGTTGGCAAAGCAAATTAAGAAAATGCTCTGAAAAACCATAACATGGGGAAGGTCCTTATCCTTGCATCAGTGTTAAACAGTTAATGACTTTCTTATTTGGCAGGAACCTAAATCAAAGCCATGCAGCTGTTCTTAAACTATCAATAGAGAGGTTTTTATTGCTGTATTAGTCGGCCAATAGGCCACAATGTGACATACTACATTATCGGAGGAACTTAGCACATATAACTGTATCGCCGCCCCAAAATTAAAAAAAAGGGGAGGACATCTGCAAATAACTTTGGTTAGCTTCAAGGAGTTGTGGAAATTTTAATACTACACTATATACTTCTCGTACGTGAAAATAATGTCAAAATAGATCTTCTTTCATTATTAAATGTAAATGAGACTGTTGCAATCACATATATGAGATATGCTATTTTACCAGAGTTTCAAAGTCACGGCAAGAAAAGAAAAAAGTTAGGCATGCTAGATTTTATGTACAGAAGGTGAACATAGATGTATTGAGTATTGTGTATTGTGTAAGAAGATACTTACGACCAATGATATTTATATCCTCGCTTTTGACAAGGGCCAAGCAGTATACATTCATTCCTTTCTAAGTATCATGAGAGACACAATTCAGTGCCAAAACAAAAACAATAAGAGAAAAGGAAAAAAAACAAAAGCATGTCTGTTTTATCTAGCAAACCTTACCTGAAGAGAGACTTCTACTATGGGAGCAGTGACAGAGAATTGGTCTCCACCTTTCATAGTAAGATTCAATGGGGGAGGCTTGCTCTGATTTGCACTGAGCACGAGAAAGAGTTAGTCAATCATTGATGTTTTGAAAGAAGTTTCACACTAATAGTAGTCAGTAGTTAAGTTTCCAGGGGGAACTGACCTTAGATCATAGCAATACTCAAAAGGTATCTGAGAATCAGAAGAAGAATGTCGTGTCTCTTTGGCCTGGGAATCGAACTGCAAAATAGGAAAACTCAGTTACACTTGTCAAGAAACATCATCTTTAATTAGAACTGATTATTCATTTCTTGTCACTTACCATTTTGGATATAATTGTGTAAGCTGGGTTATTTAAATTTGTGAAAGAGGTACCAGAGTCGAAGATTGCATTGAAACTGATATCAGTGACATTATTTCCCACGCTAACTTTTGTCACAGTAACATTGTAAGTTGGACTGGTAAGAAGTTCAAAAAAGCAGAAGAAAAGGCAAATTAGTAATACAAAGAAGACAGTTACTCGATGTGCCAAATTTGAGAGATTGCCATCATGATTGCCAAATACAAACTGATCACGTACTGTGGTTGTACCACATTGAAAGGTGTTTGTCCTTGTACTGAGTCGCCTGTATCCCCAAAACTTATTCTTCCAGTTTCGTTAGGTCCAAAACACATTGAAAAAGAATTTGCAGTGAGCCCTTGACTCGATAAAACGCTGGGAACAGATATGTCATCCATACCAAGGCCAAATAGACCATTGGGAGCCGCACCTTCCAAAAATGAACCAGTCTGAACTATGCCACAGCTGCAAAGGAAATAAAAAAAAATGCTTAGAGGCGCAATAGAAAATAAAGCATACGAAAAAGACATCACACTACAATAAGGACGACAAGAAAACCCTGGAGGAAAAAATGCAGAAGTGGTAGAAGGCAATCAGTGATGGAGAAGGAAAAAAAGGGGATTGGTGGTGGGGGCTTGAGGGACTCTAGAAAGGTTTTGCATATTTTTGCTCTATCATACCCTCAAAAATCATTGTTCTAAATGGGCATATTTTCATCCACTACTATTTCTTTGCTTTCTATTGGCATATAGATTAACTCTGACCGTTGGTATTATTAGACTGTTAACCACTAACTCATTTAAAAGATTAAGCTGTTAGGAAATAGGCCAACAATGTATATCATGCTATCTAGCAACTTCCCAAGGCCGGCCCTGTGGGCAGGCTGGGTAGGCCCGGGTCTGGGGCCCACCAAAAATAGCCCATTTTTAGGGCCCCAATTAGATATATATATATATGTTCATACCAAGTAATAAATATATAATGTTACACTAAAAGAAATAGAGAAGCATTTGGCATAGTGTAAAGGTTTGTGTGTTTCTTAGTAAATGTCAGGGTTCAAATCCCATGGGCCCTTCTTTTCCTTTTCTACCTTCTCTTCCCTTTTCTTTTTCTTACCACAGTTAATTTCTACATTCTCTTCGCTTTTTTTTTCCCCTTTCCACTACATTTATCATTTGTTGATTTTTTTTTAAAAAAAATTGTCGGTGTAGTAATTAGGGAAAAAATAAATAAAACACTTCGTGCGTATTCATAAAATGTTCGCATTGCCCATTTAAATTGATTTTCTAATTCTTGCAATAAAAATAGACAATTATGACCAAAAACTATTTTTTATTAACATGAAGACACAAATTAGAAAAAAGACAAAATATGGAACACGGTATTTATCATTTCAAATAAATATTGGTTCTTAAATTTTCTTCTCTAGAAAAACATAGGGCCCTGGTTTACATTATGGTCTGGGGCCACGAAAATCTCAGGGCCGGGCCTGCACCTTCCCTCACGTGCAACTCCGTCTTGCACATGGAGACGCAAATTTTCAGAGAGAGAGAGAGAGAGCAGAACAAAATATGAAGGGAAGAAACAGAATGCAAATTGAGAACAAATGCAAATAGAGAAACTTGAACCCAAGACCTATCACAACCAAAGTTCTGATACCATTTTAAGTTACCAACTCTCTGAGAAGTTTAAGCTATTAGAGAGAGGGGCAACTTTATTATTTATATTCTCAACACGCCCCCTCATGTTTAGCCAGACTCTCCTTCATAAGCGGGCTAAACACGTGAAAATTTTAATCATTAGATAGGCAGTAAGGTTAGAACACATGATCTATTGTCTGCTCTGATACCATATTAGATTGTTAACCACCAACTCATCTAAAGCTGTTAGGAAATTGGTCCAACAATGTATATCAAGTTATGTATAACAATATCAACCAAGTTGAAGCTGGTCAAAGTCTTTTAGAAAACATAAGAAAGATACTACCTACCCCAATGGAACTTGTGCATCAATAACTTTTAATTGACTGTCGTCTGTAGTTAAGCGCAAGATATCTTCTACCACGAGCCCAGTAGATGAAGTATTATCTGAAAGATATTGAACTTGATAAACACAAGTGTTATGTCTTGAAGAGCATTGTCTTGGTTGTTCACAAAAGGTACTGTTGCAGGAAACTGCCTCGCTTGTTGATGATGTATTAGGGCTGTAAATATTAAACTCTACCACCTGTTTCACAAAGATAATTTAGGAATAACGATCAGCGATCCAAGTTTTCCAAAAAAGGATGATTCGTCAGTGCAGAAGGTGCAAAATGCACAAAAAAAAAAAAAACAATAATCGGGTAATTTCCGCGAAATCTTGCAAGTGCTGACCAAGAGAAGAGTGAGAAGATTACTTGCAGTTCAAGTCGTGCATGAACTAAACTTGACTAGAGTCTTGAGGAAAACTGGAAAAAAAAAAAAAGAAAAGAAAAAAGACACATACTTGTCCTGATTCAAACTTCACGCCTCTAATGCAACTGGTACAATCACATGGTAACCAAAAGAGATCACTTCCGGTGTCAAGTGCCACAAGAAACGATAAGCCTGGCGACCCCACGGTAACATTTGCATAATACAAACTGAACCCAAAGGAAAAATTAAGAAAAATTTGTAGTTAGCAAGAAAGGAAAATTCCAACAAGGAATTCACAATCACCAAACTGGCATTTTGAATCAGTATACTCACATAAGCAGAATTTGACTAGCACGCAGTATGGAGAACCTATAATAGTGAGATCCTCGTGCACTGGACAACCCTTTTTTAATGGACGGCAAAAGGAATCGGGTTTTGCTAGTTACCACCATTAGGGTGTTTCAAAAAAAGAATAAACAATTATTTAACAAGTCTCCGCCAGAACAACTGCCCTTTTGCACTGGTTCAGTGGTTCATTGTTGTTTGTGCCATTTTTGCAAAGTACAATCATAACTTTATATGCGTTTACTCCGGCCATCTCTAAGAACTAATTGTAGTCTCGATAAACCTACGGGTACAGAGGTTTTCGGACAGAAAATGTACCGAGCCTTCTTGGGGCTCACTTTTGGGTCCCACACGAGTGATCCGAATCATTCATTATTCTTAGAACATTTTACTGAAGGGCCCCACAAAATTTTGTTTGAAACGGTGGGATTTTGGTTCAAGCACTTCTAATCGTCCGATTGAGCTGAAATTTTGTGGGGCTCTTCGGAAAAATGTTCTAAGAATGATGAACAGTTCGAATCACTCATGTGGGACCCAAAAGTGGGCCCCCGAGAGGGCTCGGTACATTTTCTGTGCGAAAACCTCTGTACCGGCAGCAAAGTCCTTGTAGTCTTGTACTTTTGTACACTTACACTTTGTTTTGAGGAATTTTTATATGGAAAATGATATGGGTACATCATTTATGTACCCCAAATGCACACCACCCTGAGATGGCAAATGAGGAGAGTTTCAATGTGGGGTCACTCAAAAAATGGGTCTCTCCTCATTTGTTACCTCTGAGTGGTGTGCATTTGGGGTGCACAAGTAGTGTACCCCTACGAAAAGACGTGTCATTTTTCAAATCAAAAGATGAAGTACTTCCGTGTATCATTTTTTGAATTTTTTCGCACCGAATTAAAGTACATGCGAAAAAATTCAAAAAATAATACACGAAAGTACTTCATTTTTTGATTTAAAATGTGTGAAAAATATATAAAGATACGTAAAAGTGTATTGAAAAGTGTAAAAAGTGTGTAGGTGTAGTGTACCCAAATCTTGTGAAAAAACGACGCGTTGAACAGTTGAAAAAGGTTTCAAGAGCTGTATGAAAATTTGTTGTGGTCCCTCCCATGTTTGTCTAATTTGCTGTGGGTCTCTCCCATTGTTGAAACGAAAGTGATGGGTGAGGGAGGGAAGATTAGTAGGGCCCGGCCCCAAGTGACACGTCATTGTTAGGTAAACACGCCCACCCATTGTTTTGTCCGAGCCATTATATCACATAAAAACAAAAGTTACTGTGCATTTATTTCCACATTACAAGCACAGCAGCAAACAGTACCTACGCGCAACCCGTGTGGCTCACTCCTGACCACCCTTAGGTCAGGTCCAGTTTTTCAAAAGATTTTAGCGCCCCAGGTGCTAAAAATCATGATATTTTAAATCAAAAAATGAAGTGGTTCCGTGTATCGTTTTTCGATTTTTTTTGCACCAATTTAAAGTACTCCTCGTGTACTTTAATTTAGTGTGAAAAAAAATCGAAAAACGATACACGGAATCATTTCATTTTTTGATTTAAAATATTATAATTTTAGCACCTGAGTTCTAAAATCTTTTGAAAAACTGGGTTTCAAAACTGGGTCTTAGGGTGATTTCTAGAATTTGCCAAATCGAAATAAAAAAAGAGATTGTCAAAATACGAGAAAATAAACCATAATTAATCACAACCAAAAAGACAAAGAGCTCCTTTTTTTTTTTTTTTTTTAAATTTGTCGGAATGAAGAACTCATAATTAAAAGCAAGAGAGGGCAAACTGAAAATTAACCATAACTAAAAGTAAAAGAAAAACTCCTCAAAATTACGAATCTAGTAAAAGACGAAGAACTCATAATTAATCGATTTAGAGAAGAAAGAACTGAAAGTTAAGCGCTAATTAATCAAGTAAAAGAACTCTCTCGCAGCTCTTTTCCTACGTATCTGGATTTTTTTTTTTTATCATTTATCACAATGAAACTTCTTTGCCGATATAAAAAAATAAAAATAAAAAATAGAAGAAGATTAATTTTAAAAATAAAATAAAATCTCTCCCCGTGTTTGGTTTGGAAAGAAAATAAGAAAACAAATTGAAGAATCGAGCAAAACAAGAAGAATTCAAAATGAAGTCATAACAATTCAAGTAAAAGACGAAGAAGAGCCCATACTATCCAAATAGACCGATTTGGAAAGTCTCGTTGCCGGCGGAAAAAGTGAGCGGAGCGGGAGCGGCGGCGGTGGTTTCAGCGAGGTGGCGTCCACGGAGAAGGTGGTCGCGGTGGACCATGGCGGCGTAGTAATCGACACTCCCTTTCTCAGGCAATCCATCGAGGTCAAGTATCCCCTTCACTTTATCAGAGTACCTATGGTGTACATCAAATCCAAACGTACCGAATCCTTCACTGAAGCTGAACTGAAAACCCCAAATTATTACTATCAGCAGAAGTGAAATCGAAGCGGAATCACTAGAAAATGCCATGAGTATCCAAAGAATTTATCAGTTAATTGAATTAGAACTGTGGACGGATTGAATTGTGAAAGGAATCGAGTGTATGGGTGTGTGTATAACAATATGCGTGTATAGGTGGAGAGAGAGAGAGAGAGAGAGAGAGAGAGGAGGTTGAATTTTATGAAGAGAGAGAGAGAGAGATGACGCGTTTCGAACCTGTGAGCTGTGTGTGTGACCGAGGGCCGCATTCTTCAATGGGGAAAGCCAAAGTCGCCTGCGGAGAGAAGAAGATAGATAGCGAAGGTAGCGGTAGTGGTGGGTAAAGGTCGGGATACGTGGGGTCCACGTTCCTGTTCTAGAAAATTGGCACCCCGAGATGAGATTATCACCCGTGATTTTATCAAATTTTGATAAAATCTTTTAAAAAATTAGGCCTAAATCAGATTCACGACCAACCCTCGTTAGATAATAGCGGTAGCATAGAGGCCTTGTTTCCAATGTTTTAAAAATCAATAAACAAAACGGATTATTTGTATAAGTTTTTAAAGTGGACCTCACGTAGGGGTGAAAGGAAAACCGAAAAAAACTGGAAAAAAAATTGACCGATCGGTTCGGTTTTCAGTCAGGGAAAATCTGTGCCGGTTGACTTCGGTCTGGACCGAACCGAACCGAAAAATTATCTGTTCGGTCTCGGTTTCCTGGAAATTGGTTTGGACCAAACCGAACCGAACCGAACTGAAATCATGCCAATTTGGACCAAATTACCCCGAAACCACCTCTATTTGAACCGAAAACCGAAAAAAATAATCTTGACCCCCCCAAAAATAACAAATCTTAGCCGTCCATCTCAATCTTAACGCCGGACCGAAAAAATAAAAAAAACCGAAAAAAACCAAACCACCCCGAACCGATCGGTCCATTGTTTTTTTCGGTCGGGATAGGTTCCCAGCAAAACCATCCCGAACCGATCAGTTTGGTCCCGGACACCCCGAAAACCGAACCGACCGATTTTCACCCCTAACCTCACGAACCCATCTCGCATTAAGTATGCTCTGCTATATTATTGCTGCAAATGTAGAAGAGAGAGAAACTAAGGGGGTGGTAGTTGAAGGCCCCACGGAGGAAAAGTGAATACGGTTAAAACATGGTGTTCGTGTGTTGTGAACTTGAGAGTAGGCTGTCAGGTTTGCAGTGAACATATTCGATACGACATTTTGCAACTACTTTTTGACACCTGTCCCGGAGTTTGGTCAATCAATGGGTACAGTTAAATTAGTTGGATCCCACCAATAGGTAAGCATCCACTCCAGCATTTTGTACTCTACTAGGCATAGTTTTCCATTTGATAAAATGGAGATTTGCTAAAATCAAGTGGGTGATTTTAGCAAATGAAATGGGGAGGAGATTTTATCTCTAATGAATCTGGACACACACTTGTCCAGATTCATTGAAGATAAAATCTCATCTCCACTTCATTTGCTAAAATCACCCACTTGATTTTAGCAAATCTCCATTTTATCAAATGGAAAACTAAGCCTTAAATTTGATTATCTGAAATCCCACAAGAACAGATGGAATGAGCCGATCATGTATCGATGGGCTTTGAGAACTCACTTTAGGGTCCCACATGACAGATTCAAGTCGTTCATTCATCTTAAAATCAAATTCCAAGGGGCCCACAAGGAGATCAAGTCGATTGAACGTCCGTGATTTTGGATCGAGCACTTAGGGACGTCCGATCGACTTGATCTCCTCGTGGGCCCTTCGGAATTTGATTTTGAGATGAATGAACGGCTCGGATCGGCCATGTGAGACTCAAAAGTGGGTCACCGAAGCCCATCGGTACATGATAGGTTCATTCCGATCTGTACAGGTAGAAGAGTTGTTTAATTATACTCATATTTATTTGGTGACTGACTTTTTAAATTAGGAGTACTATAATATAATATTAACAAAAGCAATACGTGAAATAAGGTTAGGGCCTTATTTAGTATTTATTTTGCTTATCCAAGTAGTATTTTGTTATTGATCATGAGATAGGTAACCGAATTATTATATCTTAGTTTTAAAATAAATTAAAAAAAAGGTTCTCTCGTGTTTCCAGATTAAGGGTTTGTTTAGGAATTGGCTTAAGTTAATTTTTAAGTCGATGCATTATATATTTAGAGAATGATATGTCTCATAAAGCGCAATAAATCAATTTTGTGCTTAACTCAATTGCTTTTGCTCATCTCTACTTGTGTAATTGAAGTTTAATAATATGTCATTTTGCAACAAATGAATCCTTGAAGTAACATGAGTTATTTTGTTTATCTTTTATTAAGAAATTAGGCTCATCGAGCGCGCAAAAACTGGCCGTTTATCGATAAAGAAATCAAGCTCCTCTAATTATTAATGGAGGCGTCCGAATCATGTAGGCACTACAACATGTATGTGGACTCTATATATATCAGATGGTTTTGAACCATTTGACCGCATTATAGCCATAATTTTATTCTCTCAATAGAAAAACAACTCTATGTTGAAATCCAATTTGGACTCTATCCTGCAACACATAGATCAACCTTGGATTAATTTGTATTCCAGTTATAAATTGCTCCTATATACTCCTCAAAGACACGTTTCCTCTTCCAATAAAAAAAAAAAAAAAGACACGTTTTTCTCAAATTTTGAGACTGTCTTCGTAGTCATTTTTTTTCTGAATTATTATTAAATTTCGGTTTAATTATTTGCAATTAATGATTCGTATCAATTAGAGAAATATTGATTTCTTTTTTCTGTCTTTTCTAAATTTTTTTAAATGAGACAAATGCTTAATTCCAAAAAAATAAATTGCGGAAAGCTAATAACAAATTCACTAAACATTAAAAAGTTAAAAACTGCCTTTACTAATAATTGACTCAGACAAGTTAAACTTTAGAACTTTTCAACAAACCATAATGCATTGCTGTTTTCTAGTTCAGCACTCTAGGCAAAATTATTGGTAGCTTCTACACAGCTGAGTTTTTTTTGTTTGATTTTAGCAACTCAGTTGCTAAAATCAACCATGATTTTAACAAATGAGTTCACGAGGTAGAGCCGGCTTTGGGCTAAAGCCCGTAAAGTCATCGCTTTAAGCCCCCAAATTTTGAGTAAATTTTAGGACCCCAAATTTTGAGTAAATTTTAGTACCTCAAATTTCATAGACTCATGTACAAGTGAGGCATGAATAACAATTAAATTACGTCAATTGAGTTGTATTATCAAATATGCCTATATCAATCATAGTATGGGATGTTTTTACCCAACCATTTTGATCTATCTAAGTATATTGGGAAAAAATATGCTTTAGGCCTCACAAATATTAGAGTCGGCCCTGTCACCAGGTGCTAAAATCATAGTTGATTTTAGCTAAAAGAGACCATGATTTTTGTTGCTAAAATCAAACGGAAAACTTAACAAACATGTACTATGACTAGATGGAGCTCACGTGAGTGTTCTATTGTAGAGAGTTTTGAGACACCGCATGACTAGATCGAGGACTAACCACTAAATAAATTACTCAGATGCTATTACTTTGGGTGGGAGTCAATTGTTTATTTTCCGAGTCCTGATACAGTATAAAAAGCCAAAAACTATGATGCACTCGGTACACTGTAATGTACAATACACCGAGTGCATCAAAGTCATGGGCTTCCTTTTCATATTATGTTTCCTGTTTTTTTCTTCCTGCACCAAACAATTTCCGCTTGCACCAATCACTGCTATAAAGACTGACACAAATTGGTTTTACACGCTTCTTTAAAATAAAAACAGACGACTGTTGTTTCATTGCCTTTTGAAGATTTTATAATGGTCAAAAGTCCAAGTTGGAGGACGCGCTTAAGTTTAATTAAGCAACGAAAATAGTACTACTACTCCTCAAAATCATTAACTTCTTCCTTTTTTTTTTTTTTTTTAACTGAGGTATCGGGACCGGTTTATGCATATCTTAATTTATATTAGACACACAATCTCACTATCCACTTATAAAAGCCCAATTAAAATCAGAGCAAACCCAAAGACTTTGCTAGTAGTATATTAGAGTTTTTGAGCCTGAGAACTTACGGGGTAGAAAATCTCTAAGTTTGAGGTCTTGATCAATAAGCCAACCCAGAGCGCGCAAACCTCTCTCTCCTCAGTTCATTTCTCCTACACAAGTTCTAGACACACCCTAAACCTCTCTATTGAGAAAAACTTGAGTGTCAGCTAGGTACCACGTGACAATACCCAATGCGCATCTCAATCGTCCAAAACACTTTTAAATGCTTCGGATTTTAAATACACTTACTGGTAAGAGACACTTTTGATAAGAGACTTTTAGACGACTGTGAAGCACCCACGTTTTTCTCCTCTCTAGTTTTCAAAGTCAAAGATGGAGCTAAAGTCATCCTGGCAAGGTAGAAATATTTATGACAAGGAAAGCAAAATTTTCAAGACTGTAAATGACATGGACCCATATTGTACCCTAAAGTCCAATAAATCTGCCCATAATGTGAAAAGATATTCTTTGGATCTAAAATAAACGAATCTCAATTATTGGATCGAAAAAAGTACGTGGTTTTACCAAAAAATAAGGTGGTTTTGTGGTTTTCCTTCTAAAAAACTCTCACTTTACTTGCCATGAAAACTAGAAATATATACCACCAAATAAGCCAAGTATTGCCACATAATAAGACAATACTTCCTACGAAATAAGGGAATACTTACCACAAAATAAGACCTACTAGTCAATCGTCATCATTTTGACCGGAAAAATCCTTGCTTTTTGGGGTTTTATAACACCACATCACTTTTTATTAATCCACTCCGAATTTAGTCATTTAGCTAAGCTATTTGTAGTGGGCAACATTAAAAAATGAGGTGAAAAAAGGCTTTAGTTAATTTTTTAAATTTGTGTAGGTATATTTCTTAGAAGAATTTTTTTAAATAAAAAATATTAATTGTATAATAATAATAATCTCTAAATTACATTAAAATAATTTTAAATAATTTACCTTTATATAACTATTAAATGTATGATGACCATGTGAAAAAGGATATTCATTTATTATTTTTGATAACTTACAAAAATAATTTTTATTTAAACACATACTACAATAATTGTAATAAAAATGTTGAATAGAAAATGATAAATCAATAAGTAGTAAATATTAAATGATTTAGTAGGACTTTCCACTGAATTAAGATAAATTAAAGTATTTAATGCTATTAGATTATTCAATCAGATTTAGATGCAAAACAAGATATTAAATAAATTTTTGTAATTGATTAACGTGATATTGTAACGATTAATAGCTGTAGTTGACATTGGGTAGTGCTTGATTGACGATTAATTACAATTATCGATTTTAGTCAGAGTCATTCAACTAGAAGTTTAAGTGATTGATCAAACAATTTTAAAATTGATAAATAGCGGGCCCACTGGAAATGTGTTTCTAAAATTTTTAAGCGGCTTGAATTAGTCGTTCGAGATCCATACTAGGCCCCACAAGGCCTTCCCTGCGTGATTCCTTGCAAATCTTTTCTTTGCATATATCATTTCTGTTTTTTTTTTTTTTTTTTTACTTTAGATACTACAAAGGTGCATACATTTAACTAATGATAAACCTATGGGTACAGATGGAATCCGGGAGGGGTGCCATGCACCCCTCGGCTGTCTGATCGTGCTTTGAATGGCTTGAATGTGTTTTGATTTTTTACTGGTAAAAATAAATCAAAATTAAATTAAAATTGACGAACGCATCCAGACTGTTCAAAAGATGATCCACCGTAGGAGTGAAAATCGTACTGACATCTAGCATACCATAATCGTGTATTTTTTTTTTTTTACATCATATGTTTTAATTTTTGCTGGTAAATAATACATCACCCATTTTGTTCTTATGCTCAACAAGTCAACTGAAGTACAGTTGGAAATTACACAAAGAGAACTTGCCTACTTCGAAAATTGCAATCTGAATGAGTAAGCTTCCTCCGTCTATCTATATTTCCAACCAGTTCACTAGGTAAGAGGAGAGAGAAGAGGATGGTTAATAGATGGCTGAGATTATTATAGGAGATCCAATGGCCCAGAAAATTTGGAGGCACCTGTGCCCCAATACCATTTTGGGCACCACAGCCGGATCCCCACCTCGCGGATAGAGAAAGTTTCTGGGTTTTTGGAATTTTAATTTTTTGATATAAAGATAAAATGACAAAAAAAAAAAAAAAACCCCAAGTCAAAACTAATATACTAGATAGGACAAAAAATGTGGACTACATGTTTTTTTGACACGTGGATTAGACGTGATAATCATGACATGGCAAGGAACGTAATGAAAACTCTGGAAAAAGGATCCTCACCAATGAAATTCGGTAGGAAAGTTGTGAGGTTGGCGCAGCGGTAGTCACCTAAAAACTAAGGGCCTCGTGAAGTCTTTGATCTGGCATTTGATACCCAACCTGCGTGCTATCGATTCATGTGGATTTGCAATGATTTTCATAGAACCCGCTTTTGGATGGTGTGCTTAGTCGTCTCTGCAGTCTCCCGGATTACTCGATACATTAGGCCAGATACAAAAAATGATACCAATCCTTCATTTGATGTATGGATTTGTGACTGCCAGTACAAAAACCACAGCCAGAAGCAAAAATATTCTGGCTTGCCAAAGGGCATATGAACAAAAACTATCAACAGTCTAGCCCCAGCTGGAAGCGGGTAGGGTGGGATTTTCATCAATCTTTAAACACAAAACTATGAACAACTACAAACTAGGTAACTGAAACTGGTGTGGTAAAATGAGCTTTCTAGATTAGCTACAAAACTAAGTACAGTACAAAGAAAAATGAAAAGCAATAAGTCAGGTTGGAAGCAACTGAATGGTGTGAATGATTCCTCCTATTTCTCGTCGATTTTGGACTCTGGGAATTACCAAGTCCAGCAGCAACTGCTGGAGGTGCGGTGGTAGAGTTGTGCGACCTTGCCAGAATACTATTAGCATCGTCAATGTCATAACCTGCATAAGGGCCATATATTTCCGTTAGGCTTTCAATACAACCTTGTGTAAAAGCTACGTTATATGGACAAGATGCTGCAAGCATCCTTGTATTTTAATATCCATCCCAAGAACAAGGGACACCGAAATTTTTTCATTCCCTAGTATGTCTGTCTTATTAAGATAGCTGGTGCTTACAACTTTAAGGTGTGTTATGGCATTTCATCATTTTCATGCGATGTAGGATTTCTATTCCTAGTCCATGGTATTGCTTAAAAAATTTAGAACAGTATGTATTATGAATTTGGAGGAATAGTATAGAATACTTACAATTGGACTTCTTCCAGCCAAGTATGAGTTTCTCTTTGTCAAATACAACGCGGTATCCAGTCATAAAGTTTTCTGTATCAACAATCAGAGCATAAACTTATCATATTGGATGAGTGAATGCAATCAAATGTCACCGATCATGGAGTTAAAAGACCTATCCGAGCTGTTTCTTGAGCATTCTTTACTCATCACCAGTTACTATAACCACCCAGCTTTAGGAACTAATGCAGCCCAACAACTTTTAATAGAAGAAAATCGCAGCCATGAAACATGCCAATGCTCGATATCAATAGCGTTTTAATTAATCTCAACAACATGTACTTCATAGCGTGTCCAATAAAATTACATGCCAATGCTCGATATCAATAGTGTTTTAATTAATCTCAACATGTACTTCATTGTGTGTCCAATAAAATTTCCAATATTTAATAAACAAATACCAAGAGAAGCTTCAACTTAGTGTCCATATAATATATGTGTAGTATTCCCATATAGTAAAAAAAAAAAAGGGCTTCTCCAACCAAATAGTAAATAACAAATATAAGCACAGCTTGCAAAGAAGACTTACGTCCAATTATGTTGAGTTCTGCACTTCTGATAAAAGCCAGACAATATATGAGTTCATGCTGCAAATCATCAATGGAAAATATCTTTCTATAAGCACAAAAGTAGTAGACATAAGTGGAGACATTACAGAACACTTCTCATCTTGTTAAGCTTCTACCTGTGTGGAGATGACTATTATAGGATCAGAGAGAGCAAATTGGCCTCCCCCTTTCATAGTTAGACTTACTGTTGGTATCAAACTAGTATTTGCATCTGGGCTGCTCATCACCAAGAAACAGAAAATTGTATTTAGTTAGAGCCATAACCTGCCCTAATATATTGAACGATTTGAAACATACCTCATATCATAACAATATTCGAAAGGAATCCTTGGATCAGGCGGACGCCTCCTATCTTTTACTTGGGAGTGGAACTACAAAGGAAATAAGTATGTAATGTCAGGGCTGGTTGTTTGTGAAAGATATACAAAATCCTTATGTTGGGTGCTTACACTCTCTGAGAACCTAGAATAGGCCGGGTCAACCACGTACGTGAAAGAGGTCCCCGTATCGAAAAGAGCTGTCAAATCCAAGTCAATGAGAGTAGTTCCCACACGTGATTGAGTTACAGTTATATTATATGTCGGACTGCAATGCGAATTTAGATAGACAAGAGACAATGACTCAGAAGGATAAATACATGCGCATGAAAATAGAAATATGAACAACTCAATAAAACCAAATTAAGCATCACAAAAGTAAGAAATTACCACTTACTGCAACGGGTCAACATTAAATGGGGTCTGTTCCTGTTCGGAGCTACCTTTGTCTCCAAAACTGATCCTTCCCGTTCCATCTTGCCCGAAGCACATGGAGAAAGAATCAGCCGTATAACCCTCACTTGATAAAATGCTAGGAACTGATATCTTATCGAATCCAAGCCCAAACAAACCATTTGGAGCTGCAACATCTAGAAATGAACCAGTTTGAACCCGTCCACAGCTGCAGAAACAACTGCACTTTTATTTCAACCTAGGCGAGTCTAACAGAAAGAGGGTAAAGTTGACTTTTTGATTGTGAGACTACCAGAAGCCAGGATACGTTAACTAGGCATCTGGCAGGCTCAATACCTCTTAACATATGCTTCTTCTTGTAATTTGATGAGGAAAATTTTGGAACTAAGGGAGTGTTTGGCTTGTTGGAGTTATCATAGGAAGGAATGAAATATTCATTCCTCGGCCTCCAAATGGAATGCTCATTCCCCAAGACTGGTGACCGATGACTCCATTTGTAGTGTACATTCTGTCATTTCTCAGTGAACTGGATGTTCAAAAGTGCACTCCAAAGGAATGACCATTCCAGTCCAGCTTCCTTCCAGTCAATCAAACATTCCTTAAGAGTACACTCACTTACTTAAGTAGTTTGGTAAAAAGAAGTATAACTGGAAGTCTGCAATAAAGTGGTCAAATTGGTTATACTAGATAAAACAGTAACTCACCCGAACGTGATGTACGCCTGAACAGATTCTTGGTCCCTGTCTTCTGCCTTCAAGTGCAGAACATCTTCCACCAAGATCCCCGAAGTTGAAGTTTCAGATGAGACATAGGACACCATGTATGGGCAATGGTTGAAAGTTCCGAGGCATTTAGTAGGGTATGGGCATAAACTGCTGTAGCAAGAGACATTTTTGCTCGTGGATGACTCTTTAGGGTTGTTTATGCTAAGCTCAAAATCCTACCACAATAGAACGACTCAGTTGAAACTAAATGCATTGGTAGCAAATGAAATTCTGGAAAAACTGAAAGATGCTTTCCAATCGGGATTTGCTAACTCAAGACCCTAATTTGTTAATGTTCTCATTCCTTCCGTGCCTCAAATATAGTATATTACGAAACGGCGTGCAATTTTTTCATAAGTATCACATGTAGTATTTTAATTTGGTGTCAAAAAATGTAAAAAATTATGTACGACGTCCGGTAACACATTGCGTGGGGACAGGGGGACGGATTACTAATGCTGTACTGTATTGGGTAAGGTGTAGGCTGAAGTGTCATCAACCTTTATACACAGCTGATTCAGCTGTGAGCTGAACTGCTATACTACTATATTGTACAGGATTAGTTAATAGTAAATCTGCATTGGAAGCAGTATTTACCTTGCCAACCTTAGCCCAATGGCTCTTTTCATCTTAGACAGATTGAACTATACAAGCAACAATTAACCACTTTAGAGAGTTGCACAAGCATACACATCGGTGGTAATCCCAACTTATCATCCATCATCAATATGTTGGCCCTAAAACCCAAGGGGTTGCCCCAGTGAAGTCACCTGGCACCAAGGCCTCAGGAAGCCTTGGTCTGATGTTCTTCTCCTACTATCATGCTATCAACTCCTGTGTTGCATCAGTCCTTATGTAGGTTTCTCCTGACATCAATTGGGACTCCGCCCGTGAACAGTGGGATTGGCCTCCGGATTAGGCAGTCTATTGGGCGAGCGGGGAGTTATAAAAACAAAAACAAAATTTCATGGCCTGTTGGGTTTACTAAACTTAGACCCATTTCAAAATAGACAACTGCGACCGTTTTCGGCATACTAACAAGTATGGAAACACTTTAAAACTAGGTTTAAATGGAAAAACACGAACTTACAGAGCCATAAGGCTTGCCTTCAGTGGGAGCACATTTGCGGCATTCACAGGGCACCCAAAATAGGTCACTCCCGGTGTCAAGCGCCACAAGAAACTTCATACCAGGTGTCCCCAAAGTAATAGTCGCATAGTGCAAACTACAAAAATGAAATTAAATAAGTGGGCAATAATGGAATAACTTTTTTAGATATTACTGCAAGTTGCCACTGTCATTTCGATCCTTTTCTCCTAAATTCTTTTAACGAATTTGCATTTATCCTTCAGTAGAGGCATCGAGGAAGCATTAACATTGTGACAAGAATCCCAAAAAGTTCACTAAGGGGAAAACTAAGTTCGAAAAAAGGAAGCTTTCATCCTCTTTTGTTGTTCAAATATGAACTTCTTCCAAATCCGGCCCATGTTTTTATACTTCTTTCGATTACTCCCAATCTCATTTAACGAAAAAACTAAACAACAGAACATTAAATAACAATAATACCAAATACCATCTAAATCAAGAAAGAACTAGGGCACAGAATTTGGACAAACAAAACCATACAATCCCAAAGAGCTGATGCGAAAAGTGGAATTGCCGTCGGAGAAGGTCATCGATTCATTGGATTCCACTATCCCTCGGCCTCGCCGTAGCCGGTCGTGGTGGGCCAACTGAGCGTAGTACTCAATGCTTCGCTTTTCCGGCCTATTGCCGGCCGGAAGGTAATCACCGGCTGTCTCCGACCATTTCTTGACCGGTTCAGAGAACCGGTGGTGCATTTCTAAGGTGAAGATCCGGGCATTGCAGGTGTGGGATCCACAAAGTGAGAAAAATGTGATCAAGAAGATACATGAAGACTTCATTTTTTGGTGGGTTCCAGTTATGGTATGACTGAAGGTAATCAAATGAAGGGTATTGTATGAAAAAGATTAAAATTTGAAACCCTAGTCTTGGAATGCAAAGAGGGGTTGAATTCAGCAATGGAGAGAGAGAGAGAGAGAGAGAGAGAGAGAGAGATTTTGCACTCTACTCTCTTTTGGAGTATTTGACACTTGAGAGGAACTTTGAGTTGTTGCTTCAACTTCAGGGTTCAACCGCCTTTTGTGTCCTTGTAAATTTTCATCCGCGCGCATTATTAAACATTTTTAATGGGAGAAAGCTATGGTAAAAGGAGTGTGGACCATAAGGGCTCACAGATATTCAGGGTACTTGCAGTATGGGAGAAAGCTATCGTTTTTTTTTTCTTTTTTTCTTTTTCTTTTTCTCATTCACCATTTCTAATCAAATACATAGGACAGGCGGGAATGAGATTTAATCACAGAATGCAGTGTGCAGGGATGGAGCCAGAGGGGGGCCAGTAGAGGCGGTCGCCCCTGCAACAAAAACAAAAAACCTCTACTATTACATAGAAAAAACTAATTTTCCTATGAATTATATGGGCTCGCCCCTGCAAAGTATTTAGGATAAAACATTCGCCTCTGCGTAATGAAATTCCTGGCTCCGTCCATGGCAGTGTGGGCATTCAAGAACTCTACCGCATGAGCTAGTCATCACTTGCAAGCAAGTAATAGTTAGCAGTTCATATACTCATTGGGACGATTAGTCGGGGAAAAATAAAGAAACTTAAAATTAGTCGGGGACTAGTTGGTAAGTTGGCAAGTTAGGGGTAATCGGCTAGTCAGAATTAAGTCGTAAAAATTTGGGATAAATACCTAATTTACGATTTTAGGGTACGTAAGTGTAATTTTATAAATATATATTACCGTAGTTTTCACTACGTTATATTGTGTCCAGATTTGTTTGTCCCTCGTCCTATTGCAATGAGATAAAAAAAAAAAAAAACTAGTGATATCTTTAAATTGGTAATAGGAGTAACTTTTTATATCCAATGTGGATCTTGTTTTATAAATCTCGATTAGTTCTATAAGACAATGTCTTTAAAATATTATAAATTACAAGATATAATCATTTGAAAAGTGACACGAACTCCCAAAATGGACTAACAAATCTGGAAGGATGGAGTACTACTAGCCACTAACCTGTATCTTTTCAAATCTCAATCGATGGTCTCTCTCCTGAAATTTCTTTGATCGTCTCTCACCATCTAACTCGCTCTCTCTGCTTCTCTCTCTCTCTCTCTCTCTCTCTCTCTCTCACACACACACACACACACACACACACACAAAGGTTGGTAGTTCAAGTGGTTGGAGCAGTTAACGCAGGGGCGGAACTTAACCAGGTCCAAAGGTGGCACCCTTGGTTTGAAAAAAAATAGTGGTTGTGTTCGTTTGGTAGTTTAGTTTAGTTTTGATGATGTAAAAAGGTATAATGAATGGAGAGAAATCGAGAGAGAAATAAGGGCAATGATGATGTCATCAAAACTAAAACTAAACTAAAACTGGGAAACGAACACATCCAGTATAATTTTGTATTCTTCAATACATGTAAAATATTTTGGGTTATTAAGCATGTTGACGAGTTAATAATCAATGGTGATATTAAGTATGTTAATGAATGATTAACATATAAAAAATATATCTTTTCGGGTAGGGAAATGATAATGCCAAAATCATATTTGTTTGTGCCAAAACTGTAGTGTATAAAAGGCTTATACCTTGCACATGGTACAAGGTTTTTAGCACCACCCTTTCGAGTATTACAAATAATTAACCTTAGAACACTTGTACTTTTTTTTATTCATTACTCCCTCTGGAGTAAAGATAGTCAGTCTACTACCAAAAAACCGTCCAATTTTTGGAAGGAAAAAAAACTTATGTACAAAAAATATATATATTTTTGTATTCTTCAATACATGTAAACTATTTTGGGGTATTAAGCATGTTGATGAGTTAATAATCAATGTTGATATTAAGTATGTTAATGAATGATTAACATATAAAAAGTGTATGTTTTCAGGTATTACAAATAAATATTAACCTTGGAACACTTGTACTTTTTTTATATTCATTACTCCCTCCGAAGTAAAGATAGTCCGTCTACTACCAAAAAACCGTCCAATTTTTGAAAAATAAAATAAAAAAACTTATGCATAATTTCTTACATTTCTTGATACTAAATTATATTCATTACTCCCTCCGAAGTAAAGATAGTCTGTCTACTACTAAAAAATCGTCCAATTTTTGAAAAATAAAATAAAAAACTTATGCATAATTTCTCACATTTCTTGACACTAAATTAAAAATTAAAGAACTACATGTCCTATTTTTGAACAATTGCACGTCGTTTTGTAATAAAATAGTGGGACGGAAGGAATGAGAGTATTGATTTTGGGTGCTACCTCAGAATTGTAATACTGGCTCCGCCACTAAGGTTGCTCCTCTCACATCAGTTTTTAGTTTGATAGTTGGAACAAGATGATTGGGAGAAGGACTCCAATTTAATTTGTGATTTGGCAGGGTCTGGTGACGGATCAATATTTCATCCCCGGCTGAGTCAGTTGCAGCTCAAGTCCAAAGATTCTAGGTTGGTTGGGTATCTAGTTGACGGGTCGCTATGCTAATTTAATCCGGCCCATCCTTATGTTGACACAAGCCCATGTCTTAGAGCCCGAAAATGGCATAAAAAAATTGGACAAATCAAATCCCACGGCGTTGGTTCTTGAACATATTCTAATCAGCTCACGCATTCAGGGACAACCAAAGTCAATACTCATTGGATGACCATGGATTTGGCAAGCTTATGGAATCCAGAATGCGTGTAATTTTGTTCACCTATTAAAAATGAGTGAACATTATCTATTTTTCTTGGGACCCACATCAGTTGTCACTACGATAATCAAATTCGTTCATTTCATAAAATTAAATTTTCTAGCTAATTTTGTAAGAAATTCAGCTCAATTCCATATTGATAAGTTTTTTTTTTTTTTTGATCTATAAGAGAAATATTATAAATGAAACTCGATAAAGGTACATCGAGAAGGGGGAGAGGACATCCAACCGAGGTTGAATGAAAGAAAACAGCCAGAACAAAGAACCACAAAAAAAGCAGCCAAACAACCACCAAAATCTGAAGCCTCCAAAACCAAAACAAACCCCCCAAAACCCACAAGACAGAAGCCGGAACCTCCAAAAACAAAACAAAACCCAAAAAGCCACGCGACGCCAGCCCAACAAACCACAACCAAAGGAACGACAACACCCAGAAAAACTAAAGCAAAACCTTGGCAAGCCGAGACACCACCGCAACCCACCAACAAGAAACTAAAGAAGATCACAAACACACAAAAGAAAACCTCCCACATCTAAGCCAAAGAGAATGTTTTTTTGAGGTCAGCTTCAATCATCTCCTTTAAAATTGCCTCATCCCCCGGAAGAAGGTGAACATCGAGGATTTTCTCCGTCACTTTAAAGGCTAAGATTTGTTCCTCCACCCTTTTCTCAAAGCTACCCACATATTGATAAGTATTTTGACAAGGAAAACTCCTCTTTTCTTTCTTTTTTTTTTTTTTTCTAAGTTCAGAATTCTAGTTTTAAAATTTAACAAAAATTGAATATCTAGATCGACTACTTACTATATCCGATCGATTTGGGTTTTGCTGGTAGGACTGGCTAGAAACCAAGCCTTACAAACTGCACCGATTCGATCATTGAAGTAGAACTTTAAGTGGGCTTCACGCAAATGGCCAATGCTCACCTATTTTTTTTTAGACAAGTGGACAAAATTAGTAGAAATGGACCATCAGTAATGCGAACCCAAATTTTCAATGAGTCACACATAAGCAATGACCTACTTATTAGTTTTCCATTTGTATTCATTCCCCCTCAATGTGTGAACGATCAAATACTTTTTGACAAAACCTGCCGCGTAAACCCCTGGAAATGGACTCCTCTCTCACATTTGGGACTGTAAAAAATTACAAGTTAATTGAGAAAGAATTGGTCCACCATAATAACGACAGTTTCATCAACAAACCAATAATTCAAATAACCTTTTTGCGTAGTGAATGACGTGTTAGTTAATCTTGTTAGAAGCACTAGTAATTTAGATTGGGTGAGTTTTGCTTTCTACATGATTAACTACGATTCAATTTCTCGGGTTAGACTGCACGAAAGTAATTTTTTTGTGAATCTTATAGTCCGGACGTGAATGAACTGTCTTTGATCAAAATGGAAATGAGATCAGTTGAGCAAGTTGACCAGGATACCCATTAAAAAATGGGGTAAATTTAGATTTGGTCACCAAAGACTGCAATACCCAACAAAAGAAAAAGGGTGGAGTGGGCGCGGAGCCGCGGACACATGACATTCTATGTAAACTATGAGGGAGAAATAGAAAATTGGGTTTTACCGTTGTAGCACTTTTAACACACATGACATTCTGTAAATCACGAGTGACTTTTACCACTTTTTTTTTTCCCTTTTTTTTAAATATCCAACTTCAGAATTTTTACGCCGTCTTAAATTGCTAAAAATTGGATATTTCAAAAAAAAAAAAAAAGGTTTTGGTAAGAATTTTTTACTTTTCTGATTCCATTCGTTAAGACGAAACAATAATTCACAAAAGTTGGACGCAAAACTAATAAACGCGAAAAAATTTGAATAAAGACAAATTGTAAAAGAGACTTTGTGGCACCATACCTTATTTTGGGAAACTCAGAAAGCTATGGTAAAAGTTTCGCATAGCATTTTTAGCACTTGTTATGCATAGTTTTTATGCAAGTTACACATTTTTTTAATTAGATGCGCATGGATGCAGGGACCGACGCAGGATTCAACTGTGGGTTGGGCAAACACTAAAATAGGAAATTATTAGGAGGGCGAAGCTATATAGTTGTAATTTTTTTTAAAGAATTACTACTATATTTATAAGAAAATTTGAAACTTGAGTAAGATAGTAGTCCAAGCTAACTCACTCTTCCGTCCGTCCTTGCATGGATATATTTTGAAAGTGTGTGCAGTGCACACAGTTTTGATTTAGATATGTGCATTTTTGTGCATTGCACGCATATTGCCAATTCTATAAATAGCTAATGCAATTTTTTGGTAGCCAAAATTTTGTCGCCCAAATTATTACTCTTGGCTTCTCCTAATTTATATCAGTAACTTTTCCAATCCCACCTCTACTAGTTGCATGTCTTATTTTCATTTGAGTTGGCAAATAAGTTCAGCAGGTGCTAAAATTATGGTATTTCAAATCAAAAAATGAAGTGGTTCTTTGTATCGTTTTTCGATTTTTTTCGCACCAAATTAAAGTACTCCTCGTGTACTTTAATTCGGTGTGAAAATTTTAAAAAATAATACACGGAAACACTTAATTTTTTGATTTGAAATACCATGATTTTAGCACCTGCTGAGCTCATTTGCTAAAATCATGGCTGATTTCTAAAATCAAATGGAAAACACCAAACACAGCGTATATTTTTTTCTTTTAGGGAATCCTCGGGTGGAGATGCTCGGCTCCTGTTTTAATCGTCAAGAGGAAAAAAATTGACATATTAACTTTGAGAATTAAAACGAAATAAGCGTAAATTGTACCAATTCCCGAGTACAGTAATCATTAAGATCAAATAACTCAAATTTAATCTTAATGATTACTACTACTTTGTACAAGAAAATTTATTCTGCAGCATTTTGTAGTATTTTCATGTTAATTTATTATTATTATTATTATTATTATTATTATTATTATTATTATTTATCCTTTTCAGTCTAGCCAAAGGGACGTATAATACCTAACAGGCTAACAATTTTCTTGTGTGACAAAATAAGATTTTTTTTTTTGAAAGTGACAAAATAAGAAATAATTGACCCAATTCCAGAGTCAAGCAAAATCCAACCGTTCTATATGTACAAGACCGGAGAGTGCCGACCACTCACAAACGGCGCCAGGGACCCCTTTGTGGGTCCCAAACTCTCAATCCGAACCGTTGATTCATCCCAAAATCGAATTCCGAATGGGTCCTTGTGTGAATCGCTGCCATCGGACGACCCTATGTGCTCGATCCAAAATCACCCAATTTCATTCAATTTTTGGGACCCACAAAGGGGTCCCGACGCCGTCTATGCGTGGTCGGTACAAAGAGGGTCAGTACCCGTGGATTAACCAAGCAAAATTAGCCGAAGAGGTTTTTAGCATTTTCCCTCGATTTTCTTTCTAACTTCCTCATTGCTTTTCGTTATTACACACAGTACGGTTTGTTTTGACAAAAAACCATAAATTGTTTTTTTTTGGTTTATTCGTTTTGTCTTTATTCAAATTTTTCTTACGTTTGTTAGTTTTGCATTAAGTTTTGCTGGATTATTGATTTGTCTCAACATGAAGAATTTAAAAAGTATAAAATTATGGTCAAAATTTATTTTTTTTAATAAAGCCAAAATTAATCCAATAAACTGGTTTATTTTCAACTTTATTAAAAAAAATTTATTTTTGACCATAATTTAATACTCCTTGGATTCATCTCGTCGAAACAAATCAATAATCCACGAAAAATTTGACTCAAAACTAAGAAATGGAAATTGTTTTGAATAAAGATATAACGAATAAATTAAAAAACCTATTTATTACTTTTTTTGGCCAAAGCACTGACGTATGTTATGGGAGTAGAGCAATGGCTACCATTTGTATATTATACAGTAGTTATTTTATTTTATTTATTTATTTTTTACTTCGGAAATGTATATTGTTGGCGTGTTCTGTTCGGCCTTCGATTTGTTAGTTTTCTTCTTTAAATAGTAGGGGTTTTTCTACTGTAAAAAGTCTAGAAAGAGAAAGTAGAAAATCCCAACCCCAGTTCAACTTCGTTCAATTTTCGCATACTGATTCAATCATCTCTTACTCTTCATTATATACACATCTGTAAAAATTGTGGTTTGAAAGATCTATCCTAAACACTTGAAATCCCCGCATGGGTTGCTCTATTTGAGTCAGATCGCAGTCGTTTTCGTTTGGTTTGGTTCAGTAGCTGATCTGAAACACCACGAGAAGCCGCCTAATTATACTGTAAGTGCTTTTGTTTCTGTTCTTGGAAATGAAAATAGGTGATTGATGTTGTTTGTTGCTTTTTTTATATGTTATTCATGCTTTTGGCATAGAAATTGACTTGGTCTTCTTTATGTGACAAACTAATTGTATGATTCAAGTGCGGACTTTGAAAGTAGATTTCATCACTTCTGTTAGCCACAAATGTTTTTCATGCCTACTATATCCAAAGATGTGGGTCATGATGAATTTCCTTTTGTTTAACAAAGATGTTTGGACCCTTTCACGAGTTATTTGATCTTAATGATTAGTGTTTTGAGCCCTTTCTATTGGCCACAACTCTTATTTGTACCATCTATATTGAAATCAAAGATGTCTCAGGGTTTCTTTAAGTAAGAAAGGAATTGGGTTTCAGTGTTAAGACTATTCTGTTCTCATATTCTCGTATATTCAGCTGAATTCTGTCAGGAAGACAGATAAAGTATCTTTCCATCAGTTCTACAATCTTATGTCCACGTTATTGTAGTGGTTCTTGTAGTAATTTGTTGTCTTTAATTCCTTATTACAGTATTACGGGTTGTCTTCTGGGAAGAAGGTTTGTTGCAAGTCTTATTTGGTTAGAGAGCTAATTGCATCCATCTGGGATGTTGAGGCATTGGTGGTGGATCTTGGTGAGATGAGGGATGTTATCGAAGTTGATAAACTTTTTAAGGGCTTGCTGGCAGCCATTAGCTGACCTATCCTTGTGCACCCGTTCCGATGTAGGCGGTAAACAAGAAGGACTCCTTTGGTACAAAGACACAGGGCAGCACTTGAATGGCAAATACTCTATGGCAGTTGTCCAGGCCAACACTTTGCTTGAGGACCAGAGCCAGATTGAGTCTGGCTGCTTGAGTTTGCTGGATAGCGGCCCATATGGAACCTTTGTTGGAGTATATGATGGTCATGGTGGGCCCGAGACGTCACGCTACATCAATGATCACCTCTTTCTGAATCTCAAGAGTAAGATCCTCCCTGTGATCAATTTCTTGACATGATGGATCTTTCTTGATGCACGTGGAGTGTATAAGGTGTATATGGAATTTTTTTTTTAAAAAAAAAAAAAAAAAAAATGTTCGCCCTTCCTTTTTTTATGTTTATTGTTTCCCTTATTTGCTTTCTAGGAAGTGAGCATCCGATTGGATATAAATCCAAGGGAACCACATACCTTCGGTCAGTTGCATATGAAATCCTGTAAAACATTGGATATATAATAACTGGGGGGGGATGTGAATTACTAATCTAACCACTATTACTTCGATGGTGCTACAAAAGGGCCCTTGTTGTCGCGGATTATAAACTTTGTTTGCGTAAAGTAAATCGGCCCACTTTTGTTTTCAGAATTCAGTGTGGTTGAGTAGTTATAATCATCCGTATTCACAATACTGATGTACTTTTTTTCCTAGTAATACCTATTCTGCAACGGTGGTCTAATGTTGTTCATGGGGATCTAGTTTTTATTCTGGATAGTTGAATTACCATTGGTGCTTGGCAGGGTTTACTTCTGAGCAACAGTCTGTTTCAGCGGATGTGATTCGGAAAGCATTCCAAGCTACGGAAGATGGGTTTCTGTCTCTTGTTACTAAACAATGGCCTATTAAACCTCAGATTGCAGCTGTTGGGTCTTGCTGCCTTGTTGGTGTGATCTGTGATGGGACCCTTTACATTGCCAACCTTGGTGATTCTCGCGCTGTTATGGGGAAACTTGTCAAGGCAACTGGAAAGGTTGTTGCCACCCAGCTGTCAGTAGAGCATAATGCGAGCATTGAGTCTGTCAGAGAGGAGTTGCATTCTTTGCATCCGGATGACCCTCAGATTGTAGTTCTAAAGCATAATGTATGGCGCGTAAAGGGAATAATACAGGTTAGTACTATGCAAATAGATACTGATGTTCAAATTGACCACGGCCTGCTTAATTTTCTTTCTTTCTAGTCTTTGATGTTATGTTTCATTCACTTAGCTTGTCATTTGTCCAAGTCAAATTAAGAGTGTGAAGGAGTTTTTTTTTTTCTTTAATCAGTGAGAAGTTGTTCAATATCCATGAAACAGCATATTGCCTTTCTTAGTGGCTTTAGGGAGTATACGTGAAGAATTTAGCGGGTTTAGCTGGTCTGTTTCCCTTACTATTGGTATCTGTAATGTGAAGAATTTGTAGTGTATCTCTTGCTTTCACAGTGTGGAAATGTCATGCTAATAGCTTGTTGACGAATGAGCTTAAACTTGAATTGAAAGTGGTACAGAAAATAAGCCAAAGAGAAGAAACAGATGAAAGCCACACTGGGAAACAGCAAAAATGTCAAATGCTGTTGAGAGCCATTTAACGAGCTTTGTATCATTTGGAAGATTGCGTTGTAGACTTGTAGTTATTGATGTAACTTCTAGTTTCTACTGATGCGTCTTTTGGAGGCTGGTTCACCATTCATGTCTGAACTAGTCCTTTTTCGTTACTCATGTATGGTGTTTTGGTGGTTCCAGGATTTTGAGGGCAAATTTTTTATGTTAATCTGCCACTCTTTGGTAACTTAAACTTTTGCGTACGTTAGTGTCCAAGTTTTGAACATGTTATTAGAGCAAGCCATGGATAGTGTTTATGAACCTCACCATGTGCTCCTTTATAATAATACCTGCATGTGGGATCCTGCTTAGGAGGGATAGCACGGGCATGTTGAGAACATAAGTTGATGTTCTCTCTCACAGCTTAAGCTTGAAAATAAGTTTTGTGGGTAAGAATTCAACGTTGGGTACTAGCTGTTTTTTGTTTCAGGTCCCCTTTCTCGTTGCTCAATTTTCTCCCTCTGCCGAAGCAGATAAGTTTTGGCATACCATTGCTGCTATGCCCTTGGTTTTGGTAATTCGTGCTCCCATTATGGCTCCATGATTAGCTAGGATCTTGCAATGCGTTGTTCGAGTATTCTTGCATTTAGACTTCTCTGTCGCCATGAAGTGGATTACGAGTAGCTTGAGTGCTTTGACCCATCTTCCCTCAAGCTCCTTGCACTTGCAAAACGCAGCAACTGTTAGTGCCACTCCGGCTATAGACGCCGGATGGCACTCCGATGCTCAAGTTAGCACTTGGAGGAGAGGAGAGTACGAGATAGAATTCAGATAAGAAACGGCGTACCTCCCCTAGGGTTTATCTCAAGGTATAAATAGGCTTGCTCTCCAAGTCACGCGTGCCGGACGTCACCCATAACTGCTTTGGCTAGTGACAACATGGATGGCACTCGGTGAACACGTGGCTGAACAGTGAACCCTCGAGCCCATAATGCGATTCCATAATACCTCCAACTGACTTCCGGTTCAGCTCTCGGGTCGGTTACCTTTGGCCCGGCCCAAAACCACTGGACCCAGATGCTCTGGCCTACACGCTGGGCTTACAGAATGGAGTGGGCCTTTGGCATGGCCCATTCACGTGAGGTCCGCCCAACGCACCAATTTTATACTCTTGGCTGCCCACGGCGACAAGTTCAAACAGAGTTGGGTTCGGCCTGCTACATCATCTAGGTGATTTATTTGATCATGTTTTTGTCTTAGTTGATTCTTTTGCTACTTCTTTGATCATGTTTTTGTGTGTGTTCATACTTTTGCTACATTTTGAATCACGTGCCTTCAAGCAAATTTATCATCTCAGGTCAAAAAGGATTAATAATGGTCTTACTGTCTTATCAACCTTTTCAGTTTTGCTATCAGCTACTGACTAATATTCTTTTACTTCTCTGCCATAGGCTAATTTGCAATGGAAGGTCATTTTAAGTTGTCTTTTGGTCTGTGTCACTGATCTGGCGGTTTGCCATGTTAGCTCATGTGCTTTTCATGTTTCTGTCATGCTAAGTGCTAACCATAATTCGCTGTAAAAAAATAAAAAGAAGCAATCTTTAACTACTAATATCAGCTTTTACGGCCATACTGTTGAATTTGTTTGAAATTACTTTTATATCCACACTTCTGGACATGGTTTATCTTATTTTGCGGTTTTTATGTTGTAGGTTTCTAGATCAATTGGTGATGTTTATCTGAAAAAGGCTGAATTCAACAGGGAGCCTTTGTTGGCTAAGTTTCGCCTTCGTCAATCTTTCAAAAGACCCTTTCTGAGCGCTGAACCATCAATTTCTGTTCATGAACTCCAATCAGATGATCAATTTCTCATATTTGCATCTGATGGTTTATGGGAGCATCTTAGTAATCAGGATGCGGTAGATTTGGTACAAAATCACCCCCCTGCTGTAAGTTGTTTATCTTGGCTCCACAGCTTTGGTTCTATAGAGTATAGTGTTGATTGTAACGAATGTTCTGCGGTGTTTTTAGTTCTTGGATGCTATACAATGCATGATTGAAACATTGGATTCTTCTCGATAATCATCTTTACTCGTGTCGTAATCTCTATTATAGGGGTTTCCAAAAGCAAAATTTAATGTCTTTTAGGCTGTTTTTGGGTCATGGATTGGTGGACGGATTCACCCCTTGACAGTAAGTTGACAAGGATAACAAAGAAAAACTTTGGCTTCTTCACTTCTTATATTCTTATATTTTCGTTTACATACTCATTTCCCTCTTTAAGTTCCTTAACAAATCTACATCTGAAAGACTAACCATTATATATCTGGAATCATTATGTATACAGCGTTGATCAGTTGATTGTGCACTCTTTGCGATTTTATGCTGTGGATGCATTTGCTGCAATTGTACATTGACTGCTCAACATTTGTTTTATATGGATATGTTTCCGCTATTGTAGTTGGACCATTCACCTCGGCATCATATGTAGTTATTCAAGTTTGCCTAAAATTATTCTTAAAATGCCATTATTATGAAGCATGAAATGCTCGTACCTTTTTAATACTGTTCATTCAAGAAAATAGATGGACTATTCTCTGGAGTAGAAAGATTTTGTCATGTCCGGGAGTCTTTGAGACGGAAATCGCATTATTGTTATTAGTTGGCGCTTAGGCACATATTATTAGGTTGTGGTGACGTACAAATAAGAAAACGTGAGTTGTTTGTTCTTTGGACAATGAAAGTAAAAGAATGAAATTTTCCTTGATGCAGGGAAGTGCTAAAAGACTAGTGAAAGCTGCACTGCTGGAAGCAGCTAAGAAAAGAGAAATGAGGTACTCCGATTTGAAGAACATCGAACGTGGGGTCCGGCGGTTTTTCCACGACGACATTACCGTTGTGGTTGTTTTTCTTGATTCAAATCTCGTGAGCAGAGCCAGCACCCTCAAAGGCCCTACTGTATCGTTGAGAGGGGGTGGTGTACATCTACCAGCAAAAACTTTGGCCCCCTATTCCACAACAACATAAATTATACTGTACCACTTAAAAAAAGAAGAAGTTGAGTTCTTTGTCTACTCCTTCATCGAATAACTTGTGATTCCCGTTCGTAGATTCACAAGGGATAAGAGAAGGTTCTGGCTAGAATTTAATTCTTTGAATGTACAATGAAACATTTAACTGGGGGAGGGGTATCTTGTTTAGTTTCTGATAGAGGAAAAGGAAAAATGTAAGAATCATGGAAAGAAGGGTTCTACGGATAGGTTTACTTATGGAAAGATTCTCTTTTTTTCTACTTGCTGTTTTTCCTTACCATTTTGTTCCTTTCATTTGTGAGTTTTTGCTTGTTATGTAAATTGCATGTATTCACAACCATTGAAACTTCAAATTGATGTATTAGCTCTGAAATGTATGGAAGAAGGGAAAAGTTATGGTTTAATTTGGCGAAAGCTCTCCAATGCCATGGGTGGCGGCTATGGAAGCTTGTCTTTGTCTGGGGGAGTGACTAATCAAGAACTCGGTGGGGCGACTAAGCGTGGCTTGGCTGTACCAGTTCTTGGGTTTCTGTACTCGGTAGAACTCAGTGTGACTCGGTGGATCTTGGTGGGGTGACTCGGTGGGTTTCGGCTGTACCAGTTCCTTTTGGGTTTTGATTAGTTAGTCTTTTTTTTTTTTTTTTTTGAGTTCTGTTTTTATATTGTTTTTTGTCCCCGATTATCTTGCGCTGTATTGTGTTATGGATTGTTCTGGGAATCGCTTGTGATTCTCTACCGCTACCTTTTGATTAGGATTCATCAATCCATCTCCTAGGTGTCGGGTCTGCTTTGGTAGGTGTGTCCGCGAGTCGGTGGCCTAGTCAGCCTAATGCTATTCTTATTTCACTTGTTAGTGGTTTGGGCTTCAATCCTGTCTTTATGTAATCGGTGCCGGATGGCGTTTGGATATGATATCTTGACTATTTTCAAAATCTGGCTAAAGAAAATTGGTTCAGCTGCAGTCAAACAATGTGGAGCCACATGCCCACAAACTCTCACAAACTTTTTTTTTTTTTTCTTTTCTTGTTTGACATTCAGGGGTGTTCGGGCCAGCTTACGAACACCTCGGCTAATTCTCTCTTCAGTCCGTCCAAAGGCAAGCCATATACGCCAGACTAAGGGATTCACAAGAAATTACATTCTCGTACAAATTGTATCCTCCATTATCTCCCCAAGGTCGTCCTTGTCTATATCAAGGCACACACTACTGCTTGCTTTAAATTACCTCAAACTTGGGCTCTGAAATGACATGCTATCCTTATCAACGTGAAATCTCTGAAACCTCAATGCGTCAACACTCACAAAGCACCTCAATGCGTCAACACTCACAAAGCTCTGAGAGTCATCGTGCTCCGTTGAGGGACAATTCTCTTGGTCCGCTGACATATGAGACGCGCCTGTCGATTTTCGACAAGTTTGATTGTTGTAAGAAAGGTCAGTGCGTTTGATAAATGGACAGTTGACCAACTTATAATAACTTGCCACGTGGTGAGAAGAGCCACAGCGGACACGTCAGACATACTAAAGTCAATGGATGGAGTAAAACCCCACTGCGAAGGGGATACCCTTCGCGGAAGAGCGCAACAGAATCACGAATACCCTAAGCAAGGGATGTCCTGATCAAGGGAACCTCATTATGGAATTTACCCGCCGCGAACCCCCTGAAATGGGAATTGGCTCGACAGGAAGAAGTTAATACTTACGCGTACATATATATCGAACTTGCGACTGCACCTGACCATAAGGTAGGGGTAGAGAAGTCATTACGAATCTCGAGCGAGGTGTTGACGCGAGCCAAAGGGCTCGCGACCATGCCTAGCACAACGGGAATAAGGGGAGATACACGTGGCTTTGTGGCTTTAAAGGATTAGTGATCGTCGCGATGGAATGGCGCGCATTGGATAAGCCAGTGACGTCACCCACGTTGCCCAGGTATACGGAGAAAGCACGTGTCATCATATTACAAGGGGAATATCTACAGCCCAATGATTGGGTGTAGATCCCTATAAATATGAGACATTCCTTCACAAATTTCCATATAGATTGATTCATCCCCAAAGCACGGAAACCCTAGAGAGAGAAAGTGTCTCAGAGCTCTGGAATCAAGAGCATTGTTCTTGCTAGTGCTCGGGAGCCCATCTTTCTTCTAGAACTGTGACATAAGAATGATGATAATCTAAGTGGGATTGGACTGAGTACTGCTGTCTTCTCTTTTTGTGTATTTGGCCTAATCCTTCACCCCTTTACACACTCTCTTATTTCCTTGCTTAACTATTAGTTATTGTTTGCCTCTCCAAGTTAGATTTATTTGACTAACCAAGAACCTATCCTACAATTGTGAATGGAGATTTCTATCGAGTACCGGGCTGGCGCCTCTAGCTCTTGCCATACTCGGGTAATCGTTGGGTGGGTTTTCGCCTTTTCGGTACATTCACAACGCATCTCAGACCAAGTTGACTTTTCCAGTGCCGATAACAGCTTTCGGAGGCAGTTCGGCAAACAAGTTCATGATGTGTTCTGAAAAAAAAAAAAAAAAAAAACAGGAAACGAAAACGATACCAAACCAACTGTGCGGAATAATTGGAGCTTGGCCTTTTCTAAATTCTTCGGTGCTAGTGAATGAATCAGCATGAGCCTTCTTGACTGCCCATCAAAAGTGCATATTTGGACATTTCCAAATGCACCAGATCCAACCAAGCAATCTGGGCTGAAATTTTATTTTTGGTGGCTTTCACCAATTCTGCCAATTCAAATCGCCAGAGTGTCATTTCCTCTGCATCCAACTTCCCTGAATTTTTTTCGCCACATAAATCGATCATATTCTTAAGTTTAGTTTAGGCGGGCAAATAAGTAACATTGAAAGAAGAGGAGTAGTAGGGGTCCAGGAAAAGTTTTCCCGAAAATGTCCAGGAAAGAGAAATGAATATTTTCAGTAAACCTTTTTCTGGACCCTGACATTTATGATCAAAGAATGGACAAAATTCATTAAGGAATGAATGAGAAATTGTCTCGGGCATGTTTCAAAAGTTAAAATCACTTTTTCGTACGGCAAATTGATTTGTGAAATCAATTTCAGAAATTGAATGGCATATTCAATTAGTTAGCGGCTGTAAATATTTATTCTGCAAATTGAACTTGCCATCGCAGAATTCAATTTTTGAATTGATTTAATATTGATTTTTGAGGCTCCCCTATTAAATGCAAGGCTATTCTTGAATCCTATCATTGGTTTCTCCTCTCTTTGTTTCAATACACCAGAAAACAATTCTTTCTTTTACAATTGAGTTGTTATTTTATTTTTATTTTTTTAAGTGAGAGAGTATTACATAATTCTGTACGCTGAGCAATTTGGGCGAAGTGCAGTCACTATTGTGTAACCGTTTTATCCAAAGAAACAGACGCCGAAAACGCTCAAGCATTTTGTGATGCAGCGATTTTGCCTTTCTACAATGTCTGGTAAATCGCAAAAGATTATTATGTTGCCACTAGTGTTGCCCCCCTGCCCCTCTCTCCGTCCATGTATAAAACAAGACACGTGGACACACTCACACGTTTACATGTAGATGTACATGCAGTGGAGGACGCAGAATTATAAATTTTGCTTAATTTGCGGGGACTACTCTTCAGTAATTTTATAAAAAAATCTAAAAGTAGAAAGAAATTTGGGGAGAGTGTAGGGGCCAAACACCCCTGGCCTTGTGTACATGCGTATCATCTGCTATAACTATTCGTATCATAGATTTCCAAAGAACACCCTTGTGTAACTAATCAAAAAATGCATTGCACAAAAGAGAGAGAGAGAAGACTTAACATAGAATTACATAACATTTTTATGTTTTATGGTACACCTAACGTTGCCTTTTCCTTTTTTTAAAGATTTCCATCCACCAAATCCTATATGTGTTGATCTTAGAAAATGACATTTGATTTGCAATTTTGGCACCCATTTTGGTGGTATCATGTACATAATTTTTTGGGCTCATTACTCATTAGTCACTTATATTTATGGTGTTAGTAATGCATTGTATCGTGAAGTCATAATAGGAGTGTATAAATGGTAAAACCCAAAGTAGTTACACATTTTTTTTTGATAAATAATCCGAAACAGACAGACTTTTTGAATTATTTTTTATCTTTATTAAAAAAAATTTAGTTATGGTTAATAACTTTTTACTATTTAGATTTCTCTCGTCGAGACGAACCATTGCTCCACAAAGAATTCACACAAAACAATGTAACGCGAAAAAAAAATTGAATAAGGACAAAAAAATAATCTACCTTTTTAATTTAGCCAAAACGGGCCTAAATCGAGTGCTAAACAATATGTAACCGACTGCGAAGCATGAGATATCCACTTGTCTATATGTATTATTAATCACAAAATTAAAAATTCCATCTTCTGGTTAAGGCCACAGAGAATAATTGGGACTAGATTTTGTAATTATTGGGCGGCAGCAAATAAGTCCAAGGAAAAATGAATTCTGGGTTACAAAAATTTTGAGGAAAATAAGAGAAATATCAAAGTGAATATATTGAACGGCTGCATCAAATTATCTAAGCCTACTTGAATAAGAACTAAGACTTAATTTTTGAGGTCACCTGAAAATGACCCTCAATCTTATGGTAGATTTCATGATAGTAGAATCTACTAAACCAATAAAACCAATCTTGAAATTCATTATTTTAGAGCAACTCGAGCCCTAATTACTCAAAACCATATCCAAATAAATCCAACTATGCAAGCAGTTGACTTAAACTCACGCGGAATTGAATTTTATCGTCGAAGTGCTCAAACTCGCGAGAAATCTAGTTTTATCCTCTTTGTGTTTTTTACCCAAAGCAAGGAGACCTAAACCCTATACCCAATATACAACAGCTAGTTTTTGGTTGCTGGTGGTGGTGGCTGTGGTGATGGACGTGGAATCTAATATTGGTTGTTTTGCGTTAGTGGTGGTGGTCGGCCAAAGTTGAAGCAAATGTGTAATTTTAAAAGTTGAAGCATCAAACGCCCCTCTGAACCTTCTTTATCGGCACTCGACAAGAGCAGGGTTTTGAACGGAGAATCGTGTACTCAAATGATTATCTAAAGTTGTAATCAATCATACTGGGTGATATATTTTTGGGAAGTTGGCATTTATTTTTTTTGTTACATTACATATTGTATTGTACCAAGGATAGTAATGTAGTAGATATTGTTTCCACCAAATTTTGGGAGCTTGCATCAATTTGGTTCAAATGGACATTTAATGTGGTAGCCACAAGGGATAGTAGGACACTACTGATACAAGGATGGGTGTTCCATTAACAAAAAATTATTTTTTCCAAAAACCGAGACAGGTCATTCTTTCACAATACATCATATAAAAAATCGTGAAAAGTCAGTTTATTCAAAAAACTAACTTAGTGGAACAGCCCCTGTATACCTTTTGACAACTTGAATCCACCTAATGCATCCTGTAGAATCAAGTTCTTATTAGGGTTTGGAAATTTTGCAGCACAGTGGAGTATCTTCCTTTCAAAGTTTGTTTAACTAATTGAAAATTCTTGGTATGGATGGCTGCCTTGTTTGGTGTTTGTTTTCAGAACTACTTTTGCAAACTCATTTCACTAAGCTGATTTTGAAGCATCTTTCGAATTATCTAAAATCTTTTGTCGCATAAAAGTGAAGATGATGTGAAAATAATGGGTGTTAACACAAAATTTCAATGTACATTGCATTTATTGTTTAAGAAATTGGGAGCACGCTGTGGGATGCTCCTACAACCAGCCCATGGAGGTTAAAAACTCCATAAAGAGTTGATATTGAACTAGATTAAGGCATCGTTCCGTAACTTTTATGTGTGACTTTTTGGACTTTTTGAACTTTTTTGGATTTGTCTTTATTCAATTTTTTTGCGTCAAACTTTGATGGATTATTGACTCAATTCGATAAGAGGATTCAAAAAAGTAAAATTGTGACCGAAACTCGAATATTTTTTGCAAATATCCAATTAATGGAAGGCAGATGGATAGATTACTTGTCCGTTTCTCCAGTGACCAACTGACTTTTGAACTACCAAGTCAAGAGGGGTAATCAGTAACATCAAGGGCCCGATTTTGCTATCAAAACCAACTAGTTTTGGAGAATTAATTACTCTTAAGAGGATGAAATAATGATATGATAAAGGGGATAATTAGTGGAGATTATTTTATCCTTGATAGTTTGTATGGCTGGATAAAATCCGATGGATGATTAAAGAAGACGACAAATTACGTGTGCAACCTTCAAAGTTCCTTTACACTGACTGAATTTGGGAGCAAGGAGGGCTAATTGGGTAATTGGAGGAAGGGAGACTAATTATGGATATGCATATCCATAAATAGTCCCCAGTCCGTCTACAAAAGGACATTACAAGCTAATCCGGGCATGTGTACCTACCAAACACTCGATTAGCTAGTCTCAGATTAGCTATTCCGGACAATGTCAGTCCAGCCAAATAGTCCAGCTATAGCTCCGAAAGGGCACAAAGAACTTTCATTCCAAGAGAAGTAAGAATTGAACAGTAGTAATAGAACTCCTCATATAACTAATTGTAACTCGAAAGTTTTTATACAGAAAGCTGGTGAGTACAATAACCCAACTCGTGGTACGTTGCAGTCATACTACAATGCACAAAGTGATCCAGAAAATGGTCTACCTGAGTGTTTTTAAGAACAAAACAGAGAAATCCTGCAACTAAGAAATAACAAAAGAACTTTTCGTGGCCCAAAATTTACATCAAAAAGTAATTACAGATCTCTTCTGCATAGAGGGCAAGAACCGTGTCTTATCAGCCACTCATCAATGCAAGGTAGGTGGAACATGTGATGACAATGGGGCAAACTTCTAACAGTCTCACCAAGCTGAAAATCCTGAACATATGTAAGGCACAATGTGTGATTAGAAAAGGTTATTCAACACGTAAATTTTTTACTCGTAAACGTCTATAATTTTGTTGCATGGACTCATCTAAATCAAGTATGTAACGTATACGTGTTTGGACACAGGCCACTTGAGTAATGCTGTAAATGAAGTGTTTAACATGTTAGCCGGGCATTCACCTCGGAAACATATTTAGCAGTTCAAGTTTACCGTGTAAATATGCATTGACCACTCGTATTGTAAATAAAATGCTAAATGTAGGTCATTCACCATGGAAGCATATTGAGCAGTTCAAGTTTACCGAATAACTTTGCATCAACCTCTCATATTTAAGATAATACCATATGGACCCTTGTTAACCTAAGAAATAAAAGAGATCTGTTAAGAATTGCGATATGCCGAAACCAAAGCAGATACCTGAAGGCACACAGAACAAGAGGCTTTCTCCCCAGATGCATCTACATTGTTGTTGCTAGTGATTTTGACCTTTGGGATCTTTTCAACTGTATCTCCGGCCAAACCTTTAGATCCCCCAGTATCAAAGATATTGGGGATCTCTTCAAAGTTTGCTTCAACAGCACCCATCTAATTAAAAACATTGAAATCATCAGCAAATGGAGTTTAGTTGTCGTCGTTGGTGCAAGGCTTTAAGTAGCTTGTATCTTAGACGAAAAGTACCTGACTTTGCACTGCACTTAACATGGCCGGACCGATTCGCTCACGCACCAATCTACCACTAAGAAGGCTTGCAATAACATCAATCTGGACAATTTGAAAGATTCATCAAATGATTTCTAAGTTAAGATTTTGGTTCTTGATTATGTAAATATCAGAATAATTTATTAGCTAAAAAAGAACATGTGTGGGCTGTGTTTGGCTCGTGGATTTTGAGGAGGAATTTCATGAGAATGGACAACGACAAGGAGACATATATAAATTACTTCGCCTCATTAAATTCTTACATTGTTCATTTAACCTTCTGTCTCCCTTAAATAAACTCTTCACGATTCCATGAGCCTACCACAGCTATTGTGAAATAGGTTTTAGGAAAAAAAGATTGCTCACCAAGTAGAGCAGGCATTCAATTCCAGATTCATCTGCTTGCCAGAGAAGAAGTGAAGATTCGAAAACCTCAATAGAGAAAACAGCTCCAGAGATGGCTCCAACTGCTGCCCCGCGTACAAACCCGCTTTCGGTCTCTTGGCCTATCAAAGCTCCAGTCATTGCTCCTAATAAAGTACCCACTGTCCATAACAAGGAAATTTCTTGCATTACAATCTACTCAGCATAATCTATTCATAAGCAGTCAAAAAATAGAAAAACATGTATCGTGTTCCTGTCCATAACAGGGCTGGGCTCCAACTAACGTCACTAATCTCTTGGGAGCATTAATTCCCCGTCAGGCTAAATCCTTAGGCATATCAACCTCTAAGGAAAGTGAGGATTGAAATTTAACCATTAGTCCACCCATTGAAATTGGAACATTAGGCCTCCAGATTATAGTCAGATATATTTAGATGACAAAATCCTACAACAAACCCAACCTTTCAGATGACGAAATCAGGAAATCTTAAACAAACCCAATCTTTCTCCACATGTATATCTCTTGAACCATCACAGCTCAAATCCAACATGAGTGGTAGTCAAATCCTTAACTCAAAAAGACAATCTTTTGAAGTTCAAAGAATCTAAAGACCAGGACTCTTAACTGGATTTGCCAGGGATTATTGACTTCATTTTAGATTGTGGGAATGAGATTATGGATTGTGGAGTAATTCTCAGAATGTATTGTTAAAACAGCCATACAGTAATTCAACGCCTATTAAAGCCCTACCTACATACTATACAAATGGGGGTACGTGACGAACATTGAGCCAAAGAACACAACCTAATTCCAATGTTTTTCAATTTTCGTCAGTTAAAAAAAAAAATTCCAACCTTTTTCCCAACCCAGGTCATGAAATAAAGACATTGCAATAATCAATCGCCATTTGATCAACAAAACCATAGAGTTCCGAATCGGGTACGATCAACAGTAGTATCATTCCTAAAACCCGAAAAGAAGGACATTTACTTCTCAAATGGCAATGTTTCTTATTAAGCACAATGTATCATCAACCACAATTCATTTTCTACAAACACCATGTATTATGAGCACCGTTTATTAACCAAGATTGTTTAAGGGTTAATATTAGGCTTAGTTTTCCGTTTGATTTTAGCAAATGAGTTTAACAGGTGCAAAAATCATGATTTTGAAATCAAAAAATGAAGTGGTTCCGTGTATCGTTTTTCGATTTTTTTTGCACCAAATTAATGTCTTTTACAAACCCTGGTCAGAAATCTAATGCATTTCAGCAGTAATGGACAGAAATCTGGTAAAAAACCAACAGAATTGGAAAATACAAATATTAGAGCCAAATATAAAAACAAACTAATCCCAGTATTTTACAAACCCAGGTCAGAAATCAAATGCATTTGCAATACTAGACTGCAATCTGGTAAACAAAAACATCCAAATTGGAAAATAAATCCAAGGAATTGATTATATACTTACCCACTGCAAAGAAGAAGGTGAAAATCGCAGAAAATACATTCCCGATAACCGTAGAAACGGCAAATCTGAAGAATTCCTTAGCTTTATCGACCAAATTTGTGAAGGGACACGAAGGCAGAGAATGAGACGTGTATCCATAGACCTCCATCGACTGGATTTGTCGTGCCCTGATCCAAATTTGCTTGCACATACAAATACAAAACAATCTCTCTCCCCCCCTCTCTATATTTAGGGCTTACAGAGGAAAGAGGTTAAGAGGGGATTTTGCGTATTATGCTTAGCCGTTAAGCGAAGGGGAAACGAACCCACATGAAAAATGAAACCAACTCTTGCATTTAGGCTGCTTTTTTGTTTTTTTCCTTCCTGTGAACAGCAACTCTCTCTCGCTCTTCCTTTTTTTTCCTCCTACGGTCCAAATCAAATACTGGGTTCAAAAAAAGGAATCAATTCAATCAAAGAACACGAGGGAGAGAGAGGGAAAGTAGAAGCTTCTGGGTTGACAAATTGGCGGTCTTGAAGAGCAGTCGTCCACAAAAGATCACAGGCCAAAGTTGTTGATTTTCAATCACTCGTTTTTTTCTCCCGGAGAAAATTAGGGGAGAGAGAGAGAGAGAGAGGAAATGTCCACGTCTAGGTGGCAGAGATATTTTCATTTGGTGGGTCCGGTTGTAATATTTGATTAGTTACGTGCGCGATCTGGGCCGTAGATTATTTAAGAGTGTCTGGTTTCTTTAGTGGTTGGGTTGGCTTGAATGTATACGTGTCACGTGGAGCGACAATCATGAGATTGTTTTAGGGAAATCAAAATCTAACCACACATTACATTGGAAATATGAAATTCTAATACATTGGAAATATGAAATTCTAATGCTTTTTGTTTTTTTTTGGTTTGTTTAAGGGGTGTTTCGTTAATGGTATTTTTAGAATAAATTGATTTTTTACAATTTTTTTATGTAGTTCTTGTATTCCGGTGATGAACTTTTAGTCTCTTGTTTTGTTTGTATATGGTTTTTTGTATCTTTGGCTTGGTTTATGGTTGTTTGTATCTTTGACTTGGTTGTTTTCAACTTGCAGTGACTTCTTTTAGGTTGCGTTTATTAATGAAATTTCAATCTATTTATCAAAAAAATGCTTTTTTTTTTTGGTCATGGAAACTCTAATTCTTTACGAGCCTCAAGGCATAAACAATAGGGATAGTCCTCAAGTGTTTATTCAGTGGTCTTTGAGTCACTGCTACGTGATATTGACTATGCGATTCTTGAGCAATTATTTAATGTCTTAAAGGGCACTATCATGTGGGTTTCAACACCTTTATTTACTATGCATTTTCGTAAATTTAATACATTTAGTATTCGGCAGATAAAAATGTGTGATTGATAAAATAATTTTTCAAGGGTTAAGATTGAACTGTCTGCCGTCTGTTAACCACTTCGATAATCAAGACCGTTTACTTTGAAAACTTCATCCAAAAATCAATCATGATAAAAAGAATGTTTATCGTATTTTGACCTTTATTTTCTCAAACAAATTTCCGTTGTCAAAAATGGAAAAAAAAAAAAACAAAGTTTGAAACAGTATTGAGAACTCGTATTTTACAACAAAGATAACTAATGAAGCTATATGGAACGTTTCCTGATATCCAGCGTAATTTTTGGCATGATTGGTGTTATAGATGATGTCTTTTTCTTTTTCTTTTTGGTAAATTTATAGATGATGTCTACCCTATCATGAAAGAGAGTCTAGAAAGGGCCCTCAAATGTATTGGCAGAGGTATCTACGGGGCGTTTGGATGGCGTATTTAATTTGGGTGGATTTATAATGAGGGCGAATTTGAGGGTGGATTTGTAATGAGGGCGGGTCCACCTCCTAAGAAGGATGGATTTGTATATTGGGTGTTTGGATGTAGTTTTGAGAGGAGGGATTTGGAGGGTTGATATAATAGGATAAAGAGGAAAATGACATAATTGCCCCTAGTTTATCATTTTAATAAACAAAATAGATTAATTTTATTATAATTACAATAAGTACATAATAATTTCAATGAATACATAAAAATATTGAAACTACATTACATGAAAAAAATTCTGGAAATTTTATTTTAAAGACAAATTATTACACTTAAAATTTTAACTTTTAAAAAATGTCCTTTTGGTTAAATTTTTATATTGTGTGAAAAAAAAAATGGTTGTTTAAAAAAGTAGAAAACGAAAACAAAAAATATTGGGAGTGTTTTACTCTCTTCCTCTCACGAAAACAAGAAAAAGTAGTGCTGGGTCAATTGACCACCACTTCCAATTACCAAAGAAACCCATCCAAAATCCAAATCCTCCTCTTCATCTCTGCATTTTCCATCACCAACCGGTCCTCCTCCTCCGACGACGGAATCAGGTTCTCTCTCTCTCTCTCTCTCTCTCTCTCTCACACACACACACACACACACACACACACACACACAAGAAAAATTCACAACCCATTTCCGTACCCAAGTTGTCGACTCAACCTTGATCTGTGAACTCGAATCATGGCAGGAGCACCCCCTCTCCCTCTCTGTTTCACGCTCTCCCTCTCTTTGTGTTTCACGCACATAAACCAGTCAAAAAGGATAACACGAGAGAGCGAGAGAGAGAGAGAGAGAAGAGGTGGATTTGGAGGGGTAGTTTCGACCCTTTTCAGCCCGGATTTGCCAAGCGGTGGGTTGGGGGAGGGCTTGGCAAATCCACCTTGTGGTGGATTTGTAATCCAAACAGTAATCAAATCCGGGGAGAGAAAATGTCACCCAAAGACCTGATTTGAGAAGGGATCGGATTACAAATCAGGGCGCTTGGCATCTCCGGCCTCATCTCCGGCATCCAAACAGCCCGCTAGGGGTCCGAGGGGATCTCGGCCCCTTCCATTTTTTTTGAAATTTACATTTTTGTAATATTAGATGTTATGTAATTACTGTTTTATAATTAAGATCGCAATATCTAAAATTCTATGTAATTTTGATTTGATCTGGTAAAAAATTAAAAGTTATTTTTCTTATTGCCATGTAAAAAAATGGAAGCTACTACGCGTACAGAGAAAAAGGGACCGAAAACGTGCAGATCAGCTTGGGGACCCATTTTTCGTTCCCAGACGAACGATCCAAACCGTTCATTCATCTTAGAATAATTTTTCGAGGGGCCCCGGGAGAAATCACCTTAATCAGACGTGTGTAAAAGCTCAATCTAAAGCCCACTCCGTTTCCTTCGAAATTTTGAAAAATTATTCTAAGATGAATGAACGGCTTGAATTGTTCACGTGGGACCAAAAAGTGGGTCCCCAAGCTGATCTGTACCTTTTCTGTTCATTTTCCTTCTGTCCCCTTAGAATTATCGTAAAAAAATTTCCATTTCTTTCATAGACGAAAGTAATCACATGAGCGCTTCAATTTTCGACACTAAAACAAGATATATCACATACAATATATTAATATACTACAAAAAACTACACCATATATTGAGTACATTTTGCATGAAAATACTTTTCTTAAATATTTCTTGGACTAAAATTCTAACTCCGCCAATGCTCAAACGGATTGGAAAAAAAGACCGGAGGGTATCTTCCTCTTTTAGTAAAATTCAAACGGATTGATTGCCCTTATACTCGTTCCCAAATTATGGGTTAAAAAAATGAGTAAGTAATTTTGTAGTGTCTACCAAGTAAGACCACTTAGATCTAAAATGCACCATTATTTGTGGATGTGGCAATGAAAAAGACACTAAATATGGGACAAAAGAAGTCACAATTTTGCGGAATAAATAAGCATGCAAATAATAAAACGAGTTTGGGTGGAATAAATAAGCATGCAAATAATTGAGGTCAATAACGCCAGATGGCGGTCAGAACGTGTAATATGAAATATATTTAAATACACACTAGTACAATTTTGGCATACTATTTTAACTAAAAAGAAGAAAAAAATAATTAAAAATCCAGAAATCCCATGAATAGTAGGTCAACAAGATCATCCCCTCAAATTCTTGCCATTACTCCCTAGCTTCCACCTGTAAATCTTGACTTCAAATAGCATGCAAATTTAATCTTCAATAAGGAGGAAATTTCAGTTTACATAAGGAAAATGCATCTATGGCCAAGTTCAAGCAGCATGCCAATGTATAATTTTCTCAAGGTATGGCAAGAGGTGTTTGGCTTACCTCATTCAAAAATGAATTCTTCTATCTATAATGTATTTTTGGTTTTTGAGTTTAGAAAACAAAAGCCAGAAGTAGGTGGAGATGAGCTTTTTTACTTCTCATGTTTCACTTTTTTCACTTTTATTTTCGGTTTTTGAGAATGTATTTTACACATATTTCTCAAACATTACTTTTGCTGCAAAATGCATTCTGCACGTATCTCCCAATTAAACAGTCAACATATTCTTAATGCATTCTAGTTATAATCCAAAGCCAAAAATGCAAAAAGTTAAAAAAATGAGGCTCCCAAACTTCCATTCTAGTCTGGATAATGTGCAGCGTCGGTCCAAACTTGAGTTGCGGCCTTTAGGTCTCAAAAAATTTAAGAATTTTAAGGCCCCCTTACTATTTGACTTCCCTTATAATAGTCGGAGAAAAAATTGTGCATAATGAGATTTAAGGCCCAATTACAAACTCAAATAAATAGTACCTAATGAACACTTGTATTTGGATGATAGATTGAAAATAGTGGTTAGCTATGAGCCATCGTGATTATAGGTTAATTGATACGGCGATACCCATCATGATTTAATCCCCGTCACCATCATAATTAAAGACTACATCTAATTATAGTCTTGAGTGGAGCCTAAAGTACGTTTTTTTCTTTATCATACTCATTAATCATGGATTCATGACTAAAATTTATAGGTGAAGATTTATCTCTTAATTATGTGAAACCGTTGTAAGCTCCAAAAAGCCGAGCTCTTTTGTGTTGGCAATTTCATTGACAAAACACACATTTTGTGTATCCCAATTTATTGAGTTGTATTTCTTATTTTCCATTTATTCTACAGTGTCTGTATAGGTAAGGCAAGGAATCATTTTTATTTGTATTGTTTTTTAGTGCGGTAGTCGTCTGAGGAAGTTTTGAGAACATTGTGCAATTTGTGAAGATTTTGTTTCCAATGAAGACTGGGAATATTGTGAAGTTTTGGGAAAATTTCGGTTGCAATGAAGATTGAGAAGTTGGTGAAGATTGAGAATTTTCGTACATAGAAAGTTTGGCTAGATTGCTCTGCTGAATAGATCTTGCTCAAGCAACCTGTCAAGCAAGTCTACTGTTCGCTAGTTGCTCGAGCAACTTGGTTCTTGCTTGAGCAACCGACATGTGCCTATATATTCGCATCAACTAGGTTAAACGTTTATAGAGGGAGTCACACATGATTCTTTGCACTCCTACTCATCCTTAAAACACTTGTGGCGGCTAGGGTTTGTGAACCTTGAAGAATTATGAAGGCTAGTGAATGCCATGAGTTTCAAGATCATCTTCAAGGGGTTTGTTCTTCGTTAAAAACAATCAATCTCTAAGTAAAGTCCTTTCGTGGAGTTCGAGAGGCGCTTCAAAGTCCTTCGGTGGATTCTGGGAGGCAAACGGAAGGCTTGTGGATTTAAGGCAGCGGCGGTCAAAGCACTGGGTGTGGTGAACGAGGATTCGTCAAGTAGTTCTTAGGTTCGATTGGTGAGGATTCACGATCGTTGGTAAGATTGCTTGTAACTACACATTGAGTATAGTGTTTTTGATTCCTTCCCGTGGTTTTTACCCGTATTGGGGTTTTCCACGTATATCTTGGTGTTCTCCGATTGTTTGCTTTCCGTTGTGTGATTGATTGACTGTTTGATTCGTGGGCTCATTTTTACAAAAGATTAAAACATAGCAAACAAAGGTTTTTCAACCGCTTATCACAGGATTTAAACCCCTTTGAACGAGTTATAACGGAGTTGGTTCCTATCATAAAATAATCACCTAAATTAATCAATCATCCTTAAATTGGTTTTCATTCTACCACCCCCGGACCCGGACGAAGGGGGATGCGCCAGAGCGAGAGTGTAGAATGAAAATTGATAACGAAAGATTTATATGACCTAGCTTATTCTCATGTTAAGCAAATTTTCCTCAAAGTTATATGTTAGAAAATATCATATTTCATATGTTAAAATCTGTTCCCCTTGCAACACTAATCATGATTCTTTGAAGTCCGTGTTTGGAAGCAACTTTTTTTTCAATTATGGAATTTGGATTATGAATTTTAAATTATAGCAGAGTATATTATGAATTACATAAAAACGTTTGAATGATATGTGCAGAATAGATTTGGCAACGGAGGAGCGTTTGGAGTACAAACATTAACAATTTGCATTATTTGACTAATGGAGAAGGGAAAAAAATAAAACAAAAAGAGAAAACAGCACAACAGTTGTGCGTAATACAAGGGTAGTATATTTGGTTATTCTTTTATCGTCAAATTAATCTTTTTATTTTGAGGAAGAGAGGAGAATGCAAAAGCCCTTTTGGAGCTAATTTTGAGATTTTGCCTCCATCTCTTAATTCGGAGAATCTATTATCCGCAATGCATTTTGCTTCGTGACATCCAGACACCTAAAATCTAAAAATGCACAATTGAAAATGCGAAAAGAAGCCATCCAAGCTAGAACTTTTTACTAGAACTTATATATTTTCTGCTGTTAAAAAAAAAAAAGGAAAAAAAAAAGGGCTAGAACTTTTACTCTTGCTTTGTGGGCCTTTGGACGGGATGAAGTCTTTATTGGGCTGGGCTTCTTGAGGTGATCTGTTTTCTCTAGGCCTTCAAAGGCCACAATTGAAGTTTTTTAGCCCAAAAAATCATGACGATCAATACTCATGGAGTAAACATAACTGAAAATTAAGGATTAATAGGTGACCCTTGAAGGGTAGTGAGTAACTAGCTTTTGATACCACCACTAAATTGGACAAGGAAAACTCAGAAAAATATCCACGACCATAACCAAAATTATGGACTTAGGGAGCTGTGGAAGAAGCATTGATTTGATAGGGTTTAGTCTCAACCGAATCAATCATTTCAATAACGCCCGCTAAGATATGCAAAGGTTTGGCTAAATAAGTTAAGTGGCTTTTTACTGTTCATTTTTTGTCCTTATTCAATTTTTTTTTTTGTATTTTTAGTTTTGCGTCAAACTTTTGCGACCAATTGATCCGTCTCGACGAGAGGAATCGGAAAAGTAAAAAATTTTGACCAAAACTCTTAAATTTTTTCAAAAATACAGAATAAGTCAAAATAAACAGCTTATTTTAACTTATTCTGTATTTTTGAAAAAATTTAAGAGTTTCGGTCAAAATTTTTTACTTTTCCGATTCCTCTCGTCGAGACGGATCAATTGGTCGCAAAAGTTTGACGCAAAACTAAAAATACAAAAAAAAAAATGAATAAGGACAAAAAAAATGAAAAGTAAAAAGCCACTTAACTTATTTAGCCAAACCTAGTTGGCCTCTACAAAAATCTTATTTGCCTGATTTCTTGTCTTTAGCTTTAGCTCCTCCATTGAATCCCTTAGTTGTTCAGGCTCATTCAAACCTAGCATATCTATAGGTTTCGCCCTCCAATACTTCCTTTGGCTAGCTAATTTTCTCACAGGATTTAGAGTTTCACCCCTTTTTTTCTCGGCATCCAATTCGTCGAGAACTTGAGTGAGTAGTGAATTGAGATTGCGCGCACTAGCATCATAGTGTGCCTCAATGAGATGGCGCATGGTGGTATTTTTTGGACAGTTTCGACAATGGAATCAGTCAACGATTGAGTCCACACTAGGGTGACCGAAGGAAAATATTCTCCCAATGGGAGAGAAAAATATAATTGCAATTTCAACGCCACATAGTGTGCATAGCTCGCTCGCCTTCTTGAACAGGCCAGAACGCTGTTTTGAGAAGGTGACTTGCAAATGGTTTTTTATCTCTATTTTCGCGATCTTGATCTTTTGGTGACCCTTGCTTGGCTTCTTTGCCGTGGCTAACAATATTGAGAAAAATAAGCTTATCCTCTCTTTCTTTTCTTCTCAATTTATGCAGATGATTGGAGGTAGAAGATGATCAATTATTTATAGGGGCTTGAAATTTACTCTTGGAGCTGTACAAAATAATTGTCTCTTGGGGTTTGCTTGTCAGTTTCTTTTTGTGCAGTTACGTAGTGATTTGGGAGTTAGAAAATATTCTACTCTTAATGAGTGGATATGTGAGTATTAATTTTCTCTTAGTTTTGCATTATACTCCTAAGTTGACTTTGCATATAGGTAAATGGCTAACAGTTCTGTTTAATAGATTGAGTATTCATCTCGAATATTCATAACATAAAATTTTCATTTCATATAATTTTCTTGAGTGAAGATGAACTGACTCAAGCCCATATTTTTTCATCTACTTTTTTGTGTATAAAAAATCACCTATCACACAAGGTTTGTGTTAGCGTAAATCAATCAGACACACAATCGAGGAATAAGACAGTAAAGAAATCGACATCAAGATTTATGTGGTTCCACAAAACTGGGTACCTCCACGGGAGTGAGCGAGTCTGTTATTATGATAAAAGTCGGCCAAGGTTTTACAATAGAGAGTATTTATAAGCCCTTCTCTATTCCAACCCTAATTATTCCACTCCGCTCGGTCACTTCCCTCCCTTTGCTTAGCTCGGCTCGGCATCTGGCCTTCAGTAGAACTTCTCGGTACCTCTCCATATGAGCCAAAAATTCCAACAGTTTGTAATGATCCCAATCCACATATTGCAATATTTTCATCTACAAGTAGTTGGTACATTACCCATAGTATGTTAAAAATGTATTAAATTTAAAACGGGTCCAACTTAAGAAAGTTACATTATATATACAAGCAGAATTGTTTCGAAGTCATTAAAAAGGAAACATCCAGAATTTTTTTTTTGTCATTCGTCATTCCTAATCTATTACATGGGGGAGGGGGGAATGAGACTCGATCCCGAGATGCAGTGTAGGGCATCCAAGAGCTCTACCGCATGAGCTAGCCACCACTTGCCATTGAGATTGAGAAGCGATAATTATTCATGTCGGTGTAAATGGAAGCTAGGTTATTCCCAATGGCATACTCGAAGCCAAAATGTTGTTAAAGTTGACAATGTTTGGCTCAAAAAGTGTTCACAATGGAATACTTAAAGTTAGCAACATCTTAACCAATACTCAAATTTTGGCATTTGCATACTCAAAGCAATTACCAACCTTTTCCCAATAACCAAATTTAATGGACCACACATGTCCTCAATTAAATACACCCATCATTACACAAAAACCATTTATCTCTTTTCTAACAATGTTTTAAAAAAATTATTGAATTTTTTTTCAAAACCTTTTTTTTTCCCCCGAAAACTGTTTGTTTAATAAAACTGAATTTTTTTTCCAAAGACGTTTTTTTGAATTTTTTTTAATGAAAATTGTTTGTTTTCATTAAACCACAATTGCATATGGAAATCTTCGGGCACCTGGTCAAACCCTACCCTTTATACTCCCCAATCACCCACCAATAACCTTCCTCATCAAATCACTCATGTTCAGATGTTCCGATACCAATCAATCCCTTCCATTTTTAATTAATCCTACGTTTATAAACATCTTCCAATTATGCTTGATCCAACATTTAATCCAAAAATCCATTTTCACTACTTGAAAATATGGGACTAGCAATTCATATATGTACATCATATATAAAAGTGCATGTAACTAAAGTATATTCGTAACTCACCTTTGGAACGTGAGCCAAAGCATTGCCATGTGCGCGTAATTTAAAACCGGTCCTAGAACCAGAAGGAGAGAAAGAGTTGCCGGGTCCAATAATGGTCAGAGTGGCACGGCAAGAATCTCGGCGTGGGAGGTGAAGGAGTAAGTTTTGGTTTGAGAGTTTGAGAGGGAGGGAGTGAATTTAATAGAACGAAAGCTCTGTCAAAGAATTACTCCATGTGAAAGAAGAATAATGATACATACACAAACTTTATGCCACACCCCATGTGAGTGGGGTTGTGGTTGGTTGTGGCACAAAGTTTGTGTCACAATCATTTTTGGTGAAAGAATTCAATCAGGGTGTTTGGATGGGGAGACAAGATTTCATACAGAATTAATGGGGTCCTCCACTCTCAATTATACACTATTATCTTGATAACCCACCAAACATCTGTCCAAAAATAATTCCCATCGACAAAAGGTTTTAGACGAGAAGATAATTCTACTGACAGTGTGCAACCAGTCTACGCCTGGTTGCATAAACTTGCATTGTCTGGGACTCGTTTTCAAAAATTTATCATTAACCATAAAAATTATTTCAAGATCGACCGCGGCGATGAAATTTCAGGAAAATTTCAGAAAACAGAAATTTGAATTTTAATAAGAAATCGGGGTATTACACCGCTGAAACACCACCAGAAAACACGAGCAACATTTTATTGACTCTCTCACCCTCTGTACCCCACCGTACCAAGCTGGAGTAGCAAAAAATTATGAACCATTAACAAATTTTTTACTCTTTGAATACATCTAAACTAGACACATTTGAAAAGTAAGAAAAATATCAAAAATTATTTTTTTAAAAAATACTAAATACGAAAAAACACGAATACAAAGCAGCCAAAAATAAAATTTTTGGAGATAAGTTTTGGGGATAAGTTTTGGGAGATGGGATAAGTTTTGAGACTGAGGGATACTAACTCTGGGATTCACTTTATAAATACTGGAAACCTACTTTCTCTTCCTTACTTACAAGCAGCTTTGCTTTCAGTTCCTCTTATTCTATATATTCACTCTTATCCCCCACGTCAGAAAATGGAGTACTTCCCCTTCAAGCTGCTCCTACCCATCTTAACTTTTGTTTCCGTGAGTTTCATTTCATACCTCCCAATTCCTGAATACAGATTAAGAATCCATTTTCTTAGCTAAGTTTTTCAAATGATTTTAGCAAATGAGTTCACTAGTTGCTAAAATCTTTTGAAAAACTTAGCTACCTCTCTCTTACTTGTGCGCACACGCTTATATTTATATGTCTCCATGTGTTTCTGCCGCGACCAAAAACTTAGCGCTTTGTTTGTTGCAGGTAGCATTGGTGGCAAGCCAAGCAGCTGATGATGTATCTCCAGATGCTTATTGGAAATCGGTTTTGCCAAACGCTCCCATGCCCAATGCAGTCAAGGACATTCTTCGCAACGGTAATTTGGTCTTCGGACGCACCTGACTTTCTGGAGACTTTAAAGTGAAAATCGAAATGAGGCATTTTTCAAAATCTTAATGAACAAAATGTAAGTAAAATATGGGGGCTTCAAAATTCGTAAGTATTATTTTGAGCCTAAATTGGCCGCAAGAATTCCTTTAGCTCAGGGCCGACTCTGTTTGGATCTAAGCTTCTTCATTTACCGAAGTTCTCATGGCAGAGTAACCTTCGAAAGGGCAAATTATTTAGTGCTCATTAAGCACCATGTGGCCGTACTCCAGGACATTCCAACACCCCACATGCATTCTCGTGGTATCCATGTCTAAGTATATGGACCTCACATAAATGTTTGACGATTGAATGATTTGAAACACCACGTGGACGTGCTAACCGTCCAAAATATTTTTTCCAACATTATCTTGATAACTCACCAAAGATTAGGGATGGCAACGGGGCGGATTGGGGCGGATTGGGGCATGAACCGAACCGAATCGAATCACCACAACACTGCCCCGAACCGAACCGGTTATGAAAATTTATTCCATAACTGAACCGAACGGGGTTCGGGGCAAACCCGAACCGAATGGGTACCCGATTTGAATTATGATTTCCAACACACTAAATCACAATCAAACATTCAAACAAACTTAAAAAAAGGCATAAATTGCCAAAAAAAAACTCAGGATCTTCTCGAAGTTCTACTACTTCAATGACTGGTGGGAGTTTTCAGAAACACCAAGCTGTCGACCTAGTCTCCTTTGTTACGAATCTTCTTTAACTGAAAGAGAGCAGATCGGAGGGTCATTAATCGCCGTCTTTCTTCTTTAACTGAAAGAGACCAGAACGCGAGAGAGAGAGAGAGAGAGAGAGAGAGAGAGAGAGAGAGACTTACAGTGACTGAGAGAAGAATAAATCGCCGTCGTTCTGTACGAATCTTCTTTAACTGAAAGAGAGCAGATCGAAGGGGAAATGAGGAATCAATCGCTGCTGTTTTTCTTTAACTGAAAGAGACCAGAACAAGAGAGAGAGAGAGAGAGACTTACGGTGACTGAGAGAAGAAGAATTGCTGTCGCCGACTCGCCGTCGTCCTGTCGCCTCTCGGCCTCTCACGGTCTCACGGCCTCTCTGAGTCTCTGACGAAATGTAGGAGCAAATGGGATTTGAAACCCTACCTGCAAAATGTTATGTATATATATAAAGGGGAAAAGTGTAATTTTCATATAGGGTTTATGTAATATTTATATATAATATAGGGGGTCCTATCTAATTAATAGAGGTTCGGTTCGGTTCGGGTATCGGTTCGGGTTCCAGTTAAACCCAAACCGAACCGAACCCGTTCGGTTTCCCATCCATCAAAACCACACCCGCACCCACGGGGAAAAATTCGGTTACGGTTCGGGAAAAAAAAAACGGTTTCGGTTCGGTTACCCGTCGGTTCGGTCGATATTGCCATCCCTACCAAAGATCTGTCCAAAAATAATTCCCACCGACGGAATATTTTAGATAAGAATATAACTCTCTCGGCGTCTTGGATGGGAAAAGAAACAGAAAGAAAAGCATGTGTAATGATGGACAATTAGCCATGTGTAATGGACCCCCATTCCCCTCCCCTCTCTCTCTCCTGGACGCATCAAAACCTAGGAAAAAAGCAACCAAAAAAAAAAAAAAAGAAGAAGTACGTGAACAGTGCCTACTCAAATTTGAGTAGGCATGGTAGCAAAGATAATTTGAAGAGAAAGAATAAAGAGCTTGATTTTTGGGGATTTTGAGATATTTGACTCCTTATATTAGCTTAATATATAGGGAGCATGATGAGGATGCTCTTACAAAGCTTACATCCACTAAAAACCTAACTCCTATATCTACTGAAATCAGATCCACACACTAACTATTAGTATTAAAGCCGTATACAGAAGACTCACCGACACTTTTTTCTTTCTTTCTTTTCTTTTCTTCTCTTCTTCTTCTACAAAAACAAATTCACACCCAGATAACAAAAAGTATTACAAATAAAAATACGGGGTATTACAATCTATCCCCCTTAAAATAATTTCCTTCCGAATTTTAGTAATTGGATATAGTCAAAATAACATTTAAAAACTCATTATAAAGTTCGAATATATTTAAATTGGAAAACTCATTATATTGATGTAAGCAAACATATATTGATATCGATGGATTTTTGTGTTAAGATTTAGACTCATTTGACATTATAAACTACTCTAAGCTGGACTAGCAAAAAATTATGAACGATTAGCAAATTTTTTACTCTTTGAATACATCTAAACTAGACACATTTGACAAGTAAGAAAAATATCAAAAATTATTTTTTAAAAAAATACTACTAAATACAAATAAACACGAATACAAAGCAGCCAAAAATAAAAATTTTGGAGATACGTTTTGGGAGATGTTAGCCTATATACTAACTCTTCAAGACTAATATCTTTTGAGACTGAGGGATACTCCGGGATTCACTCATAAATACTGGAAACCTACTCTCTCTTCCTTGCATATCTTTCAGTTCATCTTCTTATCCCCACATCAGAATATGGAAAACTTCCCCTTCAAGCTCCTCCTACCCATCTTATCTTTTGTTTCCGTGAGTTTCATGCCTCCCAATTCCTGAATACAAAGAATCCATTTTCTTAGGATTCCCTCTCTATCGTGCGCGCACACGCTTATATTTATATGTCTCCATGTGTTTCTGCCGCGACCAAAAACTTAGAGCTTTGATTGTTGTAGGATCTTTTATTTTATGTTCTTAATTTGCAGAAAGCACAGAAAACTTGTTTGGCATATCATATGGTAGTTTCCAAGCCTTCTTCATTTGCTAAAAATTAATTATAGATTTTAGCAAATCAGAAACTCACTCTAAGTGGTATTTTTTCACTTATACACTTTGCTTAAAAGAGTTCAATTTTTTTTTCCGGTTGCAGGTAGCGTTGGTGGCAAGCCAAGCAGCTGATGATGTATCTCCAGATGCTTATTGGAAATCAGTTTTGCCAAACGCTCCCATGCCCAAGGTTGTCAAGGAGATTCTTCACAATGGTAATTTGGTCTTCGGCTCTATAGCCATGCCTTGACTTTTTGGAGGTTTAAAGCAAAAAACAAAAGGAGATCTTTTTCAAAATATTAATTAACAAAATGTAAGTAGCTAAATTATACTTCCAAAAACAAATATTAGTATTATCAATAAGAAATTTTTTTTGAACGGCAAAAAATAATTTTATTAATCTTTAGAAACGGATTACAAAGATTAAAGGGAACTAAGCACAAAGACATCACAACGCGAAAATGGCATCCCAACTAGGTTGGCACCCCATCCCACGACAATCATATGCCGGCAAGAACCCAAGAGGGAAATAACAAAGGTTGACAGGAAATCAACCAAAAGATACGGAGGAATGTACTCTAACTCCTGAAACATAATCAAGCAAAACACCACCAACAGCTTGAAAGGATACCCGCAGCTTTGATAAGAAATAACGGGCCCTAAAACAATAACTAAACATTCTAAAGTTTCATACTCTTCTACCCTTCCATCTGAGGAGCATATAATAATCCCGTCGATAGAAATATGACCTAAGAAATTAAAGCATCCCAAATCAGTTAGAATAGAAGTATATTAATCATGACTCATGTTAGAATCTAATCAAAGTGATCAATATTATAGGCTTATAGAAGAAAACAAAACTTGGAATCACTTGAGATTTTAGTTTTGGGAACAAGTTCCAAAGTTATTCTGTCTCTCAATTCTCTGCTCCCTCACTACGGCTTTGACTCGTAAGCAGGGACGGATCCAGAAATTCAACCCAGTGGAGGCATTTTATTAATTGTAATCGTGAAATGGACAAAAAATCGTGTAAGATTGAATCTAAACCTAATATCAGACAAAAATTATTGAAGGCTATAGGGATCATTGTAAAAGATTTCTAAAATTACAAAGGGAAATGCTACAAACCACCCTTAGGGTGGTCCACGGTGCACCACACGCACCATTAAGTTTCCGGACAGAAGCTGCAAACCTGATACAGCTGCAAATGTACAGTCCTAGCTAGTGCTCCTAGTCCTAGTACATATTTGACATGATAGTATATAAAATTGTAACCAAATACTCCCTCCGTCCCAATTTTATAGTCCCTTTTGGGAGTTCGTACCACTTTTCAAAGTGTTATATCTTATAATCTACAATATTTTAGGTGATTTTGAACACTTTGTCTATTAGATTAAATCAGGATCTATCAAACAAGATCCATATTGCATATAAAATGTATTACCGATTGAAAGATATAATCATTTTTTTATCCGGTTAGGATAGAACGAGGGACTATAAAATTGGGACGGAGGGAGTAGTAGTAACAATAAACACGTCCATGAAATGACCGTGACACCCTTGGTATCATGTTATACTCCCTCTATCTCATTTTGATAGCCTCCTATGAAAAAAAAAATTTTAATCCAAAACAATGTTTTCAAAAATTTCTGAAATTCCACTGTCCTCCCCCATTAACTTTTTACATGAAATGACCGTGACACCCTTGGTATCTATTCACCACCCTAAAAAAATAGAGTTAAAAAAGTTATCCAAAAAAATTAAATCGTTTTTCATTTTGAAAAATAGTTTTAAAACAAAAGGCATCAAAGAAATTATTTTCAATTTTTTTTTATTTTGAATTCTCTTTGTAGGAAAAAATAAACTAGTTTTGAAAATAGTTTTTAAAAAAAATTCAAAATTTATTTTTCAGATTTAAAAAATATTATTTTCAAAACTTTATTTTTTTAAAATAATGCTTTACCAAAAACTAATTTTGAAATGCAAAATTTTTGAAAACATTGTTTTGGATTAAAATTTCTTTTCATAGGAGACTATCAAAATAGGACGGAGGGAGTATATATCATGATACTAAATCAAAAGAAAACTAAATAAAAAGCTCAACCTAAATACTGTCAGACATCAAAATCATAAAAAAAATAACGTCTCTAAAAAATTTACTCCATTTTTTGGTAAAAGAAATCCTTCCAAATTTTTTTTTACCCGTATTCGTTTTTCTATTTCGTAAAAGAAGAAAGGACGTGTTTATTGTTACTACTAGTATTTGGTTACAATTACTTTATACTATCATGTCAAATATGTACTAGGACTAGGAGCACTAGCTAGGACTGTACATTTGCAGCCGTATCATGTTTGCAGCTTCTGTCCCGAAATTTAATGGTGCGTGTGGTGCACCGTGGACCACCCTAAGGGTGGTTTGTAGCATTTCCCAATTACAAAATATCTAAGTCAAATAATTTTCTCATCATTTTGTAACATTTTCTTAAAAAGAAGGGAGAAATTTAAAATTAAGGAAAAAAAATATTAGGGGAATTATTATTTACCATTGTAGGTTCAAAATATATAACCAAACTACTAAAATATTGTACAATGAATGTTGCTGGTCTAGTGGCAAAAGGGAAGGCATTGGTTTTGGAACCAGAGGTCTAGGGTTCAAACCTCAACAATAACTCTTATTTGATAACCTTTCAAAATTTATGGCTTAAAAAGGAAGAGCCAAGACTCAAACACACGACCTTTGGCTTAGCGTTAGTGTGCCTTACTACCAGACACCACACAAGTTATATTCATAGATTCTGACTCAAATAATATATATACAAAACTTATTTCCTAAAATTAATTAATTAATTTTTTTTTTTTGCATTGACCTGTGGGGGTCAGCGGGGGCATGTGCCCCCCTTTGGATCCGTCCCTACTTGTAAGTCCAAAACTTGCCTCATTTTTTCCCCTAACTTAATTCATTGGTTTTGGTTTAAGGGGCTGTTTGATAAAACTGAAAATTGAAAACTAAAAATTAAGTACTGAAAACTGAATGTTGAATTTATTAAGCTAATAAGCTTTTTGATATGTACTGAATCTTAAGCCCTGAAACAAAGACATTGTTTGATCTGTATAAGGAGCTGAAATATTAAAATGAAAAGATGGTGGTATAGCGGCGGTGATGGTTGTGATGGTGGTATAGCGGTGGTGATGGTAGTGATTGTGAAATTGTGGCATTGTCGTGGTAGGGTAGTGATCGTGGGAGTAACGGTGATGTAGTGGCAGCAGCGGTGGTGGTACTTGAATACGTAAATGAAAAAAAAAATACATTTATCAAAAAAATAAAAATATACAGAATATTGGTAAGATGGTGGTATAGGGCGGTGATGGTTGTGATGGTGGTATAACACTGGTGGTGGAAGTGATCGTGAAGTGGTGGCATCGTGGTGGTGAGGGAATGATGGTGGGAGGAGTGGTGGCGACGTGGTGGTGGGAGTGGCGGTGTGGTGGTCATAGTGGTGGCGGTAGTTGCGGTGAGAGTGGTGGAGTAGTGGTGGTGGTGTAATGGTGGCAATGATGGTGGGAGTGGCGAAGTGGTGGTGTGAATGGTGGTGGTGGTGGTGGTGTAGTAGCGACGACAACAATTGGCGGAGTAATGGGGTGGTGGCGGCAGTGATGGTAGGAGTGGCTGGGTGGTGGTTATGGTGGCGGTGGTGGCGGTGGTTGTGGTAGTGGTAATGGTTGTGGCGGAATGGTGGTGGTGGTGGTGGTGGTGTGGTGGTGACAGTGGTTGTCGGAGTGGTGGTCATTTTGGTGGCGGTGGTTGTGGTTGTGGTGGAAGTGACGGAGTGTTGGTGGTGGTGGAGTGGCGGTAGAAGTGGTGGTGGCAGCGTAGTGGATGTGGCAGAAGAGCATTTGTAGTAGTTGTAAATTCAGTAAAAATTAAGTAGCTAAAAGCTATTTAAATTTTATCAACATTTTAGCTTACATTTTAAGATCCACTTAATTTTTTTAAGTAATGTAATATGTGGTTATCAAACCTACTTAATTACTTATTACTTAATTCATTCAGTTTTTTAATAATGCACGTTTGGGACCTTGTGAATTTGAAATCGGGCTTGAAATTGGACCTTCTATGCGATGTATTTTTTTTTTTTTTCGTATTACAAAAGATAACTAGGGGTACTAAAATATGCGGGCCCTTAAAATTCGTATTTTTTTGGGGCCTAAATAGGCCACAACCCTTGCTTTAGCTCTGGGCCAGCTCTGTTTGGATCTAAGGGTAATACCCTAGATTTGGGGAAGGGATTGTTTAGTCTCACATCGGAAGTCTACATGTGTAATCTTGGGCATATGACTAACCATGTAAAAAACTACTAGTACCTTGGGCTTAAGCATTTTGGGTCATGTGATGTGGCATGTGGATCAATTCAAGGTAATGAGTCAGTGGTTTACATGGTGCGTTACACTAAGCTTCTTCCTTTACTGATCATGGCAGATTAACCTTCAAAGGGGCTAATTATTTAGCGCTCCCGGAGCACCACGTGGCCGTACTCCAGAACATATATTCCAACACCACACATGTATTCTCGTGATATCCATGTCTAAGTGTATGGATCTCACATGAATGTGTGGTGATTGAATGATTCAAAGCATGCACTAGGTAGCTGTGCTCCTGAGCTACTGAATAATGTGTGGCAATTTGGCTTTTTCTATTGATGCATGTGAGGAAAATATCTATCTCGTAAACTGAAAAAAGCCAAATAAGCCAATAAGTTACTTTGTTTTAAAAACTCTTTTTTTTACAAACTATCTTTCACTGTCTTTTCACGCCTTATGAGATAGGTCACTCTCCCATGATATATCAATCCAAAAGACAAAAAAAAAAAAAAAGAACACTAAAAAGACAGATTTTTTTAAGCCTTTCCCACAAATTTACATGTAATGTTACATCCAGGTAATTGTCCCACATCTTTGTCGTAACTTTGCAGGATGGATTGAGGACAAGAGCACTTCTGTCGGAATAGGCAAGGGCAGCGTACACGAAGTAATAATCGCCTACAGCAATGCAGCCACTGAGACCCAAATACACGATACTCGTAATATAGCTGTTTTTTTCTTGGAAAAGGACCTGAAAAGGGGGACAAAGATGAACCTGTATTTCACCAAAACCACCAATTCCAAAACAACTTTCTTGCCTCGTCAGGTTGCCGATAAAATTCCCTTTTCGTCGGAGAAAATGCTCGAAATCCTTGACCAGTTTTCTGTGAAACCCGACACAAAGGAAGCCGAGGTATGTTCGTATCTTAAGGGTTGTTTCAATTTGTGACTTATTGTTCCAATTGGCTTGTTGGATAAATTTGAATTTGAATTAATGTATAGTGAGAAAATGACATGGTCTCGTAAAACGTAATAGATCAGTTTTGGCAATAAATCGGTTTTGCAGAACATGCTCTTAGTTACATTATTAGCGTTGTGTCCGTTCAATGCACGGGGACGGGGAACGAAAAAAATAACATAAACGTGCTACTGAGTGGTATTCCTGTGGAACCTGTTCAATGCACGGAGAAAAAAGAAAGTCGACAATGTATTTTTTTATATTTCTGTGCATCTTACGAACAGAACGCTAGTTTTAAATGTTGTATATATTAGTACCCATTTATATTGTACTTAATAGCTTTGAAATGAAACGTGTTAATTAACGAATAAGGTAATCATGGAGTAGTACTCATCAATTAGGAATGAAAAAAACAGTTTAATCAAAGGGGAAAAATTGATAAATAGGAGTACACATTAATTTGTTCCTCAACTGACTTGACCTTTAAATTCTTCGCCGCTTTTACAACATGCATTCTTTGTGATCATATTCCTTTAAGCACCTGCGTTAAAATCAAACAAAAAACATTTAGAGAGAGGGAGAATGGGATTTACAAAAAACCAACACATAAGCTTTTTGTCATCAAATTTTGTATGAAATTCAAGAGTTGATCGGCAATTGCATGTGATGTAGTGGAAATGTGAAAGTGATAAGCTTCATAGAAAATTAAAATATAAAGAAAGCGCTTGATTAATTATAGGGAGTGTTTCCTTGACGCCAAACATTTTCGGAGAAAGAAAGTAGTAAATGCAAGAAGTGAAAGACAATTTCAAGAACTGTGAATTGCTTCATCGAAAATCAAAAAATAAAGAAAGCACTTGATTAATTATAGGAAGTGGGGATGTGTAATTTGTGAGGAACAAATGATTGAAAATTCTAAGAAATTAGGATTGGGGGTTTGGAGTTTTTTGAGGGCAATAACTACATTTTTATAATTTTTGTTTACTCTTCAACAAGGTAATGAAAAAAACCATCAAAGAATGCGAAGAGCCCGGGTTCAAAGGAGAGGAGAAGTACTGCGTGACTTCGTTAGAGTCGATGGTCGATTTCACCACCTCCAAGCTTGGAAAAAGCGTTCAGGCAATTTCCACTGAGGTAGAGAAAGAGACTAATAAATTACAAGAGTACCGTGTTTCAGGAGTGAAGAAAATGGGAGGTGGAGAATGCGTGGTTTGCCACAAGCTGAAATACGCCTACGCCGTGTTCTATTGCCACAAGATCACTGCCACAAAGGCGTACGTGGTTTCGTTGGTTGGCCTCGATGGGACAAAAGCAAAGGCAGTGGCTGTCTGTCATACGAATACGTCGGGTTGGAATCCGAAGCACTTGGCTTTCCATGTGCTCAAGGTGAAACCGGGAACGGTTCCTATTTGCCATATCCTTTCTGAGGATCAGGTCGTTTGGGTTCAAAACTAGATTTCTCCTGGAAAAAGAATCAGCGTACCTGTTATATAGTTTAATTCCGTCTGTTTGTTTTAGTGTGGTTTGGATTGTCGTAATCTGAAACTATACTCAGATACTATTCATATATGTATTTGTAGTACTGCCAATCCCAGCACATATGCTTCTGTATATAGTGTGTGCTGCATCATGTTGGATACTACTCATATGTATTTGTACGTAACGTAAGTACTGCTAATCCCAGCACATCTGCTTTTGTATATAGTGTACTGCATCATGTTATCAGTAATATACTGTGTGTTGTTTATAGTATTCTACTCTCTCACCAATTGAAAGAAGTGATTCCATGGAATTGGCTGGGGGTGTAACCGGTTCGGTCCGGTTTGCTCTGGTTTGTGTGTATTTTTTTGGAGGATGATTTTGGCGCTCCACCTTCTTATAATTGCACTTCAAAATTTGTCTTTTAGTATTTGTCTTGTGTATATGATTGGAACACTGAATCGAAGAACAAATGTTATGTACGAATCATGTTTTTCTCGGGCCCATTTCGGTAATTGTAACCGTTCACTTCATTTATGTTGAAAAATAATGATTGGAATACTGAATCGAAGTCCCCTTTCTCAGTAAGTCTTTCAAAAATATATCAATCGCATCCAATAAAAATAATTTTCCATATGATTAATGTGTTCAACGAGTTCGAAAATGTACACAATGCCAATGATTAACAGAAGTCCAAAACTTTTCTTTGGATTGATTTTTAAGGGAAGTTTTTGGGTAACGAGTGGAGAGAAATGAAAATAATAATTGAAGAGAATTTATTGGAAATTGTGTTGAGAGAGAGAAGGTGGTTCCTAAGGCCCAGTTTTCCAAAAGATTTTAGCACTCAGGTGCTAAAATCATGATTTTTCAAATCAAAAAATGAAGTGGTTCCGTGTATCGTTTTTCGATTTTTTTTGCACCAAACTAAAGTACATGAGGAGTACTTTAATTTGGTGCGAAAAAAATTAAAAAATGATACACAGAACCACTTAATTTTTTGATTTGAAATATCATGATTTTAGCACCTCTTTTAGAAAACTGAGCCTAAGAACCAAAACGAGCAAGCTTGGTTCTCTTTTGAGGAGGTGGCGGAACTTGTCAAAGGATCGGAAGAGTTGCTCTTTGAGTGAAAGGAAAATGCAATCTTCCTTGCTACACTGTGGAAGATTTCTGGTGTAGCCTTGATGGAGTTACGAAGCTTAAACTCTAACTTTGATGTTGCTGCTTCTTGTTACTTCGATGTTAATCCAACTTTTGGTTGGATTCAGGGCCGGCTCTGAGATTTAGTGGGCTTAAAGCGATTTATTTTCAAATTGGGCCCTCCACTCTCAATATATCATAGTTAAAACTTAAAACTACTTAAGAAAACAAGAAACTTTCATAAATAAGTCATTTGAAAGCATAACTATTACACAGACATATAAAATTGGAGGCCCCAAAAAATAGTCAAAATTTGGGGGTCTAAAGCGGTTGCTTTACGAGCTTTAGCCCAAAGCCGGCTCTGGTTGGATTGCCTCTCAATCAATCTGTTTCTTTTTTTTGTCTTGCATTTGATTGGCTCAACATGGGACTTAATTTCTTATCCATAATACTTTTCTTTCTCTCTTTCTTTTCTCGATGTAGTGGTCTGTTTCTTTTGTCTGGATAGCTCTTTTATCGATTTTTATCGGTCAAAAATCTTTGACAGATGATTTTGACTTTCTCTGTTGTTTCTCTAACCATTTCTAGGCCGAGTAAATTTGATGCTCCCACATCTATCCAACTGACAAGTACCAACAAGGTATGTCATAAAGTGCGCCATCTCAATGCTTGCTTAATATCGGTTGTTATATGCAAACTCCACTAGTTTGTACGCGTGATAATTCATTATGGGAGTCAGTTCTCAAGCACTTACAGTATTAAGAAGAAAATGAAGAAATCAAAAGCCAAAAAAAAGTTATCCAAACACTACACACCTCTCTCTCTCAATTCGAAGGATCAATTATCTGAAATGCATTTTGCTTCGTGATATCCAAACACCTAAAATCTTCAAGAATCACAATTACGAATGCGAAAATAAGCCATCCAAGCTATAATTTTGCTAGAACTTTTTTACAGTATTTTGTGCTGTTCAAAAAAAAAAAAAAAGTTTGAACTTTTACTCTTACTCTTTGCTCTGTGAGCCTTTAGACGGTAAAGAATGCGCAACAATAAAAGGGAACCGGATCATACTTCATGGGCAGGCAGAGAGACGTATTAGGGGGAAAAATGGGAAGAAATAAGAAAGATCAAGGGTACAATTGTCAGAATATGAGAATTGCCGTGTCACTAAAGTAAGTCTTCGTGGCATTACTGCTACCCTTCTTTAGTCGCTCTTGCGGGCTATTGAGGTTATAATTCATCAATCTGGACAATTTGAAAGATTCATCAAATGATTTCTAAGTTATGATTTTGGTTCTTGATTATGTAAATATCAGAATAATTTATTAGCTAAAAAAGAACATATGTGGGCTGTGTTTGGCTCGTGGATTTTGAGTCCAATTTTGTTCACCCTTCCTAAAAGAGGGTGAACAAAACCCTCTCTCCCATTGGCTAATAAGGGGAGTGGGGACCACTTTTAACCAAACCAACCCAACCCAGGTTTGTTTCAACTTTAATTACACTAAAACCCCCTGATTTCAACTTTAATACAAGCGTTTACTCTCTCTCTCTCTCTCTTTTAACGTAAAAACATCCTGTAGAGAAGAAAGAGAAGAACAACGAGGAAGAAGGAGAAATTGTTGCAGACCAAGGCTGCTAGGTGGAGTGTGAGAGACTTCCACGCAGAGATCGACGCAGACCGCTAAGAAGAAACTTGAGGCGGATAGAAGAAAGATCGACAACGAAGGAGACGAAGAAGATCAACCAGAGGACTCGACCAAAACACTTGATGCGACGCCGTCGCCATTCCGACCACCAAGGTCTCTCTCTCTCTCTCTCTCAGCCGTCCACAAAAAATTAGGGTTCTTGACTGTTTTTTGTCAATTTTTGTTTTTCCTTCAGCATGTGAAGAATAGATGTTTTTAGGCCCAATTGTTTGCTATCCTTTAAGTCAAGTACGCCAGCATATTTTGAATTGTTTGTGTAAATTTCTTGCTCGTGAAATTTTGCGCTGAGTTTAGTACTTTATTGGTGAGAAGGTTTTCAAATTGCATGTGAAACTTAACAAGTATGATTAGAATTGATCCTCTCTTGTCAAAATTGTTGTAATTTGAAAGGAACACAAAGTTTAGTCCTTATTACTCGAGATTATCTGATGTTCAATTGTTTTCTCAATGAGTGAATTTGACTCTTAGTGTACACTTGTGATGTTATTCTCCTTAACTGCCAATTACTAACTGAAACTTCATATACCATTTCTTTATCCAGAATCATCAATATTATTCTCCTTAGCACAGCTGTTTGTACCAAATGCACAAGTCTCTAACTTATTGTATAGTCTGAGAGAGATAATAAACAGACACAATTTTGATGCAAGGTTCTGAATTTAAGATTGGTAGCTTTTTTTGTCATCAAATACTGCTCATCCGTGGCCATGTATGTTACAAAAAAACTTTGCCAAGTTCTCTCTATCCCCTTATTTTGGCTGCAGTAGTAAGAGGGCATTTTGTTCATTTGTTGATTTTAGTTCTTCTCTCTTCTAACCATAGCATTTCTGTCAACTCTTTGACAGGTATTTGGATCTTTTTTTTTTTTTTTTTTGAAAGGAGGTATTTGGATCTTGAAATGGTTGAGTTTACACCAGATGAAGTTTTGGTGCGTCGATTAGTCTGGTAATGATGAAGAGCAACAAAAGGGGCATCCATGTTTCTAATGATTTGCAAGAAGAGATCATGTCCGAAACCCTTTACGAGGATAGCTTAAGGCTACAACGAGGATAGCTTAAGGCTACAACAGGCCGTAGCAGATTTCTTGTGGATATCAGTGATTTTTGCACCAAATGGTGGCTAGATGGGTGTTGCTGCTAGTTTGAGCATAGAATGCCTCAATTGTTGTTAACTTTTATCAAGTTGTAGTCTATATTTAGGAAAATGAAGTTGTATTATGTATTTTGTGAAATGAACATGGAATGTAATTGATTATTTTGTTTAGCAAATGCCCAGTGTAAATGATTCTAGATTTATTTGATTTTTAATCAATAGTTTATGTGTGAATTTGGATTGTGAAATATAGGATGACAAATGCCTGGCACGGGCTCACATTATTCTGTAAATTTGGCTCCATTTTGTCTATGTGAGACGCTAGGCATCGGGTTAGGCCATAAAACAAGGGAAACTATGCCCAAATTTTTTCAGAAATTGACAAATGAAAGAAGCAGAATTCAGTAACTAGTGCTTTGAGTACATTTGGTTGCATGGGAAGAAGAAGTATAGCAGTAGAATAAAAAAATGAACTTAAATCTGCAAGGCCATCCTATGAATCCTTCACATTTTGCAAGGCCATCCAAACAAAGTCGGCAAATCCTCTATTCTCCATAGCAGCAACAACAAGTCTGCATTGGTATTTTCAGACCGTAGCAGCAGCAGCAAGCATGATACTGAATGAGAAAACCCCAAACACCATATAGACACAATTCCCAGCAAAAACAAGAAAGTGGTAAACAACCACATTACCGCATCCGTTGTTTCGCCATCTAGTAAACCACATCCAAAGAGTGCGGTTTGTCCATGGTTATTGACGCCAACGATTGGTGCACATAACATATCATAATTATTTGTCATAAATGTTGTGTCAAAACATATTGCATCACCAAATAAACCATAGTCTCTTCTTGACTTAGCATCACAAAAGAAAACACCACGTACTTCATTCTCCTCCGTCGTGCGAAAAGAGTAGAAGAAATGCTTATTCTCCTGTTTTTGTTCGAAATATTCTAGAAGACATTGTGAATCACCCTTTTTTAGAAACTCAACACATTTCCTCTGTAGCAAATTATAACAATCAGAGGAAATGAAGTTAAGATACTGAGGACCTCCAGCTTCATTAGACATGTAAGAGTAAATATCTGACTGCTTGAACCCTGACGAGCGCATTTTGTTGATAAGTCCAACTTGGGAAGACTCAATTCTCCTATGAGATCTCAAATAATGGGCAGACTGAGGTGGTACAAGATCATGGGTATGCTCTAATATGAACTGGATTACATGATACTTATCCCCAATGAGTTTAAACTCGAACAATGCCTTGCACTCAAATCGCCGATTTTCTCTTCTTTTTTTGGGAGTTCTAATTTTTTGGTATGTCCCTTCACATGAACAAACAAGTACTTGTCGCAAAATTTTATTTCGATCAGCTTTACTTTTGTTTGTCCTCAGCTTCCTAACACTAAACCAATTTTTCTTGCATATCCATTATAAAAAGTGTAAGCCTCATCAACAGTATCGAAAATCATTCCATACTTTGGCTCAACAACCTTATCCTCATGAACTTTCTTATCAGACCTTGAACCCAGCTTCATAAAATCTTCAAAACTACACTCTTCCATCAATTCTACATATCAAAATACATAGCTTTAAGCCTCGATGTTTAAACAAACAGAGATAAGAAATACAAGAAGAGAAATAACCAATGATTGAACACAGAGACAGCAAATATTTAAGGCCAGATTATGTCCTCTCAAAACCATAGGCACCGAAGAGAATTTACCCACGTAAGGACCAAAATCCAGCATTGAACATGGGCGCAAAAGGTCAAGATAAAAAAATCAGCTTTTGAAACAAAAACCCTAATCTTTTTTCAATTGAAAACCACAAAAATCAATGCAAAGTTCAATAAAAAGGAAGAAAGTATGAAAATTACCAGAAACTCACTCTAGCCCACGAAGGATATAAAAAACCGGAATTTTATTATACCTGGAAGGTGTTCGACGGGTTCAATCTCACCATCTGAAGCATGAATGGAGCTCTGTTCAACGTGTTCAATTTCATCGGAGACTTCTTCTTCTGTCATGATCATTCTGTTCTTCTCTACAGGAGAGAACACTCTGTTTTTATGATGAGAGAGAGAGAGAGAGAGAGAGAGTAAACATAGAGTCAGTATTTTTTCTTCTATCCACTTCAAGTTTCTTCTTAGCAGTCTACATCGATATCTGCGTGGAAGTCTCTCACGCTCCACCTAGTAGCGTTGGTCTGCGACAATTTCTCCTTCTTCCTCGTCGTTCTTCTCTACAGGATGTTTTTACGTTAAGAGAGAGAGAGTAAACGTTTGTATTAAAGTTGAAATCAGGGGGTTTTAGTGTAATTAAAGTTGAAACAAACCTGGGTTGGGTTGGTTTGGTTAAAAGTGGTCCCCACTCCCCTTATTAGCCAATGGGAGAGAGGGTTTTGTTCACCCTCTTTTAGGGAGGGTGAACAAAATTGGACTCCAAATAGAGGATGATAGACAGAAAATAGTGGTTCCACTAGCTACGAGCCATCATGATTATAGGTTAACCGATACGGCGATACCCATCATGATTTAATTCCCATCACCATCATAATTAAAGAGTACATCAAATTATAGTCTTGAGTGGATCCTAAAGTACGTGTCTTTTTTTTATCGTACTAATTAATCATGGATTCATGATTAAAATTTATAGGTAAAGATTTATCTCTTAATTAGAGCATCCTTATCAGGCTTAACAAAAATTGAGCCAAATTTAACCTCAAAAATACCTTTTATAAATTAACAAGTCACTTTTTCAAAAATTCACAAAATCAGACTCTCTATTCAGGAAGTCAGGAGAGAGAATTGCTTTAACCTGTGAATAGTGCCTCAAAGGATTTTCTGAGTTACTGTAGCAAAGTTATAACTTTTGCAGATTTACAAAAACTTTGTTGAGTCTGATTTTGAGAAGTTTTTTCCCCTTTCACTCAACAATTTAGCCATCAGGGGGATTTGACTCCCCTGATGAGGATGCTCTTAGTATGTGAAACTGCTTATCACAGGATTCAAACCCCTTTGAACGAGTTATAACTGAGTTGGTTCCTATCATAACATAATCACCTAAATTGATCAATTATCCTTAAATTGTTTTTCATTCTACCACCCCCGGACGCGGACAAAGGGGGATGCACCTAGGTGTGTCAACGGTCCGGTTTGGTGCGGATTGGTATGAATCCAAGGACCGAACCAAAAGTCTACGGTCCAATGTAAGGCAATCTATGTCCAAACCAAAAGTCTACGGTCTGGTTCCGAAACAATAAAAAAAATCACAGTTCGGTTCACGGTTTATCCATGGATTATAACATTTCACAAAATAAAAATATATATTCCACATTCACATTCTCAATGTAACTTTTGGAACAAATTCATTAGTAGCTTTTAAGTTCTAATAAACAACACCAAGTCACCAACAACGCTTCAAAATGATTCAAAGAGATTTACATTCAAGAGAGTAAACACTAGCAGTAGTAAAAAGATGCAGAAACAGCAAAATACAAAGCGAGTAAACAAAAGTCTTCACCACAACCAGTCCCGAATCCGAGAGTAGCTAATATACGTGCAAGCAAAATTACAATTGTTAATTGCAATTTGCGCCTTTACTTTTCAGTTATACCACATTCACCTATTTAGGGTATAAAATTAAGAATAACATGTTTAATTATAATTCTTATCCCAATATTATATATATAAATATATAATTTTTAATTGATTAAATTCTCACGGTCTGGTTCGGTTTATCCACGGTTCTTTTATGAAAATCCATGGACCGAACCACGAAGCACGGTTTTCTAATTTTTTAATCCATGTCCGGACCATTAATCCACGGACCCAATCTAAAACCTACGGTTTGGTTCGGTCCGGTTCGGATTCACGGTTCGCGGGTTTTTTTTGACAGCCCTAGATGCACCAGAGCGAGAGCGTAGATTGAGAACAAAAGATTTATATGACCTAGCTTATTCTCATGTGTTAAGCAAATTTTCCACAAACTTATATGTTTGAAAATATCATATTTCCTATGTTAAAATCTGTTCCCCTTGCAACACTAATCATGATTCTTTGAAGTCCGTGTTTGGAAGCAACTTTTTTCAATTATGGAATTTGGATTATGAATTTTAAATTATAGTTAGAATATTTAATGAATTACATAAAAAAGTTTGAATAATATGTGCAGAATAGATTTGGCAACGGATGAGTGTTTGGAGTACAAACATTAACAATTTGCAATATTTGACTAATGGAGAGGGGAAAAAAATAAAACAAAAAGAGAAAACAGCTCAACAGTTGTGCGTGTAATTCAAGGGTAGTATATTTGGTTATTCTTTTAGGGTCAAAATAGTCTTTTTTTGAGGGAAAAATGAGATTGCAAAAGCTCTTTTGAAGCTAATTTTGAGATTTTTCTCTCTCAATTCGGAGAATCTATTATCCGAAATGCATTTTGCTTTGTGACATCCAAACACCTAAATCTAAAAATGCACAAAGGAGCCATCCAAGCTAGAACTTTTGACTAGAACTTTTATATTTTCTGCTGTTCAAAAAAAAAAAAAAAAAGGCTAGAACTTTTACTCTTTGTTTCGTGGGCCTTTGGACGGGATGAAGTCTTTATTGGGCTGGGCTTCTTGAGGTGATCTGTTTTCTCTAGGTCTTCAAAGGCCACAATTGAAGTGTTTTAGCCCAAAAAATTATGAAATAATCATGGACTAAAACATAACTGAAAATTAAGGATTAATAGGTGACCCTCGAAGGCTAATGAATAACTAGCTTTGATACCACCACTAAATTGGACAAGGAAAACTCAGAAAAATCCACGACCATAACCAAAATTATGGACTTGGGGAGCTGTCGAAGAAGAGCATTGATTTGATAGGGTTTCTCAACCGAATCAATCGTTCCAATACCGCCCGTTAAGAACTATGGCAAAGGATTTACGTTACCCTCTAAAAAAATTCTTATTTGCCTGATTCCTTGTGTTTAGCTTACTTTTTTCTAAATGCCCCTACAAAAAGCCTCCACCATGAATCAACTCCCTACAAATAACTCCCCCAGCTAATTAAACACGATGACTCAGGACTTTAATAAAATACTTAAAAGCACAGAGCCAACAACAAAACTACTGGTTTAGTCACGACTCGGTCAACTCAGCTGCATCTTCCACCGCCACAAGATTATACTTTAAATACTCCATGTCATCGCCTGTACCTGGCATCAAATACCATTGTAAAGTAGTACCGTGAATGGTGACACTCAGTAGAACAACGTAAAACTACCCTTACCCCAATGTATGATAATTTCCATAAGCACATATAATATTAACCAACATAACCCACTAATTTTACACATAAGTTTTTATTAACGTTGTCAATTCTACGATGTTCCCGTTCACCATGTTCTCATACACTGTGTTCCCGATCACCATGTTCCCATTTGTTATGTTCCTGTACGCCACTTTCAACATGGCTCACGACATAACACGACTCACGACAAGGCACGACTCACGACATCTCCATCCTTGGTTCCCGTTCATTATGTTCCCCTTCACTTCCTTCAGCACGGCTCACGCATAACACAGCTCAAGACCAATCCGTCACCCGGTTCCCATTCGTTATGTTCCCATTCATCTACTTCGGCATGACTCACGACATAATATGGCTCAAGACCAGACACGACTCATCACCACACGACTCATCCCTTTTTCTCATCCTTTCAACAAACCATACTCCACCCCATTTCTCATCATCACACCAAGTCTCGTCTATCTAACCAATATTTTAATCAAGAGGTAAGAAACCATAACCACCAACTACGGAATTCAACAGTCAACAACATACTCATCCAGCCATAAAACATGTAAGCACTAAAACTGCCGATATCCATCAGTTTACAAATTATAACGAAATGACATACCAATACTTCTCCAAAAGTTATGAAATTTGACAGAGTGATAGTTCACTGTCTTAGGAACAACTTCCATGTTTAATGCTAAGGCCGAATCTGACTTTAAACTGGGTAAAAATGTGTACGAACAAAAAGTGTTGAATCTGTCACAGTTTACTAAAACTCCAATTCCCGAGGATCTAACCGTTGGATTTGGTCTGTTTACGGGTCAATACGTAGTTAAGACATCAACCTGTCTTCCTACCAAGTTCATTGTGAGCCTACGAAGTCGTATCCTACGGGTTTCCAAAGTTTCTGCCCGAATAGAGAAAAATTGTTGAAACAGCTGTTTCAGACAGGTTCTGTACTTCAGTCATAACTTTTTACACCGAACTCCGTTCGAGTCAAATTATATATCAAACGAAGGGCATTTGAAGAGCTACAACCTGTAGTTTTGAACTTTTCCTAATTTTGCCTCGACGTGGCCCGAAATGCGCGAGAGACGTTTTTCTGAAGAGCTACAACCTGTAGTGTTTACTGTAGCTCAGTTCGTGTAAACTCGTTTTTGGTGTCGAGAGACGTTTTTCTCACATTCTATCGATCTGTAAACTGATCGGTCCGCACAGTCAGCATAATAATATAATGTTACCTATGACCCTTACTCCCTAAACCAAGGATCGGGTCAAGATTTTACAAAAATCATCCTAAGAAGGTTAAAGCAAGTTTACCGAAGTCCTACCTTAATTCCTGCCGATTAAGCGTATGGATGAACAATCTGAACCGTTGATCACGTTAGGAATACGTCAATTGCTATAAGTTGAGTAAGGCGCTATTAGGACGTAATCCGAAAGGGTCGATCTTCTTGATTTAAAGTGGAACGAGAGAGGATATAGAAACTTGAGAGGGAGAGAAGGAGGGAATAATTCCCAAAGAGGGAGAGAGAGACGTCCATCTTTTGAGAGGGAGAGGAATGCACTGACTATAAAGAAAAGAAAAAGAGAAGATCATGGGAAGACAAAAGCATGTGAAGAGGAAAAGAGAAAAGAAAAAGCAAAGGAAGATAAGAAAGGAATTGGCACCCAATTTGTAGGATTGAGTTGTCTGAGCATTGAGCTCCTGCATGAGGTCACGAGGCACTTTTCCTAATGGCAGTGTAAAATTGAGCCCGCGCTTGGTCATGTTGTCCAGGTTTCATTCTCAGAAAAAAACCCAAAATTTACCGTATGCCCAAAATAAAATACTGAACGTCATAACGTAAAAATTACTACTGAATAATAAAATGCAACATAATATATTTATTCGTGCACAATACTTATGAAATTGCGGGTCCTTACACATTCAAACCTAGCTCATCTATAAGTTCCTCCCACCAATTCTTCCTTTGGCTAGCTAATTGTCTCATGTGATCTAGGGTTTCACCCCTTTTCTTTTTCTCGGCATCCAATTGTTAGAAAAAGCTTTTAAAAACCTATTTAATATTATTTATCATGTTAATTACTTTTACCAATTAAGTTGTCGGTTATTTGGATGAAACCATTTGTAACTCCTAATCATTTTTATTAGGGCTTTAAGTGCATGTTAAATGTAATGACCAATGACATTTTTTATTGGTGTCACTATATAAACGTGGCAAGTTGTGTACATGAAAAAATATAGAGAAATATTTGATTATATATACAGAGCGAGTATCATACACTTATATTGAGATTCTTTTGAGATATATACATATTTTTTTATTATTTTGATCATATGGGCGGTTCTTGATTCGTGTGGAAAGCTTTAGCTGCACACAAAGCTTCCGTGGATGATTGTTGTATCTTGGGAGTGGAATGTCACACAACTCGGTGCAAGCGGGGACATATCTTCTCTTAGGAGAGCACTTTACGCGTGCCTCAATCAATATAAGTTTTCCTAATCTCTCTTATTTCATATTTGTAGTATCGTCATATTATTTATTTGTTGTGTTGTTGTCTCCAATTATTTACATTTACAGAAATTCTAATTATTATTTCCAACACCAATTTGTCGAGAACTTTAGTGAGTTGTGCATTGAGGTTGCGCGCACTAGCATCATAGTGTGCCTTAATGAGGTGGCGCATGATGGTATTTTTTGGACAGTTTCGACAAAGGAATCGGTGAACGATTGAGTCCACACTAGGGTGACTGAAGGAAAATACTCTCCCAACATGAGAGAACTATAATTGCAATTTCAACGCCACATAGTGTGCATAGCTCGCTTGCCTTCTTGAACAAGCTAGAATGCTGTTTTGAGAAGGTGACTTGTAAATGATTTTTCATCTCTATTTTCGCGATTTTGATCTTTTGGCGACCCATGCTTGGCTTCTTTGCCATGGCTAAAACTATTGAGAAAAATAAGCTTATCCTCTCTCTCTCTCTCTCTAGTTATTTATGGGGGCTTGAAATTTACTCTTAGAGTTGTCCAAAATAATTGTCTCTTGGGGTTTGTTTGTCAGTTTCTTTTTGTGTATTTATGTAGTGATTTGGGAGTTAGAAAATATTCTATTCCTAATGAGTTTTCACCTAGTTTTGTATTATACTCCTAAGTTGACTTTGCATATAGGTTAATGGCTAACTCTTCTGTTTAATAGATTGAGTATTCATCTCGAATATTCATAACAAGAAATTTTCATTTCATATAATTTTCTTGAGTGAAGATGAACTAACTTGAGCCCATATTTTTTCATCAACTTTTTTGTGTATAAAAAATCACCTATCACATAAGGTTTGTAATGATCCGAATCCACATACTGCAATATTTTCATCTACGATATATATTTTTTTAGCCAGAAGAAAGAATTCCATTCAACCCAACAAATCACAACTGTAATACAACCTACCAAAAAAAACCTAAAAAAAAATGAAAAAAAGGAAATACAAAAACAAAGAAAAACAGAAAATACCAAAAAAACAGAAACTGAAAAGTCGTCGGAGCCATCGCCGGAGTTGTCACGCCACCGCCGATGATGGAAGCCCGGATATGGAAATCCGTTCCCCTTGCCCAAAAATTGGATTCTAGCCGCCCATAGGAGGAGGAGAGGAGCTCGAACACCATAGGGGTCGCCGGAATCTATGGGGGAAGAATAAAGGAGATGAGAGGATGAGAGGAGGAGGAAGAAGGTGGAAGGGGGGCGGTGGGGGAAATTACACATAGTATGTTAAAAATGTACTAGCAGGAACCCGTGCTATGCACGACAATCAAAAGGAAAAAATGAAAAAAAAAAAATTGACTGGCTTCTTTTCTTATCATGATATATGTAATCAAGTTAAAAACATTAGGTATATCTAAACATATATAAATATTGTTTACACCAATTAGATTTTAAGATAGTTAAAAAACATAAGTGTATCTAAAAATTGACTATTATACCACTCGTCAAACTTTGAGGCCTTCACAGGAAAAACGAAGGCCCTATAGTGAGCAATCATAACTGTTTGTTTGGCAATCAATGGTCTTCTTCTACGGAATAGTTTTATTTAAAATCTGAACCGTTTAAAACACTTTTAAACGTCAAGATGCTCACTGCAGGGGTGAGGCACCCCGAGTCCAGGAAAGAACACTGTGCAACACTCTATTAGATAGATAGATCCGCTAAATAAAAAACATGCGAATCAAATTTAAAAAAGTAAAATGCCTATGGAATTAATGCAATATTATAAATAAAACTCTTGTTTGAAGTAGCAGGGGTTTATTCAATGCATGTCTATATAACATACCCAAGACCAAACCCGGATATAATGTCCTAAAATCTGTGTATGTCTTGCTATATCGCATATTTGTATATCAATTTTTTGAGCACAGGTTAACTGCTATGCTCGGAATAAATCCGACCTAAGCTACTTAACTTGTGCTCTGCAATATTAAAAGTCACGCGCAATATTAGAAGTCACAACTAAAGCAAACCGTAATTTGCAAGTGTTGTCTTTACAAAATTGTCATTGAAAGAAAAAAAACTACATCTTACATTTACCTTTCTTGTGTCACAACTAATTATTCGTCACCATCATGTTTTTCGAAGTATCTCCATTCAACTGCATCCCCTCTAAAATTTACAATATAGGAAAAGCGAAATCAAGATAAGTGAAGTATGATCATAATCCATATAAGTTAATATAATCATAATAACAACAACAAACAGAAAACTCATTTTGAGGAGCTCTATTCAAAGCTCCACAACCTTTTATTGAAGAGGACTTTGATCCCTTGCTAGCTTACATTGGTTTGAATGCAAGAAAAATCCCTATGCAAAAGATAATGCTCCGTATTAATTCTCCAAACCTCATGTGGTTGCCACATGGTTTCCTATTAACAAAAATACGAAGAAGTCAGGGCAATATACTAACCTTCTAATTGAATGAGGATGTTGCAATGACGATTCTAGCATTTTTGCATGGGAAGAGAGAATAGGGGACTTCACACGTTTTCCAGGAATTTTCTTCATGGTGAATAAGAGAAAGGGCTGAGTCTTTCAAGTTTCCTTCTGAAAAATATAATTCATTCCATATAGATAATGAGACATGTGAGGATTATGTTGGAAATTGCAATTACCCCTCCCAGCTAATCCCATAAATAATGCTGACTTATTGTCAAATTTCTAATTTTAATTAGAGTTAGTAAACAAGTGATTAATTCATTCCTTTTCCCCAAAATTCTTATGTTTGTGCCACGTGTCACGCTCACGACTCTTCTCACAAAAATTCATTTTGCAATAATATATAAGATTAAAACGGGTCCAACTTAAGAAGGTGACATCTATTATAGTATTGCAGAATGACTTTTTATGAGAAGAGCCCAGAGCGCGACACATGGCATAGTTTAATTGGATTGTTATTGGAGTATTTAGTTGGCACATGTAACATTACTCTTATTACCACTCTTAAATATTATCCATAAATACGTTACATGATATTCAAAATTTACCTTAATTGTCTCCCTTCATAGCTATATTTTAATAGAAGATTTTTATCCTCTGATTGGATAATAGATGTCATCAATTATGCAATAAAAATTCTACCCGACTCTAAAGTAGCAGTTATTATAATTTTCAAATTCAAATGGCTCTAATTTATCTTCTCTTTCTCTCTCCAAGGAATCAAATTTGACATATAGGAAAAACAATGGGTGCTAAAAGTCACAATTAGTTTTTTTCCTCTTCTGATTTGTATTTTGGTATATCATTAGTGATCGTTTTGATTCCTAACTGCACATATGTTGGCACTATTTGATATTTAATATATTGTCATAGTGTTTGAAAGAGTTCTTGCGATTGTGATGTTCTTCCGAATATCTTTTGTTTACTTAGTATCCACTCTTTGTTGTGACAGGAATCAAAGTAAGAGTACTATGTAACCGTCCACAAAGGAAAAAGAATTGGAAGAAAGGCAGATTCTAGATTGAACTGTTTTTTTTTTTCCAGTTATTACTTAAATTTCGTTGCAATTGAAAAAAAATCTCACGCAGGTATGTTAAAATTGTTTGTGCGATTAGTTATAATTTTCATGTTATTATTGTGCACGTATATGAAGTGAAATTGTAGGCCATTGGTTACTCCAAAGTCTCTCATGCATTAGAATTGTGTTCAATACTTTTTGCCCTTCGAAACATAATAAAAAGAAAAAGAAAAAAAAAATGCACGATACTGTGCTTTAAGACTTTGAGTGCACACCTATATTGGATGGGTTTTTCATATACAAAGACATATATTCAACTCTAATATAATTAAATTATTACCCACGTATACATCCAAAGTTGCATGGATGCATATATATGAGAGAAAAGACAGAGGTTAGATTTAAAATTCTTCCCATCTTAAAGTTTGTACTTTGTCCTTGGTTGTTGGCTCATTACCATCTAAGGATTATTAACTTAACAAGAATGTAATTGGAGTACATGATTTTTGCGTAGTAATAATGGTTTTTTAATTTTTTTTTCTCAAAATCAATGGAGTTTTTTTCAATATTTTTTTTGATTAATTTGATTATTTGTGATATTAGGTACATTTCCATGAGATCTATTGTAATTTAATTGTGATAACTAAAAAAAATAGTTCAAATTGGAGCAGGAGTACTACTCTTTTGATCATTTGATGGCCAGTAACTTTAGCTTCTAATATTTTGTTGTCTTCGCTTGAAGGATAATTTAATCTTCAATATTGCATATATCACATTTTTTCTTATTAGTTGAAAGAAAATATAAAGATAAATTTGCCTATCCGTGCACGCTTTAATAATCTTATTGATATTTTTGAAAGGAAATATTGATAAATCTTGCTCAATCCCGTTGATAAATAGTTCCATATAAAATGAAGATGGATGCCTTATTTGCAGGAGAACTCGCCTATGTGCATGTATAATTGTCCTAATTTAGATGGAAATGCGAAAATCACTCCAATCATATCTAGAAGACTAGAATCAACTTACAAATCAAACAATAAAATTCAAATTAAAAAAATCTGTTAAGTTTAGCAATGATTCATGGGTTTTATAAGGGAACAACTCTCTCACACAAGTTGTGTTTATTTCCTAGAGGCTAGAGGCAACAATCATGTAATTGCCTGTCAATACAAAAGATATGAAATTGAGAGCAAGTAAAGAGGAAGAGATGCAATGAAGAGACATGAGGCATCTATATTGGAGCAAAAAATGTTTGATAGTATATTGTTTATTTTGTTCTTTGTTTTTGCTCATTATGATAGCACTCCAATTTGTTGTTGCATGTGCCATTCATTTTTTTTTACAGTAGATACTAGAAAATTATTGCTAGTTGCTTTCCTCCCAAAATCACAGAAGGTGTCCCCAAAGAAACGCTCTTAGAGCCGGTAATCTGGCAAGGGGGAAAAAAAAAAGAATCACTCAATCTAAACAGTAACATTTAAGATCTATATTTGCGGCATATCTTTACGTTTGCACGCATATTGGAACTCCAATACATGATATTATTGGGTCATTCTAGGACAAAATGCTAGAGTGGTTATGTTACTCAATAAACAATATTTGTCCAATTCGAGTGTATTTGCAACTAAGACTTGGTCAAATTATGTATTGCTATATTATTTGTACAAAGAATGTTCAAAGCAACATACAAATACTAAAGTTATCTCTTGAAGTTTAGGACACAATTATACATAAGAATGTTTGTTAACCATTTGAGAGTGTTGAAATGTTTTGACATACAAATGTTGTTAACAAGACGTGTCGGATTTTTTATGTGGACTAAGCAATAGGTGTTGCCTGTCTTTATTCATAATATTGACCTCCTTTTACTTAATCCAAGAGTAACAGTAGAAAGAGGTTGGTCGTAGTTGAGGGGTTAAGCTCTCCAAGGTGCTGCTATTGGAAGATATATTTATAATATTAATTTAAAGTTTTTGGATTGAATTTTTTAGGATTATGCATTACCGTCCATTACTTTATTTCATTAAGTTACATACGTTTATGTAATTTAATTAGAATTAAGTTCATCACACTAAGTCTGTCACACCCCACTCTGGTAGGATATAACCTGCACAAAGTGACTGGACACCTGTCACCACCTGTACGCCTTTTAGGCTACTCACAAAAGCTATTATACAAAGCTCAACTGCAACTCGTAACGAATGCAAACAAAAGATATTATAACACCAAACTCAACTGCCATAACCAAAACAGGTGTTCTCACCTCCTCAACAACTGTACAGTCAGAATCATTTGACATGTACTCAACCACATTTACTCCACAAAATACTGATTATCCACATCACCCACTGACTGACAAAATCACAGAACACAACCTCTAGGAACACCTGTCTAGCACTCTGGCACTGTAGTGGACCGACGTCTAGCTCAACTGGAAATCTGCAACCAAAAAGGTTACAGGAGAATGTACCTTAGCAACATAATAAATGGAAATGATAAGTGTTTAAATGGTTGGAAGTATAAACAACACGCCAACACATTTGCTTAAACAATTTAGATGGATCACAATTTTTAAAGCATCACACCCACACTTTAATCTCAAAACACAGCACACCATATTTATTTCAAAAATACAGCACACCGGCTCATCTCAAAACACGGCCCACCGGCCCATCTATAAAAAAAAACACAGCCTATCGGCTCATCTCAAAAACACGGCCCACCTGCCCATTTCATCAACACACCCCTGCAAGTTTTGCAAAATATTTCACATTTTCTTTCACAGTATAAAATAATATCATATCAATTTACCCAATGTGCCAACGAGTCGCCAACCTCACGACCGGGAGTTATGACGGTACCGTTACCTCGCTCACAGGCTCACATATAGTGGCGGTGACGAGGGCCATTCTTTATCACCAATGGTAGGTGCAACCACAACGTAAGCAAAGCTTACCGGCAAGCAGCAACCAAGCTTGCACATCAAACATTTGGCACAGCCCACGAATGCAAGTTGCCAACCTTGCAAACTAAAATATTGGCACAGCCCACGCTACAAGATGCCAACCTTGCAACTTTTTGGCTAAAATGCTGGCACATAGCCAGATGGCACAGCCCACGAATGCAAGTTGCCAACCTTGCAAACTAAACATTGGCACAAGAGGCATAAAATATTCTCTTTTCACCCACCAGAAATCATTTGATCCATCACTGAAAATCATTTAATCCGTCCAAACACAATACTTTTAACATATACAAAAATCACAAGGAGAGTTTTCAAAACATCAATAATCACACCACACATTTGAAAACACCACATAAACACTACACATTTCTATTAATTATAGAGGCTGTACATTCTCACCTGTCACAACAGGACCAACTCCGCCATAGACTTAACCTCTATGCACCAGAAGTGTCACCACGACCATCTTACAGTATCATCACCTATGACATCAATTATGTATCACCCATAAGCTCACTACCAAAAATTCATGCCCAAATGCAAGTGAAATGCATGAAAATGTATCCTACAACTCAACAGTGCTGCGCTCTATGAATTTTCAGAATTAATCTACTTATCCGATTCCCACGAAATTTTCACCACAAACTCCAGAATCACACTTCATCATCATATCCAAAATTCAGAATTTTCTGAGCTCCGTAACTATTTTTAAACAACCTCCACACAAACCCAGAACTTGCTGAAAATTCCCCAAAACAGATTTTTCCCCAACTTCAAATTAAAAACTGCTATTCTCTGGAAATAATTAAGGCACAACCCATACATCGTTTCGAAGGTATACGAGTCTAGTTTCATAATAAAAAAACGGTGTACCAATCGGATACCCGAGCTTAAAGTTATAACCGTTTTCCCAAGATATGACAGTGCTGTCTGTCCAAACACGAACTTGACAACAGATTGGTCCACGAATTTTAATATTTTCTGTACTTCCAATTAAACTCTGAAATTTTTACACAACACACATGACATCCATGGGTAGCTACTGTAAAAATCTCGTAAATTTCCAACTTCAAGAACCCTGTCTTAAAATTCGCCAAAAACCATGGCAGATGTGGTTTTTCACAAAACCAGTCAGTGAACACCTTCATCTTCCTTTCACGAATTTCATAAAAACAAACCCCAAATCACTCTTATGAGATGCAAAATCAGTGATTAACTTGTATATGAGCAACATATATCAAGAATTTTCGGAAATCAAACTTCAATTCGTACCTTAATTTTGGGTTTTCCCCAATTTCCTTCTTCTTCTTCTTCTTCTTCTTCTGCCGACCTCTCTCTCTCTCTCTCTCTCTCTCCTCCTTGATTAACCCCAATCATCTCCCCAAATAAACAGAGAAGAGAATAAAAAAACATCTCTTGCCTCATTACACTTCACCCCTCCAATTATCATTGTTATTAATTTTAAACCCAAACCTTATGATTACTCCAAGCCACACATAGGATAAAACACATCAAATATTTGAAATAACCCGGGTGTTACAAAGTCATTTAATCAAATCATCAAAATTATTCATCTACCCGTGCATAGCATTTTATGCTAGTTATATATACAAGCAAAATTGTTACGAAGTCATTAAAAAGGAAACATTCGTGTCACTGTAAATGGAAGCTAGGATATTCTCAATGGCATACTCAAAATCAAAACGTTGTTAAAGTTAACAATGTTTGGCTCAAAAAGTGTTCACAATGGAATACTTAAAGTTAACATCATCTTAATCAATACTCAAAGTTACCAACCTTTTCCCAATAACCAAATTTAATGAACCACATCTCCTCAATTAAATACACCTATCATTACACAAAAACTCTCTCTTTTCCAACAATGCTTTCAAAAAATTATTGAATTTTTTTTCAAAACCTTTTTTTTCCCGAAAATTGTTTGTTTTATAAAAATGAATTTTTTTTTCCGAAGACGGTTTTTTGCATTTTTAAAATTTTTTTAATGAAACTATTTTTTTTTGGAAAACTTTTTTTTTCTAAAACTAAATTATTTTTTGGTTTGTAGAAAACTATTTTTTTAAAATAGAATTATTTTTTTAAAAAAAACTTTTTTATATTTTTGGAAATTTTCTTTTTAATTTTTTTTTTATAAAAATAGCTGTTATTAAAATTTTTTTGAAAAGAAGAACAAGTTTGACTAAAAAGCTATTTTAAAAATAAATAGTTTCTTTTTTAGTTTGAAATGTGATATAGCACTCAACTTTTGATTATGCCATTGTGAACCTCTACATTGTTAACTTAGGCATCCTCTAAATGGATAATCAAAAGGTGATGTGTCAACTTTTGGTTATTTAATTTTTAGTATGCCATTGGTGATCATACCCTAATTTGATTGAATCGTATTATAATTATCATGAAAATAAAAATATTTAGGAAGTGCTCATAATCAAGGTCTAAATGCAGTACAATTTCAGAAAAAAAAAGAAAAAAGAGAGAGGTGTAAATGCAATGCATTTTCATAAGGGAAAAGTAAAAGCAAAATTATTAAGAACTCTAAAAAGGCTCATAATTCATGTAATCAAACTTTTATAATATCTTTTGAGACTTGAGGGATACTCTGGGAGTCACTTTATAAATACTGGAAACCTACTTTCTACGAGCAGCTTTGCTTTCAGTTCCTCTTCTTCTATATATTCACTCTTATCCCCACATCAGAAAATGGAGTACTTCCTCTTCAAGCTGCTCCTACCCATCTTAACTTTTGTTTCCGTGAGTTTCATTTCACACCTTCCAATTCCTGAATACAGATTAAGAATCCATTTTCTTAGGATTCCCTCTCTATCGTGTGCTCACACGCTTATAGTTATATGTCTCCATGTGATTCTGCTGCGACCAAAAACTTAGCGCTTTGATTTTGTAGTATCTTTTATTTTATGTTCTTAATTTACAGAAAGCACAGAAAACTTGTTTGGCATATCATGTGGTAGTTTCCAAACCTTCTTTCTAAGTGACTCGAAAGTGATTTCACTTCAAAATGAACATTTGAGGGGTTTTTTAACAGTTGGAAGAGTTATAAGGCAATTTTAGCAAAGGGCTTCTTTATTTGCTAAAAATCAACTATTGATTTTAGCAAATCGGAAACTCACTCTATGTGGCACTTTTTCGCTTATATACTCTGCTTGAAAAAGTTCAATTTTTTTTCTGTTGGTGTTGCAGGTAGCGTTGGTGGCAAGCCAAGCAGCTGATGATGTATCTCCAGATGCTTATTGGAAATCGGTTTTGCCAAATGCTCCCATGCCCAAGGTTGTCAAGGACATTCTTCACAATGGTAATTTGGTCTTCGGCTTTAGAGCCTACCTTGATTTTTTGGAGACTTAAAGCGAAAAACAAAAGGAGGCCTTTTTCAAAATCTTAATTAACAAAATGTAAGTAGCTAAATTATACTTCCAAAAACAAATATTAGGTTTGTTTGGAACATGTGGAAGGGAAAAGAAAAGAAGAGAAAATAAAATGAGAGGAAAGTGAGAGAAAATTGGGAGGAAAGTTTCACTATTCACAATACATAGATTTTTTATTTTCTCTCTTCTTTCTCTCCAAACTAAACAAAAGGAGGAAAATTTTTTAACTTTCCTTTCTTTTCCCTCACTTTCCTTAAGTTCTAAGCACACCCTAAGTATTATCAATAAGAAATAATGGGCCCCAAAACAATAACCAAACATTCCAAGGTTTCAAACTCTTTCACCCTTCCGTATTAGGATTTAGTAGCATATAATAATCCCGTTGATAAAAATATGACCTAAGAAAATTAAAGCGCCCTAAATCAGTAAGGCTAAGTTCTCCAATGGATTTTATCAACATTTGATAAAATCAACCTTCTGATTTTATCCATTCGTGAAGACATGTGATAAAATTTGTGGATTTTTGCACTAAAAAATCTCAGAAATCTAGAGATTTTATCAAATGTCTTCACGAATGGATAAAATTAAGGGATTGATTTTATCAAAATCTTGATAAAATTTATTGGAGAACAACCCCTTAGAATAAAAAAATATTAATCATGACTCATGTTACAATATAATCAAAATGAATATTATAGGCTTATAGAAAGAAAACAAAACCTGGAATCACTTGAGATTTTAGCTTTGGGAACAAATTCCAAAGTTCTTCTATTTCTCGATTCTCTGCTCCGGATCCCTTGTTGTAGCTCTCACTCGTAAGTCCAGAACTTGCCTTATTTTTTTTCGGGGCGGGTTCCGCTACCACAATTTTTAACACAAATCTTGACTCAAGATCTTATTCATTGAAATGAATGGCTAAGATTAGAACATTAAAGTTGTACACACTCTCTCTCCTCTCTCCATCTCAGGGGGTGTTCCACTAACAAAAAACTGTTTTTTCCAAAAATCGAGACAAGTCATTCTCTCACAATACATCACATAAAAAACCGTGAAAAGTCAGTTAGCTAAGAAAATCACTACCTAAAATCACTACCTAAAGTACCCTAACTAGTTAGCTAAGAAAAACCTCAAAAAATAGTCTCTAGTGCACAAAAGTTGGCTCCCTAAAATCCTAGGTGGCACCCCTCACTACCTAAAGTGCCCTAAGTGACTACCTAAATTTGGAGAGGGACTTAAGGAGAGAGAAAGAGGAGAGAGATAGAGAGAAAGATGAGAGAGAAAGTTGATGGCATTTATAACATCTAATCTACCATTATTTTTTTGGTTGTAGAGGCCCACTTAAATGGGTCCCACATACACTTTAGGGAGCATTTTTAGGAAGTCCCATTAAAGTGAATTTCTTTTTAGTTAGCTAACTAAGTTCTTAGCAAACAAAATAGGGTCCCACATGTGCTTAGGTGTATATTTTAGAGAGCATTTTTTAGGTAGTGCACTAGAGATGGCCTAATGGAACACCCCCTCATTCTCACCTAATCCCCCTCCCTTTCCGGCTTTCCCCTTATCCTCACCCAACCCATCGTGTTCATCTCTCTTTAATATATCAAGGGGAAAACAGATTGGATCCTTGCAGTTTGAGGAAAACAGAGACGAACCTTACCAAGAAAATACTTACAAATTACAATCTCAGTGCTCTGAGGTTGTGTTTGGTTTGGGTTTTGAGTTTTGGTTTTTGTAATGATTAGAGGGAGAAATAGGGATAATAATTAAAAAATAGGTATTAATGATTGGAGAGAGATAGAGAGAAAAATAAAAATACTATTTAAAAATAGGGGTAATAATTGAATAATAATTAAAAAAAACCGGTTCTTGAAAACCAAAACGAACAAGACCTGAGTTTTCCCTTTTTTGTCTTGCGTTTATTTTTTATCTTCCTCCAAGAGGAATTGGAACACACACCGCCACACCGGCGTGGAATCTAGCTAGGAAAGAAAGTCTCTTTATACTCATACATGAAACAGACACAATGAACAAATCAATTACTCCTACTTTAAAAACAGAGGAAAATTTATTGAAGGAATCAAGGAAACCCAGAGTTATTTTCAACCCTTAAACTAAAAAAACAGAAGAAGCAAATGGAAAGACGGAGATGGAATCTCAAACAGCCGAAATTGAATCAGGAAATGGAATCGCAAATACTAAGATCCAAGAATCATCAGATTGAGGTGGGTAAGAGGGAGATATTAGGTGAGATGGTGAGAGGAGTGAGAGATAGTGCAACTTCAATGTTTTAATCTCAATCATCCATTTTAATGGCTGAGATATTGTGTCAAAATTTGTGTTAAAGGTTGTGTAAGTGAAACCGGCCCCTTTTTTTCTTCCCTAACTTAATTAATTGGTTTTGTTTTAAGTTTGGGGCTTTTTTAATAATGCATGTTTGGGACCTTGTAAATATGAAATCGAGTTTGAAATTGGACCTTATATATGATGTACATTTTTGGTATTACATTTTTTGGTATTACATAAGATACCTAGGGGTACTAAAATTTGGGGGCCCTTAAAATTCAATTTTTTGGGGGGCCTAAATCGGGCAACACTTGGTTTAGCTCTGGCCCGGCTCTGTTCGGATGTAAGTGTAATACCCCAAATTGGGGAGTTGAGATTGTTTAGTCCCACATCGGAAGTCTACATGAGTGGTCTTGAGCATATGACTAATCATGTAAGAAACTACTAGTATCTTGGGCTTTAGCATTTTGAGTCATGTGGTGTGGCTTGTGGATCAAATCAAGGTAATGGGCTGTGGTCTACATGGGGCATTATACTAAGCTTCTTCATTTACTAAAATTCTCATGGTAACCTTCAAAAGGGCTAATTATTTAGTGCTCCCGAAGCACCACGTGGCCGTACTCCATAACATTCCAACACCACACATGTAATCTCGTGGTATCCATGTCTAAGTGTATGGACCTCGCATAAATGTGTGGTGATTGAATGATTTGAAGCATCACATGGCTGTGCTCCTGAGCTACTGAATAATGTGTAGTAATTTGGCTTTTTGTATTGATGTATGTGCTCACTAAATTGTAAAAAGCCAAAAATAAGCCAATAAGTCACTTAGGGGTTGTTCCAAAAACTATCTTTTTTTTTAATAATTGTCTTTTCACGCCTTATGAGACAAGTCATTCTCTCACGATACATCAATCCAAAAGAAAGGAAAAAAAATAAAAAGACAGTAAAAAGACAGATATTTTACATTATGGGGTAGTTCCACTGAGGGCTTGTTCCACAAGTTTACATGTACCGTAACATCTGGGAAATTGTTCTAAATCTTTCGTCGTAGCTTTGCAGAATGGATTGAGGGCAAGAGCACTTCAGTCGGAGAAGGCAAGCCCAGATACTCCCCCACGTACTATGCAGCTACTGAGACCGAAATACATGATACTCGTAATGTAGGTGTTTTCTTCTTTGGAAAGGACCTGAAAAGGGGGACAAAGATGAAGCTGTATTTCACCAAAACCACCAATGCCGAAACCACTTTCTTGCCTCGTCAGGTTGCCGATAAAATTCCCTTTTCATCCGAGAAAATGGCCGAAATCCTTGACCAGTTTTCTATGAAACCCTACTCAAAGGAAGCCGAGGTATGTTCGTATCTTACTATCTTAGGGGTTGTTACAATTTGTGACTTATTGTTCCAATTGGCTTATCGGATAAATTTAAATTGATGTATCGTGAGAAAATGACATGTCTTGTAAAACACAATGGATCAGTTTTGACAATAAATCTGTTTTAATGGAACATGCTCTTAGTTACATTACCATGTGTCTATAGACTCTATACTACTAGACTAGATGACTCAAAACATCTAATTTTTGTTTACTCTTCACCAAGGTAATGAAAAAAACCGTCAAATTATGCGAAGAGCCTGGGATCAAAGGAGAGGAGAAGTACTGCGCGACTTCGTTGGAGTCGATGATCGATTTCTCCACCTCTAAGGTTGGAAAAAGCGTTCAGCCAATTTCCACTGAGGTAGAGAGAGAGACCAATAAATTACAAGAGTACCGTGTTTCAAGAGTGAAGAAAATGGGAGGTGAAAAAAGTGTGGTGTGCCACGAGCTGAACTACGCCTACGCCGTGTTCTATTGCCACAAGTTCACCTCCACAACGGCATACGTAGTTTCCTTGGTTGGCATTGATGGGACGAAAGCTAATGCTGTGGCTGTGTGTCATGCGGATACGTCGGCCTGGAATCCGAAGAGCTTGGCTTTCCAAGTGCTCAAGGTGAAACCGGGGACGGTACCTCTTTGCCATTTCCTTTCTGAGGATCATGTCGTCTGGGTTCAAAACTAGATTTCTCCTGGAAAGAGAATCAACGTACCTGTTATATAGTTTATTTCCGTCTGTTCGTTTTAGCGTGGTTTGGATTGTCATAATCTGAAACTATATATACTCAGATACTAGTCATATATGTATTTGTGGTACTGCCAATCCCAGCACATATGCTTTTGTATAGAGCGTGCTGCATCATGTTATCAGTAATATACTGTATTTTGTTTATAGTATTCCACTCTCTCATCAATTGAAAGAAGTGATTCCATGGTATTCGCTGCGGGTGTAACTGGTTCGGTTCGATCCAGTTTGTGTGTATTTTTTTAGAGGATAATTTTGACACTCCACCTTGTTATAATTGCACTTCAAAATTTGTTTGTATCAAACAGTTCCATATATGGCCAATAATATCATAACAAATACTCCACTCTCAATAAAATTCCATAAGATTGAACAAATAACACGAATTATTCAAATGAAGTATGAGACAATAAAAAGAAAAGAATTCCGGAAAATGAAAAGCATATCGTATACTTGTGGTTATATCAAATTACAAATGTGGCTATTGAATATGTGAACTTCATCACCACATACGATATCCTAATACATCTTCTTCTTGGGCAATTACACACTAGCGACTTGCACCCAAACTTACCAAGCTTACATCCACATAAATATGTAACCCCTATGTCTAAGTGAAATCTGATCGATCCACACATTCAAACTATTATTAAAGCTGTACGCATAATAGGCTAACCGACACTCTTTCTTTTCTTCTTCTTTTTTTTTTTTTTCTTTTCTCTATAAAAATAAATTCACACCCGGATGACTAAAAGTAGTTGGATGTAGTCAAAATAACATTTAAAATAGTAGGAGTAATAATTATAAAGTCCTAATATATTTAAATTGGAAAATTCATAAGAAAATATGAGTTATTACAAAATATACCACACAAATGTTGATATTGAGAAATAAATACTTCGCCATTATTCATGAGAAATACTTCGCCATTATTCACCATTGAAGAATGAAGATGCTCTTGGAGAATGCATGATTCGAAAAATCAAATGCTGACTACTGCCTTAGGATGGTGAATAATACTTCCTCTATTCCAAATTGTTGAACTTTTGGAAATTTCATTTTTTTAAGCAGACATACAATAACTGCATTGAATAAATGCAATCACATTAAACAGATTTATTTATTTTCAACAATGCCTTATATTTCAACTTTGAAATGAAATGATCGTTGTTTGTAAAGGGGTAATTTTGAAACATTGAATAAATTTTGTTTGGGCTTTTCAAAGAGGACTAACAATTTGGAACATCCCAAAATAGTATAAGGGACAAGCAATTCGAAACGGAGGGAGAATGTAAAATGTCATACAGGACAAAAATTTCCAATTTACAGGACAAAAATTTAGATTCATAATTTACCAGAATTATTAGCTCAGTAGTGTTGAGTTCATAAAATAATAACTTTTTCTGATTTTGATATATTACTGCTCCTTATTAAAATTTTAGCTTTTTGATACCATGAGAATTCTTTAAACAATCTTAATAATTTTATATAATCGATTAATTACAAACTTATTTAAACTAACAAAAAATTTAGATCTTGAAACCTAACTCCTGTTTTTACTAGACCATCGTTCTTACAAAATTAGTAACCCTTTCTTTATAATAAAGAAAATAATGGCCTTGTTCGTTTTCCATAGTTCTAGTACTGTAAGCTCATATATTTTCTGCATTATCAAATGGCCTACCTATTAGTTTGTGACTATAGCATTTGCTAAACTGTTAGGTTTATTGGCATTTTCCGGGTTATGTCAAGCCTTTCGGAGTCTGTAATTTGGTTATTGGGCTTTGGGAGTTAGAGTGCTTAAGAGTTGAGTTTAGATGCTCCATTCGTGAATTTCAAGCTTCATGATCAAGTTATCGCCAAGTCAAGTGCTTAGAAGCTCAATCCAATGAGGTATATTCTTGCATATCATTTGTGCATTTAGGCCATTCAAAATAACATGTTTAAATGTGCATTAAGTTGGCTTAATAATGCTTTATTCGGATCTTACATTTAAAATGAGCTAGGCATTGAGATTTAGCTTTGAGCTTATTGCGTCTACACGCGTCTGGCTTTGTCTGTTGAGATTGTGCCAAGTGTCTAAATCCTGACGCTGCGTCTGCACGCGTCTACACGCGTCTGGCAGACTCTTTAAGTTGCCACATGTCTTGTTTTAAGTGGCTATCTTCTTGTGCACGAAAATGTGAGGTATAAAAGGCATTTTTCACTCATTTTCACACCCACTTGAGAGAAAATCAGCCCTTTTTAGAGAGAGAAAGTCCCATCTCTTCTCCATCTCTTCTCTCTTTTGTGAACTTGATGTTCTTGATGATTTGAGCTTGCTCTTCTCATCTTTCTTCAATCTAAAGTCTTCCTCTCCATGGATCCACTCTAGGTTGATTTTGTTTTTCAAAAATCTTCGTAAAAATCATATCTTTAGAAAGTTCCATCCCTTCTCTCTTTTGTGAACTTGATGTTCTTGATGATTTGAGCTTGCTCTTCTCATCTTTCTTCAATCTAGAGTCTTCCTCTTCATGGATCTACTCTAGGTTGATTTTAGTCTTCAAAAACTTTCATAAAAATTCAATCTTTTTCATACATCATGTTGTGTTGCCTTGTTTCTACGTGAGCCGGTTGGACCGGTGCCGAGTTGACTCGGAGATCAAGACGGGTGTGCTTGTGGAGTCCATGGAATCAAAGAGGAGTACGGGGTACTACATCAAGAATTGGAGCTAGGTGTCACAAGGGGCTTGTTGGGTAATTCCTAGTCTTGTTAATTCTTGTAAACCTTTTGATTTATGGAATGCATGAGTAGGACTAGGCCGTGGTTTTATGCTTAGGGTGTTTAGACCCTAAGTAGTTTCCACGTATATCGTGTGTTTTGTCTCATTAGTTTAATTACTCTATATTGAACTTGTTGAGTTGTTTGATTTGCCATGGTGAATGATTAAATTGTTTGAAATCGAAGTGGTTTATTTTTAAAAGTGGTCGTCCTATTCACCCCCCCTCTAGGACTTGTAGTGCTTTGCATAATTTCATAAACTTATATAAAAGCCATTATATAGCCTACAATACAATATATAATATATTTATTCGTATACATGATCAATTGGTGGAATCTCATCTATTATAGAGGAAATGTATTAACAGCCAAAGCATCAAAATCATGCACATCATCACTTCTTGAAAAAAAAAAAAAAAAAAAAAAGATTTTCAGTCCCTTAATAGACCTTATGGTCGTAATTGGGTCAGCAGCGTACGTTTGACCCACTTTCATATTTTGGTTGCGTTTTGTTTCGTTCGGGCTCATCTCAAGCCCTATTATCAACTCTGGGCCTACTAAATATACTTAAGATTTAATGGGTAAGAGGTTTCTACATTAACTCCTACAAATTTAGCCAAAATTGGAGTGGTTTGAGTGGGACACAGTGGTGTCGAACGGGGACGAGCCCTTCTTCTCCTCCTCTTTCATTCTTTTTCCTTTCCTTCATAGCAATCTCTCTCTCTCTCTCTCTCAACAAATAAAAAATACTCCATCCGTTCCAAAATAAGTGTTTCACTCTCTCTCTCTTGCCATTTTTCAAATAAAAAAATTAAGTACTTCCGTGTATCGCGTTTCAAATTTTTTCGTACCGAATTAAAGTACTTATATTCGGTGCGAAAAATTCGGAAAACGATACATGGAAGTTTCTAGTTTTTTATTTGAAAAAAGACACGACTTTTCCTTTATTTATATTATTTATATTAATTAATTTCTTTATATAAATTCATTTAATTATTTAATTCATTTCTTTATATTACTAATTCATTTAATTCTTTAATTCAATTCTTTTATTTAATTTAGTTATTTTATTTAATTCATTTCTTTTATATAATTATTTATTTATCTCTTTTATTAATATTTTTTCCTCTTTTATCTTTTTAATATGCTCTAATATCTTGTTTCTCTTTTTTAATTATTTAATATCTTGTTTCTCTAATATTATTTAATTAAATATTTATATTTTTTCTTTTTCTCTTTTACTTATTAAATATTGTTTATTTACCTCTTTTTCTTAATTATTTAATCTTATTTATTTAATTCGTATATTCAGATTATTTCTTATCTTCTTATCTTCAATTACAACCACTCATTCAGATTTTCTTTTTACCTTCTTATCTTCATTTATAACCACTTATTTATCTTTATTCACAACCACTCATTCAAATTATCTTTTTATCTTTATTTACAACCACTCATTCAATTTTTTTTCTTATCTTCTTATCTATTTATACTACTTCATTCTTCTACTACTTCACACATTCTTTTCCTAATTCTCTCACTATTTCATACATTCAGAGAACATCTCCCACTATTTTTCTTTCTTTTTTCCTAATTCATCGAACAACATTATGGATGACTACTACTATTCAGAAGGTTGGTCATTTGAGAATGATGTTCCCAGTGAGAAAAGTATGTCCTACATCAGTCGCGATTATAGAGCCGAATTTAGCACTGATCAGGTTAGTTATTTTCGTTGTTCTTATGCATATTCGTCATTTAGTTTGAAAGTAGATAAAATATGGTAAGTCTGGATAATGTTTTACTTATACATATTCGTTATTATTATTATTTTTTTTATAGATTTTTTAAAGTTGAGAAGCTCTGTTAGCTTAGGTGCGGAGAGTTGGTCTCCAAAATGGTATTGTGGTGGTTATTAATAAATCTGCTAATTTAAAAGGTGACAAGCTGCCAAAGTGCATTCTTGATTGTGAGAGAGGAGGAAAGTACAAACCGCACCGTGGCAAACCTTGCATAGGAATACTGAGACTAAAAAATGTGATTGTCCATTTGAGTTGCGAGGTATACCAATACCTCCAGACGGTGCCAAGTGGGGTTTAAAGGTTTCCTGTGGTTTTCATGACCATGAACCAGCAGAAAATATTAAGGACCATGAGTACCCATCTATGCACGCGGACGAGTTTAATGACGAGAGAGAACAACCCGACGGGACATCTCACGTGGTTGACATATTATAGGGGATGGATCCATGTATGCGAAAGCATATTATAGCCAGGATTGTTGATATAATGGATCCATCTCACAGCAGTGTTTGAGGCTCATCGTACAACACAGAACATAGAGGTCGACCTGCGGGAAAAGCTGAGCAAAGTGGACGGCGTATACCTTCTTGTACAGAAGTATCTACTTCATCATCTAGGGCTGCATCTACATTGAGAGGGAGAGAGAAATGGAGAGGGAGGGAGAGGGCGAAGAGGGAGAACATTCTCAACTTGATTGTAATATTTATTTACTTTTAAACGTGATTGTAATATTATTCACTTTTAGAAGTTTTTTTTTATTATTCACTGTTAAGACAAATTAATTAACTAATTAAAATAATATAAAGTTTCTAAATATAAAGTCAAATTTAAATGTCAATGTAAAAAAATAATTTACTTGCAAAAAAAAGAAAAAGTCAAATTTATATAAATAAAGTTAAAAGAGAAAAAGAAAAAGAAAAAGAAAAAAGGCCTGGGCTGAAAAGGGTATTGGGGGAATGGGGGTGGGGCCAATTTGGGGGTGGGGCTGGTGTGTCAGGGGGGGCGTAACACTACTCGGAGGGATGGTGATGAGCTCGCTCGCGCTCTCTCTCTCTCTCTCTTCAGCCGTAAATGGGAAAATGTAGGAAAATGAGGGGAATAAATTATCCTTTTCCGAAGAGAAACAACAAAGGGAAGGAAAGTACGGAAAATGGATAAAGGAGCTAGGAAGGTGTGCACCTTAAATGATGGTAGGTGTAAGAAGATAGGATAAGGAAAATTGAAGGCATTGGTTTGCTAAAGATTTTTGCAAGAGGGGTGTCGCTGCCGAAAAAGGGTAAAAAGGATACGCTGATTTTGCAACTGGGAGGAGGGAAATAGGGGATAAGGTGATGAGTTGATTGGTGATAGGAGAAATTAAAAGGAAAATAGGTCGGGCCTTGTTCGTTTTGGTTTTCAAGACCCGTTTCTTCAATTATTATTTAATTATTGCCCCTATTTTTAAATATTATTATCATTTTTCTCTTTATCTCTCTCTAATCATTAACGTCTATTTTTAATTATTATCTCTACTTCTCATTTCAATCATTACCAAAAACCAAAACTCAAACCAGACACAACCTTAGGGTCTATATTGGGTTTAGATTAGGATTTCCAAATTTTTTAGTAAAATAAGATTGTTTCAAATTGTTTTTTTTAATATTTATTCGGAAAAAAGGGCCAAAATTCGGGTCGTTACATTATGTGATTCCCCAAAAATAAGGTACGTCCACGTGAGCGAGAGCGAGTATTTGTTATTGATCAACTGTAACAGTATTTACAATAAAGAGTATTTATATTCCTAATTTGTTCCCAACCCTAATCTGAGTACATGGCCTGTCTTCTCATAATACTCTTAGTGCATGGCATGTCGATCGCTCCGCTCCGCATCCAGCCTCTCTTCTAGAATTTTTTAGTCAGGCCCAACCCTGAGATTTTTGGGGCCCTAAGCGATGTTTAACAACTGGGCCTCTAAGTGTTTATATTTATTAGTTGTTCCGTTTAAACTAGCATTAATACTTTCCAGTGCAGTGGCAATGTGCAGTGTGTAGTGTATACAACTCTGAGGTCGAGAGTTCCATCTCAGCACCTCCACTTTTTGACCATTTTCAAAGAATATTGTTGTAAAAAAAAGCGCTGCGGAGGAGGATCAAACCTGCAACACGATGGATGAATTACATAGAACTAACCGCTGAGCCATCACACTCGAATGTGCAAATCTATTGACATATATAATATTTGAAGTATTCTAAAATTTGGGGGCCCTAATTTTGAGCAAAAAACGGGGGCCCTAAGCGCCGGCTTTGTGGGTTTATGCCCAGGGCCGGCCCTGTTTTTAGTACCTCTGCATATGAGCCACAAGTTCTGACATTTAAAAACTGGCCCTAGAACTGAAAGGAGAGAAAGAGTTGACGGGTGCAGGATGTTAAAAAGTAAACTTGATTTTAAAAAATTGTGAATTCTAGAGAGTTGTGCAGACACATGATTTATGAATGGTGTGGTTCGCGTATGTAGTTGAATAGTCTCTTAATGTTCATGTATGGATATGAAGGGTCACGATGTAGAGATTCATGTACTTGGCTAGGTTCATGTCATGTAACTAGGAGTATATAAATATCAATGTAATCTAGTGACAATAGTGTGATGGAAAGTGGAGAGAAAAAGAGTGAAATAGTGGGGTTGAGTAGAGTGAATGAACTACCATGGAGTAGTCAAGTATGATAAAGATTATTGAAGTAATTTATCACAAATTTATGTGTTATCTCCTCCTCTATGTCTCTTCCAAATTGTGTAAGTGATTTAGGCCCATCACAGATTTCCAACACAATAATGGCCGGAGTGGCACGGATTGCCGAAGTTGGAGACATGCCGAAGAAGAAAAAGTCGCAAGAATCTCGGTGTAGGAGGTGAAACAGTAAGTTCTTGGGTTGAGAGTTTGAGAGGGAGGGAGTAAATTGAATAGAACCAAAGCCCTGTCAAAGAATTACTCCCCGTGAAAGAATTCATTCAGGGTGTTCAGATGGGGAGACAAGATTTCATATAGAATCAGTGGGGTGCTCCACTCTCAATTAAACACCATTATGTTGGAAAATATGTTTACTTTTTGTGATAAAACCGAAAATATGAATGCAATAAAATCGGAATGCAAAAACCTGAAAATCGACGAAATTAAATGATGATCAAGGCAAGTGTATAACACTCTGTACGTAAGACAGATTCGCCCCCGCTACGGTGCTTACGCTTTGCATGGACGTCTATCTCCCAGTACTACTTGATCGAACTCCCTACAGAAGCATCACTACAATCGATGAGTCTGTTGAACCAGACTTGTGTCTGTACTCTCTCCAATAAAAAAGAGTCCGATTCAATGAAAGTTTAGAAAAATCAACATTTAAATGAATGTATGATGCAATATATATATATAGGCTATCTAGTAACTCTACGAATAGTCACCAAGGAAAAAAGTCACATTTGTTCACGAAAGGATGCGTCCGTCCACGGCGAATAGGTGACACTGAAAAGACACGACTCTAAATTGATTTAACTTCCATTCACATTTAAAATAAATATTATATTCAAAATATTTTTTCTGACATTATCTTGATAACTCACCAAAGATCTGTCCAAAAATAATTCCCACCGACGGAAGATTTTAGATAAGAATATAACTCTCTCGGCTTCTTGGATGGGAAAAGAAACAGAAAGAAAAGCAAGAAGAAGGGAAGAGATCGAAAGACGCAGAGAGACTGCTTTCCCACCTAAAAATCTAATCACAAAGTACTCTAAAAATCTAATAAATATCTAATCATCTTTTGGCTGCTACTCACATGGCAAAGAGAAAGAAATAAGAAAGAGTAAAGAAAGGAAAGAGACCTAGCCACTGTGTCACTGTTGCACATTGGGCCCGCGACGTTCTCGACCAATGTTCAAAACGGAGTCCAATTGGAGCGACGGGATAGTCGACTTTCTTAATTTAATCCCGAAAATAAAACGGTATAGTTCTTGTAATTTATATACTTGGCAGCCGACCCAAGGTATTTGGGTACCCTAGGCCTAATTAAAAAAATGTGCCTTAAAAATTTTCGTGTTCCACAACTGAACTTTCTGCGTTTTTGTTACTACAATCTCTCCGTCCAAAAGGGAATTAATACAAACTAAATTTAACAATGATTTAGAGCATTTCCAGTCCTGTGCCTTTTTAAAAACAAAATTTGGGTTAAAACTTCTTTGTTATGCCAATGCTAAACCCTAGTGTTACCCAAATATGTTCTTTCAGTTTCCTCTAAAAAATTTGGGTCAAAATGACTCATTTAACTACTTATAATAAGTAAAAAATTTGATATGATGGAATTAATATTACGACTTTATCTGCTAGAAAATAGTGAAATTTGATCAACAACTTTTTGGGTTACTTGGAAAAACTCAAGAACTTGTGTCAATTTAGAAATCCCAACTACAAACCTACTCGAAACTCTAACAACAAGATGAGAAAATTACTACCTAATTACTTCGTCATGAGTTAATCTATTAATATATAATAGATTAATAGATCTTCGTAGTTCCTAGAATCCTAATTCCTAATCCAGAATCCTAATTCCTAGTTTATTAGTCCTACAGCAATTCCTGTGAAAAGACAATATAGCAGCACTTAGTATTGCCGCTTTTTAGTCCAGGGATTCCCAATTTCTAAAATTGGGTGTATCCACTATTTGGGGTTCTAGTGGGCCTCCAGGAGGTTTCAATCAGGCTTGACTGATTTTTTTAAAAATCCACTATTACGGATTGGGGCGAGTTATATGGGATACACCCAATTTTAGAGGACTTCTTTTAAATGTTGGGTCACAATGGTTGGACTCTTGTATAACTAATAGTGGATTTTTTCTTTATTTGGCCCAAAAAAGTGTTCTAGTTAAGCCAATTTGTACCAAATGTTAGAGTGCCCCAAATTTGAGCCATTTTTGGTGTGCCATAAACCCAGACCTTGTAGACCTTGGGCCTGGGATGGTCAGTGTTTCGTTGGGTAAAATCTGATATCAGTAGGGCTCGGCAATATTTGTTCTCATTTGATATCCCAGCCGCCCCATACTGTTACGCCACTGCCCACTAGCCAACTTTCCTTTTTTGCTTAAATATTTCCTTTTTGTTTATTTTGTTTTATTATCTCATTTGATCTGCCAGCCCGGCGGCCCCCGTATTTGTTCTCATTTGATAATCCCAGCCGCCCCATATTTGTTCTCATTTGACTACTAGCCAACTTTCCTTTTTTGTTTTATTTCCTTTTTTGTTTATTTCCTCATTTGATATCCCAGCCCGGCCGCCCCATAGGACCCATACTAGAGGTGTCAAACAGGCCTGTCGTGCCGTGCCGTGCCGCTTTTCTTCCGTGCCAACCGTGCCCGTGCCCGTGCCGTGCCGTGCCCGTTTCCTTAATCGTGCCATGCCGTGCCGTGCCAAATCGTGTCGTGCCCATTTTCAGTCGTGCCGTGACGTGCCATTTTTCTTCATTCGTGCCGTGCCTTGCCGTGCCGATTTGTAACCGTGTCGTGCCGTGCCGGCCCACTTACTTAATCGTGTCGTGCCGTGCCGTGCCGTGCCGACCTGCTTAATCGTCTGACTCGTGTCGTGTCGTGCCGTGCCGATTTGTAATCGTGCCGTGCCGTGCCCGGCCCGCTTCCTTAATCGTGTCGTGTCGTGCCGTGCCGACCCGCTTAATCGTTTGACTCGTGTCGTGCCATGCCGTGCCCATTTACTTAATCGTGTCGTGTCGTGCCGTTTTTTAAATCGTGTCGGGCCGTGCCGACCCTCTTACTTAATCGTGTCGTGTCGTGCCGGCCCGCTTAATCTTTTGAGACGTGTCGTGTCGTGCCATGCCCGTTTACTTAATCGTGTCGTGCCGGCACGTTTACTTAATCGTGCCGTGCCGGCCCGCTTAATTCCTTATTTTGTTTGTTATGTAAATAAGGGAAAAAAAATTTAAAAAAAAAATAATTAACTTACTCTTTTTAATTAATTGCCTGAATTGTCATGAAAATGAGTTGTAATAAATTTGAATTAATTGCCCGAATTGTAATGAAAATTTATTTTTTTAATTAATAGATTGGGTCGTGGTTGTCAATCCAAATCCTTGATAGAACCTGGAAGCCCTGTACCATGAGCCTCTCGCAAGTCTGAGAATCACCCACACAAGGATATAATCAGCATCAAAAGTCATATAAGAAGTTGGAAACAATAAATTCACCTACATCTACAAAGGCACAAGGTATACGCATGAAACTAAATTGGACAACATGCCAGCCACTCCATTTGCAACGCCAACTCGTGTTTACTTGCATTATCATCTTTACAACAGCAGCGGTTGTAAAATGACCAATCCAATAGGGAACTCAGTTACTCAAGATGAAATCCCAAACTCAAATTACAAGTAAGCTTAGTAATGCAAACAGCAGCTTAGTAATGAAATCCCAACAGCATCTTTGACATATTCCATATAATGTTGCAACTGAAGTAATGCAAAAAAAAAAAAAAAAAGAAAGCTGCGGATTCCAAAGATTCACATTCATATTCACAATCATATTCATAGCAAGCTGCAGATTCCAAACATAAACAGAGTTCCAAAGTGCTATTGCAGAGCTATTAAGCCAATAAGGAAAGCCCATGTTAATTTGTCAACTATAAATACCAAATTAGTAGTATAACTTTAACACAAAAGTGGAAGAAGAGCTGAAAATACCCAGCACCTGAACCACGAAACTTGTAACTAATAAAGTCCTAATTATCAATTAATATGCTGGGCAACCAAATGGGCCAAAGCCTGAATAGCATACCAAATTCCATAGTTTATGTGAAGCCAAACTAACACCATTGTCGTCCTTGCAAATAGAATGAATTTGATTTTCCTCTTCCCAAACTTCTGTAGCTCTACACAATATGAAACAGGTGCGTACACTTTATCCGTACTCTGCTAAACCCTTTTCTGTATTGTGAATTTAAGCCCCATTTTACCACACTTTATTCTCGTTGAGGAATTTCGTCAAACAGTTCATGAGCAATACAAGCAATTAATAGTGGTCTTGCTCCAAGACCACTGAAAATTACAAAATCACAGGGTATTCAAGTGAATACCTTACCCAACAAGCGCAGCAAGTCAGCCGTGTCCGCAGAAGTGACAGCAAAGAAGAGATGAAGCATCAATACAGAACGAAACAGGGAAAGGGGGAAGACCTTAGCGGTGGTGCAGTGCACCTACGCCGACGACGGGATCCGTTGCAACTTTGCTATAGCACGGCGGAGGAGAGGCCAACAACGGAAAGTTGACCTCAAAGACTAACCATGGAGGAGACGATGTAGTAGTTTGGAAAAGAATTCATTTTCTCTGACCAAACAAATGGTCAGTGGATCTATTGAAAGTTTGAAACCCCGCCCAAAATTTTCCCCAAATAAAATGGCATTTTGACGAACATCAAACAAGCATTCATGAGAATGAACATAACAAATATTATCCTTATCAAAATCAAAATGCTCATATCAAAATGCTCATTTAACCTCAAGACCAATTTGCCTTACTGAGATAAACCTCTCTGGACAAAAGGAATGAGTCGAACAATACAAGAAATGTGAATTTTGTGCACATTGATTGATACCTTGTAGCAGGGATTTCCAAGCAAATAACGGCCTTACAAGTCTCTCCCTGCAAAATCACGACCAACAATTTCACATTCAAAATTCTAAAAATTCGAAGAAAAAAAAAACACGGACATTGTAAGAGAAAAAAATTTAAAAAGAGACGTACAATACCGATGGCGGAACAGTCGAATTGGATGTCGCAGAGGCGGTGGAGCTCGGCGGCTTTACAGATCACCAGCTTCGATTCTGAGAGCCCGAGCTTCTTCCCAATCTCTGTGATGTCCATATTTGGGGATCTCGGGTGAAGTAGAGAGAGAGAGAGAGATGGGAAATGGATGTCGTTTTGTGATTGCATTTTAATGGAGTGAGAAAATGCGGGAAGTATGGGCGGGAAGAGGAAATGGAGTTTGGTTTCCATCTTCAACTTTCGTTTGCCGGGAAATTTTTGGGCATATCTAGTGCACATGTCACACTAAATGCCTATGCACCTAATTGTAAAATTGTCGTAAAAATTGTACTACTCGAGGGTCGTCAGAGTTTTTTTTTTTGAATCAGAACCGTCTACATTTTACGTGGGAGTGATTATATCCTATGTGCAAAAAATAAAGTAAATTAATTTTCATTAGGTACCTGATCGATTGAGACAAAAAAAATTGTTTACAGTAAATCAACGTCCCGATGAAAAGTCTTTGAAAACCCGATAGACTTCAAATTTGGCGAGAGTGATTAAAACAGCAATCCAAACAATATGAACGGTTTGGATCGTCATAATTATGTTGAGATCGCGTGGCCAGCGTACATTATCATATAGCATAACATCTTAATTCATAACCAAGTTAGTTCGATGTATATGATCAAAAGGTAGGTGCAAACTCGATTTCTCGAATGTTCGATCTAAACCGTTACGATTTCATATCTTATCAATTCTATCATTTTCTCCGAAAACGGTGGCTATCAAATGTCGGCAACCATCTGATCGGATCAAATTCGGTGCATTTAAGAGCAATAATGTCCTATAATGCATGACTCGACGACCATCAGAGTAGCTTTTTTCGTATCAGAACCGTCTAGATTGCAAGTGGGAGTGATTATATCCTCCATACAAAAAATGAAGCGATTTAACTATCATTACGTCTTTGATCGAAGGACACAAATTGTCGGTTGATAATAAATCAACGTCCATGATGAAAGGGCTTTCAATACCCGATGGACTTCAAATTTGGCGAGGGTGATTAAAATATCAAAACAAACAAAGTGAACGGTGTGGATCGTCATAAATGTGTTGCGATCGTGTGGCTAATGCATAATATAATCAAAATTTTATACAAAACAATATAACATATTAATAATTTAACATATTATGTAATTATAAAAATTCAATTTTGACCTATCAACTCAAAAATCAAATATTTCATTTTAATTATTAACAATTTATTTTTCAAATTTTCTTCAATTTAATTTATGTTATAAATATTTTTTCAAAATTTATATTTTTGTTATAAAAATTTAATTTTTGTTTCACCCCTAACTTTTTTCATTTATGTTATTCAAAAATTCATTTTTAATTTCCCTCATTTTTTCCTTACTATGGCATATGGCAACTTAATTTATTTAATAAAATTACATTTTTGATTTATTATGTATTTATTTATTTTTGCGAAGTCCATTTATTTAATAAAAATGTATTTTTTATTTACTATGTATTTATTTATTTTTGTGAATTCCATTTATTTAATTAAAATTCATACAAAAAATTCCTTTTCCCCCCCTTTTTTTTTCCCTCAGTTGGCAAGTCCATCATTTTTTTCATTATTATGGCATTTGGAAACTTGATTTATTTAATAAAAATGTATTTTTAATTTTCAAAAATCAAAATTTTCACTTTTATTATTCAAAAATTCTTTTTTTATTTTTCCTCATTTTTTGAAATAAATTAAAATTTATTTTCCTTATTTTATTTTTATTTTCCCTAATTCTTTTCGTTATTATACCATGCCGTGCCCTTTACACTTCCGTGTCGTGCCCGTGCCCGTGCCCGTGTCGTGCCCGTGCCCGTGTCGTGCCGTGCCCGTGCCGTGCCAGACTATAACCGTGCCCGTGCCCGTGCCGTGCCAGACTAAAACCGTGTCGTGCCCGTGCCGTGCCAGACTAAAACCGTGCCGTGCCTGATTAAGTCCGATTAAGTCCGTGTCGTGCCCGTGCCGTGCCAGATTAAAACCGTGCCGTGCCCGTGCCGTGCCAGACTAAAACCGTGCCGTGCCCGTGCCGTGCCTGATTAAGTCCGATTAAGTCCGTGTCGTGCCCGTGCCGTGCCTGATTAAGTCCGTGTCGTGTCGTGCCGTGCCACACCAGTCCAACTACTGTGCCGTGCCCGTGCCGTGCCCCCCCTTTTCCGTGCCCCGTGCCCGTGCCCGTGCCGCCCCAGACCGTGCCGTGCCGTGCCGTGCCCAACTTTTACCGTGCCCAAACCGTGCCCGTGCCGGAGTTTTTCGTGCCGTGCCCGTGCCTTGGCGGGCCGGCAAGGCCCACTTGACACCTCTAACCCATACTGTTATGCCACTAGCCAACTTTCCTTTTTTGTTTATTTTATTTGTTTCCATGTGGGAATGAGTGGGAAGTGATCCAGTGCTTCACATGCACATTCTCCACAGCATCTGATGCACCATACAGGGCCGGCCCAGGCCCAAGGGCACTCCAAAAATGGTCACTTTTTGGGGCACTCCACAATTTTATATTAATGGGCTTGACTAGAACACTTTTTTGGACCAAAATAAAGAAAAAAAAATGGGGTTCTTCCAGGCCGCCCCTATTTTGACGAGTAGTGGAGATCTAGGCCCATTGTCAGCAACATCCCATCCGACCCCTTTCTACACGCGCGTCATACACTTTCTGCCCAAACCCGTTTTTTCTTTACGTCTACGCGCGCATAGGATTTCGCTCCCCAACGTCACTCATCATTAATGTCTCTCTCTTTCTCTCTCTCTCCCCCTTACTTTTCGGTACAAATGGGCAGGTGTTAAATGACTTTAATACAATCTTCTTTTAATACTCTCTATCTCTCTCTCTCTCTCTCTTATTTTTTATATTTTAAAGTAAAATAACTTTTGTTATACACAATTATTTTTTATAAAAATTATATATTTGAAATCTACTTGATAAGATCTTTCAGATAAGATCCCATTTGAATATAAAATTGTGTACATGTAAAAAAAATTTATTTTATACCCATTAATTAATACTAATTTACACCCCTTCTAAACAATTCACACCCCCAAATGAAAGATTCACAGACTTGAAATGCAAAATTCACATACATCATAACTCACTCTTCAAAATACACAATTCACACCCCAAAAAGAAAGAATTCACACACTCAAATGCAGAATTCACACCCTTTCTAAAATAATTCACAACCCATAAATGTACACAATTTACACTCATGCAACAATTCACACCTCCAAATAGCACACAATTCACACCCCAATAGCACACAATTAACACCCATGTAACAATTCACAGCTCGAAATAGCACATAATTCACACCTCCAATAGCACACAATTAACATTCCAAAAACAATTCACACCCTTCATAGCACACTTTCTATTAACAATGGATCTTGTTTAAAAGATCTCATTGAATAGATTTTAAATATATAATTTTTATAAAAAATAAATGTGTATAATAAAAGTTATTTCATTTTAAATTTAAAATGAGAGAGAGAAGAAAGGGGAGAGAGGGGGAGAGAGAGAGAGAGAGAGAGAGAGAAGGACAGAGAGATACTCAATGTGCAGGAAAAGCAAATGCCGTGTATATAAGACTATAGAGTGAGAAAAAAGATAGAAAGGCAGGAGTGCAAGTGTGACACGCGGCAGCCTTTAACCAATGGAAAAATCTTCCCACGCGCACATCAAGGCCTAAGCGGTTGCGCCTTGGTTTTTTGGGAATTGGAACACATTAAAGTGCTTGGATAGGACAAAATAGTAAAAATGGGACCAGCTTGGAATTTCCCGGAAAAAAATTCATTATAAATTACACAAGAGCCCAACCATTGTGGCCCAATATTTAAAAAAAGTCCAAAAACTATTGTGGTCCAAAATTTAAAAAAAGGCCCAAAGCTAAAATTGATTTAAAAGAAAATCATTTTCTACTTGTTACAGTTTTTATTTCTGGTTTCGTAAAAAATCAAGGCAGTTCTAAACGAAATGATTAAGTTTAGTTTATTATTTGCTTCAAGATGAAGTAATTAGGTAGTTCTAAACGAAACGAAAATTTATAGGGCACAATTTTTTTAATTAGGCCTAGGGCACCCAAATACCTTGGGCCGGCCCTGGCACCATATTTAGAGCGTTTCCTCCTGAAATACTCAAAACAATCTTATACACACTATCTTATAAAAATAAAAAATGAACATAATGTTATGATCAAATTCGAGGACTTAAGCCCACTAATATTTAAATATTTGTGTGCTTATCAATTACCATCAATGTTTGTTGGCAAAGGGCAGTTGAAGCAATGAAACCAGCGGTGATGTGTTGTTGTTGTTTTATTTATTTATTTATTTATTTATTTATTTATTTATAAAGTAATAAAAATAGCTTCAAAACAAAAAACAACCTAAAATCTACCCAAAAAAACTAAAACTACAAAAAAACAAAACGGAAAAACAGAACGAACCGCCGGTGCCATCGCCGCCGCTATCACGCCGTCGCCCCCGCTCACCGTCAAATAGGACTAGTGTTTTGGATATCCCAAAATGGAATAGATGACCAACTTCATGAGAGAGATAGAGTAATAAATAGTTCATTTTATAGATTATGCAACTAAGATCATTCATAAAAAAATATGCTTTAATTGAGGTTGAGTCTTCGTTAAATTTTTATTTTGTCTTCAAACTAATGAGCAATAGACAGTTTTTTACCCTTGAATGATATTTTAGGTGATGTGTGTGAGTAGAATAACTTGTCTTGAAATTCATAAAACCATGAGTGTCAGTCAATTTAGCCAATTTTGGCTTAAACAATTGTGATTTATTTTGTCACCAATATCTTTTGGATTAGTCTTAATTTTGACGTTGGCAAAGAGTACTCTATGTCGACGAAATTATATTTCCTAGCCAAAAAGCAAAGCTTTGGTGAGGAAATGAATATTTTCTCGCTAAAGAGCACCCATTTGGCGACGAAATTAACTTTCCACGCCAACAAGCTAAGATTGGCGACGAAATTACCTTTCCTCGTCAAAGGGCACCCATTTGGCGACGAAATTTATCTTTCCTCGCCAAAAAGCTAAGATTGACAACGAAATTATTTTTCCTCGTCAAAAAGATAAGATTTGGCGAGGAAATGAATATTTCTTCACTAAAGAGCACCCATTTGATGACAAAAATTATATTTCCTCGCCAAAAAGTTAAGATTTGGTGAGGAAATAAATGTTTTCTCGCCAAAAAATCGAAGATTTGATTAATTTCCATGGTTTTTACCCGTATTGGAGTTTTCCACATGTTAGAGGTGGGGCACACGCAAGTCAATTTTTGATAACTTTTCAAGTCATGTATATCTCATTTGGCTGTAATAAGACGTATTAATCACTCGTTACACGTAAATGCATGGTGATGTAACTTTAAAATATCACATATTACTCTAGAAGCATGGAATAATTACTCATTGCATATGACTATCGTAGTTTTTTCATTTTTATTTTTACTCTATTTCACCGTAGTTTGACACTTCAAAGATCAAAAAATATTTTGCAAAACCATACTTGTGTAAATTTATAATCATTATTTAATATCGTAAAATAAATAAGTAGTTCAAATTAAACACTTATCCTATTTATGATACCATAAAATTATAATAAAAGAACTTATTCGTCGTATGCACACACTAATTAGTAAGACTAAATGTATACATATCATATTGATCATGTCATTTGCATATAAATCTATTCTTATTATTACTCAAGTAGAATAATGATTTGGTCTCCTAAAATGATCATCCATTTTGAAACAAAGGAGGGTATCATACTATCATGTATTAGAAAGTGAATTAAGATTTATGTGTTACAATCATTACATAGGTATCAAAATTAGAAAACCTGACTGGCATAAAAAATAAAATATATATTTCCAAATGTTGCTGCTTGATTTATTTAGATTTGAAAAATAAAAATAAAAAAATTGGAAGATAGAAAAGGTAGTAGCACAAATATCGTCGCGAATATCTAATTGTAAGCATGGCAGAGTAATTGGACGAATATAAATTTTCACATTAAATTAATGGTTCTAAGGGTAAATAAGAAACTAATCTTTACTTCGACAAGTCCAGATATAAGGAACTCTTGATACAAGATCATTCAAGTCAAATTTTTTTGTCATTGGAGTAGGTGAATTCTTATCTATCCATCCTCTGAAGGAATCGGATATGACTAATTTTTTATCATTCGACTTGCACACGTATTATTTGTGCCCCACTCTGTATTAATACTAGGAATGTCCCGTGCCTAAAGGCATGACACGTCGAGGTTGTTTGAACTCAACTGGATGAACTACCATTTGGTCTCAATGCCCATACCAAAGACAGTATAATAGTATTTCGTGTTTTGAACATTAACTCGTACTTATACACCAACTTCAGCAACTAAACCATTATCTTACCTAAAGGCACGACGCAAGACGTTAGGAAGACAGTAAAAGTGACTTGTCCTTCTATACTATAGACCACCCCAGGACATTAACATATTTTTGGGGAAGTCATTTACCGAATCATTTCAAACTACTAATACAGCAATAGACCGAACATATAGAGCAATAGCAAAATACTTGTGTCTGAAGTTAACCTCATTTTCACTAATACCCTATTGCATTAATATGATCTAGTTAAGCTCAAACATAACACAAATGTAACAAGTCAATGCCTACGAAGGTAGAGACCACCCAACAACATTCTCACGAGTCAGTTGTGGTAATAATTTTTTTTCCTTGCGATGAAAAGCCAGAGGAAGGGAAAGAACAAAATTCATTAATCGGTTATCAATTCACAGAATTTAATAACAAACAAATATATAAATGCAAAGGTAAGTACTTCTAACAAGTAAAGACTTATAAAAGGGTATAGGAAAATATCAAATTATAAAAAATAAAAACTTTAGTAAAACAAATTACATTAAAAGATTTAAGAAAGAAGTTTAAAGAAACACTACAAAGAGACTAAAACTAAACAAAAAGATTTTTAAAAAATAGTGAGGTGAAAAGAACTACAAAAGGTTATATATTAAAAGTTGTTGAACTTTGCATTGAAATGGAAGTTGGTGTGGTGGATGAGGTGCGCGTTGCTTGAGAGGAGGTCGCGGGTTCGATTCCCAGCGGAGGCGGAGAAGCTGAAATTGGATTCCTTCTTTTTTTAGTTTCAGGAGTTTTGGCGAGGAAATTTTTCCTCGCCAAATGGTCAGAATAGGCGAGGAAAACAAAATTTCCTCGCCAATTGTTTCGAATAGGCTACAAAAAAATTCCTCGCCAATTGGTAGATTAGGCGAGGAAATTTATTTTTCCTCACTAGAATACCTTTTGCGACGACCTTTTGGCGAGGAAACCTGGCGAGGAAATTTTTCCTCGCCAATCCCTTTAGAGAGGAAATTTGGTGCTTTGGCGAGGAAACTCAATCCTCACTGTAGACATTTTTTCTTGTAGTGGGTGTCAAAATGTGACTTATTTTCTTATCCATAATGCTTTTCTTTCTTGATGTAGTGGTCTGGCTCTTTTGTTGGTGTAGCTCTTTTGTTGATTCTGATTAGTCAGAAGTCTTTGACGGATGATTTTGACTTTCTCTGCTATTTCTCTAACCAGGAAAAAAAAAAGAAAAAGGGAAAGGGTTTGATCCGAGCAATTTTTCATAAAAACCATAGATGTACAGTTTTATAAAAAAAATGCTCGAATCAAGCTCTTCCCCGCTCTTCCCTATTATTTTTTTTGGTGATTTCTCACGTGGACCCTTAAAATACATTTTAAACACATTGGACTTTTCGGATCATGAAAATTTTATCGAAAAAATGAAGGTGTGGACGGTGTCCGCATTTTAAAGGTGTAGACTGGATCCTGAGTTATATATATATACAAACAATTTTTATGAAAATTGCTCAGTCAAGCCCTTTCCAGTATTTTTCTTTTTGTTGATTTCTTGCGGGGGCCCTTAAAAATACCTTTTAAACACATTGAACGGGACCCTTAAAAATACATTTTAAACACATTGAACGGTTCGGATCATGAAAATTTGATTGGGATCTATGAGGTGTGGACGAAGTCCGCACTTTTAGTGTGTGGATTGGAAGTCTAGTGTGTGTGTGTGTGTGTGTGTGTGTGTGTGTGTGTGTATACAGGGTCAGGATCCAATCCACACCTTACGTCCAATCCTTCATTTCCCGGGCATACCGTCCAATATGTTTAGAAGGTGTTTTCAAGGGACAATTTTTATGAAAAACTGCTCGGATCAATTCCTTCCCGGTCTTTTTTTTTTTTTTTTTTTGCTGATTTCTTGTGTGAACCCTTAAAAATACCTTCTAACCACATTGGATGGTTCAGATCTTGAAAATTTGATTGGAAAAATGACGCAGCGGAATTCACGAGAGAATAGTTAACGTACTATTCCAAACAAGATAAGTTCTCGAATCCATGAGATGTTCTTGAATCCACAAGAAAAGAGAGAGAAAATTCTCAAAATTGTATTGATTGAATAAAAGTTAAAATATGCCCATAGGCTACATCCTTATTTATACTAGCAGTAGGCCTAGCTAATAAGGTAATGCTTGGCTACCAAGAATATAACTTGGAGTAGGGACCAAGCAAAACAGAATAAGGAAACAACAACAAGGAAATAAAAGTCTAGAGAACTAGAAAATAGGAACTTAAAATCGTGCTAAACAGGCAGCACAAATAAGATCTTCTAATAATAATCCTAAATAAAAATTGTTACCAAAATAATGCTTCCATAAATGACAGGAGTGTGTATATTGTCCTACATCAAAAAAGAAGGTTTGGACGTAAGGTGTGGACATAAGGCTGTGGACTAGATCCTGGCCGTACACGTGCGCGCGCGCGCACACACACACACACACACACATATATAGTTTCTTTATCTAATGAGGACTCCCTCACGGAAATTCCATGAGGACCTCATGTATCGGGGTTGAATCTTGACGATCCGAATCGCTCAATTGGTTTAAAACGTGTTTCTGAGAGTCATCGCGAGGAATTGCAAAAAAGAAAATACCCGGAAGGGCTTCATCTGAGCAGTTTTTGATAAGCTGTATATGTACGGTTATTATGAAAAACTGCTCGGATGAAGCCCTTGCAGGTATTTTTTTTTTATTGGCTATTTCTCGCGTTGGCCCTAGAAAACACATTTAAATACATTGAACTGATTGAAGGCAACCGATGGTTAACTTAATAAGTAGGGAGAATTTAGTCTGATTATAACACAACCAAAAATACTTAAGTCAAAAATATAATTCCATCAACTGAAATGGAAATTACAAAATGGAAAGGAAATAGAACTTTTAAGGGTTGGGTTTCTCAGAATGGTATGATTTTGCTTCAGAAGTGTTGGGGTCTTCTGGAGGTCATGAATTTTCAACTCCTTCTTCCTCTCTAGGAGTGAAGGTCTTGTCTCCTTCAATTGACTGGGTTTCTGGCTGAGTCCATCTGGTTGATGACACTTGCGCTTGTAGTGGCCGGTCCTATTGCAGTTGTAGCACTAGATCGGCCCTTTGTTTTGGTTTGGTCCCTGATTTAAAGTTTTTGCTGTATACTGGCCTTGTGTTGGGATTGGGTTTCTTCTTCCAGTAGATTGGGGCACCCGAGCTTGAAGTGATCACGCTCCCTGCAGTTATAACATTGTCAATCCTTCTTCCTAATGGACCCATCACACTTTGGGTTTTTCTTTGTCTACTGATCTCCACATGTTATAAAAATGTTATAAAATCCATATCCTCTCTTGAGCCTTAGAGCATTGCCTACCACTCAAGCATAGGGGGCAAAGGCAAACTGCTGAGTCGCCATTCGAATCGCCTTGCCTTTAACTCATCTATAAGCACGTAGGTGGGGCCATCTTGGGACAACTTTTCAAAATGTGCTGCATACTAAGCAACACATTTAAAAAGGTCCTGGAAGGAGTAGTATACAATACGTAAGTCAAAATAATTAGCAAATTAAACCACTAGAAGAAAAATATACAGCAACATGTTTTTAAAAAGGGAAGTGATTTTCACACCCTCCATTTTACAATACACACTTCTTTTTTGTTCTTATCCACATAAATTTATAATATTGCCCTTTTTCACCCATCCAAGGGTAAGATTGCTTCAGAAAATATAGGGGAGGTCTCCGTATTTATCAGAAACCTCAGTGAAGTTAAGTGAAATTTACTGTCCCTAAGAGCATCCTTATCTGGAGCACTAAAATTTTCACCAAATTTAACTTCAAAAACACTTTTTATAAATTAGCAAGTCACTTTATTAAAAACTCACAAAATCAGACTCTCTATTTCAACTTTCCTATATTAAACTATTCCCCTCAAATCATTAAAAAAAAAAAAAAATTCTCCCAAAAAGGAAATCTGCCCACCTGGGGCTAGGGAGATGTTTTTGGTTCAGCAAAAGGAGTGGTCCCCCCACGTGTCAGACCCCCCCTCCCCCTCGCTCCTGTTCCCCCTCCCTCACTTCTCTGACGCCGCACTCTCTCTCTCCGGAAGAAATTAATAAAAAACAAATGGTGCGTGAACAGTACCGCAGCAAATAATTTGGTGCGGTACTGTAGCAAAAATGATTTGAGGAGTGAGAATAGAGAGGCTGATATTGGGATTTTTGGGGGTTTAGCTCCCTATTTTAACTCAAAAGTTAAAATTGAATTAAAATAGGGAGCCAAATAAGGATACCCTAAGTAAAAATTTACTCTTTTTTTTTTTTTTTGGATCAGCAAGTAGAAATTTACTCTATCCTTAAATATCTTCTTCTTGAGCAATCACACACTAGCTACATGCACGCCTACGTCCACGTACAAACATAACCCCTATATCTACTGAAATCTGATCCACACACAGAAGACTTGCCGACACTTTTTTCTTTCTTTCTTTCTTTCTTTTTTTCTTCTACGAAAACAAATTCACACCCAATAAAAACATCAAAAATGATACAGACACAAACTCTCAGCCACAACCCACCACAACCCCTCTCACATGTAAGGGACCCACCCTGAGCGGGCCCCACCCCACATATGAGAGGGGTTGTGGTGGATTGTGGCTGAGAGTTTGTGTATGCAGGGATGGAGCCAGAAGGGGGCCAGTAGGGGCGGTCGCCCCTGCAAGAAAAGAGAAAAACCTTTAATATTATATAGAAAAAAAGAAATTTTCCAATAAATTATATAGGCTCGCCCCTGCAAAATATTTTAGCAAAAGTATTCGCCCCTGTATAGTAAAATTCCTGGCTCCGTCCCTGTGTGTATGTATCATTGTTCTAAAAACATAACCCCTATATCTACTGAAATCTGATCCACACACAGAAGACTCGCCGACACTTTTTTCTTTCTTTCTTTCTTTCTTTTTTTCTTCTACGAAAACAAATTCACACCCAGATAACAAAAAGTATCACAAATAAAAAATAGGGTCACTTACCCAAAAATCCAAAACACTTGGCAATTTTAAAGAGAAGGACGAGGAACTTTTGCAATCAAACATAAAAACAAAAAACATTTGCCATTTTTAAAATGAAAGACAAGAAACTTTTACAATCAAACATAAAGACAAAAAAAATTAGTGAAGTGTCACGAATTTTTAAAAATTCAAATTTCAAACATAAAATTCAAAAATATCACCACTCCACCTCTAGCCAACCACCATCCCGCCTTTGGCCGGGCACTTCCGGCGACCAAAAAATTTAGTAAAGTGTCACTAATTTTTTAAAATTCTTATTTCGGACATAAAAATAAAAAAAATCACCACCCCACCTCCGGCCGACCACCACCCCACATCTTGTTGACCACTTCCGGTGAGCACAAAAATTAGTGAAGTGACACTAATTTAAAAAAATTCAAATTTCGAACATAAAATTCAAAAAAATACCACCCCACCTAAAGCCGTCCACCACCTCACCTCTAGCCAACCACTTCTGGCGAGCACAAAAATTAGTGAAGTGTCATTAATTTTTAAAAATTCGAATTTCCAACATAAAATTCAAAAAAATCACCAGCCTACCTCCGGCCAACAACCACCCCACCTCTGGCCGAGCACTTCTAGAGACTAAAAAAAATTAGTGAAGTGTCACTAATTTTTAAAAATTCAAAATTTGAATATAAAATTCAAAAAAAATCACCACCCCACCTCTGGCCAAGCAGTTTTGGCGACAAAAAAAATTAGTGAAGTGTCAATAATTTTTAAAAATTCTAATTTCAGACATAAAATTAAAAAAAAAAAACACCACCCCACGTCCGGCCGACCACCACCCCACCTACCACTTCCGGCGACCAAAAAAATTAGTGAAGTGTCACTAATTTTTAATAATTCTAAATTCGAACATAAAAGTAAAAAAAAAAAAAAAAATCAACACCCCATCTCCAGCACACCACCACCCCACCTCTTACTGACCACTTCCGTCGATCAAAGAGTTAACTTTTTGACAAAATCCAAACGCTAAGGCGAATGAGATCCTGTGATCTCATATTAATGTTTCGTTTAGGGTGCATCTCCTCCCATTCCTAAATGTGACGAGACTGACCATTTTGTTCCAGGTAGGAATTCTAGTTGTTCAACCATCGATTGCTACATAAAATGAAATCTACGTATTTCTTGTACTACTTGATGACAAACACGTTTTTGAAAATTGAGTCTATTTTTATCAATTGCAAGCCTCTCATGTTCGATAAAAACATTGTTTGGATTGATATTAATAGCCCTGTCTAATAGAACGAGATGAACAGTTCCTAAGCTCGAGTGCGCCCCAGTGGCTCAGGACAGTAAATGGGACCAGACAGAGGCGAAAAAATGATTTGCTCTTTGGTTCTGAATGGTTGTGTTGTAGCTTTGGTGATTGGGGCAGAGAGAGAGAGAGAGAGAGAGAGAGAGAGAGAGAGAGAGAGTCTATGGAAGGAGAGTGAGTGTGTTTTTATCCTTTTATTAAATCATAATTGCAAATAATGTTTTTATGTTTAATTGCAAAAGTTCCTTATCATTCCCTTCAAATAGGCAAAATATTGTGTATTTACGACTAATTATTCCATAAAAATACGGGGTATTACAATTTATCCCTCTTAAAATAATTTCCTCCCCGAAATTTAGTAATTGGATATAGTCAAAATAACATTTAAAAACTCATTATAAAGACTGAATATATTTAAATTGGAAAACTCATTATATTGATGTAAGCAAACATATATTGACATCGACGGATTTTATTGTTAAGATTTTGACTCATTTGACATTATAAACTACTCTAAAAAATTATGAACGATTAACCAATTTTTTACTCTTTGAATACATCTAAACTAGACACATTTGAAAAGTAATAAAAATATTAAAAATTATTTTTTAAAAAAAAATACTAAATACGAAAAAACAAAGAATACAAAGCAGCCAAAAATAAAAATTTGGGAGATTAGTTTTGGGAGATGGGAAAATATCAAACCTCATACTAACTTTTCAAGACTAATAATAATATCTTTTGGGAAAAGGCTACAATACACACATCTTATTTGGGTGTGTATGATACATACCCCTATAAAAGTTACGAATTTTTGTAAAAGTTACGAATGTTTTGTAAAAGTTACGAATGTTTTGTAAAAGTTACGAATTTTTTTATAAAAGTTACGAGACACACCAAAATGTTATGAATCATATTGCTGAACAGTTACGAAAAACTAAAAAATGTTACGATTGCCGATGAGGTGGCACAATGTAGACCGTACAATAGGTGCATATAGTACACCCAAATAAGGGGTGTGTATTGTAGCTCTTTCCTATCTTTTGAGACTGAGGGATACTCCGGGATTCACTTATAAATACTGGCAACCTACTCTCTTCCTTGCATATCTTTCAGTTCACTTCTTCTATATTTCACTCTTTATCCCCACATCAGAATATGGAGTACTTCCGCTTCAAGCTTCTCCTACCCATCTTAACTTTCGTTTCCGTGAGTTTCATTTCACACCTCCCTATTCCTGAATACAGATTAAGAATCCATTTTCTTAGTGACTCGAAAGTGATTAATTTCACTTTAAAATGTACATTTTGAGGGTTTTTCTCTTTTCCTTTTATTTCACAACAGTTGGAAGAGTTATAACGCAATTTTTATTAATTTTAGCAAATGCTGATTTTATCAAATCGAAAACTCACTCTAAGTGGTATTTTTTCACTTTATACTTTGCTTAAAAGAGTTCCAATTTTTTTGGTTGTTGTTGCAGGTAGCGTTGGTGGCAAGCCAAGTAGTTGCTGATGTGTCCCCAGATGCTTATTGGAAATCGGTTTTGCCAAATGCTCCCATGCCCAAGGTTGTCAAGGAGATTCTTCACAACGGTAATTTGGTCTTCGGATCTAGAGCCCTGCCTTGACTTTTTGAAGGCTTAAAGCAAAAAACAAAAGGAGGCATTTTTCAAAAATCTTAAATAACAAAATGTAAATAGCTAAATTATACTTCCAAAAAACAAAGATTAGTATTGTCAATAAGAAATAACCGGCCCTAAAACAATATCCAAACATTGGAATTTCAAACTCTTCGACCCTTCCGTATCAGGAGCATATAATGATCCCGTTGGTAGAATATGACCTAAGAAAATTAAAGCGCCCCAAATCAGTTAGAATAGAAATATATTAATCATGACTCGTGTTAGAATATAATCAAAATGAACAATATTATGAATCCGACTACGTGTACGCAAGAATTGTACACGGATTGTGTACGTACGCACGCGGGGGGCCCACTGCGGGCCCCAAAAAAATTCTAAAAAAATACCATAAATTTTAAAATATTATTTTATGGGACCACGTGAAAAATCAGCTCAATTGGATAACGGCAAGTATGTTTTCTAGATTCGCAGGGACGAATCAGCAGATTCGTCCCTGCGAATCTAGAAAACATACTTGCCGAAATCCAATTGAGCTGATTTTTCACGTGGTCCCCTAAAATAATATTTTAAAATTTATGGTATTTTTTTAGATTTTTTTGGGGCCCGCAGTGGGCCCCCCGCGTGCGTACGTACACAATCCGTGTACAATTCTTGCGTACACGTAGAATTTTTGACAATATTATAGGCTTACAGAAAGAAAACAAAACCTGGAATCACTAGAGATTTTAGCTTTGGAAACAAGTTCCAATATTATAGGCTTACAGAAAGATTTTAGCTTTGGAAACAAGTTCCAAAGTTCAAAATGAACAATATTTTTGTCTCTCGATTCTCTACTCCCTCGTTGCGGCTCTGCTTTGGCTCGTAAATCCAGAACTTGCCTTATTTTTAGGAAAAATTTCAAAAAAACCCCTGAACTTTCTGACAATTCGTAAAAAGACACTCGGACTTCAGCCGTCAACAAAATCACACCCGAACTTTATATTTCGTCAACAAAAAAACCCCTACCGTCCATTCTGTTAATGTTTTTTACAGAGGGAGTTAACGGTGGTTAACTCTTAGTAGCCCTACTACCATTTTGGTTGTGCACCAGAATAAGTTTTCCAAAAATGTGGTCTATGATGTACCGATGAACGATCCAAACAGTTGATTAGTTTTCAAATAATTTTTCGAACTAACTTGAGAAATTTCAACTCAATTGGATACATATAAGTGCTTGATCGAATCATCTAATTTTTCATTTAGAATTTAAGATCCTATAATCTGAATGAAACCTTAAACGATTGGATCGGGCACTTACGTGTATCCGATTGAGTTGAATTTTTTAGGGTTAACCAAAAAAAGATTTTCAAAATAATCAAGGGTTTGGATCGTTTGTGTGGAACCCCGGAATGGGGCCCACACAGATTACCACCTTTAACACCACCAGTCAACCTCCAGCACCCTGTTTTTCTCAAACTCTGCTTAATCACCCTGTTTTTCTCAACCTTTTCGATGCCTTTGAGGCCTAAGAGGTACGATTATTTCTTAAACCCTTTTGTATAGACATGCATATATCTCGTATTTGATGGTTTTTGGTACAAATCTGATGTGGGTTTACAGTTTTATTTGTGCTTGCTAAACATTTCTTAAACCCTTGCGTGTATACACATGTGGGTATGTGTGGTAGTGTGTGTGTGTCACAAGCATTTTCCTATATATTAATATTCTCGCATTTCGATGTTTCATTTCTATTTTGTTGGATTTCCTTGCACTAATCTAACGTGGGTTCAACTAAAATATTCTTGAACCCTTGTCCATACATACATGCATATATGTAGTTGATGGGTTTTGGCACCGATTGTTTATGGTTTTGTTGGGGTTTTGTTTATGGGTACTAAAAAGACAAAACGAAATTGATGAACAGAGTTTGGAAAAAATTAATTAATCCGATTTTTTTTTTTTGTTTTGTTTTTTGAATTGGTTGGTGCTCTGCTTTTTTCAATTGGAGAGAGAGCAAGAGAGAGGAGTGAATTTTTTTTTTTGGAGTTCCACCTTAAAAGACGTCGTTTTGGGCATTTAACGGAATTTCAATGTCCAAAACTACTGTTAAGTCCATCCGTTAGGTCTCCTCAGTTAAAAACGTGACGGAATTGGACGGCAGGGGCTTTTTTGTTGACAGAATATAAAGTTCGGGTGTGGTTTTGTTGACGGCTGAAGTCCGAGTGTTTTTTTAAGAATTGTCAAAAGGTTTAGGGGCTTTTTTAAAATTTTCCCTAACGTAATTCATTGGTTTTGGTTTAAGTTTGGGACTTTTTTAATAGGAAAATGATAGGTACACACAAAGTGTGTACCCACAAAATACCCAAACACACACACACAAGTGTGACCCCCACACACACTGGAGGTCCAGTGTGTGTGGGGGTCACACTTGTGTGTGTGTGTTTGGGTATTTTGTGGGTAACTTTTGTGTGTATGTAGTGTTGCTCTTTTTAATAATGCATGTTTGAGACTTGTGATTGGACCTTATATGCGATTTAATTTTTTTTGGTATTACAAAAGATACCTAGGCGTACTAAAACATGGGGCCCTTAAAATTCGTATTTTTTCAGGGCCTAAATCGGTCGCAACACTTGCTTTAGCTCTGGGCTGGCTCTATTCGAATCTAAGTTTCATACCCCAGATTTGGGGTAGAGATTGTTTAGTCCCACATCGAAAGTCCACATGGGAGATCTTGTGCATCTGACTAACTATGTAAGAAACTACTAGTACCTTCGGCTTAAGAATTTTGGGCCATGTGATGTGGCTTGTGGATCAAATGAAGATAATGAGTCAGTGGTCTACATGGTGCATTACAATAAGCTTCTTCATTTGCTGATCATGGCATATTAACCTTCAAATGGGCTAATTATTAAGTGCTCCGAAAGGACCACGTGACCGTACTCTAGAACATTCCAATTACACCGCACATGCATTCTTGTGGTATCCATGTCTAAGTGTATGGACCTCGCATAAATGTGTGGTGATTGAATGATTCGAAGCACTACGTGTCCGCGCTCCTGAGCTACTGAATAACGTGTGGTAATTTGACTTTGTGTTGATGTATTTGAGGAAAATATCTATCTCGTAAACCATAAAAAGCGAAATAAGCCAATAAGTCACTTAGGGGTTGTTTCAAAAACTCTTTTTTTACAAACCATCTTTTATTGTTTTTTCACACCTTATGAGACAAGTCACTCTCTCACAATACATCAATTCAAAAGACAAAAAAAAGTCACTAAAAAGACAGATTTTTTACATTAAGGGGTTGTTCCACCAAGGGCTTGTCCCACAAATTTACATGTAATGTAACATCCAGGTAATTGTTCCACATCTTTCATTGTAACTTTGCAGGATGGATTGAGGACAAGAGCACTGCAGTCGAAACAGCTAAGGACAGCGTATACGATGTCGCTGGTAAAAATTACGCTTCTAAAACCACCTATGGAAATGCAGCTACTGAGACCCAAATACAAGATATTCGTAAAATAGCTGTTTTCTTCTTGGAAAAGGACCTGAAAAGGGGGACAAAGATGAACCAGTATTTCACCAAAACCACCAATTCCAAAACAACTTTCTTGCCTCGTCAGGTTGCCGATAAAATTCCCTTTTCGTCGGAGAAAATGCCCGAAATCCTTGACCAGTTTTCTGTGAAACCCGACACAAAGGAAGCCGAGGTATGTTCGTATCTTAAGGGTTGTTTCAATTTGTGACATATTGTTCCAATTGGCTTGTTGGATAAATTTGAATTTGAATTAATGTATCGTGAGAAAATGACATAGTCTCATAAAACGTAATAGATCAGTTTTGGCAATTAGTCGGTTTTGCGGAACATGCTCTTAGTTACATTACTAGCGTTGTGCCTGTTCAATGCACGGCAAACGGAAAAATAACATAAACGTGCTGCTGAGTGTTATGCCTGTGGAACCTGTTCAATGCATGGAGAAAAAAGAAAGTCGACAATGTATTTTTTCCATTTTTGTGTCAGTACCCATTTATATTGCACTTAATAACTTTGAAATGAAACGTATTAATTAACGAATAAGATAATCATAATAGTACTCATCAATTAGGAATGAAAATATAGTTTAATCAAAAGGGAAAAATTGATAAATAAATAGGAGTACACATTAATTTGTTCCTCAAGTGACTTGACCTATAAATTCTTTGCCGCTTTTACAACATGCATTCTTTGTGATCGTATTCCTTTCAGAACCTGCGTTAAGATCAAACCAACACACAAGCTTTCTCGTCATCAAATTTTGTATAAAATTCAAGAGTTAATCGGCAATCTCATGCGATGTAGTGGAAATGTGAAAATGATAAGCTTCATAGAAAATTAAAATATAAAGAAAGCGCTTGATTAATTATAGGGAGTGTTCGTTGACGCCAAACATTTTCGGAGAATGAAAGTAGTAAATGCAAGAAGTGAAAGACAATTTCAAGAATTGTGAATTGCTTCATAGAAAATCAAAAAATAAAGAAAGCAATTGATTAATTATAGGAAGTGGGGATGTGTAATTTGTGAGGAACAAATAATTCAAAATTCTAAGAAATTAGGATTGGGGGTTTGGAGCTTTTTGAGTGCGCTAACTACATTGGTATATTTTTTGTTTCCTCTTCACCAAGGTAATGAAAAAAACCATCAAAAAATGCGAAGAGCCCGGGTTCAAAGGAGAGGAGAAGTACTGCGTGACTTCGTTGGAGTCGATGGTCGATTTCACCACCTCTAAGCTTGGTAAAAGCGTTCAAGCAATTTCCACTGAGGTAGAGAAAGGGACTAATAAATTACAGGAGTACCGTGTTTCAGGAGCGAAGAAAATGGGAGGTGAAGAAAGCGTGGTGTGCCACAAGCTGCAATACGCCTACGCCGTGTTCTATTGCCACAAGATCGCCGCCACAAAGGCGTACGTGGTTTCGTTGGTTGGCCTCGATGGGACAAAAGCTAAGGCAGTGGCAGTCTGTCACGCGGATACGTCGGGTTGGAATCCGAAGCACTTGGCTTTCCAAATGCTCAAGGTGAAACCAGGGACGGTTCCTATTTGCCATTTCCTTTCTGAGGATCATGTCGTCTGGGTTCAAAACTAGATTTCTCCTGGAAAAAGAAACAATGTACCTGTTATATAGTTTAATACCGTCTGTTCGTTTTAGTGTGGTTTGCAGTGTCATAATCTGAAACTATACTCAGATACTATTCATATATGTATTTGTGCGTAAGTACTGCCAATCTCAGCACATATGCTTTTGTATATAGTGTGTGCTGCATCATGTTGGATACTACTCATATATGTGTTTCTACGTAAGTACTGCCAATCCCATCACATATGCTTTTGTATATAGTGTGCTGCATCATGTTATTCAGTAATATAATGTACTAGCATGAACCCATGCTATGCACGGAGACGTGAAATAAAATGATGCGTTTTCTCTTTTCTTTTCTTTTTCTATCAGCCCAAAAATTGTATTTTGTATAACAAAGTATATGGAATTACTGGAACAATTAAATTAAAAGAGTATAACCATTTTATTTCCTATATTCTCCTCTTGACTCTAATTCTCATGGTGATTTAATCGGCTATAAAATCATAATCTTTATATGCGACTTTTTGACAAAGTAATTGATAAAATAAATCATAACCTGTGCTATGCATGGAGTAAACCAAAAATTATTTTAGAATGTTTTGATTTCACCGAAAAAAATATGCATGTTTTTTTTTTTATTACTAATACGCATGTTTCTAACAATAAAAAAATGTCACAAAGCAAATATTCATAGTATCAAGAAATGTTGGTTGACTCTTTCCTGTAGGATTGGCTTCCAATTACTTCTTGGATAAGTGTTTAAAAGCAATAGATTTACTATTACAAACTTAAGATGATTTAGATTTATTTTCACTATCTGAAAATTTAATTATTAATTTTCTGCTCGTTAAACTGAAGAATAATAAACCCGTTTTCTCTCTCTCTCTCTAACTTTCCCCTTCTCCTCTCCCTCTCGAGACTCTTCTACACAGTTTCCAGATCTGGGGGTGGGGGCTCCCCCCCCCCCCCCCCCCCCCTCTCTGTCCCTCCCCTTCTACCCCCTCCGCCAGTGTGTCCTCCACCCCATCGGCACCATTCTTCGCATTTGCGGCTTTGATGGCTTGGTGCGGTGATCCCCTTTGACGGTTTCCGGCAGAGGTGCAGATCCGGCTTCGACGCTTCAGACCGGCAAGGTGAAAGAGGAGCGTGGTGGTCCGGTGTCGGCGGCTGTCGGTGTGGCGAATAACGGTGAGGAGGTTTTTGCTTCTTTTTTTTCCGGCTGGGTTTCCCCCGGTCAGGCGAGTCCCGGTCTGGTGTTTCCAGATCCGGTGGGTTGGGTGGTGGGAATAAATTTTAGATAGTTGGTTTACCACCAAGAGTGGTGGTTTGTACTTGTTATGGCTGTTTCCGGCGATATGCCTGGTTCCGTCTGATCGGGAGTGTAATGACTCAGCTTTTGCTGGCAACAAGCCCGTTTCGGATCAGGGTATTGTCCGGTTTGTAGGCAGCTTGCCTTTGTCGTGTTCTCTTGTATCTGTACTTGATCCTTGTGGATCTTCTTTTATGGCAATGGCAATGGCATGTTTCCCCTTTCAAAAAAAAAAAAAAAACTGAAGAATAATAAACCTTCTAAATTCAAAATTTTGACAAAGGTTTGCTACTAATTCTCTAGAACACCTCGCTTTTATGTTGAAATCTAATCTTCCATTATCATAGGTTTGATATGCTGAAAGGGATTTGGGAGTGCTGTGCACCCCTCGGTAGTCCGATTGTCTTTTGGACGGCCCAGATACATTCGGTAATTTTTAATTAATTTTGATTTATTTTGACCGGTAAAAAATCAAAACACATCCGAGCCGACCAAAACACGATCTGACGGCTGAGGGATGCACAGCCCCCGCCTCGCTTATATGTTGAAATCTCATTTATATGCCCAACACTTAAAAAAACCCCGCAAAATTAGATAATCAATTACTTATCACGAATATTGTGTATAACTAAATCAACATATATCCTACCTGCATAGCCAAACATATAAAATAGGAAAGCAATGTCTGTTGAAAAAAGAACCAGTAATTGTACTCAAATGGTTTCACAAAAATTCAAAATACTCAGAGCAGAGAGAAAATTAACCCATATATATTTGGCCTTGGATAAAAATCATCTCATTTCTGAGTGACTCTGGGAAGTCTTTAACAAAAAGAAAAAGAAAAAAAACATTTTATGAACAAAAAGAAAATTAACCCATATATTTGGCTAGAACATTTTATTCTTATTCAAGCACTTAAGAGGGCAAAAGAAAGAGATCGAATCATGATTATAAATGCATTCAAGAAGCTAATTATTTCTCTCTCTATCATGTGTTGTATACAAAAGGGGCATTACATAGTGTTCTTCCAATCAATGTACCCCAAATATCAGTATTTTTCAAAACTTTGTCCCAGAATATTTTCGCTGTGATTTATTATTAAATAATAACTAAATGAGACTAAAAAAATTAAGCACTTACTTCACATATATTAGAGCAAAAATCATGAACAAAAAGAGGTGGACCATAAAATGATAAGAATAAAAAGAAAACATTAATTCTAAAACATAATGAATAAAAGAAGACCAAACCCCTCATGAAACGTACCACAATTGTGTATGGTCATGATTTCATCGTACCACCGATGACGAATGCTTCTTTGAAGAGGAGTAGAGCATCCATAGCCAATTGATTGCATTATGTTGTTTAAATCCTAGGGTAAACAAAAAAGGGAGTGAAAATTTCGATCATTGCTAAGTATTTTAGAGGAAGCACAACAATCATCAAATAATGACAGGGTATAAATGAAGACAACTACCAACTAATAAAATAAAAGAGAAATGATCAAAGAAATTTGAAGTTACAGGAGGGTCATTTCAATTGTGGTGTACTTCTATTGATTCGTATATTTATCAATTCAAAATGTAATTAGAGTATGGTATGTATCTTCACCTTTGAAGATGCATAAATTAATAAATGACACTAGGAAATTAACTTGTCAACATTTTCTAATTTATTATAATTAATTAATCATATATTTCATCTACCATCATTCCATTTATTCTGTCTACCATGATTATTATCCAATGCTTTTCAAATGATAATTCCATTTTGAAACCTTTCCAAATTCAAAACTGTTACCATAATCGAAGATTGATTAACAATAGAAATTTTGTAACTGCCATAAAACAAACAAAAACAATCAACCAATTGTGATCCAATTAGTACATGCCACTTGCCACGCCAAGAGCTATTCTCATGAAAACTCATTCTGCAATATTATATAAGATTGTGTTTATAGTATTCCACTCTCTCCCCAGACGAAAGAAGCGATTCCATGGAATTCACTGGGGTGTGATCGGTTTGGTCCGGTTCGCTTTGGTTTGTGTGTAAATTTCAAAATTCATCTTCATCAAATCCCCACCTTATCCCAAATGCTGCCTAGGAAAGGAAAATTGCAAAGGCATTTAATGTGTTATCGTTACATTTAAGGAAAGAATGACATAAAAGCCATTTAATATTGATAGAATGTACAGTTGAAAATTTGGTGAAAGAATTGATATAGGGATGGCAACGGGTAGGGTATGGATCGGGGGACTTTATTCCATACCCGATCTCCGATTGGAGGATCTTTCACCATCCCCGCCCCTATCCCCATTGGGGATATTAGATGAAAAACCAAACCCACCTCCCGATGGAGATCGGGGTTTCCCCGAACATACCCATATCCAAACAAAAAAAATAAATAAATAAGTGAAGAAGGAAATAAATTGATATTTATATTTAAAAAATATAATCTTAATTGATATTTTTGAATATTAAGTAGTCTAGGATATGTAGTAACTGATAATATTTTCTAATTAAAAAGGTAATTGTTTACATATGTAACTATACTCAAGATTTATACGTATGTTCCTATTTATATGTACATATATTATATGGTATATGTAGTATGTATAACCGGGTACGGGGATGGTATGGGGCGGGTACGGGTATTTGGGGATGGGGATTAGAAAATCATACCCGCTCCATACCCGAGCGGGGTTTCTTGATATCCTATCATACCCGCTACTATTGGGGAAAATTCAGGGTTATCTCTGCCTCCATATGGGCGAGGGCGGGGCGGGTATCCATTGGATATGGGGAAGTTGCCATCCCTAAATTGATATAGACTATTTCTTCTTTGATTTGATGAAACATTTGGTTCTCCCTTCATTTGGTATCTCTCCCTTCATTTGGTATCATTTTGATGAAAGGTTGGTGGTGTATTTTACCTATTTTTCATCAAATTTGAATTTGATGATACATTTGATGAAGGGTTGCAGATGGCCTTACAAGGGACAAAAGAGCTTGCTCACTGTCAACCTTTTATCAATATCACCAGTTTTCAAATAGGTTAACTGTCAACCTTTACATCATTAAACCACAATTGCATATCAAAATCTCTTTGAACAAACACCGGTATGTTGGGAACTACCCAATAATCACAGAGGAAATGATATCAAGTTTTTCGGGCACCCGGTCAAACCCTACCCCTTATACTCCCCAATCACCCACCAATAATGTTACTCGTCAAATAACTCACGTTCAGATGTTCCGATACCAATCAATCCCTTCCATTTTCAATTAATCCCATGTTTATAAACATCTTCCAAATATGCTTTATCCAACAGTTAATCCACAAATCCATTTTCACTATCTGAATATATGGGACTAGCTATTCATTTATGTACAACATATACAAAAATGCATGTAACCGAAGTATATTTGTAACTCACCTTTGAAACGTGAACCAAAGCATTGCCGTGTGCACGTAATTTAAAACCGGCCCTAGAACCATAAGGAGAGAAAGAGTTGCCAGGTCCAATAATGGCCGGAGGGGCACAAGCGGAGGAAGAAAAAGTGGCAAGAATCTCGGCGTTGTAGGTGAAGGAATAAGTTCTTGGTTTGAGAGTTTGAGAGTGAATTTAATAGAACGAAAGCTTTGTCAAAGAATTACTCCATGTGAAAGAATTCAATCAGGGTGTTTGGATGGGGAGACAAGATTTCATACAGAATCAATGGGGTCCTTGTAATGACCCGAATTTTTGTAAATAAAAATTTCGTTTAATAATTCGATAAATTAATTTTATTTTTCTACTAATTGGAATATTTTCCTATTAGATAATTAATAAATCATTTTAATTCGAATAATTAGAATTCTAGCCATGTATGCATGTGTGCGAGACCGAGTAACACACCCATTGCACAACCGTAACACCCGGAGTTCGTTTTTAATACCCGAAACTACCCCAACCACCATCCTTATTGCTCCCAACTATATCAGTACTTGCCAAGTACCTACTCACCTACCTTGGAACTTGATTCTTTGACCAAGTAAGAGAGAGAGAGAGAGAGAGAGAGAGAGAGAAAGAGAGAGAGAGAGAGTGGAGTGTGTGCATGTGTTGTGTGCAAAGTACTCTTGCACATGCAAGAGTTCATGCATGTACACTTGTGCAAGCAAAGAGGATGCATGAGGGAAGTCTTACAAGCTAAGGTTTTGTACCCAAAACTAGTTAGAACAAGCATTGCTATTTTAGGAGAAACCTATACATACACACACAATACTTGAACCAGAGGACATGCTACACAACCTAGGCCTCAATAGACTAGGCCTTGGCTTCCAAGGCTCCATGAAACATGGCTCCATCTTTTAAGAATAGTGATAGAGCCACACACTTTCAACCACACACCCTCTCAGATGTGGTGGGTCCCACTTGGGACCCACACACACTTGGGACCCACCACATGTGAGAGGGTGTGTGGTTGTATGTGGTTGAAAGCGTGTGACTCTAGCATTCTTAATGTTTTAAGGAAGAATATTCTTCCTATATGAGCCTAGTAAACCCTATTTCTAGCTATTTATTGCAAGCACGTGCATATTGTGTGTATATACAAGCCCCTAAAAACACCCCATAACAAAAGCGACCATGCAAAAATCTACACAACAAGAGACATATTTTTCCCCCACCATATTTCCCACGCTGCTTTCCCCATATTTCCTTAACTTGCAAGCATAAGAACCTAGGATGGAAGGTGTAACTACATGTGTACTTCCCATGTGCTATTCAAAGCACACATTTATCACTCCCACATGGAGTAGTTCGGCCAAGGGGTGTGTGTGTGTGCCGTGAGTTTTAGAGGGGAGAGAGGGAGCTCTCATTTGCTATAAATAGCCACCTCTTTTATTCTTTGGACCACCTTTACACTTACCCCATTTGTATGTCTCCATTATTCCCAACAAACTAACCACTTCTACCACCACAAAGTCAACCCATTTAGACCCTAATTAACTTCTTACTAAGTTAATTAGTAAGAAAGTTAGGTAGATTAAGAGCCTCCACACCAAAGGGTTGCTAATCGGCTTCCGGTTTACACCCGAAAATCAAGATAGTTTACTAAACTAACTTTCTAATTAGTTATTTCTAGTTTCATTTAGTTGTTCTAATTAATTTTCTAAGCTTAGTTTTGAAGCTTGATTGTGTTAATTTTTATGCATGCATTAAGCTACAAAGCATGTTACTTAGTGTTTAAGAAAGAGGATTTCATGTTGAAAGGTTAACAAGAGTGTTAATTAGGTTCTAATTAGAATATTTCTACATGAAATTAGAAGTTGGTTTTATGAGATTAAGTTGATTAGAAGTTGATAGAAGGGATTAGAAGATGGAAATTTCTAAACAAGGTTCTAGTATTTTATTATTTTATTTTTTTGTTATTTCTCGGAAGAACTAGTTAATACTAGATGATTAAATCATTGGGTGTTGATTAGATAATTTTTTTCTAAAATAAATAGATTAAATTTGTCTAATGAGGGATTTGATTCTTGCTAGAAAGAAATTACTTTTGATTTATGAATTTTTTTTTGTAAGAAAATGTGAAGTTTTTATTTAATAAATAGGAGATAGAAGTTTTTATAATTTTCTTTCTAGAAAATTTATACTAACTAATTAGTAACTATATATTTTATTGTTATGGTGAAAAAGAAGATTATCAAGAGTTGCTTAAAAAAAATTTCTAGAAAGAAAGTTGTTGATTTTACTAGATGAAGAGAAAAATGATTTTATCAAAGTTTATTAGAAAGAAAGTTTTCTAGAAATATAAAGAGTATTTTTTGTGAGATTAAATTTTCTAAAAAGAAGATTTTATTTTGAGAAAGTTCATGGCTAGTTGAGTTAGATTTTTGGTATGAAATTTCTAGAAAGGGAGATGTCTTTAAAAAAAATTTATTATTTAGAAAGAGCAAGTTGACTTATTTTATTTCTTTTAGAAGAAATAAAATAGTTTTGAAATAGAAAAGAGAGAAAATTGGATTTTTTATGAGAAATAAAATTTAGAGAGAAATTGGGAAATTTTTTTAGGAAGTTGGTGCATTAAAGAGCATGATTTTACGTGAGAAAATATTTTTAGAGGAAATATTATTTATGAGAAAGAATGCATTAAAGTGCATGATTTTATGGAAAATGTTCATTGGGTAAATATAGGCTTTGTTCGGATGGCTTTTGAGCCATTTTCCGAAAGAGTTTTGTGGGGTCTACCCTCACACGGTATCATTGCAAAAACTGCAGCCCCTGCCACCCTTGACTTTTCCTGGCCCCAGTACCCCAGCCCTTCCCTCCTCTCTCTCTCTCACAAAACTAGGCCAGTGGGCCCCCTACCCCAAAACAGAACTTGTACGTGCATTGCTCTCTCTCTCACAAAGAGGTGCGCCCCCCACCCCCCCCCCCCCCCCCCCCCCCAGGTTTATCTGACATTAAGGTTTTTTTTTAAAGTTTGAAAGTCTAAGTACAGAACAAAAGTCGTGCAAGACGTCTAGTACAGAACAAGTCACAAAGAGGTGGGCCACCCACAAAACTGTTTTGGAAAATGGCTCAAAAGCCATCCGAACAAAGCCATAAATTTTTAGAAAGAGAGTTTATGGAATATTGCATGGGCATGATTTTGAGCATGTGGCATTGAGCACGTACACAATACATTACGACACTGGACTTGAAAATTTGAATAACTGTTGATGAGAAAATAGAGATGAGAATGAATATCAGTTTTGAAAAGAGAACTGAACTTTTCGGGAAATAAAATGAACTGTGATGAGATGAGTTTGTTGCCACCTCAAGTTCACGGAGAGAACTTGGAGGAATGGTTTTGATGCGGTAGTGCAGCGAGAGCACCACTTCCAGTTCGCGGAGAAAACTTGGATGTTTGGGCTAAGCGTGCACAACACACGGTGAACGGACCTTGTAAACAGGCTGTTAAGTTCGGTGATGCAAGGCGGCCGGGACCGTGTTGTGTGAGTCGCGAGGTGGACGGACCATGCAAACAGGCTGTTAAGTTCGGTGATGCACGACAACCAGAGCCTCGAGTGGAAAGGTTAGTACCGCCAGCTGAAAGGAGGCGTAAGCGGAACAATAACTTTCGAGTGGTGGGAGATGTATGAAATTTGAAGAAGAATGTTGAAAAAGGCACTAATATGAGAAAATCGAATTTTGGGAAAACTGTTGATAAATGAGTTATGTTTTGAGAAACTAAATGAGAACTGTTTTGAGGAAAAGACACGTGGCACAGTTTTGAGATACTGGAAAGGAAGTACTGTTTTCTGCGCGTGTTTACTCTGATCCGCATAGACACGCATGGTGCATCGTATGGGTTACTGTTCACAAGTTTCATATGCTGTTTTTGAACTTATTGTTCTAGAATTGCTACTTAGAAATTTAGTATAGTGAACTATTGGGCCTTGCTCATGGTGTTGCACTTGTGTAACCCTGGCATAATACCACGATGTTGCTTGCGCGACTCTGACGTATTATGTCAGATTATCTAGATGGACATGATCGATACTGTGGAGATCAGTCCTATGGAACAGGCAGTGCTGCCGGAGTGGGGAATGACCCGGCGCAGGGATAGAAGAAGACCTAGAACCACCCCGGTTGTTATTTATATAGTAATTGGAGACATTATTATTTGTATTAAAGTTTAAGATTAAAACTTTATTATGGTTTGTAATAATAATTAGCGCGCCCAAATTTTGGGGGCGTTACAGTCCTCCACTCTCAATTATACACCACTATCTACAAACCCCCCAAACATCTGTCCAAAAATAATTCTCATTGACGGAAGGTTTTAGATGAGAAGATAACTCTACCGACAGTGTGCAACCGGTCTACGCCCGATTGCATTTTCTGGGATTCGTTTTCAGAAATATTTCAAAATTTTACCGTTAACCATAAAAATTATTTTCAAATGGACCACGGAGATGAAATTTCAAGGAGAATTTCAGAAAACAGAATTTTGAATTTTAATACGAAATCAGGGTATTACACTGATGAAACGCCACCAGAAAACACGAGCAACATTTTATTGACTCTCTTTCCCTCTGTACCCCACCGTACCAAGCTGGAGTAGCAAAAAATTATGAACCATGAACAAATTTTTTACTCTTTGAATACATCTAAACTAGACACATTTGAAAAGTAAGAAAAATATCAAATGTTATTTTAAAAAATACTAAATACAAATAAACACGAATACAAAGCAGTCAAAAATAAAAATTTTGGAGATAAGTTTTGGGAGATGGGAAAAGATCAAAGCCCTCAGATACTAACTTTTCAAGACAAATATATCTTTTGAGACTGAGGGATACTCCGGGATTCACTTATAAATACTGGCAACCACTCTCTCTTCCTTGCATATCTGAACAGTTCATCTTCTTCTATTCACTCTTATCCCCACATCAGAATATGGAGTACTTCCCCTTCAAGCTTCTCCTACCCTTCTTAACTTTTGTTTCAGTGAGTTTCATTTCATACCTCCCATTTCCTGAATACAGATTAAGAATCCATTTTCTTAGGATTTTCTCCTCCCCTCTCTCTCGCATACGCCTATATTTATGTCTCCAACTCTCCATGTGTTTCTGCTGCGACCTAAAACTTAGCGTTTTTTTTTTTTGAACAGAGAAAAATTATATTATTAACTAAAAAAGGACACTACCGGTCCGAAAATACAAGAAAACAAAGACAAACAAAGAAAAATACAAAAGCCGTAAAATTGTACAACAACAATGGAACCGCTAATCCACTCAGATGTGGCTGGAGGAAGATGACGGAAATATACCAACGTCTGGAGCTCTACATCTCTTCGTCCCACCGCAACTTAGCGCTTTGATTGTTGTAGTATCTTTTGTTTTATGTTCTTAATTTGCAGAAAGCGCACAGAAAACTTGTTTGGCATATCATATGGTAGTTTCCAAACCCTTTTTCCAAGTGACTCGAAAGTGATTAATTTCACTTTAAAATGAACATTTGAGGGTTTTTTTTTTAATTTTTATTTCACAATAGTTGGAAGAGTTATAACGCAATTTTTATTAATTTTAGCAAATGCTGATTTTATCAAATCAGAAACTCACTCTCAGTGGTATTTTTTCACTTTATACTCTGCTTAAAAGAGTTCCAATTTTTTTGGTTGTTGTTGCAGGTAGCGTTGATAGCAAGCCAAGCAGCTGCTAATGTATCCCCAGATGCTTATTGGAAATTGGTTTTGCCAAATGCTCCCATGCCCAAGGTTGTCAAGGAGACTCTTCACAACGGTAATTTGGTCTTCGGATCCAGAGCCCTGCCTTGACTTTTTTGAAGCCTTAAAGCAAAAAACAAAAGGAGGCATTTTTCAAAAATCTTAAGTAACAAAATGTAAGTAGCTAAATTATACTTCCAAAAAACAAATATTACTATATTGTCAATAAGAAATAACCGGCCCAAAAACAATAACCAAACATTGGACTTTCAAACTCTTCCACCCTTCCGTATCAGGAGCATATAACGATCCCGTTGATCGAATATGACCTAAGAAAATTAAAGTGCCCCAAATTAGTTAGAATAGAAATATATTAATCATGACCTAGCGTGAACCTAGCTCATCTATAGGTTTCTCCTACCAATACTTCTTTTGAGTAGCTAATTTTCTCACGTGATCTAGGTTTCACTCCTTTTTTCTCGGCATCCAATTCATCAAGAACTTGAGTGAGTTGTGAATTGAGATTACACGCGCTACCGTCCTGGTGTGCCTCAATGAGGTGGCCCATTGTGGTATGTAGAAGACATTCCTGATAGAACTGACAAAAGGCCGTGTTGTTCTACAAGAGACCTTGACAAAAAGGCCGTGATAAAAGGAATTAACAAAGCTGAAAAGTAGTAGTCCTACATGGTAAGAAGCATTTCCTTTAGTCCTTTTGTATCAAATACTTACAGGAGACCTTGTTTATTCATAACCATTACCAGAAGTACAAATTTTCAAAATTACTTTGATGAATTGTTCAGAATACCATAAGATTGCTGCATTTGAGATTTTAGCTTTTGTAGACACTGTTAAGTTACCAATTGTCCCAAAAGCTTAAGCAGTTAGAAAATGAGCCAAACAATGTATGTCAAGCTATTCAGTAAAAACTTGGATATAGGACATCCTAATTGGATGGTGGAATTTCAGTGTCCTTTTAGGGCAACATTACACTGTCTTAGGCCATCTCCAACCCTTCACCTCTTTTCCCATCAAATTTGAGTAAAACAATTGGCTAAAAGTTTGATTTGATATTGAGGCCTCCAATGGCTATCATCAAAATTTTCATCAAATCCCTACCTTATCCCAAACACTGCCTAGGAAAAGAAAATTGCAAAGGCATTTAATCGTTCCATTTAAGGAAAGAATGACATAAAAGGCATTTAGTATTTATAGAATGTTATGTTAAAAATTTGGTGAAAGAATTGATAGACTATTTCTCCCTTGATTCTGATGAAACATTTGGTTCTCCCTTCATTTTGTATCATTTTGATGAAAAGGCTGGTGCTGCATTTTACCAAATTTTTCATCCAATTTGAATTTGATGATACATTTGATAAAGGGTTGGAGATGGCCTTATGGAACAAAAGAGTTTTGTGGCCTTATTGGTTACCAATTACCAGGCTACCAGCAACTACAAATACCATATGGAGTAATAAACAACTATTATGTCTTATTATCATTTGAGCCCTCTCCCATTCGAGATTGAGCTATCAAAATGTTTCACTAGTATTTGTCTCCACTCATTTTTATCCTTGTTAACTATATAAGGAATGTGTCGACCAATAAACCGGTAATGTAACAAGTTCACAAGATATTTGAGAGTAAAATTTATTAGCTGATTTTTAAATCAATTTTGTCGTTCCATATCCACAAAATATCCTAAGTAGATTATTTATTAGCAACCGTCCAAATAAATTTAGGAGCTGCGGCCAATTTTGGAGATTGAATAGTATATTTGCCTCCCTAACCTAGCAACCAATTATCGTATCATACTTTGTTTACCGGGACAACAGGGACAAGTAGATCGTTAGTGTATCATGTTCTAAAAAGTACTAAAAGTGATTCCTTTTTTTTATTTACCTACGAGAATCCAAACTCAGTCACGGAGAATTTGATGAGAGTATACCGTACATGTGATGAGAGTATTTACAAAATCATATGAAATTGGGAGATTAAGGAAAATATGCAAATTTGGCTCTTTGTCCATGTGAAAGGTTAGAATGTCACTATTCTAGTTAATGTGAGCTTCTTTTTGTTCAGTTATCATAACACTTAGAGGATGTTTAAATGCGGTATGGATACCAGACACATGCCCCACACCAATACCCAATACTTGAGTATCAAACTCAGCTGCTTACATACATTGAAGAGTCCATGTAGCTTATAAAATGATTAGTGATTGGCTGAAAATATGCATCAACTACCCATGGTTTATATTCTAAAACTTGATTATCACATTATTGGAAAATTCGGAACACATTGTTCTTGGATTGATTCAAGTTTAGCAAGGCCGCTTCAAGGGCATTTAGGGTGAGTTAAACTTGTTTGCTGAAATAGGAAATCGCATAAAAGTTGAGTTTAAAGAGGGTTGATAAAATCACTTTGTGTTCTCATTAGATAAAATCGCTTGAATGTGCGAGAGATTTCAGGAAACTTGATAAAATCACTGGGGTGGATTAGAAAATGAGGAAATATTTTAATAAAATCAAAGGTTTTCTCAAATGGAAAACAAGGCCTTAATTGGGGATAAGGAAGTTTGTTAAGGTAGAGACATGAGACATAAATGAGGGTAAGAACCACTTCTTCAAAAGTTTAAATTGTTGATTTTCCACTACTAAGTAACTTCAACAAATACCATTTTCCATCCTTAATGATTCGAAGTGTAGTTCATTTTTGTTTTGGTTTTTACATTTTACACAGGTATGTAAAATGTTACTGGAAATATCAGTCGGACATTGTGGATTGTCTAGAATGTTATCATCCTCATTAAATAACTCTGTCCTCGAGTGTGGGTTATTCGCTTTGAGTTTGTATAAATTTCTTTTACTACTTTCACATAGTCGGAGAGAATAAAGAGGAACTTAGAGGAGCATAGGAGTTTCAGAGGAAAAAAAAACTTTGGAAGTGGAGTGTGAGAGAATGGAACTTGGAAAAGGCTCACAAAGTGGACATAGAACCCCAAGATCAAAACTCTGGTAAATTCACCTTCAAATAATTTTCTGATTCTATCCTTCACACCATAAATTCTTGTAACTATTTTTTGCATTAGTATTCGTATGCATCTGTATGTATTGTTCCACTAGTTATTTTGATTCTCATGGACAAGGGTCTTGAATGCCTAATTGTGAGGCTATTTTTTTGTTCTAATTTGGTCATTTGATTTTATCACTTTTGCTATTCTTTTTCCACTTTTATTGATAATTTGTGGGTAAGTGGGATAGATGATCTCAGCAGTCGTTGTACATCGTTAGGTGTTTGAATATCGTGCTCCACTTGGAAGAGCAAGTGCCAATTGGTGAACCCCTATTAATTTTCGAATTGAATCTTCTCTTCTTCTTTTTTCTTTTTTTTCCCCCTGATCCATGCAAGAAAGGCAGAGCACACAAAATGTCTTAAAACTAACCGGACTCTTGTTTTCTCCCTCTCTCCAGACATGTATTTGTTGGTAATTAGAGTAAATCATGAACCATATTCAATTCTTCGCCTTCATCATCTTTCTCATCTGAGTTTGTTTCGATTTTACACTTCTATAGTTTGAAAATTTGTGTCTTTTTCTGTGTCTATGCATAACGGCAGAGAAATCGTCTTTTTTGAGTGATTGGTAGGACTGCGAAATCTGTGTTCATGTGTTCTCTTAAGGGCGTTACAGTCAAAATTTCCGAACTAATGGATTTCAATTGTACTTTCTACCTACCTTTCCCGCGTGTGTCTTCAATTCATCGGTTTGTAACTACCTGCAGTAAGTTTAGATTTTACGCTGTTACCTGTCTAAAATGAATGTGAGAGAGAGAGAGATTAGGCTTGTTTAGTCACTTGGATGATTGTAAATTTTGAACAGCCTGATTTGCTGTGATGGGGTGTCATTTATTTACTTTTCTCTCAAGGAACGGTCTTGCTAAATATTATATACAGTCCGTAAGTCGAAATAATTAGCAAATTTAACCACTAGAAGAAAAAAATACAGTAAAATGTAGGTACGTAATCAGTAAATATAGCTTTCAGTAAAATCTTCATTTGATGATTTAAAGTGACCTGATAACCCCACTTTTTATTCCTTAGCAACATTTCTTAACAGGAAAATAACTTAGCTAAATACCAAAAAAAAAAAAAAAAAACTCTAAATCAAAACTGATGGGATGAATCATTGGAAAAGGTACAATGTTTATCAGACTCTACGCCGGAGCGCCCGTATCGTCGTATGTTACAAAGATAAAAATCAGTGTGCTCAAGAGAAGTCATTCGTATACCTGCCAAACAGAAAAAAGATATGAAAAACAAGCAAAGAAATTACTGAAATTGGACCAATTCCTATCTTCAGCATTAGCAGATATAAACCTCGTAACGGTAGGTAAAATTAGAGAATTCGAATCACCTCATCTTGGATATTACCTATCGCATTTTGCAAATTAAGCCTTGTATTCACCGACGCGCATCCATTTTGTTGAAGACCACTTATTCCCTTTTATAACAGGACAGCCACCTAAAACAAATCGTAGAAAGTTGTAGTATATCCAAACCCAACACAGGTAAAGAGACAATTTTGGATGTGAGATGTTCGCCACTTTTGACCAGTTTTGCCAATTTTATCCCTCAATTTGATACCTTGCCTTGTGGTTATTTCGTTATTCTGGGTTCTCACCGTGGGTAGCCTCGCCTTTTAACGAGGTTTTTTTTCCTATTTTCCACATTTACTAAAATGGGTTTTCTGTTTGTGTCCCTTTTTTTAAAAAAAGAGAAAAGGGGGCAGATTTCAAGCTGTTTAAGAATGCTAACTGGAGCACAGGGTTTTACAAGCAAAATGATTTACTCCAGCTAAGTCATATGACACAGAGTGATTGAAAGCCACCATTTACATATACCTATATTAGGACATTCTAACATCAAATCAAATGCAAAAAACTAACCGTGCAAACTTGAAGGATCCAAAGTTGCATCAGGCTTCATGCTCCAGAAAAGCAAAGCATCACCCATCTTGGGTTTAACAGAGAGTCCTTCTTTCCCACATTGAGATAGCTCATTCCACCAAGGTACAGCACTAAAATTTCCTTTGGCAGCAGGGAATACTGTCTCACCCCCTTCTTCTACATCCGAGCTGTGCCAATGAAAGAAGTGACTCAAAGAATTAGAGGACCCTATAAGAAACACAAAGCAGTTTATGCAGAAAGATGCTTTATATACATTACTTACAGGTACATTAGAACAGTAGCAATGCGTTGACCCCCATTCTTAGTATTAAACTCATCGAGAAAGTAGTCAAAGTGAGGCTCGTATTTTTGGCCCACCTCATAGTGCAGAATTTGAAGCCCTTCCCCATGCTCTGTAAATCACAGAACTAATGACATTAATATATATAATTGTAGAACAATGCATCACAATTAAAACTTACGCGTTAAGTGAAGAACTAAGGAAGTCTTATCGGAACACTCAGGTGAAAGGAAATTAAACTGGTCTAAGAATTTCATTATCCAGTGGTAGAACGGTTGTCAGAACCTGGCTCAGGTGTACTGCCAGCAACAGTACTGGGGAGGTAGGCCAGAAACTAGATTGTATTCCTACCAAGAACCCTACTATATTCCTTTCCGCCAAAAAAAACGTCCTTTTTTTCATGAAAAAATCTAACTTACCCTAGTGTCAGATGCTAATAAACTCAATGATGTCAAGTATGCAAAGCTACTAGTAACCAATCAAAACTGTATTATTGCATAATTAACCAACTCAGAAAGTGATCAAGGATGAGGAAGTTTTCTATCAATCTGAAGAGAAAAGGAGACGGTCAGGTTCAAACATTGCTTAGAATTCAGTCCCAATTTGTACCAAATTTCGAAATAGGACTTGCAGAAAATGACTCTAGTGTAAAAGTTTTATGCTACAGGGCTTGCAGCAAGAGCAAACTAGGTAAAAAATATCAGAAACCAGAATAAAAATTGTCTATTGAAGTCACCAGCACACTATCAATGGATTGGGTGATGAAAGGCCTAAGAGGTGAAAGCAACTTTTTATGATGATAAGAACCTTCTAACTTCATTATCGAAACTCTTCTTAGTAAAAGCCAAGCAGAATGCTCTTCATTACATCAAAGTGATTAATGAGTTGTTCCACAGCCACATACCTACAGGGATGAAGGTGAAATCTGCAATTCTTTTCTCAATGGTACGGACTACTTTATCCCGCCCCCTAGCCAAAAAAGTTCCAGAGCTTGTACGTACTCTGTATGAAAGGAAAGAAAAAGAGGAAAACTCAATGGTCTCCACGTACATGAATGTCAAAAGCAATCAATAACTGGAGGAGTAAGCTCCATCAGGAAAAGGAACTTAAAATTTCCAATCGATGAGGCAGAAATGCACACCTACTATCTTTACTCTGGCCAGTTGTGCTATCTACGACGGATGACTTTTCCATATGAGGCTTCGCAAGAGTAATTAGGTATTCACATTCATCCTTAGACTGCACAACAGAAATGGAATGAAGATTCAGAAGGCATCTAATTGAAACCTCCATCCGGCACAAAGTAGAGAGAACAAAACAAATCAAAATCAAAATAAAGTCCCAACTTACCCTATAAGTTATCAAGATACAGTATGTTTACAAGATTTCACCAAAATACAGAAACTAAAATCATGCAAAAACCACAGAGTTCTATGAGCCCATTTGGTGTAGTAAGTGACAAGAAAAGAAATAGTATTTTCCCACCAACACTAACATTTTTGGGCAGAAACAAAACTAGATAAAAACTGTAGGAGAGTTCTCTTCCTCCACATTTCTCATCCTTCCTCATCTCCTTCGCAATCCAAGCATTATACAGAATACTTATCATTTCTCTCCAGTCAATCACATAATTTTTCGCGCATTAGTCAAAGGGAAAAATACATAGCCGATCACGCGTACCAACGGGTGTAGCGATTGGGTATTGACCCCTTATATGGGGCCCACCTCAGGTCTCATATAATCTAAAGCATTCATTTTGTTCAGAATGATTTTTTATGTGTCTGACAAAAATTAAGTTCATTCCGATATGGATTAAGGGCTCGATCAATTCAATAAATGGAATTCTAAACAAAAATTGAAAGAATTTATCAAGTGAATGAGCTGATTCGTGGGTACCCATAGCATTTTGGGGAAACAAACAGAGAGAAATAGAAGAAGTCAAAAGGAAAACTTCTGAAACCTGACCAAGAAATTATGGTACACGAAAGCTCTTGGCTCCCAAGAGATGACTTCAATCCACTGATCTCCTCTCCCATCAACATCACTCCTGCACACGAAATTCCCAACAAATTAAACCAAATCACAATCAGATCACATAAAAAAAATCGACCAATTCCAAAATCACGACCTCAATTCAGAAGGCAAAGTACCTGTCGACAGTCTTGTGAACGAGTGAGCTGAGATCGCGGGCCTTGTGATGAGAACCACGAGAACCGCTGGGAATCGAGATGACTTTCAGGGATAAAAGGATGATAATGAAGAAGGAGCACGTGATAAGGAGAGCGAAAACGACTGTAGAAGAGGATTTACGAGGCGGATGGCGCGAGTAATTCCTCCCTTTTGCCGCCATTGTTGTAGTCGTTGATGGGTTGAAAACAGATTTGGAAACCCAGAAATGAATTGGAGTTCAATCCGAACAAGATCTGAGAGAGAGAGAGAATAACGCAGTTCTTCCTTAGATAGTCGTCTTTCGTTTGAGAGTCGTGGCAATAGTGCCGTGAGAATACGGTGGGCTTTTGAGCAAATTTATATTCTCCCAATTGCCGCCTGTATTTACGTGACCAATTGTGCAAAAATACTATGGGCAGTTGGAGTTGGAACTTGGACCCAAGTGGATCATATTCATTTTATTCTATTATTCACGGCCAGGTTACGCAAGACTCAACTAATGGTTCAATTAGTTTCATTGTCAAATAGCGGAGGCTTAATTGGAGTCATAACACGTAAGCATCCACATATGCTGAGATCATTCTCATTGTCCAATGGTGGAGATAGAACTAATTAGAGTCATAATAGCTTTGTATGAGACAAGTCCCATAGGTTCGATAGATATGTGGTCTTATATTGACCTTGTGAGATTCATCTACATCGGATAATTTCGAAAACATCTGTGTATTTTGTCTCCATCTGTATCTATAGCATTGGGTTTTTTTTTTTTTTCCCTCCTTTAATTCTTAGTTCTTACACCTTTCCTTGATAGTTTGTGTAGTAGATTATCCCAAAGTTTACATAGTGCAATTTTATTCACTCACTCAAGTGGCTTATGTAATTAGACTTAGTATTGTATGATTTTTTTTTTTATCAGCAAAAAAGAACTAAATATATAAAATATGGGAAACAACCAAGCACACAACAAAGCACCCAGGACAGGGTTGATAAGAGATCAACCAAAATGAAACAAAACTCAAAAAAGGAAAACATAATGGTCAACATAACCTATAATCACATTACCCTAGATCACCAAAGAACTTTTGCATACCAGAAGACTCCCAACCACAGCACAATCAAACTCCACAATCAACCAGAAAGCTAACTTTAGGTCATCCTAAAGTTTACATAGTATTGTATGATACTTGTACTAGGTCTCACTTTGATTCTTGAAACCATTTATTTATAAGAGCTGAATTTGAAATAATTCATAAGAAAAATCAGCTTGATGGTTTATTCCCCTTGTTGTCCTTTAGTTTTTTGCTTTGTGATTATTTTTGCCCAGATGCTGGTTTGCCCTAGTTAACTGGTTTATCCAGTTTGTTGTTTTGCTCTAGGATGCCCCTCACCCAAAAAACAAAAAAAAAAAACTTATCTTGGTTTCGAGTTTTGATAACTTTGAACTAAGTACCCGATGGTTTGATCAAGCACTTCTCAACATCCAATTGACAAGCGGAACATTGAAAAGTGGGTATTTATTTGGTTACAAATAGGAATATGCATATATATCTTAGTATTTCAAGATTTTCAGACCATTTTACAAACTTAATGAGAAATATGATTTCTTTTTTTCTTTTTTTTTTTTTGGTTTTGCCCTCATCTGTATTTTTATTGTTTTGGAACGGCTTCCCCCATGCTGGTGATGGCGTGGTTTTGTCTATTATATATTTATATTGCATGTTTTCCTAACGGTGAGGTTGTGCTCAAAGCCATAATTCAATAACAAGTTGGATCATCACACAGCCATAATTCTTGAACAGTGTGAAAATTTTGTATTCTCCTTATATCCCAAGTCAACTTTTGATGTAGAAGTCCACATGTGAAGGTTCTCTTGAACTTTCTTCCGGTGAGCTGGATGGATGGGTTCGTACAGCTTCATACGCTTTAACATTGATTAGTGCTCTCCTTCTTAGAGGGTGTTTGGCCCCCTCTTTTTTGATTTTTTGGTTTCTCTTTTTTGGTTTATGGATGTTTGGCAACCAAGGAGAGAAATAGTTTTTCCAAAAACAGTTTTTCCATTTTGAACAATCTGGGCCAGAAATCAAAAAGAGCTTTGGAGCTCTTTTTTGATTTCTACTTCTCATTTTCCCTTTCCAAAACACATTCTGCACATTTCTCCCAAACACTCCTCTCACATCCAAAACTCATTCTGACTAAAAGCCAAAAAACCAAAAAACCAAAAAGTCAAAAATCAAAAGCTAAAAAGTAGGCTCCCAAACACCCCCTAAGTTATGGCTTCTATCGATTAAATAACTTCTCTTTTGAGATTTTTTTTCTATCGGTTTTTTTATTATTATTGAGGTGTCGGTTCAAATTCTAACAGTGTTGGTGGTTATGATTCTCTGACAAAGGAAAGTGATGGTGGTGGCAGTCCAATGACAAATCAGATCTATTGGCTTGCCAACCTTGCTACTTCGGATGCTAAGGTTTTTTAATTAGTGGCTCTAACATGTCTAATGAGTGTAAAAGTGATGGTCGAAGATGGGAAGCGGAGTGCAAGAAGGTTCGAGAATTGCGTTTTTTAATTTGCTCGGAGATTGACGACTATGATGGCCGACAAGGTGACAAAATTTGAGCCGAGAGGTTCTAGTATGAAGACTTAAGAATCTAGACCTCCTGATTGGTTATTGTCTTCATTAGAGTGAGATAACCATCTTTTTTGATGTATTTGTTTCTTTATTATCACTAAAATCTTCCACCGTTTTGGGGAAAAAAAAAAATGATCACCAAGTGCATTCCTAGTCAACTTGGGCTGGTTAGGCACTAATGATGGGTTCTTGCTGTGCAGGCAAGGTTTGGAAGCTAGTCATCAAACGTAGAACCGAGCCGGAGGCCCTACTGAATTCACACCGGTTATTCTACCACCCCACACTAACCAAGGAATGGCAGATCGAGATATGCACACACACACACACACACACATACACACCCCCTTTCTCTACAATATTGGCCGCTTTTACGGTTTTACCCGTCACGCATATGCATAAATAATACGGACATCCGCGTAGCCATGTAACCAAGTTATTTTGAGAAAGTTCCTAACAATATAATTTTCATTCCCCCCATATGTGAGAAATATGAATTTATACAGATGGATAAAGTGAGAGGGAGGCGAGTTGGTAGAGACCAGACTGGTAGGTTGAACAGCTATAGCAAGGAATGTCATAAGAGTGTATTGACTTTGTAATACTTGCACATTATTACATGATGTTCGCATTCTAATACAGTCAAGAAATGGCCTATAAGCTACAACAAAATCCCAATCCATTTCAGAGATTACTTACAGAATCATAGAAACATATAGTAGTAGAGAACTTCAGCAAAGCCTGACTCACCCAGAATTAAAGAAAACGCAACGAACTAGAAAATGCGAACTTCTGCAAATTGTTACATGTTCGGAAAACAGATCTCATAAGAATAACAATTTCAATTAAATTGAGTTGTCCAAACAATCTAAAAGACGCCAAATGAGGCGGTTGGAGCCGGAGCAACCTTGTAGTTGCAAAAATTTGGAATGCAAGTAGAGGCTCGGCACTTGGGTGGATTCATCGACTCGATGGCTGGTTGGTTCAAGTATGCATACTTGCTCTTTGTCCACCTGCAATTGTTCATTGAACAAATCTTGTGTGAACAAAATTACCCATATCATCATTATTGAAAGTATGCATAATGCATACATCTACGCATCACATTGTAACTTATGGAGTTGCATTGAAGTTACCAGTCCTTTATTCCGACACGTAGCTCTTTGCTACTCTCATCTGTTTTGCTGGAGTTGGAGTTGGCGGCGGCGGTGGCACCATCTTCCTTACTTTCTTGATCCTCCTTCAGTGACTCTTCGAAGAGCTTGTAGTCTTCCTCCTGTCATGGAGAAATCTAATGTTAAACAGTGTGCCATTTCAATAAACCAGTTAAAAGAGGCTGTTTCTCATCAGGGATGAACCAAGGGGCTGACGGCTCGATTCGATGCGGGATTAGTTTTGGGGGATAAAATAACGAGGGGATATAATAGTACATGGTTTGTTTTGTAGTTGAAATGGGAGAATAAGGATAAATAGCATTTGGCGTGGATTGACCCAGATTAGAGATTAATCCAGGCTAGGCCGGATGGTCTGCGTTACAAATGGGTTCCCAAACCAAGCCATCCATGTGGGCCCGGGATTAAATAGACCGAGATTTCCAATCCGGCATCCAAACGAGCCCTGAGGGGCAAGGGTGACCACCCACCGAAGGTTGAAATTTTGCGTCTTTCATTATTTCCAACACTCGACCAAGGGCATTTTTTTCTCGCAAGATAAAAAGGGTATATGTGTCCAAACAATGCAGGCCGAGGGTCAACCATGGGTAAGAAGTCTCTCCTTCCAGGCGATGACCAAGAAGGATAACATTTGACAACCGGGTCAATTTTTACGACCAAACAAAACAGTTTAGGAACACAGAACTTGGGATTGACCCTCATCCCAATAACCCAAATCGGTTCCCATTTCCACATATTCAATGATCAGCTGAAAAGTTCATTTATCTGTTTTCTATTTTAACAAATAAGAGCCCCATTTCAAAGTTTGCCTTAGGCTCCCGATATGTCAGGCCGGCCGTGGTTCATTGGTTAGTTTTAAATCGTTACACCCCCATTAGATATGTTAAATTGACCAGTAACCTTCTCCCTAGCTCGTCAATTCCAAGGTTCAAGTTCCAGTCCCGGTCCCCTCCCTCCAAATGAAATAAGTATATTGTTTCTTGGTATCCTCAGGGAGAAAAGACACTTCATTAGTGAAACGCATAGAGATGGAGGAATTCATTTCTCGACATGGTGAAAATCCCTGGACACGAAATTTGTGCTTCTAGCCCAACGGTCATGCACCAGCACTCAAGCGTTAGGAGATTTTAGGTTCAAACTGATAGTGCAACGTTGACAAAATAAAAGAAATAGCAAGACACGGACCAAAATAGAGGCAGAAATATTTATACGAAGTTCACTAGAAGGCTAATCAGTGAATTAGTCCAATCAATCAAATTCTAGTCACTGAACAAGCGTTAAATATACAAAAGAAAGAATCATAACTAAACCTTACCGTGAGTTTGTGTGCCCGGATACGAGCTGCAGCTTTAATAGCAGAAAGGAGATGATCTTCCTCCTCTATGCTTTTCTGCCTCCAAAACTTTGCAATCTCTTGATTCGTCACACTAACCGTAGACGCTGGCTTTGTTTTGGCCCAGAAATTTGGCAGCGGTGGAGGAGGCGGCGGAGGAGGAGGGGCGGCCCATTTTAACTTTGCATTACCATCCTCGGCTCCCACCTCCATTTGCTTCATCGTCACTGACCTCCGGCCAAATGCACTTTGTTGGCTCTGCCAAAGATCAAGTCTCAAGTGAAGGGTTATCAATACTGATCATCAGTACTTGTATGCTGCTAATCCTACCTAACTTTCAGAAAATGACTGATAGGTTGGACCTTGTTTCACAAGACTCACAAGTTTGGTAGTATTCCACAATGAGATAACTTCAACGTCAACTGTGAATATGCCAAAGAAAAGAGGGTTCTGACTGGTAGATGTAAGGACCAAAACACAAGTCATCATCAGGAGGGGAAGGATACGGAAATAGAACCAAAATCAAGATTGCAGAAACTTCTCAAAGACAAATCAGAGTAGCCCTGGCCTTGTTCGGTTGAGAGTTTTGAGGGAGTTTAGTTTAGTTTTGATGATGTAAGCAGGTGTAATCAGTGGAGAGAGATAGAGAGAAAAGTGAGAAAAATGATGATGTCAGCAAAACAGAAACTTACCAAAGCTGGAGCAAAGCTCCCAACCGAACATGGCCCCTATGACTTGACATCTAAATCAAACTCTCAGTTTTACATCAAGTAGCCCAAAGAAGTTGTGTTTTTTACAGTGAATTCTCTTTATATGGTAGCCGACATCAGAAAATCTTCAGTCAGAATTGAACAAAAATAACGCAAAGTTTTTCAGTGTCGAGCGGATACCGCGTGGTACCCGCGCGCGCATCCAACCATCCATTTCGGTTTTGGACGGTGAGAGAAACAGGAGAAAGAAAGGGGAGAGAGACGAGGAGAGAGTGCGTTTCGATCTGGGCCGTCCAATACACTTTTGGACGGCCCGGACACAGCGTTCAGGTACCATGTGGCTGACTTTGGGTACCACATAGGCTCAGCCACATGGTACCCATTCAGCACCCAAATTTTTTTCAAAAATAACCACTACTGTTTAACTTTCCAGAAATATGCACTGAAATTAAATCCTGCAACCAGATTACCTGATTTGCCCAAATTCAAGACACATACTTGGAAGACTGAGCTTTCTTTCTTTTGTTCTTTTCATATCCAGTGGATTTGGAAATCCTTGAATGCGACCGGAGACTATATGAGGAAGTAATCTTGTGAGGAGGATGGAGATTGGGAGCCCTTTAGGAACCGTAGCAAGAGCGCCAAAAAGAAGAAGAAGAATGGAGTCATATGTTAAACTGCAGGGAAGTCATCCTTTGGAGTCACTAGGTTCTAACCGATGGTTTACTCCTACGGTAGCAACATAGCACTCGGATCAAATAAGTCATTCCTCGTTCTCCAGGAGAAGTTTTGTGGATGTACTACCCTAATAGCAATATTAGTCTTACAAGATTATGAGATCCAACTGCCCTAATGAAGATTAATAAATTGCCTGGTTCAAACAGCCACAAATGACAGGGTTATAGCAAATCAAAAGCTACAAAGACTTGCCGGGGCCTTCTGCCGCCTAACCTCTATCCTCATACGGTACCCATAGGATGTTTCGTTAACACTTCTAGAAGAAGCATAAAGAAGATGGTTTGCTTCTGTTTCTCCTTCTCCTATAACTTCTGACTGCACCAAAGGTGTTTTTTTTTTTTTTTTGAACCAGAAACATAGCATACCATTACTAGAATACTAAAGCAAACTTCTTTTGATAAATCAGTCTTCAGTATTCAATAAAAGTAAACCTTGTTAAAAATCTAACTGGTCCCCTTGAAGTGCTGCTCAATATTCTAGTTCAAGGACAACCAGATTACTTAAGAACCATTAAAATCAAAAGACAAGTACACATGCAAAATATCTAACAAGAATGAGCTATATATGGTGGACCATGAGTGAATAAAATGAATGCCTTCCCCAAATTCAGTTCTTTCTGTAATCATGCATTCCCACTTCCATCCTTCATAACATTTTACATATGGTGGACCATGGAATATAGGATGTTTGAAATAGCGTAACATGGCAAGAAGATCACAAGCTCTGTATGGTGTCTCAAACCAATACTGTTCTACCTAGAAAAGTTGCCGCCACCATTTCATCGCGTCAACTGTAGTAGCAGAATTAGGTATACTTTATCGCAGATTCACAGGCAACATTTCCTCTATAACTTGATGGATGATTCTCAATTAACCTAAACTGACACAACCATAAACTTGCCTAACTCGTTTGAATGGATGAATCGCATTTGACCGCCGTATGGGACCAATGGTTCAATACTTCAATTATCTCCAGATAGCATTCGAAGTTTTGAACATCTCAACCATTGACTTCTAAAACCATGAAAATCAACTCCACCTTCAATATTTGGTTTTGGATTAGTTGCTTTGAACATAAACACACACGTAAACCACAACCAGCCGAATCAATTTGCAAGAAATATCATTGCATCTCCAGAAAATCGGAATTTCCAAAACCCAAAAGGAGTAATAAACGCACAAAGGCACAACCCTGTGCGAACGTACTTTTATTTTATATTATAAAATCGAATATAATAACATGGGATAAACGTCAATATAATCTCTATGGAGTACAAAAGATGTTTTTGACCATAAAATACGCGCAAACCACAGTCAACCCTGCCAATTGCATATACCATCAAGTTTATCTCCAGAAAATTGAAAGTCTCAACAGCAAAAGAAATAAATTAGCACAACCAGGAGCCAAAAGCAATTCATATTCCACATGATACACAGTACATGGAGAAAAAGTTACTGTAATTTCTATATTTCAAAGTTTCATTACAACGCACATCAAACTGAAACAGACAATATGGACACAGATGGAAGTGTATAGATTTCGACACAGATGTTTTGATATATATGGACTCCACATGTAAATATAGGACTAACGTGCATCGGATAGTTACGGACACAGGACAACTGCAAAAGTAGACAACAAGAACACCCAAAGCCCAAGACCCACCAAATCCTCTCAACCAAAAACAAACCCATTAAACCCATAACAGAATTACAAAAGTTGATCAAGTTTCATATTTAATCCGAAGAGCCTTAGTCTTGAACCGATACCTAGGAGCCCTTGGTATGACTTGACTAGGTCCCATACCAAATTGCCCACGACTATCCGTCAAAGGAGGGCCATCATCGTACACATAACCAAGGTGGCGGCTACAGCAATTGCAGTTGATCTTGGTCCTCTTCCTCTGAATACCCCAGTAATTGAGGGTTTCGAAAAAGGGCATGATCTTGTCTTCTTTCTTGAAATTGAATTTGGTGGCGTCGATGGCGGCGAAGGACAGGGAGTCCTTGTTGCCGGCCTCGAAGTAGAAGTCTGGTGGAAAGAGTTGGGTGGTGTGGAGGTTGAGGTTTGTCCCGCATTCGCCGCAGTTGTAGATTGATGCCATTGTTGACTCACACAGAGAGAGAGAGAGAGAGAGAGAGAGAGGATGAAGAGGAGGAGGAGGAGAGATTTGGCGTTATAACGAGGGGGGATTTTTTAAGTCTTAATTACATATTGAGCACCTTAACTAGCTAAGTTATTCCCCTTAAGTCCCTCAACTATGAACCCTGGTAGGGACACGTGGTGCCGGCACTCCATCCGAGCCGTCTAAGCATGTTTCGGAAGACCCAAATTTGAGGTATAAATTTGCTCTCAAAATTTACAAAAAATGCTACCTACAAAAATGCTACCATCAAATCTGGATCATCCAAAACATGTTTAGATGGCTCGAATGAGGTTTCGGGCACGTGTCCCTACCCTCTCCATATGCAAAATTTTCTCCTATAATAAACTAACCTAATATATTTAAACTCGTCAACTTGGCTAGCCAGCTAGAAGGCATGAATCCATTTCGTTTATGTTCTTTATAAATGTAGCATGGTTTTTTCTCAGATAAACTACAAATACGGGTATTCCGCTGTTTCACTGATGTGTGTTCATGGTTCTTGCCTAATGGCTAAGGGAGAATCCGCAATAGGTTGGGGGTTTTTTATCGTTAGTTTCGCCTATTAATAGGGTTGGCCAGTGGTGGCTCTGGTGGTTTTGTTGGTGGCGTTTTGATGGTGTGGTGGTGGCTGCCTAATTTGGTGGCAATGGTTGGACAGCAACTGTGGAAAACTCCTTGAAGTTTGATTAGGTTTAGGGTTTTCTTTTGGGCGAAGCTATTATTGTTTTGATTTGGGCGTTGTAGGCCCACGGGTGTTATTGTGCATGTATTGTCTTATTTGGGCTTTTAGGCCAAAGGTCTTTTTGGGATTTGTTCCACAAGTGTTTCTTCCAACTTTTGGTTGGAATCCCTTCCTCCTTACTTGATGTATTTCTATCAAGTTCATTCTTAATAGAATGTTACTTTTGCCAGGAACAAAAATTGAAATGCAGTTAAAATAAAATACCATTAACTTTTTCTTTCATTTTTTTATTGATAACCAAACAGCATTAACTTGCATTAGCCTATTTATTTATTTGTCCCTTTAATATCATTTTTTTTTTTTTATCACTTTAGCTACATGAACACCAGAAACCAAAAACATAAGATAGTCATTCGTGCCTCTTTAAAGGTTAGGTTAATTGATTTTAGAGTTTTAAAGTCAAAGCAGGTGAGTTGAAAATGTGAGATAGTTGCAGTTGATCATGTAATCATGCATTCTCTTCCTTCGTAACATTACACAACACGATAGCCCAAGTTAAGGGGTGCAATACAGTTCAAAAAAGGGGAAAAAAAAAAAGGGTGCAATATGTAATTAAATCATTTTTAAATCAAAGTATAGTCATTATTTGTAGTTGCCGTCTTCAGAAATTAGTTTTGCCGCTCTTTGTTTATTATTGCCAGGTCCAAAGTCGAACTCGCAATTTGCAAACAAGGGGTCATTATTTGCAAACACGAGGTCATTATTAACCTCTATTCAACTCATCTATTATTAATCACCAAACCTAGTCCAATCCACTCATTTACCACCCCTAGCATTTTCTAATGATGGGGATCAAGGGCAGCTGCACATATGCCCATGGATGGTCACATGACCTTGTGACCATCCAAAAAGAAAAAAAGAAATCTTAGAATACATGTAGAGTTTTTTAGGTAGCCCATTGTTAAACACCCTACTCAAACTAAATTGAATATCCAGCCTTAATAAATTGAACATCTTACCCAATAAACAGGCCTAAGTATTGAACACTTTGTAAACATTACACAACACGATAACCCAAGTTAAGAGGTGCAATATGTAATTAAATCATTTTTAAATCAAAGTATAGTCTATATTTTTATCATTGCCGTCTTCAGAAATTATTTTGCAGTCTTCATTATTACTTATTACTCCCTCCGTCCCTTTTTAAGTGCGTACCCTGGGAATACGTGTAATTTCAAACTCCTAAAAAACATATTTCCCTATATAATTTTTTAATTCTCTTTATACCAAATTAAAGTGCTCATTGAGTACTTTAATTTGGTGCAAAAAAAATTTAAAAATATTATACGAAAGTACATTTTTTAATGTCCGCAAAAATACACGTTTCCCATTGTACACATTTAAAAAGGGACGGAGGGAGTACTAGTTTTGTGAGGTCATTATTTGCAGGCACGAGGTGATTATACAATCCACCTATTATTAATCACCGAACACAGTCTAATCCACTCATTTACGACCTCTAGCATTTTCTAATGATGGGAATAATATTATCGCGTGAGGAAAATGCACACGGGGCTCACCAACTTTATGCAGCCTTTGCACAGTATTGAATCTCATAAAAAACCGTACTGAATCTCATCAAAATGAAACGCAGTAAAATGTCGTGGACTTTCAAATGAAAAAGAGAGGGCGAGCTTTGACTTTTGTTTTGATTTCCGAGGAAAGAAAAAAGATCATTTCTTCCTCTCTTGCTTCTTTAGTTCTATTAATTTTACGTATTCTCAGTTCCAAATTGCTGGTCACGTACTTTATTTAGAATCTCTCAAAAAATGTCTATATCTTCTAATTTATAATACTTTCTATATTCAATATGAATCTTGTTTGATAGATTTAAATTAGTTAAATTAAACAAAAAATTTAAAATTATAAAAAATGTTATCAATTGTGAAATAAAGACAATTGTTTAAGTGGCACGACTACCCAAAAGTAACCATTATTTTGGAACGGAGGGAGTACCGTTTTTTCCTTCTCTCATTGCACCCAAAACCCATTATCCATTACCATTCTCATTCAGTTTAGTCAAAGGATGATAGCATAGCAATTGTCTATCAATGTGTCCAAATTCAAGTGTTGTCTGGTTTTTAAAAAAATAAAATAAATAAAAAACAAAAAATGTATTTTAATTTTGTACTGTCGGTTGTATTTTTAGACGACCTAGATACACTACGGATACCCAGATGCACGTTACACATACCCTATTTACACCCAAGTTCATATCGCCCTAACCAGTTGTTCCATGGAAGTCACGTTGGTTTTGTGGGTATAGGCGAAACAACGCCGTTTTGCCGTTCACTCCCGTGCACCGTCCACACAGCAGCAAACCAAGTCACCGACTTCCTCTTTAGGTTTCTAGGTCAAATCAATCCGATCATCACGCGTTTTAGGCGGCCATTCCTGCTATAAATACCCCACCAAAGCGCTCCCTCAAATCATTTGGCCTCTCCTTCCTCCACAAGAAGAGAGAGAGAGAGAGAGCGCGAGCAGATCCATTGCCGGCCAGAGAACATGAACGAATAACTGAAAATTAAAACGAATCAAAACAGAAAAACAATAAGAACACGAATCGATTTTACCGCTAAAAAGTTGAGGTTTTACAATTTTTTGAAACCGTTCTGGATTTGAAACCCTAGAGCGATTACACCAGTCGACTTGCTACCATGGATGATCGGTTTCCTTACTCTCCGGCTGAGGTCGAGAAAGTCTCCGCTGTCCAGTTCGGCATTCTCAGCCCCGACGAAATCGTACGACCACCGTCTCTGTCTCTCTTCTGCGTTTGGTTTTTCCAGCGTTTGATTTTGATGAGATTCAGTACGGTTTTGTTTTACGGACTGTTGTGGGTTGTATGATTTTGAATTGAGTTCATGCTGGTGTAGTGCTGTGTCTGTGAAACTTCATCCGGCTTTGGATTGAAACTCACTTCGCTGATTTTGTCGGATTTGACATGGTCGGTTAGTTCACAAAGTCTACCGGGTATTCTGTGGGCATTTCAAAAAATGCTAACCTATGCAGTTGAAATGTGTAAAAAATGTAATGATAATCGAGAAAAGTGTATGATTATCGGTGGATGTGCGTGAATGTGTATTGATATTTTGATTTGTTATTATATGCATAATATCAGCCACTCAAAAAAAAAAAAAAAAAACAATCAGCCACTCAGGATATTGGCCACCCAGGACTCTTGTTTATTCATTAAGTAGGGGAGATACATTTGTGTAAGTCGAAAACCTATTGGTTTACATGGTGGAGATACATTTGAGTGAGTCATAAATTTTTTCAATTGCACAATATGTGTGACAATATGTGTGTGTGTGTTTTTGTTTTTCCCCTTTTACGTTCTTTACTTAGTGGTTGATATTTTTTCACAGTTTATCTGTTTCTTGCCTTGGCTGATTTCTCAACGTCGTTTGGTTTTTGCTTAATCGGTTGTTCTGTTTATGTATTTTTCGGCTGGTTTTTGCTGCAGAGGCAGATGTCGGTGGCTGAAATACAGCATGGTGAGACGATGGAGAAGGGGAAGCCAAAGTTAGGTGGCCTGAGCGATCCACGGCTTGGCACTATTGATCGAAGGATGAAGTGTGAGACTTGCATGGGAAGCATGGCTGAATGCCCTGGGCATTTTGGCCACCTTGAGCTTGCTAGACCAATGTTCCATATTGGGTTTATGAAGACCGTACTCAGTATCCTGCACTGCGTTTGCTTCAATTGTTCCAAATTACTAGCGGATGAGGTGTGTTACACCCACACTGTCCATATAATGCATACCTATGTATGGTATAGACGCGTAGACAAATTTGGGATTCTAATTTTGGATGACTAAAATTGTTTGGCTTAGGTAAGGTGATGCTTAGAATTTCGATGAAGCCAAAAATAGATAGTCAAGTGAACCAATTTATAAGAATGCCTCTTTTGCTATGAAGTAAAAACAGTAATTGTTACATCCTCTCATAATAAGTTTACAATGAGAAAATATCAAGAAATCAATGGGGTGCAAGCCCCTTTGTTTTGGATGGGATTATCCCACAAATTGATAGTGCAAATTAGGAAAAATACCAGGAAATCAATCTGAAGTGTCTCAAGGGAAAACAGAATCAGTTGATAGGATGGAGCCGGGAGATGAAAAAGGGAAAAAAAAAATTGTAGCAATTATCCAATATCAGTTAATCATTGAGAGAAGTTGAGAAATTAGAACTGTGTTTATAGGTATAGTCGGTACAAGAAAATAGCCTCACTTCTTGAATTTTAGTCAGTTAAGCTCTGTGTTTTCGTTTCATAGTGCAATACGGATTGCGCTAGTATAAACCTGATTTATGAGTTGCTTTGTGTTCTTGATGAGTGTCCTTGTTGGAATTCCAAGTCTAAAGTTCCTTCTCCCAGGTTCATTCTAAATGACAGAAATTTTCGAAACATATGACAGCCTTCTTTGTCTTAGAGAATCTTATAGGCTAGTGTGCTAGAATGTTATGGTCTATCAAGATTGATGATCCTGTTGGTCACTCTTATGATACTATAGCTATGCATTTTTTTAAGATGTGTAAAGCAGTATAGGACACGAAATCTGTTCACCACGTGCAAAAATGTCTGTTTTATTTCTTGCTAGTGAAGATTAGGTGTTCTACCAGGATCCAATTTGCTAACGTACATACTCTTTCACAAACGTCTATCAGACTTGGCTTTGGCTATTGTAGTTTTGTTAGATCATCGACTATTGGTGTGCCAACTTTATTTGCCTAGCAATTAATTGCATAGGCGAAACGCTCTGCTATTCAGAATAGATAAACTTGTGTTTTCTGGAGTTGTGAAATTGTGGATTGACAAGATGGGGATGTTGAGAAACTGTTTCAAAAAGAAGATAACCCATGTCTCATTCAAGTTTTCATGTGTTTACTAGAATTCGTTTGTCAAGTTGCAGATTTATCATGGAGAAGTTCTGCTGGCTTGGGTTTTCTTTGTTTCTATTTTATGTGTTTTGGGTATCATCTGCTTGTCTATTCCCATGATTAGCTACGTTTTTGACAAGATTGGTCGTGTGGTTGATTATTAGGACTCCCTTTTGTTTGTGTTTTGTACCATGCTTTTGTGAAGGGGGTTGTTTTGTTTCAATTATTTTATAAGGCAAACCGAGAAGAAATTTGGCCCATTATTTTTGTTTTAGTTAAATAGTTTAGAGTTAAGGCTGCTACATGGAAGTACCAAGCACCTGAATAAACAATAGCTGGTATCTGATTCCCACTTTGAGCTTTATTTCATTAAAGCAGACGATGTTTCATTTTTACTCGGAAGAAAGCTAAAACCATGCAACACTACTAATGTTCTGCAGGAGGACCAGAAGTTCAAGCACGCACTGAGAGTAAGAAATCCAAAACATAGGCTTAAGAAAATTCAGGATGCTTGCAAGAACAAAGCAAAATGTGAAGGTGGTGATGAAATTGAGCTCCAAAATCTAGATTCCGAAGAGCCAATTAATAAGGGTCATGGTGGTTGTGGTGCTCAGCAGCCCAAGATCACTATCCAAGGCATGATTATGATAGCAGAATACAAAGCTCAGACGAAGAAAAAGTTAGAACAAGAACAGCTTCCCGAACCTGTAGAACGGAAACAAATACTTTCTGCAAAAACAGTAACTAATTCTGGACTCAAAACTGCTTGTTGTCCTTCTCCTATTTACCGTACTACTTCATTGTGAACAATGTTGAAATGATACTACGTCTTTCAGGTTTTAGATGTTCTGAGGAGAATAAGTGATGAAGACTCTGAATTGTTAGGCTTGAACCCTACATACGTTCGTCCAGATTGGATGATTCTTCAAGTTCTTCCAATACCTCCACCGCCTGTGAGGCCCTCTGTGATGATGGATGCCTCATCCAGGAGTGAGGCAAGCCTCTTCCTGTTAATTAAGATCACCTGTACGTCTTCAGTTTTTTGTTCCATATTGGACTTCGACTCCATGAAATTTTGTTAAGTTGGGGAGGTAAGCCATTTTGAACTTATGACCTGCCGCCCATTGGTTCGTTCTGACTCTCTGCTCTTTTGCAGGATGATTTAACTCATCAACTGGCTATGATCATCAGACATAATGAGAATCTAAGGCGACAGGATAAAAATGGGGCACCTGACCACATCATCACAGAGTTTGCTCAATTATTGCAGTTTCACATAGCAACATATTTTGACAATGAATTACCAGGGCAGCCAAGGGTATGGTTATCGTATTCCCAAATTCCTTGGCATTTGGTTGTTCGTAGTGTGTACCAAAAATGTAATCTACCTCTCTACTTTGCAGGCTACGCAGCGATCGGGTAGGCCTATCAAATCGATATGCAGTAGGCTTAAGTCTAAGGAAGGGCGGATTAGAGGTAACTTGATGGGGAAACGGGTTGATTTTTCTGCCCGGACGGTGATCACACCAGATCCAAATATTAACATTGATGAACTGGGAGTGCCATGGAGTATTGCCTCGAATCTCACATATCCAGAAACTGTGACCCCTTATAACATCGAAAGGTTGCCTACTGGTTTTCCTTTTGTCGAAACGTCTTTTGCTATTTATGTTTTTTTTTTTTGGTAACATATTCACTTATACTTAGGTTGAAGGAGCTTGTGGGATATGGACCTTATCCTCCACCAGGTAAAACTGGTGCGAAATATATTATCAGGGGTGATGGACAAAGGCTTGATCTCCGTTTCCTCAAGAAAAATAGCGATCACCATCTTGAACTTGGGTATAAGGTAAATTCTATGATATTGGATGCTTCTCACTTGGGTCTTGTATGTTTTTATCACCAGTAACTAGCCTCTGATTTCACTAATGCAGGTTGAGCGACACTTAAATGACGGAGATTATGTACTGTTCAACCGACAGCCTAGTCTTCATAAAATGTCTATCATGGGGCATAAGATCAAGATTATGCCACACTCAACTTTCCGTCTGAATTTATCTGTTACTACACCATACAATGCTGACTTTGATGGGGATGAAATGAACATGCATGTACCCCAGTCACTTGAGACTAGGGCCGAAGCTTTGGAGCTTATGATGGTGCCTAAATGCATTGTGTCACCACAGTCCAATCGCCCTGTAATAGGAATTGTCCAGGATACTCTGTTAGGATGCCGCAAAATCACTAAAAGGGATACGTTCATAGAGAAGGTAATGTTGAAGTGGTTATTGTTGGATTTTAGTGCTTTTTAATTTCATGGATTTTAGGCCTGAATCTGACCAAGTTTTATATTCTACAGGATCTTTTTATGAACATTTTGATGTGGTGGGAGGACTTTGATGGGAAAATACCTGCTCCGGCAATTTTGAAACCCAGACCGCTTTGGACAGGAAAACAACTTTTCAGTCTTATTATACCAAAACAGATAAATCTCCTAAGATATTCGGCCTGGCACGAGGAAACTCAAAATGGACATATAACTCCAGGAGATACTCGAGTTCTAATAGAGAAAGGAGAATTACTTTCTGGCACCCTATGCAAGAAGACACTTGGGCCGTCTGGTGGTAGTCTTATTCATGTAATTTGGTATGTATGCATGCTTTGTGATTTATGATTCCGGGGGTCATTATTGTTGTTTTACTTTTGGGCGGTTAGATCTAGCATTGCATGGAATGGCAAAATCGTCATCACAGTTTTCAGATTATTTCAATTTTATGGTTACCCATTTATCCATATTGCGCATTGTTTATTTTTCATTTGCTAGACGATTATCTCGGATTTATTTTTTGATATGAACTTGTCAACTTTTATGCTTTTTCATTCAAGCAATGGCTGAATTACATTAGAACTTTGACTTATTGAAGTCACTTCTTTGGAATACACAATCTGATGAATATTGTGGTGTATACAGGGAAGAGGTTGGTCCAGATGCAGCTCGCAAATTTTTGGGACATACACAGTGGCTTGTTAATTACTGGCTTTTACAGGATGGTTTTAGCATTGGGATTGGAGATACAATTGCTGATTTTGCCACCATGACAACAATCACTAATACTATATCTCAAGCAAAAAGTCAAGTGAGAGAACTTATCAGACTAGCCCTAGAAAAGAAGTTGGAGGCAGAACCTGGACGGACCATGATGGAATCGTTTGAAAACAAAGTCAACGAGGTGCTTAATTCAAATAATTTGAGTTCTGTTACGTAGTTGGTAAATAAATGCACGTAGGCATATTATCTATTGGACACATATTATCTCCTTTGTAAGCATAAAAAAACCTCTTTTGTCCACCACGGGATGGAATATACCTTGTCCATATTTTATTTTTGAAAACTATAACACACGTATAGAATGGTTCTTTTTTACGCTTCATGAAGAATACTTCCTTAATATAATGGCAGCTAATTGTGGACTTCATTGTTTCGCGTTTCCCGTAAGATAAAATCCCATGAGGATATGAGTAACCTTATTAATTCCAAGAAGGATGGTGTTTATATGATGCATCACTGAACATCCTGGTTGATTTAACTGGATATCAATTAAAAATGGTTTTATAAGTACAATGGTAATTGGAATATTGTACTCCACGGATAAGGTTGAGGGAATATAGCAGAATGGAGAAGATCAATGGTTGATTTTCTGAAACATATATTATCTCTAACAGACATTAGCCAAAGACATAAGGGCATTTGACATGCATGGAAGTAATGGTATCTTAGTGGGAAATTTTGTTGTTTTTCTGAAAATTCTGATTATCCATCCAGTATTTGATCCTGTATTTTCATCATCTTGTTTGAAAATTAAATTTATTCATGTTGAGGCTTTCTCTTCTGGTATTTTACTTCTGACTTGCTGTTGGACTCTGTGTCCAGGTGTTGAATACGGCTCGTGATGCTGCTGGGAGTAGGGCCCAGAAGAGCTTATCAGAGAGCAACAATCTTAAGGCAATGGTTACAGCAGGATCTAAAGGAAGTTTCATTAATGTATCACAGATGATTGCTTGTGTTGGGCAGCAGAATGTTGAGGGTAAGCGAATCCCTTTTGGGTTCAGAGATCGGACTCTGCCCCATTTTACCATAAATGATTACGGTCCAGAAAGCTGTGGGTTTGTAGAGAATTCATATCTACGAGGGCTGACCCCACAAGAGTTCTTCTTTCATGCTATGGGTGGCAGAGAAGGTATTATAGACACTGCGGTTAAAACTTCTGAAACTGGGTACATTCAAAGGCGACTGGTGAAGGCTATGGAGGATATTATGGTGAAATATGATGGAACAGTGAGGAACTCTTTGGGGGATGTGATACAGTTTCTATATGGGGAAGATGGTATGGATGCAGTGTGGGTAGAGTCACAGCAGCTGGATACTCTGAAAATGAAGAAATCTGATTTTGACGCTACTTATAGATACGAGTTTGATGATGAAAACTGGAAGCCGAATTACATTGCATCTGGATACAATGAAGATTTGAAAATGATACCAGAGATTTGTAATGTGTTTGATGCTGAATTTCAGAAAGTTGAAGATGATAGATACCTACTTGCGACGGAGATCGCAACCACAGGTGATAGCTCTTGGGCACTTCCAGTTAACATCAAGAGACTAATATGGAATGCACAGAAGACCTTTAAAATTAACCCATTGGAGTGTTCTGATATGCATCCAATGGAGATTGTGGAAGCTGTTGACAAGCTTCAGGAGAGGCTTAAGGTTGTTCCAGGTGACGATTTGATTAGTATGGAAGCCCAAAGGAATGCAACTCTTTTTTTCAACATCTTGCTTCGAAGCACATTGGCCAGTAAAAGGGTGTTGAAGGAATACAGGCTTACTCGGGAAGCATTTGAGTGGGTTATTGGTGAGATAGAGGCTCGCTTCTTACAGTCACTAGTAGCGCCTGGAGAAATGATAGGTTGTGTTGCGGCACAGTCCATTGGTCAGCCGGCTACTCAGATGACTCTTAATACGTTCCACTATGCTGGTGTTAGTGCCAAGAATGTTACGCTTGGAGTTCCAAGGTTGAGAGAGATCATTAATGTAGCTAAGAAAATCAAAACACCATCTCTCTCTGTGTACTTGAAGCCCGAAGTGAATAAATCGAAGGAAAAGGCAAAGAATGTCCAATGTGAACTGGAATACACTAATCTCCGGAGTGTCACACAAGCTACAGAAGTATGGTACGATCCGGACCCCACGAGCACAATAATTGAAGAGGATGTTGACTTTGTTAACTCCTATTATGAAATGCCGGATGAAGAGATTGATCCAAAGAAGATTTCACCATGGATGCTTCGCATGGAGTTGAATCGTGAGATGATGGTGGATAAGAAGCTGAGTTTGGCTGATATCGCGGAGAAGATCAATCTTGAGTTTGGTGACGATCTGACATGCATATTCAATGATGACAACGCCGAAAAGCTAATCCTTCGTATTCGTATCATGAATGATGAAGCTCCAAACAAAGATTTGAATGACAAATCTGCTGAGGATGATGTTTTCCTTAAAAAGATAGAGAGTAATATGTTGACGGAAATGGCTCTTCGAGGTATACCGAATATCAATAAAGTTTTCTTGAAGGAACTAACAGAGAACAAGTTTGATGAGAAAGAAGGGTTTCATGGGAAAAAGGAGTGGATTCTAGATACAGAAGGTGTCAATCTTTTAGCAGTCATGTGTCATGCAGATGTCGATGCAACAAGGACAAGAAGCAATCACTTGATAGAAACTATTGAAGTTCTTGGAATCGAGGCAGTTCGTCGATCCTTACTGGACGAGCTGAGGGTGGTTATATCTTTCGATGGGGCCTACGTGAATTACAGACATCTGGCGATCTTGTGTGACACCATGACATATCGTGGTTATTTGATGGCTATAACTCGTCATGGGATTAATCGGAACGATACTGGGCCCCTCATGAGGTGTTCGTTTGAAGAAACTGTTGACATCCTTCTTGATGCTGCAGTACATGCTGAAACTGACTGCTTAAAGGGTGTCACTGAAAATATTATGTTGGGTCAACTTGCACCCATTGGCACTGGAGGCTTTGGCTTGTACCTTAATGATAAAATGTTAAAACAAGCCGTGGAGCTCCAGCTACCTAGTCATATGGAATCTGTCCTGGACCTTGGGATGACTCCTTCCCCTTCACCGTTCATTGAAACGCCTAATATCGATGCACTGAGGTCTCCGAGTTATTTACTAAGTCCAGATAGGGGTGCTAATTTTTCTCCTTATGTTGGTAGAATGTCCTTCTCTCCCATATCATCTCTTGGCTACAACCCATCATCTCCCGTGTATCATCCTATATCTCCTGTTTATATCCCCACTTCTAGATATGAAAGCCCCTCTTCCCCAATTTACAGTCCTACTAGTCCTGTGTATACTTCGACTAGTCGATCTTATTCTCCCACCTCTCTCATCTATACCCCTGCCTCTCCTAGTTATGAATCTTATGATAACTCAACTTCTCCAAGGTACAGTCCTTCATCTCCTAACTACAGTCCAACCTCGCCATACTATAGTCCGTCCTCACTGTCATGTGACCCAACCTTTCCTGCACACATACGAACATCAACTGCATACAGCCCTACATCGCCCGCCTATGACATAACCTCTCCTCAGAGCCCAACTTTTTCACTTTCGTACAGCCCAACCTCTCCTTACTACAGTCCATCTTCTCCATCATACAGTCCGACATCACCTGCTTACAGCCCCACCTCTCCTCGTTACAGCCCAAGTTCCCCGAGCTACAGTCCTACGTCTCCAAGTTACAATCCATCAGCAGCATATAGCCCCACTCTGGAATACTCACCAACCAGTCCGAAGCTGTCTGTTTACAGCCCTTCATCTCCTACTTACAGGTGAGTCATAAGGGCTACCTTTTGAATTACATGAATGCTTTTGAAGGATGTTCTCTCTTTATTATAGGCAAGCAAGAACTCTTAAACTAGATTGTTAAGTTCTTGTGAACAGTTAGTCTTCTTTTGATTTGATTCTTTTTTAGTTTTGATTATCTTGCTGATGAATTTTTTTTATTCTGACGCCTAACCTTTCGTTGCAGCCCAACATCACCATCATATTCACCGACTTCCCCATCGTATTCTCCCTCAAGCCCAACAAGCCCCGGCAGGCAAGCGATACATTGTCTTTGTTTTGTTTTTCTGGTACTCTCATATTGTTAGTCTTATTTGATGCTATGTTTGGTTTCGTTTGTCCTCACTAATCTTTCCTGGTGATAGTTTTCACTTTAAGATTCACCGCACTGCTTTTTGGGTGATCCTTCTTTCATACATATCTATGCATGGTTCTTTATTTGGGACATTGGACTTCCTTCTCTCTGTTTTATTCATTAGTCGTTGTTATCACATGGTCATCATTTTTGTTCTTCAGTCAGATAATGCGTGTACATACTGTGTCTTCCATGCTGTGAGATCCATACTTGTTTGTAGATTTGCAAGCATACAAATCTAATGGGTGTACATGTTAATGGGTTGTTAAAATGGATATCATGTAGCACTTTTGAAGCACGCATTTTTCTGTTTATATTTACAAGAGAGATTGATTTCGACCTTTTTATGGATGATATTTCTTTTTATGATTGCTAACTATATAGCTTCTATTTACAGCCTTGATAGTTCGGACGTAAGTCCTGACTACAGCCCTAGTTCTCCGCAATACAGGTGAGCTTGAGTTGCTGTCGATATACCGAAAATACAACTTGTTGAGATATAGTTGCGGTACTTTAGTTATGAATTTCATATTATATGCAGCCCAAGTGTGGGGTACTCACCAACTGCACCTGGGTACTCGCCAGCATCTACCAGCCAGTATACTCTCGATATTGGTGATGAAGAAGACAAGAGCAACAAGGCTGATAGAAGCACTGACATGTAATTTGGGTGATGAAGACAAATTAAGGTCTAAATTCACCAAACTTCTTGATTTGAATGGGATAGAATTGTAAAATTTAGCTCATAAAATGATCGCTGCAGTGTAACAAAAAAAAAATGATAGCTGCAGCGATGCTCGATAATTTTTGAGCAATGTCACTTGCTCCACTCTGTTGGATGCATATCCAAGGTTTATGTTTCGAGTCTGATGAATGCATTTTGTTCAGGAGATACTTTGAAGTTTGAACGCAGTAGACTCTTTTTACTAAAATCCATACTAGGTTAAATCTTGGTTGTGCAAAAGCTCTTGATCCCCTATTTGATACCAGTGAACTAATATTTCCCATAACTCCAATGCAATAGGTATGCTTCTTCGTGTGTATTTATCTAATGATGATGGTTTTGTAGAGTAGTTAGTTTTAAGAGGGTCCACTAGCATATTTTGTGGCATGCTGATGTGGTTGTCGGGGCTTGGGCATCTCTCTCTCTGTCTATTTCTCTTTAGAGCTCTCTTTTCGGCATCCATGCCAGATACCTAACGTTCAAAGATAATCTTAGGCTCTCCCTCGACCATCCTTCCACCTGAAAAAAGAAATGCAAAAGAAAAAATAAGGAGAGAGAAGAAAGGTACTTTCTATTTGTGCACAGCTTAACTGATGTATTTATCCACACTTGCTATGCAGGTGACAAAAGGAGTGTCCGTGACAGCAGTTGGTTGTGTTCGTGGAATTGGTGACTTCACAAAAAGCATCGTTGGCAACGGAGTTTTGGACATTGTCAGCTTGCATTATTCTTTGCACGTTCATAAGCTGCAAAAGGATATTTGAATGCTTTGTGTCTGCTGGAAAATTGTACTGAGAAAACTATGTTTTTTCTGGTTCAGGCAGTATAGAGAGAGTAAATTACAAGCTGGCTGTTGTTAGAGACTAATGTGACTTTTAGTTGGAATGCAATTGTATATGTGTGGAGTTTGTATTCATTTCCAAATTCCAAGTGCTAGTGTGTCTTTGGGATGTGAAAAGATATCCAAATATTTCCGTTATGAAATCACTGTACCTTCCACAATGTAGGAGTAGTTGAAGGCTTTGGTTTTTCCAAAAACTCGGGTCTGGATTTATCTCTTTATTGTCATGCAGTTTCAACTGGGTTGGCTGCATCGAAAGCGCTCAATTTGTTTAGGGCGGCTGTTTCAAAGTCGCTCGAGTTGCATGGGAGTAGTATCTTGAACCTGGATTTTGACCCCGGGTTTTTGCGAGTTATTTTGTGAAGGATTTGGGTTTTTTTTTTTTCTTTTTCTTTGGGTAATTAAAGATTTTGTTGACCAAGATTTGGGGATTTGTTTAAAGAAGTGTCAGAGTATGGGACTTGCTTTGTCTAGGCTGGCATTAGCACAACAGCTTTATGTTTCGTTTAAGGCTGATGGGTGTACGGTATAGGACCTTATGCTCTTGCTTTTATATAATTAAGGGAAAACCGCAGAAGTGGTTTCCCATCAGTCACGTGCAATAATTTTGATAAACATTGATTTATCAAAGGATTCGTATCGTTTTTGCATTAAATGTGAACTAGCAAAAAACCCGTGCTATGCACGGGATGAAGTGATTTATTTTTTTTTTTTTAATAATCGGATCTCCGGGCTGGCTTACATGCAACTCAACTAATTCCAAGACCCTGGAGGATGGAGGTAACGATCGGACATTACCCTCAGTGGCCCTTAGAGTTTGGCAGTTTGCTGACAAGTGAAATCGAACCTAAGACTTTAGATGGGAGTAAACTCATAAGTCTCTAGCACTAAACCCATGCTATGCCCATATAGCATGAAAAATTAAAATGAAAATAAAAAAGAGAAGGTTTTAGGTTAATTTAACATTTTCATTGCAAGTTGTTAACTTATAAATATCTCTCTCTTTTTTATAGGCCTCTAGTGTTGCATATATAATCCTATGTTTTTACATTTGTGGAGAATAATTCTTCCTTACTATTAGATTTCTAAGGCCGAATAATTAATTATTTTACCAGTGCTTTGCACAAACTGAATTGGTTGTGAGTTTTTTTTTTTACTATTAAATTATTTTTTATAACAAAAATTTTATTGCCTAAATCACTTATAGCGGTCAAATACGTGATTGTAAACCAAAAACGGATACGTAATGGGAACCAACCAATACGCATGCAATTTTTCTTCTCACCTATATATTGGGGTGCAACGGTATCCCAAGGTAGTCCGTTAAGTATCGCTGGAAACGTCATGTAACTACTTGTTTTTAAAACCTTAATTGCTTCAACATGATCAGAAGAACTCTATGTTGTTTCCATGATCATTCAATTTGTTGCACACAAAAGAAGAAGAGGCATGGATCTTCTATGTTGCGTCATATGTTGCTATCATCTAGACCCGTGCGATGCACAAATTGAACAAATTAAATAAGCGTAAGTCAAAAATCAAAATAAGTGAAAGCCAAAAAAGACTACGAATCAGCATTCAACAATGAAGTGTCTACGAAGAAACGGAATATGGTCTGAAGACCAGCACTTATTTTCCTTCAATATTTCCGCTCTTCAGTATAAATTATGATGAGAATGTCTATACAAATCACATTCCTTGACAAATTCTTCAAAGACCAGATCGAGATTCCCGCACAACGTCACCAACAACTCATAGTATTTGCCTTCAAGATTTTGCACACATTCTTTTTTTTTTTCTGATCTTTTTGTTGTTTGAGAGATGAGCAAGTGGGAAAAGGTGAATGGACAAGTATGGGTGTTGTAGTTATATGTGATTCCTTCCATAGTCTTTCGAATTCATACAAAGATTTGTCAAAATCATGTTTCTAACTTTCTAGATATTTTGGTTCTAAGATCACAGATCCATAAATAGTATAAAATAAGTAATGAGAAATTCAAATAGGAAATTTCTTTGTATGAGCTGGACAATTTCCTCTATCAACCTATAACTTCAGGAATAAGCCATGGAAATTTTGAATGGTTTCCAAATAAGGGTTTCTTTTTTGGATTAGAATGCCTTACATACAAAAAGAATTCTACAATCGTGAGATTGATTTGCCACTAACAGGGAAGAAAGGAGTTAATTGATTAAAATTTTGAATATACATTGCTATATTTAGACACATTGGAATATCAATAGGTCACATGTACCATTTAAAGTTGTAATGACAACCCACTCATTTCATGACACTTGTCGCAACCATAGCCCTCCTCACTAAAACACATTTCTGCAATACTATATTAGACCGTGCTTAAATAATAAATATAATTGTCAATCTTTTCGAAAAATAATCGTTACTTTCCTTAAAAATTTCGGAAATATGTATTATATTTGTATATCTATTATAATTGTATATATTTTCAGAAAATAATAGTTACTTTCCTTTAAAATTTCGGAAATATTGCATAGCTATTATAATTGTTACTTTCCTTCATTACTCTTCATTATTTTTGTTAATTTCAAATTGGAAAATTTTCGGTTATTGTAATTGGAAAAGAATCATTACGGTAGCACAGATTAAGGCTCAGTTTTCCAAAAGATTTTAGCGCCCAGGTGCTAAAATCATGATTTTTCAAATCAAAAAATGAAGTGGTTCTGTGTATCGTTTTTCGATTTTTTTTTTTGCACCAAACTAAAGTACACGAGGAGTACTTTAATTTGGTGCAAAAAAAATCAAAAAACGATACACGGAACCACTTCATTTTTTTATTTGAAAAATCATGATTTCAGCACCTGGGTGCTAAAATCTTCTGGAAAACTGGGCCTAACTTGGAAAAGAATAACTACTTTCCTTTATTGGAATTGATCACCACAAAACCTTAACAAAGCTTAACTCGGCAAAGAATTAAATACTACCATTTAGGACATTGCTAATTGCTAAAAAAGTGCAAAGAATTGAGGGACACGTGGCAAGCTCAGGAAACTTTATTCACCAAAAGTCATCCTGCAATACTAATATAGATCACATTGTGAATCGTACGATTCTGGCAAGTATAGTTGCCGAATATAAGTGCAAAAGGAGGAGCATAACGCACTTCTTCGCACACGCGCCTGACAAGGAGGAGCAAAGGACTTTGCGCTGCAATATTATTTTGCATCGACATGGTAAGGCAAGTTCTAGTAGCACCTTGTCCTTCTATGTGGCTGTATAAGTAAGTCAACATCTTGATCGTACCATTCAAGTTGCACTTTGTCATTTTTGTGTGGCAAGTACGAGTTGCCCCATGCTCTGTCTCCCTATTGTCAATTTGTCACCAACATACACTGGTTATTGTACATTGCTTGTTTATTGGATTCACGTGGACGCAAAACTCCCATGGAGTGGGTTGGCCCAAAACTTATGCCCGTTCGTTCGACACGAGACATTGGTAGTGCCTCATTAAAGCATCATATAGGATGACTTTCCGAAGGGCCGTGTAGAGGCATCCTAGTTGACAGAGATAAATTGAACAAATATGGTGATCCATGAACAATCCTCGCTTGGTTGATCATCTTTTACCTGAGAGGGTGGCCTACGGGGTATTCCATATTCGAGGGCTAAACATGTACGTGTAAGTGATATATGAACCACACAGCTGCAGACTACTGTGAGGGCTCGATTCATGGGTTTTTCACTCCATAATAGACTCTGGAAACTTCAAATTGCTTGGAATTCTCCACACGTAAGAAACTTAACATCTATTTTCATGTGATTATTTGCATATACAGTGATTATTTATTTATTTTTGGGGGAAATTACGATTTCCATTAAGCATAAACAAAAATAAACCATAAGGAATTAGTCCTTACTCAAGATACAAGCCCAAAAAACAACTATGTGAAACCAACAAAGGAGACAAGATCTAAACCCAAAACAAACGTTGCTAATTTTTAACAAACATTGCTAATTTTGACAAACATTGCTAATTTTTAACAAACATTGCTAATTTTGACAAACAAAATTTAGAAGTACCCCAACTTGTAATGGACAGATTTTGTGAGGAGGTTTTGATTCCTGTCCAAGAACTCATTTTTAACAAACATTGCTAATTTTGGTTATTTAGATGTTTTGATTATCCCAATGGGGATGCTCTTAAATTATTATGATAGCCGATTACCTATAAGCTATTAAATAGGAAGCCTTTGCTTAATACTCCTACATACTCGGATTGGGAATACTCTTCAAAGAGGTGCAATCCATGCTTTGCTGCTAAAAAATCCTGCAATTGCGTTCCCTCCACAACCAGTAAATAGTTGCTACCACAGAATGCTTAAAAACAATATGAGACATGGAAGAGCCACCCCTATGCTAACTTGCCCTGGGCCAAATCTCAAACAAATCAATCAGACCACTGCTAATCCCATTACAATCCATAATAAAAGATCAAACCTGAAAGGCATAGCTGCAAGAAAAGAAAAGATGGGAATGAGACTTCCCTTCTCAAAGACACAGCACACAAATGGGATCCACCTGCATTCCCCAAGAAGAGAGTCTATCTTTGGTAGCTAATCTCCCCAGAATGGCTAACTACTAAATAAAAGCCCATCATGGAGTGTAGTGATGAAACCAAATCAGGTTATGCCAAGGAAAAGAAGGATTTGGAGTCCTAATAGCCTGCCAAGCAGACTTAGCAGAATACTTGCCATTTACTATAAGGACCCAAACAACTGAATCATGAGAATTAGAATTAGGAAGGAAATTAACTGGAGTGCCATTTATTTATTATCTGTTGACGTGTTCTATTTTTGAAATTACCATGTCTATTTTGTATTGATTATAATGTATTGTATCCATTTTCGCTGGTTTATTAGTTTAGTGATGAAACCAAATCAGGTTATGCCAAGGAAAAGGAGGATTTGGGATGTTCTTTCATAATGAAATTGATTCTGCCATTGAGAGTTTTGGGCCTATTTCATTGGATAATAGTTTTTGGGCCTTCAAATTTAAATTAAGGTGGACTAGGCTTTTTTTTTTTTTTGGTATATATATGCATAACACAACTACCTATTAGGGGCCCTAAAAATTTGCTAATTTTGGTTGGCCTAAAGCCCGGGCACCTGCCCAAGGCCAGTGCTGTCAATCACTTCCTGCAGGTTTCCCGGTGCAAGGGGTGAACAACCATTATGTTCGACTGAATAATGTGATAGACTGACTCGGGCAAAGTCCATGGTGGTTTTTTCACACCATACAAGCAAAGTTTCTGCTGATAAGGGGACTAGTAAAATGAAGTTGTTGGACCAAAAGCTCAGAAGGAATTCCTAGCAGTATTCAGATATTGGGCAATTCGGCTACAACATAGTGCAGTTATTTATACAGACACTAATTGCATATCGGCACAGGAATCAGTTTATAAATCAGATAAATGTGGATAGTATACAAGATAAGACGCAATTCGGGAAAACGTGCATTCCCAAAAGTAGACTTGATCATTTAGACTCTTAATCATCATTTTAATGTTTATACGTCAGTTATAATTTTTTTGCCAGAATGTTTTCTTTGTTCTTAATTTCATCTGATTGAGAAACTCGTCCGCGAACCCCGCGGATTTGTGGAAATGCCCTACTTTCTAAAATTTTAAGGGTAAGGTGTCAAATGGCAAATACTGATCAGAATAAGATGATTATTCGCCAATAATCCACCTATTTTGGCTTTATTCAAAAAATTTTGAGTTTTGACCATAATTTTATACTCGTTAGATTCGTCTCGCCGAGAGGAATCCATAAACCACAAAATCTTGACGCGAAACTAACAAATACAAAAAAAAATTGAATAAAGACAAATCGAAAAAACTAATAATCCAAAAACCACTTTTAGGCCAAATTAGGCCTTAATGTTATTTATCTGATCTACAAAATGGTTTGCCACTTTTGCCCTCTGACTCCACTCCGCTCTTCGAGACTTCTCCTCAGAGAGAGAGAGAGAGAGAGAGAGAGAGAGGCAACCAAAAATCCCTCGCCCCTCGATCTCGCCATCTAGGGTTCTTCTCTGCTTAAAATATGGTAAGCTCTCTCTCTCTCTCTCTCTCTCTCTCTCTCTCTCTCTCTCTTGTTTTGATTATGCAGTGAAGCTGTTTTCTGATGAGTTCCCATGCTTTACAGGCCGATTCTCCTCGCAAAAGGTAAGTCTTTTCAACAGCATACCGCAAACTGCAGATCCGATTTATTGTACACGTATATTTCCTCTGTTTGGATGTTGAGTAAAGATTTTAGATTTCTTTTCATTTTCATCCGAAGAAATGCTGAAAACCCTAGTTTTATCAATGGGCTTTTTTGTTCGTAACGCTGGAAAACTCTTCTTGGAACTAATTTTGCTTGGGACACTTATCTTTCTTAGACCTAGTAATTGTAACCTACTTTTAGTTTAACTTCAGTTTTTAATTCTCTATATATGTATACTTTTTGTGGTTAATTTGATTTTCAAGCTAGAAGAGAGAAGAGGGAAAAATGGGCTTTTTGGTGTTTAAAATTTAAATTGAAAGATTGCAAATCCATTGGGATTATTTGAATTGCATTCATGGGGTCATTTCATGGTTGTGAAATCGTGAAGCCATTGTTCATATGGAAGAGTAGACAACTAGTAGTAGTTGAATTGTTGTATTATGTTTGAACCTTTAAGAGGATTTATATATGCTAATTGTTAATGTAAACCAAACAAATTGAACGTTATGTCCCAATCAATTGGGGTCATCTATATGAATCTTTTTTTTTCCATTGAGCTCTATCAAGGGCTACTTGTTCATTTAGACTCAGTAGGCTCATATTTGCACACTACAACATCCAATGTCAATTTGGTTCTTCCCCTCTCCATAGCGTTACTACCCAAAACTATCCTATCAACTCTCTTAACTACTGGATCCACATGATACGGTAGATGTCCAAACCACCTTGGTCTATTCAATCCCAACTTCTCTTCCATGCTACTTGTTTATATACTCTGTTATAACTCTGTAAAATTAAATTGGTTCTACTTGTTTGTCGATGAGTCACATATATGGACCGTCTATGTATATTGAATCATCCACATTCTTCTTGATGAATCTTATTTTTCCGTGAGGTAAAGGAGGAGAAAAGTAGAAGTGTGGTGTAAGAAAATGTGGTTTTTAGTGGTTGTCCATTAATCGTAGACTGTAGCAGTTAGAATTTTGTGAACTGAATTGTTAAGGAGTTTCACTATTTCAGGAGAAAATTTATGATGTGCAGTGACTTTCTGAAGGAGTTCAATTAAATTATACTCTGAGCTGTGGCTGAATGGGATAAATGCAGACATGTATCTGAATATACCTTGTATTCTATGCATGCAAGCATACTTTGTGGGGGTCAAGTTATAGGCTTCAGGATATAACATTTCCAATGGTGTATTGGAATTATGGAGCCTCTTGCCAACTTGCAGTCAATTTGGTGGCATATACTGGAAAATGAAGCAATGAATCTGTGGCTTATACTTCTGTATACCCCCAATCCCCATAGGTTAGCGGCTTAGCTCTGCAAGTTATGCAGTTGTAGTATAGAAGATCTGTGTATAGAATAGGTGATTCTATGATGGATTATTGGATTAGACCTTTTCTTTGATATGATCTTGGTATTTTTTTATATGTTTAATATGCTCTTTTTTTTAATTGTTTGATATCCTGAAACTAGAAAGAGAATTCTTTCATGGTTTTGAAGGCTTACATTATTTTTTGTATTAGGCTGTTGTAGTCTCAGTTCTCTCCCCATTATGCTACCTTCCACCTAATAATTTTTGCACTGGATGTATCAGGTATTCACGATCTCCTTCACCGTATGCTGCTCAATCTCGATCTCGTTCAAGGTCAAGGTCTAGGTCAAGGTCCAGATCCAGATCCCGGTCAAGGCCAAGGGGCAGGTCCACGTCCAGAAGTCGAGGGAGGTATTTGTTGACTCTCACACGCTTCTCTTCCTATGGCCATGTCGTGACAGTAGCACTACCAAATTGCTTTGTTACCTGTAATTGTCTCTTTGTTATGTGGGGACTAGCGGTTTGAAGTTCTTATCTGGACGGCTGGATCTATGAATGGTGTTGCAGGACTGAAGCTGTGAATCCTGGGAATACACTTTATGTGACTGGGTTGTCCACAAGGGTCACAGAGAGAGAACTTGAAGATCATTTCTCCAGGGAAGGGAAGGTTGGTTTCTTCTCCTGTTATCAACAGAGGGCTTTTGCTCTTCTGAATCTCCCTCATATGTCTTGCTGCTAGAAATGTAGTCCATGGATCTAACCACTTGTTCTGATAGCAAAACAATATTGTTTCATTATGAAAATAACTTACTAGTTTTTTCTCCAGGACTTTTTTTCAGTTGTCTTGAACAATTAATAATGTTTGATAGTATTGTGTAACTGAGTTTTGATCTTGTTATTGAGTTAGTAAAATTCTTTTCAACTAGTTTTTGCTACTTTTCGGCCTTATTTGGTTGTGTAATTTTCTTTTTCTTCTAGGTAAGTTCCTGTTTTCTGGTTGTGGAGCCCCGTACACGAGCCTCTCGTGGTTTTGCATTTATCACAATGGAAACTTTAGAGGATGCCAACCGCTGCGTCAAGCGTCTCCATCAGTCAGTGCTAGATGGCCGGTGCATTACCGTGGAGAGGGTAAGTTAGTTATACTTGGGTGGTGTGGTGTGACCTATTTTGATTCTATTAACTTTTTTACTTGACTTGGAGGTTTCTGGTTATATTCAGAAGATATTGCGTGAGCTATATTGGCAGCAATCAGATGACGAGTTCATCCATGTCGACAATTATGTGAAACAGCTTGATGAATGGCCAGCTAAAACAGCCTTTCACATGCATCTGATCAACTTAACATAGCAACTATATTGATCAACAACAATACAACCTCAGCAATTTCTTTCAACTCCCTACTAATCAACGGACATTACCAACAACATACTAATCAGGCTTTTTATGGTACCTCAATCTGGCATTCATTTGATGGGTACTAGTTGTATGTGCCAACGCGTTTTTCATTTCCCCCCCTCATATTCTCTTTTTTACACAACAGTGAGGTTGCTTATATGGACCTTTTTTTTTACGACTATTCTCTCTTGTAATGGTTTTATGATTTGTAGTCTGGTACAAATTTATGTTGTTAAAGACCTGATTTGTTTATACTTAATTTAATTTCTTCGTGATAAGTGAATCATAGCTAAAGGTATATTGAAACTGTTTTCATCTATTGCCTTTCAGTCGCGGAGGAAGCGCCCCCGGACTCCTACGCCGGGTCACTATCTTGGGCTGAAAAACACTAGGGACCATGGTAAGAGTGTAGATGTTTTTTTTTTTTTTTGTTTTTTGGTTGGAGTTTTTCACTTTTAGGCTTGATGGACCGTGGTGAGGGCAGTGTAGATCAATCAGGGTCAATGGTACCCAGACCAGCCCTGCCTTGTTGATGTTCATTGTGTTTCGCGTTTGTTATGCTTCGATTCAGATTTCAGAAATTACTTTCAGTCCTTATGCAGTAGCTCAAGGCTATTAGCACTTTGTGGTTCTGCACTTAACTTCTGTAATTGTACTTATGATTCACTTGTGTTAAGCAAACCCTAACAATGCAAGTATTGTTTTTTGTTTTTGTTTTGCTGAATTTATGGAAGGCTATCGTGGTGACCGTGGTAGATACCGTGGAGGACGTGATGACCATGACTATCGGAGGTCTCCAAGGCGCTCGCCATATCGAAGCAGCCGCGATTACTCTCCACGGCGTTCGCCTTATGGTGGAAGGTCAAGAAGGGAGAGGTCCTATTCTCCTTATGGTGGCTCAGAAAGGCACTATTCTCGCCGGTAATGATACTTGTTATTAGGTCTTGGTATCAGATGTGGTTTAACTAAACCTGAACTAGAAACACTTTCCTCATTGGGTAATGTTGTGATCTTTAGTTTGTACTGGATTGAGCAGAATCGCCTTGTTTAAGGACTTTATATTTGCTGCTATATTTTTAGCCTGCTTGTTCAAGCAAATGCTCGCGGCTGAAGGCATTTGCAAATGTAGATAATCCTTACTAAAGTAGTAATAGCCATAACTTACTTACTTACCATTGACAACTCTTATCCGGCCGGCTCCATGCAAAAGATGGCACACAGATTGCTTTCTTTTCTTTCGAACCGGCACGAGGATTTTGCTTCTGCTGGGAAAAAAGCCTGTCCCGTTTAATTCGAAGGGAGCGATTGCATCTGTTAGTCAATGAAGAAGAGCAATTTTGAAGTTACATTTGATCAAATTCACTTTCAACCTACTTTTATCTCAAAAAATTTCTTTTTTTGTCTTTGTTCACTTGAAAGTACCAAATTGCCCTTTATATAGGAAAAGTGATCTGTATGGTAAGGGTGATTTGGTAATTTCAAGAAGAATAAAGACAAAAAAGGGATTGTTTTGGGATAAAAAGGGGTGTGAAAATTATTTCCCTTCAGTTTAATAGACGCAGCTTTTTTTAAGATTTGCTCCGAATTGTTCGGCAATTTTCCATGTGTTATTCACGTGTCTGCCAGTTTGTTCTCAACCCTTCCCCACCTTGTACGGTCCTTAAAAAAAATTTCTTTCTTTCTCTCTCCACTCATTACTCTCGAAATTCTCACTCAAAATTCAAACTGAACAAAGTCCTCACAAAACCCAAACCGAACAAACCCAAACCAAACAGAGTCCCCACTTCCTGGACGAGACAAGCAACCTGTAGCTAGGAGTCTATTGGGACGGGTAAGGTGAATATTTATGATCCGTAATATGGTGATCCAATGATGATATCATGATATGCGATTAATTTAATGAAATTGATAAAGAAAATGATTTGAGTAGCGCCGGCAAATTATATTGTGGACAATTCGGTACTTTTAAGAGAGAGAGTATTATGAGTTGTTTTTTAAGGACCAAAATAAGAGCAATTTTGAACTTACATTTGATCAAATTCACTTTCAACCTATTTTTATCTCCAAAAACTCTTTTTTTTTTTTTTTGTCTTTGTTCACTTGAAAGTACTGTATCAAATTGTCTTTTATATAGGAAAAGTGATATATACTGTAAGAATAATTTGGCAATTTCAAGAAAAATAAAGACAAAAAAGGGATTGTTTTGGGATAAAAAGGGGTGTGAAAATCATTGCCCAACTTTTTTTAAGATTTTCCCCGAACTGTTCGACAATTTTTCACGCGTTGCGCACCTGTCTGCCACTTTGTTCTCAACCCTTCCCACTTCCTGGGCGAGACAAGCAACCTGTGGCCTAGGAATCCATTGTGAAAGGTAGTTTAAAAAGGTGAATGTTTATGAGATGTAGTAATGTGGTGATCCAATGATGATATCATGATATGGGATTAATTTACTGAAATTGATAAAGAAAATGATTTGAGTAGCGCCGGCAAATTATATTGAGGACAATTCGGTACTTAAGAGAGAGTATTATGAGTTGTTTTTTAAGGACCAAAATAAGAGCAATTTTGAACTTAAATTTGATCAAATTCACTTTTAACCTATTTTTATCTCCAAAACTTTTTTTTTTCCTTTGTTCACTTGAAAGTATCAATTTGTCCTTTATATAGGAAAAGTGATATATACGGTAAGAGTAATTTGGTAATTTCAAGAAGAATAAAGACAAAAAAGAGATTATATTGAGGACAATTCGGTACTTAAGACAGAGTACTAAATTAAGACTTGTTTTTTTAAGAGAGGCAGTTTTTTTTATTTCAGACAATTGGGCAGAGGTCAAAAAAAAGGGGCTCAAAAAGGCATTTAGCCCAACTTAAGTTTTTGTAAGGTGGGGAGGACATTAATACATTATTTTTAGAGTCTTAAGGTCCAAAAAGTTACAAAAATGCCCTGACTAGCTCGGTTCGTGCGCCTTTTTCTTCCCGATGACAATATGTTTGCGGCCCCTCCCTCACATTAATAGCTTGCCATGTTGAATAGCGTAGCATTTTTTTGCAAATTTTTACCCATTTGTATTTTGCGGCCCCACCTCACTCCATGTGCATGTATTTCACTAGAGGTCACGGCGTTTCTGACTCGATGCAGTCTAAAACTGCTGCCAAGTGCCAACACATCATTTTCTCTCTCAACAATAATCAAAATTGATTGCTCTCTCTTTAATTTTGGGAGTGGGTTCAATTTTTGGGGTCCAATTTTAGGAGGTTTAGGCTCTTTGGGATAGGGTATAGTGAGTTTAGGCATTTTGGGTTTAGGCACTTAGGGTGCACTTTCCAATTATAGGGTTTTAGCTGTTTAGGCACTTTCATAGGGTATCCTAGTATTTTAGGCACTTTCATAGCGTACCCTAGGGTTTTAGGCACTTTCATAGGGTACCATGGGATTTAGGTTTAGGCACTTTCATTAGATATGGGGGTTTAGGCACTTTCATTAGCTAGTGGGGGCATTTTTGGAATGTGTAGGTGATTTGTCCTTTTGACATTAAAGAAAAAGTTGATGTCCTTATTGAAGTAATGACCCATTTACTATGTCCTCCCTAAAAATGGACCCTTTTTATTTTATTTTGAATCGGAAACATAAACTTACATTAGGCTAATAAAGCATTACAAAGATGACTCTGCACAAGATTGTGAGCATCTCTCACATCCTGTTGTGTGACCTTAATTACGTTAACATAATTAAACCTAGATACAACATCTAAAATATCAAGAACTATATCCTGTTTCTTTTAAGTGTGTAACTTCGTACTTCCAATTTATTAAGAAATCATCATCATTACACATTTTACTATTCACTTTTCATTATTGTTCTTGATAGAGACATCATTATTAAACTTTACCCATTGATTTTTAGAAAGGAATCTACTTTTAAGGGCAAAATAGAAAATGTATCAACTTTTTCTAACTAACTTTTCAACATCACACTTATTTAGGAACAACCCAAAATAGAATACACTACTCTTTTAAGGAACGGAGGGAGATATACTAGCATTCGAAATACAACAAAGTGTAGCGACTACTTGTAAACTATCTGTCAAAATTTGCAACTTCTTAAATCCCGTATTTTTAGCCCACCTCAAAGCTTGCAAGACCACTACAGCTTCCACACTTATCGACGACAACGCATTAGACAATTGAGCAACTCTGTGCATCACATCCACAACACCGTTCATTCCACACACCGTCCACCACCACTCTCTCCACCCGTGTAGCATCTGTCACACCTCACTCCTGCAGGACTTAACCTGCCCGAGTGGTAGGACCACCCGACAAAACCTGTCCACATCTCAGGATATTCGCAACCATAAGAGAAATAAAATAAAATAGAATAACTGCGACCACAGCAGAAACACACAACCTAAATAATTACATCAACACCACAGTCGTACACAATCTAGGTATTCACGACTTCTTCGACCTTACACATGTCCAAAGTTTTGGACCACAATACAACCACACCATCCTCGCAAACATTATATACATAGCAGTCACAGTCTGATTAAAGTTACAAAGACACCTACTAAGAAACACCTAATTGGCAATGTAGTTGGACCGACAACTAGCTCATCCAGGTATCTGCAACCAAAAAGGTTACAGGAGAATGTACGTTAGCAACATAATAAAAAGAAATGTTCAAGCTCTTTAGATGAATTAAAGTTTTAAATAAATATCGTCAACTGCATAAAATTTTCAACCAGCTTTCTCTGTTCACAGAACCCATTTTCAACGTCATATCCAAAAGGGTTTTTCAATAATCAAATTCTCCACATTCCTCACCACAAAAACACATATATTTTACCAAGTGTGCCAACGAGTCGTCTACCTCACGACCAAGAGTTAAGACGGTACCGTTACCTCGCTCACAGGCTCACATATAGTGGCGGTGACGAGGGCCATTCTTTATCACCAATGGTAGGTGCAGCCCGCAAAAGGTAAGCAAAGCTCACCGACAAGCCTCACAAATTGCTTGCCATCTCACAAAGGGCTCAGCAAACCTCACAATTGTTTGCCATCTCACACAAATAGCACATCCATAAAAGTAAGCAAAAGCTCACTGGCAAACCTCACATTTGTTTGCCGCTCACACAAACATTGGCACAAGAGGCATAAAAATTCTCTTTCCATCCATTCAAAAATATTTTATCCATCCAAACGAGAATATTGCCATCATAATATACTCAAAACACATCAAAGAGCTTTCAAGAACAGTAATAATCACAGGACAATTTTGAAACCACAACATTTCTATTTATTATAGAAGCTGTACATTCTCACCTGACAGAAAGACCAACTTCGCTAAAATCTCTATCCTCTACGGTCTGGAGACGTAACCGTGATCCTCCTCACGCTATCCTCACCTAACAATATAATTTATAAGACATCTATAAGTCTCTCGTTCAACCCTCATGCTTAAATGCAAATGAAATGCGTGAATATGCATAGAATCACGTAACAGCCTTATGGTCTCTGAATTTACAAAATTAATCTACGCATCCTTTTCTCACGAAATTTTTACCACAAATACTAGACACATATAGGAACATCATATCAAAAATTCAAAATTTTCTGAGCTTGATAGCTATTTTTAAACCAGCACCAAACAGACCAGTCACTTGCGGTGAAATTACAAAAACAGAATTTTCTTCAAATTTAAACCAAAACCTGCTATATCTCAGAAATAATTGGGCTATGTGGCTTATATATTATGAAAGCCCTATATGTCTAGTTTCTAACAAATCAAACGAAGTGAAAATTAGAGGTTCCTAGGCCAAGTTATGCCCGTTTTCGTGAAGTGTGGCAGAACTGCCAGCAACTGATTCCCACAGACAGCATCCCGGTAAAACATTTTTAATAAATTCTACGCTTCACGAAAAAATTCTGAAACTTTTACACGATCTATATAACCCATAAATACAACTACAGTTGAAATATCATAATTTTTGGAGTTGAAATAATATAGTAGAAAATTCGTACCTTTCTCCAGAAATTCCAAGCTTCTCACTTCTTCCTCTCTCTCTCTCTCTCTCTCTCTCTCTCTCTCTCCACGAAATTGAGGCAGAAAAATGGAAGTCTGGGTCTTCCCCAAAGTCTTCCAATCTCATCCATTAAGAGGTGAGGTGTTCCCTCCTTACTAAATTTTCCACAAAAACATTTAATGCAATTCCCACACCTTGACAAACTAATTCCCCTCCTCTTGACTTCTTCTTTTCTTTTCTTTTCTTTTTTTTGTCACAAACCACACACATAATTGGAACACAAACATAATAGGTGTATGTATTTAAGCTATGCATGAACTATTAATAACATGACATGTCATGCACCGAATGGCTTATGAAATGAATGCGTGCACGAAATGCGCTATCACGTGAAATACACATGCATGTTAGGAACGGATGTCACAGCATCATCCACACAGCCCATGCAAAAAGAATACGCCCTTCCTCCTACTATTCTCAGCCTTCCCACCTGATTCTCTTGACTTCAATAACATGGCCAAATTATAGTCAACATTCGCAGTACGAGATTCAAAGCTAGGGACCCAAAAAATTAATGAAATTTCATTAATATTTAAAAGTTCTATTATAGTATTAAAAATTCAAAAAATTCGACCAACCACGAGCTCTGACAACCCCGTAAACTCCCGGCATGGGAAGATAAGAAAACGGAAGGTTTTAGAGAGAGAGAGAGAGAGAGGGGACGGAAGGGAACAATGGTGGTGTTAGGGGTATGGATGTCCAAAAAAATAAGAACTTATCCTTTTGTAAAATGAATGTTAAAAGTAGGGGAGTTTTGCTCAGAAATTCTTTTTCTTTTCCTTGTGTGGGAAATAATTTGAGGTACTCATGACTATTTTTCTCTTGTTTATACAACTACAAAACATTTTTTTTTCCTTTTGGCGAAAGACAGAAAATTTCATTTCAAGAGAATTGCAATTACAAACTACCGGATACAAAAGTCAACAGAATAATAACAAAATACAGACTAGAAAAACATAAAATATAGTAACAAAAACAAATGAAAGCTATATATATCCAACAGGTGCTTGCTTATTTATCTCTTAAAAATGTTAAATCGCTTTAAAATAAAATGAAAACATCCTCCTCTCTCCAAAATTTTCTCCTGACAAAGACTCTGTTTGGTTTTTAGGGAAAAGAAGAGAGAGGGAGAGAAAATTTAAAAAATTTCCCTTCCTTTGCTTAGTTTTACAAAAGAGGAAGGAAATTAATCAAATCCCTATTTAACTCTCCTCCCATTTTCTTTTCAATTTTTCCTCTACTTTCCTTCTTACTCCCTCCGTTCCAAATTAAGAGTCCACTACGAAAAGTCGTGTCATTTTTCAAACCAAAAGATGAAGTACTTCCGTGTATCATTTTTTGAATTTTTTCGCATCAAATTAAAGTACTTGTCAAAATTCAAGAAATGATACACATAAATACTTTATTTTTTGATTTGAAAAATGGTAAGAGAGAAAATTGAGCTCTAATTAAGGAACGGAGGGAGCAATTATTTTCCCTTCTTTTCTCTTTCTTTCCCTAACTTCCAAACATACCCAAAATGAAAACATCGTTTACCAATTAGTAATAAGTAGAAATTTTCCGAAGCACCAAAAAAAAAAAAAAAAAAGTAGAAAACTCCTCGGCTTACGTAAAAAATTGTTAAAAAAATCACTTCGATTCGACTCTTCGATAATTGCTTCCTTGTTCCTACGAGGTTTATCTCTCTCTCTCTCTCTCTCCATTGTAATTGCCGTCGTCGGAGAATGGTCGGGGCTCAATTTTGCGTTCGCACATTTCCGGTGTTTGGGGGTCGTACATATCAACCGAATGTAGGCCGTCAAATTCGGAGCTCACTGAATTACTCATCTTCTTCTGCTGCTGCTTCTTCGTTGCGTTTTTCTTTTCAATTAGGTCACTGGAAATCTCGTAGATCACAAATTGTCATATCATGTAACTCCTCTCGAAGCTCCGGGGACAAATCGAGCAGCACGGGAGAACCTGATCACGACTATCTCGAAGCATTCGTCCTTCTTTCAGGTCTCAACTCTCTCTCTCTTGTTTTCGAATTTGTTCGTGCTATGTTATTTTGTCTTGAATTGAGATTAATCCGTGATAAAACATGTGACTTGAAAGAAGACAATAGGGAGAAGAAACCTGGGATGACAGTTCTCTTCCTCTTCTTCTTCTTCTTCTTTTTTTTTTTTACTGTTTCTTTAGGTAGTTAAAGGGTAGTTTGGGGCGAAAAAGTGTGAGTCAGCTGCAAAATTAGTGTTCACATCGAAAATGGTGTTCCCTTTATGATGGATAATGGATAGATGCCGGGCTTGTCTAAATAGTGTTATGAAAGAGATAGAAAGAGAAAAATATTGAATTGAGATTAATCTGTGATGAAATTTGAGAGTTGAAAGGAAGTCGAAAAGAGTGGAGGAGAGATTTGAAAAGTAGTGAAAGGGGTAGTTCGAAAAAAAAAAAGTGTGAGCAGCCTCAAGACTGGCTTTCCCACCACAAGGGTTATACTTCTATACAACTATAACAACAATAACAAAATCCATTTAGTCCCCAATCATTGGGGGTATGGGGATGATTGGAGACAGACCTAACCTTTGGCAATATGCACAAAGTGGCTGCTCTCAGAATACCACTGAAACAGTGGCCCCCTAAATCTCCCAGAACCGAGGAACTACGGGTACGTTTTGCTGCAAAACCATGCTCTCAAATCAAAGCTGAAAGGCATCAGAGAGGGCAGGCCTAGAGACCGAAATCAATTTTTGTGCTCCTTACTAAGCTTCTTTCATTTATGGTCCAGAGCATCTCTCTAATGAGCACAAAGGGTTATACTTCTGTAATACTGCTAATAGATAATAGATGTGTCAATCAATTAAGTTTGTTATTTATTGTATTGAATGGTGTGTTTGAATCTTAATTAGCCAAGTTGTTTCTAGGAGGAAATTGGGTTTGTTTGCTTATTCGCGAAAGAAATGAAACAAACGGGAAAATAATTATGTTGGTAAGTGCAGAAAAAGTAAGGGAAATTGTACTGCACTCAATATTCTATTTTGCTATTTTCCTCTCCCTCTTTGTTCACAAACCAAACGGATAATTGTTTTGAGAGTGGGATGATTCAGTACTTGAATTGTTTCTATGATGACTTCAGAAGTTGTTTTGAGATTCGGAATTCTGCTAATGGACCTTTAAAGTTAATCATTGGTTATTCGTCCTTCACTTCATAAACATTGATATGCGTATTTTCCACCGTCTGGTAAATCTCATAAAGCCAATTATTTTGAGAAATGATTGTGTTTCTAACGAATTTAGTGTAAAACAATCCATTTGTATATTGAATTTCGTTCTCTCTAATAATTGTGTGTTAAGGTTGCAGTCAGAACATGGATTTATAGAGGTATTTTTATGTAGGGAATGTAAAATTTGGAGAGAAGGAAAAGGTAAGAAGAAGAGAAAAAAGTTTTAGAGCTGCAAACGAACTGAACTGTTCGCGAGCAGCTCGAGGATCATCTCGTTGTAGGCTTGTCTCATTAGTGAAAGAGTCGAGTTTTATGCTTGTTAATAAATGAGCCGAGCTCGTGTTAGTCGCACCTCAGCTCGTTTGTAGCGGCTCAGTGAACTCGAACACCTCTGAACGGCAGACCTCGAACACTTCAAAGCTTGGCTCGGCTCTTCCAGGGGCGGAGCCAGAATTTCATGTAGTGGGAGCAAACTTGAGCCTATTCTTGTTTGAAAATAAATAATTGAGTATGTATTGCTACTATAAAATTATTAGTGATTGACCGACCCTAGGGAAGCGGTAATTGTGCCAAAAAATATCTCGATATTCATTAAATATGCATCTAAGTTTGCAAATTTGTTTTCTTCATTGAAAAGTGTGTATTAAATTCTTACTCTTTTAGCATTCAGTGAGTATAATCCACACTTTTTAAAAAATTCTACTGTTAAAAAGAGGGGAAGTTCATAATTTTAGTGGAACTGCTTCATACTTGGGGCGATTTTGTTAAAATCATGGGGACAAAAAGCAGAATTTTAACCAAATTAATGGATAAATGTGGAAGTTAGTGGATCAAGTGACCCCACCTGCCTAAGGGTAGCTCTGCCCTTGGGCTCGTCTGCAACACTTAGCCGAAGATATTGGTTTAGTTCCCGATCATTTTCCTTTCCCTTGTCAAACTCTGTGAAAATGGATGATGCAAGCACAGCCTAAAGCATTGGGAAAAAAATGGTTGAAGATAAATGTCTTCCAATCTCTTTTAGTAGAACTGATGATTTGTCTTGCCAACCATAGCCAGTGTGGCCTCCTCTATTGGTCCCACTTGCGTCTGTGGTTGCTATTGTTTTTTGTTAAATTATCCAACTCAAAACCAATTGGCGATGAGTGGATAGGCCTCCCAGGCTTATATACTAGCTTTGGATTATATAATTAACCATTGTGGGACAAGCTCTAACAGTTTTCATCACAAATATGATGCGTATAGTTACCACTGCATATTTGAGCAACCATTGTGATGAAAGGGTGGTTCTGAAGAGAGTTCTTTTGTATTATGTTGGTTGAAATACCTTGGGGTAAAGTCAGGCAAATCTGGTTTCTTTGATGAAGAGTGGGGGAAAGCCCATAGATATCATATGGGATAAAGCCATAAAGAATAAGTACTTCCTCTTTTCTTTAGCTATGTTATTGATTACGTAACCTAGATTTCCACGACTTCAACTGGTGCAGAAACTATTTGGCACTACCGTATGCATATGCAAGGATTTCAAGAAGAAATCAAGTGGCCGTCCTCTACCCAGGTGTTTCCATCTGTTTCTCAAGCAAAGGAATCGAGATCTGATGTTGATTCAGTAGGACCCGCTTTTCTTCGCCATTTTCAGAGTCCGACTATCTTTTTGAAAATCTCTTGTGATGGAGAGTTCTTGCTACCAATAATTGTAGGTACTAATGAGATTCCAACCCTATCTGTGTGGATTGTTGTCTAGTTGTCATGGATTACTTTTGTTACATTGAACGGATGCAAATAATATGATGTTTTGCCTCTGCAGGGGAATTTGCTGTTGAAAGACTTATAGATTCAATGAGTGAGGAGGAGACTTGGGTAATTACTCGGAATTCGATGCTAAATGATCATGTTTATTTATTTATTTTCACTTGGTGCTCACTGCTCAGGTATGACATGCTGCAGGATTGTTGCCCAAATCAGTTCCAGCTAGCAAGAAACCTTGCGGAGACACTTGGCTATAAAGTAAGGAACTGCTCCTTTTGTTCTCTTTTTTCATAGAGTATGGAGCTAATTCTATCCTGAATTTAAGATGTGCTCTGTAGTCCAGACTCGCTGGACGTTTGATTGCATAAGTTGATTTCTGTAGTACGTAGTTGCATTTTAGCTTATGGTGATTACAATTCATGTGGTTTTCATTTGAGCTGGTCCAGTTTCATTGTTGCATTACCCATATTTAGTATTGCGTAGTAAAACTTATGGGAATTTAGATACGTAATTTTTCACATTTGTCTTCAAAACATTTCTCAGGTGAGAAAGCCATGCCTGCTTTTGGCTTTTTAATTGCAAACCTAGTACAAGATTTAAACACTTACTGTCCAATTTCAAAACAAAAATGCCATTCTTTTCGCTATCTATTGGTTTTTCATATGCACAGGTTGAAGTCGTACTGGCACGAAGTGTTAAAACAAGAGAACAAGAGACTTCCTGCCACCAAACCTTTACCTAGTGATTCAAAAAATTAAGAATTCAAACCTTTGCCATAACTGGATCATATTGATTAGCTAAGTTGTTTAGGTTTCTCAGGTTGGTATACCTGAAATAAGAGCAACAAGTCCTTGATCTGTGGGTAATCTTATGTTTAATAAGAAGCTTTACATCAATGTCCTCCAACATTAGGACCCAGTACTCACGGAAGATTTGAAAACTTGGACGAAGAAATTGAGAAAAACCAAAACAGTTGTAACTGTGTAAGTATACTGCATCATCGAAGAGAAAAATAAAATTCCTATATGATTGCACTTATTATTGTTGTCATTTTCTTTATTTGTCTTTCAATTTCAGGTTACAATGGTGAAGATTACAGAAAGAGTGGTTAATACTTATTTTGCCCGGATATTTTTTTGCAAGGTAAGCAAACGTAGAAAATTGTGTGTGGACTAAGTGTAAAGCTCCAAGATCTGAAGAAAGTTATTTCCTCATTCTCGTTAAGATTTTCATAATATGCAGCCTGGGGGAAAAGATATTTTAAGTGTGGATGCGCGTCCCTCAGATGCCATAAATGTGGCAAAGAGATGCAGGGTAAGTGTTTTGGTTCCCTTGAAGACACAAATCGTACAGAAGTTTACAGAATTAAGTTAAAGACTTTAAAGTCTTATGCTTTTGGCAGAACTTTTTGTTTTATCAAGTTTACGTGGAGAGTTTTTCGACACTTTTTACTTGTGGTTTTAGAAATTAGCTCGCAGACTCACTCTATGGTTTTGCTTAACAAGATATGTCTGTGGCTGGCTATAAAAGGAAGTCCGGAGTTTGTGTTGTTATATTGGATAGACTGATGCCTATTACCCCATTAAATAAGTACACCATGACTCTATCCGCTAGATGTATACATTTTAAACACCAAGTTATACAGCCTCTTTTATCCTGACGTTATTCTATTGTGGTTGATTACTTCTAGCCTAAATTCCTTGCATCATGTGTGCATTGGTTGTTTATTTTGTCCACAATTAACATTGAAAGAAATTTAAAAAAGTCATTCATGTTCTGTCAGTGCAAATGTCATTTAGATTATCTTCTGAGACTATCAGTCTTCCTGTAGGATACATCTACTAACTTTGTTGCTCCTCCTTCCTATTATTTGTGTGTATAAATGCAACTTTGGGTGTCTTTCATTTGTATATGGAAAGAAATTGCAAAAACTGCCTGTAAATTAACTCTGCTTTCTGCAGAAATCACTTCAAATTGTTGCTCCTTTTGCTCTCCTCCTAACTTTGATAACAAATTTATATATGCAGGTTCCAATATATGTACATAAACAAATTGTTTTGACAGATGGGATTAGAATTGGTTATGGTATGGGCAGAAAATCCTTTTATGATGTATCTTTAGACAGGTATAGGTTCTGCTTTCTTTAGCGACATTATCCGTCTTGGCTATCTGTGTTTTATTCTACCTCTAAGCACAGCCCATTTCACATCCAGTGCTGCAGATGGTCCAGATATAATTGCCGAAGAACTAGACCTGGTGAGGAATATGAATTTGGCGGTCAAGGAGGAAAGATACAGCGATGCAGGTATTTGGCGAGGGCAGAATTAATTAGTTGTTTATGGTTACAGCGATGGCCTCCCTTTTCTATAGTTGTTCTAGTGCACCTATAGTTCACTGAATTTAAACTATCTACGTAGCATGGCCCTTTAATTTTTTGAAAACTTCTTTTAGGTGAACCACACTACTGATATTCTACGTAAATAATGTATGACCCCGCGGTCGACACCTATTCAACATTTTAGGTAACAGCTTCAATTGTATGAAAACTTTTTGTATTTTTTCCAGTTCTAGATCATTGGAGTTACTTTTCATTCGGGCGTATTATGTTAGCCTGAACTGAGTTTGACTCGTCTTAGATTCAAGAACTAATTATTCTCAGAAAGTAACTTTTATCTTTTCATACACTTCCCTTGGCTCCTCAGAGTTAAATTTTTTGGCTTCGTCCATGACTACTTGTATATCTAGTTGAAGGGGAAACGCTACTGCAAATAGTTACTGAATTCAATTTATATTCTCATGACTAATCTTGTTGGAGAAAATCTGATCAATGGTTCGTGGTTTGTGCAGCCATTTGGAGAGACAAACTCATAAGGCTTCGCGAGTCAAGACGTGACCTTTAAATAGGTTATCAAGGTATGTCTTGCTTCCTAGTCATTTCTCTATTTTGAGTGAATGAATGTACACGTCTGATAACCGGAAGGTGTTCATTTTACGTAGTCAGTTCAATTTAGTGATTAGGGAGCAATTTTTGTTACAGTGGCTTGCTTCCGAGATACGTTTTACTTACGAATGAAGCGATGAGAAATTGTCTGAAGAGGAAGACTTGTAGATGTTTGGCATAGTTATAATAGAGTATCAATACAATTTAAGAAACCCAGGAAATTGGTCAATTATTGAACTTACGGAGCATAGTTATACATACAGCTTTGCATATCATAGGAATCTTGTCTCTTGTCCATTGTACACGAACCGTGTTATATATTCCAAACTAGATTTTGGTTGTTTGTAGCAGTTTGTACTCCATGTATAACAATGAATGACCATATCAATTATCAAGTGTTCAGGTTTACATATAGTGAATCTTTCGTTCTTTTCGGGATGGCATAGTTAGAGTTTTATATGTTGTACTTTTCGTAAATTGCAATATTGAGATTGTGCACTGTTCTGGGTGCATCATGGGATTCATGACAACTAAGCTGGTGTTTTACTTTGTTTTGGTTCCTTCCTCTGGCATTTGTTGGTAATTCTCGTTGAACGCCATCTTTAATTGATGAAGTCTTTTTACTTTTTTCTAGAACTACTTTATGAAATCATCGATGTACAATGTACATAAATTCTTTCCAGGATTAGCCCTCCTCCATACCTCATCTCTTCGTACCTCTCCAAACCGCTATTTGTGAAATCCATCTTTTATCGTTGTCTCGGAGTGTCTTTTTGAACTCCATCCAAACTGTTCATTTCCTTAGTTCTGCGAAACTGTTTTGTGGCTGCCTGGACAATACCGTATTGTCAACAAAGCGAACCAGAGAGAAGCTCGTGTACCTCCTTTAACATATGATATAGTATGTGTTTACCCGTACTTTTATTGTCACCACTGTATTTTTCGTCTCCCCAGTCCCCACAACAGCATTTCAGCTGTTCTCCTTTCTTTTTGTAGAGTAAGGGTATTTTAGGAAGTAAAGAGTACACAACTGTGAATACGGTTTCAGTGTTCGAGAATGATTTTTGCACTCCATTTTCTTATAAATGTATCCCGAAATTTGTCTTTCAGTATTTGTATTGTGTGCAATTTTAAGCGCTGAAAAACAAACTTTGGAGTGCATTTATAAGAAAGTGGAATACGACTTTGGTGTTTTACAGCTTACATGGTAATCGTATAGTTTAGCTTAGTTTAGTGGCAGCTCCAAAAATTTTGGACAAGGTGTTCAACATTTACCTTAGCTCTACTAGCTCTTCTAACTAGTATATATATACAAAATTTTCATATATTAGTGTGAAATTGTGAATAACGAGGCCAAATGATATGAAAATATATAAGATGTCACAATTTTTCTTGGCGAATTCTATTTTATTGGGTCAAGTAAAATTAAATCGGAGGTTAAATACACTAATATATATTTAATATAGAAATTTGTATGCCAAATAGGTTAGCACGGATATTTATTTATTTTATATAGAGAGTTGATTATTGCTTAGACAGAAGTCATATGATGATATCAATGCAATCAATACTTTTTTTTCTTCTTGATTTTCCTAATTTTTACCGTCAAGAGTGTGCACTTTATTTTGAGTTGCGGTATTAGGAATTCTATTGTGAATTACCAGGATTGGTGAGTGTTCATAGTATAAATGTTTAAACCAAACGTGATATAAATTTATCATATGTCATATAAAATATAAAGGGTTTTGTTAAAATGTGCCTAAGGTTCATAATGAGTCTATTTAAATCCACTTTTATAGAAAGCAGTAAAAGTAATAGATATATTTGGATTTCCCATGCAAAAAGTAGTAAAAGAATTTGTGCCTATTGTTTATAACTTAGATTTTCCATGCAAACAAAGGTTTAATTGTACTCATTTAATGAACCTTATCATGTGCCTGGGGGGCACATTTTAACAAAACCCAAATATAAAAGGCTTTAGAGTATACATTGACCATCTACGGGTAGACTTTAGACTTTTAGTTGGTTATTTACATAAAATTGATTTGTGGGCTGACTTGTTGAGCTGGGTATTCAAATATTTTTGAGTATTAGTGTTCAAATATTTTTGATTAGGGTGTTCAAATATTTGTGGATAGGGTGTTCAACAATGGTTATACTAAACTAAGTTGAAATTTTTACATGTATTTTTAACCAAAAAAATTTCTTGAGGGCGTTCAACTGACCACCCTTATCAAATGGTGGAGCCGCCTATGGTTAAGTATGCATGCTAGAGCTTTGTCCAACCGAGCTAGCCTCAGTTGGTTAACCTTGTTTTACCAACTTGACTTTTTGGTTTATTGGGCTTTTTAGTTGATGTAATTGTTTGGTTCTTTTACTTCTTTTAAAATAGAAATGATTGAGTGCGAGCGTGCTAGAGAGAGTTTTAATCTCCTCCCTCAGATTAACTTTGGAAAATCAAATCTAATCAGGCGATTGTGTTTTTAATGGTTCAAATACCTCAATTAAGAAGATTTTTCTTTCAAAGTGAAGAAATACAAACCAATAAACTTAGAAAATTAAAGAGTAACAAAGAAACAAGATACTTCGATTAACAAATCAAAGGTAAACTTACTTCGAAATTGCCTTCAACTTCAAATACAAGATACCGAGAACTTCGAACTAATGATTGTTACAAGAACAACCGAGATTTATCCTAACTACTTCCTAATCTACTTTGAACTAAGTTCGAAATCCTAAAACTACTTGCCAATGAACAAACCAAGCATCATTTGTTTGATAGCTGTTTGTTGAAGATTTGTCCGGGGGCTTTTACTCTTCAGTTTCTTCTATTTATAGATGCTGCTTGTTAGTTGAACTCCCGCTCAAAGAATTTGAACTTGGCTTGCTTCGAACTCCATCTTCTATACTTTGAATTGACAGTTTTTTCCCTCCTCCATATTTGAATTTGAACTTCTTTAATCTTCTTCGAAAAGCTTGAACCTACACATTTGTTCAAACCGACCTAAATGACCACGTTGTAAGGAGATAACTACCTTCCAGGGATAATGCTCCACGCGTTTTAACTGCTCATTGTCTTGTTTTACAAGTTTACACGTGGATTTCATACATTTGGCAGTTTAGATCATGGTTTCGAAGTCGATCAGCATAATTCATAACTGTCAATAACTACCCTTTAAATTGAGGATCAATACGATATCGTATTAACCCAATTCTGTTCCATTAATCCAATGTATCTATATTATTAGAAATTTGCCAACGTTTGGCATATTTAATTACGTGTCAAACAATTATTGGATTTGTTAATTTTATATGTAAACAGTAATGTAAGGAGAATGACCTGCCACAAAAAGTGTGAACCCAAAAAACCAAATTAGTGGAACAATCGTAAGAATCATTTAACATGTGCACACATTAAGATCCAGATTTCATTGTAATTCAAAATTTCCTCATTGATCCACAGTTTACAACCAGAAAAGGATTTAGTCAACTTGCCATGTTTAAGCAGTAATTGCAATGCTGTTCCATTTTCATGTGATATATGGAAATTGAGCCACCCACCTCTTAAATGAGAGTATGCTGTAGTAGTGGAGTAGGTCACAGAATCTTTACTAAGACCTTTCTCGATTTTAATCATCACTCTACGTTCGCTCTCTTAATCTTTGCTTTTCTGAATTTAGCTATTTGAGACGTTTTTAAAATACGCTTTCAAACTTGCCATTTCACTTGTGCAAGCGCGCGCACGTTACGTGACTTGTCTACTGGGTAGGTTCACCAGTCCATCTCCTCGACCTCATTTCTTTTGTATTCAGTTCTGTCTGTTCCGTTGCATTTTAGTTAATTAGCTCACTCAATTTTTTAAACCAATCCTCGAAATTCCCGTGATTTAATGGTAGCAAATATGTAAAAACCACGACCATAGACCTTAGTCAATAGTCGTTAGTCACATAATCCATCAAACTATCCCGTGCTCGCATCCTCAATTCTTGCAATGCTCGCATCCTCAATCCTCGCAGTGCGCTCCCACTTTCAATCCTCGCTCTTGCAGATTTTAGTAGGTTGGGATGTGTTTCAAAAGATTCCGCTCGCGTCCCCACTCGCGCACTCGCAAGATACAGACAAAATTGATTTGGGTGGATTGGAGGGGCATCTTCTCACCAGTAATTTCTTTCAGCTGACCAAACAGACTTGAATGTTAGTAATACATTTGATTGTCTGTTTTGATTCCCTCCGCTATTAATGCCTATCTGCCCTATCCGTTCCCCTGCACCTCTCTCTCTCTCTCTCTCTCTCTTTGATGGTCCGAATTAGTTTACGCACATCTCTACCAATTCTCTCTCTAGTTTGGTCAAAGACAGATCACCCATGCCGGCACTTGGAAATTCACAAAAAATTACTCAGTACTTTCTTGTGGCCTTGCCCCAAGAATTGAACGTCAGTCAATTGTGCGGGAACGAACCCACCGACCAACCGGATTAGTCCTCGGGGCTTCTCTCTTGGTGATGAGAGAGAGAGAGAGAGAAACAGAGTGAGATTCCCTTATTAATGGCAGCGAGGAGGGGTGGAGTATCACGATCATGGGCAATCGGTATAGGGAGTAAACAGAGAGCAGTGACTTTTTCTTTTCTCTATTACTTACACTTTATTTGATTGTTGTTGGAGTCCCTTACTTTTCAATTAATGTGGGTCGGCCCCACCTCTCCCATAAACGACACCTCTGTCCCTTGTAAATTGAATGTATGTTCTGGAACTGTTTTATGGGAGATGCCATGCTAATGACTCCAAGGATGAAGAAGTTTTTCAGTGCCGAGTGGACACTAGGTAGCATTGCCACGTTGTGCCTATCGGCTCATTCGTGCCGTCCATTTGTGTTTTGGATGGCCTAGATCTGTTGGGGTAAATGTAGCCCTAAAAAATTACAAAAATGCCACCGAACAATCCCAACAGATCTGGGCTGTGCAAAACACGGATTGGATTGGACGGCACGGATGAGCCGATAGGCACCACATGACAGTGCCATCTAGGGCCCGCTCGGCTTACAAAAATTTTCCCAAATAGAGGATAATAAGTAGAAGGTGCATAGATAGAGTATAATTGGTTATACTCGAGAAAAGTGTATTAATATTCGTGAAAGTATATGGATATTCGCAAAATGTGTATTGATATCCAAACTAGCTTGTCATTACATACATATCATCCTTCACCTATTAGATGGAGGTTAGTGAGACTCTTTTTAATGTTTTAAGTTTGTTAAAACTCACACTCTCTCTCTCTCTCTCTCTCTCTCTCTCTAAGAAGAAAAGATTCTTACGGCTGAAAGAGTCTTTTTAAAATCTAGACCAGTGAAACGACCGAGATATAGTTGTAGTTTGGACAGAGAAACGTACATGTCTTAAAAAGTTTAAAAGTTTATTGATATCTATGACATTCAAATATCTGAACACATTGTGATCTCCATAAAATATTTATTGAAATTGAAACTTATTGACTGTCACATGAGTGAGATTTTACCTTCCAATGGAGTTTGATTACTTAACCTAGTTTCATGGGGAGTCTAGTTTTGAAGGTCACAAGGTCTTCTATTCGACTCCTGTTAGACGCAAGTAGAAATGTTACTAGGAGTATTTTTTTTTTCCCCAGGTTCGAGCAACCTTACCCAATGTCATTGCACAAGCACAAATAGTAAAGCATGGGTTTAGCATCCCTGTAGATTTTTTTTTGTTCTCCATACTCCTATAAAACTTTTCTTCCGTGAATTTTATCGGGTTCCACAACCTTGATTTCACCTATCTAACGATGTCCGATCCCGTTGATTCTGTTGGTAGATGTTTTTGCACTATAATTGATTTCACCTCGTCGATTCAATAAAAGAAAATACTACTACAATTTGTTCACGTATCTGTGTAATGGTGTCTGATCAGACTGATTTTTTTACGGGCCTGGTGTTTTCATAGTGCCTAGTTCAGAAGGTGCATTGTGGCGATTAATGATGTGCCTCCCTAGTAGAGTTATCACGTACAGACATGCAAGGTGGCCTGTCGAGAGTTGAATGCAGTGGCCCTCCTTTTCTGCTTTGGTAAGTCGCAGTTTTAAATGCACCCTTAATTCTACAGTCCCCACCCTCTCTCCCTCCCCCATCTTTAAGATCCCCACTACCCTCACACATTCCTCACAAACCAAACCAAAATTCTCTCTCTCTCTCTCTCTCTCTCTCTAGAAATGACATAACTCAAAGGCTACGCACGCACACAACGTTAAAATACAAATCCGGATGCAATTGTGTCAAGATCCATTCGATCGATGTATGTAGACCAATGTGCATCGGACGGTTCTAGGACGTAATTGTGTCTGGAGCAGTGTTGTAAAGTTGTGTGCGTATGTATGTACGTAGCATTGCTCAAAGACTTATCAAGGGGTGGTTTTGGTGTGTGGGTTTGATAAGAGCTCAAAGACTTATCAAGGGGTGGTTTTGGTGTGTGGGTTTGATAAGAAATGTGTGTGTGTATGAGATAGTTACTTTGATATTGGCCTGGTTCACTCAGAAAAAAGAAAAAAAAAAAACATGCATTTTCATGCAAAATGGAGTTTTTTAATTAATTTATTTGATTTTGATTTGATTGAGCCGTGCCAATATCTCAGTTTCTTTTTCATTATTCCAATTCCTTCAATGCCCACATCTCCAACTCTATTGGATCAAAGCTGAAATTAAAGGTTTGTTTCCTGCCCTGAGTTAATTAAGTAATTAATTACAACTTTGATTTTGCTTGCTGTTTGTGATTATAGCTTTGAAACATTTTTAATTACTTTTTTTTATTTAAAATAAAAGAGTCCATTCGTTTTTATGTAGTATTCATTTTCTGAGAGTAATACAATAATCATCGAGAATACGAATTAGGATATTTTTGGTGTTTCTAATGGTACCAAAATTTTTCACCCTCATTTTTATCATTCGTGCTTATATTTTTTGTCATTGTTCATGTGAATTTATACGTCCACCTTTTTTCATTCAGTTTTTTAACATATGAATAGGTAATGTAATAGGAGTAGCTTAATTACATCAAGAAAAAAGAAGAAGAAAAAAAAAAAAAAGAAAGTGCAGTAGTAAAAAGGGAGTACGGAAATTGTTATTATTTTTTTCCCCAAAAAAATGGATTGTTCTATAAAAGTTCTTCCAAGTACAAGTTTTGAAAGATTGTCCTCCAAGTGGAATGCCTGTCCCCGAAACCGATGGATACCTGAATTGATATGCGAGATATTTTTTTACCGCATTTTTAATTGTGGATTCTACTTGCACTATTAACTTGCTTATAACGGCGGGTTTCAAATGGGTTCGGTTTCATAAATACCCACACCTGAAATATACTCTATCCGTTTCAATTGGTTGACCCCATTTTGACATACGTGTCCACTTACAAAATCGTCTATATCAAAATCGTCTATATCTCACAATATATTTTGTTTTATAGTATAATTTTTAAAAGTTTATCGATCTCCTTCTGTGAAAAGCATGAGAACGTACATCCATTACGTTTACAAACGATGCTCCATTTAGGGCAGTTTCCCGTTTTTAGCATAACTGATAAAAAGGTCTAAAAATAGCTAATGTATGTGAGAAACATGATCTATCTTGAAATTCGTATTTAGCAATTTTAACAAAAATGGGAAATCACCACTAATTAAATTAATTAAGATCATTCATGTCATAATTTGATAATTTATTTGTAAAACAGCTAGCGGAGAGATTTCAGCTAGGCTATTCGAAACAGCTTGCACACATGGACTAATTTCTTCCTAGTTCAGTCAAAGGCAGAGTTTCAGTATGATGGATGTTTCTGAAACTTGCAGTTAAATGGAGGTTTTAAAACTAATAAACGTTGTGATAATTTTAATTTATAAACAATTATTTTGAGTTGATGCGTGTAATCTTGTTTGAATAGTTGATAACCAGAAAAAAGGGAGTGAAGTAATCTAGAAGAAAAGGAAAAAAAAAAAGGAAGAAAGAGGCTAAGGTAGTGAGCGCGACTAATTCAAAACATAAGAAATCATAAGAAAAATGACCAAAACAAAGCCGTTTCGGCTCGGTGTTTGTGAGCGGCGATGGGCCCTATTAGGGATGGCAATTCCAACTAAATCGATGGTTAACTGAACTAAACCGAACAAGACAGTTCTTAACAATGGTTATGGCTATGGTTCTTGATTTGGAAAAACCGGTCGGTTTGGTTTTTTGTTTCGGTTTTCTATGGTAGCCACACTGAAACTGAACCGAACCGTGAATAGCTAGGAAACGAAGCACTTATAGACAACCCCAAATCCAAGCTGTGAATGTACGAAACAGAGCAACAAGAAAACAGCTACGTACCCAAATTCAAATTGAACAAAAAATCAGCAAATTGAATCACGAGTCAGGGAATTCCGAACTGGATTAACACAAATTTAGCTTGAAAATTTCTAGAGAGAGAAGCAGGTTTACTATAGAAATTAAACCTCCATTCCAATTTCCAAGCAGTCTCAACATTCCATGACTATTGCTTGATGAAGCAACGGGTGGTAATAAAGGGTCTCCACGTACGCTTCGTAGCAAAGTCCGGTACACAAACTCGAAAATCGAAATGTTCCAATAAATCTACAGACATAGTTTGGATAAGCAAAACTAAATTTATAAGCTGTTGCGTCAACTAGATGCTACATAATCGTTGGAAGATTAGGAATGAACTTCCGGAATTCAAGTGTACGCGATGGCTTCAAATTTAACCTGATTTGGTGTCGTTGCTGAAGCAAAATCGACACAGCACAGAGAGGCTCGAAGTGTTCAACGAGGTTCTCAGTCGACTCCAACAATTGGATCACGAAGATGCTAAACTCCCTGGTTTCGAACACCAACTTCGAGCGCCACCCTCCTAGGTACCAGTCCAGCCGACTGCCTTACGTTCTAAAATTTCTTTAGAATTGTGGTAGTACCTGTCTTTTGTTGATTTAGTTTGTTCATGATGTTAATGTAATGAAGTCTTCCATTTTTGTTAATCTTAAAAATTCTGATGCTTTGAGATGAATTGGTGGACAATTAACCTAATAGATTACAAGTTCAGGGAATAGAGAATTTACAGGCTTGTGCAAAAATTTGAGGAACTTTCTTGCTACCATGTAGATATGCAATACTGTTTTGTGTCGACCTTGTACTCGAACATTGGCTCGAGGCATTTTCTCTACCCCTTCTTACAAGGTCACCTTACGTTCTTGAACAAATAACATAACCATCTTTCGGGTAACTTTGCCTCCTCCGTCCCTCGGGACCAACAAAGGGTAGTACTGAAATATTAACTTGTTGTCCATCGACTACGCCTTTCGGCTTGATCTTAGGCCCATGCTGTTTTATTAAGGCAACCTCTTGATTTATCAGGTGCAAGTAGCACTTACTTTGTCATTCGATGTGACTATTTAAGTAAGCTAACATCTTGATTGCACTATGAAAGTATAAGTTTTTCATTTTTATGAGACAAGCACAAGTTGCCAAATGCATGGTACGACTTCCTATTGTCAGTTTGTCACCAATACCACAAATAATTTGACATTGCTTGTTTGATTCATGTGGACTCAAAGCCCCTGTGTACAATGTTGGCCCAAACTTATGCCCGTTAGTTGGACACGAGACATCGCTGGTGCCTCAATAAAGCGTCATATGGGATGACTTTCCAAAGGGCCGTCTCATGGCATCTCAAGTCTACGCATTGAATAAATAGAGATGACGACATGCGCGGGTTCATCCTTCCTCTTGCGGAACCTCAGTTGACTCTGATCTTTTGAAGTATCTAGTCAAGGATGATGCTGAAAATAATGTGAACCATTCAAGCAGACTGGGGTAAACTACTATTGAAATGATATCTACCAGCTGCTTACAGCTCAAGCCATGTGAAGAAGACAACATTTTGATTATCTAGTATGGTTCTTGCTGTTGATGTCTAAAAATTACCATGCACCAATACAGTTTGGATGAAAATGAAGATAAAAAGGAGTCGTGCCCCATTTGGGTTAAATAACTTTTCTGCAATCTCATACATTGTGCACTCAGGAGTCGTGCCCCATCGGTACGTTGTGGTAACCCCCACCAAAGAACCGAGCTCCTCCTCCTCCCAAAATTCGCCTTTTTAACCGGGCTCCTCCCAAAATTATGAAAATGGTGGCTACTGCGATTATATGAACTATGTTCCCTAGTACTGACGACCCCCACCAAAGATGTTGGAATGGTAGAGAGGCACTGATAATAACGGAAGCGTCACAAACACACACACACATACACTTTAGTGTTCTTCTTTCTACCACTCATACTTTTCAACATTCACAGGTATACATCTTTATGTAGGCATACAAGATAGTGTGAACACTTCTGTGTGAAATTCGGCGGCTGTCTTCAATTCCAAATTGAACTCTTCCCCTTCCAAAGTCTTCACAAAAATCATTTAATGCATGTCTGATCTTTGACTTTGAAATTACCACGTGAGAAAATCCAAGCTTACTTTTCAACAAAAGAAATAGGCTCCTCCACCTCCCAAAATTCGCTTTTTAAAGTAAGTGCTTCAAAAGTACTCCGTCTACCCAAATTCAAAATGTGAATTTAAGATGTATGGAGCAGTTTAGAACAACCAATGAAAGCTATTTCAAACTTGCCAACTAGGTAACAGAGATATATTTGAATGTTTTGTATGCTGACTGTTTGCCACATCTGCTTGGTTTGTTCTCTTTTCATAATAACCGGTGGCGATAGCGATCCGTTTTTCTCGTGGTTTTGATGCCTTTCTTAACCAATATGTGCTTGGTTTGTTCCTTTTTCTAGCTTGTGTAATACGTCGAAACAAACGGAGCGTAAATGTTGATCTTTATGCTCGTTTTTTTGTTATTGGCAAAGGTTGAAATAAATGATCTTTTTTCTTGCTCCTTAATTATTTTACAGTTGAATTGATAAAACCCTAGAATTGCAATCAAGTTGGCTTTTTTGTTAATTAAATTTTACGAAAATAAGCTCTCTTTGATTTATTCAAACGCCTCGGAGTTGAGACGTCGAAGTACCCTTAAGAGTCATCTTACCTTCAGGAATTAATTTTAAAATACATGGCGTAGAAAAGTGAAGTTCTGCTTATTTTTTATAATTGAAGTTACAAATTGCATGATTCACGTGTTAATACGACTTCATTAAACTGTCCTGGAAAAAAATTCGGAAGTTGTATAAAAAATTCTGTATTTAAAATCTGCTATAATGAGACGTGCACTGGACACTACCCTTTGGCATCTCTGATACAATAACATATCTGCCCTTTTGCTTCTCTCCTTAGACAATTTTTGTGGTCACCTTTTCAATTCCATGTGCAGTCAGCCAGTCGGTCACATTTATGGATAATGTTTCCGGCTGTTTCTTTTTCTTTTAAAATTACAAAGAACCTATGACACGACTCTGAGCCACGAAACTCCTTTTTGTGTTCCAATTTCGTGTTTTGGATAGATAAACTTAATTCTCATGGATAAGAGATATAATAGTCAAGGGATAGGCCTCTGTGAAGACGTGAGACATGAGGATATGTTTTTCTTTTATATAACTTGGTGTGTGGGCCAGTTTTTTCGCATTTCGACTAATTTTGAAGGACCAATTTTACCGTTTACTCGCAAAGCCCCCATTTAAAGCTAGAGCAAAACTCTGTATGGACTAGTCTCAAAGGAATTGATAGTACCTATAAAGTTTCGAATCTGAAACCTTAAGAGAAAGCAAATTCCTAAGTCTCAAACCTTAACTATTGTAAGATGAATGAACAGTGGAGATTGTTCGTGTAAGACCCACAAGTCGATCTTTGAGGTCGGTTGATATATGGTCAGTACATCCCATCGGTTCGTCTCGATTTACGGGGAATAATTTAAGGGTGTCAAAGGAATAAAGAAATTTGAGACCTGGCGGTCACGTTTTGCCGCATACAATGAATGTCAGTCGGCCAGGCAGGCATGGTCAACTCAACCTGCTGCCTGTTTTGGGAAGTCAGGGTATTGCCACGTCAGACTCTTCCACATCATCCCTTGTGGACTCCACCTCACCAATTTGGATTGGTCCAAAAAGCTTGGCATAAATTTTAGCCGGAAAATGTTAAGTGCAAAGAAAATTTACCCAAAAAGTACCCAGAATTAAAAAATGAGCCACTCATTTTTGAACTCTGAGTACTTTTTGGATAAGCTTTATGTGCATGTAGCACTCCTGATTTTAGTCGATCCTTCGGTTCCATACTTCCATCTACATTAGACTTTTTGATTTCTTATTTTTAAAAGTTTAAAAAAACTTGTAGCCTAAAATTTAGAAAATTGGCTTTTAATGTTACTTTATCTCGCATTTTTTTTTTTTGAAAAGAGGGATTCTTAAAAAAAAAAAAAGGGTTTATCTTCTCTGACTGATTCATATCTTTATATTATTTTGATTATTTTAGTCGCAATGTGGGATTAATTTCAAAATATATGAGAAAAAGCTAAAAAGACAAAAGTGAGTAAACACGAATAACATAGGGTGTTTATAAAAATAATTAACTTAGTTGAAATCTACCATAACAACAATAAATTACAAATTCTAAGGTTGAGTTTCCAAAGGAATTTTCAATTTTGGAAATTTTGGTATTCTCTCACAAGTCATTTGTCTCAAATACATTAACTAGTTTAACTACGTATATTTAAGAAATACCGAAGTGGAAACTTATAATAAAAAATACATTTTGTCAAAATAAAATTTCAAAAATCAAGAATTTGACATTTTCCCAATTCACTGACTATGCAGGATAATAGTGAGCCTATCCTATGGGCCACCATCTATAAAGAATTACAAAAAAGTGAACCTAAGCAAAGAATCTTCTCTCTCTCTCTCTCTCTCTCTCTCTCTCTCGATCGCTCCCTGGAATACCATCTCGAAAGACTTCGGAATTACAGTAAATTCGTTGTGAATTCAATTCGATTTCGATTTCTTTTTTCCTTCAGTTATTATTAATGGCGATGGAAGAAGACAACGAGAGTTGCGGCAGCAGAGCGGCGGATTCGGCGTCGTCGCCGAAGCAAAATCGACTCAACAAAGAGAGGCTCGAAGTCTTCAACGAGGTTCTCAAACGACTCCAACAATTGGATCACGAAGATGCTAAACTCCCTGGTTTCGAACACCAACTCTGGCTTCACTTCGAGCGTCTCCCCCCTAGGTACTAAAATGTCTAGTATCGTTTGTTGATTTAGTTTTGTCTAGTATCGTCCATCTGTTAATCTTAAAAATTCTGATGCTTTTAGATGAATTTGTGGACAACTAATATAATAGAGTACAAGTTAATATGTTTGACGACAATGGATTATTTCTTGTGTGCGCAATTTCGATGCTTGAAATTTTTTTATCCTTGCATGAGGAACTTTCTTGCTACTGTGTAGATATGCATTGGATGTAAACGTGGAAAGGGCAGAAGACGTGCTCACGCATAAGAGACTACTTCATCTTGCAGAGGACCCTGGTCGTACACTTGCATTGGAAGTTCGACTTGTGCAGGTAAACGGAATTTTGGTAAGCAACTTTTCGTTGTATATTCATTTGCAAGTATATATCTGGAGTCACGACTCTTGTTTTCGAGATGTCCCGCGGCGGACCAATTTATTGCATGGCGGGATGGATCTTATAATTTTTATCTGGTCATCATAATATTCACCCTTGAGCAGGGTCCTCTGCAAAAACTAGACTTTTTCACTGCTGGAAAAAGTCTATCCCATAAAAGTTGAATTTAGCTTGGTTGCTAAAATCACTTTGGTTTCCCATTAGATAAAAGTTATGTTGCTAAAAGACAGTTTCTCTCACATACCCCTTTGCTACAATCACCTTGCTGCTTTTAGCAAATGAGAATAGGGGGCTTTAGCAAACTGGAAACTCAACCTTAGTGGAGTAAGCTACTGGGTAGGACATTTATAGAAGCGAAACAGTAATTCAGCTAGTTTTATTTTTATTTTATTTATTGCGAAATATAAACTTCATTTGCAGCCTGTAAATTACAGGCTTGTGCAAAAAGTGAGTTAGTGATAGGAAAGAGGCGGGGCCAAATGTTCTCATATGTATTGAAGACTTCCATGATTCTATCATACCCACATTCCAAGTGGGGTGGCTACTTAATCAGTAAGATGCATTCAGTATTCTCTCCACTGCCTTCTATTTTTTTTACCTTTTCTCGGGACTCTCTAAGATACATTACCAGCATAAGCCCTTAACAAACTCGACAATCCGATAGTGCATATTTGTTCCTATTGGACCTATTCCCACGCCTCATTAGCCGTGCGGATGTTGTCACCGAATATAATTGCAAAAAGGTTTGTTCTATTTCCATAACGCACTTCTTCGGTACACACACATGATAAGGAGGAACAAGGACTTTGTGCTGCAATATTGTTTTGCGTCAACATGCTGTTTTAGTATGGCAACCTCTTGATTTGTCACGTGCAAGTAGCACTTCTACGTGCTGTTAAGTAAGCCAACATCTTGATTGTACCATGGAATGATGAAAGTATAAGTTTTTCATTTTTATGTGGCAAACACAAGTTGCCAAATGCATGGTCCAACTTCCTACTGTCAGTTTGTCACCAATACCACTAACAATTTGACATTGCTTGTTTATTGGATTCATGCGGATGCAAAACCCCTCTGGACAATGTTGGCCCAAACTTATGCCTGTTAGTTGGACACGAGGCATTGGTGGTGCCTCAATAAAGAGTCATATGGGATGACTTTCCAAAGGGACAGTCTCGTGGCATCCAAGTCAACACATTGAACAAATATGGCGATCCATGATCAATTCTCGTGTGGCTGATCATTCTTTACATGAAACGAAGGTGAACGGGGTATCCCATGTTTGAGGGTTAAGCTTGTGCAGTGAGTGCTGTATGAACCACACACCTGCCAAATGCTGTGTTGGCACCATTCGTGAGATTTTCAATCCATAATTGATTGGAGAATCTAGATACTTTCTGTTGATGCCTAAAGCCAGCCCTCAAGTTGTTTGGAATTGTCCACACGTGAGAAACATAAAATCTGTTTTCATGTGATTATTTGTATATATAGTGAATATTTCTTGTTGACATGTTCTATATTTTGACATTGCCACGTCAGCTAGTTTGTATCTTATTTCTCCGTTTCCTGTCGCTGTTCGCCACTCAGGTCTCTTAGCTTGCTTTTGGAATCTTGTATGAAATTTTGATCTAATTCTCATTAGATTCGTGGGCCTTAAGAATGATAACACGCAGGTTCATCCTTCCTCTTGCGGATCCTCAGTTGATTCTGATCGTTTGGAGTATCTTGTCAAAGATGATGCTCAAAGTAATGTGAACCATTCAAGTAGACTGGGGTAAACTATTGTTGAAATGATATTTACCAACTGCGTTTTGGAAAAAGAAAGTAGCAATGTCACCTTTTCAGCTACATTTTCTTTTCTTTTTTTTATTGTATGGTTGGTAACTTTGTAGTTTTAATTAAAATGTGCTTCTCTCTCTTTCTCTCTCTCTAGAAATCATCCACCACCTACCTTTGGCTCATCACCTAATCTTGAAGCCCTCGTAGTTCACATTAATGGCTCTCAAGTTGAGGATGGAGATAGTGTTGTTCATTCTGCTTCACGGTTTTGCCGGTAAGATTTTTTTATACTTTTAACACTATGATGAATAATTTCCCTTGTTTGTTTGTAGGAGCAGATTTAGCATCCAAGGCATCTTGACTCTTGAGTGCCACGTGTCATTCCTTGTCCAAGATCTTGAACTTTAGGGTGACAAAAATCTGTTTGAAATCGAGTTTGATGGTTACTAGAGGTGGATTGATTTAAATGGTTACTGGATGTGTGTATTTCATATGTTAAGTTGCCATCTTTATATTTGCGCATAATCTTCATCATAAAGATTGCTAAATCTGGCCTTTTGAATACTCAAATCATTATGTACAACCCACAACTTAGGGTCTTGAGATTTAAATTATTCTGATTGATTACTACTATTATGTCTAACTAATTTCTTGCGGGAATGAGCTATTATTTTTTCCTCTTGAAATGACATTTTGAACTGGTTATCACGCAGGCCGATGCACGAGATCACTTTTTCATCCACAGACAAGCCAAAACTCCTTAGTCAGGTAATTCTCTACGTGTTTCTTCCATGGTAATTTCACATCTTCTTCTTTGGATGTTTCTTTTATCTGCAAATATATGTTTAGGCCATTGAGCAACGATAAAAATGCAAAGCATGAAGTATTTGGTAATAGAGCTCATTATCACATACTGTGTAGATATCGTTGACACCTCTTTATTTTTGTCTATCGATCGAGCTTGTCTAGGCAGAGAAAGGTAAATGACTGAATGGTCTACATTCTCTATCTGATAGTGCACTTGTCCCTCTATCTAAAGTTGTTGGCTGTTCTGCACATGCCTCATTCCCTTTTTTATGATATTAGTACATGATTATGGAAAAATTGTCAATCTGTAACGTCTTTGCTGTTATTAAACATCGAATATTTGGCTTTGAGACTTGCTCCAGTTCTGTTGTGTGTTGAGTATTTTGTTGATATTCTTGGAGACATGTATAATTGTGTAAGAGTCTGGGGATCTTTTTGAATCTTTTTAGGCAGTAGGTGTACTTGGATCAAAACAAGCAAAAAGAAAAGAGAAAATAGTAAGGAAAAAACAAGCAAAATGTACTAAAATACTACGATAGGTTGTTAATAAGTGTATCCATTATAACATACTAAAATACTACGATAGGTTGTTAATAAGTGTATCCATTATAACATACTAAGCTTCTCATTCAATATTGTGATATATATAATTTCTTGAACTTCCAGTTGACTTTCTTACTTTCTGAGATGGGATTGAACATTGAGGAAGCCCATGCCTTTTCAACTGTGGATGGCTTCTCCTTGGATGTCTTTGTTGTTGATGGTTGGCCTCAAGAGGTATGGTCTTAGCATCTCTTGGTTATGCGAACATTTAGCCATTCCAATTGTGAAATATAAGGGCACTTCGACCTCGTCTGCTTATTGATTCCTCGCATTGGATATATTTTTATTATAACTGAGTCATTTTGTGTGTTTTGTGCATAAGGTTGTTTGTAATGTTTTTTCACATGGGCTATATGTGTTTCAGCACTGTATTTTTATTGGAAGTGAAGGTTATTTTCAATTGTATTTCCGAAGGGCACAATCAAATCATCTTAATTCTTTTAATATCTTGTCTACTTTATCTCTAGGAATTTCCATTGTGCTTCAGGATCAAATTTAAAAGTAGTAGGGGTAGAGATTTGATGCTTCACATCATGTGCAAGAGTAGAAAGCTGATAAGTATTATGTTCCTGATGGATGATGAATTCTAGAAATACCTGAAGGAGCTACATTTAAGCATTTTCCCTCTTAGTTTTAAATGTTTTCCAATTCCAGTTTTTTTTTTTTTTTTTGCAAGTATAATATTTCTGAATACATGGGAAGTAACATTCCATCAATGAAAATTGCTTTGGATATCACTGAAAAACTGTTGAGTCCAGCACACAGTGGAGTAGAAGAAAATTATTTCAACTAGGTTTTGTATATATGCAGACCTATGTTTTTAACGGGGTGTTTATTTGTGTTTACTATGCTGACTGGTTACCACGTGTGCTTGCTTTGTTCTCTATTTCATAGTGGGGATGAAACTATTTTCAATTGTCATCATTGTTTGTATTGATACTCGTAGTCTCGTACTAGGCCTTCTTAAAATGTTTATTCTTTTGATGATTTGGAGACATGCAATTGGACTTTCTTTTATTAATTCTCTTTTTTCTCTTTCATTGCATGTTATTCTGATTAACTTTCATTTTGGAGACCTCTAGGAAACTGAGCAGCTTCGAAATGCATTGGAAAGAGAAATTCTGAAGTCTAAGGTTGTTACTCTAGGCAAGGCTCATGTTTACAGCACAAGTTTGTTCCATGATTGTTGTATGTAGAGTCTTATTAGTTCATTGTGAATGCTTCGCTGATGGAAGATAATCTTGGTGAATTATGGTTGTTCTTCTCATCAATGATTTCCTGTTCTACTGATGAGTGATGACAAACTTTTTTTTGTAGCCAGCGGAGCATTGTCAAGTCGGCTGTTAGATTATGTATGATAGATGCCAAAGTTCATGATTATTATTCTACAAAACCTTATTGAATCACTGTTTTTCAGTATATTATTAGGTGCGAAAGTCATCAAGTCAGTCTTCTTGGAACTCATTTTTTGAGCACGCCGGTAACTTTAATCTGCCGAGGGTCAATATTGGAATTGCTTTTGTCTATTTATCATCAATGTTTATCTTGCCCTCATAATTTCATTGTTGAATTGCTGGAATCACAAACAAATTAGAATGTTACGGACGTATTTTCTCTCCAATTTGTATATTCTTCAATGTCAAGAAATTGAAGTGCCCTTAGAGCCATCCGGGACTCAAATGTCAATCAAGAGAAGGCAGTGCAAATGAGGTTACTTTCAGGGTTTCAAGATACTTATCTACCTTATTTACGTCTTATGAATCTTTGACATATGTTTTACACTAAAGCTTTTCGTTGTGTGCGTAGCTTTGATGAATAATTGTGTAGTTACCGAGTTGTGGTGTTGAATGTAGCAACACATGGTAACTAGCTACGCAACATGGGATTTACATTTTTCTTTAAAATGCAATTAATTTAGTTTCTACATTTGTAAAGGCATAGCCGCATAGGTTCCACTTTTCGGTCATTTGATTTGGCAGTCTTTTTTCCATGGCCCTTGTAGATCCTTCAAGTCAACCAATCATTTGCATTTTTTTTTTTCTCATTGTTCAAATGTACAGTTACCAAACCTTATCGTCCTCTCTGAACTTGTCACTTGCTATTCCCACCCTCTCTTCTCAATTTTTGGAATCCGTGTTTTTTCCTAGTTCCACCTCGTGTGTTTGAGATTTCAAAGTCCCTTTCGGTAGAAACTTTACAGGACTCTAATCAATCAATTATCGTAGTGTTACTATACCTTGTAAGTGATACTTTATAAATAATTTGTGCAGGGGAACTTTTCTTCAAATCAACATTCGTTGTTTCCTACCAGTGAGCATAGCCAACCTGCACCTGAATGCTTGCCTAATTATGTAAAGATACCTACTGACGGAGCTGATGTCTGGGAAATTGATGCCAGCCTGCTCAAATTTGAAAACAAAGTTGGATCTGGGTCATTTGGTGATCTGTGAGTCTTGTTGCTCTCCATGTATCTGATTGTGCCTTGGCTCTTGTATGATGATATCATTTGTCCTTTTCAGGTATAAAGGCACATATTGTAGTCAGGAGGTGGCTATCAAAGTCCTCAAGCCCGACCTTTTGCATAAAGATATGCTGACTGAGTTTGCCCAGGAAGTGTTCATTATGAGGTCTGTTAGATACACGTTTATATGTGTGGTATGCACTATGCACTGGTTGGTTCCTACACAGTCCACAAACTACTTTTTCTGGTTCCTGGTGTTTATTCCTTGGTATTCATGATTGGTTCACACTGCCGGCACATTCTCATTAACTGAAAAGAAAATTGCTTTCGTGATAAGTTTAAAAGATTTGGCATGTATATATTTCTGAGGACTTCATAGAGGCAGTTACTTCTACAATGGATTCTTTTCATACTTGGGTCAAATCTTTCAAAAAAGGTTACAGGCTTCTTTGCTGCATCAGTACGCAATTACGCACAAAAAGTTTCATCTGGCGCCACCTGAAGAGGCTGCTTCCCGTCTGTATGAACTGTAGTATAGAGATTTCGTAGATGGCCTGGTTTACCAATTGTAACCAAGGGTTTGGTGGTTGTGCACTAGATATTTCTTATTGTCAAAATTGATTGGATGTTGCCATAAGTTTTTGGCCATGGGCTTACAAAATCAATTACACTGCTCCGTATTAATATCAAATTCTTCACTTGGGCTTCCTTTTTCCTGTCGATCTTCCTTGTCGGCTTCATCGTTTTTCGCTCATTGAATATCAATCACTTCCTTTAGCTTGGCCTTTATGCAACTGCTTTGCTTGTCAGATTCTTCTTCTTCATTTTTATAGCTATTCTAACAATTGCAGTAGTGTAATTGTAATTCAACCCCAAGAAGTCTTGATAGCTACGAACCTAATATAGGCCTCTTCAACCTTTCCCGTGTTTTGGTAACAATATTCCACCTGTTCTTATTCTTCTAACTTCTCTTGGTTCTTGCAGGAAGATTCGACACAAGAACGTTGTACAATTCATAGGCGCTTGCACACGACCTCCAAACCTGTGTATTTTGACTGGTACTTGTTAAGAAACATATATTTTCAAGACATTGCTGGCTGTTCCTTGTTGATACTTGTTAGCATGCATCACCATAAGGTTTTTAATTTTGTTGGAAAAAATTTTAGAACTCAAATTTGTCACCAGAGTGCTTTGGATAGTGAGCAGTACCTTGGAGGCACATTTGGGGATCGGGTGTTAAAAGTACCATGTGTGTATATAATGGTTGACCAAACCAGTTATGGTCGACAACCTGGTTGTCAATAGTGGAATAGACCGGACCTTTGTTGACCAGTCCTAGTTGCTCAACACAAGAATACTAGGGTGGTGGACCAACTCATGGCCGGCCACCTGGTTGTTATAAATTTTCTGGCCATTGGAGGCTTGGATTTGTATATTAAGGCCTCTTTGAGGTAAGATCGATGAATCCAATGGGTTCTTGCATTCTTGTATGAGTGTTCTTCACATTTGGTTGTGTGGGAGTGGGCTTCGTTACCCTCTTCGAGAAGGGCGCAGCTACACCTATCGGAGACAGTTTTACTAGATTTGTTCTTTGAAGAATACCTTCTACCCATCTAATTTTGTATCTAACTATATACTGTTTTCCACACAAACTTGCACAATTGTCTCATGTAGAAACTTGTTTTGAGTTTTGTTTTGGTTTAATTATGCTTCTAAGCAGGTTGTTGGTATATACAGACTTGCTCAATTGTGTGTAAAGATTGTGAGTGAACCTTGAAAACTCTTTTTGGATTGTGAACGTTTTAGGTGAATTTAATTAACAGCCTGATTTAAGAAATTCGTGGTGCTGCTACTGGATGTCGGCAAGCAGCTAAACCGCTTGAAAAAATCGTGTGTTTATCTTTCCATTAAATATTTTGTGATTGCAACATTTTTTATGTATGTTATGTGGTAAGTGGTTTGGACTCAGATTAACTATTGTTGAAGTTCACGTTGACGTTCCCCTATGTATGCATCAAAAACTTGAGCTTGCCTAAGAGGTCAATACAATGAATCCATTGCCAAATTTTCAATTGCCCCATTCCAAATGTGATTCTTGTTCCTATAGTATTAGAAGTACTAGGGTTATTAAACCCTCTATAATATCATATAATTCAGTCTCACTGTGAAGATTTAATCACTTTTTGAGGTTCATGTTGCCGTTTGTCTTTATCAGAGTTCATGTCCAGAGGAAGTGTTCATAACTTTTTGCATAAACAAAGCGGTGCGTTTAAGTTTCCTGCTCTTCTCAAAGTAGCACTTGATGTTTCCAAGGGAATGAACTATTTGCATCAAAATAATATCATTCACAGGGACCTGAAGACTGCCAATCTTCTGATGGATGAACATGAGGTAACAGGCTTTTCGGAATCTGCATGATTGATCTTTTCGTAAAGTCGGTTTTGTCATTCTTTCACTTGGATGTTAAATGCTTTTGAAAGTGAGCATTCATTTTTTTGAAAGTGAGCTTTCATTTTTTTGAAAGTCTTGCAATTTTTCTCTATCGTGGTCCCAGTGTCAGTTAAAAATCATTTTTTATCAGATCCATGGTAGTATGATATTTTCTCTCTTAAATTCTTCTTTGCACTTCGATGGTACCTTCTTCATGCTTCCAGTTCTTAGGCGAAAATTCTTTTCTTCTCTGGACAGGTCGTTAAGGTTGCAGACTTTGGAGTTGCTAGAGTGCTAACAGAACCTGGAGTTATGACTGCAGAAACTGGAACATATCGTTGGATGGCTCCTGAGGTAGGAATTTTATCTTAAATTTGAGTTTATGAGTCGGTTCTCATGCACAATTATTATTTTTTTTTTTGCTAAATATGGGAAGTTCCTTGCTGAAAATTCTTTCTGTAGTTATCATGCTTGTCTCACAATGCATTTTACAGATTTGTAATATTCCGTTCCATGTGCGGAAACGGAGTGGTCTTGGCAACTTAAGTGTGTTAGTAAGACTTCCTTGTTGGCCAATATTGTTGTTTCATAATGCCCCGGGTCTCCGTGTTTGGTTCTCAGACCTGCTAATGTTCGCATGTGGAGATGGACTCTCTCTATTCTTTTTGTTCCATCTTTCTTTCCAGTTTATCTGCCCCTTCAATTTCCAAGTGGTGTAGGATTCATGGTTGTGTACACCCGTTGAACATTGTTGCAGGTTGTCTCACTTCAACTCTTGTGCATCTTTGGTTTTGTTGTCACGTATAAACCAAGTTTGTATACACATTACCATTCCTCATGGATATTGATTTTGCCGCCTCTGGATTTAATTGCTGTGATTTTTTAGGTGTCGTATCCGCTTTATCTATGTTTCAGGTTGACTTTGTTGCTTCCAATATCATCAGTGGGCATTGTAAAACCTCCTTGTAACATAGATAAATCTCTAGTTACAGATTCAGTATTCGGCATCTAGGCTCATGTAGTTTTCAAAAAATTGTTTGGTATATGTAAACCTATTTCTGGTTTTGGTTTTCAAACTCTCTCTCTCTCTCTCTCTCAGATAATTTGATGTCCAAGAAGAAGAGTCTGATAATTCCTTCTGTTTGATTTGCATGAAACTTAACTATTTGGGGTGTAAGCAAGGGACGGAGCAACAATTCAGTGGGAAAAAAAGTTCAATATTTTATGACCTCTCAGCAGGATTATCATATGATCTGGGACTTTTTAGTGTGTGTATGGGCTAGCACCCTGGTTAGCCACCCCCTGCCTCATGATGATTGTATTTGCAACTAATCTCCTGTTAGTCTGTTGCAAGCTTGCATCTTTGACCTACTGACTCTGGCATGGGTGCTAACTACTAGGATAATCATGTTTCATATGATTTTTTGTTAATTGGTCATCTGGTGCAAAAAAAGTCCGAAAACATCCTTTTTGGGTCTGTTGTTCTAATGAATCCTCTTAAACTGGTATTTTGTGCATTGAAGGTCATTGAACACAAACCATATGACCACAAGGCTGATGTTTTCAGTTTCGGAGTTGTGCTATGGGAGCTGTTAACAGGAGAAGTAAGCCTTGCAGTATTTACATTGGGTTTATCCGGTTCTTCATGGTCATTACCATATTTACATTGGGCACCTCTGGTATGCAGGTTCCGTACTTGCACTTGACACCTTTGCAAGCAGCTGTTGGTGTTGTTCAACAGGTACTTGGCTTATCCTTTGCTTTCTTTGTTTTTTGATTTTTAACCTAGATACAATGCTAAGCCCCCTTTTTTCGCCCGGAATACAGTATGGAATTAGATGTCAAGGGGACACATATTGTGCATTTGGTTGGAACTTGAACGGTGTTGTTAGTATGAAATTTCATGGAGAGATAAAATCCCACGAAATGAAGGATACAGGATACCATTATGCATCCGCTCGCTACTCTCCAGTAAAAAAAATGGAACCTTGATGTTTAAATAATGTTAAATGTCACTTGGCGTGGATATCAGGGTCTGCGGCCTACAATTCCGAAGAACACCAATCCAAAGCTTGTTGAACTTCTTCAGAGATGCTGGCAGCAAAACCCCACTCTGAGACCCAATTTCTCGGAAATTATAGAGATGCTGCAGCATATGGCCAAGGAGGTAGGTCATTCGCCAAAGATTTTCTCTTCGATACATTGAAGAATTCTTTTTGCGTCCTTAATTGATTAGTTCATTTTAACAAAACATGGAGATCGACTTCGGCTGTTATGAATTGTTGAAACAGGTGGGATGTGAGGGAGGCAATCGTCACAAGGATAAATCGATTGGCGGTTTTTTCTCAGCGCTCAAAAGGGGTCGTCACTAAAGTTGGTGAATATGTCAATTGTGAATGACGTGCAGAGCCATTTTCTGAGATTAAAATGAATTGTACAGCTTCTTCTCCTGCTGACTGTCCAGTTTTTTTTAATTTTTTTTTTTACATCGTTAAAGGATTTGTGATGAAGCAATTGTAGATGTACAACTTGGTAAAAAGAGTGAAAATTCATTGTTTGCCTTCAATTTTTACTTTTCAGGAATTTCTTTAGTTTTCCTACATGGCCTAAACAATCTCTAGTTTGATAGCTCTACAATTATTTGGTGCATCAAATGAGCCCCATTCAATTGCTCGGGCATCTGTTCATTTTTTTTTTATTTTTTTTGCTTGGTAAAAAAGAAGGAAAAATATGAGAATTTGATCCTTTTTTTTTTAATTATTATTTTCTATTTGTTCTGTTAGCCGGAAAGTTGTGTGGCCTAAGTTTATGGCATTTTAAATAGAAAGTTTTCTTTGATAATTTATTCTTCAAAAGTAAATTATTTCGTAAGTAGAGTTTATGCATACAACCATAGAAGCATTAATCCTGAAACGTGTTTGGGAGCTTCATTTTCAGCTTTTCATTTTCAATTTTTTGGCTTTTTAATTTTTTGGATTATGGTCAAAAGGTATTTTGAATCTAATAGGAGTGTTTGAGAGAAATGTGCAGAATAAATTTTGCAACAGGAGTAGTATGAGACGTGGAGAATAAGTTTTGCTGGCCTTTTTGTTAATCAAAATGTGAAAAGTGAAAAATGAGAAATAAAAAAACTCCTTTCATCCTACTTTTGAATTCTCCTCTTTATTGTCAAATTTTGAGAATGTGTTTTGCCTAAATGTGGTCTGGGTTGTTTCGGCCAAACAACCAAAAGGTGAAAAGGACAAGCTGAAAACGTGAAAATGTGGCAGCCAAAACACCCTCGAAGAGATAAAATCTGGTGCTGGTTAAGTTAAGGGCTTGTTTTCATCCAAGCCTCCGTTTATCGACGTAAATAGCTTTATTTACTCTCATACATGGAGCAATTTTTCAGTGCTGAGCAGACACCATCTTACGTGGTGCCCAAGCGCACATCTCGGCCGTCCAAAACATTTTTAGACAGCCTAAATTTTAGAGAGAGAACGAGGAGAGAGAAAGGAGAGAATGGGAGAAATTTGGGCCGTTCAAAACATTTTTGGACGGCCGGATATGCGCACACGGGCACCACGTGGTGCCCGCTCGGCATACAATTTTTTCCCCATACATTGTGTACTCAAGACCCAGAAGCAAGGACAGATCGAGGGGTGAATGAGTTCAGGCGACCGCCTTACACAAGTTTCAAAATTTTTTTTTTTTATAATTGTACTACTTTTCCGTAAAAGTTTATTACTATCCAATGTTTTTCTTTCAAAACCTAACGCTTGCCCATCCAAATTCCGTTGTATATGCAATTTCCCCTTCTGGATGAGCTTCAAATGATTTTGACTTTTACATATACTGAATCAAAACCATAATACCCGGTTTCAACGTAGTCTATCGGGTTACTTAACCGAAAAACCGCTTCTTCTTCCCTCCCCACTGCTGTTTCATACGGCTGTTTGGTTCTTCTTCTAAAAATCGACCCACACTCGATTTTTATATATCGACAGGTAGTTGAGAAAAGTCTCTGCTTAATCATAGACTGGTTCTTTCTCATTCTTCTTTGTTTTTTCTCAGTTTTTTTTTTTCGGAACAGATACCCAGCAATTGAATAGGGCTCATTTGATGCACCAAATAATTGTAGAGCTATCGAACTAGAGATTATTTAGGCCATGTAGGAAAACTAAAGAAATTCCTGAAAAGTAAAAATTGAAGGCACACAATGAATTTTCACTCTTTTTACCAAGTTGTACATCTACAATTTCTTCATCACAAATGCTTTAAGGATGCAAAAAAAAAAAGACTGAGAAACAACCCCGGAAATGAACAAACTATTCCAGGTAAACAACTGGACAGTCAGCAGGAGAAGAAGCTATACAATACATTTTAATCTCAGAAAATGGCTCTGCATGTCATTCAAAATTGACATATTCACCAACTTTAGTGACTACCCCTTTTGAGTGCTGAGAAAAAACCGCCAATTGATTTATCCTTGTGACGATCGCCTCCCTCACATCCCACCTGTTTCAACAATTCATAACAGCCGAAATCGCTCTCCATGTTTTATTAACATGAACTAATCAATTAAGGACGTAAAAGAATTATTCAATGTATTGAAGAGAAAATCTTCAGCAAATGACCTACCTACTTGGGCACATGCTGCAGCATCTCTATAATCTCAGAGAAATCAGGTCTCAGAGTGGGGTTTTGCTACCAGCACCTCTCAAGCAATTCGACAAGCTTCAGATTGGTGTTATTCGGAATTGAGGCAGCAGACCCTGATAACCACATAAGCGACATTTAACATTAATTAAACATCAAGGTTTCATTTTTTTACTGGACAATAGCGAGCAAATGCATAATAGTAATACTGTATCCTTCATTTTGTAGGATTTGATATCTCCATGATATTTAATACTAACCACAAGATTCCAAACGAATGCACAAAAACTGTCCCATTGTGATCTAATTCCATATGCTATTCCGGGTGGAAAAAGGGAGCTTGGCATTGTATCTAGGTTAAAAATTGAGAAACAAAGCAAGAAAAGGATAAGCCAAGTACCTGTTGTCCAACACCAACAACTGCTTGCAATGGTCTAGTGTACGGAACCTGCATACCAGAGTCTGTTAAGATGGTAATGACCATGAAGAACCATATAAACAGGGGAGGAAACACTGCAAGGCTTACTTCTCATGTTAACAGCTCCCTTAGGACAACTCCGAAACTAAAAACATCAGCCTTGTGGTCATGTGGTTTGTTTTCAGTGATCTTCAATGCACAAAATACCAGTTTAAGAGGATTTCTTTTTCTTTCTTTCTTTTTTTTTTTTTTTGTGCAACAGGCGACCAATTTGCAGAAAATCATACAAAACATGCTTATCCTAGTAGTTAGCACCCACGCCAGAGTCAGTATGTCAAAGATGCAAGCTTGCAAAGTACTAATAGTAGATTATTTGCAAATAAAATCATCATGAGGTAGGGGTGAGTAACCAGGTACTAGCCCACATAGACACTAAAAAGTCCAGTATCATGACAATCCTACTGAGAGACATGAAACATTGAGCTTTTTTTTCCCACTGAATTGTTGCTCCGTCCCTTGATTAAGCCTTAATGTGCAAGTGTTGAGGTGAGGCAACCTATAAACACCACGTGGAAAAATGAGATTCCATCTCCACATGTGAACATTAGCAGGCCCTCTTAAAAAGAAATAAATAAACTTGTTCGTCCCAGTTTTACTAACTGTTCCACTTAAGAATACTTCCTCCCTGGTCAACGATTCTAGCGGGTCTCTCCTCAAAATTCAAGTATTCTTAAAGTCTTATGAGAAAACTCTCAAGATAGTTATGTAATTGGTCTCGCAAGTAATGTCTTAAAGCTGATACATATAACGCATAACGTGCATACGATAATTTCGGCGGCAAAGTCTGACCGACGTATAATGCATAATATGCATAAGATAATTCCGGTGCCAAAGTCTGACTGACAACTAATACCACCAACTATCGCTAAAATATCACAAGATACCATACTTCCTGAGAAATATGAAAACTCAACACCGGAATAAATAAGGCTACCAACTTCTTTTGAAGTCCAGACTCCAGGATAGGAACTGAAGCCTATCTTGTAAACTATAAATTACTCATCTGAGTTATCCTTTGATTCAGACTGCAGGGCACCAAAGAACAATACTGGCCCACAAGGAAGTCTTAGCAACACACTTAAGTAGCCAAGACCGCTCCATATCCGTACATGGAATGGAAATATTACCGATCCCTAACTGCATGGTGAGACAAGCATGATACAACTAAGGAGAGGATTTTCAGCTAGGAACTTCACATATTTAGCAAAAAAATTCATGCATGAGAATTGACTCATAAATTCAAATTTAAGGCAATTTAGGATAAAATTCCTGCCTCAGGAGCCATCCAACGATATCATATGTTCCAGTTTCTGCAGTCATCACTCTAGGTTCTGTTCGCAGTCTAGCAACTCCAAAGTCTGCAACCTTAACAACCTGTCCAGAGAAGAAAAGAATTTTCGCTGAAGAACTGGAAGCACAAAGAAGGTACCATCGAAGTGCAAAGAAGAAATTTATGAGAGAAAATATCATACTCCCATAGATCTGATTAAAAACAATTTTTAACTGACACTGGAACCACAATAGAGAAAAAATACGAGACTTTCAAAAAAATGAAAGCTCACTTTCAAATGTGCATTTAACATCCAAATGAAAGAATGACAAAATCGACTTTTCGAAAAGATCAATCATGCAGAGTCCGACAAACCTGTTACCTCATGTTCATCCATCAGAAGAACACTCATACAAGAATGAACCAAGAAACTTTTATACAGCGTATTCAGTTTAAGAACCTATTAGAGTCATTAATCTTACCTCAAAGAAAGTCCAGAGCAAGATTGGGGACAGTGGCATTTTACATCCGATTGAATGGCTGCCACCACTGTGCTATCAACATTTCAAGTCATAGAAAAGCCCTAAAGACGAAGTCCTATTTCTTAACTTCACCTGTTCAAGTAGGATTTCAGACAATGGAACCCTAGTTGAAATAAGCAGAGAGAGAGACCTGATTCGCGCTCGTTCTCGTCTGACTCGCCGCGTTCTCGGTGATGGTGTGTTCGTCGCCGGAGGTGGAGACGGAGACGGAGGCGGGAGGCGCTGCCGATGGTGGTCGTCACTCTGTACAAGATCGAAGGAAAATAATGGGTTTTGAGGTTTTCGATTTTTTGTTTATTTCCACGTCATGACATAGGTTCAACCTATGTCATGACCCAAAAACGCCGGCGTTTTATTTCTAAGAACTCAAGGACACTTCAAGGACGATTTCTATTTATATCGACCACAATTTAATGATCCGAGACATTCATCTTGTAGAAATTCCTATAACACATATGATGTATGAATGTCTCGTAAATAAATTACATAATAGTACTTAATCTAATCAAATTTCAATTTCTTAAAATGGGTTTAGATACATTGAATCATATCTCGTTCCATATCAACAACTCTTAGAGCACTTTAAGTACACTTTCTATCTATACGAGTGTTATTTTGATAATCTAAGACATTCATATTATAGAACGCAAAAAAATACAAATCTTGAAAAAAATTCACATTATTTGAAAATCGATCATTACTTGATCTTAATGAATTTATGTTTCTTAAAATAGGTTTGGCTATACTGAATCAAAACCATAATAACCCGTTTCAAATCAACCTTTGTATATCGGATTACTTTACCGAAAAACCGCTTCTTCTTCCCTCCCTACTGCTGTTTCATACGGCTATTTGGTTCTTCTTCTAAAAATCGACCCACACTCGATTTTCTCAACGGCGTTGGATTTGTTCAATTTCCGGCCAAAGATTGCTCACTCTTGCAACGGATTGATGTTATGTGAGTATCTTCAATTTGTTCGTATTATCTGCTCTTCTTCATTACCTTGTTTGCAATCCAACTTGCATCTGAGTTTGCTTTCTTGGCTTTTTTTTACCCTTCGAAATCACCTCACTAGTATAAAGTTGTGTTTACGCGTCTTGATTCCAATTTTGAAAATTCCTATTTTCAAATTGATAGATCTGTTGTTCGAAGAAAGCGTCTTGGAAACAGATTCGTGCACCCGGTAGAAGGCTTAAACACGAGGAGGTGTTTTGTGGTAGAATTATCTAATGGTTAAGTGATAAGAATGTTATGTTGGGATTTTTATGTAGATTCAGAGCTGATGGTAGAAGTGCCAAACCCACCGAAAAATTCATGATGTAGATCAGATTAAGTATTTAGGAGAATGTGGTGGCTGTCTGATTCGTATTCGGATTCGAACATTGGCTGATATGATTCATATGAATATTTCTTGCTTATTGACGTGTTCCATATTTTGAAATTGAAATGTCAGCTAGTTTGAATCTTATTGCTCCGTTTCCTTTGCTGTTTTTGGAATCTTGTACGAACTTTAGATCTAATTTTTCTTTAGATTCGTGGGCCTTAGAGGATGATAACATGCAGGTTTGTCCTTCCTCCCGCGGAACCTCAGTTGATTCTGATCGCTTGGAGTATCTAGTCAAAGATGATGCTCAAAGTAATATGAACCATTCAAGTAGACTGGGGTAAACTATTATCGAAATGATATTTACCAACTGCCTTTCAGGGGAACAAAAAAAGAATAAAGAGTTTCAATGTCACCTTTTCAGCTGCTTTTTTCTTTTTACGTACACTGGGTAACTTTGTAGCTTTAATTGAATTGTGCTTCTCCCTCTTTCTATCTCTCCAGAAATCATGCACCGCCTACCTTTGGCTCATCACCTAATCTTGCAACCCTTGTAGTTTACATTAATGGCTCTCAAGTTGAAGACAGAGATAGGTCGTTCATTCTTCTTCATGGTTTTCCCGGTTTGAATTTTTTATACTTTTAACACTATGATGATTCGAATTTTTTATACTTTTAACACTATGATGAGTAATTTCCCTGGTTTATTCGTAGAGCAGATTTAGCATCCAAGGCATCTTGACTCTTGGGTGCCATGTTTCATTCCTTGTCCAAGATCTCTGTGAACTTTAGGTTGATGAAAATCTGTTTGGTCTCGTCATCATTAGGCTGCACAGCCATGCGTGAAACAGGATTCATATCAACACTTCTCCCTCTTCTCAAAGATACAGATCCCTAACATTTGCATTTGGTCCAGCATGGCTGTACATATTCTTGAGGCTTTTATGGACTACAGCAACCCAGCTGCTGCACTGTTTAGAGACTTAGGGGGTTTAGATGATACCATCTCATGGCTGAAAGTAGAAATATCTTACGTGGAAAATGGTTCAAAGCAGGGATGTGCTTCTACTGCGGTATATAGTTCTGGATGCAGCGGTTCACAGGTAGGTGCTGGGGAGTAGACTGAGCTAGGCAACATGCAATGTCTTTATTCTGAGGCATTGGCTGCGAAATCATCGGCGGCTACTGATGAAAGCCTTACTACGTGCCATTTCTCTGGATACCTATGCCCCTGGAAGCACTGCTTGTACATAAAGCTCTGAGGAGAGTTTGTAGCCCCATTTCTCATGCAACATCCTTACAAGAGCAAAAGATTTTGGTGGTGGGGTGTTCTCACTTGTGGCAACTGTCATGTGTGATCTTACCCATAAAATCCTACTTGTTTCCCTATCTTAGAAGCAGCTGGTCTTCTAACCGCCTTCATAGATGCTATAATGGATGGCGTCCTCTGTAAAAGCCATAACATTCATGCCTCAGTGCTTGGATGCCTTTTGCCTCAATAACAATGGTCTTCAGGCTGTGAAAATCGCAATGCTTTGAGGGCTTTGTGAAAATATTTACTACAAGGTTGTACCTGCTGACCCTTACTGGTGACACTCCCGGATCTTGGTCCAGCAGTCTTGATGAACTAATGCAGCATGCATCTTCATTGCATGGGTTTGGAGTAGACATGTTGATTGAGATTTCGAATGTCATAGCATAGATGGGGTCTGGGGTAGAAGCTTCTTCCTCGTCAACTGATTCTCTGTGCGGTTCAATTCCAGTTCCATGGAAACTGATATGGAAGAAAAGAATTTGTCTCCCTCAGATGACAAGGGATCATGTGAGGGTGACAAGACTGAGAAGTCCACTGAGCCCACTGCTGTGCCTCATTGGTCCATGTTGAATCTTTTCTTCCTGATTGTATATGCAATGCTGCTCGTCTTCTTGTAACAATACTTCAGAATTCTGACAGCTCTCGGATTTTTGTTGAGGAGAAGGAAAATGATGCAATTCTGCAGCTATTTACTTAGCCATTAGTGCCTCTTTTAATGTCCGTCTGTCAGAGCATCTCTGTGGCCTTTAAGAACTTCTCTGCGCAGAATTCTGCTTCCCTTGCTAACGCTGTGTGTTCTTTCTTGAGAGAGCATTTGAAGTCGACCAAGGAACTTTTAGTTTCTGTTGAGGGACACACCTTGTTCAGCTAGAAGCTTCAAAGCAGATGAATGTCTTGAGATTCTCTCTTTCCATTTCACTGTTGAAGGGAAATACTACTGTGGTCTCTGAGCTAGGTACGGCAAATGCTGATGTATTGAAAGATCTTTGGAAGGCTTACAGGGAAATACTGTGGCAGATTTCTGTGTGTTGCGATTCCAAGGTGGATGAGAAGCGAAGTGTTGAACTAGAGTCTGAAAGGGCAAAACAGCTGCAGCTGCATCCAATGCTGTTGGGAGATAGAGTGACGATGATGGGAACATCCCTCTGGTGACATACATGAACCCTCTTTATGTCAGGAATGGTTCCCAATCCCATTGGGGTGCAGAATGTGATTTTCTTTTAGTAGTTCGATTGGGTAAAGGCTTTAGCCATTAACCATCATAGTCAGCATGGGTTAACACGGATCAGAGGTGGAAGGATAGGGAGGTATGTAGAAGCTCTGAACTTTGATTCTGAAGTTTCAACCAATTCTCTTGAAACTTCTTCCCTGGATGTGAAGAAGAAAAGTCCTGAAGTTCTTGTTTTGGAAACTCTGAAGAAACCCGCTTCAGCTGTCCAGTCTTCCTTCACCGCTCTTGTCAAAGGATTCACTCACTTCACCATACCGTCCTAGAACTGAGTCTGGAATCTGGATCATTGAGTTCAGCTTCAAAGAGCATTGGCACTGCACTTGCCAAAGTTTTTCTTGAGGCTTTTAGTTTCTTGGGGTATTCTACCTCCACAGGGGTTGATACCTTGCTGTCAGTGAAGTGCCGCTATCTTGGAAAGGTTGTGAGTGACATGGCTGCACTTACATTTGATAACAGGTGACAAACTTGTTAGACCGCAATGGTAAGCTTTTATGTCCATGGAACCTTTAGGGAACTACTTACCACACTTGAAGCTACAAGCCAGTTGATATGGACGCCCTCATGCTCTATTCCAACGTCTTCTATTGGTCACGAGAATCCTGGTGAAGCAAGCAAATTATCTCACAGTTCATGGTTGCTTGATACATTACAGAGCTACTGTAATTTGCTTGACTATTTTGTTATATCTTCTTTACTCCTATCTTCAAACTCTACATCCCAGGTCCAACTGTTGCAATTGGTTTGTTCATTGGATTGTTTCCTGTTCCAAGGGACCAAGACTCCGAGAGGCATTTGCTCGCATGCTCCAGGCTCAGGTTAGCAAGTCTTTCATCTTTCTGAAAGATTAAAGGGGAGCGACAAAGGTTTTTTTATGAAGTAAATTGATTAATCTTTCTTTTTGTCCATAACTTGTGGTGAAGTATGTTAACCAGATTTCTTGCTTCTACTAAAGGCAAAAGAGCTGGAGAAGAAGCTTAAAGAGCAAGAGCAATCAGAGTCTACAACTTTTCAACAGGTTTTTGCGATAAACCCATTCTATGTGGTTCACCAAAAGTTAATAATATGTCTTTCATTCCAGTTTATCTTCCCCTTCAATACCCCTTGAACATTGTTGCAGGTCGCCTCACTTCAACACCTGTACATTATTGGTTTTGTTGTCAAGCATATTACATTATTGGTTTTGCCGCCTCTGGATTTAATTTTTGTGATCTTTTAGCTATCATGTCCGCTTTATCTATGTTTCTGGTTGATTTTGTTGCTTCCAATATCATCAGTGGGCACTGTAAAACCTCCTTGTAACATACATAAATCTCTAGTTAACAATTCTATATTGAGCATCTAGGCCTGTGCGGTTTTCAAAAAATTGTTTGGTATGTATGAAACCTATTTCCGGTTTTGGTTTTTGATCTCTCTCTCTCTCTCTCTCTCTCTCTCTCTCTCTCTCTCTGAGAGATAATTTGATGTCCAAGAAGAAGAGATTGATAGTAATTCCTTCTGTCTAACTTGCGTGCAACTTAAGTAGTTAATGTTTAATCAAGGGACGGAGCAACAATTCAGTGGAAAATAAAGCTCAGTGGAAAAAAAGTTCCTTATTCCATGGTCTCTCAGCAGGATCATCATATGATCTGGGACGTTTTAGTGTCTCAGCAGGATCATCATATGATCAGGTCGCGTCTTTTTTTTTCTTTACCAAGTTGTACATCTACATTGCTTCATCACAAATGCTTTAAGGATACAAAAAAAAAAAAAAAAAAACTGAGAAACAACCCCAGAAATGAACAAACTATTCCAGGTAAACAGCTGGATTGTCAGCCGGAGAAGAAGCTTTACAATGCATTTTAATCTCAGAAAATGAGTCTGCACATTCAAAATTGACATATTCCCCGACTTTAGTGACGACCCCTTTTGAGTGCTGAGAAAAACCCGCCAATTGATTTATCCTTGTGACGATCGCCTCCCTCACATCCCACTTGTTTCAACAATCCAAAACAGCCGAAATCGCTCTCCATGTTTTGTTAAAATGAACTAGTCATTAAGGGCGTAAAAAGAATTCTTCAATGTATCGAAGAGAGAATCTTTGGCAAATGGCCTCCTTGGCCATATGCTGCAGCATCTCCATAATTTCAGAGAAATCGGGTCTCCAAGTGGGGTTTTGCTGCCAGCACCTCTCATGCAGTTCAACAAGCTTCAGATCGGTGTTCTTCGGAATTGTAGGCCGCAGGTCCTGAGAACCACAGAAGCGACATTTAACATTAATTAAACATCAAGGATCCATTTTTTTTACTGGACAATATCGAGCGGGTGCATAATCGTAATCATATCCTGTATCCTTCATTTCTAGGATTTAATATCTGCATGAAATTTAATACTAACCACAAAATTCAAGTTCCAAACGAATGCACAAAAAGTGTCCCCTTGTCCTTGTGATCTAATTCCATACTCTTTTTTGGGCGAAAAAATTGAGCTTAAAAATAGTGAAAGCCATGACCATTTGTTTTTCAATTGTCCCTACACTTCTTAAATTTGGTCCCAGCTTTTGGTTCCTATACATGGGTAATTATCTTACCTCACTTTGCTGTGAAATTCATCTTTGAGTTGTGTGATCTACTTATAAGAGTGTGTACCAAGTAAGATGTGTGCTTGAGCCACTGATTCCTTTGTGAGTGGAGGTAACACGTTGTGGGGGCATTATGTGAGGATTAGGCGAGGGTGTTTGGATCCCTAGAGAGGGAGTTGAAGTGGTGAGGTTCCAAGGGAGATGAAGGGAGAGCCATATATGTATAGGTCTGCTGTATTCCTTCTTTGCTTATCCTTCACTTCCTCCTGCTCCATATTTCTTATTGGCTAGTTGATCTCGCTGTTTAGCTATTTTATTGTGGTAGTTTATCTTTGTGGATTGCCAGAACTTGGGCAGAGCTGTTGTGTGCATGGTACATGTTCATCATGTAAGTTGTGGAGCACCATTTGCATCTTTAGTATTCTGCTGGTACTATGGTCAACTTCTTATAGTTTACTGCCCGATTTGCTTCACTATTGGGCTATCTGCTAATGTGTACTTCATGCTGCTGTGTGGGCAGCAAGCAAGCAGTTTACTGCCCAGATGTGCTGGTGTTGTAGTCAGAATCCATGAATTTTGCTTCCCAGCTTGTTTAAATCTGGATCGTATGGTTCTACATGCAAGTTGCATACTTGTTGATGTCCTGTTGATGTCCACTGTGTTAGTGGCTAGGGCAGGTTTCAAATCAAATCAAATAATGCCCAGAATTCTAGAAACTCTCGTTGTGTTGTTTGTTCCATAGTGTGGATGCTGCCCAGTTTGTATGAGAATCTCACTGTGTTGTGTATGTTTTGTGTTTCTATTGGTCTGTTGTACATTTTGCACAAATGTTGTTAGGAACCCCTCAGAGCAGTAGAGACACTCATATGGCTCTGAGGTATATCTTATTACGGTGCATTTTCACTGCCTCTTGTGAACGGAATCTATCCCTATTGTTTGTTTTTGGCCTATCCTTGGGGGGTTGTCCCTTGGAATTTGATATCCCTTTGGGAGGGGGATGTCCTCCCGCACAGATAGGTTGGCCATGTTAGTATCCACCTTTTGTTTGCTCAAGCTCTTCAGGTTCACGTCTTCATCCTGCTGCCTGGGCTCCGTAGCCCCTAAATGTAGTAATTCTCTTGGTGTCTATCATTCAAATGTGCATTATTTCAGTCCAACTCAGGTTCTCATGTGTGCAAATGCCCATAGGAAAGTTCAGTGCTGATGGTTCTCCTAGCTCAATCGTGGAGTGCAGAAAGAAACTCAAGTTTTTTGTTTTATTTAATCTTTTACTTGCCTATTTTGTTATGTGTTTCTTCTCCGTCTGTTTAGAGGGGTAGGAAACACTTTATATTCCCATATAGCTCCTTGTTGCCTGTTGGTGTAGGTTTCTTTTTTCTTTTTTCCTTTCTTTTCTTTTCTTTTCTTTTCTTTTCCTCCTGGGGTATGCCCCTTGTAGGTTGTACATCCGGTTAGCCCTCTTTTTATTTCAAGCTTATTTATCCCAAAAAACAAAACATGGAAAAGAAAAGGAAAAGAAAAGGATAAGCCAAGTACCTGTTGAACAACACCAACAGCTACTTGCAAAGGTGGAACCTGCATACCAGAGTCACCCAATGTAAAGATGGTGATGACCATGAAGAACCAGCATACCAGAGTCCCCCAATTTAAAACTCATGACCCTAAGTTGTGGGTTGCACATAAATAATATGAGCATTCAGAAGGCCAAATATAGCAATCTCTACGATGAAGATTACGCACCAATATCAAGAAGGTGGCAACTTAACATAGGAAACACACACATCCAGTAAATCAATCCACCTCTTGTAACCATCAAACTAGATTTCAAATAGATTTTCGTCAACCTAAAGCTCACAGAGATCTTGGACAAGGAATGAAACATGGCACTCACTAGACAAGATGCCTTGGATTCTAAATCTGCTCCTACGAATAAACCAGGGAAATTACTCGTCATAGTGTTAAAAGTATAAAAAATTCTAACCGTGAAGCAGAATGAACGACGCATCTCCGTCTTCAACTTGAGAGCCATTAATGTGAACGCAAGGGCTGCAAGATTAGGTGATGAGCCAAAGGTAAGTGGTGGGTGATTTCTGGAGAGAGAGAAAGAGAGAGAATCACATTTCAATTAAAACTACAAAGTTACCAATTAAGTATACGTAAAAAAAATATTAAAAAAATGTAGCTGAAAAGATGACATTGGTACCTTCCCCCCCCCCCCCCCCCCCCCCCCCCCCCGATTTCGGCAGCTGGTAAATATCATTTCAATAATAGTTTACCCCAGTCTACTTGAATGTTCACATTACTTTGAGCATCATCTTTTACTACGTACTCCAAACGATCAGCGTCAACTGAGGTTCTGCAAGAGGAAGGAAACCTGCATGTTATCATCCTTGAGGCCCACGAATCTAATGAAATTAGATCAAAAGTTACAAGATTCCAAAAGCAAGGTAAGAGACCTACATAGCTAAGAAACATGATACAGCGATAGGAAACGGAGCAATAAGATACAACTAGCTGACGTTGCAATTTCAAAATATAGAACAAGTCGACCACTAGGAAATATTTACTGTATATACAAATAATCATATGCAAACAGATTTCAAGTTTCTCATGTGTGGAAAATTCCAAAGAACTTGAGGGCGGGCTTTAGGCATCAACAGAAAGTTTCTAGAGTCTCCAAGCATTATGGACCGAAAATCTCACCAATGGTGCCGTCACAGTATTTCGCAGGTGTGTGGATCATACAACACTTACATGCATAAGTTAGTTGACTTGGATACCATGAGACGGTCCTTTGGAAAGTCATCACGTATGGCGCTTTATTGAGGCACCAACGATGCCTCGTGTCAAACTAACAGGCATAAGTTTGGGCCAACATTGTCCACAGAGGCTTTGCATCCACGTGAATCAAACAAGCAATGTCAAATTATTAGTGGTATTGGTGACAAGCTGACAATAGGAAGTCATACCATGCATTTGGCAACTCCGGTCTCAATCCTCGCATAGTGGTGGCGCTCTCAATTCTTGCTGTCACGAATTTGATTAAGTTTGGGATTTTTTTTTTTATAGACACCTTGCACACTCAGGCTTATCTACCAAACAAGCAAGCAAGTGCACGTTATGTGACTTATGCGTAAGCTGACCCGGTGACTTATCAACCAAGAACACTTTTCAATGATGCATTTCATCAAACAACAAACAAGCATATCCCTCTTCTGTCTCCTCTGTAAAAATGCTTTAGGCAAGGGATAAAATTACAAAAAAACGAGCTTTTCTTACCCAAAAGAAAATATCTGGGCAAAGAAATAGAGACAAATTCGTGATTCAGACCAAAATTGAGTTAAAAAAAAAAAAGTCGCCAATTCAAGGAAAGATCATACCAAATCACAGCTTGTAAGCTGTGTTTATCTGGGCTAGAGAGAGAACTGAACGTTAAGCCCCCCATTGCTAGACCAAGCAAGCTTCGAATGAGCGGCAGTCGCCGTCGTTTTGATTGGCCGGAGCCTCAATTGCTGAGATGATTCTGATCGGACAGGGTAATTGGGACGGAAGAGAGCTTCACCGCACAGGCACAGTCGACGACGTCGTTCTAAGGAAACGCGAGATGACGATTATGTTGAAACCGGTGTATTATGTTGAAACCGGTTTTGATTCAGTATAGCCTAACCTATTTTAAGAAACATAAATTCATTAAGATCAAGTACTGATCCATTTTCAAATAATGTGAAATTTTTCCATGATTTGTATTTTTCTGCATTCTACGATATGAATGTCTTAGATTATAAAAATAACACTTGTATAGATAGAAAATGCACTTAAAGTCCCCTAAGAGTTGTTGCTATGGAATGAGATATGATTCAATGTATCTAGAGCCATTTTAAAAAATTAAAATTTGATTAGATTAAGTACTATTATGTAATTTATTTACGAGATATTCATACATCATATGTGTTATAGGAATTTCTACAAGATGAATGTCTCGGATCATTAAATTGTGGTTAATATAGGTAGAAATCGTTCTTGAACTATCCAAGAGTTCTTAGAGATAAAACGCCGTCGTTTTTGGGCCATGACATAGGTTGCACCTATGTCATGACGTGGAAAATATTATTTTTATCGAAGGAAATAAACAAAAAATGGAAAACCTCAAAACCCATTATTTTCCTTCGATCTTGTACAGAGCGACGACCACCACCGGCAGCGCCTCCCGCCGCCGTCTCCACCTCCGGCGACGAACACACCATCACCGAGAATGCGGCGAGTCAGACGAGCACGAGGGCGAATCAGGTCTCTCTCTCTCTCTCTCTCTTTGTGCTTATTTCAACTAGGGTTCCAATGTCCGAAATCCTACTTGAACAGGTGAAGTGTTTTTGCTTACCGATTTTTGGGTTTGAAATTGAAGTTCTTTGAACCCAGTTTTTGGGTTCAAGAAAGAGGACTTCGTCTTTAGGGCTTTTCTATGACTTGAAATGTTGATAGCACAGTGGTGGCAGCCATTCAATCGAATGTAAAATGCCACTGTCCCCAATCTTGCTCTGGACTTTCTTTTGGTTAGGTACTAGTTTCAGCCTTCAGGAGATACAGGGCATAATTTCTCCCTCACAGGGCATAATCTTGCTCTGGGTTCCAAATGCTCTTTAGTGCCTGGTCCAAACTATGGCACACAGTTTCCAATCCAAACTACAAAACTACATGGTGAGCTAGCGCCTGTTGGACCAGTTAGAATTCTCGACATCTTAGCTAACCAAACACAATTAGATCAAGCTACTCAAATTCGTCTCGTGTTTGGGTAGACGATAGACAGGCAGACAGTGACATTTATGCTGTTCATTCAGTTTGTGGCAAATAGCAGTATTGTTCTTCGTATTTAGTTTTTGAATGAATGTATTCGATCGACTGGGCACAGTATTCCTTAGTGTTTGTCTTGGAATGAATGTATCCATCAAAATATGCATCAAGTTTTCTGGGCATTGGAGGCTTGGATTTGTATAATAAGGCCTTTTTTAGGTAAGATTGATGACTCTAATAGGTTCTTAAACTGAATATGCTGTATAGAAGTTTCTTGGTTTATTCTTGTACGAGTGTTCTTCTGATGGATGAACATGAGGTAATAGGCTTTTCGGAATCTGCGTGATTGATCTTTTCGTAAAGTCAGTTTTGTCATTCTTTCATTTGGATGTTAAATGCACATTTGAAAGTGAGCTTTCATTTTTTTGGAAGTGAGCTTCCATTTTTTTTAAAGTCTCGTATTTTTTCTCTATCGTGGTTCCAGTGTCAGGTAAAAATCATTTTTAATCAGATCTATGGGAGTATGATATTTTCTGTCGTAAATTTCTTCTTTGCATTTTTAATCATTTTTAATCAAATTTCTTCGTGGAGTGATGACTGCAGAAACTGGCGTATCGATGGATGGCTCCTGAGGCAAGAATTTTATCTTAAATTGCCTTAAATTTGAATTTATGAGTCAATTCTCATGCAGGAATTTTTTTGCTAAATATGTGAAGTTCCTTGCTGAAAATTCTCTCCTTAGTTGTATCATACTTGTCTCACCATGCAGTTTAGGGAGTTTAGGGATCGGTAATATTCCATTCCATGTACGGATATGAAGTGGTCTTGGCTACTCAAGTGTGTTGCTAAGACTTCCTTGTGGGCCAGTATTGTTGTTTGGTGCCCTGCAGTCTGAATCAAAGGATAACTTAGATGAGTAATTTATCGTATGCACGTTATGCGTTGTACGTATCAGCTTTAAGACATTACTTGCGAGACGTATTACATAACTATCTTGAGAGTTGTCTCATAAGACTTTAAGAATACTTGAATTTTGAGGAGAGACCCAATAGAATCATTGACCGGGGAGGAAGTATTCTTAGGTGGAACAGTTAGGAAAACTGGGATGGACAAGTTTATTTTTATTTTTTTAAGAGGGCCTGCTAATGTTCACATGTGGAGATGGACTCTCACTATTCTTTTTGTTCCATCTTTCAATTTCCAAGTGGTGTATGGTACATGGTTGTGAACACCCGTTGAACATTGTTGTAGGTTGCCGCACCTCAACACTTGTACATTAAGTTTTAATAATCAAGGGACGGAGCAACAATTCTGTGGAAAAAAAAAAGTTAAATGTTTCATGTCTCTCAGCAAGATTATCATATGATCTGGGACTCTTTAGTGTCTATGTGGGCTAGCACCCTGGTTACTCACCCCTACTGATGATTTTATTTGCAAATAATCTCCTGTTGGTCCGCTGCAAGCTTGCATCTTTGACATACTGACTCTGGCGTGGGTGCTAACTACTAGGATAATCATGTTTCGTATGATTTTCTGCAAATTGGTCGCCTGCTGCAAAAGAAAGAAGTCCTCTTAAACTGGTATTTTGTGCATTGAAGGTCATTACAACCATAGAGGAAAGAGAGGAGAGGAAAACAAAGAGAAGAGAGCAAATCGGGCAGGGCTGCAGGGGGACGGAGAAGGGAGGATTAAGGAAGAGAAGGGGATGGGGCTAAAGAAGAAGGGAACAGAGCGGGAGGCGGTGGGGAGGGAGGGGGAACCACACCATAGAGCTGGTCTCTCTCTCTAGAACTCTCCCAACTTTTGCCCAAGCATTTGGCTGGAAAGTTATGGGGCCTAAGTTAATAGGATTTTCAATAGAAAGTTTTTTATAATTTGTTCTCCAAAAGTAAACTATTTTGTAAGAAGTATATTTTTCATTAGATTTGTACATGATTGAATTCTTATGTTTTAAGTTCCATTAGAAGTTTCTTTTAGTACCTTTTTTTGTTGGTATTAAATAATTTTCTTACATTAAATTGAGGAGAAATGTCATTTCTTTTTTATTTACTTCACTACTTCTAAATTTTCTTAACCATAATTTGCTTATATTATAATCTTCACAAGTGAATGAATGACAACACAGAGATGCAAATGAGCCGAGCCTCAACCTTGTAGTGCCCAAGCTTGGCTCATTTACTAAACGAGCTTAAAAGTCAAGTTTGAACTCGACACGTTTATAAAGAAGCCGAGCCTTTGGCTAGTCAAGTCTTGTTCATTTACTTAATCGGCTCCTTTAAACGAGCCAAGCTGAGCTTTTGCGAGTCGAGCCGAGCTTTATGATCATACTCGTATGCAGTTATATAAAAAAAGGCCCGTACGTAAGTGTAATTTAAGTCAATTGTCCGAAGATGAGGAGCCCTTGAAATTTCAAAATAAACCCCAAATGCTAGTAACCACCCACAAAGACAATTCGGTCTTCGCGTGTGACAAAATGATAATGTAAAGTAAAAGAGCTCACAAAATGATTAGTAGTGTATTTATTTTCATGTGTTTATTACATATGACACCTAACTGTCGCTTACAAATCCTGAAATCTTTATTGCATCATGCAGGGTACTATAATCCTTTATGAAAATACAGTAGTTCTCTTGAGTTTTGTTCATCAAAAGCTTCCTCTGTCCAGAACTACTGATGAATAGGATCAGCATGCATGCACAACTTGCATAGGCAATTCTGGAGATCTTGATGAATCAGTGGCCTCGGCTATTACTGAAAATGGTAATCCTTGCTATTGTTTGGTACCTTGATGCTTGACCATGAGATTTCTGCAAATAGTTTTGAAATCTTCGTACGTCTCAGACTTGGTTGCAGCAGCTGTGTTGTCTGGAAATCGAAATTTTGAGGGTCGCGTGCATCCTTTAACAAGGGCAACTTACCTTGCTTCTCCTCCCCTTGTGGTTGTGTATGCCCTGGCTGGCATGGTAGGCAATGTTTTCCCAATAAGCATTTCTCTACAAGTTTCTTTACTCACAATCACTTGCATATGGCTTTTCAAAATAAAGAGTCACTTGCATATCCAAATTCCGCATGCTGGTTCGTTGGGGTGAACATTGCGCTGTTTTGTTGTTGCCTGTTGGTCAAATTTATTGTATCGAGCATATAGCTCATTGGGGAAACATTCTGCAGGTTGGCATTGATTTTGAGACAGAACCAATTGGATTGATGAAAGATGAGAAGAATATCTTTTTGAGGAACATTTGGCCATCCAATGAAGAAATACTAGATATATGATACTTGACATCTTGTGTTTGGTACTTGAATCGGTGGAGGGTAAAGAAAATGAAGGGGAAAACACAGGAAAACTCAAATGTGTTTTGAGTACTTTTTCCCATTCCCTTTCTTTTTTCTGCATATCCCTCCTACTTGGTTGCTATTTTCAGAATCAGTGTGCAGGCCTGACCCTGTTCGTTTTGGGTTTCCGGACCCATTTTTTTCAATTATTACTCAATCATTACTTGCAATTCCCTCCAATCATTATCCTTATTTTCAATTATTATTCTTGTTTCTCTATCTCCTTCCAATCATTAGCCATGTTTCCAATTATTACCCTCATTTCTCCCTCCAATTATTACCCCCAAAACCAAACCAAACCTAAAACCCAAACCAAACAAGGTTGGGAACTTCTTGCTTTGTTGGATTGCTTTTCAAAAGGGCTCATTTTGAAAATACAGCGAAAGATGATTTTATACTCTCGAAAACTATTACCAAGATACAGAACTGACGAGTATTTTTAGTTTTAACCATCGTGTTATTTAATTTGTTTTGCCAAACTGATTATGAAAATAGTTACTAGACAGGGAATAAATTGAAGATTCATACACAGCCTCAACGTTGAATTTAGATATCAAGGATGACATGTTTTCCTTCAACTGCACCAGGTTGAACAATCGAATGTGTTGCCTGATATGTTTAAGTCTACTTATGAGGCAATAGCCATGGGCAACTCAACGTGGAACCGAATATCCGTGCCTTACAGTACTCTCTATGAATGGGACCAGAGATCAACTTACATCAAGGAGCCACCATTTTTCCAAAACATGAGCATGTTTCCTCCAGGGCCACATGGAGTGAAAGATGCTTACTGCTTACTCTTCTTTGGGGACTCTCTTCCGATCGACCACGTCTCACCTGCTGGTAGCATTCACAAAGATAGTCCTGCGGCCAAGTACCTCATGGAACATGGGGTTGATAGGAAAGACTTCAATTCTTATGGGAGTCGTTGAGGAAATCATGAAGTGATGATGAGGGGAACTTTTGCGAATATTCACCTTTGGAACAAACTATTGGGAGAAGTTGGGCCAAAGACGATTCATATTCCAAGTGGAGGGAAGCTTTCCGTGTTCAATGCTGCCATGGTATGTCTTTTAGACTTAAGTTTTTTTTTTTCCCTTGGATTAACCCAACAAGATATACTAAATTACTGGCATCTTTTAATGAACACTGTCAAAATGGAAAGGCTAATAATATACTTCTGAGGGAAATATTAGTAGATGGTGAAATTAAGTAACCTAACAGATAATGGATGCTCCCTTTTCCCTCTCAAGGCTAATAATATACCTCTGAGGCTAATAATATACCTCCCTTTTCAATGAAAACATAATTTTTCAGATGGTAGAAACACTCTATGTGGGTGGGTGTTGCATCTTAAATTTTGCTAAAAGCGGAAGCTAAAAGTTGTTTTTGGACCATAAGCAAAAGCATATATTGATTCAAACTCGCCTAGATATCAAAATGGAAAAAAGATAATTGAACTTAAGCTGGTTTTACAGGCTGCAACAACCAACCCATGGATGATAGTGGCAGAACAATTAAAAGGAAAGTGACCATAATTTGTAGATGTAAAGGTTGCTTCCATAGTTATTTAAATTTAACTAATTTGAAACTCTGGTTGATATAGTTGAAGGCATTCCACAATGAGCTTTTTCATTCTTGTTAAATTGTCTATAATACTTGTTTTGAATCTGAAAAGAGATACAAGAGTGAGGGCCATGATACCATTATTTTGGCTGGAGCTGAATATGGGACCGGAAGTTCTCGGGACTGGGCTGCCAAGGGTCCAATGCTCCTGGTGCCCTTCCATATCACCATTGCATTTACTCCTTCCTTTGATTTAGCAGTTTTTAAAGTTTCTGAAACACCTTAATTTACTACTTTGATCCAGGGGGTGAAAGCAGTTATAGCCAAGAGCTTTGAAAGCACTCACAGGAGCAATCTGGTGGGCATGGGTATTATTCCACTATGCTTTAAAGATGGGGAGGATGCTGAGACTCTTGGATTAACTGGCCATGAACGCTACATTTCCGTTTCAGCAGACAATGGGAAGTCATTCACATGTGCACTGCGATTTGATACTGTGGTACGAACAAACTCTACTTTTGGTCTTAGGAAGGTTTGGTTATTAAGAAGGAAAATGATGCGAAAAGAAAAATTCATACCGAAATTCCACTAGAAACATGTTCCTGTGGCATTTTTTGAATTATGCGCCACGGTAAAGATAGTTTCTGATTGAAATATATTGTAAGCTCCATAGGCCGAGCTCCCTTTTTGGTTGGCACTTTCATGTACAAAACACACTTTCACATGTATCCCGCTTTATTCATTTGTAATTTCTACGTGGGAAGCCTGGCTTTTGAGTCCAGGTTCCGTCATTGAGCGAAACCTACGGTTGTTTTCTCATGGTTGCGTAGCTGGAATGGCAACTGGATTCTTGGATGTCATTGTCGTAGTTAGGCATCATCTTCTTCCTACTAGATGATAAGAGGAAGACGATAAGACTTTTATTTATCTTTTTAAGAGTGTCTGTATAGGAAGTGGAAGGAATTTAATTTATCTTGTAAAATAGGACCATGGGTCATTAGTTAGTCAAGGTGCACGTGATTGATGACAGAAAAATTTACGGACTTTGCACGAGATTGATATGCGGATTATTGGAAAGTTTGGAGAGCATTGGAAAGATTTTCTATCACCAAGAAAATCATCCTCAAACAAGGAAGGAATTGCCAATGACAAATGCACGTGATTCTCAGCCGTGTCTATGGTATGATTCGGCAAATCAATTATGGTGAGATTCTATATGGGATGATTTGGCAATCAGTGATAGACAAATTTTATGGATTTTGTTTCACGGCTAGAGAAATGGCTCGAGCCGTTTTTGCTGGTGGTAAAATATCTATAAATTAACGTGCGTGGCTGACAGAAAAAGACAAGTCTTTTGAATGAGCAACTACTGAATATACTTTTGAGAGAAAAAAGAATACATGTGTGGCTCTTGGAGTTCCATCAATTAACACACTCCCAAGTTATCTCCAAGAAGTATATCACCATTAATCCTTACAACCAAGTTCTATCCGGTGAATTTCCGGAAGAGTAAATAGGAAGGCTCGAGGATTCGAGGCGGCGGCAGTCAAGTGCTTGGTGCGATGAACGTGGATTCAGCAACTGCTTCTTGGATCAATTGAAAGGATTTTCGATTGTAAGTATAGGACGGTTGTAATCGCACAATGATATTTTTAGTACTTGATTCCGTCCTGTGGTTTTTGCCCATATAGGGTTTTTCCACGTATATTTGGTGTTCATCGTATTCTTTGTTTTCATTACCTACTTACTGTTTTGCGTTGTTTATTTTGGCACCGAAGTAGGAATTTCAATTGGTATCAGAGCGGGTCGCTCTTTGATTAAGAAATTTTTTTTCTTGAGTGGATCCTTATTATACAATGAACATGAATATGAATATTCCTTCGAATCGTACTCCTATATTAGATGGTGAAAACTTTGACTATTGGAAGTCAAGAATAAAGGCTGTCATGCGTTCTGTAGATGAGGGAATATGGAATTCTTGTATTAATGGTTATACACACCCCACTAAGACCGTAGAAAATTCGCAAGTGAAGAAAAGTAATGTTGAGTTGTCGCCTACTGAAAAAGCAGAATTACAGGCTAATAATCGTGCTTTAGATATCTTGTTTGGTGCTGTAGACGTTATTGAACATCGAAAGATAATGAATTGTGAAATAGCAAAGGAAGCCTGGGATATATTAGTAACATGTCACGAGGGTACAGAAACTGTTAAGCAATCTAAACTCCAAAGGCTTACCACTGAGTTTGAAATGATTAGAATGAAAGAAGATGAGATATTTAATGAGTTCTACTCGAAATTAATCCACATCGTCAATAGTTGTGAGACTTTGGGTGAGCCTATCGATTCCTTTAGGATTATAAAAAAGATTTTGAGGTCTTTACCTAAAAGGTTTAAAACTAAAGTTACCATGTTAGAAGGGAAGCGTAAAATTTTTGAAAAATCCATTGAGGAAATTGTTGGCATTCTTCAAACTTATGAAGCTGACATCCTTCAATCTAAATCTATTGAACAAAAAATAAAATCTTCGGCAAAGCCGATTGCTTTTTCAAGTACTCAAAATGATTCAAAAGATTCTGATTGTGAGGATGATTATGACCTTGAAGCTATGGATTTATTCACTAAAAATTTTAAGCAATTTTTTAAAAAGAATAGGGCTAACAAAGATTCTGATTTTAAAATAATGAATAACAAGGGAAAAAATAATTTTTCTACTGGCAAAGATAAAAGGAGAGAAAAAGGGACACCTTCAGGGCCCAAATGTTATGAATGTCAAGGATTTGGTCATTTGGCACATGAATGTGCTAATAAACTAAAAAAGAAAATGAACATCAAAGCCAATATAACTTGGGATGATAGTGAGTCGGACCAATATGAAGAAGAGGAGGAGCATATTTCAAATTTTATAGCTTTCGGGGCCTCCTTACAAACCCATGGTAGTGAATGTGACTTATCAGATGATAATAGTAATGAAGGAGTTGATGAGGATGAAGGCATGCCTGAGTTAAGGGAGAAATATGATTTATTATACAAGGAAAGTTTGAAAATCAACAAAGTGAATTTCAGGCTCGCTGAAAAGTTTAAAAAGTATAAGCTGGAGTTAGTAACAGCAGAAAAACAGGTAGAGGAACTACAAGGTTTTCTGAGCAATGTTATAGTTGAAAGAGATCAATTTAAAAAGGAAGTTGGAGTTCTTCAAGAGAAAAACAAAGCGGAGTCTGAGTCGAATATCATGTTGGGTAGTAAAATTAGCAATTTACAAGTTGAACTGACTAATGCTAATGATATTTTTGAGCGTTTTAAAGCAGGTTCCAAGAAGTTAGATGACATTCTTCAGGTTCAAAGGTCATCAAATGACAAGTCCGGACTTGGATTTCATGAAGGCTTATCAACGGGACAATATGGAGGTAAAATGAATTGGGTAAAGCCTAAAGAAGTAAAGCTGGCATCTAAGAGTGGTATGTCTGTCAACACATATCCGACATCAAAGAACGGTAAATCTGTCAATACATCTTTTTATGAAGAAAGCTAATAGTGCTAGATTTGTTCCAATTTGCCATTATTGTAATATTAAAGGTCATATTAGACCTAAGTGTTTCAAATTGCACGGCTATCCTCCTCTTGCGCGCAATCATGTCAATCATAACAATCTCATTTTCAACAAAGTTGTCAGCATACCTGAAAATAGCCACACTAAATATGCTAATACTAGGAACATGACAGCTAATAGCATGACTCTTAATCATATGTCTAACAAACAGAGTCAAGTTATTCCAGTTAAAACCAAAGCTATTTGGGTGAGGAAGTCAGACTTAAGAACTCAAGTTAATATTTCTATCAACCCTCAAAGTGACATTGGATCATCTAGAGGTGTTAATCTTGCTTTTTAAACGCTTGTTTTTATTTTGGTATTCTTGTTTTTCCTGTCTAACATCATCTTTTGTCATTATCGTTGGTGTTATTTTTATTATCAAAATCCAAATAAAAAAATATTTAAAAAAAAATCTTTTCATAAAAAAAGGGGGATTTCTTGTGCCGTGAGTTTTATGAATATCATCATTTGTGGCACTGCATGCACATTTCACTTGATATTAGCCATGATATGCATTGACAAGTCTAAGTGTTTCATGTTTCATGTTTCTGTGACCTCCACTTTTACACTTCAAAAGTCCAATATATATTACATGCCAAGGTCTGTTGTTCCTTATATACCTCGCTAATCCGTCTTCAATACTCCCTGGACGATTGACCACTTAAGCAATACGGATTGACATGTAATCTTCATGCTTTATATGTCGTAGTGAGGGGGAGAAAATGGTACGTGTGCTATTCATTGAATATGCTTATCCGGGCGTTCATTGAGTAACCGGACAATTGGGGTGAGGTACTCTCCCCCTAAGCGTTCGCGTCAAAAGGTGAATAGACCTTGTGAAGGCATTTTTTTTTGGACCACTTGCCTAGTAACCGGACCATCCGGCTCTATCCAGTCCGAATGTTCGCGTCAAACGGCAGTGGGGTAAAAGTGAAAAAAAAAAATTATATATATAAAAAAAAAAAAAAAAACAGTGGCACTCTCTATTGATTGAGGGGGAGTTGTGGTTCTCTTATAGCTAGGACTTGTCATATCTTATTATTGCCCGGTTTGACTTCATGAGGGTGAGATTTTTTGATGGCCCGAGTGTATATGAGCAACATCGGTTTCTTTGAAAATGTCAATCTTGAGGGCTAATGACGTGTCACACACGCACTTTTGTCATGGATTCGTGTCTCATGTGCATCATACCTTACCAAGTATCCATGGTTGAATTCTCTCAATTTGTGAATGCATTTTTACAAATGTCTTTATTCATCAAATTTCATAACCGATGACTCCATTTACTGTTGGTGTGTCAAAATTGCTTTGTGGTTATAATTTCATTTTTACTCTGTGCCCGAGCTCGAGTAAGTTTGTGGTCTATTCATCAAATGTTTTTATTGACTTTTGATATTTGCTTGCACTCAAATTATTATTTTTCTTTTCTATTTCAACTTTTCCATTCTCTATGATATCTTTTTCCAGTACTTGAAAGACAATTGTGATCTTTTTGATTAATTTTTGTCAAGTATCAATATCTATAACCTCTAGTGGGATTAAAAAAATAATAATAAAATAAACAATAAAAATTTTGGTCCTTTGTTTCAGGAACTGCTATAAGGGTATAACGCAATTTTTATTCTTCTCCTTTTCTTGTCTTTTCGATCGTTAGTTGGTTATTTGGTGCTTAAGTTATCATTCCTGTCGGGCTTAGTTGGGGGCATGTGGTACTCTAATAATATTATGGATTATGGCATATTGACTGATGTCCATGTGGAGTTAGTTAACGGTGATATATCACTCCCTTTTTTTTCTAGTCTTATTCGATGCTTATTGCCATCTTATCAGTCTATTTCTAAAACCTGCATTTCTGCTTTGTTTATCTCTAACCCTTCCTCAACCTTTGTCATTCCATGACAAAAAGGGGGAGTACTAATATTACGGGGGCATTTCATTAGTGTTGTGTTGCAGCGTAACAGGAGGCCAGTACTTGGTTAAGGGATAGGTTTTTCTTTTATAGTGTGTTTTGTCATGGAAGTGCCAAAGGGGGAGATTGTAAGCTCCATAGGCCGAGCTCCCTTTTTGGTTGGCACTTTCATGTACAAAACACACTTTCACATGTATCCCGCTTTATTCATTTGTAATTTCTTTTATTTATCTTTTTAAGAGTGTCTGTATAGGAAGTGGAAGGAATTTAATTTATCTTGTAAAATAGGACCATGGGTCATTAGTTAGTCAAGGTGCACGTGATTGATGGCAGAAAAATTTACGGACTAAATTGCACGAGATTTATATGCAGATTATTGGAAAGTTTGGAGAGCATTGGAAAGATTTTCTATCACCAAGAAAATCATCCTCAAACAAGGAAGGAATTGGCAAGGAAATTGGCAATGACAAATGCACGTGATTCTCAGCCATGTCTATGGTATGATTAGGCAAATCAATTATGGTGAGATTCTATATGGGATGATTTGGCAATCAGTGATAGACAAATTTTATGGATTCTGTTTCACGGCTAGAGAAATGGCTCGAGCCGTTTTTGCTGTTGGTAAAATATCTATAAATTAACGTGCGTGGCTGACAGAAAAAGACAAGTCTTTTGAATAAGCAACTACTGAATATACTTTTGAGAGAAAAAAGAATACATGTGTGGCTCTTGGAGTTCCATCAATTAACACACTCCCAAGTTATCTCCAAGAAGTATATCACCATTAATCCTTACAACCAAGTTCTATCCGGTGGATTTCCGGAAGAGTAAATAGGAAGGCTCGAGGATTCGAGGCGGCGGCAGTCAAGTGCTTGGTGCGATGAACGTGGATTCGGCAACTGCTTCTTGGATCAATTGAAAGGATTTTCGATTGTAAGTATAGGACGGTTGTAATCGCACAATGATATTTTTAGTACTTGATTCCTTCCCGTGGTTTTTGCCCATATAGGGTTTTTCCACGTATATTTGGTGTTCGTCGTATTCTTTGTTTTCATTACCTACTTACTGTTTTGCGTTGTTTATTTTGGCACCGAAGTAGGAATTTCAATACCGCCACAACATTGTTCTCAAGGTTCTAAAACTCGCTAGCCGCTCCCAGGGCGGTAGGGCACCTTCTAGCTTCCAAGGCCGACTACTCGGCGCCTAGTCGGGCAATTAGTCGGGATAATCAGTCTAGTTAGGCTAGTCGACGAGAGTCCTTCTAGCACCTAGGCAGCGAGTACTCGGCCTTCTAGACCTTTTAGAACACTGAATTTATTCTCTTAAGGGAGTTAACCGTCAAAATTTCAAACTAATGGATTTCAATTGTACTTTCTACCTACCTTGCGCATGTGTCTACTATCAGATGGCAATACATTTCTTCCTCTGCTAACTTAGGGTAAGCTTGTTACAGGTCGAACTGGCTTATTTCAATCATGGAGGTATTCTGCATCATGTTATCAGAAACTTGTTAGCCGAAGCGAAGCGGTAATGGATCATAATCTTCCAAAACCGGGCACCACTTTGAAAAGAACAATATATGTAATTACACGCCAAATTATGAGTTCTAAATTTGGAGTCAACTCGGTTCATCAGTTTGTAACAACCTGCAGTAAGTTTAGTGTTATGTTGATACTTGTCCATGTCGTGTGTGTGTGTGTGTCTGCGCACGCGCCTGTGTGAGGGGGAGAGAGAGAGAGATTAACTTGTTCCTAGTTACATTTGGTTTGTTTAGTTAATTGGAGGATTGTAAATTTTGAACAGCCTGATTTGCAGCGATGGGGTGGCATTTATCTACTTTTCTCTGAACGAATGGTCTTGAAAAATATTATATACAGTACGTAAGTCGAAATAATTAGCAAATTTAACCACTACAAGAAAAATATACAGTAACATGTAGGTACGTAATCTGTAAATATAGCTTCCAGTAAAATCTTCATTTGATGCTTTAAAGTGGCCTGATAACCCCACCTTTTATTCCTCACTTCACCAACATTTCTTAACAGAAAAATAACTTAGCTAAATACCAAAAAAAGCCCTTCCCCATGCTCTGTAAATCACAGCACTAAAGACATTAACATAGATGACTGTGGAACAATGAATCTTACCCTAGTGTCAGATGCTAATAAACTCAATGATGCCAAGTATGCAAAGCTACTACTAACCAATCAAAACTGTATTATTGCCGCCAGCAAGGCTCAGCATAAATTTCAATATAATTAACCAACTCAGAAGGTGATCAAGGATGAGGAAGTTTTCTATCAATCTGAAGAGAAAAAGAGAAGGTAAGGTTCAAACATTGTTCAGAATTCAGTCCCAATTTGTACCAAATTTCGAACTAGGACTTGCAGAAAATGACTAGTGTAAAAGTTTTATGCTACAGGGCTCGCAGCAAGAGCGAACTAGTTAAAACATATCAGCAACCAGAATAAAAATTCTCTATTGCAGTCACCAGTAGACTATCAACTTAAGTAGTTAATGTTTAATCACCAGAAATGAACAAACTATTCCAGGTAAACAGCTGGATTGTCAGCCGGAGAAGAAGCTGTACAATGCATTTTAATCTCAGAAAATGGGTCTGCACATTCAAAATTGACATATTCCCCGACTTAAGTGACGACCCATTTTGAGTGCTGAGAAAAACCGCCAATTGATTTATTCTTGTGACGATTGCCTCCCTCACATCCCACCTGTTTCAACAATCCAAAACAGCCGAAATCGCTATCCATGTTTTGTTAAAATGAACTAGTCATTAAGGATGAAGAATTCCTTCAGTGTATCAAAGAGAGAATCTTTGGCAAATGACCTCCTTGGCCATCTGCTGCAGCATCTCTATAATTTCAGAGAAATCGTGTCTCAGAGTGGGATTTTGCTGCCAGCACCTCTCAAGCAGTTCAACAAGCTTCGGATCGGTGTTCTTCGGAATGGTAGGCCGCAGATCCTGAGAACCACAGAAGCGACATTTAACATTAATTAAACATCAAGGTTCCATTTTTTTTACTGGACAATAGCGAGCGGGCGCATAATCGTAATCGTATCCTGTATCCTTCATTTCTAGGATTTAATATCTGCATGAAATTTAATACTAACCACAAAATTCAAGTTTCAAACGAATGCACAAAAAGTCTCCCCTTGTCCTTGTGATCTAATTCCATACTCTTTTCTGGGCAAAAAAAGAGAGCTTAAAAATAGTGAAACATAGAAAAGAAACGGATAAGCCAAGTACCTGTTGAACAACACCAACAGCTGCTTGCAAAGGTGTTAACCATGAAGAACCTGCATACGGCATACCAAAGTCACCCAATGTAAAGATGGTGATGACCATGAAGAACCGTATAAACCTGCATACCAGAGTCACCCAATATAAAGATGGTGATGACCATGAAGAACCTGCATACCAAGTCACCCAATTTAAATCTCATGACCCTAAGTTGTGGGTTGAACATAATAATAAGAGCATTCAGAAGGCCATATATAGCGATCTCTACAATTTAGATTATGCATCAATATCAAGAAGGTGGCAACTTAACATAGGAAATACACACATCCAGTAAATCAATCCACCTCTTGTAACCATCAAACTAGATTTCAAACAGATTTTCGTTAACCTAAAGCTCACAGAGATCTTGGACAAGGAATGATACATGGCACTCAATAGACAAGATGCCTTGGATTCTAAATCTGCTTCTACGAATAAACCAGGGAAATTACTCGTCATAGTGTTAAAAGTATAACAAATTCTAACCGTGAAGCAGAATGAACAACGCATCTGTCTTCAACTTGAGAGCCATTAATGTGAACTGCAAGGGCTGCAAGATTAGGTGATGAGCCAAAGGTAGGTGGTGGATGATTTCTGGAGAGAGAGAAAGAGAGAGAATCACATTTCAATTAAAACTACAAAGTAACCAATTAAGTATACGTAAAAAAAATTATTTAAAAAAATGAAGTCGAAAAGGTGACATTGGTACCTTTTTTTTTTTTTTTTTTTCCCGAAAGGCAGCTAGTAAATATCATTTCAATAATAGTTTACCCCAGTCTACTTGAATGTTCACATTACTTTGAGCATCATCTTTGACTACGTACTCCAAACGATCAGTGTCAACTGAGGTTCCGCAAGAGGAAGGATGAACCTGCATGTTATCATCCTTGAGGCCCACGAATCTAATGAAATTAGATCAAAAGTTCGTCCAAGATTCCAAAAGCAAGGTAAGAGACCTACATAGCGAAGAAACATGATACAACAATAGGAAAGGGAGCAATAAGATACAAACTAGCTGACGTTGCAATTTCAAAATATAGAACACGTCGACAGCTAGGAAATATTCACTGTATATACAAATAATCACATGCAAACAGATTTCATGTTTCTCGTGTGCGGAAAATTCCAAACAACTTGAGGGCGGGCTTGAGGCATCAACAGAGTTTCTAGAGTCTCCAAGAATTATGGACTGAAAATCTCACCAATGGTGCCATCATAGTATTTCGCAGGTGTGTGGATCATACAACACTTACATGCATAAGTTTAATCCTCAAATATGGGATACCCCGTTGCCCACCCTCTCATGTAAAGAATGATCAACCACACAAGAATTGATCATGGATTACCATGTTTGTCAAATGTGTTAATTTGGATGCCATGAGACGGCCCTTTGGAAAGTCATCCCATATAGCGCTTTATTGAGGCACCAGCAATGCCTCGTGTCAAACTAACGGGCATAAGTTTGGGCCAACTCCACAAGGGCTTTGCATCCACGTGAATCAAACAAGCAATGTCAAATTATTAGTGGTATTGGTGACAAACTGACAATAGGAAGTTGGACCGTGCATTTGGCAACTCCGGTCCCAATCCTCGCATAGTGGTGGCGCTCTCAATTCTCAGGCTTATGCTACCATACAAGCAAGCAAGTGCACATTATGTGACTTAGTTATGCGTAAGCTGACCCGGTGACTTATCAAAAAACATTAGCAGACTCAAAGAAACATTTCTCTAGCAATTATCAGGCACGCTACTAAACCCAAGAACACTTTTCAATGATGCATTTCATCAAACAACAAATAAGCATATCCCTCTTCTGTCTCCTCTGTAAAAATGCTTTAAGCAAGGGATGAAATTACAAAAACAAACTTTTATTACCCAAAAGAAAATATCTGGGCAAAGAAATAGAGACAAATTTGTGATTCAGACCAAAATTGAGTTAAAAAAAAAAGTCGCCAATTCAACGAAAGATCATACCAAATCACAGTTTGTAAGCTGTGTTTATCTGGGCTAGAGAAAGAACTGAAACGTTAAACCCCATTTCTAGACCAAGCGAGCTTCGAATGAGCGGCAGTCGCCGTCGTTTTGATTGGCCGGAGCATCTAAGTTGCCGAGATGATTCTGATCGGACATTGTAGACGGGAGGGAAGAGAGCTTCACCGCACAGGCACAGTCGACGACGTCGTTCTAAGGAAACGCGAGATGAAGATTATGTTTGAAACCGGTGTATTATGGTTTTGATTCAGTATAGCCAAACCTATGTTAAGAAACATAAATTCATTAAGATCAAGTACTGATCCATTTTCAAATAATGTGAAATTTTTCCATGACTTGTAATTTTCCGCGTTCGATAATATGAATGTCTTAGATCATCCAAATAACACTCAGATTGATAGAAAATTTACTTAAAGTCCCATAAGAGTTGTTGCTATGGAATGAGATATGATTCAATGTATTTAAACCCATTTTAAGCAATTGAAATTTGTTTAGATTAAGCACTATTATGTAATTTATTTATGAGATATTCATACATCATATGTGTTAGAATTTCTACAAGACAAATGTCTCAGATCAATAAATTATGGTCGATGTAGGTAGAAATCGTCCTTGTACCAAGGAAGAGTTCGTAGAATTAAAACGACGTCGTTTTAAAGTGATGACATAGGTTCAACCTATGTCATGACGTGGAAAATATTTTCTTTAATTAATTTTTTTTTTGTCCACCCTTCTGCTTGCTATGGGTTCGAAAACAACGGTGTAAAGAAACCCATTTTCCGCAGTGAAACCCACCAGCACCGGCAGCGCCTCACGCCTCCCTCCCCACCTCCACCTCCGGCAACGAACACACCATCACCGAGAACGCGGCGAATCAGATGAGCACGAGCGCGAATCAGTTCTCTCTCTCTCTCTCTCTCTCTCTCTCTCTGTGTGTGTGTGTGCTTATTTTAACTAGGGTTCCAATGTCCGAAATTCTACTTGAACAGGTGAAGTGTTTTTACTTACCGATTTTAGGGTTTGAAATTGAGGTTCTTTGAACCCAGTTTTTGGGTTCAAGAAATAGGACTTCGTCTTTAGGGCTTTTCTATGACTTGAAATGTTTATAGGACAGTGGTGGCAGCCATTCAATCGAATGTAAAATGCCACTGTCCCGAATCTTTATCTTGACTTTCTTTTGGTTAGGTACTAGTTTCAGGAGATACAGGGCATAATTTCTTCCTCACAGGGCATAATCTTGCTCTGGATTCCAAATGCTCTTTAGTGCTTGGTCCAAACTATGGCACACGGTTTCCAATCCAAACTACGAAACTACATGGTGAGCCAGTTAGCGCCTGTTGGACCGGTTAGAATTTTCGACATCATAGCTAACCGAATGCAATTAGATCAAAGCTACTCAAATTTGTCTCATGTTTGGGTAGACTATAGATAGGCAGACATTAAGTGACATTTATGTTGTTCATTCTGTTTGTAGCAAATAGCAATATTGTTCTTCGTATTTAGTTTTTGAATGAATGTATTCGATCGACTGGGCACAATATTCCTTGGTATTTGTCTTGGAATGAATGTATCCATCAAAATATGCATTCTGGCCATTGGAGGCTTGGATTTGTATAATAAGGCCTCTTTGAGGTAAGATTGATGACTCTAATAGGTTCTTAAACTGAATATGTTGTATAAAAGTTTCTTGGTTCATTCTTGTATGAGTGTTCTTCTGATGGATGAACATGAGGTAGCAGGCTTTTCGGAATGTGCATGATTGATCTTTTCGTAAAGTCAGTTTTGTTATTCTTTCATTTGGATGTTAAATGCACATTTGAAAGTGAGCATTCATTTTTTTGGAAGTGAGCTTCCATTTTTTTGAAAGTCTCGTACTTTTTCTCTATTGTGGTTCCAGTTAAAAATCATTTTTAATCAGATCTATGGGAGTATGATATTTTCTCTCGTAAATTTCTTCTTTGCACTTCGATGGTACCTTCTTTGTGCTTTCAGTTCTTCGGTGAAAATTCTTTTCTTCTCTGGACAGGTTGTTAAGGTTGCAGACTAAGGAGTTGCTAGACTGCGAACAGAACCTAGAGTAATGACTGCAGGAACTGGCATATCGTTGGATGGCTCCTGAGGCAGGAATTTTATCCTAAATTGCCTTAAATTTGAATTTATGAGTCAATTCTCATGCATGAATTTTTTTTGCTAAATATGTGAAGTTCCTTGCTGAAAATTCTCTCCTTAGTTGTATCATGCTCGTCTCACCATGCAGTTTAGGGATCGGTAATATTCCATTTATGTACGGATATGGAGTGGTCTTGGCTACTTAAGTAGTTAACTGTGTTGCTAAGACTTCCCTGTGGGCCAATATTGTTGTTTGGTGCCTTGCAGTCAGAATCAAAGGATAACTCAGATGAGCAATTTATAGTTTACAAGATATTTGATTAAAAGCTGAATAATAATAGAGGTTACATGTCCTTTTATAGCGAAAACTAGCAAACCCTAGCAAAAACTTACCAAAAATAAAGTATCCCAAAAATTGGGGAAACTTCCATAATTGAAAACTAGAAAGAAAAATAAGAAATTCCCAACTAGAATCAATGAAAACGGAATTCCATGCCTAAAATTGGTAATTCGTAATCTAATTATTACCTAAAATAGCAAAATTACTAAATTGAAGGCCTAAACGAATGAATTTGGCCGAAATCCACCATCAGTCACGATTAGGATGGTGAGTATTGATCGCAGCGCGATTCTGCTTTAGCCCACCAAGTTTGGGCCTATTCCGGGCTCGTCGATAAGTTGCCGAAATTGGCAATTTTCAATTAGAAGTTGATTGGGCCTCTTAGGCTTTGGCCGGTCCAATTGATCATAAAATTGGGCCGCTACTTGTTCTGCATCAGTTATGCATCGACACAGAAAAAGACACAAATTTTCAAACTATAGAAGTGTAAAATCGAAACAAACTCAGGTAAGAAAGATGATGAAGGCGAAGAATTGAATATGGTTCATGATTTACTCTAATTACCAACAAATACACATCTGGAGAGAGGGAGAAAACAAGAGTCTGGTTAGTTTTAAGACATTTTGTGTGCTCTCTTCCTTTCTTGATTGCATGGATCAGAGGGAAAAAAAGAAAAAGAGAAGATTCAATTCGAAAATTAATAGGGGTTCACCAACTGGCACTTGCTCTTCCAAGTGGAGCACGATATTCAAACACCTAACGATGTACAACGACTGCTGAGATCATCTATCCCACTTACCCGCAAATTATCAATAAAAGTGGAAAAAAAATAGCAAAAGTGATAAAATCAAATGACCAAATTAGAACAAAAAAATAGCCTCACAATTAGGCATTCAAGACCCTTGTCCATGAGAATCAAAATAACTAGTGGAACTATACATACAGATTCATACGAATACTAATGCAAAAAATAGTTACAAGAATCTTACAGAATTTATGGTGTGAAGGATAGAATCAGAAAAATATTTGAAGGTGAATTTACCAGAGTTTTGATCTTGGGGTTCTATGTCCACTTTGTGAGCCTTTTCCAAGTTCCATTCTCTCACACTCTACTTCCAAAGTTTTTTTTTCCTCTGAAACTCCTATGCTCGTCTAAGTTCCTCTTTATTCTCTCCGACTATGTGAAAGTAGTAAAAGAAATTTATACAAACTCAAAGCGAATAACCCACACTCGAGGACAGAGTTATTTAGTAAGGATGATACATTCTAGACAATCCACAATGTCCGACTGATATTTCTAGTAACATTTTTACCTGTGTAAAATGTAAAAACCAAAACAAAAATGAACTACACTTCAAATCATTAAGGATGGAAAATGATATTTATTGAAGTTACTTAGTAGTGGAAAATCAACAATTTAAACTTTTGAAGAAGTGGTTCTTACCCTCATTTATGTCTCATGTCTCTACCTTAACAAACTTCCTTATCCCCAATTAAGGCCTTGTTTTCCATTTGAGAAAACCCTTGATTTTATTAAAATATTTCCTCATTTTCTAATCCACCCCAGTGATTTTATCAAGTTTCCTGAAATCTCTCACACATTCAAGCGATTTTATCTAATGAGAACACAAAGTGATTTTATCAACCCTCTTTAAACTCAACTTTTATGCGATTTCCTATTTTAGCAAACAAGTTTAACTCACCCTAAATGCCCTTGAAGCAACCTTTGTTTGTCATCCTAAACTTGAATCAATCCAAGAACAATGTGTTCCGAATTTTCCAATAATGTGATAATCAAGTTTTAGAATATAAACCATGGGTAGTTGATGCATATTTTTCGGCCAATCACTAATCATTTTATAAGCTACATGGACTCTTCATTGTATGTAAGCAGCCGAGTTTGATACTCAAGTATTGGGTATTGGTGAGGGGCATGTGTCCGGTATCCATACCGCATTTAAACATCCTCTAAGTGTTATGATAATTGAACAAAAAGAAGTTCACATTAACTAGAATAGTGACATTCTAACCTTTCACATGGACAAAGAGCCAAATTTGCATATTTTCCCTAATCTCCCAATTTCATATGATTTTGTAAATACTCTCATCACATGTAAGGTATATTGCTTTCCATTTCACTTCCTCAAATTCTCCGTGATTGAGTTTGGATTTTGGTAGGTAAATAAAAAATAAAAAAGGAGTTGCTTTTAGTACTTTTAAGAACATGATACACTAACAATCTACTTGTCCCTATTGTCTCGATAAACAAAGCATGGTACGAAAATTGGTTGCTAGGTTTAGGAGGAAAATATACTATTCAATCTCTAAAATTGGGGCTCCTAAATTTATTTGGACAATTGCTAATAAATAATCTACTTAGGATCTTTTGTGGATATGGAACAACAAAATTGATTTGAAAATCAGCTAATAAATTTTACTCTTGTCAAATATCTTGTGAATTTATTACCTTACCGGTTTATTGGTTGACACATTCCTAATATAGTTAACAAGGCTAAAAAATGAGTGGAGACAAATACTAGTGAAACGTTTTGATAGCTATAGTTAACTCAACCTGGAATGGGAGAAGGCTCAAATGATAATAAGGCATAATAGTTGTTTATTATATGGTATTAATTTGGGTTGCTGGTAGCCTGGTAACCAATAAGGCCAGAAAACTCTTTTGTTCCTTAAGGCCATCTCCAACCCTTCATCAAATGTATCATCAAATTCAAATTGGATGAAAAATTTGGCAAAATGAAGAACCAGCCTTTTCACCAAAATACTAAATGTGTTTTATGTCATTCTTTCCTTAAATGGAACGATAATACATTTAAATGACTTTGCAATATTTTTCCTTTCCTAGGCAGTGTTTGGGATAAGGTAGGGATTTGATGAAAGCCATTGGAGTCCTCAATATCAAATCAAACTTTTGGCCAATTTTTTTAGTCAAATTTGATGAGAAAAAAGGTGAAGGGTTGGAGACACCTAAAAAGACACCGAAATTCCACCATCCAATTAGGATGTCCTATATCCAAGTTTCTGCTGAATAGCTTGATATACATTGTTTGGCCCATTTTCTCATAGTTTAAGCTTTTGGGACAATTGGTAACTTAGCAGCAGGGACGGATCTAGAGATCCAACTCAGTGGGGGCATTTTATTAATTGTAAACGTGCAATTTTTTTTCCTAGTCAACGATTTTGTTAGGGACAAGAAATCGTGTAAAATCGATTCCAAACCTAATATCAGACAAAAAATTATTGAAGGCTATGGACCATTGTAAAATATCTCTAAAATTTAAAAATATCTAAGTTAAACAATTTTCTCATCATTTTGTATCATTTTCTTTAAATTAAAAAAAAAAAAGAAAGGGGAGAAAATTAAAATTAAAAAAAAATGTTAGGGAATTATTATTACCATTATAGGTTCAAAATATATAATAAAACTAGTAGGTTGTTAAACAATGAATGTTGCTGGCCTAGTGGCAAGAGGGAAGGTATTGGTTTTGGAGCCAAAGGTTCAAGGTTCAAACCTCAACAATCACTCCTATGTGATAACCTTTCACATTTTGTGGCTTAAAAAGGAAGAGGTGAGATTCAAACCCACGACCTCCGACTTGGAGATGGGGTGCTTTACCACCAAACTACACGCAAGTTATGTTTCATGGTTTGACACAAATTATATATATACAAAACTTATTTCCCAAAATTAATTTTTTTTACATTAACAAGTGGGGGTCAGCGGGGTCACGTGCCCCCGCATGCCCCCCCTTGGATCCGTCCCTGACTTAGCAGTTTCTACAAAAGCTAAAATCTCAAATGCAGAAATATTATGGTATTCTGAACAATTCATTAACGTAATTTTGAAATTTTGCACTTCTGGTAATGGTTATGAATGTATTGACTGTTGAGTTCACACTGTATCGATCATTCTTCTTTTTTCCCACGTAAACAAGGTCTCCTGTAAGTATTTGATACAAAAGGACTGAAGGAAATGCTTCTTACCATGTAGGACTACTACTTTTCAGCTTTGTTGCTTGAAAGTTCAATAGTCTGAGGGCATCTACAGTGGGCTCTCAAAATAGCTCCTAAGTGAGACTCCTAACATTTACCTAGCCATGTGCTCAAGTATTGCCTTCAATGGGCTCCCCATACAAACTCCTAAGGGTGGCTCCTAAACTTGGCTCCTAGCACAATAGTTAAATTTAGGTAGCCTTCTAGCAAACTCCAAGTGGAGCCAAAGTCTTTAATTTTTTTTAATATGAAATCTTTGAAAAAGTTACTCCTAATTTTTTTTTTCTCGCAAAATAGAGAATGTTATTGCTAGCACATTGAGTGAACACATCCTCTCTAAATTTAACAAACTCTAGGAGTGAAAAGTGGACCCCAATTATACTTATGTGTACACCTTAGGATACAACTTAGAAGCAATTTTTAGGGAGTCCACTGTGATGCCCTGAGAGCCCAAAGATAAGAGACTAGCAACATACCTCTAAGACTTGTAATGCAGCATCTACACATCCACCAGGACCCTGGAAAATAGGAAACAAGCATGTGCGTCGAGAGTGTATAAACCTTATCGCAAAGCAGCCATTGCACGCCCAACCTTACTTATCTTTTTATTGGTTATACATGGATGGTGGCGAATACCACCATCGCATCTCCGTTTGGAAACAGCTACCAATTTTATCCTTAGAAGGCCATTTTGGAAGGTCTTCATAAAATGGTTTAAATTTTCACAAGTATACAGTAGGGAAAGAGGTTATGACAGGGAATAGAGCAGAACAACACAGCCTTTGTCAGTTTTATCAGGAATGCCTTCGCGCCACCTCATTGAGGCACACCAGGACGCTGGCGCGTGCAATCTCAATTCACAACTCACTCCAGTTCTTGATGAATTGGATGCCAAGAAAAAAGGAGTGAAACCTAGATTTCGTGAGAAAATTAGCTAGTCAAAAGAATTATTGGTGGGAGAAACCTATAAAGAGCTAGGTTTGAATGAGCTTAAACAACTAAGAATTATTGGATGCCCCTTTTTTCTTTTTTTTCTTTTTCTGAACAGCACAAATCCTGTATAAAAGTTCTAGTAAAAGTTATTGCTTGGGTGGCTTATTTTCGCATTTTTAATTGTGGTTCTTTAAGATTTTAGGTGTTTGGATGTCATGAAGCAAAATGCATTTTGAAAATAGATTCTCCGAATTGAGAGATAGAGGCGTGGGGTGTTTGGATACCTTTTTCTTGGCTTTTGATTACTTCATATTCTCCTTAAATAAGTGTTTGACAACTCACTTCCATAATGAATTCTCATACCTACAACTGGTGGAGTTCACATATGACAACTAGGGCTGTAAACGAGCCGAATCGAGCCGAGCTTTAGAATATTCAAGTACGTTCATTAAATTTTTAAACGAACTCGAGCCGAACTCGAACTCAATGAAAATTTGACGAGCCGAGCTCGAGCCGAACTTGCCTAGGTTTGAGTCGAACTCGAACTTGTTCACGAGCCTTAACGAGGAAAAAATTTAGATATTTATGCTCTAATATAAGTCTAGAACTTCAAAAAAAATCTATTTTGTACATAAATAAGTTCATACATGTATAAAATTATAAAAATATATTAGTAAAATTTAAGTTTATAATACTTTTATGGTTTATACAAGTACAAGTTATAAAATTTTCATTATGTATATGTAAAAGTTTATACATATCCAAGGTTATATAGAAAATTCTTATGAGATATACATATATTTAAAGTTCGCGAGCCTAATCGAGCCGAATATTGTCAAGTTCAAGTTCGGCTCGTTTATTAAACGAGCCTAAAATTGAGGTTCAGGTTCAGTTCGTTAGTATCTGAATCGAACTCGAACAAGCCTTTACCGAATCGAGCCTCGAATAGTTCACGAACGGCTCAGTTCATTTACAGCCCTAATGACAACCAATATTAAGCAAGCATTGAGATGCCGCCCTATAAGGCATTTTACGGCAGACCTTGTTGGTCACCTGTTTGTTGAATAGACATGGGAGCATCAAGTTTACTAGGCCCAGAAATGTTTGGAGAAACAGCAAAGAAAGTCAAAATCATCCGTCAAAGATTTCTGACCGGTCAGAATCGACAAAAGAGCCATCCCGACAAAAGAAACAGACCGCTACATCGAGAAAAGAAAGAGAGAAAGGAAAGTGTTATGGATAAGAAAATAAGTCCCATGTCGACACCCACTATTGTAACCAATCAAATGCAAACAAAAGAAAAAGAAAGAGATTGACTGAGAGACAATCCAACCAAAAGTTGGATGAACATCAAAGTAACAAGAAGCAGCAACATCAAAGTTAGAGTTTAAGCTTCCTAACTCCATCAAGGCTACACCTGAAATCTTCCACAGTGTGGCAAGGAAGATTGCATTTTCCTTTCACTCAAAGAGCAACTCTTCCTTTGACAAGTTCCGCCACCTCCTCAAAAGAGAACCAAGCTTGTTCGTTTTGGTTCTTAGGAACTACTTCACTCTCAACATGGTTTTCGATTCTCTTCAATTATTACTCTCATTATCCAAAAACTTCCCTTAAAAATATTGGAAAGTAAAGTTTTGGACTTCCGTTAATCATTGGCACTGTGTACATTTTCGAACTAGTCGACCACGTTAACCATATAAAAAATTACTCCTACTTTTATTGGATGCAATTGATATATTTTCGAAAGACTTACTAAGCAAGGGGACTTCGATTCAATGTTTCCAATCATTATTTTTCAACATAAATGAAGTGAACGGTTACGATTACCGAAATGAGCCTGAGAAAGACACGCAATGAGCTCAACAAGAAGGCCCACCTTTTCCTATTATGATTGCTAGCTTCCCCAAAGAAGGGAAAAAAAAATGATTCGTACATAACATTTGTTCTTTGAGTGCCAAAAGACACAAGACAAATACTGAAAGACAAATTTTGAAGTGCAATTATAAGAACGAGAGCGCCAAAATCATCCTCAAAAAAATACACACAAACCAGAGCAAACCGGACCGAACCGGTTACACCCCCAGCCAATTCCATGGAATCACTTCTTTCAATTGGTGAGAGAGTGGAATACTACAAACGACACACAGTATATTACTGATAACATGATGCAGCACACTATATACAAAAGCAGATGTGCTGGGATTGGCAGTACTTACGTACAAATGCATATATGAGTAGTATCCAACATGATGCAGCACGCACTATATACAGAAGCATATGTGCTGGGATTGGCAGTACTTACTTACAAAAGCATATGTGAAGAGTATCTGAGTATAGTTTCAGATTATGACACTGCAAACCACACTAAAACGAACAGACGGAATTAAACTATATAACAGGTACGCTGATTCTTTTTCCAGGAGAAATCAAGTTTTGAACCCAGACGACATTATCCTCAGGAAAGAAATGGCAAATTGGGACCGTCCCCGGTTTCACCTTGAGCACTTGTAAAGCCAAGCTCTTCGGATTCCAGGCTGACGTATCTGCGTGACACGCAACCACTGCATTAGCTTTCGTCCCATCAACGCCAACCAACGAAACTACGTACGCCTTTGTGGCGGTGAGCTTGTGGCAATAGAACACGGCATAGGCGTAGTTCAGCTTGTGGCACTGTACGCTTTTTTCACCTCCCAGTTTCTTCACTCCTAAAACACGGTACTCCTGTAATTTATTGGTCTTTTTCTCTACCTCAGTGGAAATTGGCTGAATGCTTTTTCCAAGCTTAGAGATGGAGAAATCGACCATCGACTCCAACGAAGTCGCGCAGTACTTCTCCTCTCCTTTCATCCGGGGCTTTTCGCATAATTTGACGGTTTTTTTCATTACCTTGGTGAAGAGTAAACAAAAATTAGACGTTTTAAGTCATCTAGTCTGGTAGTATAAAGTCTATAGATACATGGTAATGTATAACTAAAAGCATCTTCCACAAAACTGATTCATTGCGTTTTACGAGACATGTCATTTCTTCAGGATACATCAATTTAAATTTATCCAATAAGCCAATTGGAACAATAAGTCCAAATTGAAACAACCCCTAAGATAGTAAGATACGAACATACCTCAGCTTCCTTTGAGTAGGGTTTCACAGAAAACTGGTCAAGGATTTCGGCCATTTTCTCGGACGAAAAGGGAATTTTATCGGCAACCTGACGAGGCAAGAAAGTGGTTTCGGCATTGGTGGTTTTGGTGAAATACAGCTTCTTCTTTGTCCCCCTTTTTAGGTCCTTCTCAAAGAAGAAAACACCTACTTTACGAGTATCATGTACTTCGGTCTCAGTAGCTTCCTGATTCCACGAAAGACTGGTGGAGTAGCTGGCCTTGCCTTCTCCGACAGAAGTGCTCTTGCCCTCAATCCATTCTGCAAAGTTACAACGAAAGATTTGGAACAATTGCCTAGATGTTACGTTACATGTAAACTTGTGGAACAAGCCCTCAGTGGAACTACCCCATAATGTAAAATATCTGTCTTTTTACTGTTTTTTTTTTCTCTCTTTCTTTGGATTGATGTACCATGAGAGAATGACCTGTTTCATAAGGCGTGAAAAGAAAGTTATAAAAAAAAAGATAGTTTTTGGCTTATTTGGCTTTTTATAATTTAGTGAGCACATACATCAATACAAAGGGCCAAATTACTACACATTATTCAGTAGCTCAGGAGCACGGCCATGTGATGCTTCGAATCATTCAATCACCACATATTTATACGAGGTCCATACACTTAGACATGGATACCACGAGAATACATGTGTGGTGTTGGAATGTTATGAAGTACGGCCACGTGGTGCTTCGGGAGCACTAAATAATTGTTTTTCCAATGGATTAAATTTAGGGTTGATAAAGGTGTTTTAATTTGTAATGAGAAAAAATCTAGTGCAATAGAATCTAGTTTTACTAAAATCCGTTGAGAATGTTAGATTTTATCAAAACTAGATTTTATGAGATAAAATCCATTCAAGAACAAGGCCTTAGCCCTTTTGAAGGTTAATCTACCATGAGAATTTCAGTAAATGAAGAAGCTTAGTATAACGCCCCATGTAGACCACAGCCCATTACCTTAATTTGATCCACAAGCCACACCACATGACCCAAAATGCTTAAGCCCAAGGTACTAGTAGTTTCCTACACAGTTAGTCATATGCTCAATATCACTCATGTAGACTTCCGATGTGGGACTAAACAATCTCTACTCTCAAATCTGGGTATTACACTTAGATTTGAACAGAGCCGCCTCAGAGCTAAACCAAGTGTTGGCCGATTTAGGCCCCCAAATTTTAGTACCCCTAGGTATCTTTTGTAATACCAAAAAAATGTACATCGTATATAAGGTCCAATTTCAAGCCCGATTTCATATTTACAAGGTCCCAAACATGCATTATTAAAAAAATCCCAAACTTAAACCAAAACCAATGAATTAAGCTAGGGAAGGAAAAAAGGAGCCGGCTCCACTAACAGAACCTTTAACACAAATTTTGACAGAATATCTCAGCCATTAAAATGGATGGCTGAGATTAAAACATTAAAGTTACACTCTCTCTCACTCCTCTCTCCATCTCACCTTATATCCCCCTCTTACCCACCTCAATCTGATATTTTTGGATCTTAGTATTTGCGATTCAATTTCGGCTGTTTGAGATTCCATCTCCGACTTTCCGTTTACTTCTTATTTTTTTTGTTTGTGGGTTGAAAATAACTCTGGGTTTCTTTGATTCCTTCAATAAATTTTCCTCTGTTTTTTCCTCTGTTTTTAAAGTAGGAGTAATTGATTCGTTCATGTGTCTATTTCATGTATGAGTATAAAGAGACTTTCTTTCCTAGCTAGATTCCACGCCGGTGTGGCGGTGTGTGTTCCAATTCCTCTTGGAGGAAGGAAAAAAATAAACGCAAGACAAAAAAGGGAAAACTCAGAGCAGTGAGATTGTAATTTGTAAGTATTTCTTGGTAAGGTTCGTCTTTGTTTTCCTCAAATTGCAAGGATCTAATTTGTTTTCCCGTTGATTTATTAGAGAGAGATGAACACAATGGGTTGGGTGAGGGTAAAGGAAAAGCCAGAAAGGGGAGAGGGATTAGGTGAGACGGAGAAAGGAGAGAGAGTGTGTACAACTTTAATGTTCTAATCTTAGCCATTCATTTCAATGGATAAGATCTTGTGTCAAGATTTGTGTTAAAAATCGTGTTAGCTGAACCGTCCCCAAAAAAAAATAAGGCAAGTTCTGGACTTACTAGTGAGAGCCGTAGCGAGGGAGTAGAGAATTGAGAAACAGAAGAACTTTGGAACTTGTTCCCAAAACTAAAATCTCAAGTGATTCCAGGTTTTGTTCATAAGCCTATAATATTGTTCATTTTGATTATATTCTAACATGAGTCATGATTAATATATTTCTATTCTAACTGATTTGGGGCGCTTTAATTTTCTTAGGTCATATTTCTATCAACGGGATTATTATATGCTCCTAAATCCTAATACGGAAGGGTGGAAGAGTTGGAAGCCTTGGAATGTTTGGTTATTGTTTTAGGGCCCGTTATTTCTTATTGATAATACTAAGGGTGTGTTTGGAACTTAAGGAAAGTGAGGGAAAAGAAAGAAAAGTTAAAAATTTTCCTCTTGTTTGGTTTGGAGAGAAAGAAGAGAGAAAATAAAAATCTAAGTATTGTGAATAGTGAAATTTTCCTTCCACTTTTCTCTCACTTTCGTCTCATTTTATTTTCTCTTCTTTTCTTTTTCCTTCCACATGTTCCAAACAAACCCAAATATTTGTTTTTGGAACATTTTGTTAATTAAGATTTTGAAAAAGGCCTCCTTTTATTTTTCGCTTTAAGTCTCCAAAAAATCAGGGCAGCACTCTGAATCCGAAGACCAAGTTACCAGGGAAATGACTTCAAAGAGAGGTACCACTTCAAGAAAAATTAATGCAAACAGAGGTACCACCTCACAGCAACCCCCCAGGAGATCATTTAGGCCACCTCAAATGAGGCCAACTTGCGCTCCCCCTACATCAGTGCACAACACCAGTGAACCATGTTTGTGTCCTCCTTTTGTAGCACAAATGTGTCCTCTTTTTGTAATAGTTGATGGCTGAAATTTGGTTGTTTTTTGAACAGCATGTCTGAAATTTGGTTAGACAATATGTTCTAGTATTATGAACTTATGTACGTTCTATTCTATGAACTAGCGTTGTTTTCTAGTAATATGAACTTATGTCGGTTCTATTCTATGAAATTTGGTTGGGCATTATGTTCTGGTAATATGAATTTTGGAAGTGTAATATGGTTTATGATTTATGGTTGCCACCGGCAATATGTTGCAATTGTCCTTGTGTTTTGGTTTTTAAATTGGTGAAATGATATGATGGTTGCTTTTGGTAACATGTTGCAATTGTCCTCTTACTGCTACTGCCTTGCTTGGAATAAAGTCTCATGTGGGAAAGGCGACTGTTCCATAATGTTCTAGCATAAGGAATAAAGTCTCAGTACTGTCCGAAAATGCTCTGTTCCAATTTCTACATTATGAGTGGATTATATATATCCAAAAATGTTTGTGTGGATTTTTTATGAAATCTGGATTTTTTATGCTCTATTTTTGTGTGTGTGTGTGTGTGTGTGAGAGAGAGAGAGAGAGAGAGAGAGAGCTATGTTTTTTTAGTGCTCTGTTTTTTTCCATCTATTTTTTTTCATCCCACGGGTAGGATATACAAGGGTTACAGGATCTGGAGGGAAATCATTCTTATTGGCACCAATTGATGTCCACAAATAGGGAATGATGTTTTTACCCTTTGGAGGGTACTTTTCCATCCATTAAACTAACAAAAGTTAGAATTTGGACCACGTACACTTCAAGGGTGGTATCAGTGACTATATAAAGGATTTTGAGAGTTCAAGTATGAAGTAGAGAGATGTGTGATAGTTTAAGGGATATTTCAAAAAAAAAAAAACTCACAGTGAAATTTTCCTCCTACTTCCCTCTTATTTTATTTTCTCTTCTTTTCCTTTCCCTTCCACATGTTCCAAACAAACCCAAATATTTGTTTTTGGAAGTATAATTGAGCTACTTACATTTTGTTAATTAAGATTTTGAAAAAGGCCTCCTTTTTTTTTTCGCTTTAAGTATCCAAAAAATCAAGGCAGAGCTTTGAATCCGAAGACCAAATTACCGTTGTGAAGAATGTCCTTGACAACCTTGGGCATGGGAGCGTTTGGCAAAACCGATTTCCAATAAGCATCTGGAGATACATCATCAGCTGCTTGGCTTGCCACCAATGCTACCTGCAACAATCAAAGCGCTAAGTTTTTGGTCGCGGCAAAAACACATGGAGACATATAAATATAAGCATGTGTGCGCGCGAGTAAGAGAGAGGGAGGAGGAGAAAATCCTAAGAAAATGGATTCTTAATCTGTATTCAAGAATAGGGAGGTGTGAAATGAAACTCACGGAAACAAAAGTTAAGATGGGTAGGAGAAGCTTGAAGGGTAAGTACTCCATATTCTGATGTGGGGATAAGAGTGAATAGAAGAAGATGAACTGAAAGATATGCAAGAGAGAGTAGGTTTCCAGTATTTATAAGTGTGTCCCGGAGTCTTGAAAAGTTAGTATGAGGCTTTGATCTTTTCCCATCTCCCAGAACTTATCTCCAAATTATTTATTTTTGGCTGCTTTGTATTCGTGTTTTTTCGTATTTAGTATTTTTTTAAAAATAATTTTTGATATTTTTCTTACTTTTCAATTGTGTCTAGTTTAGATGTATTCAAAGAGTAAAAATTTGTTAATGGTTCATAATTTTTTGCTACTCCAGCTTAGAGTAGTTTATAATGTCAAATAAGTCAAAATCTTAACACAAAAATCCATCGATGTCAATATGTGTTTGCTTAGAGTATCCTCGTCAGCCTCACAAAAAAAAAATTAACCACAAAAACACCTTTTACAATTTAGCAAGCCACTTTATCAAAACCTTAAAAAATCAGACTCTCTATCAAAACTTTACTATATTAAATTATTCCTCTCTCCAGTCTAAAAAAAAATTCCATAAAAAACTAATCTCCCCTCTTGGGGAGTTGTGGTCCGTGCGCTGCAAAGTAACAAAGTAGTCCCTTTTGTACTCTGCCCCTTGGTCCCCCCACACTCTCTCTCTCTTACTTTCCGATGGGATTAAACGGAAATGGCATTAAAAAATTCATTAGGTGTGTGAACAGTGCCTACTCAAATTTGAGTAGGCACTGTAGCATAAGTAATTGGGTGAGGGAAGATAGAGAGACTGATTTGTTGAGGTTTTTAGGGGTTTGGCTCTCTATTTTAGCCAAAAAGCTATTTTAACAAAGCTGATGAGCATGCTCTTACATCAATATAATGAGTTTTCCAATTTAAATATATTCGGACTTTATAATGAGTTTTTAAATGTTATTTTGACTATATCCAATTACTAAATTTTGGGGAGGAAATTATTTTAAGGAGGATAGATTGTAATACCCGGTATTTTTATTTGTAATACTTTTTGTTATCCGGGTGTGAATTTGTTTTTGTGGAAGAAAAAAGAAAGAAAGAAAGAGTGTTGGTAAGTCTTCTGTATATGGCTTTTATGTGGATGTAGGCTTTGTAAGTTTGGGTGCATGTTGCTAGTGTGTGATTGCTCAAGAAGAAGATATTTAAGGATAGAGTAAATTTCTATTTAAGGATAGAGTAAATTTCACTCAACTCCACTGAGGTTTCTGATAAATACGGAGACCTCCCCTATATTTTCTGAAATTCCACTGTCCTCCCTTACTTTTCAAAGTAATTGTCACTTACCCCCCTCGCCGTTACTTTAAGGCTAATGGTGTTAACTTAGTATATATTCTCCACCAAAGAAAAAAAACCGTTTTTTAAAAAGGAAATGATTTTTACATCCCCCATTTTACAATTCACACTCCCTTTTTTGTCTTTATCTTGATGAATTTACAATCTTACCCTTGGATGGGTGAAAAAAGTGTATTGAAAAAGGGCAATATCGTAAATTCATGAGTGTGGATTGTAACTTACTGTATATTTTTCTTCTAGTGGTTTAATTTGCTAATTATTTTGACTTGTGTACTGTATGCTACTCCTTCCAGGACCTTTTTAAATGTGTTGCTTAGAGCAGCTGCAACCCTCACTCAAACCCAATCCCAAATTTGAAATCTGAGTAAAAACACCCAAAATCAAGCTCCAGTCTTTGAACCAAACCTATATCAAATTGAGTTTTACTCAAATCCTTACCCAAATTGAAGAAGACTTAACCCTATACCCAAATTTGTAAGGTAACTTGGTGGTGGTGCTTGTCGTCGGAACTCCTCCACCGTCGTCGTCGTCAACCTTCCACCACCGCCATCGTCGTCGCCGTCACCGGAGAAGATAGCAAAACATTGATCGATCTAAAGGAGTGATAGTTCTGATTGTCGTCGATGTGATTTTCTCGGTCGCAATGGACGTGATTTTCTAGCAGAACACAGATCGATCTAGGGTTTTCGTCGGTCAGAACTTCAGCAACGTCTAGGGTTTTGCTGGTGGTCGAGGAACACTTCCTAGGGTTTTGGTCTATCGAAACTACGGCAATGTCTAGGGTTTTGCTGGTAGTCGTGGAACACTTCTAGGGTTTTGGCCAGTCGGAACAACAGATTTTGAGTAAAATTTGAGTTTACCACTGGAGTGGATGATACCAAAGTGAGCTTTTACTTAATTTTTTCATATCAAATTTGAGGGAAAAAAAAAGAGTCAAGGCTGGAGTTGCTTTTAGTATGCAACACATTTTGAAGAATTGTCCCAATATGGCCCCACCTACGTGCTTACAGATGAGTTAAAGGCAAGGTGATTCGAATGGGGACTCAACCTTACTTATCGTGGAAATGTCATGTCCCAACAGTTTGCACCTATGCTCAAATGGTAGGCAATGCTCTAAGGCTCGGGAGAGAGGCTATGGATTTCATAACATGTGGAGATCAGAAGACAAAGAAAAACCCAAAGTGTGATGGGTCCATTAGGAAGAAGGATTGACAATGCTATAATTGCAGGGAGAGTGATCACTTCAACCTCGCTTGCCCCAATCTACTGGAAGAAGAAACCCAATCCCAACACAAGGCCGATCTAGTGCTACAACTGCAATCGGACCGGCCACTACAAGCGCAAGTGTCCTCAACAAGATGGACTCAAAAACTCTATATACGGGACTCAGCCAGAAACACAGGCAATTGAAGGAGACAAGACCTTCACTCCTAGAGAGGAGGAAGGAGTTGAAAATTCATGACCTCCAAGAGACCCCAACACTTCTGAAGCAAAATCATACCATTCTAAGAAACCCAACCCTTAGAAGTTCTATTTCCTTTCCATTTTGTAATTTCCATTTCAGTTGATGAAATCATATTTTCGACTTAAGTATTTTTGGTTGTGTTATAATCAGACTAAATTCTCCCTACTTATTAAGTTAATCATCAGTTGCCTTCAATGTGTTTAAAATGTGTTTTCTAGGGTCAACACGAGAAATCGCCAAAAGAAATACCCGTAAGGGTTTCATCTGAGCAATTTTTCATAATAACCGTACATATGCAGCTTATCAAAAATTGCTCGGATGACACCCTTCCGGGTATTTTCTTTTTTGCGATTCCTCGCGATGACTCTTAAAAACACGTTTTAAACCAATTTAGCGGTTCAGATCGTCAAGATTCGACCCCGATACATGAGGTCCTCAAGGAATTTCCGTGAGGGAGTCCTCATTAGATAAAGAGACCATATCTATATTACATTACACAACGCTTTTGAGAAATGTCCCTCTCACAACTGTCCTACGTGGCAGATTGGAGGGCTCTGATTCAATTACTCTTTCAATTCAAGCGCCTAGATGAGATTTAAGTTATTGACCCAATTAAGAAGATTTTGATAGGATAGCCAATCTAAGCCCTCAATCTATGCCGTGGATGACTGAGTCTCCTATGTCAACATTCAAAGCAAATCTCAATCCCTTTATGCATGGCTATTCCCATTTCAAATTAGTGTGTTGAAATTTCAAATTTCTCACCACATCCCCTTTTTCTACGAGGTAGTCTCAACCCATCCATGTGGAGGACTGTGGGTGAGGAAGTTTTTCATCTTTTAGCCACCGATCTAGCAGCCACCACCGATCTCACTGTTATTTTAGATTTCACGTTCTCTTTCATTGGATTTTCAATTGATTTGTCTTTGAGATTTAGTTTTCAACAGGTCAGGTTACTGCGACTATACAGCTTTAGGGAAACCTCTCTCTCCCCTTCTCCAGTCACGACATTGTTCTGTATTGCTATGGCACTACGATATTTATGTAAGGTATTTGAATCCCTATTTGAAATATGTTTTAGTTGAAGAAAATGTATTTTTGAAGTATTGAACTTTGAGATTGTAAATTTCAACGTGGAGACGTAAAAGATCAATATCTTTAAGGTTTGGAAGCAGGACCATTGGGATCATGACCAGCTGGGGATCTCGAGCAAGACCATCGGGGTCATGACCAGCTTCATCTTCAAGAAGCTAACCGTCGCAGTCTCGCAGATGGAAATGGGGAGGGTGTTTCTACTTTGTGAGTGAATTTTCTCCTTTTGAAGCCATGTTTGTGTATATCATGCTCACCATCAAATTCTCTTCTCACATTATCATTCTGGAGAAAGAATGATATGATAACTCCTCTTTCTCATACTACGAACACCGGCTACAGTTCGGTTCCAATTTCATCGTGAACTACGTACATGACATTGATTTTTAATTTTGGTTTGGGTTGGCAGACGCAAGTGAATAGTAGTAGAGCATGTAATGTACTACAAGTATACTGTTGTTGTTGACCTCATCAGATATCCACTTAATTAATTCGTTGATAATCTATTTATGAGAGTTTGGTTATTTAGTGTATGGTTTATTGAAAATGCTCATGGTGGCAATGGATTTGATCAGAATCCTTTAAATGGATTAGATTTGTATTTTTTTATTATTTGTATATTGTTTTCTTTTTTTTTTTTCTTCTTCTTCTTTTTTTTTTTTATTTTATACTTTCATGTGCTTCCTTTTTCTTTTTCTTTTTTTCTTTTTACATATTTGGGTGTCAAAGATATGTTAATCATACTTAGTAGGATGGTTTGAGATTGCCGAGTGAATGGGTGTTTGAGTTTGGAGTTTTCACTTTTCTGGTGTGTTGGAGATTTATCGATTGCATAACTTTTGCCAAAGAAGAAATTAAAGTTGAACTTGAACAAATTCGAAAGAGAAGAAAGTTACATTTAATGTCTTTTTTTTCAATGACCTCAACTACAGACGAATCAATTTTTCGTGTTTGTGATCGTCTAATCAAATCTTCTATTATAAGATACAAGAGTATCTTTCCTAAGATTTAAACCTACTTTTCCTACCTATTTACTACCTTTATACGTTTTCTACGATTTCAATTTCAATTCACTACCATTTTTAGTTGATTACATTCACAGGGGTTAATTACCAGAGAAAAAAGGATTGATTATCTATAAATGGGATGATTACATTTATATGGGTAGTAATCGTAGTTGTCCAATCATTCGTCCTTTGACCAGAATGTTTCCTCATATATTAACCTATACTAATGAATATATTTGACAATTTTTTATTTCCTTAACCTATGGTAGTAATATGTGCACCAGAATTTGATTTCCAAATTAACATTTCCTTATCTATGTGTCCTTTCACGCTGATTGCCTTCTAATTTTCCTGTTTTAATTTGGTTTCAGAGGGTTCATTACTTTTTAATTTTTTGTTCATTACCTCTCCTCGCGTTAGAAACATGCAAATTAGTAAACTGCAATGTCCATTATTTACCTTCCTCTGATTGCACGGCTTTGGTGGTGGCCTACGCTTCGAACAGGCCAAAAAGACTTGGCTACCGTAGGCTTTTTCTATGCACACCGAAAAAGGTAAATAATAAAAATACAAAAAATCTTAGAGGTAACAAAATCACTACTTCTGAAAAGGTATGTTCTTTAAAATAAATTTGTCTATTTGCTATGTAATTATTTAAATGATTTATTGATTTGTATATACTTCTAGAGGATTGGTTTGAAAATGCAGTGTAGTTGATGAGGATTAACACAAATAGATTGTACATATACCATTTGTGCATGATCTATAATATCTTACTAACTTGGATTTTTTTTCCCTAAATTTCTAGATTGTCGTGCATGCTCAAAGATGGAGAAAGTTAACTTGATACATGGATATTCCAAAATGAGATGATGAGAAAGTTCAAAGACATTCATCGTCAAAAGAAACAAATAAAGATTGGGAAAAGCATGTTTCAAGACGACGCGTGGTTTATTAAAAAGATAGTCTCTCACTTCATGTTATGCCCTCAATGTGAACTTATTATTCTCACACTCCTCTTCTGGTACTATTTTTGTTTTCATTGGTTTATGTTTTGGTATTCGACGTGAGATTTTTGTTCATGTTATAGGTATTTCAAGATCACAGCAAGTGTGCTATTTTTTGGACAATTTTTTTATGCGGCATTGAATTGATGTTTGTCATAATCTTTTAACGGCGTTTTACTAGATGAACTCTTTTTAAATCTTATTTAAAAACACTACTTCTACGGGAAGTTGGCTTGGTTGGCAGGGTAGTCAATATTAAAGAGAAGCGAAATTCATTTAAACTATGTTCAAAACGTGTTGATTCGTGCCTTTAGGCACGGGAAAACCCTAGTATATATATATCTTAAGAGGGATCCCTCACAAAAAAAAATGAGGGACAACGCTTCTGGCCGTTAGATCGCAAAACGGCATCAACGGCTGTGATTAAAAAAGGGACACGTGGGTCATAAGTCGGGTTTAAAATATACACGCGGGTCAGGATTCGGGTATTACACCCATCCGGATCCTCCCCCCCCCCCCCCCCCCATTTCACGTTGAACGATAGAGAGAGAAGAGAGAGAGAGAGAGAGAGAGAGAGAGAGAGAGAGAGAGAGTGGCGATTTCAAAACCCTTCACCGATCGGCCGGATTTGAAGCAATCCCGACCTGTTCTTGACGAAATCTTGAAGGTATCTCCCTCTTCTATCCCTTCCCTCGCTGTATCTCGTTCTTCTCTCTTGACGAAACCCGATTCTTTTCTTGTTTCAGGTCGAAACCCTCCACCCATGACTGCGAACCACATCTGCTGGTCTCTCTCTCTCTCTCTCTCTCTCGATTGCTGTGTGTTTCGATTTCTCCAGGGTTATGAAACCCTAGTTTTTCAAAAAAGTTCGAAGTTTTGAAGTTTTGGATTTCTCCATCTCGATTTGCATCTCTGTTTCTCTATTTCGAAAAAAGAAACCCTAGATCTGTTGAAAAAATTAGGGTTTCGAATTTTTTTGAAGTTTCATTTAGGGTTTCGATTTTTTTTTGAGAAATACATAGTGGAAACTCACCTCAGTAATTCCTTCATCACTTGTTGTTAGCGAGTTTGAAGCATTCTGAATTTGTTCCCAGTTTCAAGCATTCTGAATTTTGAACTCCAGAAAAGTGAGTAGTTTGTTCATAGAATTTAGCATTGAACTCCAGAAATTTGACTACTTCACAATTTTGATGTTCATAGAATTTTGAGTAGATGAAAAGGCTAGCTTCACAATTTTGATATTACTGTGTTGATGATTCGTTTTCAACTTGACGAGTTTTTCCTGAAATTCATTCTATATAACATTGCTTTGAATAGTTAGAACTTAGAATGTTGAACCAAATTATTGGAACTAAAATAGATCAGTTGGAACTAAAATTGATCAAACTGAGTGAGTAGATCACAGTTGCAGGTTAAGACGCCAATGCCATAAAAAAACGAAATGTACATGTCTGGAAATAGAGAAATAGAGATGCAAATCGAGATGGAGAAATCGAAAACTTCAAAACTTCGAACTTTTTTGAAAAACTAGGGTTTCATAACCCTGGAGAAATCGAAACACACAACAATCGAGAGATCGAGAGAGAGAGAGAGAGAGAGAGAGAGACCTGCAGATGTGGTTCGTAGTCATGGGTGGAGGGTTTCGACCTGAAACAAGAAAAGAATCGGGTTTCGTCAAGAGAGAAGAACGAGATACAGCGAGGGAAGAGATAGAAGAGGGAGATACCTTCGAGATTTCGTCAAGAACAAGTCGGGATTGCTTCAAATCCGGCCGATTGGTGAAGGGTTTTGAAATCGCCATTTTCTCTTTCTCTCTCTTCTCTCTCTGTCGTTCAACGTAAAATGGGGAGGGGAAGGATCCGGATGGGTGTAATACCTCAATCCTGACCCGCATGTATATTTTAAACCCGACTTGTGACCCTCGTGTCCCTTTTTTAATCACTTTTTTAATCACAGCCGTTGATGCCATTTTGCGATCTAACGGCCAGAAGCGTTGTCCCTCATTTTTTTTTTTGTGAGGGATCCCTCTTAAGATACTTTTCCTAAGTCCAAATTTTTCTAGTCCACACCTTACGTCCAAACCTTCATTTTCCGATCAAATTTTCATGATCTGAACCGTCCAATGTGTAGAAGGTGTTTTTAAGGGTTCATGCCAGAAATCAACAAAAAAAAATGACCTGGAAGGGCTTGATCCGAGCAGTTTTTCTTCTCTTTTTTTTGCTGATTTCTCGCTTGAACCCTTACCATGTAGGACTACTACTTTTCAGCTTTGTTGCTTGAAAGTTCAATGGTCTTTCAAGCAAGTGAGATCCCAAAGATAAGAGACTAGCAACATACCTCTAAGACTTGTAATGCAGCATCTACACGTCCACCAGGACCCTGGAAAATAGGAAACAAGCATGTGCGTCGAGAGTGTATAAACCTTATCGCAAAGCAGCCATTGCACGCCCAACCTTACTTATCTTTTTATTGGTTATACATGGATGGTGGCGAATACCACCATCGCATCTCCGTTTGGAAACAGCTACCAATTTTATCCTTAGAAGGCCATTTTGGAAGGTCTTCATAAAATGGTTTAAATTTTCACAAGTATACAGTAGGGAAAGAGGTTATGACAGGGAATAGAGCAGAACAACACAGCCTTTGTCAGTTTTATCAGGAATGCCTTCGCGCCACCTCATTGAGGCACACCAGGACGCTGGCGCGTGCAATCTCAATTCACAACTCACTCCAGTTCTTGATGAATTGGATGCCAAGAAAAAAGGAGTGAAACCTAGATTTCGTGAGAAAATTAGCTAGTCAAAAGAATTATTGGTGGGAGAAACCTATAAAGAGCTAGGTTTGAATGAGCTTAAACAACTAAGGGATTCGATGGAGGAGCTCAAGCTAAACACAAGGAATCAGGCGAATAACATTTTTGTAGAGCGTAACGTAAATCCTTCGTCATATTTATTAAGCGGACGGTAAAACGATTGATTCGGTTGAGACTAAACTCTATCAAATCAATGCTTCAACTCCCCAAGTCCAAACTTTGGTTATGGTCATGGATTTTTCTGAGTTTTCCTAGATTCGGGGGCCTATAGTGAGCAGTCACAGCCGTTTGTTAGAAAATCAATGGACTGGAATGTTCTTAGCGGTAAGAAAGTTCTTGGACCAATAATACTATTCTTTTAAATCTGGACCATTAATTTCCAAACGAACAACTATAATTGCTCACTACAGACATATAGAACTCACTACACGCCCCCGAGTCCGGGTTTTCCTGTTCCAAATTAGGGGGGTGGTATCAAAGCTAGTTACTCACTAGCCTTCGATGGTCACCTATTAATCCTTTTCAGTTATGTTTAGTCCATGACTATTACTTGTCATGATTTTTTGGGCTAAAACACTTCAATTGTGGCCTTTGAAGGCCTCGAGAAAACAGATCCCCTCAATAAGCACAGCCCAATAAGGACTTCATCCCGTCTAAAGGCCCGCAGAGCAAAGAGTAAAAGTTCTAGCCTTTTTTTTTTTTTTTTTTGAGCAGCACAAAATACTGTATTAAAGTTCTAGTAAAAGTTATAGCTTGGGTGGCTTATTTTCGCATTTTTAATTGTAATTCTTTAAGGTTTTAGGTGTTTGGATGTCACGAAGCAAAATGCATTTCGGAAATAGATTCTCCGAATTGAAAGACAGAGGAGTGGGGTGTTTGGATACCTCTTTTTTTTGGCTTTTGATTTCTTCATTTGCTCCTTAATAAGTGTTTAAGAACTCACTCACATAATAAATTCTCACACCTACAACTAGTGGAGTTAGCATATAACAACCGATATTAAGCAAGCATTGAGATGGCGCCCTATAAGGCACTTTACGATAGACCTCGTTGGTCACCTGTCTGTTGAATAGATGTGGAAGCCTCAAATTTACTCGGCCCAGAAATGGTTAGAGAAACAGCAAAGAAAGTCAAAATCATCCGTCAAAGATTTCTGACCGGTTACAATCGACAAAAAAGCTATCCCGACAAAAGAAACAGACCACTACATGGAGAAAAGAAAGAGAGAGAAAAGTGTTATGGATAAGAAAATAAGTCCCATGTTGACACCCACTGTTTGTTGTTCTAATTTAATATTTTACATTTATATTTTATGGAGAAATTCCAAGTAAAATAATTTGTTGGAGAGATACATGGAATTAGTTTTTTACCTTGACTTGGTCTCCTATTTAATCTCCAACAAATCAAATAAACTATCCTACTTCGACAGCATAGTTGTTGCTATATACTAGGATCGATGGATTGGTTTTTCATAACAGATTAGACATATATTAAGGTTAGTATTTTGTTTCTCTCCACATAATTCTAACAAACTAACGTTAATTCTATAAATGCATGTTGTGTTCCTTTTGTTTATACTAGAGAAATTATTACTTTCCTCCGTACTTACACGATACACCCAAAAATCCATTATCTTCTCTTCGTCTAACCAGTGCCATATTCTGGAATAATAAAAGAGTTGGTTGCTTATTTTACTTTATATTTAAAGTTGATTTCCATTGATTATTCGAGTGTCGGGAAACTATTGGTTCGTGAGTTTAATTCGCTGCACAGAAGGAAACTCGAAGGCCGTATCTTGGGAAAGGAGCGCCGTTCAACCCCGTGCAGAAGGGGGTGTATCTTTCCTAAGGAGAGCGCGATTTCGCGTGCCTCGACCACCCCACAGGCTATTCTAAATCCTTACTCTATTTATCTAATTTCCTTAATTTGTTTTATGCATATAATTTAGAATTATTATTCTATCAGAAATTCCTATTCCATATAATTTGTCCAACAGTATCCAATCAAATGCAAAAAAAAAAAATATGGATCGACTGAGAGACAATCCAACCAAAAGTTGGATGAACAAGAAGCAGCAACGTCAAAGTTGAGTTTAAGCTTCCTAACTCCATCAAGGCTACACCAGAAATCTTCCACAGTGTAGCAAGGAAGATTGCATTTTCTTTTCCTTTCACTCAAAGAGCAACTCTTCCTTTGACAAGTTCCGCCACCTCCTCAAAAGAGAACCAAGCTTGTTCGTTTTGGTTCTTAGGAACTACCTTCTCTCTCAACACGGTTTTCAATAAATTCTCTTCAATTATTACTCTCATTATCCAAGAATTTCCCTTAAAAATTTTGGAAAGTAAAGTTTTGGACTTCTGTTAATCATTGGGATGGTGAACATTTTTGAACTAGTCGAGCACATTAACCATATAAAAAAATTCTCCTATTTTTATTGGATGCAATTGATATATTTTCGAAAGATTTACTAAGCAAGGGGATTCGATTCAATGTTTCCAATCATTATTTTTCAACATAAATAAATGAAGCGAACGGTTACAATTACCGAAATGGGCGCCTGAGAAAGACACGCAATGAGCTCAACAAGACGGCCCACCTTTTCCTATTATGATTGCTAGCTTCCGCAAAAAAAAAAAAGATTCGTACATAACATTTGTTCTTTGAGTGCCAAAAGACACAAGACAAATACTGAAAGACAAATTTTGAAGTGCAACTATAAGAAGGTGGAGCTCCAAAATCATCCTCCAAAAAAATACACACAAACTAGAGCAAACCGGACCGGACCGAACCGGTTACACCCCAGCCAATTCCATGGAATCACTTCTTTCAATTGGTGAGAGAGTGGAATACTATAAACAACACAGAGTTTATTACTGATAACATGATGCAGCACACTATATACAAAAGCAGATGTGCTGGGATTGGCAGTACTTACGCACAAATACATATATGAGTAGTATCCAACATGATGCAGCACACACTATATACAGAAGCATGTGTGCTGGGATTGGCACTTTGGCAGTACTTATTTAAAACCACACTATATGAATAGTATCTGAGTATAGTTTGAGATTATGACACTGCAAACCACACTAAAACGAACAGACGGAATTAAACTATATAACAGGTACGCTGATTCTTTTTCCAGAAGAAATCTAGTTTTGAACCTAGACGACATGATCCATAGGAAGGGCACGGCAAATTGGGACGGTCCCCGGTTTCACCTTGAGCACTTGGAAAGCCAAGTTCTTCGAATTCCAGGCCGACGTATCCTTGTGACACGCAGCCACTGCATTAGCTTTCGTCCCATCAACGCCAACCAACGAAACTACGTACGCCTTTGTGGCGGTGAGCTTGTGGCAATAGAACACGGTGTAGGCGTAGTTCAGCTTGTGGCACAGTACGCTTTTTTCACCTCCCATTTTCTTCACTCCTGAAATACGGTACTCTTGTAATTTATTGGTCTTTTTCTCTACCTCGGTGGAAATTGCCTGAACGTTTTTTCCAAGCGTAGACATGGAGAAATCGACCATCGACTCCAACGAAGTCGCGCAGTACTTCTCCTCTCCTTTGATCCCGGGCTTTTTGCATAATTTGACGGTTTTTTTCATTACCTTGGCGATGAGTAAACAAAAATTAGACGTTTTGAGTCATCTAGTCTGGTAGTATAGAGTCTATAGACACATGGTAATGTATAACTAAAAGCATCTTCCACAAATCTGATCCATTGCGTTTTACGAGACATGTCATTTTCTCACGATACATCATTAATCCTAGTGTTTAATTGGGAGTGGAGCACCCCACTGATTCTATATGAAATCTTGTCTCCCCATCTGAACACCCTGAATGAATTCTTTCACATGGAGTAATTCTTTAACAGAGCTTTGGTTCTATTAAATTTACTCCCTCCCTCACAGACTCTCAAACCAAGAACTTACTCTTTCACCTCCCACACCGAGATTCTTGCAACTTTTTCTCCCTCAGCTTGTCTCCTACTCCGGCAAGCCGTGCCACTCTGGCCATTATTGCACTCGGAAACTCTTTCTCTCCTTCCGGTTCTAGGGCCAGTTTTTAAATGTCATAACTTGTGGCTTATATACAGAGGTACTAAGAAATTCTAGAAGAGAGGCTAGATGCGAAGCGGAGCGAGACATGCCATGTACTCAGATTAGGGTTGGGAATAGAATAGGGATATAAATACTCTCTATTGTAAATCCTGTTACAGTTGATCAATAACAAATACTCGCTCTCGTTCCCATGGACGTATCTTATTTTTTGGGAAATCACGTAATGTAACGACCCGAATTTTGACCCTAACTTTTTTTTTTCGGAATAAATATAAAAGAAACAATTTTATTTTACTAACAAATTTAGAAATCCTAAACAAAACCCAATACAGACCATAACCTATTTTCCTTCTAATTTCTCCCATCACCAATCAACTCATCACCTTATCCCCTTTTTCCCTCCCCCCAGTTTTGGGTTGCAAAATCAGCTGTATCCTTTTTCCCCTTTTTCGGTTGACACCACCCTTACCCCTCTTGCAGAAAATCTTCAGCAAACCCATGCCTTCAATTTTGCTTATCTTATCTTCTTACACCTACCATCATTTAAGGTGCACACCTCTCTAGCTCAGTAGCTCATTTATCCATTTTGCTGTACTTTCCTTCCCTTTGTTGTCTCTCTATAGAAGACAAGTACTAAACGACAAATTTTGAAGTGCAATTATGACAAAGTGGAGTGTAAAAATCATCCTCCAAAAAAATACACACAAACCAGAGCATACTGGACCGGTTACACCCGCGGCGAATTCCATGGAATCGCTTCTTTCAATTAGTGAGAGAGTGGAATACTATAAACAAAATACAGTATATTATTGATAACATGATGCAGCACACTATATACAAAAGCATATGTGCTGGGATTGGCAGTACTTACGTACAAATACATATATGACTAGTATCCAACATGATGCAGCACATTGATCCAAAAAAAAAAAAACATGATGCAGCACACTATATACAAAAGCATATGTGCTGGGATTGGCAGAACTTACGCACAAATACATATATGAATAGTATCTGAGTATAGTTTCAGATTATGACACTGCAAACCACTCTAAAACGAACAGACAGTATTAAACTATATAACAGGTACGCTGTTTCTTTTTCCAGGAGAAATCTAGTTTTGAACCCAGACGACATGATCCTCAGAAAGGAAATGGCAAATAGGAACCATCCCTGGTTTCACCTTGAGCATTTGGAAAGCCAAGTGCTTCGGATTCCAACCCGACGTATTCGCGTGACAGACTGCCACTGCCTTTGCTTTTGTCCCATTGAGGCCAACCAACGAAACCACGTACGCCTTTGTGGCGGCGATCTTGTGGCAATAAAACACGGCGTAGGCGTATTTCAGCTTGTGGCACACCATGCTTTCTTCACCTCCCATTTTCTTCGCTCCTGAAACACGGTACTCCTGTAATTTATTAGTCTCTTTCTCTACCTCAGTGGAAATTGCTTGAACACTTTTACCAAGCTTAGAGGTGGTGAAATCGACCATCGACTCCAACGAAGTCACGCAGTGCTTCTCCTCTCCTTTGAACCCGGGTTCTTCGCATTTTTTGATGGTTTTTTTCATTGCCTTGGTGAAGAGGAAACAAAAATTATACCAATGTAGTTAGCGCCCTCAAAAAGCTCCAAGCCCCCAATCCGAATTTCTTAGAATTTTCAATTATTTGTTCCTCACAAATTACACATCCCTACTTCCTATAATTAATCAAGTGCTTTCTTTATTTTTTGATTTTCTATGAAGCAATTCACAATTCTCGAAATTGTCTTTCACTTCTTGCATTTACTGCTTTAATTCTCCGAAAATGTTTGGCGTCAACGAACACTCCCTATAATTAATCAGGCGCTTTCTTTATATTTTAATTTTCTATGAAGCTTATCATTTTCACATTTCCACTACATCGCATGAGATTGCCGATCAACTCTTGAATTTTATACAAAATTTGATGACGAGAAAGCTTATGTGTCGGTTTTTTGTAAATCCCATTCTCCCTCTCTCTAAATGTTTTTGGTTTGATTTTAATGCCGGTTCTGAAAGGAATACGATCACAAAGAATGCATGTTGTAAAAGCGACAAAGAATTTAAAGGTCAAGTCACTTGAGGAACAAATTAATGTGTACTCCTATTTATTTATCAATTTTTCCCTTTTGATTAAACTATTTTTTCATTCCTAATTTATGAGTACTATTATGATTATCTTATTCGTTAATTAATACGTTTCATTTCAAAGTTATCAAGTGCAATATAAATGGGTACTGATACATACAACACTTAAAACTAGCGTTCTGTCCGTTCGATGCACAAAAATGGAAAAAATACATTGTCGACTTTCTTTTTTCTCCGTGCATTGAACAGGTTCCACAGGCATAACACTCAGCAGCACGTTTATGTTATTTTTTCCGTTCCCCGTGCATTGAACGGGCACAACGCTAGTAATGTGACTAAGAGCATGGTCCACAAAACCAATTAATTGCCAAAATTGATCTATTATGTTTTACGAGATCATGTCATTTTCTCACGATACATTAATTCAAATTCAAATTTATCCAACAAGCCAATTGGAACATTAAGTCACAAATTGAAACAACCCTTAAGATACGAACATACCTCGGCTTCCTTTGTGTCGGATTTCACAGAAAACTGGTCAAGGATTTCGGGCATTTTCTCTGACGAAAAGGGAATTTTATCGGCAACCTGACGAGGCAAGAAAGTTGTTTTGGAATTGGTGGTTTTGTTGAAATACAAGTTCATCTTTGTCCCCCTTTTCAGGTCCTTTTCCAAGAAGAAAACAGCTATATTACGAATATCTTGTATTTGGGCCTCAGTAGCTGCATTTTCGTAGTGGATTCCATTGTAGGCGAATCCACCGTCTGCGGATGCGCTGTCCTTGGCTGTTTCGACTGCAGTGCTCTTGTCCTCAATCCATCCTGCAACGTTACAACGAAAGATGTGGAACAATTACCTGGATGTTACATTACATGTAAATTTGTGGGACAAGCCCTTGGTGGAACAACCCCTTAATGTAAAAAATCTTTCTTTTTAGTGTCTCTTTTTTTGTCTTTTGAATTGATGTATTGTGAGAGAGTGACTTATCTCATAAAGTGTGAAAAAACAGTAAAAGATAGTTTGTAAAAAAAGAGTTTTTGAAACAACCCCTGAGGGGGTGTTCCACTAACAAAAAACTGTTGTTTCCAAAAATCGAGACATGTCATTCTCTCACAATACATCACATAAAAAACCGTGAAAAACCAATTTTTTCAAAAAACCACCTTAGTCACATACATCAACACAAAGTCAAATTACCACACGTTATTCAGTAGCTCAGGAGCACGGACACGTAGTGCTTCGAATCATTCAATCACCACACATTTATGTGAGATCCATACACTTAGACATGGATACCACAAGAATGCATGTGCGGTGTTGGAATGTTCTGGAGTACGGCCACGTGGTCCTTTCGGAGCACTTAATAATTAGCCCTTTTGAAGGTTAATCTGCCATGATCAGCAAATGAAGAAGCTTATTGTAATGCACCATGTAACCACTGACTCATTATCTTCATTTGATCCACAAGCCACATCATATGATCCAAAATGCTTAAGACGAAGGTATTATCGGTAGTTTCTCACATAGTTAGTCATATGCACAAGATCACCCATGTAAACTTTCGATGTGAGACTAAACAATCTCTACCCAAATCTGGCGTATTACACTTAGATCCGAATAGAGCCAGAGCCAGCCCAGAGCTAAAACAAGTGTTGCGGAAGATTTAGGCCCCGAAAAAATACGAATTTTAAGGGCCCCATGTTTTAGTACCCCTAGGTATCTTTTGTAATACCAAAAATAAATAAATAAATAAATAAAATCGCATATAAGGTCCAATCACAAGTCTCAAACATGCATTATTAAAAAAGCCCCAAACTTAAACCAAAACCAATGAATTACGTTAGGGAAAAAAATAAGGCAAGTTCTGGATTTACGAGCCAGAGCCGCAACGAGGGAGTAGAGAATTGAGAGACAAAAGAACTTTGGAACTTGTTCCCAAAGCTAAAATCTTTAGTAATTCCAGGTTTTGTTTTCTTTCTATAAGCCTATAATATTGTTCATTTTGATTATATTCTAATCCGAGTCAAGATTAATATATTTCTATTCTAACTGATTTGGGGCGCTTTAATTTTCTTAGGTCATATTCTATCAACGGGATCATTATATGCTCCTGATAAGGAAGGGTGGAAGAGGTTGAAATTCCAATGTTTGGATATTATTTTAGGGCCGGTTATTTCTTATTGATAATACTAATATTTGTTTTTTGGAAGTATAATTTAGCTACTTACATTTTGTTAATTAAGATTTTTGAAAAATCCCTCCTTTTATTTTTTGCTTTAAGCCTCCAAAAAGTTAAAGCAGGGCTCTGGATCTGAAGACCAAATTACCGTTGTGAAGAATCTCCTTGACAACCTTGGGCATGGGAGCATTTGGCAAAACCGATTTCCAATAAGCATCTGGGGATACATCATCAGCTGCTTGGCTTGCCACCAACGCTACCTGCAACAGCAACCAAAAAAATTGGTGCTCTTTTAAGCAGAGTATATGAGTGAAAAAATGCCACTTAGAGAGTGAGTTTTCGATTTGCTAAAATCAGTAGTTGATTTTTAGCAAATAAATAAGCCCTTTGCTAAAATTGCACTGTAACTCTTCCAACTGTTGTGAAATAAAATTAAAAAAAACCCCTCAAATGTTCATTTTGAAGTGAAATCACTTTCGAGTCACTAAAAGAAGGTTTAGAAACTACCATACGATGTGCCAAACAAGTTTTCTGTGCTTTCTGCAAATTAATTAAGCACACAAAATAAAAGATAATACAACAATCAAAGCGCTAAGTTTTTGGTCGCGGTAGAAACACATGGAGACATATAAACATAAGCGTGTGAGCACGTAGAGAGGGAATCCTAAGAAAATGGATTCTTTGTATTCAGGATTTGAGAGGTATGAAACTCACGGAAACAAAAGTTAAGATGGGTATTATTTTCCTTCGATCTTGTACAGCGCGACGACCACCACCGGCAGCTCCTCCCGCCTCCGTCTCCGTCTCCACCTCCGGCGACGAACACACCATTGTTGAGTTTGAACACAACAAACAAAGGTAATTTTATTGATTACAAGCACTTGTACACTTAAGTTGTGTACAACAACACACACTATCACTCACAAAGGAAGACTCTTTTACACAAGAAGACACACACAAACTAAGAAGACACTTTATCTTTGGACACAAACACTTTTAGTACTTGGACACCTCACACTAG